>LR990107.1:17147228-19647228 GCA_905147225.2 Euproctis similis | reverse complement strand
TTATTTATGTCGCTCTACTATTATGTTATTGGAAAATTCTAATTAAGAACACACACGCAGAAGTCATCGGTGTAGGAGCCAATAACTTAAGGGAATAGCCTGTGCGTGGACAATATTTATGGCAAATTTAACCGCTGCCTACACCATTCTTTATTGACAGGGTGTGAAGGAATGTATTCGTTTTCCAATACCTATATAAATTTATTTATGCATGTAAAATAAATTAACTGTCCGTTTGTAATAACTGCTTTCTACTATGTTCATATGAGTATGTATATACCGTATATATTACGGTACATACATCAAAATAACATACTTAAGAATTTTTGACTGTCTGTCTGTCTGTTTGCCTGTCTGGTTAATCTTTGAAATGGCTGGATCGATTTTAAAGGGACTTTTAACGGCAGGTGGTGTAGTAAGGAGTAACCTACGCTATTTTTATTTGAAAAAATCTTTGATTTATTGTTTCCGAGGCAGAATAAAGTTCGCTGGATCAGCTAGTTTATATATATATATATATATATATATATATATATTTTATGGGATAGGAGGGCAAACGAGCAGGCGTGTCACATGATGGTAAGCAACCAACGCCGCCCATGGACACCAGCAACACATATAGTGTTACTGTTGCGTTGCCGACCTTTAAGGGATAGGGGATAGGAAAGGACGGGGAAGAGGGGTGGGCCTCCGGGTACCTCTCTCACCGAACGAAACGCGGCATGAGCCACTTTACGTCGGTCTTCGGAGAGGTCGTGGTATTTCACCGGTCGAGCCGGCCCATTCATGCTGCGAACTGCTTGGCTCTACCACTGTTTGAATTGTTTATATAATATACATAGTTATTTAATTTACCTGTCGGAATATTTGTGATTGTAATATCTTCTTTAGGAATGGTTGCATGTGTTTTCTTGTTCTAACAAAAGCCTCTGGATTAAATGTTATTAGCTGACCGTTCTCTATTCTGAAATAAAGTATAAAAAATACTCACGCCGGTATTCTAAGAGGATAGGCAGATTGGCTTTCCACAAACAGTCTAGTATATATATAGCCTTCATCTAACATTACATAATTTCACGCTTTTTTCTACCCGAAGCTACCGGCAGCGGCTGTTAATCCTCGTCTCGCCGTTATGTTTACATCCCAAATGGAAAGCTGGCGAACCTATTGCCATACCGGGCACAAAGTTTTCAGTCATCGACATTTTTCACACATAACATACGAAAAGAACTTGGTGTGAGCCAGTGTGAGGATTCGAACCCGCGACCTCTAGATTTAGAAGCGGGTGCTCGACCACCGGACTACTTAAGACTTCTTGACTTCCCTTATTTTATTAGATTTTAAAACCTACTACTCACTTGATAGCATCACGATATCCACCTATCAAGCAGACCAATGCGCGTAAAAACGCCCGAGACACCGCATCACCCAGAGCGTTTTTATCACTTAACGCTTTCTTTAAAGTGGCCACCTGCAAAACAAAATAATATTATACAATCATCACCTTATATTCAAATTTTATCCAGGCTATATATTATTTTTTTTTTTTACCAATTGACATGAAAAATGATTAATTAATATTCGATTATATTGAATGTGTGACATGGTTTTTGTTTCTTTTTATGTTTATTTTTATTTGGAAATTTTCTGTAAATACACTCGAGAGCAATGAATCCGGGTCACTTAAAGAATCCTAAAAATCTCGGAAACTAAAAATGCTAGGTTAATGCAATAAATTGTATTTAATAGACAATGTAATACTCCTTAAATGAAGGTATTAAAACTTCTTAGTTATTGTAAAGTTATATCATAAAAAAAACAAATTTGAAAAAGGGCCACTTTCGAAGATGGAACTACGAAATTACAGCATTTGGTTTTGCTTTTGTTTGTAATCTGTCATTTATGTGGGTACATAAACCATGTTGATAGTGCTCTATATTCATTATTCAAGCTGAAATTATGTCGCTTACGCCTGAAGAATGCACCAGAATACTTACAATGCTGGAAACCGGCCGGAGTCAGCGCGATACAGCCAGGACTGTTGGTGTGTCGCTGTCAACAGTACAAAGAGTTCTCCGACGTTACGAAGAAACTGGTTCTAACCTACGCAGACCAGGAACGGGCAGAACCAGGTATACCACAGCACGAGAAGACCGATACTTGGTGAACACCATGCTTCGAAATCGCTTTCTCACAGGAACTGAACTCACCAATCAGTTTCGACGCCTCGGAGGAAGTAACCCAAGTGCATGGACAGTAAGACGTCGGCTTGCTGAATCTAACTTAAAACCCCTTAGACCTGCAAACGGCCCTAAACTGGAGCGTGGGTATCGTATTTCAAGACTAAGATATGCCCAGAGCCACGTAAATTGGAGTATTGAAGATTGGTCAAAAGTTATGTTCTCCGACGAATCAAAATTTATGCTCTACAAGCACGATGGAAGACACAGAGTGTATCGAAGACCAGGGGAAAGATTCAAGCAAGCATGCATCGAGGAAAAAGTAGCCTACAGTGGTGGGTCTGTACTTGTGTGGGCCGGAATTTCTTCTGAAAGTCGCACAGAGCTGGTGATCATAGAAAACGGCTCTTTAACTAGCGTAAGATATGTGGAAGAAATCCTCAATGATCACGTTGGTCCATTTATGGTCAATTTAGGTGAGGATGCTATATTTATGCATGACAATGCCCGACCTCATACAGGTAGGATTGTGAATGACTACCTTCAAGAGATGAACATTACTCGTATGGAGTGGCCAGCGCGCAGCCCGGATATCAACCCGATCGAGCATGCTTGGGACGAGCTAGGCAGATGCGTAAAACAACGAAACCCTCCCCCAATCACGCTTCGTGAGCTCAAAATTGCTCTCACAGAGGAATGGGAGAATATTCCCCAAAATCGTATAAGGAACTTGGTGTACAGCATGCCAAACCGCGTAAACGCAGTAATGGAAGCACGAGGAGGCAATACGAAGTATTAAAATTCAAGAAAATCGTAATAAAGTTCAAAAATTTCATGTTTCCTATTTTTGTTTTAAGGAGAGATCAGCAGATTTTTTCTTTATGTAATTTTGTGTTAATAAAATGTATGGTGACTCATATTTTTTTTACTTTCATTTAAGGAGTATTACATTGTCTATTAAATACAATTTATTGCATTAACCTATCATTTTTAGTTTCCGAGATTTTTAACATTCTTTAAGTGACCCGGATTCATTGCTCTCGAGAGTATTTGCATGCCAAATGGTGATGTGTGTTGGAATCATACAATTGTAACAGCTTGAAGTGTACCACATATCTCGCAAATAAAAAATTCTTTCTTTCTTTCTTTCTATTGTGAGCTTCTTCCGAATTAGATGGTGACTGAAAGCAACTAATTTTTGTCCAAAACTCATAGTTTTGGATTCTTAACTGGATTATTTTTTAGTTTTGTCTCATTTGAAAATGAACATTTTTCTAAATAATCCAGGGTAGAGTCTCAGTTGTAGAGCCACGCTGTATGAATCAAGCTCGCCCGGTAAAACACCACAACCTGTTAGAAATTCGACGTAAAGTGGCGTGTGCCGCGTTTCGCTCCATGAGAGAGGTATTCGGAGGTCTATACCATGATAAAAAATATATCACAACTGTAATACTGTCTGTGTTTCAAGTGTCCATGGGTGGCGTTAGTTGCTTACCATCAGGTGACACGCTTGCCCGTTAGCCACCAGGGCCCATAAAAGAATGAAGGAACTAGCGTAACAATATACAGGACAGCCCACAGCTTTCTTGAATAAACGGTATATATGACAGACCAAAATAGACTTTTGTATAAGATCCACGGCTAAGTTAAAATATTAACATACTCACTAAGTCTGACGGAAGACTTTCCAAATCGTTAAAGGGAGATCTAAGTTCGTTAGCATCTACGTCTAATATTACAACATCACCAATCTCTGACATTCTCACATTCTGAAACAACAATAGGAATAAACTATATATTATAAAAAAATAACATCTTGCACACACATAACACAGAGTGGCCCTCTAGTTCCAAGCTAAGCGAATAAATGCTTGTGTTATGGAAACTAGATAACGGATATTAATAGATATATACTTCTCTTTTGTAAATACATAATTGTTTGTCATAAATATTTGTACTCGGGTGGATATCAAACGCACCCTGGACACAGTCTGTCAGTAGTTTTACCAAAGCACCACGAGGATGAAATATGCATGCATTTACAATATGATAATGACCTGGTAATCTGACACCTCACTAATTATTACCTATATACAACGTCCATTGCATTGTAAGCTATTGCAACATTTACAACTTTCTGCTTAGTCTGCATTTAAATAACTAAATGTTTATGAACTAATTGTTTTGCTGACCTTTTCATTAGTATGAAATTCGATACCAATAAGGCTTGTTGCCTGGAAATAGCAAATTTAACAAGAATATTTCTTTAAATCCGTGTTGAAATGATTTGATGTGCAGGAAAGACTTAACAACAATGTTCATTGCCTAGGGGCCGTTCAAGTATTACGAAAGCACTATAGAGGGGTGGAGGGGGTCTTCGCTTTGCTTATTTTTAATGACATGGGTTGGTAGGGGGGTCCAGATGATGATTATGTCATCAGTACCTATTCAATTTTCCAAAAATAACTTAGACCAATCGTGTAGATGGTCTCTACAAAATTATTTTTTTGAGAAATGATTACGTAATTTGATGACAAGGGGGGTGGGGGGTAAATAATTGTAATAAATATGCTTACGTAATACTTGAGCGGCCCCCCACCCCACAGAAAACCGTTAAAGAAATTCTTTTAGGAAATCTGCTCATAGGTCATGAGCAGATTTACAACTTGAATACCTCAAGGGACTAGTTGGTTCTCGCTAACAACATAGCAAATATAAACTATATATATACCCACTGAGGTCACGGTAGTCCAATGGTCCAGCACCCCGCTTCTGATTCGAAAGGTAGCGAATTCGAATCCTTGCTCACACCACTGACTTTTCGAAATTATTTTCGGAAGTTATGTGTGATAAACATCGACGACTAAAACTTTGTGCCCGGTATGGCAATAGGTTCGCCACCAATTCCATTTGGGACGTAAACATAACGGCGAGACGAGGTTTAACAGCCGCTGCCTACGTCTTCGGGTAGAAAAAGGCGTGAAGTTATATTATGTTACATTTATCTAACAGTCACTTGTTAATAATTAATAGACAATACAAACTCTCACCTCCATAACACTTCTAGGAACACCAATTAAAAAAGGCATGGGCGCCAATAAATAATCAACTAAATGTTTTGGTAATATCGGTATGAATATATGTTGCCACGACATAGGGAACAGCGTGGCATTGGCGGCTTGCACGCATGCCGATAACCTCGCCGGTTTCGTGGCCACAATCGCCACCCTCCTCTCGTGAAGTAACGCCGTCCACAAGCCTGCCATGCACTTAACATCCATGGCACTGAAGTATTCCGTCAAATTGAACTGAAATCATTTATTTAATGTTGTAAAATAATATTAAAAAATTAAGTTTTATAATAAAACTATTGATTATAATATTATTAAGTTCTGAAAAGAATTATTAGCACTATGACCACGTTGCTCTTTAGATATTTACTAACATCATTGTATGTTATCTTACGCGAGTATGGATAAAAAACCATATGTTATTAAGTATCAACTTATCAACTAAACTAAAATGTCTCTAAACTCTGTTAATGTAGAGCCACGCAGTACGCTCCATGAATGGGCCGGCTCAAGCTCGACCAGTGAAATACTGACTCACAGAATGTGTAAGGTGGCTCATGCCGCGTTTAAGGCGTTTTGAGAGATATCCGGAGAATAGATTCGATTCGAACCCAAACATAAAAATGTGTAACGTGTCAACATATCCTTTTTTTTACGCGAGGAAATACTTTATGCACACCCCCCGCCTGGGAACGGCAGAGAGTAGTGTGGGACTCCCAAAACAGTAAACTGCAATCCGATCCTAGGGCTACCCACTAAAACCTCGCGGCGACCTTCCTCCGGCGTTGGGGTGGTCCAGGATTCGGATAACCCCTCTGGTCCATCCCGCCGTCGCCCCCCTCTATCACGAAGGGGGTGCTCATCTTCGGAGAGCCTCGGCGAGGTTCCCCGAAGGTGGCGGCTCCAGCCACGCACTGTAAAGAGGCACGCGGCAGGCGGCGCCACGACGACTCTCCCTGGCCGCACCGGGGGGTCATCCTTCCCGGGCCGCAACCCGGGCGCACCCGCGGGGTGTGCGCCCTCGCGGCCCGTCGACGGCGGCGATCACTGAGCTCGCCGCTGCCGCCTTCGAGCGGGATCGGCTCTCTCCCGACCCCGTCAACATATCCTACCCTCTCCATTATGCAAGCTTTGCTATCAATATAACATCGAAAATGGGACAAAAAACATCGAAAATGAGCCAAAAATTAAACTATTGATGACACTTACGTTTTCTGGAATGCTTGGCAATCTATTGTTGGGACATTGACACGTAAATACATTCTGGCCTCCGTTGTAGGTCACTTTGAGAGTGTGACCAGGCATAGGAGGACGAATACGGCATGCTTCTAAAAATAATGATAACTCGCCTTTCCCTGGACTACTTATTAAATTTGCTATACAGTTTAATAACCTGAAAACAATATTACAAAAATATAATAATGTCTGTACAAAAAAAAAATACTCATGTAATTTTTTTTATATAAAGGCCCTCGCCGATTGAAATAATTTGATATCATCAGGCACAGCATACGCCAGTCAAAAATCTATAATTGGTGTGAAAATCGAACCCGCCTACCTCTGCGCAGATGGTACTAGTAGCTTCTATGTATTGAATAATATCAATCAATTTAATATTGCCGTGAAGTTGCGCTTATGTATTAATTTATAATCTTAACAGTATGATCTAATTATATACTTAGATAAATAAATATTCTAATAGTTTCGCATTCAGCAGAAAATTCAATTCGACTATAGACTTGGCATCAGCAGAATTGGTCATCAGGCGCATTTGATAGCATAAAAAAAAACGCACATCTCGGTGCAAATAGGACTCCACGGCAAACTTTCTATGAGGAAAACCCCAATGTCACACATTAAGTTTAATTTTGGAGTCACGCAATTTTACGCTATGTATTGCTCAGCATGAGTCACTTAGTCCGCATATATATTATTATGTGGTTAGCTAAATATATCATACATATTTAATATTCATTCTTCCAAGAAAATATCTAATAACTTTGTTGATATCGCATCGCAATTGGTCGGCTCGGCTGGCTCGACCGGCAACGACCTATCTAACTATAAAGCGGCTGATGCTGCATTTCGCTAGGTGCGGTTATCCGGAGGCCCAATCCTTTTCCGTTTCCTAATCCCATCCGCCCCCTTCCCTGTCCTACTTTAAAGGCCGGCAAGGCAACAGTAACACTATCGGTGTTGCAGAGTGCCATTGCCCCCAAATCTCAAAAACCAAAAATGACCTCCAATATCTTAAACGCTAGCATGGCAAATAAGCATTGTCAGATGAACCCATAGACATTAATAGAATAAGGCAATATAAGTATCATTTCTTGACTTTAATAAACGAAGGTAACATATTGATACATGCCAGATTGATTTTTAGTCATATATATAATGGACACAATTCTGCTCATCATCACATATTATTAATATAGGCTTAAGGACTGGCTGACTAGCCATAGCCATAAAATCAATATAGGAAATCATCATATCATATGGTTTCATTGGTTGACAGTAAGCAATCCTAATCGAAACCGAAACTACTAAAGTAAATAGTATATACAAGACTTAGAGTGTATATACTATGTACTTGGATCAACAAAGAAGAAGTGTTTTATGAAAACGCTCAGCTAAGTATAATACTAACATAAAACAACAATGACTCAGTATAAAATTAGCAAATAAATTATATAATTATAGGTAATATAATTGGTTTTAACTTTGCAAGGGCAATATTTTGTTATGATAGACACAAATACATGTTTTCCATGTCTTTCGCACTTTATATAAAATTTTCTATTAAGTAGTTAGTTTTAGATTTCAACAAAAATTAAGAATAAATTTTATCTTCGAGAGACACCTTACATAGTTATTTGATAATCTTTGATTAAATTTTGAGAGTAAATAACATAGTTCAATATTATAATAATATATATTATAAATACTTACTTATAAAATATATCATGCCATGGTAAATGTGAAAGCAACACAATAGCTGTATTCAATTTTGGATCATAACGGCAGAAACAAAATGTATATTTTGAGTCTTCTGATGTTAATACAAACGAATAATACTGTGCAAACGTACTGAAATACAAAAATACATATTAGAAGTTCCTTGTTTTAACTATTGTATGATATCAATAATAACAATAATATTACGACAGTACTATGTGTATACATTGGATATATTAGAAGAAAATTATATAGTGTTTATGAAAAAAGTTCAAGCCAATGAACGAATCATAAACAATAATACATCAATTACTGTGAGGGATTTGTTTCAAGTCTTTTTACTTAGTTAACATTCATAATTTGCTATTTAAAACCCAATATTTTCGAGATGGCACCATTTTAGATACTACTTACTTCTCTAATTGACATGGAAATGTAAACTTAGGTATATTTTTAAGCTCCTCTTCATTTTTGTAGGATTCCGGATATTTTTTTAAGATATACGGTTCTCTTAAATTATCTCCGGGTGATACTTCACAAAACAATTCAAACAGGAAGCTTACAGTGTCTCTGAAAACAAAATATAAATACAGCTATTTAATCTAATCATAGTGATTTAAATTTTTCATTTAATTTAAATATTCAGATGTTTTCTTCTTCTAGCAACAATAACTTTTTTATCAGTTTTCATATGATAACTGGTATAATAACTGTAGGTGGTTACTTTTAAAGTTTTATCTGCAGCTATATATGAATGAAATACATTACTATACATGAATGAAATACACATGCAAGTATGTGTCTATACATACTTAAATAATGAAATATGAATAGAGATTGTAAAAAACATATGTCTATATAGCCATAAATAACAATCAACAAGCTTCATACCATGTATATATTAAACCATACGCTCACAATCAAGTGGCAAGGTCTTATAAAATATACAAGTATTTAAAACATACATTATACAACTTATATAAGATATCTGATAGTGTTGATTAAAATTCCAAAAGTCAAATAAATGTTTTAAGGAATACAGAAATTACAAGCAACTATAAATTCTTAATACAGGTATTTAATAACTCATCAACAAGTCCGAAATGTATCATTAATACTTATCATTCAAAGTTAATTATGAAAGCTGCACATACAATAAATCTGATAGTATTCAGTTACACAGCAACAAGGAGATTCATATACACCAATACAAACGGGTACAAATAAACATTACAGGAAATCATTATATCAGCGGACGAAACAATTTATTAATACTGTTATCTCGCAGAAGGTTGACGTTTTAAAACGAAAGGTAATATAAAACTAGAAACAGTATTCTAATTTAACTTTAATTTATCGGTCATATCAATCAACAACTATTGTATTTTTATTAAATATTAATTTAAACGGCAGTGATATTATTGACAATTACCTTACTCTGGAACCCATGTCTCGACGTGGACTGAAAATTGAAATTTTGATTACATCTTCCACAGAAGCAAAGTGGTTGGTATTAATATAAACGAGAATTCACTAATCATGAAACATCACAAGCCATAGAAAATTACTTTCGCTTAATAATAACCATTTTTTAGAATATTGTCTTTTAAATTCCCAACCAAAAATACAACCCGAATTATTACGAGAACGTCAAGAGGAAAATATCAAGGTGTTTTTTTACTAATGTTATTCACAAACATGGATACCAGATCTTTCAGTCAATACTAAAAAATACTGTCATGAGTTTTGGCGGGAATGTGAACGAAATACATCCAGATGTGTTTCGTTTAAATTTAAATTAACTTTCCAAACCTAGGATTTCAAGGGATATAATCGAATAAAATATATGGTGGTTTATTTAATAATTCTACGAAAAGGTAGAAAATCGTCGTTATGATTCAGGTAAATTGCCACGTCTACATACTTTCGAATTTTTGTCCGACTACAACTTATGACTGTAAGCACTGAAGACAAATACACTAATACTATAAAAAAAAGTTATATCTCATAGTATAGTTATGTTGATCGTTATTTTCAACTTTAAAATAATTGAATGATAGCTACTTCAGCCAAATGATTCGTTTCCTAGGGAGGAAGATTTGTAATATATATCTCTATATTCTACCTTGTTCGCATACTTGTTACGTTTATTGTGTGTGATAAGATGTGAGAGATTGATTGTGTGATTGTGTCTCATCTGTTAGTTAATGTTTGTTGTTGTAGAGTTCTTTAGTGAGTATGATTGTGTGGACGGTTACTTGTTTTCAAGGATGCTAACGTCTATTTGATGTAGCGAGCGCGTTTCTATGACGCATCTTTGTGAAAGTAAGTATGTAATTGGGATCACCAGCTTCAATGTAAACATGATTAATTATGATTGTTCGGCTTAATACCATCTGGTGATTTTAGACGTAGCTCGACGTGATCGCGAATTCAAACACGATTGGCGATCAGCAACTGTGCACTGCAACCGGCACTTCTTGCCACGCACTACTCCTTTGTGGATCCAGTAGCCGGCAATGTTATTTCCGGACCTAGGAAATTTTAGGAAACCAGCGTACTTCTATATTAAAGGCCAGCAACGCAGATGCGAGGTCCGTGGTTTTGCATATGTCCGTGGGCAGTGGTGATCACTTTCCATCAGGTGACCCCGAACTCGTTTGCCCCCAACCAAAGTACCAACGTTTTGCCAAAAAAACGTAAAATATGCTAGGCCTTTTAAAAATACGTATTTGACGACATCTGACTAAAACGTGTTTCTGGCCCATTTATGAAATAGGTTGAGTACCGCTGATATATACCACATAGCTACTCTTGAATGGTATGATATGTTTATTCTTTGTTCCTGTCGCTACCTAATTAAAGTTGAGACATAATTTAGACAAGCTTTCCTTCTAAAATATTTAGGTAAAATATAGGTACTAAAGCTTTTAAAAAAACGTAATTTTTTTACCCTTAAATTATTTTTGGTCCGCGACATCTGACTAAAACGTGTTTGTGGCCCGTTTATGAAATAGGTTGAGTACCGCTGGCCTATACCACATACTCTTGAATGGTAAGATATGTTGTATGTTTTTCTTCGTTCCTGTCGCTACCTAATTAAAGCGACATAATTCAGCCAAGCTTTCTTTCTAAATTATCTAACATCTGCCTCACACCCAAGTTCATGTATTAAATAAAACAATTTATTTCATAATAAATATATATTTTTCCAACAAACAATACACTTTTATTATTATTTTGCATGATTTTAAAATTACTTGTTTCTGTTATTTTTGGAAGCATTCCATTCGCCTTTATTTTGGTAATTAGACACCCACACCTGTTCCGAGAAAATAACTAGTTACTGTACGAATACAAAGTACGAATACGTATCATCAGGAAAATTATGGACTGGAGGATGGAATTATAGAGAGTGATAAAATTGGAAAAGGACTTTTAATCACCTGCGACTCTACTCTCTCGGACTCCGCTTTTGTGGGACACCTGAGGACGACTCTCACGTCCTACTTGCAGACTATCTCGATCGATAAGGCCGTTTCTATTGCCATCACTTTAGTATAATTAACATATTTAGGTACAAACATTAAATCCAAAAATTGTAATACTAACCATTAAAATGACGGTAATTGTAATAATACTACTAATTTCAGCACTAAGCAGCAATCCGTAATTTAAAAAAACAATCACGCACGTCGTCCTAGCATATAACTTCGGCAGTATGGCTTCTTAGCATTAGCTTGTCAGAAATCGGCGAGTAAAAAACCTTAGTTTAAAAACAAAATAAGAAATCCCGCCAATATTTTTCGATACCCTAAAATAATGTTCGATTAAAATTAATATAATATATATTTATCTAGCTGAACCGGCAAACTTTGTTCCGCATCAAAAGTAATAAATGAGTAACTCAATTTGTGCTAATTACCGGCTTTTACTGCTGTCCCGCTATGTTAATACTCCAATATCTTTGATAATATTCGTCTAAATTGCATGTAAAGGGCCAGGATTAACTATATTACATGCACAATCTATTTAAGACACTTAATTGGATAAAAGTTAATACTGTACCTAATGTTTAAAATCGCTTCGTAAACAAGCCATTATTTCTCGTAAAAAGTAAAAAAATAAAAATGGTCTTCGTGGGTTATCCCTAAGAGATAGACATATGCCGGGCTTATCACGGGCTTTTTTGTAGACCGTCTGAAGGTAATTAATAATGTAGAACATTGTTTTGATCTATCATTAAGAGTTCAGCCGGCGTTTGCAATTAAAGTGCTAAATCTCGAAAATTATCATTTTTTCTTTACAAGATCATATATGTATATGAATTATAGATCAAAACCACCCCGATAACAGCCTATAACTATTAAAAAACCACATCAAAATCCGTTGCGTAGTTTTAAAGATATAAGCATATAAGGGGACAGACAGCGCAAAGTGACTTTGTTTTATACTGTGTAATGATTATTCACCATAACAATATTCTTTCCCTAATTAATCTGATCGGCTTGAAAAAGCGTACCTATATGTAGAATAAAAGAAAACATAACATCTATCACACTCGTAAGTACTTAAATGTAACTAACTCGCTAAGACTAAATTACCTTTAAAAGATATCTAAAATGTAATAGGAATATTAATAGAGATACCGATCCCCAAATTTTTTCTCTTATTTATAAATCATAGTCCAAAATTCAAGTACTATGTACTATTAAGATTACTTATTAAAAGAAACTACAACCATCACCGCCTCCCTACTTTTATCATTGCAGTGATATTTAAAATAATACTTATGTCTTAAAGGGAGTAAATTTTTTATAGTAATATAAATTAATGTTAAATTTCTCATTTGTAAATGAATTTAATATATTTTCATTTTAAAAGAATGTATGTATTAGGCTGACATTGGTCATTTAGATTTGGGAAAGTTCATTTGGTGTTCGATTTTGCCCTTTTTTTTAACGTTATACTTTAAGTACGATAAAATTTAAAGCCAAAAATTTACACAAATCGTGTTTGTTTGTGTCGAATATAATTGTGAGTACTCGATAAATATACAAAGTACATAAATACTGTACTATTGATACGTGCGAGGTATGAAACTTTTTTTAAAACTTAAAAACGTTTTCCTTTTTTTTTTCAATATAATAACTTATAAACGTTTTCCTTTTTTTTTTCAATATGAGATGCGCGCGGCAAAATTACGCAAACAGCTTTTTTTGACGCGCCATTAAATAGTGATTTACTTACATCTTTTATTTTAATTGTTTACTTAAAAATATAAATTCTATATTAATTTTTAAGTAAGTGCACTTGGCGATGTTTATTATAGTGATGCATTGTTGAGCTGATTCAATCTATTTCATATCTTCCATCATGTAAACCATGTCGTTAGGGTTGTGTTCGTAACGAATAACCGAAGAATAACCTGCGAACAAATATTTGAGTAATCGTTATTTAATTCAAGTCGAATTATATTTATACCATCAACACCATTCTACAGAAGCATCTAGAACATTTAAAATTAAAGTAATAACTGTATAAAATAAAAAAATACAACTAAAACACCAGACCACGTATATTGGCTGTATAAAATAAAAGAAATGAAATATTAAAAAATATTTCATTTCAGACATACACAGACATAAAATATTAATAATCTTTAAGGCTGTGCAATAATAATAGCCGTGGATTATTTATTAATTAAGAATATTTGTAATTTAATTGCATACCTAGATACAGATATTTGAAACCATTAGCAAAACGTCGTTGGACCACTTTAAAATTAATAAACACCATTAAGTTTATTTATTCTCCAAAACGTAAATGCATCCTCAACTACAGCATTTTAGGAACATAACATATCTTTGCTAGAAGTTCAAAATGGCAATAAAGATGATCACAGATGCGGGGGGGGGGGGGGGTAAAATAAACACTTTTGTATTTAAAAGTATATGTATATATATTTGTAAATCCTTCAAAACTACATTGAATAATATAGAACAAGAAACTGTTTTATCTATTAACATGCGACAGATGCGAAGGAAAATAATGGAAATAATCAAACCACGAAAAAAGGAAAGAAATGGGGCAAACGCAACATGAACAAAGTAGTGAAAAAAATAAATAACCACTCGAGGGTAAATAAGAAATATAATAATCGAAAAAATCGATTTAAAACACTCACAAAACAAAAAGTTTAACTAGAATTGTGTCAAGTTGGACAAATTTCAATTCCACTGGCTATTCTGTGGGAAGAAAAAAATATGTGAAAGTTAAGAAACAATAATAAACAGGGAATATTTTTTACATTTATCAAGAAAATAACAAGGAATGGATATAAGTATGTATTCCATGGTATTAAAAATAAATGTTTAAAAAATGGTTAAACATAAAACCTTTTTTGTTCAAACTCTTAACACTGCACAGTATTTTGTTTTAACCTATAAATAAATTAATACAATTAACATGTGGATAGGACACTTATAATTACTTATTTGAAAACAATATTTTATTGTTAATATATTTTGTACTAGTTGACCTGGCGAACTTTTGTTCCGCCTCCAATGCAATAAATGAGTAAATAAAATATTTTTTCTAAAATAAAAGTAACCAAGTTACTCGTTATTGCATCAGCTACCAAAAATAGGTCCAGCCATTTCAGAGATTAGTCGGAACGAACAGATACACAGACAAAAATTGTAGAAAATGTTTTTTTGGTTTTTATACCATAATTGTATATTCATAAGCATGTAGTAAAAAAATACGATTATTACAATATTACAAACAGACACTACAATTTTAGATTATCATGAGTATAATAGTAAAATATCTAAACAGAAGTATTGATCAGAACTTCTTTATCTAGAGTTATCTAGATATTTATCTAGAGTTAATAATGAAACAATCTTCTGATTCTTTTACATGAAGTCCAACTTCTTTTTTTGGCATTTTATACATTTGCCACAATTTGGCGCGTGTCATGATTATTGATAGAAATATAAAGCATCTTCACCTAAGTATAAAAATGCATATAATACTTTAAATATTATATGTACCTTATGATATAAAATACAAAAATAAACTTTTTTTATTATAATTATGTTCAAGTTTAAACAACTATTTTGATTGGCCTGGATGGATGATTTGAAAATAAGTAGGTCCCTAAAAGAGATGTTTGACATCAATTAACTGAATAAAAACTTAAATAAATACAAACAATAAATATAACAGAAAAAAAATAATACTTCCATTGAAACCAAGTGGCTGATAATGCATAAATAATTAACTATGTCAATTTGTACCCACAACCCACTTACAATTAGTAATTGTTTTTTGTTTAATAATACATATAACTAAGGGGCCGTTCAAGTATTACGTAAGCACGATAGGGGGCGGGAGGCGGGTCTGTGCTTTGGTTATTTGGGATGAAATGGAGGGTAGGGGGGTTCAGGTGATGATTACGTCATCAATAGTTATTTAATTATCCAAAAAAGGCCTTGGAAGAATCTTGCAGATGGTCTCTAAAGAATATTTTTTTGAAATTTTTTTACGTAATTATGGGAGGAGGGGGTAAGAGCTTTGTTTACTTTTGATGACAAGGGGGATGGCGCGGTAAATAATTGTAATAAATCTGCTTACGTAATACTTGAATTGGCCCTTAACCTATAATAACATATTTTTGTTTCTGGCACTTAGCGCTTCACCATTGGCTATTATTTAAGTCAAGCATTCACTATAAACAACTTGACAACCAATTATCTCCCGACAATCTTAATTACTAATCTCATTATTGAATTGTTATTATTCATCAATAGAATTATTACGTAATTGATGTAATCGTGATTTACAACTATCCATGGGTGATACATATTGTTATGTTTATGGGATAGGAGGGCAAACGAGCACGCGTGTCACCTTATGGTAAGCAACCAACGCAGCCCATGGACACCAGCAACACATATAGTGTTACCGTAGCGTTGCCGACCTTTAAGGAATAGGAAAGGAAGGGGATAGGCCTCCGGGTACCTCTCTCATCGAACGAAACGCGGTACGAGCCACTTTACGTCGATCTTTTAAGGTCGCGGTATTTCACCAATCGAGCCGGCCCATTCATACAGCGAACTGTTTGGCTCTACCTCTTTCAAAAATGTAACAGTAATATGTTTAAAGAAAAAAAATTGGTCATTTTTAACAAACATGGCTACACATGGCACAAACCAATGCAATATATAATGGGAATATATAATAATCTAGAGATAGTTGAGCTTTTGCGTTTTGGTTATAAACACCCATGATTTAAAATAACAACAGTTTTCTGGAGCAGCAAGCGTCAAGGAGGTTATGTATTGAGTTACAAATAATTATTTATATTATTTGGCCGAAATTATACATTTTTAAACATAACAGCGAGACGAGGCTTAACAGCCGCTGCCTACACCTTCGGGTAACAAAAGGCGTGATGTTATGTTATACATTTTGTAGTCTATAGTAACATGTTTAGTTTTAGAGTAGTTACATTATTTTTTGTTTTGGCCTAATTTTTTTTTTGGATATTGAATTGAATTAGTTGCAATTACTCGTATATTCACTCACTTTTTATCTGATTATAATTTTTACACAATTCATCATACGATTAAAAAAAATCTATAATATCTATCTATGCATCTGTACTAAAATATGCTTGTTCATATAGTAGTGTGGTGTAGCATTTATTTTGAAGACGGATTTCGCTTTTAAAGCAAGCAAGGAAAGAAGAACAAGAGAAGAGATGAAGTAACATAAGCAGTTTCACTTTGTTAATTAATCTGCTGCAGCAGTGCATTGTGTATAAGTCTGCATACGTCAGTGCCAAATGACTAATATCGTGATCGTGTAATATTATTGTTGTTGGTTTGATGTCGGTTCATCATTTTTATCTTTACCTGGCGGAACTCCCTGTTTGCCAAGTTTTTTCTCGACTAAGTAGTAGGCGAGTCTGACGATGACGCTGCATATCAAAGCGCCAATACCAAATATACGGAACGTAATCCAACCACCATATATTCCGTACAAGCGTCCACCAACAAAACTGCCAATCGAGGTGCCCACACCTTCGAACACTGCTCCAACTAAACCCTAAAAATCAAACTCCCAGTTACTTAAAAAGATACAGTAAATACGTTTCTAATATGTTAAGAACTATTACAAATCTATTTGTTTAAAATATTTTACAAAAATAGCGCAAATTAAAGGGTAAATAAATAAATTTGAGTATGATTTGAATAAAGAGGTAAACCACCTTTCGACAAGTGGGTCTGGGTTCAAGCTGATCTTTACTTGATGATGTAAAACATGACAACCCCAGGTGATGACAAGTTTATTAACAGGGTTAATACCCTGTTAATAAACTTGTATATAAGGAATAGTACAAACAGGTGACTTCAAATTAAGTTAACAGGGTAGTAAGCGTATAGTATAAAATATAAATTAAAAGTATTTTGAAGGGTAGGCAGGCCTGATAGTAACAGGACATGTTTCTCCAGTCACTTATTTTGTCCTTCTAATGTCATGACAAACTACTTTGTTGGTTTTCACGGTTTCACTTCATAAGTAAACGTTACTTCACATTTTTCTACCGAAGGCAGCAGCTGTTACAGCCTCGACTTGCAGTTACGAATAGAATAGGTGGCGAACCTATTGCCATACACCAGGCACAAAGTTGTCACTCATCTATATTTACATACATAACTTCCGAGAAATCATTGATATGAGCCCCTAAATTGAACTCACGACTTCTAATCAGGAGCTACTGGACCACCGAAACTATTTGAATTTCGCTTATCAATAATATTACATATTGACTTTAAGAGATTGGTTTTCTTACTTGCACTGTCGTCTCAGTCCCTCGTGGCGATACAATATTGGCGTAGGACGTCATCGTCGGGTAGAACATACCAAATGTAATACCCTGGAACATCTCTATCGGCAGTGACCACCAGGCGTTAGTCAGGAACGAGTACAATATGAATCTGGCACCGAACGCGAGTAGCACCAGACTCATCATATTGACGTGTCCCAATCTTTTGAGTATATTTCCTGTGAACCAGATGAGTGTAATTAGTGGTAGAGCTATACAGTTCGTTGTATGAATGGGCTGCGATACTGCGTTTCGCTCGGTAAGAGTGGCATCCGGAAGCCGAACCTCCTTTCCCTATCCCACCAACGAAAACGTTCCCAATGAGGGTTGACGTCAGGTAGGCGGCCGGTCATAAAACCACAGCGAAATCTTGTGATAACATTCGAAAGAATGTTATGTTGTGCCGACGCCACTTAAAGTAGGATAAGGGCAGGACAATGTTAACATGAAGATGTGAAAATATTATAGTTTTGTCCGCCTAAAATAATGACTACTATTATTTTATAGGTGTCGAAAAAGTTCATTATAATAACTGTTTATCAAAGATGGTTCACTGGCTTAGCACTCGACTTCTTTCGATAGGTTTGAATCTAGAAAGAAATGTATGTTTCCACCAAGGCTCTACATATTATATCTTTTAATAAGTTAATTTATAATATTAAAGTAGAATTTTTATTTTAGTCAATTAATATAATTTACACGGCGGGCCTCGTGGCGCATTGGTAAAACTACCGGCTGCAGCATTAAGGTCGAGGTTACGATTCCCACCTGAGCACAAATATTTGTGACAAACATGAATATTTGTGTGGCGTCTGGGTGTTCTTCTATGTATTATAAGTATGTATTTACAAAAGAAAAGTATATATGTATTAATATCCGTTATCTAGTATCCATAACACAAGCATTTAGTTGCTTAGCTTGGAACTAGAGGGCGCTGTGTGTATTGTGTCCAAGATATTATATTATTACTATGGTAGAACAATAAAAAATAATCAACTCACCAGATACAAACAGAAAAGGTATCTCTCCGGCAAACGTCTGTATTGCACTAACTAAGCCTTGTAAAGTTTTAATATAGTCTGATCCGTCGCAGGTCAACCCTGATATGTCTTCTAGAAGCCAAAAGAGGAACTGCCACAGTAGACCAGTGCACATCCCCACTGCTATAGTCCACAGTAAGAACATAAAAGTCGGCAGGGACGACAACAGAGTTCCAACATCGGCCAATATGTTCAGGGACATTTTCGTTGAATCTGTCTAGAAAAAAAAACATTATTATTAATTATAATTGCACATTAAAAGGCCGGTGAATAATCTGTTTAAATTTTATGTTATCATTAAAGCTTTACCTAAGCTATATTTAGCTAGAAATATTTGTAACATTGAAACAACTTTTTATGGATTATATCGCGTTTATTTAGAACTTATTATCTATTTATTTCCTGACGTTTCGAACTCTTTACAGAGATCAGTTTCACGAAAACAATCCATACGATTGGCAGTGAAGAATTTTCCCATGGAAAGAGTGCGTGTTTCTATTGATAACTGGCCTCAACGTTTAAAGGCCTGTATTGCAGCCAATGGAGACCACTACGAATAAGCTTTTTATATTTTATATCATTTTATATTTATGTATTAAAGTAACACACTGTAAAAGTAATAAATGTTATTTGCAATTAAAAAATTTTTTAAGTATGGGAAAATTCTTCACTGCCAATCGTATGGATTGTTTTAGGGACTCTAAATTATATATTAGTTTAGAGCAAGCCGTACTCTCTAAAACTGACCACAAATCATAATCCAGTGGATTAAGATCGGGACTAGACGACGGCCAGTCTTCAGCTCTAATGAAGTCCGAAACGTTCGCTTCGCCCGGTGCCGAGTGTTGCTGGAAGGACCATAGTTCGTTATTGAACATGGTGTTGTTAAGGGGCTTGACTACCTTTTCAAGAATGGTATCTTGATACACTTGTGCCGATGTTTTGATACCTTTTTCACAAAAATATGGCTCAGTCATTCCTTCCTAGCTAACACCCCACCAAACCATCACTGAAGTCGGATAATGCCCACGTTGCACTCTGTCAACTAATTGGGAAGCTTCCTTAGAGCTTTGAGCATAAATACGGTCATTTTGTTTGTTAAAATGTTGCTCAATTGTAAAAACTTTTTCATCCGTAAACAATATTTTTCTGTGACCTCCCTTTGCGTACCGCTTCAGTAGTTGTTTAGATTTTAACACCCTATTCTTTTTTAAATTATCAGTTAATAAATGACCAGTGCGCCTCTTATAGGCTGCAAGTCCTAAGTCATCGTTTAAAATACGCGACATTGTTCTAGGTGCTATCTTCATCTCCCGAGATAAAATCTTTTGCTTGCGGACAGGATTTCTTCGAATTCTTTCCCTTACTGCTTTGACCACCTTTTTCGTACGAACACTACGTGGACGGCCAGGTCTTTTTCTGTCACAAACTCATTGTACCTATAAATACCCCGGTTCACAAACATTTGACTAATACCAAGTGTATGGAGATTTTTAAAAATTGCATTTGGCTCCATACCTACTTTGTGTAATGCAATCACAGCGAATCGGTTCTCTTTATCACCCCACTCCATTTTAATATCGCAAAATATTGTACAATGTATTGGCGCCAAAACGAGAAAACACAATGAACAATCGTATAACAATGACAGATTCCAAATTCTAATGATATATTTTTTTATTTTTAATTGTAACAGTATTTATGGCCAGACTAAGTATATATATATATATATATATATATATATATATATATATAAAATATTTGGATGATTATGCATACATACTTATTACAGTTATCACAAACATAACTTCACGCCCAGTCCCATGCGACACAGGCAGAGAGAACAGAGCACCATAAGGCACCTTTCTTATACACCTCACTTGCTTCTTTGACTTTCATAACTCTTGTCATACACACTCATCTGTTTTTTTTATTCAATGATGATACTCGATATGAATGAAAGAAAATGCTTGAAGGTACAGAAATGAAACTGACCTTCAAAAAACAGGAAACACCGACATCGCCCAACATAAAAATGAACATCAGCACAAACGCGACAGTGTAATCTTTGTATGCTCCATCGCTGAACAAGTCTATCAGCACTCCAGTCAGCAGTGAGAATATACCCCAACCGACAGATCCCCACAATCTCTGTCTTCCGTAATGAGATACTTTTGTACCTGAAATGAGAAGCATTTAATGAGTAATTTACTTAACATAACTTCACGCATTTATCTAACCGAAGTTGTAGGCAGCGGCTGGTAAGCCTCGACTCGCCGTTACATCCCAAAATGGAATGGGTAGCGGAGCTTATTACACCGGGCACAACGTTGTCCAGTCATTGGATGTGAGTTTGGAATAGATCCCATGACTTCTGAATCAGAAGCGGGGAGCTCGACCACTGAACCCCCGATACCACTGAGTATGAGTAATTAGAACGATTTTAATTCCTAACTATTGGCAAAAAAACAGTGTCTTAAAATGCTGACAGGAACGTAAGGAAAATCCTTAACTCATCATTGAAATCAAAACATCATCTAATATATAAAATTCTCGTGTTAGTTACCATACCTCTCCGAAACGGATGGACCGATTCTCATGAAATTTTGTGTGCATATTAGATAGATCTGAGAATCGAACAACATCCATTTTTCATCCCCTGGTATCCCTAATCTTTATTTCTAAGACTTTCGCGAATCTCACTCATTGATCAAAACAACTTTTAGGATTATATCGCGTTTATTTATTACTTATTTATATTTATTTCCCGACGTTTCGAACTCTTTACACTCTGTAAAGAGTTCGAAACGTAATAAATAAACGCGATATAATCCTAAAAGTTGTTTTAATCAATCCCTAATCTTAATTAAAATTTTAGTGCTTTTTTATAAAACTGCTTACAAAGATACATACCTACAACCCAAATTTTCAATTATTTATTCGTATTTTTTTATATATATTGTTAATGTATTATATAAGACCCCTAAAGACATATTTTTATACGAATAAAAAAAATAACTTTGGGTTAATGTAGAAGAGTTTCTAGGTACATACCAAGAAGATCAAAACATATGGCATCAGCAAATGTCACCACCACCGCCTGCCCGATCCAGCTGGTGATCATCAACAAGAAGAATATCCAGAACTGGCTGGTGTACTCCTTGCTGTTGTCTGATCTGCTGTCTGTCGCCGCTTCTATTATCTCGTTCACCTGGAAATTCAAAAACATGAATTTACATCTATGCTTAAAACACACATAACTTTAAGCCTTTTTCTATCGGAAGTTGTAGGCAGCAGCTTTTAAGCCTCGTCTCACCGTAATGTATACGTCCCAAATGGGTGGCGAACCTATTGCCATACACCGGGTATAAAGTTTTCTGTCTTCGATATTTATCACAATTATCACACATGAGCTACCAAAAGAATTTTGAAAAGTCATCGGTGTGAGCCAAGATTCGAACCCGCGACTTCTTGATTCAGAAGCGAGGTGCTCGACCACTGGACCAGCGAGACTATAAATATACTCTTCAGTATGCGAAAATATTTTGAAATTGAATCTACATCTATTTTGAGGTCCCTTAAAAAATATCCAAAGTAAACAACGTTCGCTGCATGTAGGGGCCGGCTCGACCGGTGACATACCACTACCTCACAGAATATAGACGTGAAATAGCTCATGCTGCATTTCGATCGCTAGGAGAGGTATCCGGAGGCCGACCACCATTCCCCATCCTTGACGCTTAACCACTTGCTGATTTGCCTACTATCCCATAAAAAAAATAGTTAATTTCTATTAAATTAAATACTTGCCATAGTATTATCACAGCTTATATCACAGGACGATTGGAATAGTTCAGTTTTAAGTTTATATGTATCAGACGATGCACAGCTTGGATAGTGAATCGTAACTGCAAAGGAATGAAATGACGGCCATTAGTAGTATTAGAAAACTGGGCAAAAGTTCCAGGGATTCGTGGGGATTCATCAGTTGAAACTGTGACATAGGTCTTCAGAGGATGAGCAAAAGCATGTTATGCTCCAATAATTGCTTCGACACAATTGTTCGAATCAAATAAACCGACATAAAAAAACAGAAAGCCCATTAAATAGTACATAAATTTATACAGTATAAATAATATTTACTGAGTAATTATAAATATAATAGTGTAATATAATAGTCTCGGTGGTCCCATGGTCGAGCACACGGCTTCTGATCCAGGGGTCGAGGTTCGTATCGTGACACTGGCTCAGACCAATGACTTTTCGAAATTGTTTTCGGAAGTTATGTGTAATAGATATCGATGACTGAAAACTTTGTGCCGGGTACGGCAATAGGTTCGCCACCTATTCCATTTGGGACGTAAAGGCTTAACAGCCGCTGCCTACAAAGGGTAACAAAGGCGTGAAGTTATGTTATGTACTGATTAATTAGAAATACCTCCATCGCCATTCTCGTTGGGCAATTCTATGTGGTTCAACCTCATGTACACACAATTATGTTCAGCCATCGTGGTGGAAAGCGTTATTACTCCGGTGAACGACAGATGCGTGGGAAACTCGTCGCCAGCTTTCGTTTTTGGTTGACAGTAACTGGATTCATCAGCTTTCCACCAGTCACATATCTCCATTAGACGCCAGGGTGTTTTCAAATCGAGGTCACATGACGCCTGTAAGAATACCGCTCTTTTAATGAAATCATACGCTGCTTAGGAATTTATTAAATGTTATCTCTTATTCAATTCATAGTATAGCTTCTGTTATGTATATAAAGCTAATAATAACAGTGCATTTACACAACAGTTAAATAATTTAAAAAAATCTAATAAACTTAGATTGAAATTTGTTGGATAGTTTTGTGTACTGTGTCCCGAATAATAATCTGTGCTATAATAAATAAAATGAACGGTCTCTTTATATAAAACAAATCATCAATTATGAATTAGCTCGGGTGATATCAACGAATCGCTTTTAAACATCAACAATGACTGTAACTAAAGATATTTCATGCATTAAATAACTAATAATAATCTGATATAATGTTTTAGATTAAGCAACTAAACACTTGTGTTATGTAAACTAGATTAAGGGGGCGTCCATAAATTACGTGAAATTTTTAAGGGGGGTGGGAGGGGTTCGAGTCAAATCTTATCTAATATTACGTTGGAGAGAGGGGGTCGCAGCAAATATTAAACAATGTTTTTTTTTAAATGCTATTTTATATATTTTTATATTTTATTTCTTTTTAGATTCCTGGGCGCAAAAAATATTAGCAGAAAAGCCCAGTTAGCAATCCACAATGCAGTCCTGATCCCAACACTAACTTATGGAAGCGAGAGCTGGGTATGGCAGAGTGTGCATGAAAGTAGAATAAACGCGGTAGAAATTAGGGCTCTACGCAAAATCTGCGGAGTGATTCTCGCTGACCGCGTAGAAAACAAGGTTGTAAGGAAGGAAGTTGGTTTGAAAGAGAGTGTCGGTGTAAAAGTAAGAAAGGGCATGCTCCGATGGTTCGGACATGTAGAAAGAATGGTTGACGCAAGACTGACTAAGCAGATATACAATGCAAAAGCGGACGGATGTAGGAGTCGAGGACGGCCAAGACACACATTCCAAGACCAAATAGAACGTGTTCTGGAGGAAGGTGATGTTAAGAGCCTCAAAAACCGACACGCGTGCATGAAAAGAGTCATGAAAGTCAACGAAGCGAGTGAGGTGTGCAAGAATCGTGCCCTATGGCGCTCTGTTCTCTCTGCCTACCCCGCAAGGGATTTGGCGTGAAGTTATGTATGTATGTATGTATATTTTATTTCCCAATTGTGCCAGAGTGATGCATGAAAGTAGGATATGGTCGAGATTAAAAAAAAATTGTGGAGTGTCTCTCTCTGACCGCATCGAAAAAGGAAGGAAGTTAGATTGATGTTTTGTGTTGATGTAAGAGTAAAAAAGGGATGCACCGATGGTTCGGAGATGGAGAAAGAATGAACGAAGCAAGATTGACTATACAGATATACAACACAAAAGCGGATGGATGTAGAAGTCGAGGACGGCCAGAAAACACTCTTTCCACGACCAAATAGAACGAGTTTTGAAGGAAAGTTGTGATATCATCCTTAAAAATCGACACGCGTGCATGACAAGACTTGTGAATGTAAAGAAGCGAGTGATGCGTGTTAGGATTGTACCTTATGCCTCTGTTTTCTCTGCCTACCCCGCAAGGGGTTTAGCGTGAAGTGATGTATGTAAATATGTATATTGTGTATACCGCAGTCACGATACAAACATTCATGTATGATCATCATAAATAGGCACTTGTACTAGGGTAAGTATCGAACCCGTCGACCTCTATTCAACCTCAACTATAGCCGGTTCTTTTAACATTACATCATATTATGAATGCCAGAAGCGATGCTATTAAGTATTTTGTTTTATTTTTGGTGTCTCTAAAATGCTTCTACTTCTATTGCTCAGAATGAGAGGCGAAAAACACTAAACAACTCGATTATAAAATACTTGTACTTTCAATAATTTCTCGAAAGATCAAACAAACATTATAAGAAAAAAACATCATTAAAAAACCGGCCAAGCGCTAATCGGCACTCTCACGAAGGGTTCCGTATCATGACATAGTATAAAACAAAGTCACTTTCCGCTGTCTGTCCCCTTATATACTTATATCTTTAAAACTACGCAATCTAATCTAAATCCAATCTAAAGAAAAAATGATTATTTTCGAGATTTAGCATTTTAATTGCAAACGCTGGCTGAACCAAAACTATGTTATACGTTATTAAACACCTTCAGAAGGTCTACAAAAAAGTCCGCGAGGGCATATGTCTATCTCGTAGGGATAACCCACAAATTTTTATTTTATTCCTTTTTACGAGAAATGATGGCTCATTTACGAAGCGATTTTAAACATTACAGCATTAATTTTCATCCAATGAAGTGTCTTAAATAGATTGTGCATGTAATATAGATGATCTTGGCCCTTTACAGCATGCAATTTAAACAAATATTTTCGAAGATATTGCATTATTAACATAGCGGGACAGCAGATAAAGCCGATAAATAGCACTAATTGAACCTTTATGATATCCAAAATTTACTCATTTATTACTTTTGGTGCGGAACAAAATTCGCCGGGTCAGTTAGTAATTAATAATTGCCATTTGCCTTTAATTATTTATAGTAAAAAAGATAACTATATTTAAAACCTAACATACAATTAAATATTATGTGAATAGTTAAATCATCTACCTGTCACCGTTATTAGTTAGTATTTAGCAAGAAACGTTAAAAATCAAGTTTGTCCTAATGTTTATTTTATCTAGCTATCACCCTTCTCGAGATACAGCAAAGTCTCAGTAACATCCCGTTTCGAATATGGAATCCTAAAATTTATATTTATAATATATTTACCTGACATTCAGTCTGCTGGCTCTCCTTGGTCAGGTCTAAGAACTGATCCGTGTTATTGATGCACAATTTATAATTTAAATTTTTATCAACACATGTCATGTTGAGTGTACGATAGCCTATAGCCGTAGCGAGCTTGCTGTTGTTACATCTTAGCTCACAGGGCTCGTTCACATCCACGTATCCAGCACCGAGTCGACAGTGGGGATTATACTTTGCACCTGAAGTACAAATGCATCTTCTATTTTTGTATATGATTACCAAAATTTTTTTAAAAGTTGTGTTAATTTTATTAAAGTTGGTGGTCAAGTGATCGAGCACCCCGCTTCTGAATCCAGAGGTCGCGGGTTTGAATCCTCACATTGGCTCACACCGATGACTTTTTGAAATTAATTTCTTAAGTTAGGTGTGACAAATATCGATGACTAAAGACTTTGTGCCCGGTATGGCAACAGATTTGACACGTAAACATAACGGCAAGACGAGGCTTAATAGCAGCTGCCTACATCTTCGGGTAGTAAAAGGCGAGAAGTTATGTTGTGTTTATCAAAATCTTTATTTTTTGGTAACCATGTCATCAGGCCATTGAAACTGCCAGGGTAGATACCGAATTACTGTTCTTATATGGATAATCGTAACTGGAGATGGAGAATTGTAACTTTGCCATCAATATTAATAGCTCATAAATTATCATGAGATTGCAACTGAATTGACCAAAGATTTAAAATAAAAAAAAATGACACACTAACCATCCATAAAGATGCTGCTGGCAGCCATGTAGACACAATTGTCGTTTGCCAAAGTTACGTTGGTTATTGTTGGAGTGTATTCTATACTGTCAGTATTACTGTAACAGTATTGTGGTATGTGCCAATGTTCACACACCGTTTGCCACATCTTCGGAGACGTCATGTCACATTTCATCTGTGGAAATACATTTTCTTTATGTATATCATTCATTAATGTACTTAATAACCACTAGCCGATAACCGTTGGGGGTAAAAGGTTCTCTAGTGGCGACAACGAACAGGGCGACGATGAGTAGGGCGTTCCACCACTAGGTGGACCGACTCTGATCAAGATTGTTGGTAGCCACTGGATGCAGAAGGCACAGGACCGTGAGCTATGACGTTCTATAAGGGAGGCCTACGTCTAACAGAGGACATCAAAAGGCTGATGATGATGGTTATCCTATCTTATGAATACATAATAATAATATCTTGGACACAATACACACAGCACTCTCTAGTTCCAAGCTAAGCAACTAAATGCTTGTGTTATGGATACTAGTTAACGGATATTAATACATATATATTTTTCTTTTGTAAATAAATACTTATAATACATAGAAAAACACCCAGACACCACACAAATATTTATGGTTGTCACTAATATTTGTGCTAGGGTGGGAATTGAACCCCCGACCTTGTTGCTGCCAGTAGTTTTACCAATGCGCCACAAGGCCCGTCAAACATAATATACATTAACAACAGCAAAATCAAAAGTATAATTATGTAATTTTTATTACTTTTATAAATAGACAAACAACAAACAAAGAAATAATATTAACAACCTTTTAACCTTACCTGACAAGAAGTAGTCGCATTTGGACTCTGATTACTTAGTGCTTCCACTTTACACTTGTCCACAGAATCCTCATTGTTGTAACAACTCTGGAGTACAGTGAAACCATCATCACAATCCAACTCTACTATTAGAGTATGGTTCTCTGGTATGGCATAAATTGACCAGAAACTGACAATAGTGATAATTTGGAATAATATAAATATAATTTTTTGTTTTTTAAATCTGAAAAATGACAACAATAGCTGTTGTTACAGCTTCAAACATTTTACATTTGTTACAAGTTTGTAATTGTTACACCTGGAGGAAATGTAATAAATATCACCATTTCTTCTAAGTATTATTATACAATTTCCTAGCCAATCCTCGACTTCTACATCCCTGCTTAGCCAATCTTGCATCATTCATACTTAGTAGTTGGCCAAATCTTAAAAACAATACCCTAACCCTTACTTACTTATACTCTTTCAAAAATATTTTATAATTATATTGCTTCCTTAAAGAATTCCAAATAGCAGGAAAGGTCACTCTCTTTATATTAATTCCATATAGACGGAAAAATCGTTCTGACGGACGGAAAAAAACTTCCTGACTTACAATTTTTTTTTCGATTTGTAAATATTAAATGAGTATATAATGCATGAAGAAATGTCTAAAGAAATACATGATCTTCATCAGATAGATACTTCATTGGGATAGAGATATAATTCCTTCGGAGGGGAGGAAATTAGTGATATGTGGACACGGTAGATATTGATACTGTTACTAGCCACAATATCAAATTTTATTGAATGATATAATTCCAAATTCAATTTTGATCTTAATGTCGGCTTATTAAAGTAAATGATAATGTAAATTATGAGCCAATTATTAGGGTATTATAATCAACAGATTAAGATAAGACAATAGATTAGTGATAAATGCGAAAGAATGAATAGATAAACCCAGTTAGGTCATACCTGTCTGCAATTACACCAAATAAAGGTTTCGCAATGAGACCAAACACTGGCAGAATTGTATACATTAATCCAACAGTTGCTGATGAAAATCCTAATTGTCGAGCATATGTTGACAAATAAGGTACCAAAGGTGCTGTACCTGAAATTACATGTCTTATTATGAAATCTTGAATATTTTTAGTATAATAATACAATATGCCTCAATTTTTTTATCCTTGACAATGAGATAAATCTTTATTATTTCTCTCTGATGTGTTTAGGAGTGCATGACTTTTTAATCACTATATTCTTGAGCATTTGTATTATAAGATTCTAGCTGACACGGCAAACTTAGTTGCTCATCAAAAGTAATAAATACAATACTATACATTAATTATAGATATAAACCACCCTGTTGACACCCTCTATCTATTAAATAAAAACTGCATTAAAATCCGTTGTGTAGTTTCAAAGATATAAGCATGAAAGGGGATAGATAGCGGAAAGTGACTTTGTTTTATACTATGTAATGATGATAATAATTCTCCTCGTATCTAAAGCATGAAATGATCAGCAGGGCAAGTCAAAGTCAGGTGAAGGTTGTATTAGCTAGGGAAACCTGCCTTAACAGAATTGGTGATGAATTAGTGGAAGGCTGTGATAATTATATGTATGTTCATGAGATGATGATGATGATAAATGATTCACTTGCAGTCCTCTAAATCACAACGTATGTAAGTGTAAAAAGAAAATATTGTTTAATTGTATAGTTGGTATGTAAAGTCATAGTACCATACTGAAATATTCTGTTATTGACACTATGCCCATGAGAAGCCATAGAAGCTCCGTAGCTTCAAATTCATATTGTAGGGTTTATATATTTTTATAACAATGGTATTACTATATAAAATATCTGACATGAAAAATATATAAATCCTGTAATATGAATTTGGAGATTATTATTTAAAACAAAAATCACATTTAAATTAATTAAAGTTAATCATAAACATGACAATAAGATAGTTGGCAATATTCTTCAGAACAATTCTATAGGGGTCAATATTTCTTTAGGATTCAATTATATGTTTACTTTCAACTGTTATTAGGCATAAAGATAATATCTTTAGTTGATTAAATATATAAATATAATATAATAGATGTGTGTAGAAGAGTAAGTAGCTATTATCAATTGTGTCAAGGCTTTTATTATTTTAATTAATATCATACATTTACTTAAAATATGACAACAAATATTAATATATTACATATAAACATATAATCATAGAAATTATAATCCATGCATATTTACTTATACAAGTCATAATTTAGTCATTAAAATATAAAATTTGAGCCCCTTGAGTACATTAATTATTCAATGCGAATTATTAATTAGGTATATATTTTGAACTTACCAGCATTAAAGAAGAAAAAATGCCCTTTTATAGGCAATAATTTTTTATTTACTTGCATTTTTGAGGTAAGCATTTGTAACTGAAAAGAAACTGAAGAGTATTAAAAATAATAACTACAAAATTTCATTAAACTAATACATTAAAATAATACAAATTTTATTGTTTAATTTACAAAAATGTGTTATTTAACTGAGACCTAAAAGAAAACATGTTTTTACTTACGTGTGTTCCACTTCACAGATTTCCGTGAAAAGTTTCCGTAAAAAGTTTTATTCAATGTAAAACTGTATAGTATATAAACATTAATACATAAATATTCTTAAAAATAAATAACTATTTCTAGTTATTGCACAATGAGGTAAAACATTCTATGCAATTAAAATAATATCTAATAATCAAAAATCCTACGCGCCGGACGTTTGAGCGCGGGCAGACATTCAACACAGAGCATATAAATAAGAGTCGGCACTCCATACTAGTCCACACATTGTCCTGAGCTCATTTAGACTATTTTAGACTGCATCTTTCACCAACATAATAATCATTCGTTTTTCCTCTGTACCTAATGTTGGCATCGTTGCCGTCACTGCCAAACGTCAGTGTCACTGTCAAATGTCAGTGTCACTGTCAAATGTCAGTGTCACTGTCAAATGTCAGTGTCACTGTCAAACATCCTCATTCTTATTATTAGTCGTAGGAAAAAATAAAACATTTTATTTTGATGTAATTGATATATTTCGTAATATATAAAATGATTTTACATTCAGTCAGGGTAAATAGACAAATAATAATGCACATTTCATTCACACATCTAAGTATTGATTGACAATGACATAATGACAATGTTGCTTATTACATAAATATAATGAACGGGAAATAACGCCACACGTTTAGGTAAACAAATAATCCAAAAATATATAAAAATCTAATTTACGTGTCTTATTAGACTCGGAAATCATCATCATTTAGCAGACCGCGCGAACTATGCACCGCCATATTATGTATATACATTTATAACTAAAATTTATTGTCCCACTCTTATTAATAACTTAAACTTTCCTCAATAAATGGACTCTCTAAAACTAATATTTTTTTCAATCCAAACCAGTAGTTCCTGATACATACATACATAAATTCTCGCCAAATTCCTTACGGGGTAGGCAGAGAGAACAAAGTGCCATATGGCACGATTATTACACGCCTCACTCGCTTAGCTAGTATGTATTAGCGTACTGACAACCAAGACATTGATAATATTTACAACTTCAAAGAAAGCTTTATTAACAATGCCACTTATGAACAATGAATATAGCAATGAACTTGTCCCAATTTTTTTGTCAACCTTTACTTTTTTTTTAATACTACATAAACAACTTTCTTTATTTGGTCACTATTGTTGACTTCAACGAAAAAAACGGGACACCTTATGTTCAAACCGGGGTAGCTAACTCACAGTGAGTGTTTTTAAAGTGAAACTTTTATTACATCGTCTCAAACTTTTTCGTCTGCGTGTTGCATGTCGCGTGACGGTCGGCCGCGGAGTAGGGATAAAGTGAAAGGCGCTCGTCAGAGCGCCTTTCACGTCTATTATCGTTTATTTATTTATTTATATATTAATTAATTACCCAAATATACACTTTATTTTTGTAAATAAATACCGTAAAAACATGTAGAAAAACACCCCCAGACGAGGGATCGAACCCGCCCCGACCTTGTGTTATCGATAGTGCGGTTTACCGATGCACCACGAGGGCCGTATGTATAATCGTCTAATTACCGTCCTCTTTACCAATTTCGACACATTTTCTAGGATCGGGTTTGTTTGTTTGTTTGTTTTTTACATACATACATATACGTACGTACGTATTTAACGTATTGCAGGCGGAGAAAAAAAAAAATTATATTATTTATAAATTGTGTTTTTATAAATTGTGTTTTTTGAAAATTATATTTAAGTACGAATTACATACTAATAAAATAATGAAATATCAATAATATTTTTCGATCTTACCGACAGAATAATAAATATATACTAATATATACTATGTACTAACATATTATATTAGAAACATATACTTAATTTTTTGCAGTGATAAACTGTAATAAAAGCAAAGCAAACACACATTGACTTCGTGTTAGTTAACAACGCCATCTGCTGGAATAGAAATTTCATGAAAATCGTTGGAGCCGATTCCGAGATTCCAATTTTATATATATATATATATACAAGAATTGCTCGTTTAAAGATATAAGATAAGATAGTGCTCTTTATATATGTATTTGTCACATTTTCATAATAAATCGAAATATCATATTTACTGGAGGAAAAAATATCGTTTTGTTTTGTAAAGATCCTTTGTTGTAATGTTGTTAACGTTTAATAGGTGTCGCGTTATCCCTAGTGCCGTAGCTGGAATACTTGTCGATTCGGGCGACATCTATCGATATAATACGATATTACGGCAGAATCATCAATAGTAGCAACCTAGTAGCGCCATCTAGGAATTATTGTCGTGACCACGTAAAATAAAAAACATTTATTAAACCCTATTAACAAATACAAGATGGCAAGTAAATTAAAATAGCCCTTATCGCACAATCCCCTGAAAGCCGGTGACGTCCGGTTCGATTTCAAATTAAACTAGTTTTCTCTCTCTTTGCAAAACTGCCACTGACTTGTAACTAACGAATTAGTGGAGGAAGCAGACTGACGCCTTTCTTACTTTACTTAAGTTTCCAATTCCAAAAAGTGTGCCAGGATTCGAACACGCGACCTATGCGATTCGGAAGCCGTGTGCTCGACCACTGGACCACCGGAACTACATATATGTGACACAGTTATGTTCGTCAATTTATTAGCGATAAGATAGTGCTCTTTATATATGTATTTGTCACATTTTCATAATAAATCAAAATATCATATTTACTGGAGGAAAAAATATCGTTTTGTTTTGTAAAGATCCTTTGTTGTAATGTTGTTAACGTTTAATAGGTGTCGCGTTATCCCTAGTGCCGAAGCTGGAATACTTGTCGATTCGGGCGACATCTATCGATATAATACGATATTACGGCAGAATCATCAATAGTAGCAACCTAGTAGCGCCATCTAGGAATTCTTAATCTTCAGTCGTTAACTTCCAAAGAACTTGAAAATGATGAGATTATCGAATTAATTGATTTAAATCTTTAACTTAAAGTTAAACGAACCCAAAGCAAACTTTTAAAAAAATTGCTGTGAAGTAACTCTTTTACACTGTTGCACTCTAAAAAAATATAAATGTTAATCATTTTATCAGAATCATCAATTTAAAAAGCTTACTAACTAAATTATTGAAAAATAATTATTGAAAAAATATTTTGTTTATGTATATTTAAAAATCAATAACCTAAATGTCTATAATGTGAAAAAAAGTTTCACTTTTACGGTGGTTTCATAAAACCACACAATTTTTTTTTTTATAAGTCAAATGATGTCGATTTTGCGATTAAGCTTATCGAAATAAATTTACTTTATTTTAAAAGATATCACGATCTTAAAAATGTAAAGTTTATTACATATATCTAGAATGTATTATAAATCAGTCACATCAGTCACACCTTGTCAGTGGTTAAGTCACGCAGTTCGCTGCATGAATGGGCCGGCTTGACCCGTGGAATACCACGACCTCTCAGATTATCGCTGAAAAGTGGCCTTAGCCGCGTTTCACTAGCTGAGAGAGGTATTCGGAGGCCCAATCCCTTTCCCCCTCCCCTTCTGAAACCCACTCCCGACCCCACCCATATCCAATGGGAACACAAACTAGAAAAATGCCGGCCCCTACAATGGTAGGGGCCGGCATTTTTCTAGTTTGTGTTGATTATAATGTAACGCGTAAATTCTTGATTTTGTGATTTAAAGCGTCTGTGAGACAATGAAACTGTATTTGTTACAATATACCTTTGGTTTCAACATTTGGCTTGTTCCTTTGATAATTTTTCATTCACCATGTGTGAAGGTCCCGGTACTTGTGGTGAATCTAAATTATGCAAAAAGAGTTGTTTAGATTAAAAAATTACTATTACAAGTAGATAAACAACCGTGTTACATGTTGTATTAGTAGTCCCTTTATTAACATTAGCTTTGATCAATTATATGTCATGAAAGATGGAGATAATATAATGCATATGCGTTTCTTTAAGATAATCACCGCAACCTTAGATAGCTGCACCACAATTAAGTCTGGTACACCATAGTAACCTTTTCTGAGTAGCTATTTGTATAATAAATTAAATGCTTTTTTGAATATATATCACCTTCCTAGAAAGAAATGCAAGCAATACATACTATTAACAGTGGTTAGAGCCAAGCAGTTCGCTGCATAAATGGGCCGGCTCGACAAGTGAAATACCACGACCTCTCAGAATATTGACGTAAAGTTGCTCATGCCGCGTTTCGTTCAATGAGAGAGTTACCCGGAGGCCCACCACCCTTTCCCCTATCCCTTAAAGGTCGGCAACGCAACAGTAACACGTTAGTATATTTATGTGTTGCTGGTGTCATTGGGCGGCGTTGGTTGCTTACCATCAGGTGACACGCCTGCTCGTTTGCCCTCGTATCCCATAAAAAAAATACAATTATTTGTCCTCATACAATTACTCCCGCATTATAAAAATTATTCCTAATTGATTTAAATAAATAACTTTAGGTACTTGATAGAAATATTGATAGTGTAGTACATTTCTTATTATTTTGTCGTTGGCTTAGAACAACTCGTGATTTTCATGATTGCAAAAGATATTTTGAAAGACATTTTGTACATTATAGACTGTAAAAATGCTTAAAAAGGTAATAGTATCACTTATTATACAGGCAACTTATCCATTTAGTCACTTATTATGTCATAACAACTATGTAAACAAGTTTGGTAAAACATACAATACAACCCCACCTACATTGTACAAAATGTTTATTTTCCTGTCTTAGAATGTTGTAATAATGCACATCAAACTAATATCTACGATGAATACTGAATATTTAAGAGTGGTAGAGCCAAGCAGTTCGCTGCATGAATGGGCCAGCTCGACCGGTGAAATACTACCACCTCTCAGAAGATCAACGTAAAGTGGCTCATGCCGCATTTTGTTTTATGAGCGAAGTACCCGGAGACCCATACCCCTTCCCCATCCTACTCCTTTAAAGGTTGGCAACGCAACTGTAATACTATATGTGTTGCAGGTGTCCATGAGCGGCGTTGGTCGCGCCTGATGTTAATCAGGTGACACACCTGCTCGTATGCCCTCCTATCTCATTAAAAAAAAATATTGAAAAACATAAGAAATCCTAAAGAATATGATGATAAATCATCATAAAAAAGATAATCGTATCATCTTAAAGAAGCGGCTGATTATATAGCCGAATTAAGGAAACTGAGCTATGGGTGTAATTTTTCGGATTTAGAACGCATGCTGCGCGATAGATTAGTTTGTGGGATGAATAATCTAAAATTACAATACGAATTATTGAAGTGCGCGAATTTACAATATAAGGAAGTCGTAGATGCCATGACTTCAGCTGAAGCCGCAGGGAACGACGTTCGAATGATTCAAATTTCAGGCCCGGGAGCTCCGGAAACAGTATATCAACCAGTGTCATCTTCACATATTGTGGAACCTATGGATGTCAATTCAGTTACTGTTAAAACAAGTGATCGTTTATGTTATCGGTGTGGCCAGAGACATGGAGGTGAATGTCGGTTTATCAATGCGATTTGTCATTATTGTAAGAAGAAAGGACACATTGAAAGAATATGTACAACCAAAAAAAGAAATAAGCAGACAAAGTTAATTATACCGATAAAGAAAGTGAAAATGTATTAGATATAAATGGAATTTACAGTATAGAGAGCAGATTTGGGCGTGTGCCGGCCTGTCAAGTAAGGTTGTGGTTGGAGGGTGTCCCAGTATCAATGGAAGTGGATTCGGGGGCTGCTTACTCCCTTGTCAATCTAGATACATGGAGGCGGCTTCGATCCAAAGCACAGCTTAGAAGTTTATCAAATAGATTATGTACTTGGAAGTGGAACAGTGCACCTGTTATTGTGTTTGGACAGATATCTGTATTGGTGAAATATAAAGACATTAAGTGTAAATTAGATTTAATTATAGCTGATGGGAAAGGTCCTAATCTTTTGGGACGAAATTGGTTTAAAGCTCTTGATATTTCAATTAATAATGTTAATTTGATATCTGAAGTTAATATGTCAGGGGTAGATTTATTGTTACTTAAATATATAGATGTGTTTAGGGACGGATTAGGTACTTACCGAGGGGATCCTGTTAATATTAAGTTAAGACCGGATGCTTCACCTAGATTTTTAAAAGCACGGCCAGTTCCTTTTGCTATTAGGGCTCGTGTTGAAAATGAAATAGATAGATTGGTTAAGGAAGGTGTGTTACAGCCTGTATCTTTTTCAGAGTGGGCAACTCCTGTGGTGCCCATAATTAAGAAGAATGGCGATATACGATTAAGTGGTGATTATCGCAGCACGGTGAACAGGGCGACTGAATCTGAAACGTACCCCATGCCGTCTGCGAGTGAAGTGTTTGCTACTATTGCGGGAGGTCAAGTATACACTGTCCTCGATTTGGATCGCTCATATTCACAGATTTTAGTCACTAATGAGACAGCGCGCCTGTTAACGTTAAATACTTGCAAGGGACTTTTTACTGTACACAGATTGGTGTTTGGTGTAAAATCATGTCCAGGAATTTTTCAACGATTGACGACGGCTCTGTTGGCAGGCATACCTGGTGTTGCTGTTCTGATTGATGACATTTGTGTGAGTGGGCGCAATCAGTCCGAAATGGTTTATCGGTTGGATATTGTTCTTGAACGAATACGGAGAGCTGGGTTACGCCTTAATAAAAGTAAGTGTAAGTTTGCAGAGACAAGTGTTGAGTTTTTAGGTTTTGTCATTGATGGAGAGGGTATTCACCCTGCTAGCAGTAAAGTGGAGTCTATACATAACACATCAAAGCCAGCAAATGTTCAACAATTACAAGCATTTCTGGTTTTATATAATTTTTATGAAAGGTTTGTACCACAAAAGGCTACCATCCTTGAACCATTACATAGGTTACTCGATAAACAGAGAGAATGGAAGTGGACGGAGACAGAACAAATTAGTTTTGACACTGCTAAGCGAGTTTTGTCATCAGAATTGACACTAGTTCATTATGACTTAACTAAACCGTTAATATTAACTTGTGATAGTTCGGAATATGGCGTTGGAGCTGTACTGTCTCACATCATGGACAGGGGTCAGGAGCGTCCGATTGCTATGGGCTCCAGGACGCTTCACTTGCACGAACGACGTTATTCTCAGCTCGACAAGGAAGCAACCGCTATTTTGTTCGGAGTGAAAAAATTTCATAACTATTTGATGGGTAGGTCTTTTCAGATTATTACAGATCATAAACCATTATTAGGCATTTTTGATCCTAATAGACCTATTCCTAATATTTTGTCTCCTCGTTTGACTAGGATAGCGTTGACATTAGCTTCTCTGGACTACCAGATTGAGTGTAAACCAGGGACACAAATTGGTCATGCAGATGGGTTAAGCAGATGGCCCCAACCAGTCCCAGAGGAACCTGAAAATCAATGCTATAACATTTTGTTGATATCTGAAACACCTCAGGATTTTCCAATAAACTCTAAGCAAATAGCAGCAGTTTCAAAACGAGATAAAGTTTTATCTGATGTATGTCATTATATATTATCTGGTTGGCCACCTAAGATGACTGATGGACAGATTGGACAGATACGTCCATATTGGTTGCATTGTTTGGAGTTATCACTGAGTGAGGGTTGTATTTTGTTAGGCAATCGTGTAGTGGTACCGCCTCCCCTGCGCGATGCGGTAATGCGAGCTTTACACAAGACTCATAATGGTATTGTTCAAACGAAAGCACTGGCAAGAAGCTACATTTGGTGGCCAGAGTTAAATACGGATATCGAAAGGAGGGTACAGAGTTGTGAACAATGCATACAAAACAGACATATGCCACCAAAGACTACTTATGAGTGGATTACTCCTTCAAAACCATGGCCTCGTATTAATGTTGACATTGCGGGTCCTTTTCAGAATAATTTGTTTTTAATTGTTGTACATTCCTATTCTAGATGGCCGGAGGTAGTCAGGGTTAACAATATGACGTCTACAACAGTGATACGGCATCTTAAGATGTTATTCGCCACTCACGGATTGTGTGAGACAATGGTTAGTGACAATGGTACACCATTTGTTTCTACAGAAATGAAACAGTTTTTGGACTCTAATAAGATTCGTCATGTCACAACAACCCCATATCATCCTTCTACTAATGACTTAGCCGAAAGAATGGTTCAAACTGTTAAGGATAAGTTACGTAAGATGAAGAGTTTGTCATGGGATGTTAAGCTGCCGCTCATGCTTTTGGGTCTTCGATCTACACCATGTTCGGCTACCAACAAAAGTCCGGCTGAGTTGCTTATGAACAGACGTCTACGTACATTGTTAGATACCATTCATCGTGATAATCAGAAACGTATTTTAACAGTGGATCAAATTATATGGAATGCTCAAGTAAAAAATAGGCAGTCAAATGTGGGACAGAGTGTCATGTTTAGGAACTTCAGTGGTGGTCCACGTTGGTTGCCAGGTACTGTGGTCAGTAAAGACGGACCAGCTAGCTATCAAGTGAGTTCAGCAGAAGGGACTATAGTCAGTAGACATATTGATCAGTTGATTAAACAGAGGCAGTCTAATCCAGAACTACCAGCAGCCGGGGATTCAGGACATGAAGCAGAGGAAAGAGTAGAAGAGGTTACTAGTGGGGAGGAGTTAGTTGGACAGGAAGGGATTGAGATTCCGAGTTCAGATAAATGGGCAGAAATGTTAGGTATACCGGTAGAACCAGAGCCTGGGTTTTCTGGGGGTAAAATTAAAAATAGTTTTCTTCTACGTGAGAAGACACCTTACAGTAGGCCTACTTTAGATTATGTGGGACCTATGGAACATGAGTTAGGATTATAACATAACATAACATAACTTCACGCCTTTTGTTACCCGAAGGTGTAGGCAGCAGCTGTTAAGCCTCGTCTCGCCGTTATGTTTACGTCCCAAATGGAATAGGTGGCGAACCTATTGCCATACCGGGCACAAAGTTTGTCAGTCATCGGTATTTATCACACATAACTTCCGAAAACAATGTCGAAAAGTCATTGGTGTGAGCCAGTGTCTGGAATCGAACCCCGGACCTCTGGATCAGAGGCCGTGCGCTCGCCCACTGCGCCACCGAGACTAAGGATTATAAATTTCTTTAAAATATGTTAGAGTTATTAAAAGCCTTGTTTAAATATAAGTAAAGTTTATTGTATAATTGGACAATGCTGAAATGTGATTACCGACGGATCCAACTCGGTTGGGCAGCGTTCGGGAAACTAAGGGAAATCTTCTCGTCCAAAATCCCACAGTGCCTTAAGTCTAAGGTCTATCACCAATGTGTGTTACCAGTGATGACATACGGAACTTTGAATGTTGGCCTCATAACAAAGCTCAAAGTCAACAATGTAATCCACCTGCTGCATCACTACATCATCAGCCATTATAATAAATTTTTACGTTTCGTTCGTACTAAGAAACTATTTATTAAGATATCTTCTCTTTCATATACCATGTAATTAGTTTTCGGTATTGTTGTCAGTAAGGTCGATATTTGATTTTGGTGGTAGTAACTATACGACTGACTCATTATGATAGTTTCCTTCTGCATTTTTCGTGATTATATTCTTAGTATTTATACTTGATAGTTGATAGTTTTGCAAATGCATGATGGTTTTCCTTTTCAAATGGGTTGCTAAATTTGTTGCATTTCCACATCTTTGATAACTTTTCACGACAAAGTGCAAAAAACACTTCTTGAATATAATTTCTTATAATACATGCACATAATAGAATTTTTTTTTTGCCGCAGCTGCGTACAGCACACATATATACGTAAATAGTAACGTAAATTATATCGTTGTGATAGTTAACACTTTAACAGTGGCATAACATGTTCATTGACAATTGTTTTACTATGTATTTATGACATGACTTAGATAATTTAGGGAAATTAAAATTATAGGTACTAATCAATTATGTAGGTACATATAAAAATACATACTCCTAAAAATGCATGTACAGAAAATTCATATGTTACGTCTATTAATAGAAAGAGGGTGTTGTTCAAAGAGTTTTCCATAAGCCCTGCGGGCCCCTGTGAAAGTGTTAAGCAAAAAAAAAACAATACGCGATACCTATACATATACACTAATCAGTTATAATTTGATGCAAAATTTTTTCATTGCCAAGAATTAGCTTGAACTCGTAAAGGGGAACTGTTTGTCATTGCTCATGGGATGACTTGACGATTGTTTATTAGTTTTTTAAATACAGTATATTAAGATTAGACTAGAATACGCTTTATTGTACGCCATTTTTATACATTACATTGAAGTAATTAGTACATAGTAAATGTCGATCAAGTACAAAAGGCGGTCTTATCGCATGTTGCGATATCTTCCAGACAACCCTAAGTTTGCGATGACGATATAATTTAAGTTATTGTGTCAAAAAAAAAATATTTTCATAAAAATATCGAAAGTCGATATGTACATTTCAATATCGAACTATCGATATATCGTGAAAAATAATATCGGCGATAAATATCGATATCTTTAAGGAAAAATATCGATATTTCGATATATCGATATTTTATCAACAGTCCTAGTAAGAACATGTGGTGACCAGGTTTTTTTTAAATCGACGACAATGACAAATTAAAAAAAAAAAGGTTCAAGTAGTATTAAAAAAAACTAAAGATTGACAAAAAACTTCTGACAAAGTAAAAATATCAAAAAAAATATCAACTTCAATCAATAGCAATACCAGGGATATTGCTATTGATTGAAGTTGATATTATTTTTATTTATGGGATAGGAGGGCAAAGGAGCAAGCGTGTCACCTGAAGGTAAGCAACCTGCGCCGCGGCCGCGCATGGACACCGGCATCACTTAAGCAGTTCGTTCACAGTTATTTTACCTCTGACACTTCTGACAGCTATTTTCTTGAGTGTTGGCATTACTGTCGAGTCGTCATATATAGCTTCTAGCGTTTTTCTTTATAGTAGAAGATCCGAACCTACATCGACCTTCACCGAGCTGATAATAGAATAAAATTTATTTTATAATAAATTTAGTATATTAAAAAATATATTAAAATAGGGTTGTCAAAAAAAATCCTGGACAGTATATTATTAAACTAGCAGACCGCGCGAACTTCGTACCGCCATATTTTATACATTTTCCACTCAAAAGATTATTGCCGCAATCATATTAATACCCCAAAGCTTTCCTCATAAATGGACTATCTAACACTAATATTTATTTCAATTCAAGTTCTTGATACATTCATACATAAATTCAGGCCAGATCCCTTGCGGGGTAGGCAGAGAGAACAAAGTGCCATAAGGCACGATTATTACACGCGTCACTCGCTTAGCTAGTATGTATTAGCGTACTGACAACCAAGACATTGATAATATTTACAACTTCAAAGAAAGCTTTATTAGCAATGCCACTTATGAACAATGAATATAGCAATGAACTTGTCCCAAGTTTTTAGTCAACCTTTAGTTTTTTTTAATACTACTTAAACAACTTTTTTTATATGGTCACTTTTGTTGACTTCAACGAAAAAAACGGGCCACCATATGTTCAAACCGGGGTAGCTAACTCACAGTGAGTGTTTTTTTTTATAAGTCAAATAATGTCGGTTTAGCGATTAAGCTTATCGAAATAAATTTACTACATTTTAAAAGATATCACGATCTTAAAAATGTAAAGTTTATTACATATATCTAGATTGTATTATAAATCAGTCACATCAGTCACACCTTGTCAGTGGTAAAGTCACGCAGTTCGCTGCATGAATGGGCCGGCTCGACCCGTGGAATACCAGGACCTCTCAGATTATCGCTGAAAAGTGGCCTTAGTCGCGTTTCACTCGCTGAGAGAGGTGTTCGGAGGCCTAATCCCTTTTCCCCTCCCCTACCGAAACCCACTCCCGACTCCACCCATATCCCATTGCAAGCGCCGGCTACGCAACTGCATGTGGTGAGGTGGCCATGGGCGGCGTTTGTAACTTATCATAAGCCTGCTCGTTTGCCCCTTAAACAATAAAAATGTAACCTAATTCCTATCCTATCCTACTTATAATATATAAAATTCTCGTGTCACAATTTTCCCATACTCCTTCGAAACGGCTTGACCGATTCCCATGAAATTTTGTATGCATATCGGGTAAGTCTGAGAATTTTCAACCCCCTCCTATCAACCCCTATTTTTTTAAATTTAATTTTTTGGCAAGACAACGTTTGCCCTGTCAGCTAGTAATATATAAATGTAAATGTAAGTTTGTTTGTGTGCTTTCACGCGATAACTACTCAATCGATCATCATGAAACTTTGTACACATATTCTTTAAAGTAATTTACATATATTTTAACTTCTATAGTCATGATCTTTGATACCTATTTAATGGATTTAATGCGAGCGAAGCCGCGGGTAAAAGCTAGTAACTTTTATAAATAAAAATACCACAAAATACGATTAAATACTACAAATTTTAAATTCTAATTAAAGTATGGTGTGAGCCAGAACTCGAACCCGCGACTACTTTATACAGAAGTGGGGTTCTCGACAACTGGACCACCAGTACCTTTTAGCAAGAAACAAACGTAAAAAAATCTACCTGCTAGCTGTCGCGGTCCGAGCTGTCCGAGTCGGATACATCATCAGTGTAACTAAATATTTCCCTATGAAATGAATACTTACATTTTGTATTTTGCGATATCTTTGGAATTAAATGTCCGAATTGAATTATTCAAAAAGTTCTAGAAAGGTATTGAATCTGTCTTTTTATTGAAGTAATTTATTTTCAGGAAAGTTAAATTCAATGTACAAAATAAAGCATTTTTATAACGACATCAATTTAATTATTTTAAAAAATTAAAAAAACACTTATTGTGAGATAACTACAATAGTTAGACATATGCCGTCGCGGACTTTTTTATAGACAAATTTATGTTCTGTAAAAGTGTAGTACATTGTTTTATTCTAGTATCAATAGTTTTCGCAGCGTTCACGATGTAAGAATTATTTTCGAGTCATTTTCTTACACCTTGGGTTACATTATTGGACTTATAGTAAGGATCCCTAATTAATTTGAAAATATAATATAGCCTAAAGCCTTCCTCGATAAATGGACTATATACCACTGAAAGAATTTTTAAAATGGGACTGATGGTTTCTGAGATTAGCGCGTTCAAACAAACAAACAAACTCTTCCGCTTTATAATATAAGTATAGATATAAGTATAGATTAAAATTAAAATTTTTAAAATTCGCAAACCCTTTTTAGGACCAAATTTTTTGCAGACAACCCTATATCAACGTGTTCGTAATAAAACAGCGATTATACTGATATAATTTTTTTTTTATTATCATAACAAGTGAAAGTAACTAGTATCGATATACCTGTTATATTAGCTTGTCCAGGTAAATTATAGACAACCCTACGTCTGCACATTTTTTTTCTATAATACTTTAAGTCCAGCATAAAATTTTCATAATATCTTGATGTTGCAACATTTATTGAAAAATCATTTTTTTAAAAATAATTAAAAATATACTGTCCAGGATTTTTTTTGACAACCCTATTTTAATATATTTTTTATTATACTAAATTTATTATAAAATAAATTTTATTCTATTATCAGCTCGGTGAAGGTCGATGTAGGTTCGGATCTTAGACCATAATCAGTTGTGATATTTCATATGATATAATGCCGAAAATGATTCAAAGTAGCGGAAGAAAGATTGTATTAGCAGTGCGTGATTTTTGTAAAAGAGAAAAAGACAATAATGCTGCTTTAATTCCATTTGGCAATGTTCGTCAACGAGTAGCCGCCATTACAGGTATGTAAAAAAGGGTTACCCGTCCTTCATTTTACCCAAATAAACTGGAAACTAGAATGTCATACCGTAAGCACCATGTATAGAATATATACACTCGAGAGCAATGAATCCGGGTCACTTAAAGAATCCTAAAAATCTCGGAAACTAAAAATGCTAGGTTAATGCAATAAATTGTATTTAATAGACAATGTAATACTCCTTAAATGAAGGTATTAAAACTTCTTAGTTATTGTAAAGTTATATCATAAAAAAATCAAATTTGAAAAAGGGCCACTTTCGAAGATGGAACTACGAAATTACAGCATTTGGTTTTGCTTTTGTTTGTAATCTGTCATTTATGTGGGTACATAAACCATGTTGATAGTGCTCTATATTCATTATTCAAGCTGAAATTATGTCGCTTACGCCTGAAGAATGCACCAGAATACTTACAATGCTGGAAACCGGCCGGAGTCAGCGCGATACAGCCAGGACTGTTGGTGTGTCGCTGTCAACAGTACAAAGAGTTCTCCGACGTTACGAAGAAACTGGTTCTAACCTACGCAGACCAGGAACGGGCAGAACCAGGTATACCACAGCACGAGAAGACCGATACTTGGTGAACACCATGCTTCGAAATCGCTTTCTCACAGGAACTGAACTCACCAATCAGTTTCGACGCCTCGGAGGAAGTAACCCAAGTGCATGGACAGTAAGACGTCGGCTTGCTGAATCTAACTTAAAACCCCTTAGACCTGCAAACGGCCCTAAACTGGAGCGTGGGCATCGTATTTCAAGACTAAGATTTGCCCAGAGCCACGTAAATTGGAGTATTGAAGATTGGTCAAAAGTTATGTTCTCCGACGAATCAAAATTTATGCTCTACAAGCACGATGGAAGACACAGAGTGTATCGAAGACCAGGGGAAAGATTCAAGCAAGCATGCATCGAGGAAAAAGTAGCCTACGGTGGTGGGTCTGTACTTGTGTGGGCCGGAATTTCTTCTGAAAGTCGCACAGAGCTGGTGATCATAGAAAACGGCTCTTTAACTAGCGTAAGATATGTGGAAGAAATCCTCAATGATCACGTTGGTCCATTTATGGTCAATTTAGGTGAGGATGCTATATTTATGCATGATAATGCCCGACCTCATACAGGTAGGATTGTGAATGACTACCTTCAAGAGATGAACATTACTCGTATGGAGTGGCCAGCGCGCAGCCCGGATATCAACCCGATCGAGCATGCTTGGGACGAGCTAGGCAGATGCGTAAAACAACGAAACCCTCCCCCAATCACGCTTCGTGAGCTCAAAATTGCTCTCACAGAGGAATGGGAGAATATTCCCCAAAATCGTATAAGGAACTTGGTGTACAGCATGCCAAACCGCGTAAACGCAGTAATGGAAGCACGAGGAGGCAATACGAAGTATTAAAATTCAAGAAAATCGTAATAAAGTTCAAAAATTTCATGTTTCCTATTTTTGTTTTAAGGAGAGATCAGCAGATTTTTTCTTTATGTAATTTTGTGTTAATAAAATGTATGGTGACTCATATTTTTTTTACTTTCATTTAAGGAGTATTACATTGTCTATTATATACAATTTATTGCATTAACCTATCATTTTTAGTTTCCGAGATTTTTAACATTCTTTAAGTGACCCGGATTCATTGCTCTCGAGAGTATTACTGTGCATGTCCAGGTATTTTTCTGAAATTACTTACACGAGTGTAACGATTATTCTGTGAACTTTTATTTTTGTTATTATTTAAGACCATGTCGATTTTTTTTGTGTTCTGTTGCTATTAATTTAGGTATAGTTAATTTTAATGTCTTTTCTATTTGTGTTTTATTACATGATCAAAATATATACAACGATATGAAAACTATGTTAATTTTGATGGCGTTTCATTCATACAATACCTAATGATTGCCAAATAGTGTAATTTGCCATATGAATAAATAAATAATAAAAAATAACGATATATTTAGGCTACAATTGAAGTTGTTTGTTATTTCAGGCATATCGGAAAAAACCGTCAGCACCATTACCAAAAAAGGTGACCACCACTGTGAGTTAAACGCAATTGAATTTATGTGGAGCCTCGCCAAAAGACGTGTTGCAGATAAAAACGTAGGACAAGAAGCAAATAACATTGTTAATTTAAACAAAGAAGCGTTTCAAACTATAACTGCAGAAGATTGGCAAAAACAATGCGAACATGTGCGCCACATTGAAGACAAACTTTGTGAAAGAGATGGGTGTATGGACGCTCAAATAGACAGGTTCATAATAGAATTAAATGACGAGTCTGATACAGAATCCGACAGCAGTTACGAAGATTCATCTGATTGTGATGATTCATCATTGTCAATCCGCCTGGAACATGCATATTCAAAATAAATATTTTTATTGCAGTTTGGACTGTTGTTTATAATTGATTAATATAATATTAATGGTACTTACATATTATGTTAATCGAATGTTGGTACACTCTAACAGTGGTAGAGCTAAGCAGTTCGCTGCATGAATGGGCCTGCTCGACCGGTGAAATACCACGACCTCTCAGAAGACTGACGTAAAGAGGCTCATGCTGCGTTTCGTTCGGTGAGAGAGGTACCCGGAGGCCCACTGCCCTTCCCCATCCTTTCCTATCCCTTAAAGGTCGGCAACGCAACAGTAACACCTTTATGTGTTGCTGGTGTACATGGGACGCCGCCCATGTACACCATGTGTTGCTGGTGTACATGGGCGGCGTTGGTTGCTTACCATCAGGTGACACGCCTGCTCGTTTGCCCTCCTATCTCATAAAAAAAACTGTACTGATTTTGTATGGAGATCAATATTTTATTAAAAACATTACTTTCAAAATACCTCGGAGACCAAACTTGGTATTTCGCGTTTTCTTGGGAAAAGTTCTTATCTAAATGGACTTATAGTATAAAATTTTATTCAAATTGTTAAGGCCGTGTCCGATAAATAAACATACATATATATACAAGATAAGCTTGTTTAAATATTTAAGAAATATCTTAATATATGTACCATTATATTATCACACAAAGTGTAATACTAAATCGGCATAGTTAGGTAATATTAGCTATACTGTTTTTTACATTTCATTTAAAGGACTCATAGAAGCTAGATATGGCAATATAATGCTCAGATTGCCAACCTAACAGCTAGAGGTAAAATAACTGTGAATGCACTGTAGTGTTACCGTTGCGTTGCCGACCTTTAAGGGAGAAGGGTGGGGAAGGGAGGTGGACTTCCGGGTACCTCTCTCACCGGACGAAACGCGGCATGAGCCACTTTACGTCGATCTTCTGGGAGGTGGTGGTATTTCACCGGTTGAGCCCATTCATGCATTCAAGTGCTTAATATGTTAACTGCCATTATTTTCATCATATTATCTAGGTTAAAACAACTTTTAGGATTATATCGCGTTTATTTCTTATTTATTTATATTTATTTCCCGACGTTTCGAACTCTTTACAGAGATCATTTTCACGAGTAAGTAAGGTGTGTAATAATCATGCCTTATGACGCTTTGTACCCTTTACCTACCCCGCAAGGGATCTGGCGTGAAGTTATGTATGTATGTATCAGGAACTTGAATTGAAAAAAAATAGTGTTAGATAGTCCATTTATGAGGAAAGCTTTGAGGTATTAATATGATCGCGGCAATAATCTTTTTAGTGTAAAATGTCTAAAATGTGGCGGTACGAAGTTCGCGCGGTCTGCTAGTGTAACATAATTGTAAATTTGACATGTGTCTTTTAATATTTAGTGTTTATTGTCGGTAGGTGGACTTAACTTACACGATATTAGACGTTACCTCGTTACGCATCTCACAATTTCCGGCACTATAAAGATCAATATATTCGCAGGTAACCATTTCTTTTTAACTTAGAATTCTTGTAATAAATAAATATGGCACCGAAAATGAAGTCAAAATCAAAGAACCAAAGAAGATCCCAATCCGACCGCGCTGGTCTTCGGTTACCGGTAGCAAGGATACACAAGATTTTGCGCAATGGAAATTTTGCACGTCGTATCAACATTAGGGCATCAATACACCTAGCGGCAGCTATCGAATACTTAGTAACTGAAATCCTGCAAATAACAGCAGAAGTAGCTGTGCAGTTTAAAAAATCCAGAATGGCTCCAAGACACATATTATTCGCTATCAGAAACGATAAAGACCTTAACCGTTTGTTCTCTGATGTGACGATAGCTTATGCAGGTGTACTACCGGGAATAAATCCTGTACTGCTGCCCAAGAAGACCATGAATAATGATAGTGATGATGATTGATGAATAATGATAGTGAAGAAACAAATGTGATGACCGATTTACGATTTCAGCATATTGACAAGGTGACACATTGTTCATACATTTCGTGATTAATGCATAATATTGTGCCATTTTATTAAAATCTGATATGTGTATTGATGGTCAAATTAAATATAAATAAAAGTACCCTCAAAAAGAATTGTTTTAATGCTAGAAAAGTACTCCCATTTCAAAACTGTTTTGTTGAAACATTACATCTCAAATTAATCATCTTAAATATCTATGATTTAATACTTTTTAAAGTAATTAATAATAAATTAATTACATTATTTAAAATATATACAATTGAAAAACTATCTGAAATAAAATTTCTCGGCATCTCGGTCTAATGGCAGCGTGCCCAGAAGACTGGCCGCATTGCCACGCTGAATGGCAATGCTAATCCTCTGTGCGAAGAATAGACCAGCCCTCTGGTTGCGAAAGCCTTCGATCAGCCTATTTGCAAGATCTTAGATCTTTTTTAAATGTTCTAGGAGATAAATAAGTATATTTCGAAAGGTTTTGAAGACGTCATCATATCTGGACATTGGAATAGCAAACCAGTCACGAAATTACTAACCGCTGTAAAGGTATTTTTCAGTCAGCAAGATATTTTTTTTGAACAGGTTATTGAAATGTTTACTGCAAGTGCTTACTGTTCATTATCTATTATTATACGTTACCTAACAATCTCCAAATATGTCACAACTGTGGGATAGTAATAATAATATACTTACGTTAAGATCTATCGTGTCCCTTTAGTAATAGGTGGGTAGGTGAAAGAAAACTCTTTACGATGTTTAAAATCTTTATTGGTAGTCTCAGCGGTCCAGTGGTCGAGCACCCCGTTTCTGAATCTAGAGGTCGCGGGTTCGAATCGTCACACTGGCTCACACCAATGACTTATCGAAGTTCTTTTCGGAAGTTATGTGTAAAAAATATCGATGACTGAAAACTTTGTGCCCGGTATGGCAATAGGTTCGCCACCCATTCCATTTGAGACGTAAACATAACGGCGAGTCGAGGCTTAACAGCCACTGCCTACACCTTCTGGTATAAAAAGCGTGAAGTTATGTTATGTTATCTTCTGGTTACGATGGTCTAGCACCCACCAGTTCTGATCGAAGAATCAGAGGGTACATATTATCTTGTATTTAGGAAATTTTTTGGAAAGTTTCAACTATACCTATGTATTTGTTTGTTTAGAAAGCCTTTTAGTTCAGAAGTGAAATACGACTAAACTATATTAATAATTTCGTCAAACAATATCGTTGGAATACTAAAAATTATACTTATATAAGATTTACTTGAATGCGACGAAAACGAAAGTAATGGTGTTTGAAAGGGAGGAATCCAGAACAGATGCAAGGATAATGGTTGATGATGTAGTGCTGGAACAGGTGAATGAAATTGTATATCTTGGATGCGCTTTTAGCAGAGATGGAAGGTACACCGCGGATGTAGAAAGACGAGTGGCGATAGGAAATAGCGTAAACGGAGTGTTGGGCAGATTCCTGGGCGCAAAAAATATTAGCAGAAAGGCCCAGTTAGCAATCCACAATGCAGTCCTGATCCCAACACTAACTTATGGAAGCGAGAGCTGGGTATGGCAGAGTGTGCATGAAAGTAGAATAAACGCGGTAGAAATGAGGGCTCTACGCAAAATCTGCGGAGTGACTCTCGCTGACCGCGTAGAAAACAAGGTTGTAAGGAAGGAAGTTGGTTTGAAAGAGAGTGTCGGTGTAAAAGTAAGAAAGGGCATGCTCCGATGGTTCGGACATGTAGAAAGAATGGTTGACGCAAGACTGACTAAACAGATATACAATGCAAAAGCGGACGGATGTAGGAGTCGAGGACGGCCAAGACACACATTCCAAGACCAAATAGAACGTGTTCTGGAGGAAGGTGATGTTAAGAGCCTCAAAAACCGACGCGCGTGTATGAAAAGAGTTATGAAAGTCAACGAAGCGAGTGAGGTGTGTAAGAATCGTGCCCTATGGCGCTCTGTTCTCTCTGCCTACCCCGCAAGGGATTTGGCGTGAAGTTATGTATGTATGTGTATGTAAGATTTACTTTTTACGCGGGTGAAGCTGCGGGATGAAGCTACTGGTTTGTGTTGAATTAAAGATAGTATTAGACTAAATTATAATGAAGAAAAAAGTTCAGGAATTTATTAAATCTGAAAACTTGACTGAACAAACTTAGAATTAATTTGAATCCAACTAAAAATTCTAACGTGACATCAAATTGTTGACTTGGGTTCCTTCTCTCAATAGCTTCTCGAATCGCTACTTGTTATGTAGTCCATGGGTCCGTGGAAAAGGGAACTCAAATGGCCATTTTATAATAAACACATAAATAATTCTTTCTGCGGGTAGCTTTGAGTGTGCAAGTAAAAAAATTGTGCTCTTAATTTAAAATTATTAATAATTATATTTAGTTATTCAATAATATATTTAATGTTATAAATAAGCTCATTTAAGTGTACTACCTGCCAGCAAGTGTTTTCTCCAGCTTTATATCGCTACAAGCAAGCAACCTAGCAAGCAAGTTCAACCTATTGTTACTTTTGAATTACTTAGAACAAAATTCACTATGGAATCACAATTACAGTGGTCTATTGACAATCTCAGCAAAGTTTTTAATGACAGGATGGTAAAATTTGAGGCTGATCTTCAACTAAATGTACCATCAAATATAGCAAGCCTGTCAGCTGAGTTTAGTGTGTTCCGTGGTTTTGTAAAAGACACCATGGAGTGTCTGCAACTGCCCTTGATATTGTGAGCTGTCATCGCATGGGTAGAACTACAGCCCCAAACAAAAATCGCCCTATTCTGCTCAAACTACAACATGTAGCGGTCAAAGAGAAGATATGGTTTGGCAAGACTAAATTGAAGGGTTCAGGTATCACAATAAGTGAATTTTTGACTAGGCCGCATCACATCGTCTTTATGACTGCTCGCGAGAAACTGGGAGTCAATAAATGTTGGACCAGAGGTGGTCATGTATATGTGATTGGCACAAATGGAAATCGTCAACGTGTGGACTCTCTACATAAATTATAAAACATTCTTCTACAAAACACTGATCCAACACAAAGCCTCGTACAGCGCAAGGACCCAGTCCGTTCTACAAAAGTCAAACGAAATATTACCCAGAAGAAATAATTGTTTTGGTTTTTTCAGTATATTTATACCTACTGCCTAGTTTCTGGATAATAATATTCAAATGTATGTTTCGTCTTTATATAATGCAATCCTGTACCGGCGAGCACGTAATGTTATTTTAAATTAATTTTTAATATAGTTTAAGGTACGTTAACAAATAAATCACGGAAATTAAGCACTTAGCACTCGACCGTTCTGTCAAACAAGAAACAAGCAATGACACTTCTGACAGTGACTTTTCATTACATGTCATTTATTGTCGTTCAGTCAGGGTGCGTTCAAAAACTTACGTACCACTTGGTCACCTCGTACCATTGACTGCTCACCAGGTGCGTTTAAAAACTTATATATTCCTATTTCTCTCTCTGTCTCACCAAAGGAATATTCTTATATTTTCTAATTCTTATATCTTTTTTTTTCAAACATATGTATTATTAATATAGTTCTCTAAGTATATAGTTTTAACTATTAATCATTTGGAAAATGTATTATTGTATGTATTTCCTTTTTATTTTTAATTGAACTTATTGCTTTTTTTCTTTACATTTGCTTAGCATTCAGCTGGCGGGTGGACACTTTTTATGGAGTAAGACACACATAAAATTAATCGTATACATACATAAGCTCACGCCTGTATCCCATGGGGGTAGGCAGAGACTTTGGCTTTCCACAAGCTACGATCCTGACACACATCTTTCGCTTCATACACAGTCATACATCTCGTCATGCATTTACGTCGGTTTCGGGTGCTACGCATTTTGCCTTTTTTAAACAGACCACTTATTTGGTCGTGGTAGCTCCGTCTTGGTCTCCCGATCCCGACCCTGCCACTCACATTCGCTTCGTATACTCTTTAGTCATTCGGCTTTCATCCATTCTTGCAATATGACCAAACCATCTTAACATACTTCTTTCCACTTTGGTCACCACATCATCCTTCAACTTGCATTTCTCCCTTATCACACTATTTTTCATTCGATCCGCAATGGTGACTCCACACATACTTCTCAGAGAACTCATTTCCACTGCATTCACCTTACTTTCATGCTTCGCCTGCCACACCCAACACTCACTCCCGTATGTCAGAGTTGGTACCAACACACCATTGTGAATCGTCAAGCGTGCCTTTTCAGACACAGCCTGACTACGTATCAAGGCATGCAGTGCACCATTAACTCTGTTACCCGCAGTCACTCTCCTTTCAATATCTTCCTCACATTTTCCGTCTCTTGTAAACATACTTCCCAAATATACAAACTCATTCACTTGCTCCAATTTCTCGCCATCCAATATCATATCACACAGTGTGACCTCTTTCTCTCTCTCCACAACCATAAATTTCGTCTTGCTTACATTTATTTTCATACCTCTTTCTCTAAACCCTTCATTCACCAAGATTAGCATGTCTTGTAACTCCGACGCCGACGAAGTAAGTACTACCTGGTCATCGGCGTACAGTAGGCACTTGACACGCACCTCTTCCATGCTTAAACCACATTCAGTCTCTTTCAGATTTGTCAGACAACTATCCATATTGAGATTGAAGAGCCATGGTGACGCAACACATGCCTGTCGAACACCTTTATAGATGTTAAACCAGTCTGAGTGCGCCCCATTTACCCTGATGCAGGCTCTAGAATTCTCATATAGAGAATTTAAGGCCCGCACCAGGCGCTCGTCAACCCCATATGTATTCGACAGCGTTGACCATAATTCATTCCTGGGTACACGATCATAGGCTTTCTCCAGATCTACAAAAGCACAAAATACTTTTTTGCACTTGGCTAAATGTTTTTCACAGATGGTCCGCAGAGAGAAGATCTGATCGATGCACCCCCTTCCTCTCCTAAATCCCGCTTGTACATCCCACAATTTCTCATCTGTTACATTCGTCACTCTTTCAATAAGAATCTTCGCATACAATTTACCTACAACACTGAGAAGACTAATGCCTCGAGTTTTTGCAGTCCTGCCGCGACCCCTTCCCCTTGTGCAAGGGCACAATGACTGCTTTGGTCCAGTCGTCCGGAACACAGCCATCACGCCAACACACATTGAAAAGTAGTCGCAACAATCTTACAACAACCCCTTTTCAGCATCTCGGTAGTTATCCTGTCATACCCTGCAGACTTACCCAATTTCGTACTTTTTATTGCATTCACTATTTCATCTTCCGTAATTTCTTGAACTGCATCGTTTTGTGAGTGAGTGGGAGTTGGAATGTTCACCAGCTCATTATTGTGAAGATGTCCCTCACTACACTCAAAGAGTTCTTCGAAGTAACTTTTCCAACGATACAGAATATCCCTTTCAATACTCAACAATCGTCCATCTTTCGCTCTTATAACGTCCAACTCAGATTACCTTGAACCGCCGCGAACCAATCTAACCTGCTTCCAAAACAGTTTTAAATTGGCCCTGAAGTTTTCAGACATCTTTCTGTCAAACTTCTCTTTCATACACTTCTTCTTTTCCTGTACCACAATTTTAGCTTTCTTCTTTGCTTCCACATACACACTTTTTGCATTTCTTACCCGGTATACGTTCTCTGTATGACTTTCATTACCTTTCGCTTTGATGGCTAGACCATCCAACCACGCCTTTTTCTTACATTCCACTACTTTCTTAACCTCTGCATCCCACCAGCATTCATCCAAAGACCTTTCTTTCTTTCTTTTAGTCTCTCCACATACTTTGGCAGCTGCTCCAACCATACTTCTTTTTACAACCTCCCATACATCATTCATTCCACCCGCATATGATACATCCCACGTGCTTTGTCCTTTCTACCATTTCCCTCAAATATTCCGCTTGCACGTCTATGTCACTCAGTTTTTCAACTTTTATTCGACCAAGACTCGTTGTCGGCTTTTTGTTCCAGTGACGCCAGGCTTTAAACACATCCCTAATTTGACTTACCACCAAATAGTGATCTGTTCCCACACTGACGCCACGATAGCTCCTGGTATCTACGACTTTACTTTTGAGCCTATGGTCTACAATCACAAAATCGATCATACTCCTACTTTCATTCCTCTCCCATGTATACTTATGGATATCCTTGTGGTTGAACAGAGTATTCGTAACCACAAGGTCCTTTTCCACACACACTTGTAACAAACTGGAGCCACTCTCGTTTATTCTTTCATCACCATACTTTCCTAAAACTCTTTCAAAACCCTCTCTTTCCACTCCAACCCAGCTATTACAATCTCCTATTACCATAATCCTCTCATTATTCTCGCATTTACTTAACAACAATCTCACACTATCCCAGAACTGCTCCGTCTCCGACACTGGGCGCCCGGTATCCGGTGCGTAAACAGCTACCAGAAATACACGAAGCAGACCAGCTTTAGTCGGATCCACAAAAGTCTAGGACTAACACACTCAAAATCTTTCATACAATTCTTCAGACGCTGCGACAGGACAACCCCAACACCTTGGCACGCGCGTTCTTCTTCTGGAACTCCCGACCATAGCGCCGTTAGGTCACCGCGTTGAGAAATGCCCATGCCTTTCCTTTTAGTCTCACTTACTACCATCAGATCTATACGTCTTTCTTTCACTACCTGACATAATTCATTCATCTTATCACTCATTCCTCCCTGCACATTCAGCGTAGCTATGCGGCACTCCGCGGCCCGCTTTTCGCCCCGTGGAATACCTTGGCGTGATATGTGGCGAGCATTATCGCCGCCTTCGGTATTTTTTTTTTTTTTAGCTGACATTTAGTTCCCACGAGTAGCTAGGGAAATGAAGTGTCACCACAATGCAGAGCCCCGCATGCAAAGGGAACGTTAAATAGTATCTGGGGGCACCACTTCCAGATAACCGGCACGCTAGCATGCAGACTCGCCCCTGCACATGCATCCTTTGGCACGGCCGACCAATGGATTGGCGGAAAAGGAGAGGGAGAGGGTGAACATAAGGACTATTATAGATAAGTTAGGATATCAAGGTGGGGATACTGCTGTTACGGAAGGACTGGGATGTAGCAGCAGTACTCTTCGGTCTTCTGTACAATCTGCCGAACAGTAAAGATGTGGTCCACGGTACTAAAGCCTTTTCGAAACCCGGCCTACTCCTGGTGTCATACCCTGGTGTATGACGGAATTAAAAAGACTTAGGATTTCCTACCGATTTCCCTTAGGATAGGAGTCCCGCCGGATTTTAGAAGCTCCGTTGTAATTCCATCATCACGGGCGAGATTAGGGCGGCTCTCGGGCAACTCCAGATGTTGCTCTGGAGTTGCCCGAGAGCCGCCCTAATCTCGATGCTGTGATATCAGGAATGTCTTCACTATGGTGACGCGCTAGTGGGGTTCTGTGGTCCTCATCGCTGTGTCCCGTCGGCTTGTTCATCCGTGTGGAATAAAGGAGCCCATAAAAAGATTCGATCTCTGCTAGAATCTCAGGCTTAGAGGTGACGACACGTGCATCCGCAGTTTTCAGCTTCGTCAGATGGGGCCTTCCAAGTTGCTGAGCAAACACTTTCCGCCCTTGCACAAATGAAATATATATTGTATATTTAAGAAATATATATGTTACTCAATAAAAAAGTTAAGGTCTCGTTGTTTGGGTGACTCATTGACTTGTATTTATGGACGAGACATATTCTTCTATACGTACAATTGCTTATATAAATATTATGCATTTCGACGGCGCACACATAAACATATATCTGTCTTGTTCTTACTCAGCGCTGTCACTCGCATGAAAACAGTATAACAGTATTTCAGTGCGTACATAAAGTGAATGAATACGGAAATAGGATAACCCGATAAAACCGACTGACGCCAAATTTCTCACAAAGTATAGCGGATTTTTTGTCAGTTCAGCCAGTAAAAAAGTGTTGGGGAAAATTTTACCGACAAAATTTCTTTGCGGAATTTTCTAAATAAATTAGTTTTATTTCATAACGAGTAAAAACCTATTATAAATTCACCAAATATGTAATAATTAACTGATCTTAGACTGAAAGTCATAAGAGATGCAGTTGTAACTAAAAATATGTTCTGAAGATGTTTCGTTTTGTGTATCACGCGGTCCCTTAGTAAGTTTAAAATTTGAATCATTCTTATTTACAGTGGAGTGCTCCTATCTAGAGGTATGTTGCAGTAGTAATTTACTTACTTTAGAGTCAGAAACTTAATTAAAATAGTTTGCAAAATAGAGGTGGGTAGTCTAAGAAAAACATGTACTCTTATTTTGACATCCAAAACATAATATTAAGCATAACAATATACTTACTTCCTATTTAAGTATTAATTCTACAAATAATAAATATTCAATTATATGTATTTAAAATAAAATTATGAAAGTAAGTAGTTTAAGAAAACATGTACTCATATTTTGATATCCAAAACCACATTTTTAATTTAATTCTAAAAATAATTAATACTCGATAACGTTTTTAATAACATAAGCCAAGAACGTTTATCGATAAATAGAATTCTTCTGGCCAGCACTAAACCGCCATTTAATGCGGCCAAATGACGTCACACCCTGCTTCAATTTTGTGTCGACATGCCACTTCCATAGGTTTCCTACTTCATTGGGGTGACTATTGCCGATCTACTATTCTTATAAATCTATGGCCAGAGACTACACATCTTTTTAAAATATTTTTATGGCATTCAATACAAGTCCTTATGCCAGCGAGGATAATACGTAAAAACGACGATAATATTACGTATTGCACCGGGTTAGCAGTAGGTACACACTCGTTATCATAGATATTAGTTGCAAGCTTGTTGCTACTGAGGCTATAGCCTTCATAGTTAGTGTCCTAAGAGGACTACGCTCTAGGGTCCTTGTCCATTAGGTGTAATGCTAATTAATAAGGTATTATCTATCTAAGTAATACTAATTAAAATATTATTTTTATATTACCATTACATTAATTGATTTCGATCAATGCAATACAATTTAATGTGAGTGTAAATAATGTTGTACGTTCTAAGCCGTGCACAGATAAAGAGTTAAATGAAAACTATGAGACATTTATAGATGACTGAAAATTTTGTGCCCGGTATGGCAGTAGGTTGTTGAGCAAGTCAAGCAGTCGCCGTAGTAATTACATCTAAAGGGAATAGGTGGCGAACCTATTGCCATACCGGGCACAAAGTAACCAGTCATCGATATTTATTGGTATACAAACAAACTACAGAATCGAGGTTGGCGGGTTCGATTCCCACCCGAGTACAAATATTTGTGACAAGCATGAATGTTTCTATGGTGTCTGGGTGTTTTTATACTTATATTATAAAGCGGAAGAGTTTGTTTGTTTGTTTGTTCGTTTGTTTGAACGCGCTAATCTCAGAAACTACCTGTCCGATTTCAAAAATCTTTTCAGTGGTATATAGTCCATTTATCGTGGAAGGCTTTAGGCTACATTATATTTTTAAATTAATTAGAGATCCTTACTATAAGTCCAATAATGTAACCCAAGGTGTAAGAAAATGACTAGAAAAAAAATCTTACGTCGCGAACGCTGCGAAAACTATTGATTCTAAAACAAAAGAATGTACTAGACTTTAACAGAACATATTAATGTCTACAAAAAAGTCCGCGAGGCCATATGTCTAACTATTGTAGTTATCTCACAATAAGTGTTTTTTGAATTTTTTAAAATAATTATAATGATGTCGTTTTAAAACTTCTTTATTTCGTACCTTGGTATTAACTCTCTTCAAAATAAATTAATTCAATAAAAGGATAGATTCAATACCTTTCTAGAACTTTTTGAATGATTCAATTCGGACATTTAAGATATCGCCAAATATAAAATGTAAGTATTTGTTTCTTAGGGAAATATTTAGTAAGTACAGTACGGATGATGTATCCTGACTCGGACAGCTCGGACCGTGACAGCTAGCAGGTAGATTTTTTATGTTTGTTTCTTTCTAAAAGGTCTCGGTGGTCCAGTGGTCAAGAACCCCTCATCTATTTACTTATTTACTGTACTATCTGCAATTACGACTGATAAATGATATCATAATTACATAATAGACAAAACCTAAATAAAAAGGTCGCGGCTTCGAATTCTGGCATTGTGCCCGGCATGGGAATAGGTTCGCCACCTATTCCATTTGTGACGAAAACATAACGGTAAAATGAGGTTTAACATATTTATTTCTCAGACTTTCGCGAATCTCACTCATAGATTAAAACAACTTTTAGGATTGATAGTGCTACAGGCTATTGATAGTGCTATTATCTGTAATATTTTGAGAAAAAAAGGAAACTTGGTTTCCAGGTTAATAAAATTAAAATTATTTTGATTGTATACTGCACTACTCAAAATTGGACATTATGTTGGTTTCTGATCATTCATCACTAGTGAAAATGATCTCTGTAAAGAGTTCGAAACGTCGGGCAATAAATAAAAATAAGTAATAAATAAACGCGATATAATCCTAAAAGTGTTTTAATCTATGAGGTTTAACCGCCGCTGCCTACACCTTTGGGTAGAAAAGGCTTGAAGTTGTGTTGTTGTTTCTTTCTTTGTCATCATATCGTTCAATACTTTAATTAGAATTTAGAATTTGTAGTATTTAATCGTCTTTTGGGGTAATTTTATTTTATTTTGTTATAGTTATTACGTTATTTTTTTATAGTATAGGGGACAAATAAGCATGCGTGTCACCTGATAGTGAGCAAGAAACGTCGCCCATGGACACCTGTACACATATACTGTTACAGTTGCTTTGCCGGCCCTTACAATAGTATATAGGTGAGGTCAGGAGTGGGATAGAAAGGGGAGGGGGAAAGGTATTGGGCTTCCGGAATCTTCGCTCGAAAAGCCACTTTACGTCGATATTCTGAGAGTGTCACGTTAATGCAGCTTAACGCTTTAAAAAGCTGCATTGGAGTGACATCTGTCGATTCAATGGGATATTACGACAGAATTATCAGTAGAAGCCATCTAGTGGCGACATCTATTGATTTTCTCTGTAACTACGATGAAGCCGTGCGTACGTCCTCGTCAACGAATAATGGTCAAATTAGAACTAATTAAATTCATTCATTAAATAAAGCATAAATTAAATCTATAAATAATATATAAACTAGTAAAATTAGGAATCCCACTATAAAGGATAATTGTAAAAGCTAGTGACTCACTCCCACTCCAGAATCGGAATGACGGAAATGACAGAACATATCGTTAGATTGAACATACACTATAACTTTCTTCTCTCTGACGCCGTCGCCTTGCGAACAACACCTTCCAATCACGCTACCGACGGTATAGAAATAGACCAGACAGCCTGATCTCTGACATCAACTGCTACTTCAACCCCCTACGGGTGAGTTGCCCTTGTTAAATTATTATAGCTAGCTTAGTGTTAAAAAAAGATAGATGTTGTGACTGTTCTCGGTTCCGAGCGTGCGACAAAGCGTGGGATCAAAGGTCGCTAACGGATCGAGCGAACAGCATGTAAACCTAGTGCCTTGTGGCATTTCAGATACTGCACAAACAGCGTAACGGTTCACTATGGACACTTTACGGGAATTGCCCCTCAGGACCACCGGACGGGGTGAGCGCTCCGACAGATACAACTGCCAGCAGCATTCTACGCGGGAGGACCATACCGGAGCTGACCGGACTCCAGCGAACCAACTGCCAGCAGCCTTCTACGCGGGAGCACCATACCGGAGCTGACCGGACTCCAGCGAACTAGGGCAATACGTCTCTGCCAGACTACTTCCAGCTTTAAGGCCAGTGACCCTCGCTACTACCGACTTAGTGGGAGGAAGCAGACTGACCCCTTTTTTCACTTACCGACCTACCACCCTGAGACTATTTACTATCTTTCGCCGGCCCTCTACTCTTCCTATATACTTCTTTTCTTATATAAATATTCGCTGACTTCTTAATATTTTCTTGCTACCTTATACTATTTTTCATCTATGTTATCTTAATACTATTATCTAATATACTATCTGTTATTGAAGGACTAGACTATTATTGCTATCTACCTCTAACGTTACAACACTACAAGCTAAAATCCATCCATATAGTTACAGCAGATCTACGCATCGATTCATAAAGCTATACATAAACCCAACTACCCCGCAACGTAACAGTGGCACCCCTAACGTGAATAAGTCTTGCTTCCGACCATTATTTCGTACTAACTCGCACTAACTGCTCGTTTTTTCTTAAAATTGTAAGCGAGTAGGTATTTACTAACATAATATAACATTCTTGTCTACATTATTGCATTGTGTTGATTATTGCGCATTCTAGCTATCTACTTGTTAATATTTTAATACTGCAATATAATATTTCTATTTCTAACGTTCATAGCAAACCAGTTTGAAAATTTTCTTATCATGTTTTAGCTACCTACATCTAAAATATATTTTTTTTCAACTACCTACTCGCAGTAAATCGTTACTATAAAGAACAGAATAGATATCACTGGATGCGACAACTTATTATACAGTGTTAATTCAGATCATTCTTGGCATTCAGCACTTTGTCGTCAAATTTTTTCAAATTTAAAAACTTATTTTGTTATTAGCAATGGCAACTCATCCCATTAAGTACTTTCTTCTCAATAAGCAGGAACTACAATACGAAGTCCTCATTAGAGGCGAGGAACCCGCTAGTACAGTATTAGCTTTACGTAAACAAATCGCTAAACTAATTAATAGCATACCTAGCGACGAACATACAAGTATCAGTACTTTGCACTAGCTTAATTATTACTCTATATTATTTAGATTTACTTAAATTTCCATATCTAATATAAACCCAAAACCTATTAAAAACCCAATCTCTAATAAAGACCTAAACCTATTAAAAGCTAAACCTAACAAATATCGTATCTACAACTTTATACTTAAACCTACTTGTTGCTGCATAATACTTCGAAATTTATCCAAGCATAGATAATTACGCTGCTCGGAAATCGAACCTCAATACTTCGAACCACTATTACTCGCTTCTACCGAGTAAACCACTACGCGCTCGAGAGCAAACCGGTTTACGATCTAAATACTTGCCTCGTAATTCTTTTGTTCTCGTGTTCGAGTCAATATCGCACATATTATCGTTGCGTATTTTTAAAATAAAAATTAACTTGTAAATTTTTTTAATAAATAGATTACAGACTTCCATAGATATCTTCACGACGACCTGTCTTAAGATAGGCAGAGTGATAAAATTTCATAGTAATGTAAAATTTTGCTACTAATATACTCGTCCTCTTAGCGGTAGATTGCATGCTCTGCGGCTGCAATCATACATAGTGTTTTACTACCTCTTCGCTTATTACTAAAGTATAGTCAAAGAAATCCTTCTAATATTACAAACGGTAGCTACATTCGCGTTTGTATAGCTGAGCACTGCACTACGGAATTAATCTTATTGTTCTGCTATCGAAGTTTTTGTTAATTATTCTTCTAAATTGGTATGCTAAGCCACTATACCAAAATCTACAGCGGACATTAATCATGTCACTGGCTAACCCCTACAGTTAGTTAGTTGCATACCTAAAATTGCGACCAGGATGTGGTTAATCTCCGTTTCAAAATTCTTAAGGACACTGAATTGCCTGCTGTCCCCTACAGACAGTATTGGTAATTGGTTACCGTCACTTCATGCCTAATCATGGATGATGGGCCAAACAGCAGTTGCCCTCGCGAAACTTCCTTCGTATGAGCCCTAAATTACTCTTTTAATAGCAGTCACTTAGCTTAAAAGTAGATGGATTTTCCTCTTAGGTCTAGACTGTACGTAAAATCCTCCCCTTGTTCGGCGGTATGTCACGTTAATGCAGCTTAACGCTTTAAAAAGCTGCATTGGAGTGACATCTGTCGATTCAATGGGATATTACGACAGAATTATCAGTAGAAGCCATCTAGTGGCGACATCTATTGATTTTCTCTGTAACTACGATGAAGCCGTGCGTACGTCCTCGTCAACGAATAATGGTCAAATTAGAACTAATTAAATTCATTCATTAAATAAAGTATAAATTAAATCTATAAATAATATATAAACTAGTAAAATTAGGAATCCCACTATAAGGGATAATTGTAAAAGCTAGTGACTCACTCCCACTCCAGAATCGGAATGACGGAAATGACAGAACATATCGTTAGATTGAACATACACTATAACTTTCTTCTCTCTGACGCCGTCGCCTTGCGAACAACACCTTCCAATCACGCTACCGACGGTACAGAAATAGACCAGACAGCCTGATCTCTGACATCAACTGCTACTTCAACCCCCTACGGGTGAGTTGCCCTTGTTAAATTATTGTAGCTAGCTTAGTGTTAAAAAAAGATAGAAGTTGTGACTGTTCTCGGTTCCGAGCGTGCGACAAAGCGTGGGATCAAAGGTCGCTAACGGATCGAGCGAACAGCATGTAAACCTAGTGCCTTGTGGCATTTCAGATACTGCACAAACAGCGTAACGGTTCACTATGGACACTTTACGGGAATTGCCCCTCAGGACCACCGACGGGGTGAGCGCTCCGACAGATACAACTGCCAGCAGCCTTCTACGCGGGAGGACCATACCGGAGCTGACCGGACTCCAGCGAACCAACTGCCAGCAGCCTTCTACGCGGGAGGACCATACCGGAGCTGACCGGACTCCAGCGAACTAGGGCAATACGTCTCTGCCAGACTACTTCCAGCTTTAAGGCCAGTGACCCTCGCTACTACCGACTTAGTGGGAGGAAGCAGACTGACCCCTTTTTTCACTTACCGACCTACCACCCTGAGACTATTTACTATCTTTCGCCGGCCCTCTACTCTTCCTATATACTTCTTTTCTTATATAACTATTCGCTGACTTCTTAATATTTTCTTGCTACCTTATACTATTTTTCATCTATGTTATCTTAATACTATTATCTAATATACTATCTGTTATTGAAGGACTAGACTATTATTGCTATCTACCTCTAACGTTACAACACTACAAGCTAAAATCCATCCATATAGTTACAGCAGATCTACGCATCGATTCATAAAGCTATACATAAACGTAACTACCCTCCAACGTAACAAGAGGTCGGGATATTTCACCGGTCAAGCCGGCCCATTCGTGCAGCGAACTGCGAATGAGAGTTAAAAGGAGTGACTGATTTGAAGTATATTGATAACACTTTCTAGATATAATAAAAATTTAAATTTTTAATATATTTGTAATAATTAGTTATATCTTTATAAATGTAGTGAATTTATTGCGTTTGATTTATCGCAAAATCGTCATCATATTACTTGAAAAAAAAACCACTCACTGTGAGTTATGTAGCTACCCTGATTTGAACATATGGTGTCCCGTTTTTTTTGTTCAAATCAACAACAGTAAACAAATAAAGAAGTCGTCATTTGAAAAAAACTAAAGGTTGACTAAAAACTTCGGACAAGTCCCTGGCATTGCTATTAGTATTATAAATCGTTGATTGAAGTTGTAAATATTATCAATGTCTTGGTTGTTAGTACCCACTAATATCAACAGCTAAGCGAGAGAGGCGTGTAATAACCGTGCTTTACGGGACTGTGTTCTCTCTGCCTAGCCCGCAAGGAATTTGGCGTGAAATTATATATTTAAGTATCGGTATGGCAATAGGTTCGCCTCCTATTCCATTTGGGACGTAAACATAACGGCGAGACGAGGCTTGACAGCCGCTGCCTACACCTTCGGGTAGAAAAAACGTGAAGTTATGTTATGTTATAAATATGAGTGGGTTAATAATCTTTCTAGTGAAAAATGTATATAATATGGCGGTACGAAGTTTGCGCGGTCTGCTAGTGTATGATAAGTATGTATTTACAAAAGAAAAGCATAAACAGTATGTATTATTATCCGTTTTCTAGTATCTATAGCATAAGCATTTAGTTGCTTAGTTTGGAACTAGAGGGCGATGTGTGATTTGTGGCCACGATATAATAATAATAATATAATATAATTTGGTCATGGAAAGTATCTCGTGGCCGTCCTCGACTCATTATTATAGTGCGTTGGGCTGGGTTGTAGGTATTTCCAGCAGTTTTATTTTTATGATCTCCTTTTTTTATAAATTCACGCCTGTTTCTATCAGAAGGTGTAGGAATTTTTACGCCCCAAATGGAAAAGGTAGCAAAATCTATTATCATACATCGAGCACGATGTTGTCACTGTTGTCAGTCATCGATTTTTATTACACAAGTTCCGAGAAGTCATCGCTTGATTAAGAAACAGGTTGCTCGACCTCCAGACCACCGAGAGGACTATTATGACAAGAATTGTTGACTAATCTATTAATAGGATCAATCTCAATATTAGCAAGAGTCTATTAATAATATTACAAGAATAGTCTCGGTGGCCCGATGGTCGAGCACACGGCTTCTGATCCATAGGTCCGGGATCGATTCCTGACACTGTCTCACACCAATGACTTTTCGAAATTGTTTTCGGAAGTTATGTGTGAAAATATCGATGACTAAAAACTTTGTGCCCGGTATGGAATACCTATTCCATTTGGGACGTAAACATATAACGGCGAGACGAGGCTTAACAGCCGCTGCCTACACCTTCGGGTAACAAAAGGCGTGAAGCTATGTTATGTGTTACAAGAATGTTCTAGATATTTGCTTTACAAGTTTATGAGTAACTAGCTGACCCGGCGAACTTTGTTCCGCATCAAAAGTAATAACTGCTGTCCCGCTATGTTAATACTGCAATATCAAAACTCTTTTAGAGTTTATCCGTACTGCATGATTTTATGTAAAATTTGGGATAAATATAGCCAAGAGATCGGGTCAACACATAGGTTAAATATTATCACGCTATCACTAATTGGAAATGATCAATGAACCTTTATAATGGCACAGGCAATTTTGCTTTCCACACAGACGAAGTTGCGCGCAACAGCAGCTAGTCACACATGAATTACGATCCCAAGATTTCTGAATCCGTAGCGGGGAGCTCGACCACTGGGCCACTGAGTACAAATTTAGCTCAATAATATCCGTCATCCGAGACTGTTGACTTGAGCACTTTATTGTTTGTTTTATTAGATTGGGAGTGGGGGGGGGGGGGGGCGGCAACGAGTAGGCGTGTGTTACTGTTGCGTTGCCGAATATTAAGGGAGTGGGAAGGGACGGGATAGGGGGATAGTGAGACAGCTTACGTTGATATTCTGAGAGGTCATGGTATTTCACGGGTTGAGCCGGCCCATTCCTGCACCGTACTGAGTGGCTCCACTACTGTTCCTTCTTTTCTATTATAGGTACCTTTCTTCTTCTTCTCTTCTGTTCTGTCATTTATTCTACAGACGTGTTAATGCGTTAGGTGCATAATGAAATTTCAAAAATTGTGTTATTCAGCGTGTATGTATTTTTAGTCTAATCGAAATAAATTGGTACACCAGATCGACAGAGCACGGTAATTAGGTACCTACTAATTAACAGATCCTTAGTTCGAACCCGAACATTTTTAGAAATTCGCGAATGTTAAATAACGATCAATGGTGGGTTGAATTGAGTTTCATGTATTAGGTTATTAGACTTCTATCGTAGGCTATCTACTCATCACATGTAACGAAATAACACTGGCCAAAATAATTTTAAATTTTTCTTTGCCACCTGAAAACTTATATCAAATTTAATATATTCAGGTAACCAAACTATTAAAGCTTCACCAAAAAAAAAACTTTAGCGTGACATTAAAACAGTATATTTTTAATATTGAAACAACTTTTGATGGATTATATCGCGTTTATTTAGAACTTATTTTCTATTTATTTCCCGACATTTCGAACTCTTTACAGAGATCATTTTCACGAGTAATGAACAAAAAGATGTTAGTGGCGAAAATCTAAGAAATAAAAATGTAAAATAGTAGATATTTTTTGTAAAAAGTACAAATATCAGCCACAATTAAAGAACTCAATAAATTTATTTATTATCCCAATCTATCTATATATATATATAAGAGATTTCCATATATATTGACTCATCACGATATCTCTGGAACCATAAGGCGTAGCGACTTGAAATTTGGTAGGATTATTCCTTTCGCCGAGTAGAGGTCAGCTAAGAACGGATTTTACGAAATTCCACCCACAAGGGGGGTTGCGGGGGTGTTAACAATGGAAAATTCCCATTTTTAACCTATAGCTGCTATCGACTTCAAATTTGTCGAAGATATTGCAGTATTAACATAGCGGGGCAGCAGTTATTACTTTTGATGCGAAACAGAGTTCGCCGGGTCAGCTAGTATCTAAAAAGTACTTATGATTTTCATAAATATTTTAGTTTTGATAGGTTTCTTTTAGGTCTCCAATAAAAGTTTGCCAGCATTTCTAGACTCCGATAGCATCTTCACAGAAATGTCCAGATGGAACCTCTCACTTTCTTGATCACTTACAGCACCCAAGCTTGCCGAAAATGAATCTAGATATGCGTCCAGCATATGTATTTATATGTAGTATAAACTTGCTGAAGTGGCAATGGGCTGGTCATATCTGCCGAAGGACCGACGGTAGATGGAGCAAGAAGGTCATAGAGCGGAGACCGCGACTCGGTAAGCGTATTGTAGGATGCCTACCAGCCCGATGGTCAGACGACCTCAGAAAGACTGCTGGAAAAGACTGGAAGCGGAAGGCAGAGAATCAATTGTGGCGCAAATTGGGAGAGGCCTATGTCCAGCAGTGGATTGCAATAGGCTGATGCCCAGACATACCCTACAGCTTTATAGCAATATCATTCATTCATTAAATCTTTGTAACTGTCCTCTTTAAGGATACCTAGAAAATGCTGAACAGCATTCAAAAAACATTTCTCGGCGAGTGTTTTCTTATCATTAGTGTTTTCTTAGTGTTTTCAATCTTCAAAACTCTTCTACGAAATTAATTGCCGCATTTATGTACCTACAAGTATTCCTCCATTTCCCTTTTTTTCGTTTGTATTCCCTCTCTGTCTTTGAGCATAGCTTTTAATTTTTTTTGATTAGGGTAAGCTATTATAAGTATATATATTATAATATAAATAATATATAATATGTCATCATATATGTCGTCATTATATATTATAAAATATGTCATCGGGGTTGACTGAAAGATATATTTTTTTACATTTTTTTAGTCTGGTATTAGTGATTCAAGCTTGGACCACACTTTCATATAGGTATACAACATTTAATTTTTTATTATATCTGTTTCAGTTTTATATCCCCTTCGGACCGACTAAAATGTAGGTACCTACGACATATGAAAAATTATTATCTACGAGTATGTCTAAACTACCTACTTGCCTACTACTACTTGGTGAGCCTCGGCGACCCAGGCAGCAGAATCGAGTTTGGTGGGTTCGATTGCCACCCGAGTATAAATATTTATGACAAGCATGAATGTTTGTATGGCGTCTGGGTGTTTTTTTTCTATGTATTATAAGTAAGTATTTACAAAAGAAAGGTATATATGTATTATTATCATCTGTTAACTAGCATCCATAGCACAAGCATTTAGTTGCTTAATTTGGAACTAGATGGCGCTGTGTGATTTGTGTCCATGATATTAAATTATATTATTATATAAATTATTTTCAAAATAAATTAATTTTATGTTGTGTCAAATCACACCCTGGACCACGGAAAGAGGGTTGCAACACTCGATTTTCCTCTAGACGCTTATATTTTGTACCGCGTCCGCGTTGCGGAATATTGAATTAGAAGCAGTATTGATCATTATCATTACATAGTATAAAACAAAGTCACTTACCGCCGTCTGTCCCCTTATATGCTTATATCTTTGAAACTACGCAACGGATTTTGATGCGCTCTTTTTTAATAGTTAGAGGGAATCAACGGCGTGGTTTTGATCTATAATTCATATATGATGTTGTAAAGAAAAAATGATAATATTCGAGATTTAGCACTTTAATTGCAAACGCTGGCTGAACCCTAAGTGATAGATCAAAACAATGTTCTACATTATTAAATACCTTCAGAAGGTCTATAAAAAAGTCTGCGAGGGCATATGTGTATCTCGTAGGGATAACCCACAATGACCATTTTTATTTTTTTTCCTTTTACGAGAAATAATGGCTTATTTACGAAGCGATTTTAAACATCACAGCATTAATTTTCATCCAATTAAGTTTAAATAGATTATACATGTAATATAGATGATCCTGGCTCTATACAGCATGCAATTTAAACGAATATTTTCGAAGATATTGCAGTATTAACATAGTGGGACAGCAGTTAAAGCCGATAAATAGCACAAATTGAACCTCATGATATCCAAAATCTACTCATTTTTTACTTTTGATGCGGAACAAAGTTCGCCGGGTCAGCTAATATACCTAGTATAAAACTAATGCCGTGCAAAATCAAATAACCCAAATTACCCAGGAAATAGTCGAAAAGAAACTGACTTTTTGGATCACCATTTCTTTACAACACTACGCGTTTTTCTTATTATTTTTCATGGATCTATTGATGTTAAGAATGCAGTACAAAAACATATGCACAAAATACTACTCATTATACCTAGTTTTGAATTCTCACCTGCACTCAGTTGGACAGCTTACAAGTGACGGCATGCAAGTGCTGAATCATATTATTTTATACTCTACATTCTAGATAGGTCACCTGGGAGCATGTTATGAGCTCTTAATTCCATCCAACTTGTTCACTGCCTAGTGAATTCGTATTTCCAATGACTAATTTCAGCTTGTCTAGACTACTCATGAGTGACTAAATGAAATTAGTCGCTGATAAATCGATTTTAGAGTGAATTTGACAGTGAAATCATCACTCGTCAGTAAAACTCTTCACCCGATAACGAATCTTCGCTAACAAGTATAATGAGAGTTTGTTATAACGTATTATCAAAAGCTGATAACAGTCGATCGACTGACCACATCACTAAAAATCGCAGTTACCTTGTCAATGAAATATGACGTATTGAAGCCTTTTTTATGGGATAGGAGGGCAAACGAGCAGGCGTGTCACCTGATGGTAAGCAACCAACGCCCCTCATGGACACCAGCAACACAAATAGTGTCACTGTTGCGTTGTCGACCTTTAAGGGATAGGAGATAGGAAAGGGTGGGGAAGGGAGGGTGGGCCTCCGGGTACCTCTCTCACCGAACGATACGCGGCAAGAGCCACTTTACGTCGGTCTTCTGAGAGGTCGTGGTATTTCACCGGTCGAGCCGGCCCATTCATGCAGCGAACTGCTTGCCTCTACCACTGTCTGCCTAATTTTTGTTCGGAGTTTTAGATTATGACATTAGTTTTAGATTATTACAAAGTTACAGAATATTCGTGTGCTGTCTAAAATACAATAATTTATTGGACGGAGTTGTAGCCGTTAATTTATTAGGTATCAGTAGTGTATAAGAAAATCTGCTCATTAATTGTCTGTTTTGATGTCTGAGTCAAGAAGTCGCGGGTTCGAATCCTGGCACACACCAATGACTTCAAAATTAATTTCGAATTTTATGTGTGATAAATACCTATCGATAACTGAAAACTTTGTGCCTGGTATAGCAATAGGTGCACCACCACCAGGTGGGACGTACACCATTTGGAACCTAAACATAACATCGTGTTGAGGCTTAACAGCCACTGCTTACACCTTCGGGTAGAAAAGGCGTGAAGTTATGTTATATAAGTTATGTTATTGGGATACGAATGTATCCCAATTCTTAGGTTAAATAAATTACAATGCAATACAATTTTTATAGGAAATATCAAGCTATCTTCACTATGATTTTATTAATTTGCAATGTTATCAGATAAAACATACAAAATTTGATATTTTAAAAGAGTACCATAATATTAACACAACTTTTATCGATGGTCCAGAGGCCAAGCTCCCCGCTTCTGATTCAGAAGCCGTGGTTTGGATTCCGCCTTCACAACAATGACTTCTCTGTATTCTATTCTCAAGAAGTCATGTGTGATAAATATCAATGACGAACAACTATGTGCCCTTTGTATGGCCATTTATTTCATTTGGGACGAAAAAAATCGGCGAGTTGAGCTTTAACAGCCGCTATCTACACCTAGGCTTAAAACTAGGCGTGAACTTATAAAAAAATACACTAAGCTGATACCATATAATATAGATAAGTATATGAATAAGAGTCAACGCTAGAACTGAACAACTAGGTCAGAAGTTCTTAAAATAAAACTGGCCGTATGCAAAAGGAAGTACAACTTTGAAAAGAAAAAATAAGGGCATGGAACTGACGTTTCAACCCGAATATTGCTTTTAAATAATATGTATGAAAAAAAAAATAACTCAGCAATTAGGGAGTTAATATTGCCAAACTTCGAAGCGATTCCGTTGCGGCTCCTCCTTCCCCAGCCCATTGGCGTTGGGCGGTACAGCTCCGCCAATGAGACAGCGTTCTGCCCCACTCATCATTCGTACATATAATTTAGATTACGTTTTCCTTGTATAAGAAAAATTACCATTTTCGTACAATTCACACTAATAATGTCCTGTAACGATATCTACATGAGATCACTCCATATAACGCCATCAATACAATAGTTATTAAGCATGACATTTAGGATAGTAATTGATTAGTTTAGATGTAAGTTATTATTTGGATACTTATTGGGCAATTAGATTGTTTTATATTTATTATGTGACAAATGTGAGGTGTGAAAACGCCTACGCTGTAGCGAGCTCTACATGTTGATATTATGTCCAAAGCGCGAGAAATCGTTCCAACATTTCATTCAGTCGACCGTCAGTTGCTCAGCCACTACACGCGTTTCCCGCGTTGAATATTCTTCAGTCCGTATTAAAAACTACGTCCGCCCGCCCATAGAGCGCACGTAGCGTTGATATTTTTTAAAAAAGGAACGATTAGAGATTATTTTTAAATAGATTCAAAAAAGGAACGCCACATAGATACTGTGAACATTTAACTAGTTTTTTTTTTAATTACAACCAAAAAAAAATAAAGTGACTTTTGAAAGTACGAACTTTATAAGACATTTTTGTTTGTTCATTATTTTAATTGAGAATGTTTGCGAACTTGTGTTTTGTTATTGTTTAGAAGATTTAAATAATTATAAACAAGTTGTTGGTGCAGGATTTGTCCGCTTCGAAATTTGAAAAAGTGGGTGAGTATTAGAAATATGTAATTAATAGTCATTTCATAGTTTTCTCTTTAATGTGTATATTATTAACTACTTATCTTTTAAGGAAAATATGTAACTAATTATTCAGGACATTATAATAAGTGATTAACTCCTTCAAACGTGTGCGCCGATTATGGAAATTTTACACTTAAATTCTATATGAAATTTAGGAATGGTATCATCATGGAATAATATCTACTTGTAGTTTTATTATAAATTACATATATTTATTACAAATACAAGAAAGATTGATACGTAATTAATATCACGGGTTTTACAATTTTAAGATTAAATAAAGAAAATTTAAATTACCTATTTTATCCTTATTTTCCTAGAAAATGTTCTACAGCCTACAGTATTTTAATAATTCTAGACTTACCTTGAGTAATTACGTGGGCATATATTCCTATTTATAAGTATGTACGTATAGTGGTCGAGCACCCCGCTTCTAAATCAAGAAGTCGCGGGTTCGAATATTGTCTCACACCAATGACTTTTCGAAATTATTTTCGGAGTTCATGTGTGAAAAATATCGATGAATGTAAACTTTGTGCCCGGTATGGCAATAGGTTCGACACCTATTCCATTTGAGACGTAAATATAACGGCAAGACGAGGCTTCGGGTAGAAAAAGGCGTGAAGTTATGTTATGTTATCAATGTTCGCGTTAAGAAACACTGATCCCAACGCCAACTTATGTAAATAAGTGTTGGGTATGGCAGAGTGCGCATGAAGGTAGTAGGTACCTATACGTAAACGCGGTCAAAATGAGGGCACTGCGCATTATTTGCGGAGTGAATCTTGCTAACCGCGTCGAAAACAAGGTCGTACAACTAAGAAAGTGCATGATGGTTCATACATGTAGATAGAATGGATGACGCAAGATTAACTAAACAATGCAAAAGGGGATGGATGTAGGAGGACGGGCAAGACACACATTCCATGACCAAATAGAACCTGTTCTGGGGTAAGGTGATATCAGGAGTCTTAAAAATCGGTGAACGTGTATGACAACAGTTATAAAAATCAAGCTAGTGAGGCGTGTAAGAATTGTGCTTTTTGGCTCTCTGTTCTTTCTGCCCACCCTGCAATGGACCCTGCAATTGTCATTTAACATACACTATTAATAATTAATAATTTATTTCTCAAGTAGTCATAAACGGCTATCGTGTGAAAAGTTCAGTCTGCCCTAATTGTCACTTTACTGAAAAACTCAACCTATTAATTAATTTTAATGTTCGAAAGATATTTCAATTAAACATAAATATCCGAATTAAATTCGAATGTAGATGTGCAACCAACAGTTTAATTTTAAGAAGTAATGTTTAAATTTAAAGTATTTTTATTAACGAGACCAGCAACAATTTGTATGAATAAATAAATATGGACAGACAACAATTTATGTACTTAGATGAAAACTAAAACCATTGTGGCGAGGCATAACCGCTACTGCCAACATCTTCAGGTATTAAAAGCGTGTAGTTAAGTATTGTCATCGGTACTCGATTATACTTAACATATTTAGGTACTCAATTAATTTTAATTATTCCAACCTTTAGAAGTTGAGTAAAAACAACTATGTAATGCTGATATGTGAATAATATGAAGTGATTAGAAGAATGATGGATGAAAGTAGAAATTTACGGAATTGAAATTGATGATCAGGTTATGCGCTACGACGGATGAACACAGGTCTGCGTAGCCGCTACGCAGACGTTAGGTTACTACTGTCCGATCCACCCAGACTATTGAATAAAGTCATCAATAGATTCGAACCCAAGACCACTGCTAAAAACTGCTGCTGCTAAAAACTATGGCCAGTCCCCTAATAATTTTAAAAAGTTGTTAAATATTTGTTGTTTTTTTTTGTGCCATAGTTTTTAAGATTAAACACAAAATCAATTTGACCAAATAATTACATTAACAACTAGTCTAGAAATAATATGCTCTACTTATAAAATTTATAATTTATATACTTATAAAATATCTATACATATAAATAATATTTAAGTGTCTGTTTGTTATAATGAAATTACTGCTACTACATTTATACGGTACCTACACAAAAATAACATATTTTTATAAGAGACATACAGATGAACAGATAGAGTTCCGAGTAATCTCCGGAACGGTTGGACAAATTTTGACGGCCCTTTTTTAGCAAGTTGCTGGGGTAATAAAGAGTAACATAGCTTTTTATTAGAGAAAAAAATCCTTTTATGTATTGCTTCCGGGGCGAAAATTCATGCGATACCAATGTCACTCAATTGTTTTGCCTTCCTGGAACCTCTCTCACATGACATGGCACGGTTACATGACGAAATAATTATTACCAAATTAACATATTTTATGTAAATTTTGACCTCTTTTCTATAGTTTTGTATATTTTGCTAGTTGACCCAGCAAACTTTGTTTCCTTACTACATCAGCTACCTGCCAATAAAAATTCGGTGAAAATCGGTCCAATTTTTTCAGACACAAGCCGGAACAAATAGACAAACAGAGAAACATTTAAAAAAAATAATTTTGGTTTAAAAATAAATAAAATTCTATCAAAAATAATTACAAAGTGATATTTATGTGTGAGCCCGGAAACGAAATCATGACTTCTTGATTCGAAAGCGCGACTTTGACCACTGGACCACGGACACTGACAACGCGAATTACGAAATGTGTGTTTTATTTTATATAAATGACAAAATTCATGCGATACCAATGTCACTCAATTGTTTTGCCTTCCTGGAACCTCTCTACTAACAACTTCAAATTTACTTTTAAGTATTATTAGGAATCTTTTATATGAAAGTATAAAAAAGGTTTATTTAGACATTATCAGGATTTTTTTAAAAAAGTTCCCCCCTTAAGAACAATCCTAGTACTTCAAGGATTATCATAAAAAAAGGATTAGCGAAATCGCTCCAGCCGGTCAAGCGTGATTCGATGATCAAGGGAAATGTGGATTTACTTCTATATATATAGGTATACCTAAGTATTCTTAAAACGATGCAGTAAGGTCGAATTAAATGCGATTTCAATTGTTTGTCTATATCTATATAAGAGATTTCCACCTATATATTGACTCATCACGATATCTCTGGAACCATAAGGCGTAGCGACTTGAAATTTGGTAGGATTATTCCTTTCGCCGAGTAGAGGTCAGCTAAGAACGGATTTTACGAAATTCCACCCACAAGGGGGGTTGCGGGGGTGTTAACAATGGAAAATTCCCATTTTTAACCTATAGCTGCTATCGACTTCAAATTTGTCGAAGATATTGCAGTATTAACATAGCGGGGCAGCAGTTATTACTTTTGATGCGAAACAGAGTTCGCCGGGTCAGCTAGTTAATAATAAAATACATAGAACACCTACATACATATAATAAATTCAAGTAGTAGGTACATTTTAAATACTTATAAAAAACGATTAAAGAACGAAAATAAAGAAGCAATAAAAAAAGTGAAACCGCCTTTAAACTATTTGTCGTTCGGTTTTACTGTAGGTATGTTCTGTCTGTACTCCAAAACTATGGGTTCGATATATTTCCAGCTTTTCGTAATTGATACCCCTTAATTGTTACAATGATCTAAGCTCGGGTTTACTTATTAGGGGTATATTTATTAGAGAGGTTACTTTGTTACACAGTCGGAACTGCGAACAATAACTAGTATACAGATATAACACATACAATGAAAATATATAGAAAAAATTAAAATCAATATAATTATTGATTTTAATTTTCAATTCTACTGCCGCCTACCGCATTTTACCACCATTTAATAATTTAAATGGTGGTAAAATGCGGTAGGCGGCAGTAGAATTGACAAGCTATACTGATATTTAGCACTCATGCAGTCCGAACGGTCTAGGATTTTCAATAGTATTAACTTGTTGACCCAGCGAACTTTGTTCCGAATCAAAAGTACCTAATAAATAAGTAAAGTTTAGGATTTATCACTTTTTCTTCACTACATCATACATAAATTAGTTAAAAACCATCCCGTTGACACCCTCTATCTATTAATAAAAAGCGCATCTAAATCCGTTGCGTAATTTCAAAGATATAAGCATATAAAGGGACAGACAGCGGAAAGTGACTCTGTTTTATACTTTACTCGGTAATGATGTACACAATAATAAACTAAGATCTTAGTTCTCTTTTCTGCCACTGGCTGCGCTAGAATATGATGATTACTTACTTACGTCGCGTGTATCAAACAGAGATGTCAACGGCGACAAAACTTCCCGCGTAAGGATTTAAATGAGTGCGAAGGATGGCGCCATATACCGGCGCAAAAGTCTTTCCACCTAAACAAAGACCATTTTGTTTAACATTATATGCTTACTAATATTTTTCTAAACTACGTGTTAATAAACACGAAAATATTTTTGGACATTTCGCTATTTGTTTTCAGCTGTCAATTTTGAACTTTGATATATCGTTAACTAATTTTAATAAGTTTGTGTTTTGTGTGGTTGTTTGTTTTTATGGGTTAATAAAATTTAATGAATATCTCAACATTTATTATTGTGTGTGAAAATTTATGGACACATTAAATTAATTATAATAACGTAACATAACTTCACGCCCTTTTCTACCCGAAAGTGTAGGCTGCGACTATTTAGCCTCGTCTCACCGTTTTGTTTACGTCCCAAATGGATTAGGTGGCCAACTTATTGCCATACCGGACACAAGGTTTTCAGTCTTCCCACATATATTTCGAAATAAATTTCTAAAAGTCATGGTTTTGAGCCAGGATCCGGATCCGTGACCTCTTCATTCAGAAGCGGGGTGCGCGACCACTGGACCACCGAGACACCGTTATACTAACTTATCATATATTCACGCCTTTTTATAACCGAAGTTGTAGATAGCTGCTGTTAAGCCTCGACTTGCTCAATTTTAATTTAGCCTATTGTCATATACCGAGCACAATATTGTCAGTCTTCGATATTTATCTTATGTAATTTCCGAAAATAATTCCCAGAAATGTGAGCCCGGAAACGATTCAACGACTTCTAAATTAGAAGTGGCGAGCTCGACCACTGAACCAACGGGATTGTTGTAAATAAAATTATTATTATTTTTTAACGGGGGCCAGCAAGTGTGTCACCTGGTGGTAAGCAACCAACGTTACCGGCCTTTGGTTGCAGGGAAGTGGTTGACCGGATACCTCTCTCACCGAGCGAAACGCGGCATGAACCACTTTGCTTAAATATTCTTAGAGGTCGGCCTATTCATGTTTTGTGCACTTTGCCATGCCGTGTTAGATAGATTTACATTATTGTATACAAAACCTTCAGTTGAAAGGCGTGAAATTTACAGTTCATTCTAAGAAATAAGAAAAAGAAGTTTGCCTTCTTAAATTGTGCTTATTTTGGAAATTAGTAAAATCCGTAGTTGTTATTATATGTACCTATATGTTAAACACCGATAACTTTTTGGAAAACTATTTGAAATATTCCATTAATAAGTAATATAATAATTGTTTTTAAATGTAATTAATTGTCCTCTTCCAATGTGGTAATGACTACTTAGTAAAAATGTTTTCTTATTTTTTAAAATTATTATAATTGTTTTTAATGACTGTTTGAAGTTGTTTTCGGTAGTCATGTGTGATGAATATAGACGACTAAAATCTTTGTGATCGGTATATGGCAACAGGTTCGCCACTTATTCCATTTGGGATGTAAAAATAACGGCGAACCGAGGCTTAACAGCCACTGCCTACACCTTCGGGTAGAAAAAGGCGTGAAGTTATGTTATATTAATTATATTAAAATGTAATTTAATTGTCCTCTTCTCAAAATATCACAATAGTACTATCAATAGCCCGTCCAAAATGAAATAATAATCAGTTTTGAAGAACAGCCGCTGAGTTTTCTTGCTGGGTGAGTTTTCTCGCAGCTCAGGACTGGCCGCGTTCGTGACCCAGTGGTAGATTTTTTAACAAATACTTACCTTTAAATTTAAAATCAGTCAATATTTAATAATAGTTATACTCTGATTTCAACTAACTTAGAAAAATAACAATAAAAATAACACATACTATTAGATCATCACAATTTTTTAAACATCCGGCACTGTTAGAAAAAATAGATAATATTGTAAAAAACACACTCAGTAAAATTCTTAATGTATCGCTAAACGACCGGGCATGGCAACAGGCATCCCTACCAGTTCGTTTAGGGGGTTTAGGTATTCGAAAAATTTCTGATGTAAGTTTACCGGCTTTTCTGTCTTCAGTCCATAGCACAGAAGAATTAACCAGGAAAATTCTCACTCATACACTGGGTAATTCTGAAGTGTTATGCAAGACTGACGCAGTAAATGCCTGGAAACAGGCCTGTCCTAACTCAAATTTACCGACCAACCCATTTTCCCAGAGACAGTGGGACGACCCACTCTGCGCCATCTTAAAAGAATCACTTATTAGTGGTTCTGTAGGAGATGCTGAGCGCGCTCGTTTGCGGGCTGTGGGAGAGTGGGAGTCCGGTGTTTGGCTTGGGGCACTGCCATCGCCCAATATAGGAACATTATTAGATAATACGACTTTCCGTATCGCAATTTGTCTTCGTTTAGGTGCTCCCTGTGTTTCTTCGCATTTATGTCGCTGCGGAGAGGTGGTCGACAGCAAGGGACATCATGGCCTCTCATGCGCCAGGAGCGCCGGCCGCATTTCCCGTCACGCCAACATCAACGACATTATCCGTCGTGCTCTTGCCACCGCCGGTGTACCGGCCGTTCTGGAACCGAACGGTTTGGTGCGCGATGATGGCAAGAGACCGGACGGGATGTCTCTTTTGCCTTGGAGGATGGGTAGGCCTTTGGTGTGGGACGCTACTTGCGTAGACACCCTTGCGCCATCGCATCTTCCAAGCACGGTGGAGGTGGCCGGTGCTGCTGCTGCTTCGGCAGAAAATCTCAAGCGGCACAAATACAGAAACCTTGTAGGTGACTATGTATTTGAGCCGTTTGGGGTTGAGACTTTGGGGACATGGGGTCCGAGTGCTCGTGCACTTTACAAAGATCTTGCAAAAAGGCTGATCGAAACCTCTCGCGACCAGAGGGCTGGTCTATTCTTCGCACAGAGGATTAGCATTGCCATTCAGCGTGGCAATGCGGCCAGTCTTCTGGGCACGCTGCCAGTAGACCGAGATGCGGAGAAATTTGATTTCAGGTAGTTTTTTAATTGTATATATTGTAAATAATGTAATTAATTTATTTGTTCTTATTATTGTAAATATAAAAAATACTTAGAAAAATAAGATAATTATCTAATATTTAAAAATAACAACTGTTACCTATTAAATCATACAACAAAGGATCTTTACAGACAATTTTCTTTAGTAAATATATCTTATAATTAAATATTAAAAGTTTTTGTTTCATGGTCTGATGTGGGTTACCAATAGTAAAAATCATATTTAAACATCAACTTTTTGATTTTTATTTCCAAAAAGTGGGTGCTCTCTGTATCAATGAAAACAGCTTTTGTACAACTACCATCTTTTTGTTCATCACTCGTGAAAATAATCTCTGTAAAGAGTTCGAAACGTCGGGAAATAAATAAAAATAAGTAATAAATAAACGCGATATAATCTTAAAAGTTGTTTTAATGTTATATTTAGCTTATAATAAAACCACATAACAAACTAATTTAGGTACTTTTAATTATTAAAATCGTGCCCTACTTATGATTTTGACTTGGAAAAATTTAATATTTATGATAATAAAAATAAAACATTCTCTACAGTGGGCCGAAGTACCGATGGAGCAGACCTCGGTGTACGCTGCGATGAAGATGACTCGCGGCTGACTCCAGGTCTGCACCCGGAGACAAGCTTCGTCATGAACGATTTGCCAACGAACACGTATACTTTGGACACGCGCAGAATGCAATTGTACTCTCACCCACACCTACATCCAGCGGTGAGTCAACTATTATTAGTATTTTTATTGTAAAGGATACCTGGTCGTTAGCGCCAGTTGTAGACACCTGCAACTTACACACCTCTCAGCTGCGTTACCAGGCCGTATTCGTGGTGGGTCTCCAGATACCTCTCTTACTGAATGAAATGCGACATAATCCACTGAAAGGTTATTTTCTTGGAGATCTCAGTATTTAGCTAACTGCGTGATTCAAACACTTTTGTTAGCTATAAACAATCTCTACATATTTTTAAAGTCACTTCAATTATCTGTTCGCTTAGATCTTTTAAAATATTCAAAGAATTTTAATGCGGCTTTCAACAATAGGTACAATAATACAAGCGAAACGTTTTTATGACTATAATAAGTACGTATTACAGTATAGAAATCCTAACAAATTTAAAGATTTATTCAAAAAGTCAATGTGGCGCTACAAAGTTCGTCGGGTCAGCCAGAGCAGATAATTTTCTTACAGTCGACAGGGCATCTTAAATAAGTTTTTATTCAACATTCGAACAATACTATTTGCTTACCAACAAATTGGCATAATGTGTACATACACAGAGGGTATGAATCAGTAAAATAAAGAAGAAAAAAAAACTAAAAAGTGTAGCTGTGTGAACTGGTATTGGCGCGAAGGCGTGTCGAATGGCCAGTCTCATGGTAGAAACCTTACTCCAGGCCGGTACTGAATCTTTAAATTGTTCTTATTTTTTCGTGCGTCGCAATAAATTTCAAGTTTTCAACGTCAAATTTTTACTTTTATTTGGTTTTAAGATTTACTTACATACAGAGAAGTGTTTGAAATAATAACGTATGACCATAATAATTTACAAGGCGTCATCTAATATCGTATTACATTTAATACGTCTTGTATTATGATATTCGATGTCTCAAAAACTTAGTGGATTGTTGTAGGAGCTTTGTTTGGGATGTCCCAGGTGGTACTGTATTATTTCTTAATAATAATTATAACATTGAAAAAATTAAATATCTATTTATAAAATATATTTACTATTTAATTTATTTAATTTTGTTTCATGTTCTGATGTGAGTTACCAATAGTAAAAATCTTATTTTTAACTTCAAACTTTTTGATTTTTATTTCCAAAATGTGGGTACTTTTCTGTATCAATGAAAATAGCTTCTGAACGACTACTATCTTTTTGTTTATTACTCGAGAAAATGATGTCTGTAAAGAGTTCGAAATGTCGGGAAATAAATAGAAAATAAGTTCTAAATAAACGCGTTATAATCCCTAAAAAGTTGTTTCAGTGTTATGAATGTGATTCGCGAAAATCTAAGAAATAAATATTTTTTAATTAATAATTAATAATTTTCATATTTGCAAAAAATATGTAAAATAAATAATATTAGAACCATAATCGAGAATCGAATCGTCTATGTCAAAATGTTGCTTTTTTAATAAAAAAAAAAGATCGTTTTAACGTTTTATTCCATAGTTAAAAGTGACGTAATATTGTTTTTTAAATAACTGTTATTACAAAGTTTACATCATCAGAACACAGAACATTACTAGAACCATTGCTGAAAGACGATAATTTATCAAAATGCTAAATGGCTGTACTTTAAAAAAAATAGCATTATTTTCGTTTTCTATAGAGTCTAAGGAACTCTACATCGAACGAGGCCAATTCACGCTTTTATGCATTTCATTACTTGTAAAAAGTGCATGTATTTTCTCGTACAGGGAAAAAATGAAACTACAAAAGCAAAACTCTGGACAAATATTTCTTCCCTTTATTCTTTGCACTCATAAAATCATTGAATATAATTTTAATTAAAAATTTTCAAGAACAAATCGTTGAGACGGTCGACCAATCAAAGCTCAATGAAAAAACAACACCAACCATCAAAGTGGTTGGATATAACTAATTATTTTATTCATATTTGTAAATAAATTATACTTTTACAGTATTTATAATTAGTTAATTAATTTATACATTACAAGTAATTACTCTAATAACATCAATATGTTATAATATTTTGTTCAGTGACTATTTAACAAGTACGTTATCACAACAGTCAACTTAAGTTATCATATATATGTACATATAATAATATATATATGTTTATGTTTTCGTCACTGTCGGTTATATCATCGACCTTGTTTATATGACTTTTTAATATTATATATTATCTATGATTTGATTCTTAAGTTTGACACCAAGTGTTGGAATTATTAAGATGCAAAAATCACCTTCATAGTTGTATCGTAGGAAATGGAAAGAACTAGTCTCTGCCTATATGCCAAAAAAAAGTGTGATTGTATGTATTATTATTTAGCAAAATATAATACATAAATAAACTCACGCCTGCATCGCATAGGGATAGGCAGAGACTTTGGCTCTCCATAATCTACGAACCTGACACACTTCTTTTGACTCGGCCACATCTGATCATGTTCACGTCGGTTTCGGGTACTACGTATTTTTATTTTTAAAAACATACTATTTATTTGGCTGTGGTACTTGGTCTTCCGATCTCGACCCTGGCACTCACATTCGTTGCGTAAACTGTTTTAGTCAGTCGGCTGTCATTCATTCTTGCAACATGACCAAACCATCTTAATATACTTCTCTCCACCTCGGTCACTACATCATCCTTCAACTTGCATTTCTCCCTTATCACTCTATTTTTTTCATTTGATTGGGAAGGGTGACTCCAATACGCAAAAAAATTTTACAGAAGGAAATATGCGAAGAAGATGACCTCAGAAAATAAGGATGGATTGTGTGACAGAAGACATGATCAAGAAGGGTGTTAGTGTGGAAGAAGCTAATGATAGAAAGGCGTGGAAAAGAAAAATCTGTTATAGCATCTTCAAATAATGGATACAGGGTAGGAAGATGATGAGAGCCATGAATGGGCAGGCCTGACCCCTGTAATACTACCGCGTCTCAGTGAATTGACATAATCTGGCTTTTTCCACGTTTCGTTCGCTGAGAAAGGTATCCGAAAGGCCCATCCCATTCCACCTCTTGTCCCTTCCAACCCCTTCGTAAATGTTGGCAACGCACCTGTGTTACAATTTAAAAGTACCTACAACCGGTGTTGCAGTTGTCCATGTATGGCGCTTGTAATCATCAGATTACTCGCTGGCTCGTTACCCATAAAAATAAACCTCAAAAATATAACCATAAATAAACTGACAAATATATTTTAATAGAAAAAGAATATTTCTTGTATTGCTCCTACTCAAATAATAAATATACTAACACTCAAACTCAGACATTTCAATAAATATAAAAAATAAACAAACAAATGTCTCACAAAACTCGTCCCCATGTTCAACATCGGAAAATCAGAGAAATAAATCAAAAGTCAACCTCTGTATAGAATTCATTAAAAAAATTGAATTAAAATCCTAACTCAATTACATTTAGTAATTTTATTGATTTCTTAGTAAATATAAAAATCATTGCATATTTTTTGATTTGTTATGAGTTTAAGAAAAGAAAGTAATTAGTGGTAGAGCACCGCAGTACGCGGCATGAATGGACGTTTTCGTCCAAGGAAGTACCATGACCTCTCAGTATATCAACGTAAAGTAGCTCACTCGTCTGACATGGCCAGGTATCAGTAGGTCGGCTGGTAGGTCCTCTGGGCATGCTACATATGTTGAGTGAAGAAGAGAACTAACTGCATTTCTTTTTAAAGCATTTACCACCGGTTTTTCACCCCGTTTCTGTGCCCGGACAACTTTTGTGCCCGGTGTATGGCAGTAGGTTTGCCACCAATAGGTGGTAATAGGTTTACGTCCCAAAAGAAATATCTTTTGGGACGTAAATATAAAGGCGAGTCGAGGCTCAGCCAGGTACTGCCACTGTCGTGCCACTGTCAGCCTTCGAGAAAATTCAGGTAGAAAATGGCGCGAAGTTATGTCATGTTTGGGTGAATGTGAATGAATTTGGGTATATCAATGTTTTTTAGGAAATTGCTGAGTGATAAATCTATGCCCCATCTATGACACAACTGATTGGTGTAGAACCTTATTACTGCTGAGGAAGAAGCTATTCACTTTTCGAATCAAGTTCTAATAAACGTCCTCACATAATTATGTCGTAGAATGATTTATACGAACACATAAACAGATACATATGTATATTATTTGTTAATATATGTTATATTATTTAAATATATTGCGTTTAATACAATTATATCTATGATAATGATATAAGCTAACTACACATCTCGACTAGTGGCATGATTTTATGAAAATTAAAGTAATAACGACCGCTGTTCCACATTATCAAAATGTCCCTGACACGAGTTTATCATGTAATGAAAAACAGATCGTCAATAAGATTCTGTAGGTATATAATATTTATAATATATAAATTAGTACAATTATTATCATCATAATATGTAATTGATCAGTTAAGTAGAAAAATCGTGTAGGCACTGGCTGTTCCACATTCAAAATGGCAATAGTGAAAATTGTGTGACCGATAAAAAAAGAAGAAAAATAACAACACAAAAAGGTTTTATATTTTGTTTTTCGAATGTCTGTTAAATGGAGGGAAAATCAAAATTTTCATTCTTATTTATTCTTTTTGGTAATGATTTATTTTCGGTCTGAGGGTAAATTGGGCTTCGTTTAATTAATATCTATGAAAATAGTTATCGTGTTTAGAAAAACCGCACCTCGTGTTTTCGTAAAATATCTAAAATGTTAAGTTTAAAAGTTCGCACGGGTCATATAGCTTATGAAATAATAAAGTACCCACTTTAAATACCTAACACCTATGACAGCTACCACCAGTCACGTGAATATAAGTAATTAATATGATGCCACTAATAAACTCAATAGTTATATAAATATTAATGATAAACAAACAATTAAAATTGCAAATACATACATTGAAAAAAATCTATGAATTAATCTCTATATTTATACAAAATTGGACGTTAAAGCATGCAGTACTTTTATAGTTTATCCGTAACAAACATACAGACAAACGGAAAAACCCATACCATATATATTTAGGCTCGGTATCGATTGTAGATCATATCCCAAGTATTCTAAAACAAAAATATTTAAGGCACAGTTTCAACTTCCCTATTATTTTATTATATGTATAGATTCTTGAAGTAGCACATTTTGTGGTTATTGAGTTCATAGGTATTGGTTACTAATATAATATCTAGGTATATTTAATATTACATACATAACTTCAAAACCCTTGCGGGGTAGGCAGAGAGAACAGAGCGCCATTAGGCACGATTCTTACACACCTCACTCGCTTCGTTGACTTTCATAACTCTTTTCATGCACGCGCGTCGATTTTTGAGGCTCCTAACATCACCTTCCTCCAGAACACGATCTATTTGGTCATGGAATGTGTGTCTTGGCCGTCCTCGACTCCTACATCCATCCACTTTTGCATTGTATATCTGCTTAGTCAATCTTGCATCATCCATCCTTTCTTTATGTCAATGTAGTTCAAGTTTGTACTTTAAAAATACTCGGCTGTTCTGATTATTGTTCTCAAATAATCAAAAGCCTTCCTCACAATGTTTAAAAAAAAAATCAAATAAAACGATAATATAACATGACTGCACTATTTTTTCTACTTAAACGTGTAGGCAGAGGATGTCACGCTTCGCCGGAAATTAGGTGGATGCGCGTGCCAATGGTGTGGGCTCGGAGTCGATCCCAAGACTTCTGGATTAGAAGCGCACAGCTCGACCATTCGTCCACCGAGACTGATAAAACGCCAACATTTAATATTTTAATGTGTTTTGCTTAGAAGCGGAACAAACACTAAAAAAAGTATAAAAAAAACACAAATAGCACCTAGCTTCTTTACTTCACGACTTTTCTACCCGAACCTGTACGCAGCGGCTATTAAGCCTCGTCTTCAGCCTCGTTTTCAGTCATCAATATATATCACACATATCTTCCGAAAATAATTTCGTAAAGTAATTGGTGTGAGCCATAATTCGAACCTGCGACTTCTTGATTTAGAAGACGGGTGCTCAATCCACCGCGACCTTTTATGATGATGGAGCGAAGTTTCAATAAGCATGTAGTTAATTTTTTAACATAAAAAGTCTTAATATAAATAGTCTCGGTGGCGCTGTGGCTATCACCCCGCTTCTGATTCAAGAAGTAGTGGGTTCAAATCCCGGCACACACCAATGACTTTTCGAAATTTTCGAAAGTTACGTGTGATAAATATCGATGACTGACAACTTTGTGCCCGGTATGGCAATAGGTTCGCCACGTATTCCATTTGGGACGTAAACATAACGGCGAGACGAGACTTAGCAGCCGCTGCCTACACCTTCGGGTAACAAAGGGCGTGAAGTTATGTTATGTTAAAAAGTCTTTTGTATTGACGAAATATTGAGCGGTACCGTCGTTTAAAACATAACATACATAACATAACTTCACGCCTTTTTCTACTTGAAGGTGTTGGCAGTGGCTGTTAATCCTCGATTCGCCGTCCCAAATGGAATAGGTGGCGATCCTATTGTCATACTGGGCACAAAATTTTTAGTCATTGGTATTTAGATATCACACATAACTTTTTTTATGCGATAGGAGGGCAAACGAGCAGGCGTGTCACCTGATGGTAAGCAACCAACGCTGTCCATGGACACCAGCAACACATATAGTGTTACTGTTGCTTTGTTGACTTTTAAGAGATAGGGGCTAGGAAGGGATGGGGAAGGCGGGGGGTGGGCCTCCGGGTACCTCTCTTACCGAACGAAACGCGGCATGAGCCACTTTACGTCGATCTTCTGAGTGGTCGTGGTATTTCACCAGTCGAGCCGGCGCATTCATGCAGCGAACTGCTTGGCTCTACCACTTCTAAAACCTAATAATATATAAGCTGAGTATGCCTATGCCAGAATGTGTATGAAAGTAAGATAAACGCGTTCGTAATGAGGGCACTGCGCAAAATCTGTGGAGTGACCCTCGCTGACCGCGTTTAAAACAAGGTTGGAAGGTAGGAAGTCGGATTTAAAGAGAGTGTCGGTGTAAGAAAGGGCATGCTCCGAATATTCAGACATGTAGAAAGGATGGATGATGCGATGATTGGAGATTGACTAAGCAGATGTACAATGCAAAAGCGGATGGATGTAGGAGTCGAGGACGGCCAAGACACATATTCCATGACCAAATTGAACGTGTTCTGGGGTAAGGTGATATTAGGCGCCTCAATAATCGACGCGCGTGCATGAAACGAGTTATGAAAGTCAACGAAGCGAATGAGGCGTGTAAGAATCGCACCTTATGGCATTCTGTCCTCTCAGCCTACCTCGCAAAGGAGTTGGCGTGAAGTTATGTATGTATTATTTATTTAATATTGAGTGGTACCGTCGTGCAAAACAAAATTTATACCAGCGGACCGGGCAAACTTTGTTTCTACTCAAAAACACGTAAATAAAAGTACTTTTTCTAAAATAAGTAGGTATCCCAAGTTACTTCTTATTACATCAGATAACTGTCAATAATAGTCCCGTCAAAATCGGCCCAGCTATCTCAGAGAGAGTAACCGGAACAAACAGACAGACAGTAGAACAAAAAATTGTAAGTAATGTTATTTTGATATTATACCGTAGCAAAAAATATTTCAATATTACAAACAAACACTTCAATTTTATTTATGTGTAAGATATTGTAGTTAGGTTTGAAGACAAAGGTTGTGCCAGAGAGGGTAAGTGAACCGATGACGTCGACTCAGCTGCTTCGGCACGCGGCGCGTCTCAAATGACTCCAGTACTCGTAATTCGATCGGACCCTGTGACAAATGTCGAAAGTATTATTACGATTTTGAAGTGCGCATGCGCTCTTGATACCGTCCAAAGTACTCAATGTGTTTTCAATGTTCTGGTTGTGTACCTACATAGTACCTACATTATATTTCAGTATGATTTATTTGTGTACAAACCATATATCAAAGTTAATTGGTCTTCAAAACTTAAAACATTACCGGTCCTTTCATTTTATTGTATTTATAATATAAATATATATATAAAGCCGATTTCTGGTTTTTTTTTTCTAATATGTGTTCTTAATTTGAATTTGCATTTCACCAATTTCGAATTTGTCAAAATTTGAAAATGCCGTTCGAATTGAATTCTACTTTTAAAATGGCGCTTTTTTAATCTTTAAACAGGTAACAGGAAATAGTATTTTTTTCTTTTTTTCGCGGCTACAGGTACACTCGCTACACCACTCAAAATTTAGAATTCTTAACGTAGGTACTTTGACAAAGAGACTGTGTTGTGTTTTCTCTCTGTACCGGTTGTTATAATTAACTACGAACAATGAAGATAAAAAGTAATCTGACACTTGGTACAATTATTTTCGGGAACATGCTCCGAGTTACTAAGTAAGATATTACACGTTGTAGTAACACTAATAGCTTCCTGTAATGTAGGTACAAGGCAGAGAGCATTTAACGGAAACGATTAAGATTAGGACAGGAATTGATGAAATATCATTACCTATTATAATTTGTATCAGTAATATTTTGCAAGCGTATTAAAATATTATATAAAGTAGGTATAGTTGATATTATTAGCAGTTTATGAATAAAATAAATATAGAATAAATATAAGTTGACAGTTATGTTGAGAACATAAAAAATATTAATAGACATACTTAAAAAGGTTAAAAAGGACAATTACGGTTTTAGTTTTAATATTGAATTATGTTATGCGGAGAATTGCAGTTTTGGTACTAAGGAACGAGCCAGCGGATCACTTTACTTGCATATTCTGAGAGATGGTATTACACGGGACGAGCCGGCCCAAAAATGCTAACTGTTCCGTAACAGTTGAAGCAAAAAGTGCTAACACGAGTTCGTAACCACGCTTTTTGCTTATATTGCGAATAAAATAAATTAAATAATCGTTAATTTTTTGTTGGTCAAGATCAAAGTCTGGTGTGATAATGATAGTAAGCTAATATATATATATTTATTTGTTTTCCATTGAGCTAGCACAATTCGTAATATTGCATGCGATGCGATTTTAGTTTCAGGTTTCGTCACATTTTTTTTTAATTGTAATAAATGACATCAATACTTCAACTATTCTGCTTAATTTGATCGAGGTCAGTTGCGACATTGAATTATGACGTTTGTAACGTTGGGTGTCTGTTTTTTTTTTAAATTTTCAAGTGGATTATTGTATGGTGCTGTTTAAAAGTATTATACAATACCTAAGGATGGACTGTCAAAGCATTAGTTAGTTGAGAACCGCCGTAATATTAGGAACTTTTTAAAAAAGTAACTATCAAAATCTAATACTTTACAATACAATATTCGTCTGTCTCTTGTTTGTTCCGGGTTAATATCTGAAGTGGCTGATTTTGACGGGTAGCTGATGTAATAAGGAGTAACTTATGCTGCTAAGTTTTGAAAAAATCTTTGATTATTACTTCCGAGGCGAAACAAAGTTCGCCGGGCCTGCTGGTAATAAAAATATTGTATAATTTTGCCTTCGACAGTAACAAGGAACTACGATGGTGACAATGCATGGGTGGTCTTAGAAGCATAAAAAAATGTAATGTGGTAGTGTTTAATTTCAGTACGTAGGCAGTAACAACTGTTTTTATTTATTTCTCGGGCATATTATAGAAAGTTGTGAAAGTGGAACCTCATTCTCTGAATGAACTATTCATTCTTTGGATAAAATATTAAGTCTAATATAGAATAGAATATAAAGCGATATTGGGTACAGCTCAATAATAATTCGCTGATTAAAATTATTATACAAAACTTTTAAATAATAATTCACGTAGCCCAAAATTATAATCCAGGACACTTCGTGAAATTTTAACTAGGTACCGAAAGAAATTTTCTAATAAATGAACACTGAATAAAGAGCAATTTGTAAATACAGAGATTTGCAAACACAGTGTAGTGTAAAAAATCCGATGTCCACAGCCATTTCTTTATTTTTCTTTCTTTCTTGAACACATTTCACCAAACTGCACTGTTCTTTTTTGTTTATGTTCAGTTTTTAAAAATACTGTCCTTTTTTTTAGTTTTAATTTTATTTACGCCAGTGACAGGTGAAATAATTTAAGGAGGTCGTACATACAGATCGCAAATATGTTAAGAAAATGCAATGCTAGCTAATGTAACATGCACGTGCAGCAAAATGTACAATGTTTGTTCATTTCAATGTGAGCTTGGGTGGCCCTGCACTATTTTTTTACTTGCAGTGGTACAAGTACCTACATTTTACTCGGGCTTCAACTTTCATCTGACACAAACTACAAACGAGATTGGAGCTTATTAAAAGTGTATTTAAAGCACTAAATTAATTATTCGTTGTTATGTATAAAGCTTATCAGAAATATTACTAAGCTACACGACTAATTCGGTCGCGTATAAAGTACAATGGACCTATTTCACGAATCAATTAGCTTTGTTGCCTTTTTCATTGTTTTCTTAACATATGTATTGTGTGTACATTATAAGATAGACTTTGGTTAATGCATCCAATAGACATTGGCAAGCATCTGAATTCCTTCAGTCGGGCATAAATTGTAAAATAAATTAAATTGTAAAAAGTGTGCAGTTTTTATAGCCCACATATTTGTAAAAACTAATGAAACAACTGCAACAATAAGCCACAGGAATGGAATATATTTAATCTGCAAATATTATAATACCCGCAAAATATGAATTTCTGATGCTTAATAAGAATACTATGCTTTTTATAAATTTCCCAGTTTTTTCCCAAAGTTTTTGTGCATGTATTTTCGAAGATTACTTTTAAAAAAATGTTCCGCCCACACCTAGCTCTATTCGACTGTATTTTTTCGAACTGGACCAAAAATTACTTTTAAAAAAAAAGTTAAACCGACTTCTAGAAACGTAAACCACAAAATCTTTATGTAAATGAAAAAAGTACCTTCATAACTAAAAGCACCGACTCCAAAAATAAGTGACAATTGTAAATATTTTAATAGTTAAAGATTACTTTATAAAAGTATTACGTTTTGTATTTTGTATTAAGTATGCAAATTAGTAAGTTTCGTTATTTATCGCTTTTTAGTTATGATGGTACTTTTTTCATTTACTTAAAGATTTTGTGGTTTACGTTTCTAGAAGTCGGTTTAACTTTTTTTTAAAGTATTTTTTTTCACGAGTTTTAGTGATATTAATGAATTGTGAACTTCAATCGAAGTTAGTTCATTTATAAGGCTTTCAGTTTATTAAATATATTATCACTTATTACAAGTCCATTTGTTAAATGGTTATATATGGTATATTTTTAGGGAGCTATAATTGTTATTAATAAGTACTTAGTTAAAAGAGTTTGATAATACTTGTTAAGTATTTATATTTTTTTTATTAACATGGGTAGACAATAATCCTGCAGCCCGAATGAAGACCAATCGTAGCCTTGAAAGTATTGCAAAAAACAAAATATTTACAGTATTGTGTCCTAACCCCTAACCGTTTAAGAGTTCCGTAGCTTCATCATCAGCACCGCAGTATCAGATGTTGATTCAAGCATACCTCTCAAGCAACACGTTAATCCTATATAGTCGATGGAAACTGTTTAATAGTAATTAAACAGTTGCCATCGACTAACTGCAGTATTCCGTCCCAACTCCTAATCTTTAAGGAGTTCTGTGGCTTCTTCATTAGCACAGCAGCATCAGACGTATATTCAAGCATACCTCACAAGCAATACGTTAGCTCTACATACTACCAAGTAATTTCTATCGACCAATTGCAGTGCTGTCTTCAAACTCCTAAGCGTTGAGGAGCTCTGTGGCTTCTTCATTAGAACAGCAGCATCAGAGGTTGACAACATAAAGCATATCCCTAAGACACCACTATTACGTAACAAAAATACATGCACATACGTATACTCGCATACAATTTTCGGAGGTTGCCTTCGATTTCTCCTGGTTTCCACCATCAGATCCTGACCTGGTTAAAATGGGACCATCTCGAAAGTAAACACTATCGACCAAAAAAAAAAACATTTGAAATCCGTCTATAATTGACGGAAATATCGGTGAACAGACATAAAAAAATATATACATACAGACGAATTGAGAACCTCCTCCTTTTTTCGAAGTCGGTTAAAAATGAGCTGTTGATGTCTGAGTGAATTATCAATGTGTGCGTAAAAAGTGCTTCAAAGTGTCAACTTTTACATAATTATTGTTCATGTGTTGATTTATAGACATCCTGAGAATCGATGACGCGCGGTCGCGCTGTTAGTGATGATTAGTAGTACATTTTTACTGACATGTGCCATCTACTACAGTCTATAGTTCTATTTCCAGTCTATAAATCTACGATACTAACACTTTTTAGAATGCCTCATCCACGTAGTGTCCGTCGATGGTATCATAACTTTTATTTTTTAAAAATACAGCACATAGATACGAGTGTTAATAACTTCGCGCCATCAATCAATTTTGTATATTTTTTATACATCATATTTGTTTATCTTTATTTGTTTATTATAAATATATTTCCAAGTGAATATCCCCTATAATACAACTAATTTTGTAACAGTCATTAATTACAATACTGAATACTATTTTCGTATAATCCATCCCACTCGTAACGTCTGGGCACTATCGTGAATTTGACCGGTATTTTTAAATGAATATTAAATTAATATTACAGTGGTAGATAGTAGTATAGTGTCTGGACCGGTAAAATACCACCAACTCTTACATATCAACGTAGATACCGTGTTTCGTTAGGTGAAAGATATGACCGGATACCTCACTTTTCCCATAAATGACCTTATAAGCTGTCAACCCAACTGTAATATGTATGTTGCAGGTGTTAATTGTTGGCGCTAGTTGCTTACCATAAGGTGATTCGCTTGATCGTTTTTCCTCTATCCCATGAAAATAACCCACACATATTTGGTTGTCGTCTCGGTACACTGGGGCTCTAGCTCCCCGCTCCTGAATCAAGTAGCCTTAGGGTCAAATTCGAAATATCTTATTAGAGTCTTAAAATCGTCTTAAAAGCACTTAAAATCGTCATACAACTAAAGTACTTAGCTCACACTAAAATACTTTTTCCTATCTAAAATACGCGAAGCTTAGATTGCCTTTTCAACACGCTGTTTTGAATGTGAAAGCGAATTTAAGTGCCAGTTCTGGCGTCAGGGCTTCTTGAGAAGAACTGGCAAGAAACTCAAGGCCGACTCGATTATAAAAGAGTTAGTGGAAGAACCTTAAAGTATAAAATTCATTTTAGTCGATTGGGTTGTTGTCACTTCCGATTGTTAACAGATAGTTCTGCTAGCTGACTCGATACAATACCTGAATTCATATCAGAATTAATTATTAAATTACAAATGATACTACTTACAGCATGTGACTACAATTGTTCGTCTTACATACAGACATCGGTGGTCTAGTGGTCGAGCACCCTAATTAAAACTAATAAAATAAATGGCAGATATTTATAAAGGGCGTTTGGCTTTCACTCCATATCAATTAAAACTATTAATTTATATCTGTTAACAATCGGAAGTGACAACAACCCAATCGACTAAAATGAATTTTATACTTTAAGGTTCTTCTATATACAAAACCATAGATATATAAGAATAGATCGGCAATAGTCACGAGCCCAAAATGGGGTTGTTAATGAGTAAGTGACTTATCAATGTGTGCGTAAAAAGCGCTTTAAAGTGTCAACTTTTACATAGTTAATGTTCATGTGTTGAAATGTAAATATCCTGAAAATCTAATATACGCGGTTGCGCTATCAGTGATGAATATTAGTAAATTTTCCTGATATGTGCCATCTATTATAGTGTATGCTAGATCTATGTACAAAACTTAAATCAGTGTTTGACATGTGGAGATGAAAAAGAAAATGGAAAATGAAGAAATCAAAACCTTTAGGAAATACTAGCTGTTGCCTGCTACTTTGCGTGGACGCAGCAAAAATACTGTGCCTGTGCCATTATAAGGGTTCATTGCTCACCCTCAATTAGTGATAGCGTGATAATATTTAGCCTATGTACTGACCCGACCTCTTGGCTATATTTATGCAAAATCGTACGTAAAAGCATGCGGTTCTTTTAAAGTTTATCCGTAACAAACAAACAGACAAAAATTCTAAAATACACACTTTTGGGTTCGGTATCGATTGTAGATCTTGTCCCAAGTAATCTAAAAAAAATATTCAATCAGTTTCAACTTTCCTACAATTATATGCAACAAATTATATGATGATAGGACAATTACATAGATGATAAGATAAGCTTATAAATTTTAAGAAATTTAAGAAACCTGTCATAACAACTTTCTTGGATTTGTGATGTAAATAAATGTTTAGGTATATTAAATAGCACGCTGTAATGAGACGTCAAATATTATTATTTGTAAATTCAAGCCTTTTGCTACTTTAAGGTGTTGGCCGCGGCTGTTATGTCTCGACTCGCCGTACTTATATGTTCCATAATATGGAGTAGGCGGCGAACCTATTGCAATTACACAAAATTTGAAAATTAAGATAAATAATTCGTTACTTACGACAAGACAGAAAACATATTTATTCCTTGACCAATATTTCTTTATATAGTAACAAGAAAAATTGCCTGCCAGCTTGTGTATCTCAACATTTTATATTCGGATTCTAATTTTCTTTTTTTTTTTAGTACAAGAATTTTTCCTCGAGTGTCATGATGCAGCAAATAAATATCGGCAGTGGAATTGGAGAAATGTATCGATCTCACTCTAATATAGATGATTTTGGGGATTTCATCTCTTTCACCCTAATAGCCGGCTGACAAACATGTATCAGCGGTTAATAGGTGCGCACGCGCAGCTGTTGCGAACAAATCAGCTCGGATATAGCTGACACTGTCAAAAAGCTAACACCCCGGCACAAAATATAGGCGATGAGCGACGATTATTATTGTATCATCATATACATAAATACATATGTCATAAAACAAAAAAAAAAACAAATTTCTTGATCCCAAAATTAACATAAATAATATATGAATCGATTCGAACAAAATCGGTTTTATCATTACCAAATTTGAAACGTTTCAATTATACATATTTCTGTAAGATACGTATAAGGGTACTTTTAAAAATATACTTTTCATCACAATAGTTCTATTTATAAACTTGTTAACAAAACAACAACTTATATAATAATATATGTACTAGCTGACCCGGCGAACTTTGTTCCGCATCAAAAGTAACAACTGCTGTCCCGCTATGTTAGTACATACTGCAATCTTCGAAAATATTTGTTTAAATTGCATGCTGTAAAGGGCCAGGATCATCTATAATACATGCAAAATCTATTTAAGACACTTAATTGGATGAAAATTAATGCTGTAATGTTTAAAATCGCTTCGTTAATAGGCCATTATTTCTCGTAAAAAGTAAAAAAATAAAAATGGTCATTGTGGGTTATCCCCAAGAGATAGACATATGCCCTCGCGGACTTTTTTGTAGACCTTTTAAAGGTGTATAATAATGTAGTACGTTGTTTTGATTTATCACTTAGGGTTCAGGCAGCGTTTGCGATTAAAGTTCTAAATCTTGAAAATTATCACTTTTTTACTACACTATACATGAATTATAGATCAAAACCACCCCGTTGACACGCTCTAACTAAAAACCGCATCAAAATCCGTTGCGTAGTTTTAAAGATATGCGCATATAAGGGGACAGACAGCGGAAAGTGACTTTATTTTATACTATGTAATGATATTTATCATTCTCATGCCACGGTGTGCGTTATTGAACTTGTTCGAAACAGCTTGACAGATTCTCATGAAGTTTTGTAATCATATCGTGTACCTAGGTCTGAGAATCAGACAACTTTTTTTTTGTAATTCTCAGTTAATCGAAACATCATACTAAAATACACCCAAAATTATCACCCCTGAACAATCAATCACTACTATAGTATTGTTTATATTTTTTTTATTAATTTGCCGAGACAATGTTAGCTGGGTCAGCTAGTGTTTTAAGACTCGTGAACTCGTGAAAATGATCTCTGTAAAGAGTTCGAAACGTCGGGCTATAAATAAAAATAAGTTCTAAATAAACGCGATATAATCCATAAAGAGTTGTTTTAATGTTATAAGTGTGATTTGCAAAAATCTAAGAAATAAATTGTGTTTTTTTTTTTTAAACTTGTACATATATTTCTTCGACATGCTTATGAATTGCGTCTATACATTTATAAGCGAAAGTCTTTATACGTCGAGGGGTAGACACGTCGTTCATTCAAGATTGTAGTAAGCGTCCTACGTATTTAAAAATAGATGTTGTTTTAATATTTATTGGTCCATCTTTACGGAATTTCAATTTAATATTATAATTAGAAGAAGAAAAAAAAAATGTAGTTCATATACAAATTTATGCGTGTGTTTAACAGTTTCTGCAAAATGTCTTAATATTCTTAATATACTTATCGTTCATGACGGTTTTTTGTTGTAACGGTGCTTTGGAAATCGGGCGTCTCTCTTCCGAATCAAGATGTCTCAGATTCGAAACTCGGCACCCATAAATGCACGGTTATAGGTGTTAAAAGTTGAGCTTATTTCAGAATTCAGATGCTGATTCGTCAAGGCATTTTTTTTTATTTTGAACGCGAGGCTTTAGAGTAGAAAGAATAGAAAAAGAAAACATAAACATAACTTCACGCCTTTTTCTACCCGAAGGTATAGGCAGTGGATGTTAAGCCTCGACTCTCCGTTATGTTTACGTCCCAAATAGGTGGTGAACCTATATTGCCATACCGGGCACAAAGTTTTCAGTCCTCGGAATTTATCACACATAACTTTCAAAAATAATTTCGGAAAGTCAAGTGGCGAGATCTATTTACATATCCATTCAGTGGATTCGTCAAAGTGAATGACGTGAAGTCAGTACGTCTGAATGTAGAAGTCGTTATGCTGAATCATCACGCCATCAAGACTTAGAATTAGCAATAATAATTACCGATTTTCACAAAATTAAATATGAACTTATTGTTCTAGGAGTTATCAATACACGCTGTGTCCACGCACGAGTTACTCAAACCCAAAGATGAGCCATCTTACTCGCTGAACTCTTCCACAAATCTCTGCTCAGTCAGCTTACACCATGCTGGTAAGTAAGAGTTTATCTATTTAATTTAAACTGTCATACCTTCTTTTTAATACATTTTACTATGTAAGTAACTAAGTATATTTAATTTATATTATTTAACTTACATAACATAACATAACTTCACGAATTTCTTACCTGAAGATGTAGGCAGCGGCTGCTAAGCCTCGTCTCGCCGTTATGTTTACGTCCCAAATGGAATAGGTGGCGAACCTATTGCCTTACACTGCACAAAGTTTTGAGTCATCGATATTTATCACACATAACTTACGAAATTAATTTCGAAAAGTCATTTGGTGTGAGCCATTGTGAGGATTAGAACCCGCGACCGCTGGATTCAGGAGCGGGTGCTCAACCACTGGACCACCGAAACTATTAATGCTTATTTTAATTTAACTTCAATGCAATAATCCCTGCAGTGCGTAATGCTAGAAATGATTTACCTTTTTATATAGAGCAATTTGAAATAAATATAAATACATAACTTCAGAGCAGGTCCCTAGCGGGGTAGGCAGTGCGAATCGACCGGCATAAGACACGACTCTTACACACTTCACTCGCTCCTTTGACTTTCATAACTCTTGTCATACACGCTCGTTTTCTGACATGAAATTAAATTGCTCAGAAAAACCCATATACAGTATATCTTCGACAAATTTGAAGTCGATAGCAGCTATAGGTTAAAAATGGGAATTTTCCATTGTTAACACCCCCGCAACCCCCCTTGTGGGTGGAATTTCGTAAAATCCGTTCTTAGCTGACCTCTACTCGGCGAAAGGAATAATCCTACCAAATTTCAAGTCGCTACGCCTTATGGTTCCAGAGATATCGTGATGAGTCAATATATAGGTGGAAATCTCTTATATATATATAGATAATGTTTAAAAGTTAAAAGAACTATATAAAAATAGTTGTAAATAAACACAATATCTACAGCCGTATTTATTTGTGCTGTCATTTATTTCCCGGTACATAAACAACATTGTTTCTAATTTAGTTTCCAGGAAAGGAAATGAGCGGGATCAATCTGTACCCTTAAGGCTATGTACTCGATATCCCGGGCAAATTGAAGGACGTATTACGTTACTTTCAATGTCGTAAAGGATAAATTAATTATTATTCCAATTAAGGTCAATTATTTTTACGTATATTTATTTGATTGTTTTATTATTTTTAGTAGCGAAATTATTTTTATCGGACAAATTATGGGAGTCGTTGAGCTGATAAAAGTGAATAGATTTAAGAAGAGAATACAAGTTAAAGCAAAAAATAGTTTTGGACCGTTTATTGGTTTTGGAAAATCACAATTTAGATGTATATATCATATTAAGTATTCGCTATAGACCAATAAACTACTGAACCGATATTAATAGAGCTGTCAGCATCTTTATGTAAATAGGAAGGTTTTTTATTATTTACAAAGGGTCAGCTACCCGGCGAACTTTGTTCCGCATCAAAAGTAATAACTGCTGTCCCGTTATGTTAATACTGCAATATATTCGAAAATATTTGTTTAAATAAAATAAATAAATAAATCATTGTGGGTTTTCCCTAAGAGATAGATATATGCCCTCGCGGACTTTTTTGTAGACCTTTTAAAGGTGTATAATATTGTAGTACGTTGTTTTGATTTATCACTTAGGGTTCAGGCAGCGTTTGCGGTTAAAGTTCTAAATCTTGAAAATTATCACTTTTTTAGTACACTATACATGAATTATAGATCAAAACTACCCTATTGACACCCTCTAACTATTAAAAAAAAACCGCATTCAAACCCGTTGCGTGATTTTAAAGATATGCGCATATAAGGAGACAGACAGCGGAAAGTGACTTTGTTTTATACTTATGTAATGATAATGATATCTCTTATTTATATAATCTATTACTACAAACTTTTGTTTGATTTCGCATTCCTCCGAAACTGCTGTATTGTTTAAAAAAAAACAATGTATTTGAAACGTAAGTTTTCTCTTATCGATCCTGTGTCTCGGAAACTTCATTTAATAAACCGATGACTTTGATATATTAAATGCATATTACATGTGTAATCTTAATCGGGTGTATCTACAGCCCACTCGAAACCCAAAGCATCAAATATTTTATTCGCCTATACTATAGATTACTAATTGACAGATTGAAGATATTAAAAAGAAATATCTACCTATATTTATATACTACGAGACCAAGTAAACGCTGTGTTAACCAAAAAAAAGTTTGTTTTATACAAATGAAAATTAACGGTTGATCCAATTTAGGGATGTATGTGTTTTATTCAGCATACCATCACCAAAACACATACATCATTCATAAAAAAAATATAATTAAGAATTTAAAGATAAATAGATGTTGTCCGAGTTCAGTTTCGATTCTCAGACCAATCCGATGCGCCTACAAAATTTCATGAGAATCGGTCAAGTTTTTTTTTATTTGATAGGAGGGCAAAAGAGCAGTCGTGTTACCTGATGGCAAGCAACCAACGCCGCCCACGAACACCATCAACACATATAGTGTTACTGTTGCGTTGCCGACCGTTAAAGGATTTAAGGGATAGGGGATTGGGCCTCCGGGTAACTCTCTCACCGGACGAAACGCGGCATGAGCCACTTTATGTCGAACTTCTGAGAGGTCGTGGTATTTCACCGGTCAAGCCGGCCCATTCATGCAGCGAACTGCTTGGCTCTACCATTATAAAGCTGTATCAGAGGAGTTCAATACAACACGAATAATTTTACGTTTTTTTTAGATGAAATTTAAAAGTGCCAGAAATTTTTTGAACCGGACTTTGCGTTGTTAATAATTTTTAATACTCATGTAAGTTATTGCTAATAAAGCTGCGATATATTGCGATTGCGACTTGACTTCGAAGCCGTACCACAGCCACTGGTCACCGTATTGGCATACACTTGGGGCATATAATAATTTACGACCAAAAACCGAGTATTGTTCATTCAGAAAACGGTGCGGATTTGATTGGCGTTATTAAAAGTGCGAAGTGGACTGACTTACAGCCGGAAATTCATTGATAGATTTTAATAGTATTGTACTGAAATAGTACCTAAATACTTACGTGGGTAGTTACTAGGTACTAGAGCGGTAGGATTTGATTTGAGAGGACTAAATTGCTAAGTCATTAATGCCGTCCGGTCTAAGAACTGTTCGTACATACGCACTAAAATATTGGTGCTATTTTCGTGAAGCCGACTGGGATCCTTGAAGTTTGAGATCGATGACGTCAATGTATCCATTTCGCTTTGTTATTGGCAAAGGTATTGGCTTTCGATATATTCCTTATAACTCCTTGGAATAGTATTTGTGTGGATATAAGTATGGATTATTAGTTATTAATTAAAATCGTTTTAGGTACAGCTATTCTGGAAGCTTATAAACATCGCGTTGGGCTATGTTCAATACTAAAATTATTATTTTTAAACTGGTGGTCATATAATTTAAATGACATTTATTGGAAATTTGAAAATCGAAGACTGAAAAGTTTGTGCCCGATATGGAAATAGGTTCGCCACCTATTGCCGGACGTAAACATAACGGCGAGTCGAGGCTTCATCTGCCTACACCGTCGAGTAGTAGAAGTGTAAGAACGGAGTAAATAGCTCACATAATACAAGCTTGATAAATGGATTAAATATTAGATACTATTAATTAATTATTAATACAGAACAAAAGTTATTATATAATAGTTAGCAGACCATGTATTTACAGTAACAGTAATGTAAGTACGACAAAGTATGTTTACATTATAAATCACAGCCTTCCCCTGCATGAGATCATTGTGTTGCAGCCAAGTGTTAGTTATATAGTTATGTAGGTCGATAGTGACATGTGTACTAACAAATTGATCAGCTCACGTACATGGCGATCGTTATAAATAGTTTTAATTTAAAATAATTTAAAAATCAAGTCCTTTTTCTTGCATGCTCCGTCTTGTAGAAAGAATACACTTGTCATGACCAAATAGAACAAGTCCTGGAGGAAGGTGATGTCTGGAGTCTTAAAAATTGGCGATCGTGTATGTCAAGAGTTATGAAAGTCAAAAAAGCGAGTGAGGCGTGTAAGAATCAAGTCTTAAGGTTTTAACAGTGGTAGAGCCAAGCAGTTCGCTGCATGAATGGGCCGGCTCGACCGGTGAAATACCACGACCTCTCAGAAGACCGACGTAAAGTGGCTCATGCCGCGTTTCGTTCGGTGAGAGAGGTACCCGGAGGCCCACCCCCCTTCCCCATCCTTTCCTATCCCCTATCCCTTAAAGGTCGGCAACGCAACAGTAACACTAAATGTGTTGCTGGTGTCCATGGGCGGCTTACCATCAGGTGACACGCCAGCTCGTTTGCCCTCCTGTTCCATAAAAAAAAAAACTTTCTTAACTCTTTGCAAGGAACAGTGGCAGAGTCTTGCAGTTCGCTGTATGAATGAGCTGACTCAACCGGTGAGATACTACGACCGCTCGGAATATCGGCGTAAAGTGGCTCGTGCCGCATTTCGTTCGGTGAGGGAGCTTTATTACTCACCGAGAGTATATTACACATGTTAAATATCGTGTTGCTTCTAAAGCCTCGTTGGTCGTGATGACTTTTGATAATGAATAATTATCTAAAGGATTTGCGATACTTTTGATAAATACCTATGTATCTTGCCTCGTTATTCTTATGATAGCCCACTACACTACACTCGTAATCTGGCCGCTCGTGGCCATTGCGTCCGTGTTTTTTTGTTCCACGGAGGCAGTTTCCTCAAGCACTCGTGTTTAAATATTTCCTTAGCTTAGGCCCGTAAGATCAATCATAGTTAAAACTGTCGATTTTCTAAACTATAGTCAATTTTAATCTACGGTTTAAACCTGCCCCGTAAGATCAACAGCAAAATGGACATAGATTACGTAACCTAGGTTTAGTTTTCGACAGATGGCAACATTTGGTTATTTGATGACTATATTTAGCTTATCATTCACTCTTTTGTACATTGTCTGTGGCATATTTCGTGAAAAAAAACTTCTTTCTACTTTTAATAAGTTTTATGGTGTGAATATAGATATAAGAATAATAGATCGGCAATAGTCACCCAAACAACGAGACCAAAAATGGGTTAGTGACATATCAATGTGTTCGTAAAAAGCGCTTCAAAGCGTCAACATTTACATAGTTAATGTTAATGTGTCGAAATGTAAATATCCCGAAAATTTAATATACGCGGTTGCGCTTTTTTATGGGATAGGAGGGCAAACGAGCAGGCGTGTCACCTGATGGTAAGCAACCAACGCCGCCCATGGACACCAGCAACACATATAGTGTTACTGTTGCGTTGCCGACCTTGAAGGGATAGGGGATAGGAAAGGATGTGGAAGGGGGATGGGTGGGCCTCCGGGTACCTCTCTTACCGAAAGAATCGCGGCATGAGCCACTTTACGTCGGTCTTCTGAGAGGTCGTGGTATTTCACCGGTCGAGCCAGCCTATTTATGCAGCGAACTGCTTGGCTCTACCACTGTTAAACTGTGCGCTGTTAGTGATTCGATGCTATTAGTAACTGACATGTGCCATCTATTATAGTCTGTGCTAAATCTATGTATGGACCAACAATCGTCGTGTCAGATGCCAGCTGATAAACGACCGCCATTTTTAAACTAGGCAGGACCACAGTTTAACCGGCAAAGTCTCCTGGTGTAAGCTAAACTATAGATTAAACTGTTATTGGAGGTTTATCTAGCATTGATCTTACAAAATAAACGACAGATGAGGCTTAAACTAGGTAAAATAGATTAAACTGTGATTGATCTTACGGGCCTTAATCTTTAAATTTATAGATTATTTTTAAGTGCCTATGAAGACCTATGAAAATAAAGTTTCTTTGACTTTGACTTTTGGTATATCGGTCTGAACAAATTGTTTCTGATTTGCGGAAATTAAAAATCTGTGACAGTGTAAACAATAGGACCTGACATTTTATATGACGATATAACGCTGTTCACACCATCAGCTATTAAATCCGTCAGGGTACATAAAAGTTATGAGTAGGTTAACGGTTCCTATGCACAGAGGGAGTGGCGAACCTATTGCCATACACCGGGCAGAAAGTTTTCAGTCCTCGATATTTTTCACACATAACTTCAGGTATTATTGAAGTACGAATTTGAGGAGATACTATGTTTTTGGAGCCCAGGGTCTGTTTTATTCTAATATAGTAGCTATTATACTACAATCCTTACAGTGTCCTGGACTAAGTGGTCCAAAAATGACTCTTCTGATTTAGCAATAAAGATTCGTTTGCGAATCTGTGAACACACTGACTTCACGGAATCCTCTCCACAAGTATGTATGCCCAATATCGAAGTCAACAAACCTGTCATATATAGGTAATACTTATCAGTATAGTCGGTACAGCCCTAGAGCTGAAGTCTCGATTGTGATCGTAAACTGGCCCGCGTCGAATCGAATACAAATATGTATATAATGTGTTTTTTTTTCACTTACATCCATTGTAGTGAGCCACCTTTAACACAGTTTACACCTGAATCGATTTGACATCGAGAGAAATCGATTAAGCGTTTGCTGATAATTCATTTGCATTACATTACGCTTTATAATTACAATTGTTGCGTTTCAATTGTTACAAATGTACATTACATAGTGTTTGTTATATGAATGTCTTAGAAGTCACAGAGCCGGGATCAAACCTTCAACTTCAATTTGTTAAGTTACCTACTTATGCCGTTATCCCATAGGGGTAGACAGAACTGAATGCATGTCGGTTTCGGGTGCTAAATTTAAACTCTATTGTAATAATGATTTCAAATGAAAATATAATAATGTAATTGTAAATGTCACATTAAACAGCTTAACACTTCAGCATTTAAATTGTAAAACGCACTAGTTCATGATCACTTTTATATATTTTAGAATATCGAAAATTTATTGGCGTGTGGAGAATTCCAAAACAGGATTTGTGGTGAATTAATTAATTTAAATTAAAAAAGAATTTAATACAGTAATTTAACCAGTCGCCTGTCAGTCGCTTCTATGCCGCGCGTATTCCGTCAACTGTCCGGCGATTTAGAACGAAAAAGAGTGGGGATTTTTTTGGCGCCAAAGTTTATAAGAACCTGATTTTCTCAAAAACTTGTGGTAAAGATATAATATTCTTTGCAGAGTTCTATTTTCAAATATATAACTAATTGCGATATAATAAATTCAACTAGATCAATATATATATACATTTATTTATTTACGTTATAAAATGACTCATCAAAAAAATGTCCAAAAACGACTTTCATATTCCTTTAACCATAGTTATTTTATATTACTACAGTTTTATAGTCGCATGTAAATATATTTTGTTGATTTAACAAAACAATAAACACTAGTCTCGTCCATAGGAAATCTTGCTAACTTCTAATTTTTTTATTACTATTTATACACGAATAGTTGTATAATAATAGTAGTACTTGGCCATTATAATTCAAAGATTTTGCCTAGGAATATGCTGATTCTTTCGAATTTGAACCCAGTACCTAGAAAACACTAACTTTTGTAAGTTACTATTAGAGTATAATAACTATCGTCAGTTATAAAGATAATGCTTACAAAAATGAAATATATTCCAAACATAAATTATAGCCCGATTGTTAATTGAAATTGGTGATTGAAAATTTAAATAAAATGTTGACTCCACTACCCCAATTACCACTTACCAAAATTAGCTGAACGCGTAGAGAAATACAGTTAACTCCAACATGTGGAAAAGTCCAAGCTTCTCTTAAGCTTTTGTAGGAGTCGTAAAAACGTCTCACTCAGCCCATCACTTGGGGGTGGGTACAGCTGGTTTTAGTTTTAAATATTTCTTTATCATTCGCTTCTTCCACTCTAACACATCTTTCAGACTTAGGTAAGTCGTCTTTCATCCATCCATATTTTCTTAACTCATCCCCTTCTCTTATTTCGTTCCACATTCAGGTTTATCATTTTTTTATGGGATAGGAGGCCAAACGAGCATGCGTGCCACCTGGTGGTTAGCGACCTGCGCCGCCCATGGATACCAGCAACACACATATAGCATGAGCCACTTTACGTCGATCTTCTGAGAGGTCGTGGTATTTCACCGCTCGAGCCGACCACTTCTTAAATATCATTCTTCTTACATAGTAAGAAAATCTCTTATCTCGTCAGTTATTGGCGGAAAAGAATCGTACTTGAAGTAAGAAATAACAGTCAGTAATTGTAATGTTTTGATGTATTTATAATATAATTAAATTATAATTACAGTGGCAGCAGATTATAGCCAGCTGGGTTTATCTATTTAGACGACATCGGGCGTATCTAGCGGACGCTGGTGTACCTACTGTCTGACGTCAGTATAGGTCGTGTCCTTTTAACCTCTACGCTCTTGTTGCAAACCAATTGAATTTATACGATTATAATAAAAAAATATCCTCTTCTGAATCAAGATGTCGTGGATTCGAATCCAAGCTCACACCAATTACTTTTCGTAATTATTTTCGGAAGTTATGTGTGATAAATATCGGTGACTGAAAACTTTGTGTTCGGTGTATGGAAATAGGCTCGCAACCTAATTTATTTGGGACGTAAACATAACGGCGAGTCGAGGTTTCACAGCCGCTGCCTACATTTACGGAAACTATGTTAAGTTGTCATTACATGGTATAAAAAAAAGTCGTGTTATGTTATGTTAAAACTTTAATTGTAAACGCTGTATAAACTGCAGCTTCAGCGTCAGATCAGCTAGTGTTGTTATAAATTCATTATCATCACCATTCCATTGCAGTCTACTGCTGGACATAGGCCTCTCCCAATATGCGCCACAACATCCGATTCTCTGCCTTCCGCATCCAGTCTTTTCCAGCAGCCTTTCTGAGGTCGTCTGACCATCGGGCTGGTGGGCGTCCTACGCTACGTATACCAAGACGCGGTCTCCACTCTATGACTTTCTTACTCCATCTACCGTCGATCCTTCGGCAGATATGACCAGCCCATTGCCACTTCACCGAGCTTATTCTACGAGCTATGTCGGTTACCCCAGTTTTCTGGCGGATATACTAATTTCTGAGTTTATCCTTCAGAGATACCTCGAGCAATAAATGAAACTAAAGAAATTTTACAACTTTAGTGGTCACGGAGGTAGTATTTATAGCTACGAGTAATTATAGAGGCAGAAAACGTCCGGACAGACACGCCTTCGCTTGTTATCCGACTCGATTTAAAATAAACAAAATCAGCATTATTTTAGCGCCAATCATTTTAAAACTGCTTACTTATTCCATGTGTAATAGTTGTGAATGTATATTTTATGAGTTATTACATAAGACTATTATTTGTAGCGTGTTTCTTATGTGTTATGAAGTAGGTATTATCTAAGTATATAACGCACCGATCAGAAATCATCAGGTGTTACTACGGCCCACAATGCGTGCACACACCTTACCTAGAAACTTACGTTATTAAACTTTATTGTTTGAGAGAACAATTACCTTTTGTATGACTTGGATATCGACGCTATTATCAGTAGACGTGTTAAGTAACGCCGGGGGCTCGAATTCACCATTTATTGTGGCGTATATGTAAGTCGCATGAGTCGCCACTGGCAAATCGTTAAAGCCATTGCATAATTTTCACGGAAAAAGTGAAAAAATAATTGATGTTTTTTTTTTCTTTTCGTTTATGGCATGCGGCACCTGTATAGAGAATAATGCCACCTGATTTTCCGCAAATGGTCTAAAAAGCCGTTAAGAGTATTGAACTATTCAGAATTCTTCTTAATCAGAGTTCCCAATTTCAAATCACTGGTACACCAACTAACGAAATTGTGACTAACAAAGCTTAAATACTAGAAAAATCGTGTACCTACATGTATGGCATATATTTAGGAACAGTAGGTACCTACATTCCGGCATGCTTACATCTTTAGTTTTGAGAGCCGTGACTTGAGTGAGCTTACTCCATTACATAATATAAAATAAAGTCGCTTTCCGCTGTCTGTCGCCTTATATGCTTATATCTTGGAAACTACTCAACGGGTTTTGATATGGTTCTTTTAATAGATAGCGGGTGTTAACGGGGTGGTTTTGATGTATAATCCATGTATAAATTAATGATTTTACTCATGTTACGAGTTATTGATAAGTTAAAATGCCAAAAAACAACACTTTTTGTTTAAAAATATTAATTTTCTTTTTATAACTTTGTTGAAAGCGTTATAATTGTCCAATTTTATTGTTATTATATCATTATTGCTCATAATTTATTCTGTAATCGTAAATGCCTTGTACACAATCGTGAGTTGTTAATACGATGTTTAAATTGTCACTGACATAACTCACCTGCGCCGATTATCCGAATGTTCATTTTGTATGCGAAATAATAAAATGAAAAAAAAAAAAAACCTATCGTATTTACAAACAATGTCGTGAATGTTTTGCATTAACAATAATTTAACTGGTTTAAATATTTTGCTTTAAGATTAACGGCCGCTTTTACTTTTTAAATTTTTTTCGTGTTTTTTTTTCTTTCTCACCGGGTGTTTTTCGGGTCGGACCGCCTCGGGCCCTTTGCTCCGTGCTCCATGTTGAAAACACATTTCGCTAATTGATTGAAGAAAATATTGTGTTTCTGGCCTCGAGATACGACAAATCTCGTGGCTAATTATAATTCGTTCGTTTCACCCTTAACTAAGGGGTACGTTACCTGGTTAATTATTTCACCCATTCACCCTACTACGTTATAGGAATAATCGCGCTGAACTTTACATTTAACCCCCTATGTTGTAGATGCTCTATAAGTACAATCACATTTTTTTTTCTTTCTCATGCTTGGTGGCGGGTATTTAAATGAAATTTATTCAATATTTCTACAATAATTTTATAATGTTTATTTTCTGTCCGGATCGTAAAATTGTGCTGTGCTTTATCGTCCAAAATAAAGATTGAATAATCAAAACTCGAATTTGATTAAAGTAGAGCTTTGAATTGGAAAGAATTTTCATAATTTCACGACAATTTTAGCTACATGAATGTGTAGACTGCGTTTCGAGTGATTCATTCATTGTGCTATTAATTAATATTACCGTTTTACTCGTATCGGGCGCTTATTTCTCATCAATCATATTTTTTATTATAAGCACGTACATAACGAATGGTTAAATCGAGCTAGCTGTACCGGACTTGAGCCCGAATCCATAATTATATGTGTAGGTACTCTAGGTACCCGCAATACGTTGGCTGTATAGACAGAATTCCGTATGCCCGGCAGCTATATTTAGAAAAAAGTACATACTTCGTTAAATAATAATAATATATTCAAACCCTGAACTCATTCGGGAAATGTGTTAAGGAATATCATCCACCATTCAAAAGAATGTAAGTTAGATTCGGGCACGTGTTATTTTTTTATATATTGAACAGTGATATAGCTTCATTACGTTTTACATATTTATATTATATCTATTAAATTCTCGTGTCACGGTGTACTTTATAGAACTCCTCTGAAAAGGTTTGACAGATTCTCATGAAATTTGGCTTGCATGTCGAGAAGGTCTGAGAATGTTCGTGTTCCCACCTCTAATATATTTTTTTTTTAGTTAACCCTAGATTTTCACCCCTCTACACCACCCCCATTTTTTATTTGTTAACCCAAAACTGTATTTTGGCAATGATTTTCAATCAATTCCACTTATTGAACCGAACTGATATCCTAACACTTTCGTAAAGATTATGTCATTCTCCACTCTCAAAGTTTCAGGTTATAATAGTAACATTATTTTTTGAAGGATTTTAAGTAGAAAATATTATAATATAAGTAACATTTCTAATTATCTTTATAATTCAAACAATTTATATTTAAAATTTAAATACTTAGTACTTGTTGCTTAGACAGGGAAGTCAACTTATCCGTAACAAATAAACTAAGCTCAGTGACTTTCAATACTGACAACACTGCAAAAAATATAAATACATTGTTTCATAATAAAAAAACGGAATCGTAGCTTCATTAGCTTTGCTTATAATTAAAGACAGAGAACTACTTAGAATAAAATAAATAATCTCAACTATGTATTTTTTTTGGTTTCGTTGAATTTAATTAGAGAGATCGACAAATACAATAATATGAAAATTCTCTCTCTGACATTTTCTTCTTGGCACTATAATACATGTCTTTGCCATTTTCAAAAAAAGATAGGAAATACGTTTTTATATAATTTAAAATTCATATATTGATCGAATTACGTAATCTGGAAAAAGGATTAAGGAATTAAGAGAAGACAGGATGTTAAAGTAGATCAGAAAATGATATTATTTATTTTCTGTAATAACGAGCTAACCAGTTATATACAAAGGGATGTAAAAAACACGGATACTTGTAGATAATGGACCTTAAAGGGAATTAAGATTTAGGAATAATGCAAGATAGTTATTTAATTTTAAAGAAAAAAATATATGATCTGTCGCTCTCAGACTTCTAAATAAAAAAATAATAAAAAAACATCTAAGTAAAAGAAGATTATGTGATGGATATAATGAACGCCAAAAGCCTTTTATACTGTACTCAAATTTTTAGTGATTAATAAAAAGTTTGTATATAAATACTAAATTTCATATCGTCAGCTGTGTATTTTTTTTTTTAAATACGTCAATTTATCGCACTAGATAGGTTCGTACCAGTATTTAATGTACATTCAGATGTTAGTTATTCACATGGCATGGGTAATTCGCACTGCTCCCGAACTAACGTTTCACAATTGTTATTTGTTATTAATTTCACGAACGATACGCCCCGCTTTTAATGTTTTATAAATACGATGCATTGTTCTATATGCGACACAATACCTTGCGGTGTTCGCGGCCCGGCTTGAATCCGATATGCAACTACAACGGCCTGCAACGTCTCGTGTCTGACGCATTCTTCTGCTCGCACCGAACTATCGACATATTAATAAAATGCTGGAGAGTAATACGTCTCTGTGTTTTTTTTTATTTTTAAATATCTCATTGGACTAATTTCAAATTCGGAACATTTATTTGAAATTTGAAAATGGAAGATATGTAGAACTACGATTGTTTGCTTTTTTTTTCGGAACGCATTGCACTATTCCATTTTCAAATTGCTTCAAACTCTATTAGGTGTTCCATTACATCAGTAGAGATTGTCAAGCAGAACAACTCTACTGATCTGGAGGGACTTCTATACTACGCATTCTGAGTACTTTATCAATCAATACCTTCATGAAGAAGTTCCTCAAAGTCTTCTAATTGCTGTAACCGATTATGAAAAAGCAAAAAAAGAGAAATAACACAATTAATTATTGAAAACAGTTACCATGACCCGTGTATATAACTATGTACTATTTAATGCCTACAAACGTAACTGAGTACCTACCTATGTACTGCCAATGTTTAGTTACCTACAACGTTAAAACGACGAAATTCTTAGAAAGCCGTATCGGGAGGCACGTACGCACACAAGATTGGCTAAATATCAACTGTTAAATGTTACCACATAATAATAATTATTATTTGTATATTGTTACTTTAAATAGTACTTTTGTATTACAAACTTGGTACCAACATATTTTGTAAATATTAATTAGCCTCGGTGGGTACCTATTAGCTGGGTAGGTACTTGGTAGTACCTACTATACGGTGGGTTTATATGTTTACCTAATGTATGTTATAAGTATAGCTAACCTTTAATATTTTCCGAATAAGACATTTGATGTTTTTTTATATAGTATGTAACATAATTCCTATCAGTAGTTGGTAATGATTGCGTAGGGGATGGAAGTATGTTTTCGTATATCGGAAAACTGTGCGCTATTTGATTTCATCAAAGAGTACCGAGTGTTGGAGAGAGATGGCTGTAAGATGAGGCTACTGTGAGACTAGTGTGCTATTTTGTATATAAAGTAAGTTTTGTATATCTCGGCAGTCCAGTGGTCCAATTCTTCGTTTCTGACTCAACATGTCGTGGGATTGATTCCGGGCTCACACCAATGACTACTCGGATAACATCTCCGAAGTTATGTGGGATAAATATCTATGAGTGACAACTTCGCGCTCAGCGTATGTCAATAGGTTCCGCAAGTTATTCCATTTGGGATGGTAAAAAGTTTCAGCGAGTCAAGGCTAACACTTTTTCGGGTATAAAAAGATTGACAAGCCGATTATATTCATATACATACTTAATTGATCAACAGGTAACTCTACTAGCTAAGGGATGATTATATTCCTCAAATATTTAGAAACTTTTTGGTTAAATATTATACTAATTTATTTACCTACTAGCTGTTGCTCGCTAATTCGTCTACGTGGACGCCATAAAGCAGCAGAAATACTGTGTCTGTGCCATTATAAGGGTTCATTGCTCACCCCCATTTGGTGATAGCGTGATAATATTTAGACTTAGTGTTGACCCGACCTCTTGACTATATTTATGCAAAATTGGACGTAAATGCATGCAGTACTTTTTGAGTTTATCCGTAACAAACATCTAGAGAAACAGACAAAAATTCTAAAATTCGCTATCGATTGTAGATCATGTGCCAAGTATTCTAAAAACAAATATTCAAAGTACAGACTCAACTTTGCTACGATTTTATTATATGTATCGATTTTAATTACCTATGACAAAACAATCTATTTATTTTATTATTTACGATAAATACAATTAAAAGACTAGCTGAAATTTATCCGCTTCTCGGTCTACTTTAGTGTCCGACCGAAGCTTCGACTTCGACCAAAAATCCATCTTCGGCGAGATCAGCTTCGGCCCAAAATCCGGCCGAAGCCGAAGGTCCCGCCGAAAGCTGTGAATAATATTGAAAAAAAAAATTACTATAGATTATAAACTATAGTGTACTATAGTTTATAAATTTGTGCCCGGTATGGCAATAGGTTCGCCACCTATTCCATTTGGGACGTAAACATAACGGCGAGACGAGGCTTTACAGCCGCTGCCTACACCTTCGGGTAACAAAAGACGTGAATTTATGTTATGTTATTTATAAATCTTCGGCCGAAGCCGAAGCGGAAGGTTTATAAACATAACCTTCGGCTTTGGCTTAGGCCGAAGGTTGTGGAGATTGCCGATTAATCGGCTTCGGCTTCAGCCAAAAATAGACGTTCGGTTGGACACTAGTCTACTGGCAGACATGCTAAATGGCAATGCGAATTATCTGCGAAGAATAGACCAGCCCTCTGGTTTCGAGAGGCCTCGATCAGTATACTTTTTGGTTCAATTATGATTAAACATTTTATTATTGCACCTATAGGTTCTTCACCATACGATCAGAGGCTATGCCTTCAAGACAGCTGTGGGGAGACACAAAACTCTCAAGGTGTCAAAGCAGAAGAAGACCTGTCTCGGGTCTATCAGACACTGTCATTGCCGCCTCATTCGCGGGATGACAAAAGTTCTAACAACAGGTATGTTCTTTCCTTTCGTATCACTAATCTTACCTGATGGTAAGCATGGATTTATTTATAAATATACTAGCTGACCCGGCGAACTTTGTTCCGCATCAAAAGTAATAAATAAGTAAATTTTGGATTTATTACTTTTTCTTTACCATATTATACATAAATTTTAGATGAGAACCACCCCATTTACACCCTCTATCTATTTGAATCAAACTGCATCAACATCTGTTGCGTAGTTTCAAAGATATGAGCTTATAAGGGGACAGACAGCGGAAAGCGACTTGATTTTATACTATGTCATAAATGAATTATAGTTGAATTCTGTTGCTGCTCAACTTTTCACTATTTTGTAGTTTTAAATTTTTATTGATATACATACAAGTTAAAATTTAGCTTATGCTATCTGGTTCGAATCCTGGCTCAAACCAATGACTTTTCGAAATTATCTTCGTAAGTATGATAAATATCGATGACTGAAAACTTTGTGCCCGGTATGGTAATAGGTTCGTAGGACGTAAACTTAATAGCCAAAAGTGGCTTCACATCCGCTGCCTACCTTCACGTACGGATAGAAACAGGCGTGAAGTTATGTTATATATAACCCGGAGCAATCTTTCAGAGAATCAAAATCTTTTATTTTACAAAACTTTCAAATATTTTTGGTTTTAATTGTCCTTATATCGATCAGTCTTTATTGACTGCAAAATTCTTGATTATTATTTTTTTTTATGGCATGATTATTAAAATCTGCCTTACTTAGTCATTAAAAAAAAAATGGCAGTCATATTGAAGTAATTTTAGTTCGCTGAGTCAGTTCAAATCGATACCGTTTGATTTAATTTTGATGACATAATAATTATTATTTGTAATGCCGCTACGATGTTATTAGATACGTATTTTTTTATATACCTAATACATTCATTAATAACTAATTAATCAATATGTATTCACAAACGCTTACAACTCCTTGGTCGTAGGCTGGAGCTTCTACTGAATTAAAAACTCTTTTCTTTTTGTTTTTTTTTTTCAAATATAGCAACACGGATACTAAAAGTAAATCTAAGTCGAGCACGCCTACCAGCCCTGGTAATACAGATATGAAACCGCAAACGAGCAGTACCACGTCTCAGGCGCTCACCAAACCACCGTACTCCTACGTAGCTCTGATCACGATGGCCATTCAAAATAGTGATACGAAGCGTGCAACTCTTAGCGAGATTTACGCTTACATCACCAAGGAGTTTCCATTCTTCGAAAAGAACAAAAAGGGTTGGCAGAATTCTATAAGACACAATTTAAGTCTCAACGAATGCTTCATCAAAGTGCCAAGAGAAGGTGGAGCCGAACGTAAAGGCAATTATTGGACCCTCGGTGAGTGATTTATTTTACTAATGTATTTTTTTACTTTCTTTTTTATTATTTACTAGTGGACCCGGCGAACTTTGTTACTCATAAAAAGTATTATACAAGTAAATTTTGGATTTATCACTTTTCCTTTGCCACATCCTAAATGAATTATAGATACAAACCACCCTGATATGTCACACAATCTATTAAAAAACACATGAAAATCCGTTGCGTAGTTACAAAGATACAAGCACATAAGGGGACAGACAGCGGACAGCGACTTTGTTTTATACTATGTAATGATGTTTTTGACTATAGCGACTGATTAAACTGGATGGCTTTGCGATTATTTTGTCTAAACGCCTAATTTTTTCTTTATGTGTATGATTTCTGAATTTGTCTTTTATAAATTTTCCAATTGCGAATTGCTAGCGATACTTATTCGTAGTACGCGTAAAGACGTGTGGTGAGCATAGTGTTGTTATAGATCCACAATGCGGGGAAATGTTCGAGAATGGAAACTTCAGGAGACGACGAAGAATGAAGAGACCGTTCCGCGTGACTCCGTATCCTAAAACATTATTCGGAGACGGATATCACGTCACTCATGTTGGACAACATGTTCCACCTCATATGCAGCCGCTTCCGTTGGGAGCCAGAAACTATTTCGGCTCAGGGTCGCCATACCATCCACCATCGTATCCAAGATATGACACGTAAGTGCTACATTTAAACGTGGTAAATGGTCGGGCCTTTTTTTATTATTTTATTAAGTTTTTCCTATCATATCATACCATGACCAATTTGACCCTATCTCTTATCGGATACTGACCTCTAAGACCTTTAAAAACCGACAAGCGCGTGAGTACAAGATTTATGAAAGTCGAGGAAGCCAGTGACGTGTGTAAGATCATGTCGTATTGCATAAAGTTCTTTCTGCTTACCACGTATGACGTTTGGTGTGAAGATATCTTATTTTTACATCTAATAAATTAATTGAGTTAAGTTGAAAAAGTTATTGCAATTTAAAAAGAATGTGTAACTTGGACATTATGTTTAAAAAGATAAGACATTCGACATTTTACTGTACCTATTATGTAAATATCGAGAGATCTCAATTCATGAATCAACTTTTTGATATCGTTATAAATGTCGTCTATTAAAATCGTTTTTGTCATACAAATTGTATAATAATATGTAAATAATAAAGTTGACATTATTACATTAATTATAATAAATATTTACGTTACATGTACTTGTGTTTACAAAACAAACACTAATAATGTGTCTGACATGCGGTCCGAATCGTCTCATTTCCGATTTCCTCTTGTCAATTCAATTAGATAATTATCAACAAACAAGCGGTTTTTAATATAAATATTTTTCAAAGGTTAAGGTATTCACTTATCAACATGAACGATTTCATAGGTACATAATATATTATTAACAAATGTGGCAACATTGCTGATAAATTGATATTGATAAATTATTATATAAAATAAAACATATATCAATGTATTTATATACTTATAAATATAACTAATAAAACCTCGTCTCTGTAGCGCATGATTTTTCAATATGGCGACTTATTTTGAATTTGGAATCCTGTCATATTTGACAGATGAGTTATTAAAAAAAAACTAAATGTAATGTTCTTTATTTAAACGGTTATAATGTGTGCACAAATAAGGTTTTATTCTTACGTAAATTTATAAAACGATCAACGTGACTTGTACTGCGGTTTCTCTATTGGTCGCCGGCAGGTGAGATAGGCGGGGTCTGGTCGTTTTATCTCTGCCTATGTCACGGTTACTTGTAATATACGACAATGTTACAGGTGTAACGTGGCGTATACACTAACCTATTCGTACCGAATGGAATATTTCTATACCTATATTTTGATAAGTAGTACGGAGTTACAAATTGAAATGAAAATTCGGAAATTAATGAGAATTTTAATCGAATACTAGGTTCATTACATAAACACGTGTATTTGTGTTTGTATTTATTATTTTCCTATAAGTTATGAATAGTAATAAAACCAGTTGTCATACTGATAACTCAAATGAATATGGTGTTAATACAACTGAATATGGTGTTTGGGCTTAGGTTTATTTTAATCTTAAAGTAACTGTACTTTAAGATTAAAATAAACCAGTCCAACCAACCAACCAGTCCATTGGGCTCCAATCATAGCGTAGGCTACTGATGACGCACAGATTTTTAAGGCTCGTGACATCACCTTCCTCCAGAACTAGTTCTATTTGGTCGTAGTAGGTGCGACGTGGCCGCCCTCCACGCCTATGTGCATCCGCTTCTGCATTGTACATCTGCTTAGTCATCCTTGCATCATACATTCTTTCTTCATGTCCGAACCATCGGAGCATGCCCTTTCTTACTTTTTCACCCCCGCTCTCTTTGAATCTAACTTCCTTATTCCTTCCTTACAACCTAAAAAATCCGTAGACAGTACGGGTATATAGGGTAGTAGCCAAATACAAATATTGATGATTGAGGTATCCGGAGAACACTCCTAAAAAACCGAAAGTGGCAACGCAACTGTAAACCTATCATTTTTTATGGGATATGAATAGGAGGGCAAACGAGCATGTGTGTCACTGATGGTAAGTAACCAGCGCCGCCCGCACCCATGGACACCTGCAACACATATAGTGTTACAGTTGCGTTGCCGGCCTTTAAGGTAGTAGGATGGGCAAGAATAGGAAACGGAGGTGGGCCTCCGGGCATCTCTCTCACCGAACAAAACGCGCCATGAGCCACTTTACATCGATCTTCTGAGAGGTCGTGGTCATGATTTTACGGGTCGAGCGGGCCCATTTATGCAGTGAACTGCTTGGCTCTACTGAAATTCTATGTTGCAGGTCTTTAGCTCGTTTGCACTCTATCCCATGAGCTAATAATCTGCTTATAAATCGGGTCGCTTAACGCTATGTAATGATTAAGGTTAAAAACGACACAACTTGCTCTACCTACACCTATCTATGCAATAGGTATATATAACAGTGCATTAGTATGTTGCAAACACAGCATAAATATGTTGCAAACATTTGTTAAAAGTGTCTCTAATATATTTTGTAGCGCATGGTTGAGTCAGTCGCCAAGTGGTCTGGGTTATGCAGGCGCGTGCGGAACTATGAGCCGAGCACCTACTGGGTGTTCGCCACACACGGCGCTGCCACACCAGTCGTCACCTGTCGCGATCAATCCCTATGCCACCCATCAGATACAGGGACAGGTAACTTAACTTAATATAAACAATAACAAATACAAAGATACTTCTCATAGAACACACACGTTTGTTTTGCATATTTCAAACTTAATGTACCGACCTACATATGTACTAGTTACGACCATTTTTTTGTAGACGCTTGCAAAATTTCTTAAGACTTGACGACTTGACTATGTCTAAATGTATATAATTTTAGCTTTTATCCAAAATTAGTCGAAGGTCGAATACGTCTCGGTGGTCTAGTGGTCGTGCACCCGCTTCTGAATCCGGAAGTCACTGGTTTCAATCCTGACACTGGCTCACACCAATGACTTTTCGAAATTGTTTTCGTAATTTATGAGTGATAAATATCGATGAAGGAAAACTTCGTGCCCGGTATGGCAATAGGTTTGCCAGCTATTCCATTTGGGACGTAAACATAACGGCGAGACGAGGCTTAACAGCCGCTGTCTACACCTTGGGGTAATAAGTGAAGTTATGTATGTAACAGGTGCTTTGTTGAAATGCTTATTGCTTATTATGATACTGTAGGTACTTCAGGAGAGACAACAAAAGGCTTACTTACCGTGTTCGCCGTGAGAAATTTACTCAAAAATTCTAGAGATCATTTTCACGAGTGTTGAACAGACATTTTTGTACATGTATTTGTTCATCACTCGTGAAAATGATCTCTGTAAAGAGTTCGAAACGTCGGGAAATAAATAAAAATAAGTAATAAATAAACGCGATAAAATCCTGAAAGGTTGATTTGATGTTACGAATGTGATTCGCGAAAAATCTGCGAAATAAATATGTTGATCGATACATTTAAATTTAACAGTCTCCGTGGTCCAGTGGTCGAGCATCCCCCTTCTGAATCAAGAAGTCGTGGGCTCAACTCCGGACTCACACCAATGAAATTTCAAAATTATTTTCGGAAGTTATGAGTGATACATATGACTGACAACAACTTAGTGCCCGGTGTATGGCAATAGGTTCGCCACCTATTCCATTTGGGACGTAAAACATAACGGCGAGTCGAGGCTTAAAATCCACTGCCTACACCTTCGGGAAAAAAAAGGCGTGAATTGTTGTTTGATCAATAACTTTAAATCTACTGTATTAATCTTAATTGGGCTATTGTTTAACGTATTATACACTAATTTCGACTTTTGGTCGAATATTATGTCTTAGTAACGGTATTGTGCGGATATCGAAAACATATCAGAAGTATCGGGTTCGATACCGTGCCGAGTGAAAACATCTCTCAAATAAGTTAACAAATAGGGTGTTTGTGTGGGGTACTAGGCACGCGAAAACGTTCAAATATTTTGTTCTCCGGTTACATAACACAAACATCGTTTTGTTTAGCGTAAAACTAGATGGCGCTGTGTACGTACATAATATCGAGAAACGAAATCATTATTATTGAACACATTTATTATGAAACATTATATTGCAATTTGCGTTATTATGCACGCAATAACTTTGTACTGGGGTATTAAATATCGCGAACAATGTAAATAATGTTTTAAATTCATACAACAATATAATCAAACGTGCTGTTATGCTCCTATAAATTCCGATGGCGTGTTAACAGACTTATTACATTTCAATTAATTAAAACCAAGATTAGAAAATTTTTAGTAGCTTATCAAAATGTAATTAAAAAAAATTCTTCAACCAATACAAAAGTTTGCGAGTCAACGCGCCGTTCATTATTTCATGAATGGACATTAGAATCACATTTTGTAGGATTCGTTTTTTGTTAGTTATTTGTTATATTTTTAAATAAAACACAACATATATAGGTATAATATATACAGCTAGCCAAAAACATGATAGCCTGTTTCCAATAATTGCTAAATATGAGTAGATCGATAAGTTAAAAACACAAATAACTTATTTTTATGGGATAGGATAGGAGGGCAAACGAGCAAGCGTGTTACCTGATGGTAAGCAACCTGCGCCGTCTATGGACACCAGCAACACATGTAGTGTTACCATTGCGTTGCCGACCTTTAAGGAAAACCTTAACCTTTAATCGAAGGAAACGCGGTATGAGCCACTTTACGTCGAGCTTCTGAGAGATCGTGGTATTTCACCGGTCGAGCCGTCCATTCCTGCAGCGAACTGTTCGACTCTACCACTGTTTTGCGTTAATTCATTTACCGACTATCTAACACTGAAATTGTTTTTCGAATCTGATCAGTAGTTCCTGAGATTAACAAACTCTTAACCTTTGCTATATTAACCATAGATTAATATAGATCACTAAAATGTGTGTACAATGATTTTCTATTGTTTACTTGTCTATGCGTCAAAAATAATTTCAAAGAGATCACAATCCGTATAAAGGTCGAGCATTGTAGACTTAAGATATCTTAAAGAATAATTATTTATTATAATGTATTACTGTTGACTATTCTAAGAATAAAGAATATTTATTCTTTATTTTTTCACTCGTTACAACACTACGCTGCCGTAACGAAGATAAGCGACGCTTAACGATACGCCATTGTACATAATATTCTGTATTATCATTTATTATACATATTTTTAAATTATATTTTCGTCAATATTCGATTAAATGTCAAGGATATGTGTGTACTTTTCCAGTGTGACATACGACATCTATAATGGTCGTTATGTACATAGTATAACTTTGATGGTTTCCGTTCTCACTGCCTACCCCGCAAAAGATCGGAGTGAAGTTATTATGTATAGCTATCGTGTTACGTCTTTCTTATGCGAAATAAGAGTTATACCGAAATATTGGTGAAATATTCTCGGTTTGTGCTTAGTTTGATTTATTTTTATGTTTAAATATATAAGTAATGTTATTTGCTAAAATTTTTATACACTTTATAAATATTACTAATACTTACTACTTATGAAAGTATGGATTTCGTCCACATTGATCAAAGGCCAACCATTAATAGTGATAGAGTCTTGCAGTTCGCTGCGTGAATGGGCTCTCGGAATATCGGCGTGAAGTGGCTCGTGCCGCATTTCGTTCGGTGAGAGAGGTATCCACGGGCCCGTTTCCCTTTCCCCTTCCTTTCCCCTCAAAGGATGACAACGCACCACGGTGTTCGTTAGTAGTGAGAAGTTACTGAAGTTACTTACCATCAGGTGACCCACTTGCTTGTTTGCTTTCCTATCCCATAAAAGAGGCGCTCGGTTTTATTAAAATGAGTTTAATTGTCCACATTGCCATGCGCCAGTCACTATTTTACCTGTCAACGGTTTATAAAACATGTATATTCGCAAATTTTCGGAAATAATTCACTAATGTGATAGAGGCTAGAGATTTCGTAGATGATTATATACGTGTATTACTTACTATGCCCGCGAAAATATATTACACTTGAAAGAATTGTTAAAGAATAAATACTTAGTCATGCCATAAATATTGTAACAAAGAAAAGATTTTTTTTTTAATTGCAAATAACATTTATTACTTTTACAGTGTGTTACTTTAATACATAAATATAAAACGATATAAAATATAAAAAGCGTATTCGAAGTGGTCTCCATTGACTGCAATACAGGCCTTTAAACGTTGAGGCCAGCTATCAATAGAAACACGCACTCTTTCCATGGGAAAATTCTTCACTGCCAATCGTATGGTTTGTTTTAGGGACTCTAAATTATTATGACGTTTAGAGCAAGCCGTACTCTCTAAAACTGACCACAAATCATAATTCGGTGGAATAAGATCGGAACTAGACGACGGCCAGTCTTCAGCTCTAATGAAGTCCGAAACGTTCGCTTCCAACCAAGATTGTGTGGATCGAGCTTTATGACCCGGTGCCGAGTCTTGCTGGAAGGACCATACTTCGTTAAAAAACTTCGTCGAACATGGTGTTGTTAAGGGGCTTTTGACTACCTTTTCAAGAATGGTATCTTGATACACTTGTGCCGATGTTTTGATACCTTTTTCACAAAAATATGGCTCAGTCACTCCTTCGTAGCTAACACCCCACCAAACCATCACTGAAGTCGGATAATGCCCACGTTGCACTCTGTCAACTAATTGGGAAGCTTCCTTAGAGCTTTGAGCATAAATACGATCATTTTGTTTGTTAAAATGTTGCTCAATTGTAAAAACTTTTTCATCCGTAAACAATATTTTTCTGTGACCTCCCTTTGCGTACCGCTTCAGTAGTTGTTTAGATTTTACACCCTATTCTGTTTTAAATTATCAGTTAGTAAATGACCAGTGCGCCTCTTATAGGCTGCAAGTCCTAAGTCATCTTTTAAAATACGCGATATTGTTCTAGGTGCTATCTTCATCTCCCGAGATAAAATATTTTGCTTGTGGACAGGATTTCTTCAAATTCTTTCCCTTACTGCTTTGACCACCTTTTTCGTACGAACACTACGTGGACGGCCAGGTCTTTTTCTGTCAGAAACAGAGGAGGTCTCGTTGTACCTATTAATAGCCGGTACCCAAACATTTGACTAATACCAAGTGTATGGAGAGTTTTAAAAATTACATTTGGCTCCATACCTACTTTGTGTAATGCAATCACAGCGATTCGTTTCTCGTTATCACCCCACTCCATTTTAATATCGCAAAATATTGTACAATGTATTGGCGCCAAAACGAGAAAACACAATGAACAATCGTATAAAAATGACAGATTCCAAATTCAAATGTAATTTTTTTTTTTGTAATATTTTTTAATATTTTTTTATTTTTTTTTATTTATGGCGAGACTAAGTAATATAAAAGAGTTAACGGCAAATTCGAAGAAATTTTAAAAGGGTTTTAAGTTCAAAAATTCTGTTATACTAGATTCCTGATGGTATAGGCAGAGTAGGCTCAAATGAGGCTCCAGATAATTCCTCTTCCCATCCCCCGCTTTCGTAGAGCTTAATAAATACCCGTTTTAGTAGAGTGATAGCAAATAGTCAATTAACAATTAAATTCTTCTATAAATTTGCTATTTAACATTGATCTTTTTTCAAATCAAACCTGTATTTCCTGAATGGTTCAAACTTCAAGCGACTGTTCAGTTTTGTGACAGTACAGATAAAATTTGATGCCTACTTTATTTTCGACTAGCTGTTGCCCACAACTTCGTCTGCGTGAAAAGCAATAATACTATGCCTGTGCCATTATAAAGGTTTTTTGCTCACCCATAATTAGTGATAGCGTGATAATATTTAGCCTATGTGTTTACCCGACCTCTTGGCTATATCTATGCCAAATTGGACATAAAAGTATGCAGTACTTTTGGAGTTTATGCGTATATATACGACTATAGATTTTCCAGTGAACAAAGTGACTCTTATCATATATTTTATCAGCTTTGATATTTAAAACAGTTAAACTTTGTCTATTAGGTAACAATACATAAATACATATTTATAAACACCTCCAAGTCTATGTCTGCATATCTGAGATATCAAGATTGCATTAATTTGTGACTTCCGTCTGGTGAGAAGTCAAAACAACTGTTTTGTAGTTGGAAATGAAAAAAAATAAAGGTTTTGCAAGACTGTGTCGGACTATCGAAATTGTCGGATTATAGAGTACTACTGTCTAAGATCTCCTTTCTATAGTTTGACATTTTCTATAAGAGACTACCTTGTTATTAGACGAATAGGAAATCTAATGATAAGATTTATTAAGTAGATACCATCTAGGTAATAATTGTTTTCATAAAAAAAGGTACAAACATTTATTTTTTATGTGTCTGGGGGCAAACGCAAATAGTTACCTGGTCGGTCTTTACGGGAGGGATTGCAGAATGGAGTGGGTTACCTCCGAATTCCATTACTGAAATGCAACATGTGCCACTTTACGTCTTTATTCCGAGAGGTCGTGGTATTTAAGCGCTCTAAACTGCCCATTCATGCAGTGAGCAGCGTAGCTCTACCACTGTTAAATATACTAACATTTTTAAGATATATCGGACCAAAAGTAGTGCTGGGTCAGGACGGGCTACCGGGGTGTACTCTGTTTGTTTCTGGCTTTTTCGTTACGCCTAACTTCATATCAGTAGCTAAATACAAGTGTTTCGTATTTAACCTGGTATATCCCAAGGTATACATACGTACCTTAAAATATAGAGTAGGTAATTTATATTTTATTATAGAATATCAAATATAGGCTCAATTTTCGGGAATATATTTTACTCTCATAAGAATATCAAACATCTCTGAAACTGCTGAATATATTTAATAAGCCAGCGCACTTCAAAGCCAATGCAAATTTCAAAAGCAAAATGGTCAAACGCTGGTCAAGATGGTAAAAAAAAGTAAAAACTAAAATTCAACTACGATTAAAAAAATATTTTAGGGACAATTAATTATACAACGACAGAGAATAAGGAAGATATTGGACACATGGACTCTGACCAGGACACTTTTGTTGCTGTTTGGGAATAATGTCATGATCCATCGTCCATGATAACCGTCTGATAAAATTATTTGAGTGAAAAATTCTTATTAAGATAATAAAAATGGTTGCCAATTGCTAAAAACCACAAGAGCCGAGGTTCATACCTTCGTGATTCGTGAAGTGTTTTAAATTCCTAACCTCGAGAGTCTTCTACGCTGATCACCACATCCGGGTAAAGTGATCATAACCATCAAGAAAAAAAGTATTGTCCTATATAATAAAGTTAAAAGATATGTTGGTTATATTAAGATGCTACTAATAGATATTAGAACTTTGTGCCCGGTATGACAATAGGTTTGCCACCTCCATTTGAGACTTAACGGTGAGAGGAGGCTTAACAGCCGCTGCCTATATCTTCGGGTAGAAAAAGACGTGAAGCTATGTTTAATAGATATTAATATATTGTTCGTGGGTACTAGTAAAATTAATTAAACAAAGATTATGATTATGCGTCATAAATATCAGTGACTGGGACTGACAATATTGTGCCCAGAATGGCAATAGGTCCCCCGGACTTAACAATTTGGCGAGTCGAGGCTTCAATAGCCGCTGCATACACCTTCAGATATTAAAAGGGGTGAAGTTGCTTTTAATTAATTTTCATTTACACATTTTCAGCTCCAGAGTCCACTGCAGCCCATGCAGTCCATGTCAATGAATTCTTACAACCCAATCGGCGCTGGTGGTATTGGTGAGTCATACAAAAGAAAATTCATGTAAAAGTACATATTGTATAATTAAAAATTAGCCAATACTTGTCATAAATGCATCAGTGAATCTATAATAGGATATGTGGTTTGGTCATGTTGTAAGAATTAATGAAAGCCGACTGACTTAAAGAGTATACGAAGTGAGTGGTCGGGATCGGGAGACTAAGACGGAGCTACCACGACCAAATAAATGGTCTCTATAAAAAGACAAAATGCGTAGCACCTGAAACCAAGGTGAATGTATGATGAGATGTATGACTGTGTCAGGATCGTAGCTTGTGGAAAGCTGAAGTCTCTGCCTACCCTTATGGATACAGGCGTGAGTTTATGTGTTATTATTATATAGGATAGGTTTTGTTTGATTTCATAAGGAGAAAAAAGATGACTAATTTATTTAAGTCTTCGTAAAGTACCTTCTTAATATGTAGTACCTAAAATTGAAGGCATTGTATCAATGGCCATATTTACAGATGGATCTTCAAGCCCAGGCCCAGGCTATGCAACTTCGACAGGAGCCTATTCACCAACAAGACACCACGATATTGTCACGTCATCTGACGCCGCTGTATCTCGGTTTCCTTTTTGGCCAGACGGTAATTATTTTACCAAGAAATCATCAGTTGCTGGTTTAAAAAAAATAGAGTACCTGCAAAAGGAGCTGGAGAAGAGATTTTCTTACTAATATATAATGAAAGAGAGTTTGTGAAAATGTCTTTTAATCACTAACTGGTTCACCTTTTGGAATGAGTTACTTTAAAATGGACATATAGGTAGTAAAAATCCTGAATTAACTATTACATTCCATTATAATCATAATCATAATTATGTTCATAATAAAATGTATCAAGATAATATTTCACTTTTAATAATTTATAACAATACCTTGGTCTGAATTTTATTACTACCCAAGTCTCAAATAGTCCCAAATAATCCCGTTGAAATTAAGCAAATACGCCGGTAAAAACTATTAATCAATAATCCTAGTATCCGATAGACGTCATTGTGCAGAAATGAATTGCTAAGTACATACAGTTATTAATTTATCATAATACTAGTTGACCCGGCGAACTTTGTTGCGCCTCAAAAGCAATAAATGATTAAATTTTAGTTTTGATTAATTTCAATTGGCGCTTTCTATCGGCACGCGTCGGAAAGTACTGCTGCACGACGCAACTGCTACGTCTCTACTTTTAAATCTTTAATAGCATCGAAAATATTCATTTGAATTCATGTTGTAAAGGGCCTTACATGCACATGTACAATGCATTTGAGTTACTTAATTAAATAGGTATCAATGCTGCAATGTTTAAATTGGCACGAAAATAAGTCACTGCAAATTAGGGAAATAAAAATGGTTATCCCCAAGATAAAGATATTCACCACCGGAGACTTTTTTGTAGACCTTCTTAAGCATGATTATGTAGTACGCTGTATTGATATATCACTTAGGGTTCAACCATTATTTGCAATGAAAGTTCCAACTTCGAAAATGATCACTTTTTCTCTACCTTTTTATGCATATATTATACATGGAAACCACCCTCTTCTATCCTTCTAACTATTAAAAAACCACATCAAAATCTGTTGAGTAGTTTTAAAAATCTAACCATTTAATGCCTACAGTGGAAAGCGACTTGTGACTTGGGATCAGTCGTGTAATTTAATTATTCTCATTATAAATACAAAAATGAACTACACTAGTGACCTCTTTTGATTAATCTTGGTGTTGTTTATACAACTGAAGTACAATGTAGTTCCGGCTTGCAATTACAGATGGCAATAGTAAGACCCTTTTCAGCATTTAAATTTGCCTATTTAGCGTTACAAACATACGACATACACATGTGTTCGTCCTGAAGTATAGATACAAGAAGTTCGAATGGCGTAATGTTGAACCATTCGTTGTCCCCTAAATGGAGATTTACATTTTCGCCGGTAGAGCGCGCCATTTTTCAAGAAGTACTCGTTTATATCCTTACGCAGGAAGTTTTGTCGCCACAAATCTGTTTAAAAGAGAGAGAAAGAGAGAGAGAGATTTCAGATTTAATTTTTCAACGCGTGTTTACGTGTAATATAATAATAATAACAAAAAAAACGTCCTTAATTCTTCCGCAGCCAGAGGCAGAAAATAGCACTAAGATCCGAGTTTATTAATGTGTAAATAAATACTAAATTAAAACAATGGAGAAGCCGTTCGGTCTCCATGTATCAGTATTTCGTGATCTCAGCCTTCATTAGGGGCAAAATATGGGCAAATATTACATTAACAATAGGCCAGAAAACATCACTGTCATTTTAATAATGTTTATGGACTATTTATGTCTCAGGTGGATCCCCAAGTCCAAACCCAAACTACGTACCCACAAGCAGTTACTCACCGACACGCCGCCACGAAGCTGTGACCTCATCTGATGCGGCGAGCGCCCGCTTTTCATTTTGGCCAGATGGTAATAATGAGGGATAAGAATTCCTCTTTAATTATGTTAAAAAAATATATAAAACCTTATAAATATATCTGGACAGTGCATGAAAAAAATTACAAATATTGTAATTACAAAAATATTATTTATTTATTATTTTTTCTGTCTATTGGTAGAGAGTTAGAGATACATTCTCAACCAATTTCCTTTTAAACCATAACAATTCCTTATATTTTGACGAGTCGTGTGGTGTATTGGTAAAGCGACCGATTGCAGAATCGATATTGGCGGGTTCGATCCCCATCCGAGTACAAATATTTGTAACAATCATGAATGTTTGTATATAGTGTGGGTGTTTTTCTATGTAATGTTTAAGTATGTCTTAGAAGGTAAAAGAAAATTATATATTATTATGTAAACATATCCGTTATCCTTATAGTTGCTTAGTTTAGAACTAGAGGGCGCTGTGTGTATTGTGTTCAAGATAAGATTATTTATTATTTTAGGAACAACCGTAGCTAAATTATTTCTGAATAGATCATTATTTCCTTTTTGAAGTGAGTGATTATTATAACTTAAAATTTATGCAAACAAATAAGGAAAGCTTTCATCAATTTTCATGTGGCTTATCTCAATTCTCTTTATTTATTTCTATAGCAACTTTTCTTATTAATTGGGATTATTTGGGATAGAGTGAAGTGAGATTTGAAAACCACCAATAAAAGATTTGTTTGTTTGTTTGTTTTTGATTTGACACGCGACACTCATAAAATAATGAGTCGATTTTCGTAGTTCCCTCATGACTTTGTCTAGTGTTTCCATAAGTATTGAAGTAGGTTAAAACCTTACCCACAATTTATTAGCTAATTAAACATAAACAAACATAAACATTACTTCACGCCTTTTTCTATCCGAAGGTGTAGGCAGCGGCTGTTAAGCCTCGACTGTTAATAGCTACCTATTTTTTATATCTTTATTCGGCTACAACTTGGAATATAATTAAAAATAATTATTAAGTTCGATAGATCTATGCCAGTGAGTTTTGGTGTGGACCAATAGCTTTTAGAGTTTAATTAAATAGTTTATTAATTCGTTGAATAATTGCATAATCAGATTGCCAACATCCTGGCTAGCTTCTATCAGGCGATTGTCTAGCCTAATAGCCTAAACTGTACAAAAGAACTTCATATTTGACCACTATAAAGAAATGTGTACTGATTGTCATTTGGTTAAGCTTGTTAATATGAGATAAGTGGCGGATCACCTGATGGTAAGCTACTGCCGGTGTCCCTAGACACCTACCTGTTACAGTTGCGTAGTCAACCCTTAAGATGCGATAGAGAAGGGATTGGAACGCTAGATGGGAATGTGGGGCAAGTGCTCTACTACTTCAAATATTAATTATTTTCATTACAAATATTGATTATTAATTTTATTTTAGCAGGCGTGAAGGAGGAGGCATCGTCTAGCTTCATAACGAACGCGGCATCATATTCAAAATGCTTCATGTAAAATAATAAAAAAACAGCATCATATCTCATAAAAATATAAAAAAAAACAACAACATTATAACATCGTAATTAGTAAGTTATTATTTGTTTTATTATTTACCAAGAAATAATAATATGTACTTTTAAGTAAGTGCATATATATATATTTATATATACATACCTATATATTATTATTGTTGTGTTCAATGGTGAATGTAAGTAAATATCGTAAATGCATTTAATATTATTTTGACATGTTTTTTATGTATAATCATGTATATGCGTTGATATATTAAAAATATCTGTCGGTCTATCTGTATCGAACTCGGTAGAGTCTTTGAGTGAAACAACGAACTCTCATTTGGTCAAAATGGTCATATACATTTTGGATCGCTTGTAAAATAATATCTGTTATTTTATCATTGTCTATAATTGTTAAATAATAGTATATGCAATAATAACATTATTATAAAATATTGTACAATATTATTTCTTACTGGATGTTGTTTTGTATATTAATTTTATTAAAATAATATTAACCATAGTTATGTACGTAAGTACTTTAATAACGAAACATAATTTGCAGTAAAAGTTCAAATATTGTAAAAAAAAAACAAATGAAACAATATCAGTTATTATCATCATCATTTTTTATTTTATTTCTATAAATAAAAAATATAACACCTGTAGAAATAATAATTTAAAATGTATATATATACACAATAATACAAACATGTATGTATAAAATACATAGATACCTAAGCGGAATTTTTAAATATCTTTAAGAGTTGACACAATTCATATTTAATTACTAAAAACTAATTTCTGATAATATCATAAAATATTTTCAATATTAGGAAACTTAACTCACTGACGATGAAAATGGGTTATTCATATTGGATGACACGAAAATATATTCATACCACATAAATTATTTCTAGATATAGGTATTTGGATAACATCGAATGATGATAAGGTTCACGCAAATCTAGGCTAATATTGTAATATCAATTCGAGAGGCACTCGATTTGTTTAATCAATTTTTTAGATAACACTACATAAACTGTCCGAGTAGCTACTCCAAAGCTATATTAGTTACACACAAAAATAAAAAAAATAAAAAAAAAACAGAGAAAAAAATGCATGCTGTATATATATATATATATATGTATTAGAAATGAGATCATACAAATGTCAAATATACAGGTTGCTCTTAATAATCGGTGCCTCGATAAATTGTTTTATTCTTATTACATATTTATTATGTATATTCTTGTATGTTAATGGCTGTATTTAAGTCAACTATATGAAAAAAAAAAACACTTTTTCGTTATTTAAATGTGAATTTCCTTTAAATATAATTATTGTTGGATAAAGAGTGTTGCGTAAGAAATTAAATACTTATAAGCCAAATACTAGAATAGAAGCTTTGATCGAAAGTAATAATAATAATCAATCACTGATCAAATCTTGGTTTACCGGTAAGAATAAATATGTAAATTCTACTAAATTTCTATTCAAAGTAATTGGCTAAAGATTTGAAAACATATTTAAAAAAATACACATCGAGCTTTGGTAAATTGATGTTAATAAATATGCACATTTCCTTAGAATATAACATTAAATCTACTACTTTATGTAAAGCTACCATTTTCAAACATCCTGTATTTATTATCAACTAACTACCCACATAAATAATTTATAAATATGTGCGTTATTAGTGTTAAAAAGAGTTCCGCATTATTCCGGACAGCGGATAAAATCTGCATACATATATAATGGCATTCAGTGGGAGATTCAAAGTATATCTACCACACCAACTTTGAAATATTTCCGAAAATAACGGAAAATCATAGTTTTTTTCTTTTAAAAAAATCTCTGAAACCACTTTATTTTCCAATTCATAATTCTGTTTCATCAATAATGTCTACAGTGTATCTCCTAGGGTCGTATACGTTCGCTAAAAAAATACCATCTGTCAACTTTTTAACATTGTTAAGTTTTATTTTTTAAATGTTTTAATTTTAATTACACTACACTAAAGATAAAATAATTATAGAAACTTTCATGTTTTGTTTTTAATTTCTTTGGTAGATATTCCTCGCGTTTACTATTTAGAACACACTCTATATAAGGAAATTATATGTACAAGAGAAAAGGGGGATGAAAGAGTGTTGGATATGGAAAGAATGAAAGATGAAAGAACGACTAAGCAGATATACGATGGAAAAGCGAAAAGACGTAAAAAGAGGCAGAGATCTGAAGGAAGATATCTCATCTACGATGATTACCACGACCTAAAATCTCCAATCTATGAGCGTACACAAAAATCTTACGAACAGGATAGGACCAAGTGAGGAGTGAAAAAAAAAACGGTTTTATGTGGGACTTGAAACTCTGCCATCTCCGTAATGGAATCGGCGTGAAGATATGTATTAATACATTAGGTGATAATATTCAAAAACTTAAAATGTAATAACTAGTTTGTAAAAACCCTTCTTGTGGTATCAAAAATAACTTATACGATAATAATATTATGTATTATTATTTATTTTTTTATAAAATTTGGATATATCAATTTTAGAAAAAGCGGTGAAAAATTTCGGCATTCCTCATTATCGTCATCTTCGAAACCTTATTCCCCATTAATTAAAAAGTCTCAATATTCAGTTTATTGTCACAGTTCATTTTGATGAATCTTTCTTCTTCAAACGAAGCGATTTGCTACGCGGCTCTGATGGACGCTGGAGTAGTCCTGGGGACCTCTCAACGCTTAACGAGTGTCCACGTTCACGTGCCGGTATCGGATTGGTAAGATGAAGTACTGAGTTATTATGAGCAGACAACATGGGCAATTCACTATAGACCGAAGCTTCACATCCCCTGGCAATATCACTCCTAAGTTCATCAACTGCCATTGATGTTAAATCGTCAGAATCAGTATCTTCTGAATCCAAGACTCTGTAAAAAAGAAAATAGTCATTTTACAAAAATCATATATTCTTGTCGTAAATCGAAGTTAAGTTTATCTGAGAAGAGATATTGTTGCTGCAGCATGTTAAAAAAATGAAGAAGATCTTAATACACACCTGTAAAATAATTCGCTATTTCGCAAAGTAATTTACGGTCGCAAAAGCAATTAAAAATATCCTTATTAAAATAAGTATCAAGTGTAATTTATAAATTCGACTAACCTTAATTCTATTTTACTGATTCTTTGAGTTATTTTAGCTTGCTGCTCACCGACGTCTGTTAGTAGGCCCTGCAAGCGATTTGTTAACATTTCAACGGTTGTTTCAATTTGATGCACCTGCTCCTCTAAGCTCTGTTGTGTTGTTTGCGCATTCTCAAATACTGCCTCATCGAGCAACCCATCCTGCAATTTTTCATTAATATCATCATTTTTTTTCTATTTAACAAACAACAACACCTTTTGAGGAAACCTATTAAATAACTTCGTAATTTATTTAAATTACTAAATACTGAATTCAAATACTCTTTTTGCTATAGTACAAAAGTTTATACGAAGGTTAAATGAATTTGCCTATATATTTAAGAGATGCATCCGTATAATAAGATTGAGAACTGATCGCAAATAATCAATCACAAAAAGGCAAATTAATTCAACATGATTAAATTAGTTGTATTTAATTTACAAACCTTTCTCAATAACTGGCAGCCACGCTCAGTAAGAGTTGCTCTAGCATCAGGATAGTCAGCAAGCGCTTCCCACAAATCTCTTTTTGCCAAACAAAATAAATCCGAATAGCCTAAAGCTCGAACATTGGCCGTTCTTCTATTACCAGTTCTATTGCCAGCTATCTCTAAGACACTCACTTCACCAAAAACAGATCCAGCGCTAAGTGTAGCTAACACAGTTTTTCCATCATCAGCGACCACTTGTAGCCTCCCTCTTTTCACAATGTACATTTCTTTTCCCACATCACCTTTTCTACAGATATAATCACCAGGACTGAAAACTTGCAACTTCAATTTTAGAACTAGCGCTTCCAACAGACCTGGTTCGCAATCTTGGAAAATTCTTACTTTACGCAACGTATCCAAATGAACACGTATAGCTATTTCGGCTTTTAACTTATCAGGCAGAGAAGACAGTACGTTCTCTTCGTCTAAAGCACCACATTGCGCCCAAGTATATGCGAACCAACGTATAACTCTTGCTTCTAGTTCTCCACTCACTTTCCTAAAAGCCATATACTGTTTCACACCATCCATTTTATTTTGAAATTCAACTCTGGCAACATTCATATTTGATATCATAGAACCAATGTTACCAACTATAGTGGCGAATATTAACACGCCTGCTAAGAAATCCGCTACTACGAACAGATACTCCACATCTTGCTCCGGCTGTGGTGTTTCTCCTATTGTTGTGAGCGTGAGAGTGGACCAATAGAAACTATATATGTATTGATGTGCTAGTGATTCGTTACGGGTATCATTAACATTGTAAGTATATACCCAACTGTCAGTACCAAATCCAATGGCATAGCTTATAACGAAATATAAGCAAGCATTCCAATGTATGAGCACAAGAATCGCCATGACGACCTGCAAATATAAATTTTTAAATGAAATATAGTCTCGTTGGTCTAGAGATCGAGCTCAACAGAACCCCGCTTCTGAATCAGAAATAGTGGGATCAAATCTGGGCTCACACCAATGATTTCTCGAAATTATTTTCGGAAGTCACGTGTTAAATAGATATTATTCATAGATATCATTTATAGCAAGCGGTTCTGCCACCTATTCAATTTAGGACGTAAAAAGCGAGTCGTGTTTAAACAGCCGCTGCCTACAACTTCGGGTAGAAAAATTAACTTTGGTCGTTGGAAATTTAAGTATATTATTGTATCAATGGTACAGACCTTACATATCCGAAATGCGTTCGGATAGCTGGTGGCTGTTTCCGTACGGTCAAACCACTCCCACATTCGAGGCAGTCGGAATAGTCGATTTAATCGTACTATTACGGGGCACGGTAAACTTTTCTGGAACATAGTCAACATTCACATTAGAAGTGTTCTTTTTTATTTATTTCGGTACTTAGTAGTTTTGGAACGCTAACTCGTTATATAATAAATAATTTTCTGGGATCCAGGTATTTTGACATGATGCAAACCCATCGTGTCGAGTTTCTTTTCTATTTCTTAATAATTAACGAATTACAAATATCTATAAAAATATGGTGTAGGTATATTTTTTTAAATTTATAATAACATAACATAACATAACTTCACGCCTTTTGTTACCCGAAGGTGTAGGCTGCGGCTGTTAAGCTTCGTCTCGCCGTTATGTTTACGTCCCAAATGGGATAGGTGGCGAACCTATTGCCATACCGGGCACAAAGTTTTCAGTCATCGATATTTATCACATAGAACTTCCGAAAACAATTTCGATAAGTCATTGGTGTGAGCCAGTGTCAGGAATCTAACCCGGACCACGGGATCAGAAGCCGTTTGCTCGACCACTGGGCCACCGAGACATGTATTTTATTAATAACCTGCAAATTTATGAATAACCTGCCAATTTGTCTGAGTCTCGGTGGTCCAGAGGTCAAGCACACGGCTTCTGAATCCAGAGGTCGCGATGACTTTTCGAAATTAATTTCGAAAGTTATGTGTGATAAATATCGATGACTAAAAAACTTCGTGCCCGGTATAGCAATATGTTCGCCACCTATTCCATTACGGACGTAAAAATAACGGCGAGTCGAGGCTTAACAGCCACTGCCTACAGCTTCGGGTGAAGTTATGTTATGTTATTACTATCAAGATTTCCCTAGTTAAGTAGGCACATAGAAAAATAGGTACTAACAGCATCGCAAGTTCCTGGTTTCCACCAGTAATAAGTAACATCTGTTGGCAGCAGGGACATCATATCATATCTCCATGAAACAGACTTTAGATAATGTTTTCTCAGCAGTTGCGAGTCCTTTATCATTAAACCTTGTTCGAGATAACCTGTAAAAATCAACACAGAATAAAAAACACAATTAGTTATTATATTAATTATAATATAAATAGCAGACCAAAACCGTTGTCTTGCCAAAAAATAAAATTTATAAAATCGGATTTGATCGTAGGGGGTTGAAAATTTAGGGTTGTATGTATTTTTGTATCCCGTTTTATAAAAAAAAATAAAAAAAAACAGAAATATATCGAAAAATTCAATAGAAATATTGAGGGATGGGCTACCCTTCTGATTTACCCGATATGCACACAGAATTTCATGAGAATCGGTCAAGCCGTTTCGGAGGAGTATGGGAACGAACATTGTGACATTAGAATTTTATATATTAGATGTAACATCACAACTTCAACGTTAGCTTTGTAAATAGATGGCAGTAACCACACATCGGGACATTGTATTGTGTATATTCTCACCAAGTCTCTTGCGGGGTAAGCAGCAGCCCCGGATCTTCAATTTTTTTAGGCGGGGCACAAACTGTAAAATGCCGCCCCCACCCCTTATTTATTTTTACCTGTATCATCCGTGATTTCAGCATCAGATATCTACTACAAGGGTAGAATAAATTCGCAGGGCAATACAAATTTTGGGAAAAGCATACTGCAAATCATGCGAATAGCTCTGTTGCAAGAGATAAAAATTGTCAAATAAAAGCGGAGCTTACTTTTTAAAAGCGTAAAGACTCAGATACTCACCGAAGCACCCGGGACCGGTGAGTACCTGAGTCAAATAAAAAGAGAAGAGACGGCGAGATGACACTATTGCGCATCCGACCTGGACTCGGCCCAGCACACGCTATACGCATACACGAGGTCTGCCCGGCATGGGCGGCCAAGCGTCAAGTCCTGGTCGACGGTATCGGGCGAGACCTGTCCCCGCCGGCGTTGATAGCGACAATGCTGGCGGGCGAGGAGGAGTGGAGGGTTGTGGTCTCCGTCTGCGAAGCTGTGATACTCCAGAGGATGACTCCCCGGTGCGGCCGAGGAGGGTCGTCGGAGGTGCCGCCAGCCGCGCGTCTCTTTACAGCGCGTGGTCGGAGCCGCCCCGCCCTCCCCGAGGATGAGCTCCCCTCGTAACAGGGGGGGGGGTTGGAGCCCTAAGATCTGATAGCAGTTTACTGCTTTGGGAGTCCTACACTGCCTCCTACCGTCCCCAGGCGGGGGGTGTGCATAAAGCATTTCCTCGCGTAAAAAAAGGCCTTTGGTGTGAGACGCTACTTGCGTTGATAGCCTTGCGCTATCACACCTTTCAAGCATGATAGGGGTGGCCGGTGATGCTGCTGCTTCAGTATAAAATCTCAAGTGGCACAAATAAAGAAACCTTGTAAGTGATTATGTTATTGAGCCGTTTGGAGTTGAGACTCTAGGGACATGGGGTCCGAGTGCTCATGCACTCTATAAAGATCTTGCAAAGAGACTGATCGAGGCCTCTCGCGACCAGAAGGCTGGTCTATTCTTCACATAGAGGATAAGCATTGCTGCATACACGAAAATTGCATTTTTGGTCCCAGAAAATATAAGCTAAGACCATATAAACGCTTTCATATTAGGTCACCCCCTGTACCACTTAGACGCTGTTAAATATCTTGCATTGCGTTATTTAGATTCAATGTTTTCGGATTGATTTACTGCTAATAATACAGCCTGATTGTTAAAGAAAGACCGTTTTTGGTCAGTATTTTTTTTTACTTGTACTGTTATTTATACCGTCAAAGTTATGTAATTTAGGAGTCTGTAAAATGTGGATTTTGCCGCCCTCGGAACCTGCCGCCCGGGGTATGGGCCCCGGCTTGCCCCCCTAGATCCGGGGCTGGTAAGCAGACAGACCAGAGCGCCATAAACACGATTCTTACACACCTCTTTGCGCTTCATTGACTTTCACAACTATTGTCATACGCGCTCGTCGGTATTCAAACTTCCTGACAGCAATTCCCTCACAGACGCGTTCCATTTAATCATGGAGATTGTGTAGTCGCCGTCATCGACTCCTAGTTGTTTCCACTAGTGCACTATATATCAGCTATATATTGGTCGACCTATATATCGACCTCATATAATGATGAATTGTACAAACAAATATTGAATCCAATTTATCAGTGTGTATGCATTCGGGCCGTGTTTAGCTTGTGCCGCTGTATTTTATGAGTGTGTGTTTAATGTGAGGTGTGGGAGTGCCGCTGTGACGCTGGTGCTGTACCTTGGCTCGCGGCAAATTTACGACAAAAAATATGGTACGTGTTTCACTTACGCACCCGGCTGAAAGTTTGACATTTGCAGCTTTTCGTGAAAAGTTTGCTTCGGAAAAATACAGTGTGGTAGTGTAGTCAAATACCACGAAAATCACAAAATAATGACTTTAAGTGGATCATGCTGCTTTAGGTTTGGTAAAAGAGATATCCAGAGACTCACTCAAACCCCTTTCTCCTTCTTAGCCTATCATAAAGGCCTGCAACACAACTGTAACACTATATGTGTTGCAGATGTCTATGGATAATGCTAGTCACTTAATAAAAGTAGACCCGCTTGCTCTTTTTATTTTGCTATATTATACTTGAAGAATTAATGATGGAACATTCTAGTAAACCATGATTTAATATTAATAAATAAATAAAAATTCCCGCTATCGCCACCACGATATTTGAGAACCTTTTTGGCCAACGAACCATTAATATCTATAAAGTACGAAATATTCCTATTTAGATAACATAACATAACTTTACGCCTTTTGTTACCCGAAGGTGTAGGCAGCGGCTGTTAAGCCTCGTCTCGCCGTTATGTTTACGTCCCAAATGGAATAGGCGGCGAACCTATTGCCATACGGGGCACAAAGTTTTTCAGTCATCGATATTTATCACACATAACTTCCGAAAACAATTTCGAAAAGTCATTGGTATGAGCCAATGTCTGGAATCAAACTCGGACCTCTGGATCAGAAGCCGTATGCTCGACCACTGCGCCACCGAGACTATAAACTATTACTCATAATTAGATATTTTTATTTATACTAGTTGAACAAAATGCGTTTGGTATGCAGTAGAATTTATTTTTAAAAATGCATTTATCTCTGTTGAGAAAATGATTCTATATCTGACCAATAATAATTACTGCACTGAAACCATACTATGAATCACATAGATATTCTACGGTTAAAACCTACCATCTGAAAATTGTAGAAAAGTACTGTCAAAAAATAGGTATTACCCTACAACCGATTAGAAATCCATAACCAAATAGAACATTAGTCTTTCGTCGTCGGCGTATTATAACTAGGGGATTCCCCTCGTTTTTATTTTATGAACTTTCAATTCGGGCAACAGTATCCTTTAGAGTTAGATGTCGTGATTCCTGTGAATTGTGAAATACCTTCACATAGATCTACTTATAAGGAGGAAGTATAGTTTGTACAGCAGAGCTACGGAGTTTGCTGCATAAATAGGTCGGCTCGACCGGTGTAAAACAACGAACTGTCAGAATATACCTACTCTTGCTCCTGCCGTGTTTAGTTCGGTGAGAGACGTGTACGGAGATCTACCCCCTTCTGCCATTTAACTCTCCTAAAAGCAGGCTATGCAATGCTATCTGTGCCGCAGTTGTCCATCGTCGGTGTGAGTTCCTAACCTAAGTAGGTGACCCGCTTGCTCTCCCAACAGATAAAAAGGGGTTTTTGAACAGTTAGTAGTCTGAGTGTATTCTGCTGTAGTCTATTGTAATCTGCTTTCCTAAGTTTAATTATGAATTAAAGATAATTTCATCGTTTTGGATAATAAAAGTCATGCCTATGATGTAGGTATATCATTGAATAAGTGTGTTAGACACAATTGGTTTAATTTGTATCAGAGTTGATTTTGTTTGAACATACTACAGTGTAACAATCATGATCCACATTTACATGACACGAGAAATGCAATATATATATGCGGAAAAATCAACTAGGCAGGGTCGCGGTATGTTTGTTCATATTTTAGCTAAATTTGATGACGCAAGGTGCGGCACCGCGTATGGGGATGTGGGTGTCATGTTTGTTTGTTGATCTTTTGAAACAATATCTACAACTTATCATACTAGTAATACATAAGTGATATTGATTTTAACGATATTTGCAAATATCTGATATTCAGTATGGTATCCTAGCTAATAGAGCCGATATACTGAGGCCGAGGCTGTATAGGCTTACCACCGATTCTATACGACCCAAACATATTATTTACTTCCAGATATACCACAAAGATGCCTATAGCTACCTTGTGCAGCTACGGTGTAAAGATATAAAAAACATTTTATCCAATTCATTTCGCCAGTAGATAGCATTAGTATATTTATATTATAAAAAGAAAACAATCGCTAAGCAATGTAAATAATAAATCATTAATACGCATAAAATGTTTGATAAAATTATTATTATTTTATAACTACCCACTAAAAATACATACCTTCATGCACATGAACAATTGTGTCGATTATATAAATGGCGTCGCATAAGTAGTCCAAGATATACCAAACACACGTCAACTTGTCCAACTCCCAGAAGACGGCTCGCCCAATAACAAACACCACGTTGTAGAGTATAGCCAAAGACACGACAGCTAGCCACTAGAATACAATTCATTGACATAAAAAATTACTTAAAAAAAAAATTAAAACAGACTTTTAGAAACGTAAACCGCAGTACAACACAGTAACAGTACCACTATAACTAAAAAGCGATAAATAACGTAATTTACTAATTTGTATACTTATTACAATATACAAAACGTAATACTTTAATAAAGTCTTTTTAACTGTTAAAATATTTACAATTGTCACTCATTATTGAAGCCGGTGCAACACCATAGAGTACGTTACCTAGGCTGGCACTAGTCGGTTAAAAATCAACGAGACTAAACAATTGAAATTATTAATTGAACCGCACGACGTCAGACACGATGGATGAACAAAGCGAATGTTAAAAACTTCCCTCACAATTCTGAATCATTGCAAAAAGGTATAAAGCCGTACAAAATGTTGGTTTATTTATAATCACGTTGTAAGTTAAAGTAAAAGACTTGAGCTACGTAAAATTATTGTTTAGAGTAGGTACGAAAACAATTCGTAACAATATCTTTAAATAAGTTTAGGTAAGTGTATTTAAAACGTCTTTAAATAACTCTAGCCATCAATTGTGGCAGCCAAGTGAAGGGACAGTGATATTATCGCTTTTTTCTACCCTGAAGTGGAAGAACAAACTAAGCGAAAATGGTTTCCAACTCAAAAAGGGGCACATAACTGTAACACTATTTGTGTTGCAGATGTCTATGGTGGTGCTAGTCACCTAATAAAAGTTGACCCGCTTGCTATATACAGCCTAACGCTACGGTCTCAATCAAAAAATAACTACCCATTCCAATAGTTATTTGGGAAGTATTATTTTGTTTATTCATGTTTTTATATTATTTAATATTATTTTTATAGTAATAATCTTGATCTTTTTTTTGCAGATAAATTTGATGTATGATTTTGTTTCCGAAAAGGGAAACTATAATTTATCGCGTCTACAGAACAATCACTCTTCTTCTGGAAGAAGAGTGACTCACTACTCTTCACTTCATTGTCCAGGGTTCAAGTCCTATTCGTAATTAACACAGAATCGAGTTTGGCGAATTGGATTCCCACCCGAGTACAAATATTTATGACAAGCATGAATATTTGTATGGCGTCTAGGTGTTTTTCTATATATCTATTATAAGTATTTATTTATTTATATATACTTTATTGCACACACAAAAAAAAAATACAGATACATAATAAAGAACTACAAAAGAAAAGTATATAATATGTATTAATATCCGTTACCTAGTTGCCATAACACATACATTTAGTTGCTTAGCTTGGAACTAGATGGCGCTGTGTGAATTGTGTCTAAGATATTACTATTAATATAATTACTTGATATATACATACATGATAATGTGCCGGTAGTGTTGGATCAAAAGCGAGCTTCAGACCACAAAATAACTTAGATCTTTTAGCTTGATACAATGGCTCTTCGGGATCATTGAAGGTCTGCGCTGCAAACTTGTCCAAGAACCAGTCTGGTGGTTTAGAGCGTCCCTCTCCATTGATTTGATAGCGTAAGTTTCTTGCGAACCTGTTGAATTGTCTTCGCATCCAGCTGTTACTCACGTCACCCTCACTGGTCACCTGTCATGAGTAAAAAAATAAATAATAGTTTAAAAAACTAAAAAACAAGCTTTTTATAGAAAACCGAACTAAAAAATAGAAAATAAGTTTTAATAAATTTCAATTAAGAATAGTGTTAAAAAATTCAATAAATATAAATTAATAATAGTGTGAATAAAAAAAAAAAATTTTATTTTAAAAAAAGCGTGGGGTGCTTTTTAGGATATTATCAAAATGGTAATCACTCTACTCATATCTGTCAGTAAAATATTTATAACTATTGACACCATGGACCCCACGCTTTTTTTAAAATATTTTTTTTTTATTCACACTATTATTAATTTATATTTATTGAAATTTTTAACACTATTCTTAATTTAAATTTATTAAAACTTATTTTCTATGTTTTAGTTCGGTTTTCTGTAAAAAGCGCGTTTTTTAGTTTTTTAAACTATTATTTATTTTCTATTTTTTTAGTTCAGTTTTCTATAAAAAGCGTGTTTTTTAGTTTTTTTAAACTATTATTGTTTATCAAATTAGTGTATTGACACCAGTCCTCGATAAATCTACAAAGTTTGAACGAAATCTGGCCTTTTAAAGTGGATCAAAATCGCGCACAAAGAAGTCGGTTACAAACATACAAGTGAAACTAATAAAAAGCTAATAATAATATCAGTATATATACCGCTATAATTTGACAACCATAGATAAGAATAATAGATCGGCAGGAGTCACCCAAACAACGAGACCAAAAATGGGTTGTTGATTTGTAAGTGACTTATCACTGTGTGCGTGAAAAGCGCTTCAAAGTGTCAACTTTTACTTATTTAATGTTCATGTGTTGAAATGTAAATATCCTGAAAATCTAATATACGCGGTTGCGCTGTCAGTGATGAATATTAGTACATATTTCCTGGCATGTGCCATCTATTATAGTCCATGCTAAATCTATGCTTCAAACTGACTTCAGCATAAATCTTTGACATTTGACGGATTAAAAGTAAAAAGTAAAGTAAAAAATCTGGTTGCCTGTAAAGTCGGTTTTACGGGCGAAGATTTTACGTGACAACGTCTTTTTCTCGGTAGAATATTTATTGATATGAATATAATTAAATTGCACAATAGGAACAAGGAATTGAATGAAAATAAGAATTGCACAAATTTTAACTATAGAAATATATTTTGTTTACTAAAACATTGTACATGTAAACTTAAACTTAACTAATTCCTATTTGAGTGATTTTGTTGAGGATAGGACGATGATAGGAGAAATATGAAATGAAAGGAAGTGTTTCTGCTGTAATGTGTCTTGCGAAAGTCAAGTCGATAGTTGTTCCTTTTAACGTAGTTGACTTAGAAACGTTTGATACGCAATCAAGATTATACGTATTTTTCATGAAATTAAGAAACGAGTTGTCAGGCTTTACGTTTTTGTTAAAATCTGAAATCAAAAGAAAATTTTTGTAATTTTAAAGAATCAATTCGAAAATCAAAACATTTATTCAGATCGAAGGTTCAAATTTTTGCTAAATAAATTTGAAATTAATGAAAATTTGTAAAATAATAATTAATTAATTAATTAATTTTAAACTAATAATTTACTTAACACTATCAACATTTATCAATAGTATGACATAACCTATAAACTCAGTTTCTCAACTTTTGTGTCAATCTAACAATTAATCAATCAATCATAGTTTACGATAATGAAATATCAGTGTACAATTATTTACCTTTATTGTTGTAGTTGTTGTAAATGACGAATCTAAGCACTCCACATTTTCACTACAGACACAGCTGACGATACTTTAACCACACGTGTGAACTTGTATTATGACGCTTTCTTGTTTTTCCAACGCCAAGAACGTTCGAGAAAGACAAAGACAGAGACACAAGCATGCGCCGATTCAATGCGCCTAATTCTCTAGTGCTGCGCGCGCGGCAGACCGATCATAGTTGAGTGGGAGAGAGACGCAAGGCATTCGGCGGGCCTCTCTCTCGTTCGGTGACTCATCGTAACGTTACCGAGCGTTACACTTTTTCATAAGTGACTCCCAGCCGCAACCTAATTTAAGACGTTGTCACGTCAAAAGATCCTTCAGATACATTAATATTTATCGATTTGGTTCTGTAGATCCAGAGATCATAGGGATTACCAAGCTAACAAACTTTACTTCTTTATAATAGTATGTATGTATATCTCGGTGGCGCAGTGGCTAGCCCCCCGCTTCTGATTTAAGAAGTAGTGGGTTCAAATACTGGCACACACCAATGACTTTTCGAAATTTTCGGAAGTTACGTGTGATAAATATCGATGACTGACAACTTTGTGCCCGGTATGGCAATAGGTTCGCCACCTATTCCATTTGGGACGTAAATATAACGGCGAAACGAGGCTTAACAGCCGCTGCCTACACCTTCGGGTAGAAAAAGGCGTGAAGTTAAGTTGTTATGCTATGTTATCTATGTATCCTCATGGTGGTCCAGTACTCGAGCACCTCGCGTCTGAATGAAGAAGATGCGGGTTCGAATCTTGGCTCACACCTATGACTTTTCGAAATTCTTTTCGGAGGTTATATGTGATAAATATCGATGACTGAAAACTTTGTGCCCGGTATGGCAATAGGTTCTATTCAAACGTCGAATCGAGGCATAACAGCCACTGTCTACACTTTCGGGTAGAAAAAGGGCTGAAGTGGTGTTACATTAGATGTCTCACACGAATGTATGCGGTTCATGAAATTCATTCAACTTAAATAATATAATTAGCTAGTACCACATTTGTGTTTAAAATTTTTATAGTTTTTTTTTTAGTATTTCATGAGACTTTTTTAATAAAAGTAGTTTAAATCTTGCTTGCTTTGCGGTTTTTTTTTGTTTAATCATAATAAATAACCCTCTTAATTTTCATATTTTTTTATAATTACTCAATTATAGTTAACGAGTTTTCTATTTTTTCTACTAGAGTAAAATTATTCATAAATTTTACTACTTCTTCTAATAGAGTAAGTTAATATATTTTGCTTATGCAACATAATATTTCAGTCAAATAACTTGCTTATTATTCCCATTAAAAAGTATTGAGATACAAAGAAATAGGTTTGCATGTAATAATTAAACATAACATAAACATAACTTCACGCCTTTTGTTACCCGAAGGTGTAGGCAGTGGCTGTTAGGCCTCGTCTCGCCGTTATGTTTTATGTCTCAAATGGAATAGGTGGCGAACCTATTGCCATACCGGGCACAAAGTTTTCAGTCATCGATATTTATCACACATAACTTCCAAAAACAATTTCGAAAAGTCATCGGTGTGAGCCAGTGTCAGGAATCGAACCCGGACCTCTGGATCAGAAGCCGTGTGCTCAACCACTGCGCCACCATAGGTCTTTTAAGGTAGTCTCGGTGGCGCAGTGGGCGAGCGCACGGCCTCTGATCCAGAGGTCCGGGGTTCGATTCCAGACACTGGCTCACACCAATGACTTTTCGAAATTGTTTTCGGAAGTTATGTGTGATAAATACCGATGACTGACAAACTTTGCGCCCGGTATGGCAATAGGTTCTCGCCACCTATTCCATTTGGGACGTAAACATAACGGCGAGACGAGGCTTAACAGCCGCTGCCTACACCTTCGGGTAACAAAAGGCGTGAAGTTATGTTATATTATAACGATTGTAGACTAACATTATTTGAACCTTGAATAGTGCCATTTTCGATGACAACCTTCAGCGCAATCAATTATAACATAATATATAAATAGCTCGTCTATTAAAAATAAAGTTCTTTCCTTAAAGTAGCGTAAGTAACCTCACGCCTTTTTCTACCTCGACTCGCCGCATCGTTATGTAACGTCGCAAATGGAATAGGCTGCGAAGCTATTATCATACACCATGCACAAATTTGTCAGTCATCAATGTTTAAGACACTTAACTTCAAAAAGGAATTCCAAGTAATCTTTGGTGTGACTCCAGAATCGAACCCACGACTTCTGAATAAGAAGCGTCTCTCAGTCAGCCGGGAGCGAAAGAAACACATATGGCTGACAAGCTTACACAGCACAACACCGAAAAATGGCGGGATAACCATTCAAAAATATGGGTCAATCTAAGTGATCTTCGTAGGGGCGGGCAGCAGCGCCCTATCTTTAAAAGGTTCACCCCCTGCGGTCTCCAACACGTCTGCCCAGCGTGGGGACTATGGGCAAAAACCTCTCATGACAAAAGCGCGCTTACAACGGCCCCCAGTTCCCGGTGGTCCCACTATTCCCGGCCAAGGCAACGGTCGTGGTAACGGTGGGACAGGGTGTGCGAAGAATCTCCGGGTTACGGCAGGCTGCCAAAAACAACTACTCGTGGCCACTTATAATGGACGCAGTCTTCGGCTGGACCAACACCTCACCGAATTCGAGGTAGAGCTGAGTTGCTTGAACTGGCATGTTCTAGGGCTATCTGAAGTCCGGCGAGAGGGGGAGGACATGATAACCCTACAGTCAGGCAACTTGCTCTACTTTCGGGAAGGTAACCAGCTCTCCCAGGGTGGTGTCGGTTTCCTCGTTCACAAGGACCTCGTTAGCAGCGTTGTGGAGATCAGTAGTGTGTCGACCAGGGTAGCGTACCTTGTACTGAAACTCACCAATAGGTACATCCTGAAGGTGATACAGGTATATGCGCCGACCTGGACATACTCTGACGAGATAGCCTAGGCGATGTACGAAGTTATTGCAAAAGCAATACATGGTACCGCCAAGGCTCACTACAACGTTGTTATGGGTGACTTCAATGCCAAAGTGGGAGGGAGTACAAGAACGCGGCGAAACGAAAATCGGTCCATATGGCTTGGGGTGCCGAAATCACAGGGGCCAGATGCTGGTCAACTTCCTGGAGTCTGAAGGGCTCTTCTTGATGAATTCATTCTTCAAGAAGGGTCTCCACAGGAGGTGGACTTGGCGAAGCCCCGATTTTGTGACAAGGAACGAAATAGATTTTATCATAACGGATAGTAAGCATATATTTAGAGATGTCTCTGTGATCAACAGGTTCAATACTGGAAGTGATCACCGACTTCTTCGGGGCTCTCTAAATATTAACTTGAAAGCTGAAAGGACCCGGAAGATAAGGTCTATTCTCCGACCTACACCACTCCAAATAGCCGAAACCGAAAAGTTCCAAATGGAACTTAAAAATCGATTCGACCTGCTGGAAACCACAGGCAACGTGGACGAAAAAACCGACACTGTGGTCAACACACTTAGGAAAGTGTCTCAAAGGTTGTTCCCGAGATCGCAGAAAAAGGAGTCCAAGCTCTCTGCTGAGACACTCGAGCTGATGAGGCAAAGGCGAGAAACTCCATCCGATCAGCTGTCTTCGTCAGAATGGAAAAGCCTAAACCAGCGAATTAGAAAGCTGATGCGGCGCGACCTTCGTCGATTGAATACTCAAGCAATCGAGGACGCGATCGACCGCAACAAAGGGTCGAAAGTGTTTGCTCAGCAGCTTGGAAGGCCCCACCTGACGAAGCTGAAAACTGCGGACGGACGTATCGTCACCTCTAAGCCTGAGATTCTCACAGAGATAGAATCTTTTTATGGGCTCCTTTATTCCACACGGATGACCAAGCCAACGGGACACAGCGATGATGATCACAGAGCCCCGCTAACGCGTCACTACAGTGAGGACATCCCCGACTTTACAGAAAGCCAGATTAGTCCAGCTCTCGGGCAACTTCAGAACAACAAGGCACCCGGTGATGACGGAATTACTACAGAACTTCTAAAATCCGGCGGGACTCCTATCCTTAAGGAATTAGCAAGTCTTTTTAATTCCGTCATACACCGGGGCATAACACCACAGGCTTGGAGCAGGAGTGCGGTGGTGCTGTTCTTCAAAAAAGGTGATAAAACTTTACTGAAGAATTACAGAACCATCTCACTCCTGAGCCATATCTATAAGTTGTTCTCGAGGGTCGTCACGAATCGTCTCACTGCAAGACTCGACGAATTCCAGCCTCCGCAGCAGGCCGGGTTTCAAAAAGGCTTTAGTACCGTGGACCACATCCATACCACACCTCTGAGAGTGGTAGAGCCAAGCAGTTAGCTGTATGAATGGGCCGGCTCGACCGGTGAAATACCACCACCTCTCAGAAGATCGACGTAAAGTGGCTCATGCCGCGTTTCGTTCGGTGAGAGAGGTACCCGGAGGCCCATGCCCCTTCCCCATCCCTTCCTATCCTACTCCTTTAAAGGTTGGCAACGCAACTGTAACACTATATGTGTTGCAGGTGTCCATGGGCTGCGTTGGTCACTTAACATCAGGTGACACGCCTGCTCGTTTGCCCTCCAATCCCATAAAAAAAAAAAAAAAAAAAAAAAAAAAAAAAAAAAAAAAAAATACTGTTCGGCAGATTGTACAGAAGACCGAAGAGTACAATCAGCCGCTGTGTATGGCATTCGTGGATTACGAAAAAGCCTTCGACTCCATCGAAACTTGGGCAGTTCTGGATGCATTGCAGCGATGTCGGATTGACTGGCGTGGCGACTGGTGTTGAGATACTTGTATGACACCGCCACGATGGCTGTCCAGATCCAAGACTAGGTGACGAAATCTATCGAGCTGAATCGAGGTGTAAGATAGGGAGATGTCATATCTCCCAAACTCTTTACCAATGCTCTGGAGGACGTCTTCAAGACCCTGGATTGGACTGAATAGGCTATCAACGTGAATGGTGAGTACATCTCTCACATCTTCGGTTTACCGACGACATTGTTGTAATGCCAGAGTCGCTGGAACAGTTAAGTGGAATCTAGATGCTGCGCAGTCTAGACGAGTTCTCCCGGCGTGTCGGTTTGGGCATGAACTTGGACAAGACCAAGGTCAAGTTTAATGAACATGTAGTGCCCAGACCGATAAGCGTCGAAGGGTCAGTTCTCGAAGTCGTAAACAAATACGTCTACCTAGGCCAAATTATCCAGTTAGGTAGACGAAACTTCGAGAAGGAGGTCGAGAGGAGGATTCAGCTGGGTTGGGCTGCATTCGGCAAACTGCGTCGAGTCTTCAGCTCGCCTATACTGCAATGTCTGAAGACCAAAGTCTTTGACCAGTGCTTCTTACCTGTGATGATCTACGGTGCCGAAACATGGACACTCACAGTGGGGCTAGTCCACAAATTTAAAGTCGCTCAGCGAGCTATGGTGCGAGCTATGCTCGGGGTATCTCTGAAGGATAAACTCAGGAATGAGTATATCTGCCAGAGCACTGGGGTAACTGACATAGCTCGTAGAATAAGCTTGCTGAAGTGGCAATGGGCTGGCCATATCTGCCGAAGGACCGACGGTAGATGGAGTAAGAAGCTCATAGAGTGGAGACCGCGCCTTGGTAAACGTAGCGTAGGACGCCCACCAGCCCGACGGTCAGACGACCTCAGAAAGGCTGCTGGAAAAGACTGGATGCGGAAGGCAGATAATCGGATGTTGTGGCGCACATTGGGAGAGGCCTATGTCCAGCAGTGGACTGCAACAGGCTGATGATGATGAACTCTACCACTGGATCACTGAGGCTGTCATAACTAATTAAATTTATTATGCCATGTTTCTCGAATGTGTTTTTTTTGTCTATGCGCCTGTCATTATTCCAAACATGTGAGTTGCTGAGTGATCATTGAATTTAAATACATATGGTGCGATCTTGGTCGATAGGGTACCTTGTCCGTGATAATTTTAGAGTACATACATATATATATAAAATTCTCGTATTCTCAAGAGCGTCGCAATTAATGCGCTTTTAGCAGGGATGGAAGGTACACCGCAGATGTAGAAAGTGAGTGGCGCTAGAAAACAGCGCATTGGGCAGATTCTTGGGCGCAAAAAACAGAAAAGCCCAGCTAGCAATCCACAATGCAACACTGATCCTAACGCTAACTTATGAAAGCGAGACCTAGGTAGGGCAGAGTGTGCACGAAAGTAGCATAAGCGCGGTAGAAATTAGGGCAATGCGCAAAATCTGCGGGGTGACTCTTGCTAACCGCGTTGAAAACAAGATTGTAAGGAAGGAAGTTGGATTGAAAAAAAGTGTCGGTGTAAAAGTAAGAAAGAGCATGCTCCGAAGGTGCGTACACGTAGAAAGAATGAATGATGTAAGACTGACTAAGCAGATACACAATGCAAAAGCGGATAGACGTAGGAGTCAAGAACGGCCAAGACACACATTCCATGACCAAATAGACCGTGTCCTGGAGGAAGGTGATGTTAGGAGTCTCAAGAAACGACGCGCATGCATGAAAAGAGTTATGAATGTCAGAGACGCTTCTTTGACATTCATAACTCATGACATGAGGCGTGTAAAAATCGTGCCTTATGGCGCTCTGTTCTCTCTGCCTACCCCGCAAGGGATTTGGCGTGAAATTAAGTTTTGTCTCAAGTAATTACGAGTACAGACATTTGGTTACGCATTCTCCATCGGTAGAAACGTTACGGCGACCAGGATCGAATACTGGACGAGAAAAAGCATCGCAAAAATAAGTAACTATTAGAATAAATTAAGACAATTAGAAGCAGGAAGAAAAGAAGAAGCTAAGAAAAAATAGAGTTGTCCTGTAATTTTTCTTAGCCTCCTGCTCCTGATCATCTATTGCTGCATTTTACTCCTGGTCGTGGATAAAACGCCAACGAAAACATTAATGGTTAACGTCAGGCAGGCATCCAGTCCAAAAACCACAGCCTAAACTTTTGACAACATGAATAGTTCGAAAGGATGAAATGCTGTGGCGACCATACTTAGAGTGTTACGAGGCAGGAAAATGATAATGATCGCGGTGTTGCTGAAATTTTTTGAAATTGTAACAGCCAATATTCGCATTGTAAAATACACAGAATCCTAGCTTTCCTAGACATGTTTACTTTTTACGATAATGTTTAACAACAATAGAAATTAAATAAAAAGTCCTGGCATTAATTTTAACACTCCAGAAAAAAAACAACTGTACGTGTGATGAATCTGCAACCTCATACAATAAAAAATGCAATACATGACTCGCATTTAATTTATAACATAACCTCACCTTTTTCTTCTACCCGAAGGTGTAGGCAGCGGCTGTTAAGCCTCGTCTCGCCGTACATACATACATTTATTAATCAAATTTAATTTATTTAATCTCGTTTGTTTCAATTTATTTATCTCTGCTATACTATATAGACCATAACTAGTTTATTTTGAATCCAGAGGTCGCGGGTTCGAATCCTGGCACACACCAATGACATTTCGAAATTAATTTCGAAAGTTATGAGTGATAAATAACGATAACTAAAAACTTTGGTAAGGCTTTAGGTACCTACCCATTATATGGTAATAAGTACAATATATGGACAGCATATGTAATTTTTGGGTTTAAATCAGCTTGTCAATTAAAATTAAATTATGTGATTGGAGGGCAAAGAGCAGACGTGTCACCTGATGGTAAGCAACTAACGCCGCCCATGGACACTGTAACACAGATAGTGTTGCAGTTACGTTGCCGGCCTTTGGGACAAAGAAGGGGTTGGAAATGGCTGTTAAGTCTCGACTTGCCGAATGTGTATTGTACAGTCCAAATGGTGAATAGGTGGGGAACCTATTGCCATACACCGGGCACAAGTTGGCAAACATTGATATTTATCATATATAACTTCCGAGAAATGAAAGATGTGAGTTCGAAATAGAACCTTCTGATCAAAAGCGGGAAACTCGACCACTAGACTATAGATGGTGAAATAATGAGAAAGATTTTTTTCGAATACAGAGTCTCGACTCGAGTCTATTTAGTGCTAGGTTCGGTGTGGCCCACACGACCAGTTCTCAACCAAACGCTAAATAAACTTAGGTTATACTAATAAAATCATTTATTTACAATAATAAGAAAAAAAATAATTAATTACATTATTTACAATATACAATTGAAAAACTATCTGAAATCAAATTTCTCCCAAATTTAAATTTAGGTTATTAAATTAGGTACAAGCAGACACTTAAAATTTAAAACATTTGACATAAATATTTAGTATTCAGTAATATCTGTTTTATCTCCCTACCACAAAGGATTTGGCTTCACGCCAAATCCTTTGGGTGGTAACTTATAACCTTAAGTTGTATATCAATAACCGAGTATCAATGGCGATATTGAGATGGGGCAGTGATTAAAATACACATTCCCAATCATGACATCAGAATTAAATGTTATAAAAATTTTTATCGATCATAAGAACATACTTAGCCATAGGATTTACGCTGTTTGCTTAACAACTGGCTCATTATTTAATGATGTATTGTTTCAGATCTGGTCACCAACAATGACACAGCTTATCGAAATATCTATTTAATAGCTTATTAGCCTTTGATATGCTCAAGAGTATTAACATTTTAATTAAATTAAAATGATATTGAGAAACGATGTTTCGTTGCGGAATCGATATTGTATGAGAGGAAAATGATAAAAAAGTATTTAAGGATAAGGTTTTCTTTAAATTTTAATCGATATACGGTAGGGCTGATTGTCATAGTCTTGGTAGTCACACATAGTCTCGGTGGTCCAGTGGTTGGGCACACGGCTCTGAATCCAGAGGTGTCTCGTGTTCAAATCCAGGCACACACCAATGACATTTCGAAATTAATTTCGAAAGTGTGTGTGATAAATATCGATGACTAAAAACTTTCGCTTACCTACCATCAGTGTCCCGTTTGTACGATCGGCCCTTATCCCTTAAAAAGCCAAGTGCCAAGTGCAAATAACTTCAGACATTAGATAATCTGACTTTTCGAATATGTCTAATCGACTTCAGAAGTCAATTTTACAATCAGCCCTACAAAACAAAATCATGTATTTTTCTTCCCGAAGCTGTAGGCTGTTAAACCTCGACTCGCCGTTATGTTTACGTCCCGAATGGAAAAGGTGGCGAGCCTATTGCCATACCGGGCACAAAGTTTTCAGTCATCGATATCTATCACAAATAACTTTCGACCATAATTAATGTTAAAAGTTATAGCTAATATAGCTATTTATTTCTTAGATTCTCGCGAATCACATTCATAACATTGAAACAACTTTTTATTGATTACATCGCGTTTCTTACTTATTTTACATTTATTTCAATGAAAATAGCTTCTGAACGACTACCATCTTTTTGTTCAGTACTCTTGATCCTCTGTAAAGAGTTCGAAATGTCGGGATGTTATAGTTATATGGGTGTTAATGTTAATTTGCCTATTTTTTAAACTAAATATATGGAATGTCTTCTATATGCCACGGGACTAAAACACATGCTTGAGGTATGTTATTTATATAGTTGTAATGTGAGACCATAGATGCTCCGGGACTTAGTGCGTTTTGGATAGTTGATATAATCTGCCGAACGATTATAATCTTTTTCGATGATCTCGGATGACTAATAATCGAATCAAGGGTCAGCTGTCGCACCGCAAACGTGGTGGGTATGAGTGTCAATCAGCCAGTTGGTGTTTTTTTAAATTTCCTGCAAGCAGTTGATGGGTATTCAGTTCAGAATTATTTCAATAATCTCTGGAAAACTTTTTAGTCGGAGTAACTTTACTTGGCATTGCTAAGGGGTGGTTTAGTTTATACTTTATTGTAGACATAACACAATAGATTTACAGTTCATAATGAATTCATTTACAAGGGCGAGCTTGTCTCAACTTATCGATAATTTTTTAACTACCAGTGTCATATTTTTGGCGTTTTAGTCCCTACTAACTAAGAATCCCTATTCTTAATCTTTTTTAGCCATACACATACAACTTTGTTAGTCAAGATGAATGTAGCTTTCCAATAGTGAACGAAGTTTTAAAATCAGCGCATTAGTTCTTGAGTTTATTCATTACAAACATCCACACACAAATCTTGTGGACTGACAAAGGAGAGACCTACGTCTAGCGTATGACGGAGATAGGGTATGGATAAGGTTGTTGATGTTAATATTCCAAATAGGTATTCATTTTTGTCAGTGTTCTTTGTGTCAATATTATTTTTTTAATTTACACGATCCTAATAACTTAAAAATTAAATATTTCAATTTCAACTCAAGTGCTATTTCACAATAGTTACTTTATATTTTATTACCTTTGAGTTTGAGCGTTGTTAGGTTCTTTGAAAACTATTAACGTCAAACACGAAGCTCTCGTTTGTGCGCCTCATGTCATTACTACTGACAATAAACGTAGGTCTTAAGTATCCTTGTTGTTATGTTATTGAAGGTACTTACTTCAGTGGCGACCTCTGTGTTGGGTTATATTGCTAACTTTTACATTTCAAACATCCGAATATCCTGATTAGATTTGCCGCAATTCAACTACTTCTTTGCGAATAACTCTATCTTACTTACTCGCTTAAGAAGTATTAGAAATAGTAAGAAAAGACGGCACCACGGTGTCCCACTTACAAAAATGTGGCACAAAGCGCTTGCTGTTTTTTCAAGTTATTTTATGTTTTTTGTTTCACTTGTTTATTACTTTATCTTTTTACTTCGACTTGCTTTCTATAAAACTTATTTATGTAATATACAAAGTTACGGTTTATTAATAGCTTAATTATATTAACTTACAACAGTTCAGTGACAAAAATCCTTTTTTTAAATTCCAAATTTCGAATTACAATTCTTTTCTATTTTAGTTATTAATATATATAAATATCCAATTTCTTATTATTTGCATTTTTTTTAAATTCTACCTTTTCAATCATATCTATATGGCTTATCAATCTACATGGCCATTTGCAAAATTATCATAAAATAAAAAAAATACTTACAGGTCCCACGGTGTTTAATTCTAGCTTGGGAATTGTATAAACAGGACTCATTTTTTTTAATAATTATTTTGTTTCTTGTATTGCTGTTTATACATACATCACACGTGCTCACTATGAAATATTATTCCATTTTATCTATTAACCACTCTCGTTTACCACAACGGTGTCTACGAAATAGTCATTAAGACTGGTCGACAAATAATACTGATCTGTATCGTAGTAATTGTCAGAAGGATGGGTCACGATAGCCAAACTGAACACGAACTTCAATTACGTGGCTATTTTACTAACACTGTTAATGAGAAACTTTTTTTATTATTTCCCTCTTTTAATTAATTCGCATGTAAACAACTGGAAATGTAGAAACAAAAAATAAAAACAACAGTTTAAAAAAAAAAAAAACAGCACGTCGTTTTTCAATGTGACGACTGTTGTACTCGCGCAGTTGTGTAACAGCAATGAATATAATGTCGAAAATTTTAATAGACAGTCTGTGCGTGTCCAAGGCAGTCCCATCGAAACAATGGGCCATGAGGAGTTTGGCCACAACACAAGCAACACTTCCCAATATCACGTTTTATACGGGCACACAGTGGCTGCCGTCGTAAATACTGATTAACCGACCACCACCGCTGAGCGTGGTAATACCACTAATTGCCCCCTTTTAAAGTTAATGTATTAACTTGATCATATTTCGATGCTACAACGTTTTGTATATTATGTATTTTTGTATTAGTACAATGTATTTGTGATCTAAAAATTTGTAGGGTCTTTGTCCATGTTAGCTTTTTCGTTTTATAATAAACTAGCTGACCAGGCGAACTTTGTTCCGCGTCAAAGGTAATAGATAAGAAAATTTTGTATATCATGAGGTTCAATTTGTGCTATTTATCGGCACGCGACACACGCCGGTACTACTGCGAGACGTAAATGCTGTCCCGCTATGTTAATACTGCAATATCTTCGAAAATATTCGTTTAAAATGCATGCTGTTAATGGGCCAGGATCATCTATATTACATGCACAATCTATTTATAACACTTAATTGGATGAAAATTAATGCTGTAATGTTTAACATGGCTTCGTAAATAATCAGTTATTCCTCATAGAAAGTAAAAAAATAAAAATGGTCATTGTGGCTTATCCTTCATTTATCATATTTTTTTAAATAAGTTATAGTGAGGGGAGGTTAACGCCCCTATGGCCATATGGGCAGATTTATAATAGTTACACATTTTCCAGAAGAAATTAAAATTTAATATTAATTTCATGCGGAACAAAGCTTTGCTCAACGATCTGTCTACTTGTTGACCCGACGGACTTTTATTATATTCCTATTATTAGTTATAGTATAATAATACCTTATAGCTCGTCATTGGACATACTAGTTGACCCTGCAGACGTTGTTTCGTCTCAACAATTAATACGTTGAATCCTTTTATCTTTTAAGAAACCACATCAAAACCTGTTGCATAGTTGCAAAGATTTCTAAGCCTGTAAGGGGGTAGATTTGCGAATTTGTCTTTTACATTGTGTCTGGTGTACAGGTCGAGTTGAGGCTTAGCAGCCGTTGCCGACCGCTTCGAGTATTAGAGGCGTGAAGTTATAATTAATAAATTATAGCTTACCTCGTGTATAGGCTCGATAGCCTCTTCCAACCGATGTCTATTTTCCCTGGGCATGTGGATAGTATTCAATACGTTATGTGTGGTAGATCTATCGGGATACAGAAACCTCCTGCTGCGGTTATTGTAATCCCTGTTGTTCAGACCAGAAGGACCAGCGCGCTCCGAGCCGGATAATGTAAATGGCTTTCCATGACGGTATCTGTAAAAAGTTACATTTTTTAGTGTACAACAACTTTTAAATTACCAATTTTTCCTCTACTCGCCCTAGATTGATATTCATTTTCCTCCACTAATTTATACATTTCAGCAAGAACCATTCAACAGCTTACAAATTTTTATAAGAAAAGTTACAGCATTTTAAGAAACGAGTGAACTATTCGCATCCACGCAGTTCGTTGCATGAATGGACCGGCACGACCCGAACACCGCCGTAAAGTGGCGCGAGCCAAGTTTTGGTTTCATGAAAGAGATAAATGATATCCCAACCCACCTTCTTTTTTTACTTCATCCCACTCCCGACACCTTTTCTATCTCTTCGTCAAAGCCCGGCAAGACAACTGTGACACAGTCTGTATTACATACAGGTATTCATGGGCAGAGCTATTCACTTATACTGCCAGATGACCTGCTTTTCCTTTGTAGGGGGCAAGCATGACATTAAAAAACAACTACTCAATACTTACGAATAAAGGTTATCATCAGAGTCATTGGTGGTGGAGTTGCGTTTATCTATGCACTGACGCGTGTCCCCACGAGCTGCTGCAATTATATATGCCCACATTATAGTGGTATAGGGTAGCCCACCCCAACATTAGGATTAACTGAAACAAAGAGAATTTGATTATGCTAGAGTCACCCGGTTCACAGTCTCGGTGGCGCAGTTGTTGAGCACACGGCTTCTGATCTAGAGGTCCGGGGTTCGATTCCAGACACTGGCTCACACCAATGACTTTTCGAAATGGTTTTCGGAAGTTATGTGTGATAAATATCGATGACTGAAAAACTTTGTGCCCAGGATGGCAATAGGTTCGCCACCTATTCCATTTGGGACGTAAACATAACGGCGAGACGAGGCTTAACAGCCGCTGCCTACACCTTCGGGTAACAAAAGGCGTGAAGTTATGTCATGTTATGTTATGTTCACCCGGTTCACTGAATAATAAGACTGGGTCGTCCAGTGAAACACTGTGACCTCTTAAAACATCAACTTAATGTGGCTTATACCGGGTATCAATCGAAATTAATTTCGTAAGTTATGTGTGATAAATATCGATGACTAAAAAACTTTGAGCCCGGTATGCCAATAGAGTTGCTGCCTATTCCATTTAGCGCGTAAACATAACAGCGAGCCGAGGCTTAACAGCCGCTGCGTACACCTTCGGGTAGAAAAAGGCGTGCAATTATGTTATGTATGTTTATACGTGTATAACGGAGGTTCGGTATTGGAAAGTTAAGACTCCCTTAGATGGCAGCAGCGTTAGTCGCTTACAGTGGCCTTCTCTTACCTATAAATATGTTTTTTTTATGGGATAGGAGAGCAAACGAGTAATAGGGTCACCTGATGGTAAGTAACTTCTCACCGCCTATGTACACCGTGGTACATTGCAGTACCTTTTAAGGAAGTAGGAGGAAAAAGAAATGGGAAAGGGGATCGGTCCTCCGGATACCTCTCTCACCAAACGAAACGCGGCACAAGCCCCTTCACGCCGTTTTTCCGAGAGGTCGTGGTGTTTCACCGGTCGAACCATCATTATTTATTAAGCCCATTCATGCAGCGAATTGTAAGACTCTGCCACTGTTATACAGGTGACTCTTTTTCACATCTATACATATAATAAAATCTTAGGAAAGTTGATACAGTACATTGAATATTTTTTTTGAATGCTTGGGACATGATCTACAGTCGATACCGAACCCAAAAATATGGTATTTAGATTTTTGTCTGTTCTGTTTACGTCCAATTTTGCATTATTATAGCCAAGAGATCGGGTCAACACATAGGCTAACTATTATCACGCTATCACTAATGCTACAGGCATAGTATTTTTGCTTTATATGCAGACGAAGTTGCGGGCAACAGCTAGTGAACAATAAATATATTAAGTAAACACAAATATTTGATTAAACGAACTAAACATTGGCTATGTCACAGAATAGAAAAATCCATAAGCTATCTAATTTTATCGCACATGGAATAACAATTAGATATCAAACCCATCAAATACCTCTATTCGATAGGCGTACGCGGATTTCGTATTGGTCATACACAAAGAACAAGAACGAGACTTAAAAAAATAAATGTTATAAGGAGGTAAACCAGCAGGCGTGTTACCCGATGGCAAGCAACTAACGCCGCCAATGGATACCTACAACACAGGTAATGTTACAATAACATTGCGGGTCTTTATAAATAGATACGGAAGGGGAGTTTCGAAGTACCTTCGAATACCTCTCTCACCGTGCCAAACGTGAGCCACTTTACCCCGATATCCTAAGAGGTCGTGGTACTTGACCGGTCGAAACGACCGATTTATGCAACGAACGGCGTAGCTCTACCATTGTTAAAATTCATAGACAGATTGTCTATTGCAGTGGACAGTGAAACGAATTAGAAATAAAAAGACTAAATAACTAATCAGTATTATAATTCTGAACACGTTTATTTGTAATAGAGTAGTGGTGGGGGGTGGTCTATACAAAGCTGCGGGTATTGATTATTACGTAAAATTTTATTGTGTTGCATTTTATGGCAGTCTCAGACGACTTTATCCCTATTGAAGTTACATTAGAATCACCATCTCAGTAACAATGAGGTTACAATTGATTTGTTTATAAGTTTTGTTATGTAACTGGCCTCTTTTGAGTTACTAACGGCCGAATACTGAACCGCCACTCAAATCTGACAATCATTAAAGTGCTACTTACTGCTCATATTTCACGTATTCTTTCTAATGTGACAGCTACTTAAACGCTTAAGTAGCGCTTATATATTTGAGTGGCGGTTGAGTATTTGGGCTTAAGTGGAGTATTTAGTTTTAAGCATATCTTTATCATCATATAGTACATCAGTCACATAGTTTAAAATAAAGTCGCTTTCGGCTGACTATCTGTTATATGCTAAGATCTTTGAAATTACGCAACGGATTTTAAAGTGTTTTTTTTAATAGATAGAGCAGCGGTCGCCAATTAATTTCGCTTGGGGTCCATTTTAAAAAAGAAATGACCTTCACGGTCCACACTTTTTATTTAAAAATATATATTAAACAACATACCTAACATAACATAACTTAACGCCTTTTGTTACCCGAAGGTGTAGGCAGCGGCTGTTAAGCCTCGTCTCGCCGTTATATTTACGTCCCAAATGGAATAGGTGGCGAACCTATTGCCATACCGGGCACAAAGTTTCGAGTTTCGTTTTCAAACAATTTGGAAAAGTCATTGGTGTGAGCCAGTGTCTGGAATCGAACCCGGATCTCTGGATCAGAAGCCGTGTGTTCGACCACTGCGCCACCGAGACTTACAAGCGAGTTTAGCGAGCGAGACTTACTTATATTAAACAAAGGTTACGAAAATAATAAATGTGTTTGTTTTACATATCAATTCGTTACTTCGCCCGGCCTTTTCTGAATTGCCGTCAACAAAAATGTTGCAGGGGATTTATTTTTATTAAATAACATACTCTGTAGTGCAAGTTGCAGAGTTTTCGCGGTCCGCACATTATGACTCGGCGGTCCGGATGCGGACCCGTGAGATAGGGGGTGTTAACGGGGAAGTTTTGTATGTATAATCCATCAGTAGCAGTAGTGAGTAAAAAAAAGGGATAATATTCGAGGTTTGGAGCTTTCACCGCAAACGCTGTTAAGTGATAAAATAATGTAGGACATTATTTTGTCCATTTCACTTTGGAAAGGTCTACAATAAATTCCGCGGTAGTGTATGTCTATCTCTTAGAAACTATAATAAATAGCGCCAATTGAACTTAATAAAGTCTAAAATTTACTTATTTATCCCGCGCTACAATGTTCGCTGGTTCAACGAGTACATATAAATATATACAATATTCAGACTGATTTAATTGATGTTTTTTGGGTTTTTTTGTGGGTAAATTTAGATGCCAACTAAGCAAATGTAAAAGAAGATATTTTTTAACTCTGTAGTAAGCTGAGCGCGAAGATATTATATATTACACTATCATAAGAATGAAATATTCACTTCAAGCGCAATAACTCTTGAAGCGGTATATTCACTGGCCTTCTCTCTCATAGTTGTTAATAGCATTACTATTAGTATCTGATGGGGTAAATTCAATCACATTCAAGATATCCAAAGAATTATTGGTTAAATCTAATGCTTTCTTGGCAACCGTTCAATGAAAATCTAACTCCAACAATTCGAATAAAGATTTGGCAGAACACATATTGCTAATATTGGTCAGTTTTATCTCTGATAGAGTATGTACGAAAAGCTTCACTATAACGTTACCGGCATATGGAGTCTACTAAAAGCAAAGATAAATTGATAAAATAAAAAAAAACAACATTTTTTTTAATACGTCTAAGGGTTATTCATTCTCAAGCCACATGGCTTCTGAATTTTCAAGTCAATACTAGTAATATTATTATTCTACACTTCCGCTATCCTAGGGTAAATATCGGTTGCCCCGTGGCGTGAGTGTCGTTTGCTACGCAGACGACACTCTGGTGGTCACCACGGAGCCTGACTTCGAACGTACGCTCAGGTTCGCCGAGCTGGGGGTGGCTATCGTTGTCAGACGGATCCGCGGGCTCGGCTTGGAGGTGGCGCCTCACAAGAGTGAGGCGCTGTGGTTCCACCTGCTCACTCGGGGCCGGGAACCACCGGCCTCGTGGATCCAGGTGGGTGACACGGCTGTCCCAGTGGGGCGGTACATGAAGTACCTCGGCCTCACCCTGGACAGCCGCTGGAGATTCGAGGAGCACTTCGTGAGGATGGTCCCCCGAGCGCGACGGGTTAGGCGCGTTGCACCGCCTGCTTCCCAACCTCGGGGGACCGGGAGAGGGAGTTCGCCGCCTTTACGGTGGCGTCGTGCGATCCGTGGCCTTATACGGCCCCCCCGAGACCTAGCGGGGGCCACCCGCTTCAGGGCTCTGATGAGGAGCCTGGAGCGGATCATGGCCATCCGGGTCGTACGGGGCTACCGTACGAAATCGTACGAAGCGGCGACGGTCTTCGCGTGGTTCCCCCCCTTCATCATCCTGGCCGAGATGTACGCAGCCGCGTAAGATCTCGGCCGGGGAGGGGGGGACCCGGACGCGCGGGGACACGAAGTGCGGAGGCGGGAGACCTTCCGGCGGGTCCTGGGGGACTGGCGCGACGCGCTGGTCCTGCAGGGCATCGGGGCCGTCGCCGGCTGCGCGCCTCTTTACAGCGCGCGGTCGGAGCCGCCCCGCCCGGTGGAGCATCGCCGAGGCTCCCCGAGGATGAATGAGCACCCCCTTGTGACAGAGGGAGGGCGACGGCGGGGTGTACCAGAGGGGTTATCCGAATCCTGGACTACCCCAACGCCGTAGGAAGGCCGCCGCGAGGTTTTAGTGAGTAACCCTAGGATCGGATTGCAGTTTACTGCCTTGGAAGCCCCACACTACCCACTGCTGTTCCCAGGCGGGGGGTGTGCATAAAGCATTTCCTCACGTGAAAAAAAAGGGTAAATAAAAATTAAATTCTTAACCGATGTTAAGAATTTAATTTTTAGTGTTGTACACTACTACGGTACGTAGTGACTAATTTTTTCCATTTGCTACGATCCTGAAATACAAGTCTTGATTCCTTCACTGTCATTCTTCATTATACTTTTGTTTAATAAAATATATGCTTATATATTTGAGCTTTAGTGACAGATTGTGAACTCTCAAATTCTCAAAAATTATATAATTATTCTTGAAGAATTAGCCTAACTCAAAATCTTACTTACGACATCTTGAATCAAAAGCGGAGTGCTCAACTACTGGACCACCGTGACTTTTTTATAATACCTTAAATATTGTATTAAAAATAAGTATTATATTATTTAAGTATATTTAGCAATATACGGTCTCGGTGGTTCAGTTGTGGAGCATCCCGCTTCTAAATCAAGAGGTCGCGGGTTCGAATCCTGGCTCACACCGATGACTGAAAACCTTGTGCCTGGTATGGCAATAGGTTCGCCGCTTATTCCATTTGGGACATATACTTAACAGCGAGTCGAGGCTTAAAAGCAACTATGTATGTTATGTGTTATGTAGCAATATAGTTTGCTAAGCTTAATATAGCTTAGATATTGATGAAATATGTAGCATAAATAATACAGCAGTTTCTGATTAAATTCGATCACTTCGAGGTAAAGGATTCCCCAAGGAAGCTAGCTGCGAGCGGTGTGGGGCCGACAGTTCCAGAAATTTCCGATGTCACTCATTAGAACATGGCTTTTGAAATTATTGCAAAATTTGAAATCAATTTCATAAATGTCAATAATTGCAGTGGTCTAGAAATCAAGCACCTCGGTTCTAGGTTATGAAGTCTTGGATTTGAACAAACACAAATTACTCTTTTGAACTTAGGTTCGATAAATATGACAAAATTATGATTGATGTTATATATGGCAACCACCCACCCACTATGATATTTGAGAAGAAAAAACTCGGCGAGTAGACACTTGTCAACCACTGCGCCTACGTTCACGTAGAAAACTTAGAAAAAGGCGTGATGATTCAAAAAAGCTTGAAAGTACAAAAAACCGTTTGAAATACAGTTTTTACACGCCAACTTTACATTTAGTTTTACATATATAACATAACATAACTACACGCCTTTGTTACCTGAAAGTGTAGGCAGAGGCTGTGAAGCCTCGTCTCACCGTTATGTTTAAAACCAAATGGAATAGGTGGCGAACCTATTGCCACACCGGACACAAAGTTTTCAGTCATCGATATTTATCACACATAACTTCCGAAAACAATTTCGAAAAGTCATTTCTCTAAGCCAGTGTCAGGATTCGGACCCGAGACCTCTGGATCAGAAGCCGCGTCCTCGACCACTGAACCACCGAGACTTTCAAAACTTTTTTAAAATATAGGTTTTTGGAATTAATTTAAAGAAGTAAAAAGAATATTGCTACAGCCAGGGCATTACTATACCGTTTGTTTTTGTGAGGCCAGTCAGAACGGTATCACATATACCCAGATAAATGGTTGTAATAACATCCTTGGCTATCCATTTCTTAGTGAACTCAGATTTATCTAAATTGAAGCAGTAATTCTCAAGATTAATATATTTCATATGTTTAATTTGCCACACAATTTGATTTATGAATGTCGGCTGATAATGTGGGCAGAAATCACCAAAGAGAATACTAGTTTCGGTAAATATGAGGTATTGTTATTTAAATTGAATTCATACGGATCTAAGTGTACCAAACATGATAGGGGAAGTTGGTTATATATATATAACAACATTTAAATTATATACATACATTCATATATATCGTTGACTGTCATAACTCTTTTCAAGCACGGACGTCGATTTTTGTAGGAACACGTTCTATATCCGCTATATACACAATATCCGCTTTTGCATTGTATATCCGCGTATTCAATCTTGCATCATCCGTTCTTTCTACATGTCCGAACCATCGGAGCATGCTCTTTCTTACTTTTACACTGACACTCTTTTTCAATCTGACTTCCTTCCATTATTACCTTGTTTCGACGCGGTCTTCGCAGATTTTGCGCAGTGACCTTATTTCGACCACGTTTATCCTACTTTCGTGCACACTCTGCTATATCCAGCTCTCGCTTCAATAAGTTAGCTTTGGGATCAGTATTGCATTGTGGATTGCTAGCTGGGCTTTTCTGCTAATATTTTTTGCGCGCAGGAATCTGCCCAACACTCCATTTACGCTATTTCCTAACATATATAAGTATATATGGGGCGGACTAACCTTAACATTTTGGGGATAAAAAAGGCGCTCTCCGATTCTTACATCTACCCGATATGCCTACGAAATATCATGAGAATCGGTCAAATCTTGTCGAAGGAGTTCAATAACTCTAATGTGTCACGAGAATTTTATATATTAAATCAAAATAAATACGCTTAGAAAATAATAAATACATTATCAAATCGTTGAATGTCAATCCATAAATTAAATAATTATAGTTACCTATTGAATGGGTATACTAATGAACTGATATCCAATTGAATTGTACCCTTACGATGGAGGAAAATATCTACATGACAACGAGAAGGTCCTTCGCAATGGGTAGGCCAAGGTTACGTCAATATTAATTAACTAGCGACTAATGTAAATTCCGTTCTCTCGTCTAACGTAGATACGAATCGACTCATCCATTCTTGTGCTTCGATATACGTGCTTAACTGCTTATAACATAACATATTTACCTTCGCAATTATAATTTCACAGGTCTCGGTGGTCCAGTGGTCGAGCATCCCGCTTCTGAATCAAGAAGTCGCGGGTTCGAAACTTGGCTCACACCAATAACCTTTCCAAATTATTTTCGGAAGTTATGTGTGATAAATGTCGATGACTGACAACTTTGTGCCCAGTATGGCAATTGGTTCGCAACATATTCCATTTGGGACGTAAACGGGCGAGACGAGGCTTAACAGACGCTGTCTACACCTTCGGGTAGAAAAAGGCGTGAAGTTACGTTACGTGTTATGTTATTATGTTTTCGAGCCGTTTGGGGTTGAAACTATAGGGACATGGACACTCTAGGGTCCGAATGGTCGTTCACTTTATAAAGATATTGGAAACAGACTGATCAAGGTCTCTCGCGACCAAAGAGCTGGTTTAGCATCGCCATTCAGCGTGGCAATGCAGATAGTCTTTTGCCAGTAGACCGAGATGAGGAGAAATTTCTATTTCACTTAGTCATTTCATTGTATACTTTGTTAATAATTTAATATGTATTATGTAGTAAATAATGTGTAATTTTCTTGAATACATATGTGAATTGATATGTAACATATATCCCAATAAAATATACTCTTTTTTAATAGTGTTATTAGTATGTAGATATAAATATACAAGCTATTTTCTTTATATAGATCATTTAAACTCGTAGCGTCGCTACAAGTTTCGTAGCAAAAACAAATTGTAGCAATCTTTTACGCGGAGATTGAAGTTAGAATTCTATTAATAACAAATATTTATGTGTTGAACGATGATGGTTGTCGTCGGTTATGTATCAGGGCATTTTCTTATCTTATTTTTGTATTTCTGTAAGTATAAGAGTCGAGGACGGCCAAGACACACATTCCATGACCAAATAGAACGCGTTCTGGAGGAAGGTGATGTTAAGAGCCTCAAAAACCGACGCGCGTGCATGAAAAGAGTCATGAATGTCAACGAAGCGAGTGAGGCGTGTAAGAATCGTGCCCTATGGCGCTCTGTTCTCTCTGCCTACCCCGCAAGGGATTTGGCGTGAAGTTATGTATGTATGTAAGTATATTGAATACTAGTTGACTCGGCAAACTTTATTTCACCTCAGAACTAATAAATGAGTAAAAAGATTTTTTCGAAAATAAAAGTTACCTAAATTACTCCTAAATACATCAGCTATCTGCTAATATCGGCATACATATGGTGGCATGGGCATGTAATGAGGAAGCATAAAAAACAAATGTTCCGAGAAGACTGATAAACCTGAATGTGGAATGAAATAAAAAAAGAAAAAAGATCTAGGATGTGTGGTAAGGAAAAAACCTCTTGTGCCGACCACAAATAATGAGATGGGCAGGTAAATGATGATGTATTTATTAAATTAATGATAAATATAATGTATAAAATCTATATATGACAAAAGATGTTATGCCCAAAGAATGGAATATAGTTCAATAGGTTTCACCCTATTATGTCTGGGATTGGCAAATTTATCTGGCACGACTAGAACCTATATAAAAATTGGTTAAATTGTTTGCTAAAGCTTTGTATGTGACTGAATTCCCAATAACGAATAGGAAAATTACCTTTATTGAAATTGTTTGTATAAGATAACTTCACGCATATTTTTACCCGAAGATGTAGGCAGTGGCTGTTAAGCTTCGACTCGCCGTTATGTTTACGTCCCAAATGAAATAGGTGGCGAACCTATTGATATACAGGGCACAAAGTGATCAGTCATCGATATGTATCACACATAACTTTCAAAAATAATTTCGGAAAGTCATTGGTGTCAGCCAGGATTCGAAACCTCGACCTCTAGATTCAGAAGGGGGTGCTCGACCAGTGGACCACCGAGATTTTTTAAATATGTTTATATAAATAGTATAAAGATTAAGAGTAAGGTTTAGTTTAAAAAGACTCAGATTCGCAGTAGAATTAGGTCAGAGGCATAAAAAACAAAAAAAAAATGTTAGAATTTTGAGACTCATTGACTAAATGTTCTGTTTAGTTAGTATTGATGATTTAAGACACTTTATCAAGCCATGGAGAGACATAGTTTTCAGATCAAGTTTGGATAACTGTCCAAATATAGGTGTGATCAGCAGTCATTGTTTTAATTTATTTGTTTAAGTTCCTCGGGGTCAGTGAGTTTGACTCAAAGATTGTTGTTAGGGCATAATTACTTTCGATATTACGAATTTATTTCAGTAATAATTACCTACGCTTCAGGCGTAAATTTTACAGCGCTATTTATTTATTTATTTATATAATGACTAGCTGACCAGGCGGACTTTGTTCCGCATCAAAAGCATTAAATGAGTAAAATTTGGGTATTAAAAACTTCAATTTGTGCTATTTATCGGCACGCATTTTGGCCGGTACTACTGCGCGACACAACTGCCATGTTCCGCTATGTTAATACTATAATATTTTTTTAATTATTCGTTTAAATTACGTGCTGTAAATGGCCATATTGATTTATATTAAAAACACAATCTATTTAAGACACTTACCGATGAAAATTAATGCTGTAATGTTTAAAATGGCTTCGTAAATAAGCCATTATTTTACGTAAAATGGTAAGAAATAAAAATAACTAATGTATCCGTGGTCAAGTATTTTTTCTTTTTTTTAATGGGATAGCAGCCAAACGAGCAAGGGAATTCCCTAATGGGTTTACCTGGGGATAGGCTACAGGCATGAGCAAATTACCACCCACATGGTATCTGGTATCTAGTAGTGGATACTAGCGAGATCCGAGGCACGGTTCATTGCTGGCCAATCGCTGACAGTAGGGGCCCGAGTAGTATGATAACGACGCGCTAACGGCTGCCCCACCATCTTGCGAAAAATCCTGGAATGGCTCCATCATGCCAGTTGCCGTCTGGAAGAGAGGGCCAGATGGCGAGTTCCAGGCGGGGCTCGGGCGTCCCCACAATGTCCCCAAAGATACAGTTTATCTGTTCGCGCTGTTGGGTTAGTAGTACAGCGTTGCTATGAACTGCCATTTTCCTTCCTATTCACCCCTAAACAACCTAATATGAAGACAAATAAGAAGAGAACGTTAGGACAGCGGCAGCACTCCCTCTCATTAAATGTGCACCTTGCGAACATCAGAGGTCTGCACTCAAATCTCCTTGCAGTCCATCATCACCCCGAGACTGATAAGCCGCTCTTCCTCTCGAAATCCTGCGGATACAGCGAACGTCAACTACCCCGGATTCTTACTTGTTCTCGTACCAAATGACTGACTTTGCGGGGAGCGAAGCTTGGAATTTTGCCATCACACTAAATCTCTCCGAACTAGTCAAGCAAGCCACTAGGGTGCCAGATATTGAAAGCCATTCTGCTAATTGCCTGGATCTTCTGCTGACAATAGATCCAGACAGATACATGCTGACCGTCACTTTTACATTAGGAATGTCTGACCATAGTCTGGTGAACTCTGTATAGTCTTATTCTGTACCAGAGCATGATCATTGCGGAATGAGGGGACTATGGCGGTACAAGTCGGCAGAATGGAATGAAATGCGCCGTTTTTTGCTGCATATCCATGGTGGCAGGTTTGCTTCTCTTCTCAAGATCTGGCGCAATACTCTGATGCATTGACCCAAGTGGTGCGGCAATGGAATATTTCATTCCATTTACTGACCTACCGATTGGTGGCGGGAATAAGTGGGTGGCCCTCATCTTTTGCAACTTTACGTCAATATTCTGAGAGGTCATGGTATTTTACCGGTCGAGCCGGTTGTTGATGCAGTAAGCTGTGTGGCTCTACAATAAAACAAGCATTATGCAATGGCTCTGTGTATAGTGTACAAAGTATTATTTATGAAACTTATTTTCAAATAGAAATATTTGCAGTCGAACACCACTACTCACTTCGCCACGAGGAATGTCTTTTAATAGTATTTAAAGACAACAAAATGCAAATTATTTGTTGCATTTGTTGTCCACAGTAAAAACTTTCACCTGTAATAGAATAGTTATGAAAGTATCGAGCTGTTGTAATGGTAATTGGTGTTTGATAGGAATAATAAAAACCTTTTAAGGTGAACAGTGTTGTTGCATTTTAATGTACTATGAATAATATCGGCGAACGTGCTCAGAAATAGCTATGTATAAATACTGTAACAACAGACGTTTTACTGTCTTAACTATTATTATTGGAATCGATATGAAATAATCAAAGAAAAGTATTTTTATTTAAACAAAAAAATAGTAGTTGTAAGGCTGTATGAAGCAAAATGTTCTTCTATATTTGCGGATACGTGTTGGTATATATTTTATCATTTTCCTGCTGTAATCCCACTCTCAGTGGAGTCGGCGCAACATGTCATCCTTTCGAACTTTATTAGGAACCTATGTTGTCAAAAGTTTTGGCTGTAGTTTTAAGACCGGTCACCTGCCTGACGTCAGATGTAGATGACAGTTATGTAGAAGAATTTATTTTTTCAACTATCACTACTGTCACTATTTTTTAATATTTTTATTGTAATTATCGAATTAAAAATAGATATTGAAATATAAATAAATATATATATATTTAGTCTTTGCATATATTGTAGAGAATCTCGGTTGTCCAGTGGTCGACCTCCCCGCTTCCGATTGAGATGTCGTGGGTTCGGTACCGGACTCACACCAATTATTTCTCGAAATTATTTTTGAAAGTTGTGTGATAAATATCGGTATGACCGACGACTTTGTGCACTATTGTTAGTCACCTATTTTATTTGGGATGTAACGTAACGATTTGGCGAGTCGTGACTTTGACAGCCGCTGCCTACACATTCGGGTGAAAAAAGACATGAAGTTACGCATTTATTATATGATAATCGTGTCTTATGTCACTCTGATCTGTCTGTCTGCGTATTGTAGTTATCGAACTATGCTACATTAGACAAAATAATAAAGTATAGCCAGTACTAGAAAGTTTAGACTTGGGACGCTAAATAAATTTTCTGGTCCCTGATATAATACTGTAATACGCAGTGAAATACGTTACCATTATTCGTAATATCTCACATAACTTCCGGACAGTGATTGGTATTAGCCAGGTTTGTATCTCGTGAATATTACTAGAGGCAACTACAATAGATGACCAGCTTAAGGTCAAATCATTGAGAAGCTTCTTACATATATAACTTTACGCCAAATCCCTAGCGAGCTAGGCACAATTCTTACACGCTTTTCTTTTCTTAGAAGCTTCTTACTACGGGAATATAAGGCATGGCAACGGTACTAAATGCCACAAATATGGTGTGTATGTATTTGTGAATACAACAGTTAATGAACATTCGAAAGCCTCTCCCACACGCCATCCTCAAATCTTTCAAGACAGTTATGACGTAATCGTACGTGTAAATGACGCCATAACTTATTTTACTTATGGATAGTGCTATAAAAATCTATAGATTATTTTATACTTCTATATGTGCTACATATATATATAAATTTTATATCCATCGACTGCGTGGAATTTAATCAAAATATATACTTTCCTCTAATGTAGCCCATCTTACTCCCTGTTAGTCCCTGAAAGTCAAAGAAGTGAGGTGTGTAAAGATCGTGTCTTATGGCGTTCTGTTCTCTCTACCTACATCGCAAAGGACTTGGCATGATGTTATAAATGTATGCATGTATGGGAGGTAGGGGAGGTATAGGCAGTTGGGAGACATGGGCACCCCCCTTTTATTCTGGTTTGATCATAGATTTTATTTTTTTCTTGATTTGTTAGTTTTCTGAAGTTGTCAAACACAAACACGTTTAAAGATTTTGGGCTAGTAAAAGTAAATATTTTGTTGTGGTTTCGGATCGTAATAAAGATAAAACTAATAAAAGGTATGTGTATTTTTATTATTTATCTATTGTATATTTACTAATCTATATATTAAACTAAAAGTTAAGCCTTAATACGAAGATTCAATAAAATACCAGTAACCTAAGTCGAAAATGTAAACAGAGGGAGCAATGGGCATTTGGATAATGGGGAGGTTTGGGTATGCCCAATGCTCCCTCTTACTATGTTCAGTATAGGAGGATTGTTAACAATTGGTTTATTTTTAATGAACATAACATGCCAGTATTACCCGAAGGAGTAGGCAGCGGCTGTTAAGTCTAGTCTCTCCGTTATGTTCACGTCCCAAATAGAATAGGTGGCGAACCTATTGCCATACCGGGCACATAGTTGTCAGTCATCGATATTTATCACACATAACTTTTTTTATGGGATAGGAGGGCAAACGAGCAGGCATGTCACCAGATGGAAAGCAACCAACGCCGTCCATGGACACCAACAACACATATAGTGTTACTGTTGGGTTGCTAATCTTTAAGGGATAGGGGATAGGGAAGGATGGGGAAGGGGGGAGGGCCTCCGGGTACCTCTCTTTCCAAGCGAAACGCGGCAGGAGCCATTTTACGTCGATCTTTTTAGAGGTCGTGGTATTTCAGCGGTCGAGCCGGCCCATTCATGCCGGCTTGGCTCTACCACTGTAACTTCCGAAAATTACGAAAAGTCATTGGTGTGAGGCAGGATTTGAACGCATTATTTCTTGAATCAGAAGCTGATGAAGCGGATGCTCGCCACTGCGCCACCGAGACTTAGTCCTTAGAGGGTTATACCCAATCTCCGATAATTTAAGACACTGTTTAAGATGTTTTTTTTATTCCTTAACACTTATTCTTGGTTTCTGTTATTGATATAGTTTAATAATAGTCTATTTGTTAACTAATTTTTGAATTCCATTAAGGATATATACTGATTATAGGCTGTGCCCAAGCCTCCCACCGGGTATGCCCAAGCCTCCCTCCCATAGGGAGCATTGGGCACTTTTGACTTAGTTTATAAAATATCGCATAATGTTGAGACTGATTGAAATTTTTAAGAAAGCTCTTCAATTATATCTAGCCAAATGTGTGGTGCGACGAAAATTGGCAATAAAAGATGATTATCTATAAAATCTATTTTTTATGCAATAAATAGTAAAAAAGTGCCCGTACCTCCACTACCTCCCCTGTACTATTAAGTATTTAAACGTGAACAAGACTTATAAGATCTTATATTTATTTCCTTCCTCATGATTTTCCATGCTAATATTATAATATTCATGTTATTACATTACTCAATAATTATTAAGTTACTACATATTTAAATTAAGTGACAACTATGTAACACTATCAATTGCCTTCACTCGGATCTACAACAACTTCGTAACTAACTACGTTGTATGGATTAGTCGAATGTAACAATTTGCAGTTCGATATGCAAGCAAATAATACTACACGTACCTACAGATTTCGAGGTCGGTGTGACGAAAACCAATTCTACCTTTTCCGGTGTCACACAGAGCAATTATCTAGTTGTCCGTAGTGTAACGAAGTATACTAGTGTCGATAGGTATCTAACTGTATCCTCACACCATTAACGCTCGATGGGGCAGATAGTGACAGTTTGGAACTAGAGGGCGCTGTGTGTATTGTGTCCAAGATATTATTATTATTATCTGACCGGGTGTTGTGGAAGGCACAGGGTACAAGGTGGTTCTAGAGAACCCTTTTAGAAACGGAAGAGGATGCGTGGACCAGTTTTTTTCAATCCCAAACGTCCTGGAGAAGCTACTGGCTCTGAGCCAGAATGTTTTGTGTATCTGGAAAAAGCGTTTGATAGAGTGTTATGAAAGAATCTGTTGGACGTAGGTACTATTAGGTATTCCCGTACTACGGAGTGAGCGGCACACTTCTGCGTGCTGTGCAGTCCACGCACACACGCTGTAGAGCCCTCAAAAGTGGAACCCAAGCCCACAGCTTGTCACCTCGATTTGACGTCGTAATCGATGTCAGACAAGGTTGTGTGCTGACGGCTAGACTGTGCATCCTGTACCTGGACAGTTGTCCCCAGAGAGTAGGATAGATAAAAGTAGGAATTCGATTGGATGACCTAGTTGTCAGCTGCCTGTTTTACACAATGCATTCTGTGTTTTAGTCAAATTACTGTCAGAAGTTATCGTGTTATAAAGGAAAGAATCCAGAACGGGTGCAAGCATTATATGATGTAGTGCTGGAGCAGGTGGATAAAATTTGATTTAATAGATGTAAGTAGAGTAGAAAGAAGGCTACACTTCTACTAGGAAACCGTGTAACGTGAGAATTGGGCAGATACCTATCTGGCCGCAAAATATCTGAGCAGACAAGTCCAGATTGCTATTCACAATGCGATACTGTTTCCAACGCTAAACTACGGAAGCGAGAGTTGGGCATGGCAGAGTGTGCATAAGAGTAGCAAAAATCCCATCGCAATTAAGTCAGTGCACAAAATTTACGTTCGCTGACCCCATAACTACATACATAACTTGACGCCGAGTCTCTTCGGTGTACAGAACAGAGCTCAATAAAAGTGCCATATCATAGACGCTGGTCGATTTTTAAGGCTCCTGACATCACCCTCCCCAAGGACTCGTTCAATTTGGTCGTGTAAACCGTGTCGTGGCCGGCCTCAACTACTACGCCTATTCGCTTTTCATTGTATATCTAAGGTACTATGCTTGCAGTACTAGAAATCGTCGAAGCTGTTTGTGTTTCATTTTCTCTCATATTGGCCGTTTCTTGAAAGTTAAGGTTTTAGAACCGCTAAATTTAATAACATGGCATCCAGATTTATGCACTCATAATTCTTAACGCCGGAATATATATTGCATCTTTTAACTGGCATTAAAACTGCATCATATATTCTTTATTTGCAATAGGAACAAGAAAAACTGAAAGCTAGAGCGTCTCGTACCTACATTAAAAGACAAATATTTTTTTCCACATTTGAGGTTTCATCCATTTTATACGAGCTGACCCAGCAAACGTTATCTTTACAAAAAAAATTAAGTTGTTGATAAATAAATAAAAAAATAGTGCTTAATTGTAGAGGGGTGAAAATTTTGGGTCGTATGTATTTTTATATGCAGTTTCAGATCTGAATAATTATTTAAAATTTCATAAGAACCGGTGGAGCTGTTTTGGATACCTACAACATGTATATTAAACATAGGAGGTAGTGTTTTATTTATTTAGGTATTTGAAAATAAACACAATTGAATTTGAAATAAATATAAATCTCAACACTATTGAAAACTAATTTAAAATAGCAATAGCCGTGGAATACAAGGTGAACTGGAAAATTAATTCAGTGGAACCCTCTGCAGAGGTAATTATCATTAATTGTCGTTTCAATTCTGTCATCAAAGCGGGGAAGAAACTCCGGGCAGTAGTCTATCCAACTAATTCAGATTAAAAAATTAACGCTATACACGCACATGTTCCTTTATTCATTTTTAACAGAATATAAAAAAAAATTGCGAATAAAAACATTGCAATCAATATAAGACTAGTTGTTTTTGGAAACAATGTACCTAATATTAACTTAACACGTAAGAAAATAATTTTATAATGTATGTAAATAATATAGACATAAATGCATACCTAGATACTTAAATATTAGACCATTTGATAATCCTCGCTGGGAAAAGTCTACGACAATTGCGTGTCAAGGTAACGAGTTTTAACAGCCTTTGGTCTGGGGGTAAAAATTATCACATGCTACGGTTACATTGTATTAGCCCTCATGGGGTTAATATTAGTTATTCGTAAACAACTAATTTAATTATTTGAAATTATTTTAAAACCGGCTGTACGATACGTGTTCCCTTAGAAAGTATTTAAAAAAAAAACAAAGTGTTGATATCTGTTGTCATTAAATTTAGAATTTTTACGGTTGAAATTGTCAAATTATATCTTTTAGTTATTTAAAGAATATACATAGTTTTTATGTAAGTATTATAAACAGTATGAAACGTTCGGATAACGACAGCTTAAATAGCATGTGCCGTTTGTTATTTATCTAAATAAAAAAAATAACTATTAAATTCAACCTTACCTCCACTGGAGTAGCCAATTGTATTCCCAAATATACACTTATCACGATACATTAGATCACCAATCAAACAGTTTTTATAAATTGTTCGTTTATTTACTGTCTATTAATTGTAGATGTTGGTATGTTTTATGCGTGTTTAGACGCGACGAATGTTAGGGCGGGCGGGCGTACATGTACGCCGGATGAAGGGCGGGAACCATCTGGCAAGCTCCAGAGGTTTTAATCTCGTTGTAAACGCAATTCACTCGGCGCCACATTGTACGGTATCCGACACGTGGCAATTCTATCGTATGATATATTCTTTGGATTTGTTTACCGTTTCACATTACTAATTTGGTGACCTCTCCCTTAATAAATAATACTTCATAGATTTATCTGATTATTACAATTTATTTATATTTTGTCTTTTGTAAAATATCAAGTACATATATATTCGATACAATTTGATTATGCTTTCTTTAGTTAACTTGTTGCTGCCGGCTGATTCTGCTGACGATAATAACTTATTTCACACATTTTTATGGAACGTCTACTTTGTATTTATACTTTTATTTTTTTATATAATTGATTGAAGTTAATGTTCAATCAATTTTATTTATATGAGTATGATGAATGAAACGTATGAATATATGTTCAGGCAATAACATTTTTATGAGATGAAATAACGTCTAAACTTTAAGTTACAAATAAATATAAGATAAACCACATTATAGACGAAACAATAGTTATTAGATTTGTTATAATTTCCTTATAAGTACTTATTAATAAACTAGCTGACCCGGCGAACTTTATTTCGCATCAAACGTACCTAATAAGGAAGTAAATTTTGGATTTATCACTTTCTCTTTACTAAATCATATATGCAGTATAGATAAAAACCACCCCGTTGACACCCTCTATCTATTTAAAAAAAACTGCATCAATATCTGTTGCATAGTTTAAAAGAGATAAGCATATAAGGGGACAGATAGCGTAAAGCGACTTCGTTTTATACTATGTAATGATGCCGATGATTTCTCATTGGAATATTTTTTTCTTTCTCATTGGCATAAGGAGGTAAACGAGCAGGCGTGCCACCTGATGGTAAGCAACTAACGCCGCCTATGGACACTTGCAACACAGAGACATGGGAAGAGGAGAGGGAAATGAGATTTTCCTCTGGATACCTCCCTCACCGAGCGAAAAGCAGCATGAGCCACTTACTTCAATACTGACAGGTCGTGCTATTTCATCAGTAGAGCCGGCCCATTCGTGCAGCGAACTGCCACTGTAAACCACAACACACATTGCCGCTACCTACACTTTCTAATATAAAGAGCGTGATGTTCATAAGAATACATATTGTTATTTCATTTACCGTGTCAAAAAGATCTTGAATTTAACAATATTTAAATTACTCATATTACTAGCGAAGCCTTATACATTTGTTGCTTGAAGATGACCATGTCGCCAAACCCCTTGTGGACTAATAGTTATGTTACAAGTGCTCAGTCCCATATTACTGAATTAATAAACTACCTACCAACAATATAATTAAAGGCGTAATGAAGCGATTGCATGCCTCAAGTACGGCTCGCGTAATATAGTCCAAAACTGATTATTATTGATACGAATGAAAATAAAATTTATATTCCAATTATATTACTAGGAAGTTCTTTGATTGCTGATTATTTTAAGGCTAACATAACTTCACGCCTTTTTCTACCCGAAGGAGTAGGCAGTGGTTGTCTGTTAAGCCTCGACTCGCCGTTATGTATGTTTACGTCCCAAATGGAATAGGTGGCGAACATATTGCCATACTGCGCACAAAGTTTTCAGTCATTGATATTTATCACACATAATTTTAGAAATAAATTTAGAAAAGTCATTGATGTGAGCCAGGGTTCGAACCCGCGAACTCTTGATTCAAAAGTGGGGTGGTCGACCACAGGGACCATCGAGACAGTAAGGTTAATATAAAAAAAATATGATTTGTAATAGAGTCGATTGATCATTATTGAAAAGTTTATTTTAGATATAAATATACATCCCGTACATGATTGTACATATTTAAAATAGTCACCTAATAACTTTTAAACTAAGCTTACTACTACTTATGCTTACTGAAATAAAAAATGTGTGCAGTAAGGACATCTATACGTTTATCTATGTACTCTCCGATGCTGTAGACAGCGACAGAGTTACATATAAAATACAAATCAATAGATTCACTAAGAAATAGGAAAGTTGAAAAACACTCCATCTAGCGGCTTTTCAGAAAATCATAGAGACGCCGCTCTACTCTATCCAGATATGAACCCAAAATCCTAAGTTCGTACGGATATGAAGTGATAGTATTCAGCTTGTGCAACGAATTAGTAGTTTATATAGACTACTAGCTGACCCAGCAAACGTTGTCTTGCCGAAAAATAAAATTTAAAAAATAGGGGTTGATCGTAGGGGGTTGAAAATTTAGGGTTGCATGTATTTTTGTATCCCGTTTTATAAAAAAAATAAGAAACAGAAATATGTCGAAAAATTAAAAAAAAAATTGAGGGGTGGGCTACCCTTGTGATTTAGGGGGATGAAAAATAGATGTTGTCCTATTCTCAGACCTACCCGACACGCACATAAAATTTCATGAGAATCGGTCAAACCGTTTCGGAGGAGTTCAATTACGCACATCTAGACTCGAGAATTTTATATATTAGATATAAAAAATCTGTCCATTAAAAACATAACCTTTATTGAAGCTATGGAAGCCCAAACAGAAGCTTTTAGAATTTTCGTCTGCATATCTGCAATAACTTAACGATCAAATTGAGAAACCATTCAAGATCATATTATTTATTTAATTATATAAATATCATACAACAAATAACAAATAGTGTTTACATTTAAATGTAAATTTATACAAATATAAATGATAATACTAGTTTCATAAAATAATTTGTTCAATTGGAATCAGAACATACTAAGTTAGTAGTCCTAATTAACAATAAAATTGGAAGGCACTCAATGACAAGGCTAAAGCTAGTTATAGGCACTCTGTTTAGTTTCTGTCTTACGATCTTACTTAGAGATATTACTATGAAAATATTAACAAAAGAATAAAATCAACGTTGCAAGTATTTAAATGCTTCTGTGTTAAAAGTCGTATCGAATTCTTTTGATAAATATCGATGACTGACAACTTTGTGACCTGTGTATAGCAATAGGTTCGCCACCTATTCCATTTGGGACGTAACATAACATAACTTCACGCTTTTGTCTCCCCGAAGATGTAGGCAGCGGCTGTTAAGCCTCGTCTCGCCGTTATGTTTACGTCCCAAATGGAATAGGTGGCGAACCTATTGCCATACCATACCATACATTTGGGACGTAAACATAACAATACGGCTTAACAGCCTCTGCCTACATATTCGGGGAGACAAAAGCGTGAAGTTATATTATGTAATGATGTGTACAGAATTTAATAATGACTGAATAGTTTATATAAAAAATAATAATCTTTAAACAAACTCTGTATTAACAAAGGGTTATACCCGAAGGTGTAGGCAGATGCAGTTATTGTTCAACATATTGACATATAAAATGACATTCAATTCATAATACTTGTTAGGATTTACATTAAAGAGTTACACAAACATTTTTATGTCTAGGTTTCAATATAACAATAAAATACAAGAAAATACGCAGGGATAGACAGCAAAATTATAAATATTTTTGTAGATATTTAAATATGACAACAATGACAATTCATGTTTACTAACACGCAGGCATGTCTTTTTATTTGCGTAATATTTCCATTTTGCCGGTGGAATGTTAAATACTGCAGTACATTCAATAAACTATATAACTATACTTAAAAACTAAATAAGTTAACTTGATAAAAATTTGCAATCATTGGAATGCAAGAGGAATGGAAAAAACTTTTGGAATGTATGACGGTCTTGAAGAATATAATTAATCAAAGAGCTATTTGTACATAAATATTTGTTTACGGATTTTTGATAAATTTCAATTTATCTTGAACATAGCGTTCACGTCATAAAGTATAGATACACATGGAGTCCGTACGATTTAGGCTTTCTCATAGTATTAGTGTACACAATAATAAACTGAGATCTTAGTTCTCTTTTCTGCCAATGGTTGCGCTAGAAATTCGGACTCACCGACGATAACGTACGCGTTGAGTCAAGTGCTTCTCCAAGGATAGCGCCCTCTACCGGCGTGGGTGAATAGAGACCATACGTTCAACGTTACGTTCCGACTATACTTTGTGGTTCGCGAGTTTTGATGCGTGTAAAATGTGAAACACTTATTATTTTGTGGTTCGATAGATGGCGGTTTAACAGTATTCTGTTTAAAGGGGTATAGAGGCAAAACAATATTTGACTTGTAATAGCAGCTGTTAAAGTATTGTTCTAGTGTAGACTAGCCCACAATCGGTTATGTGCAATTTGAAGCTCTCTGCTGTTTCCATGCTGCATGGAATCCAGCTGCGGAATCGGAATCCGAATCGCCTTCTTCGTTCACACCAATCTGAGCACGCGGCTGAAACACAAATCAGATAGAGCGTTTATAGTGGAACTGAGTTCCGAAGCGTAGCGACCTATTTTAATGTGTTTTTTACAGAGAAAAAGCAACCTCATAAGTGTGATCTATGACACCTATCTATGAAAATGATAATTGAAGTGGAACTTCTAATAGCTCTTGCAAAAGCGTTAACGCTACCTCGCGGGTATAAGTTTTTTTTATTTTTTATAATAATATCTTGGACACAAATCACACAGCGCCCTCCAGTTCCAAACTAAGCAACTAAATGCTTGTGCTATGCTATCCGTTATCTAATGTACTAGATAACGGATACTAATACATATATACTTTTCTTTTGTAAATACAGACTTATAATACATAGAAAAACACCCAGACGCCGCACAAATATTCATGTTTGTCACAAATATTTGTGCTCGGGTGGGAATCGAACCCCCGACCTCAGTGCTGCAGCCGGTTGTTTTTACCAATGCGCCACGAGGCCCGTCGATAAGTAGTAACGTATAATAACGGACTAAGCACCGATGTTTATATGAGCTAACTTTTCAATTTGTTTGTATTGATCGCGAACTATGGTGATTACACAGACAAAATATTAGGTCGGGGAAAAAGTCTTTTCGCATAACGTAGGTATAAACTTATTATAAAATTTCTTTGACTGTACTATTTGTGTCTGGCTGGTTTTGGTAACATTAAAAAGGTTACATTAAGAAAAGAAAAAAAAAAAAATGTTGTTTCCCCGCTATTTTTCATTTGTTTTTCTCTCCGTAAAAATGAGTGAATCTAATGAAGAAATTCGATACATTTTAAAGTTTTATTATAAAAAAGGCAAAAATGCAACTCAAGCAGTGAAAAAAATTTGTGATGTTTATGGACCTGATGCAGTGTCAGTAAGAGTAGCACAAATTTGGTTCAAACGTTTTCAGTCCGGAAATTTTGATGTTAAAGATGCACCTCGCTCTGGTCGCCCTGTTACGAATAAAATGGACGCCATTTTTGAAAGAGTGGAGCAAGATCGGCATATTAGTAGTTACGATGTAGCTGAAGAACTGGGAATTGACCACAAAACAGTTTTGACCCATTTGAAGAAAGCTGGTTATACAAAAAAGCTCGATATTTGGGTGCCACACGAGCTCACTCAAAGAAACTTAATGAACCGTGTACTCATTTGCGATTCATTATTGAGACGTAATGAAACCGAGCCGTTTTTGAAGAGATTGATAACTGGCGATGAAAAGTGGATCACGTACGACAAGAACGTGCGAAAAAGGTCGTGGTCGAAAGTCGGCCAGGCTTCACAGACTGTGGCCCAACCTGGCCTAACACGAAATAAGGTGATGCTGTGTGTATGGTGGGATTGGAAGGGCATTGTTCATTATGAGCTTTTACCGTCCGGCAAAACCATCGATTCTGATCTTTACTGCCAGCAACTGATGAGATTAAAGGAAGCAGTCGAGAGAAAACGGCCGGAATTGATCAACAGGAAGGGTGTGGTCTTTCATCACGATAACGCTAGACCACACACATCTTTAGCCACTCAGCAAAAATTAAGAGAGTTCGACTGGGAGGTCCTAGTGCATCCACCATATAGCCCTGACCTTGCGCCTTCAGATTTTCACCTGTTTCGGTCTCTTCAGAATTCTTTAGGTTCTGTAAGGTTGACCTCAAGAGAGGACTGCCAAAACTATTTGTCCCGTTTTTTTGATCAGAAGTCCCAAAGTTTCTACAGTAACGGGATAATGTCTCTGCCCACAAAATGGCAGAAAGTTATTCAACAAAACGGTACATATATATTGTAAATAAATGTAAATAAACTTTGAAAAAAATGTCTTGACTTTTCATACAAAAATACGAAAATACTTTTTCCCCAACCTATTATTAAAAAAAACCGCATCAAAATCCGTTGCGTAGTTTTAAAGATATACGCATATAAGGGGACAGACAGCGGATAGTGACTTCATTTTATACTATGTAATGATTATGAAAAGTATTAACTAGTTTTCCCCAAATTGGTGTCTTACTAATATTACAGGCACCTAAATACGACAGTCGAATAATATATTTCTATGTTTGGATATTTATTAGACAAGTAATTAAATTACGGGTCAGCCGTAGAACAGATTTAGATGAAAATTATAATATGATAATGTCTCTGCCCACAAAATGGCAGAAAGTTATTCAACAAAACGGTACATATATATTGTAAATAAATGTAAATAAACTTTGAAAAAAATGTCTTGACTTTTCATACAAAAATACGAAAATACTTTTTCCCCAACCTATTATATACTATTAATATTTTCAAAGCGAATAACACACCGCAGATATAACTAACTGTGACAAATCACTTCCGACCTCTTCCTATTCCATTTGAAAGGCAGGTAACGCAACTATAACACTATATATTCTGCAAATACCGATGGGCGGTGTTAGTTGCTTACCATCAGGTGACACTTATTTTAGTTGCAATGAAGATAACTAAATAAACCAGTGTTATGTATACTTGGTCAGGTGTGGACGGTGTACTGCGACTGTGTGCCGCAGCAACTCCTCGGCGTCCGGTGGCACCACGACGACGTACTTTACTATTGGCAGGCGGTGGCATTATTTTGTCATCCTTCTGTTAATAATAAACACATAGAAATTGTTAATTTATTGAAGAATCGCATAAATCAATAGAAAAATATATAAATAAGTGAAGTGATTAGTGTTTAAATGTGAACAAACAAGGATTCCTAACTATAAGTGTAGATAATCAGTATTTGTTTGCTATTTATTTACTGACATTTTTAACATATTATTATAAAATAATTAAATGAATCATAATATTCATAATTGACGAGGACCTTTATTGGCAGGCAGGTGAAGTAATAAGAAGTAAATTATTAGTTCCGAGGCGAAACAAAGTAGTCTAAACTAACTAAACTAGTCTAAAATTAATGGCGAGAAAGATTGGCCGGGAAGAGTTACTACGTCGACAAGTATCAACTCAACACTGTACGTCGATGGTTCTAATTATATCTGCTAGATGGCGCTTAAACCATTTTAATGTACGCTTCAAATTATAATTTGAGACTTTTAAAAGCAGATGTACAATGAAACGGTAACATAATAATGGTTAAGTTTTCCGAGTAATTTGTCAAGACATAATTAAATCATAGACAAATTAAAAGACCAGTAGTAACCTCAATTTAGAAAACATATTTCTACGCCACCTAGTGATTTGTAGCAAAACTACTTTCGGTGAGAGCGTCTTGGTTCTCGGACGTTTTAAATTTAACCGTAACGATAGCGATCAATGACAAAACTATGTAGGTACATTAATGTTTTAGTAGATAAACATAGTACCATTTAATAACTTGAAATAAAAAAAGAGCACGAGCACCTCGCTTCTGCATAAAGAAGTCGTGAGTTCGAATCCTGGCTCACACTCACACAGATGACAGAAAACTTGGTGTTCGTAAGCTATTCCATTTGGGATAGAAAAAGGCGTGAAGTTATGTATCTATATTACCTATAATTAGAAATATAATAAACGTACTTGTATGTTGTCAGCTGAACCCCAACTCTTTAGTTGGTCCACGTCCTCGGATCTCCTTTCTTCGCGAGCGGATTTGGGCACATATGCAGATGACCTGGTGGCGCCCACTCCCAAGAAGTTACTGAAAGCCTCCGTAGTCTTTTTCACTCTCACATTCAACGAACCAATACGCAGAAAGCCTTCTTTTTCTGCAAAAATATTCACAAAAAAATCTTTTGTATAAAAATCAAAATTCAGGTTTAATAAGAAACGCATTTCGTGATCTGTACAATAAGATCGTTGCATTCAAAGATAACTAAATTATTGTAGTTAAATTTATGATAATACTTCTGTGATTAGTAAGAGAAAACGCAAAAAAATATTGTAAATTTACATAAATTGCAACTTTTAGTTAGACATATAATATGTGACAATCGAACATCTTATTAAAGAATAAAATAAATCGATCAGTGTTCTTAATTTATTTCCAAACGTTTCTATAAATATAAGTCTCATCTGAAAGTGACTTAAAAATCCTTAACAATAACTGACCGTCAATTTAATGGATAGTCAATATTATATTAAACATTTCTCATAGTTTATCAAATGAGAGTTAAAAAAATATCCTTTCGGCGACGGAAAATTACGCGCGTAGGTACATATTATACTTCGGGCGATTAATATTCATACAAACCGTGCCTACCCTTTTTTAAATATCACATATCTATAATAATATACATATATTACATTTGGACAAATCGACGATTTGTTTAAAAAATATCCCAAAGAGTTTGGGGTTTATTACATACAGTTAAATGTGAGTATTGTGCAAAAAAGACGTGGTTTGAAAAAAAAGATGGCGGACGTTGTACTTTTTACACCTTAACTTCACTAACAGGACAAGGACACAAGTTACATCAACTACATATTGTTAAGTTACACATAACATTATATAAGTATTTACACAAACTAAATTAATATAATATTACATGTACATCCCACAAATATTAAAAATGTTTAGTGGTATATGACACCCATAACCTGGAATTGTGCACCACAGACAACGAGACGTAATACCACCCTACTTTAACAGCCTCAACTATAGACTTAATGTAACTGAAAAAAAAAAACATAACATAACATCGCTGTTAAGCCTCGACTCGTCGTTATGTTATGTAAACTGAACATTATAAAAATCAAATTATTTATTTATTTTTATATTTTGACAACAAAAGATCCACACTTATGGATTTTATCGCGTTTATTCAAATTTATTTAAACCGACGTTTCGAATGAGTTCCAACTTTAGTTTCGGGATAAAATCCATTAGTGGATTTTTATTTGTTCGCGAAATTTTAAGATATAAATAATGTTATGATTTGCTTTATTACGAATCGAAGAATGAAATACTAATGTTCATTGGAAATTATCTAACTTAACACTTAATACATTATACTAAAAATATTAATATTTTGTATAACTTTCGCCAAAAATAATATGTGATACAACGAATCGTGAGTGCGACCATAAATGTGATGGGTGGTATTAAGTGGTGAGGGAAAAATAAGAAAAAAAAAACCTATTAAACCCAATAAACTCTTAGACAAACACAAGACGCAGCATCAGTTCCTTACTTGACACACTACTAAGAGAGTTTGAATTGACTCTTAAGACCGGCGGAGAAGATGCCCTCCTTATATCATACGAATCGGGCTCTGTAAAATATTTATATTGCATTTTATGAAAAATATTAATTCAACCAGTGTATTTAAAATTCATTCATTTTATTATTAACGGTGATAGAGCGTAGCGAACGCAGCTTGCTGTATGAATACGCTTGACCGGACTGGACCGGCGAGATAATATCTGAAAGAATATCGACGTAAAGTTTTTCATGCCGCGTTCCTTTCGTTGAGAGAGAGATGTCTCTTTCTCCTCTTTCATATCCCACTGTCGATCTCCTCTTTATTTAATCTCAGAGGCTGTCAACTCAACTATAATACTATTTGTGTTTAGGTGTCCATGGACGGCGATTTTCGCTTACCAACAGATGATCTCCTTGTCCGTTTGCACTTAACCCGTAAAAAATAACATGAGAATCTAAAGTCTTAAGCCATTTGTTATTTGTTTGTACCAACTCACGTCATACTTGGCGTTGAGTTGTTACCGAGACCAACGGATTCATCACCACGCATATCACGCATTATGCAGATTTTTTGGAAATCTATTCACCCTGCTTTAAACAGGTTGTGTTTAAACTTGATATTGAACTTTGCTAACAGCTAAAGGGGTTCTCGTCAGTCAGTTATAAGTTTATAACACAACTAACTTCCGGAGAGTCATCGGTGCAATTAATATACTACATCTGATTTGCGAGTCAAGATTTCTAAACTAAAAAGTGATTTCTTATTTAAGCAAATAAAATAACTGTTTCATCGTAACGAGCTTAGCAAATTATGAGGTGATCTGTAACATAACTTACTGGCAGAAACAGTAGTAATAATTGGGTACCAATAAATTATCAAATAAATTCATTTTCATGTAATCAAATTAATTATTATTTACTAAAAAAAAATATAACTTTTAAAATATGCAGTTAAAAACTTACTTCTATAAGATCCGGGTGAGAGTGATGTGTCCATATGAACCAAATACTGCCTGGGCTTTTTGCCGGACCAATCCCTCACGTTGGGATCGGCGTCTGAAATGTTCTCACTTTATTAGACTTTCATAGCATAATATTTATGCTTGGTCCATTTGAAAGTATAATCTTTTTAGAATTTTTAATAAAATGTAGGTAGCTATATAAATCAGCCGTAATTCAACTATATTTATAATTCACTAAGGTTGAGAGCCCTCTGCGCTCACCAAAAGTCCGCGTAAAATTGTAACAGCCGTCAGGCTAACAATTAGAAGTCACTCACAAAAAAAAAAACTATATTTATATTTAAAAAGTTTTTAAAATCAGAATACTTTAAAAACCGTAAGAGAGTAATGTGTCACAGGGATTAACCTTTTTTTTTAAATTCTGGTATCATCATTTTAAAGTATAAAACAAAATCGCATTTCGCTGTCTGTCAACTTATATGCTTAGATCTTTGAAACTACGCAAAGGATTTTAATGCGGTATTCTATAATAGATAGAGGACGTCAAGGGTGATTTGTATGTACAATCCATAACTTTAATTGTAAACTCTGTAAAAATTACTTTTGATGCGTAACAAAGTTCGCCGGGTCGTCAGCTAGTTTACTAATAAAGATTTGTTAAAATAACACTGGGGCTTATATATTATTCCGAGCTAACTTGATACTGAGAAGAAAATTATACCACATTTTATCTTATTTTGTTTAATGGTTAAGTAAGAAACAATGAAACATCTTTACAACATTATTTATAATATTAATAAGATACATTTCAATAGAAAATATAGACACTTGCAACCATTAATGCTAATAAAGGGCGATTAGTAAAAAAGATATATAATAAAACTTACCATACACTTCAACTAAGAGTCTATAAACATTCTCATGACGAAACTGCATTGCTATATGCAACGGTGTGTAACCCTAAAAACAATAATAATATTAAAAAAAAATAGGTTCAGAAGAAATATTTTTATTCGCAAAATAGACTTTTCTGACTAAAATTCTTTGGCACATAATATGTTAAATAGTTTTAACATAATAGAAATTAAAAGCAATCCATCTTAAAACTTTTAACAGTGGTAGAGCCAAGCAGTTCGCTGGATGAAAGGGTCGGCTCGACCGGTGTAATAACACAACCTCTCAGAAGATCGACGCAAAGTGGCTCATGCCGCGTTTCGTTCGGTGAGAGAGGTACCCGGAGGCCCACCACCCCTTCCCCATCCCTTCCTATCCCCTATCCCTTAAAGGTCGGAAACGCAACAGTAACACTATATGTGTTGCTGGTGTCCATGGGCGGCGCTGGTTGCTTACCATCACGTGACACGCCTGCTCGCTTGCCCTCCTATTGCATAAAAAAAAACTATACATATAAAGGGTTATAATAAAAAAAACAGTTTAAACGTTAGCCGCTTCAAATTGAACGCTTGTTGCCCGACTCGTCGGACAGTTTATGGTTTACGTCTGCACCAATGAACCCATTGTAGATATACGAGGATTCACAATAAAACAAGACTAGATTTTTTTTTTAATACGTAGGTTGGTATGTCGAAAAGACAGTTTTTAGGCCCATCACCTATAAAAACCTTTGGGGAAATAAAGGAATATAAAAAAAAACTATAGCGGTGTTAATACCGATTGAAGTGAATTATGTGGAAGTCATTGCTATAAACAAAGTGTAAGTCATAGTATTTCCGAAAAGATTTGGAATAAAGCTTACAAAGAATATGAAAAATATAAATATTAAATTCAAAATGTACAACAAAGTTTCGTACGTATACATACTTAAATATACTCGTAAGAAACATTCAAGTTAAAGAGCTACGAGAAAGATAGATTTAAACCCGGGCCATAGCGTTCACTCTCTGAATTATGGAGGGAGAGTGCACATGTGCTCGCAGATTTCACCAGCTCCTCATACAATCTACAACAACGTTTGCAAATCCAATATTTTATATTCAATATTATTCTCGATAGATGATATTAAACTAAGTTGGATTTTTACTGAATATAATAAAAGTGACAGCTTGTAGCATATATCAGAATTTTATATTGATTGTGGAAGGAACTTATGGAAACGGCGGTGCGGGTCTTAGAAAAAGCAAAGGAAAGGAGTATATGTGCGGTTTGTTCATGCGGAAGGACTAGGGAGCTAATCAGTTAGAAGGAAAAACTAACTAAGCACATATAGGCAAGTAGAGCACTTTAACAGTGGTATGGCCAAGCAGTCCGCCACCTGAATGGACCGGGTCGACCGGTGAAATACCACGACCTCTCAGTAGATCGACGTATAGGAGCTCATGCCGCGTTTAGTTGAGTGGGAGAGGTACCCGAAGGCCCACCTCCCTTCCCCATTTTTTTCCCATTCTATTCCCTTAAAGGTCGGCAAGTATCGGCAACGCAACTGTAACACTATATGTGTATGGACCATGGGCGGCGCTGGCCACTTACTATCAGGTGACCTGCATGCTCGTTTGCCCTCCTATCCAATAAAAAAGTAAAGGATTGTCGATCAATTACATCTACGACTGACAAAACTTAGGCTGTCTTGACACCACTATCGGCACACAGGGGCTTTGGATTATATTTATCACGCGAACAAAGTCGCGGGCAAAAGTCTAGCTCTTAAATAAAGTAGTACGTTATTAACAGCTCAACATCAAAACGCTTAAACACCCATCTGTTAGACAGTTGTCATGTATAACACCGCATGAGACATTTTTCAAAGAAATGTACTTAAATTTGTAATAAAATGTCAGCAGCTTTATTAGGAAAGGAGATACATTAAAACGTTGAGTGGTTGGTGCACAAATAAATTTACCCTTGAATCCACAAGTAGTCACTTGTCATAAAACTCCTCATTGGACTTACCCCATTCTACTCCCGTCGCCAACGATGCCAAAACGCCACATGAAAAAGGTTGTAACAACAATTTAACGATACACTAAAAAATCCAAATTGCTTAGCATGAAGTAACTTTGATTGGACATTAGTAAACTTAAATTGTGCTAGTGGCGTTTACTAGATAAGTAAAATGCATTCTTAATCACTTTAAGTGTTTAATAATTTCTGTTTCTTTTATAGTGTGAGTTTTTTCATGTTTTCTAATGTATGCGCAGAAGTGGTCCGAATTAACTCCCTTGGCGAAATCATTTAGCTTTAGGCAGTTTTCTCGCTAATACTACATTTTGATAATATTGATTGACCATCTGATTTAAAATTACAAATAGCGTATACTTATATTAAATAAGTATTGAAAATAAATAATTACATTAAGTAGTTTCAAGAAATTATCTTTGGCTATCTTCTATAATGCCTTGGCCGGATCGATTTACATAATTAAAAATTATATTCAGAGCGTAAACTAGAGCACTTACCGACCGTTCGTTGGCAACTTGTCTGGCAATACCACCCAATAGTTTCACCAAATTTTCATCACCCCGTTTGCAGGCCCAGTGCATCGCCGTCTGGAATAATGAATAAATGCTATCCCACAATACCAAAAGTCACCGCCGAATAACAGAATTATGAAAATTTTATTCAAAAAATCTTAAAATTAAAAAAAAAAGAGATTCCAAAAACGAAAGTGCCAGTAGGTCAAGCGAGACACAAATTGCTTGATTGCCAGTATTTTATTCTCGTATGTAAAAAAAGAACATATACTTTGATGGACACTATAATGTTAAAATTATACCTCCATATAATCAGAATGTATTAGGACGATTTGCATCAAGATTAGAGATTATCTTATATATACTGTTTTTGGTTGAACTTAGGTGTTATTAGCATAGTTATAGACATTAGCTGGCTATCATCATTGTTCATTTTAATATTTAATATGTTACGGGAAGCTTCGCGTTATATTAACAAACCGTATTTTGGGACGATGATTGCTTTTAAGTGCAGTTAATAGTTGGCAATTTATCTTGTTTGCTTCTCTCTTGTACAACTAACCGTTTAGTGAGTGCGTTCAGAGTTTTCATAATAAACAAATTAATATTTGATTTTTTGCGACTTTGGCTTGGCAATTATTTTCAACGTCTTGTCATTAATTATTTTTGCCCTAATTTATTGGTAAAACTAATTAAAAAAATAAAATATTGAGGCTGTTTTTATGATTAACTAGCAGACCGCGCGAACTTCGTACCGCTATATTTTATACATTTACCACTTAAGATTATTGCCGCGATCATATTAACACCCCAAAGCTTTCCTCATAAATGAACTAACACTATTTTTTTTCAATTCAAGTTCCTGATACATACATACATAACTTCACGCCAGATCCCTTGCGGGGTAGGTAGAGAGTACAAAGCGCCATAAGGCACGATTATTACACACCTTACTTGCTTAGCTGTTATTAGCGACTAACAACCTAGATATGATGAAAATAATAGCAGTTAAAATAATAAGCAGTTAGCTGCAAGAATGGGTCGGCTCAACCGGTGAAATACCACTACCTCTCAGAAGATCGACGTAAAGTGGCTCATGCCGCGTTTCGTTCGGTGAGAGAGGTACCTGGGGATCCACCTCGCTTCCCCATCCTTCTCCTTTAAAGGTCGGCAACGCAACGGTAACACTATAAGTGTTGCTGGTGTCCATGGGCGGCACAGGTTGCGTACCATCAGGTGACCCGCTTGCTCCTTTGCCCTTCTATCCCATAAAAAAAAATTATCAACTTCAATTAATAGCATTACCAGGGACGTTGTCAGAAGTTTGACATCAATCTTTAGTTTTTTTTAACACTACTTGAACCTTTTTTTTTATCTGGTCATTGTCGTCGATTTAAAAAAAACCTGGTCACCACATGTTCTTACCAGTATGGCTAACTCACAGTGAGTGTTTTTTTTTTTGTAATTTAAATGATGTCGATTTGGCACCTTGGTATTACTCTTATCAAAATAAATTCAGTAAATTTTAAAAGAGATCACGATATTAAAAAGGTAAATATAGATGGGCAATTCTATGTGTAATGCAGACGTGTAACAAACCCGCAAAGTCTTTATATTTTAGCAAAAGACGCCAAGATTGAGGTGCGTGGGCATATCCTGCGCTTCGTCCATTTATATGAAGTTGCAATATTGTAAAGGATTATAGATAATATTATAATATCTGCTTAAAGAACTAACTGTAAACTAACTCTAGCTTTGACCCATGGTTACCAACTTTGGTTACTTAAGTATGAAAATATTTTTAAATATTTTAATATTCGAGTTGCTTAATATATAAATATTATGAACGTAAAATAACGCGACACATTTAGGTAAACAAATCTCTGCTTGTGACTACGGCCAATGCAACCAGGCTGAAACGTCAAGCTAATAATAAAAGTAAGTATTTGTTTACCTAAACGTGTTGCGTTATTTCCCGTTTATTATACTCTTAAATAGATCAAATTCTAATCTATGTGTCTAAATAGACACGGGGTCTTAGATGTTATATGTTCACATCATCTATTAATTATTACAAAATAAATATATATATACCCCATAAGACGATTAAATACAAACTCATTATGACAAAAAAAAAACAAAAAAATGTTTAAGAAAATTAAAAAAAATGTACCTGCCAGCTATGAGCGCCGCTCATGACCGAGTCGGGCGGGACTCCCGATCATATATTGCGTGCGCGGAATATTTGCCTAAGAAACGAATACTTGCATTTTGTATTTTGTGATATCTTCTGAATTAAATGTCCGAATTGAATCATTCAAAAAGTTCTAGAAAGGTATTGAATCTATCTTTATATTGAAGTAATTTATTTTGAGTAGAGTTAATACCAAGGTACAAAATAAAGAACTTTTAAAACGACCTCATTATAATTATTTTTAAAAATTCAAAAAACACTTATTATGCGATAACTACAATAGTTAGACATATAGCGTCGCGGACTTTTCTATAGACAATTATATGTTCTGTGAAACTGTAGTACATTGTTTTTTTCTATAATCAATAGTTTTTGCAGCGTTCGCGATGTAAGATTTTTTTTCGGGTCTTTTTCTTACACCTTGGGTTACATTATTGGACTTATAGTAAGGATCCCTAATTTATTTAAAAATATAATATAGCCTAAAGCCTTCCTCGATAAATGGACTATACACCAGTGAAAGAATTTTTGAAATCGGACCGGTGGTTTCTAAGATTAGCGCGTTCAAACAAACAAACAAACAAACAAACAAACAAACAAACTCTTCCGCTTTATAATATAAGTATAGATTTGATTTTTTTCAGAGGATGATTAAATAAAAGTCAAAGTAGCTCGATACAAATATAACAATAAATATGTATTGCAGTTAATATACCATTTAACGGAATCAATAAAATCACAGTTTCATTATTGTCTTGCGAACATGTTCAGTCAGCAGTTAATTTTAGCGAAAATATATTATTTTATTCGAGCTGTGGGTACGAGTAACGTAGCAATCGGCTTGTGTACAAGATGTAGGCGTGATCGTCGCTGATTCAGTGGGGTAGTTAGTGGCGGGCGGTCCTGGGTTCGACGTCACCGAGAGAAATATTGGCCTCGGGGGAAGCTCGCTGTTAATTTGCAGCGCACACTTGGGCACCTACACGATTTTCTACTATATACCATAACCTTCCTATAACCATCCGTTTAATAAATTATATTGCTTGATATGAGTATTCAGCGATATTTGGGGCAGTAGAAAAAATCACTTCTACAGTTTCAGCTTTTTTTTCTTTCTCGGTGCTCCAGTGGTCGAGCATCACGCTTCTGAATCAAAATATCGCGGGTTCGAATCCTGGCTCACACCAATGACTTTTCGAAAGTTATGTGCGATAGGTAAATATCGATGACTAAAAACCTATTCTATTTGGGACGTAAACATAACGGCGGGACGAGGTTTCACAGACGCCGTTTACACTTTCGGGTAGAAAGAGGCGTGAAGTTATGCTATGTGTAGATGCGTCGTAACAATCGGGCCCAGAATCCGGCCGAAGCCGAAAATCTCGCCGAAGATGGATTTTTGGCCGAATGTCGCCGAAGCTTCGGTTGTACACTTGGTTTTAGCAACCCACAAAGACTCTCATATTTTGACAACCAGCTTTGTAAAGGTTTATGAAAACAGGATTTGAAATGATTATTTAAAATCCTATCATTTTAACCAAGATATCTCTGATCTTTGTTACGACGCATCTACACATAACATAACTTCACGCCTCTTTCTACCCGAAAGTTCTGCCGAAGGTCTGAGAACAGTCGCATGGCATGAGCCACTTTATGCCGATATTCTTCTTTAGCTGTGGATAATATTGAAGAAAATTATTAATAGTTTATAAACCTTCGGCTTCGGCCGAAGGCTGTGGTGATTGCCGGTTAATCGCCTTCGGCTTCGACCAAAAATAGACCTTACCCTTAAGCGCCTATTTGGCTGTGGATATTGAATGTGAATATCGCAGCTTCGATTGAAGAATTTAGTAAATCGTTAACTAATGAGGTAATATATCATTATCTATGAGATCGAATGAATGAATTTTCGGAAGACTTTGATCTTTAACATCCAACATTAACTAACGTGTTACTATAAAACTGTCAGTTATATCAATCCGATATCATCAAAGGATTTATTTTATACACGTTGTAGAAAATAAAATTGTTTAAAATATATTCTCATATATATTTATTATAGGTGAGGACACAAATAATTGTAGCGTTTTATCAATGATATGATACCTTCATAATTATTCTTTGACGAGCCTCATGGTGCATTCGTAAGGCTACCGACTGCAGAATTGAGGTTGGCGGGTTCGATTCCTATCTAATATATATACCTATAGCACAAGCATTTAGTTGTTTAGTTTTTAACTAGAGGGCGCTGTGTGTAATCGTGTCCAATATATTATTATTCTTATAACAAATCATTCATATTTAGAAAATATGAAGTTCTAAAAATAATTACTTTTTCAGTCTGGTGACATCTAACTCTCCAATAGACTGGTATGAGGTGATAAGGTTAAAATTTACCTACTGAAATATTATGCTTCATTGAATATTTAAAATAGGTTTAACGTTTTAACGTCGGGAAATAAATAAAAATAAGTAATCAATAAACGCGATATAATTCTAAAAGTTGTTTTAATCTACCCGAAAGTGTGGGCAGTGGCTGTATATCCTTAAACCACTTGTGTTTAATCGATCCTACGACTTTCTGATTCAGAAGCAGAGAGATCGACCACTAGACCACCGAGACTTTATTGTTTAATAATGAGGTAAATTATTTATGTTATGGATATCCCTAAGTTAAGTACAAATAATAGTTTAATCCAACATTAACAATAAACAAAGATACTTACGTACTGAATGTAGATCAAGACGAAGGTGGCAGAGCGGCGAAGAGACATGTAAGAAAAAAAGTAAATTTAATTTGTAATTAATCCTGCTTCAGATAATACATGAACTTGTAAATTGTGACATAAAAAAAAAAGAATGTTACTATGACTGCAGATATATTATTAAGACAAGGGTCCTTTTGGATGTCCTTAAAATAAAAATCTCATTAACGCGACATTTCCGGGTCAGCGGACTACAGAATTTACGAATTTATTGTCGGCTAGCCTAATAAATTTAAAACAGGATTACTTGGTCCGTGCACAAAATAAAGCTTTATAACTTTCTCAATATAAATCTTGCCGGCTGCTTGAAACGAGTGTTTTGTGTTAAATAAAGAAAAAAAAACGACAAGATACAACTCAACAAGACCTAGACTATATCAAAATGTCATCGTTGGAGTAAAAGTAGATAAGTAACTCATGCATTTTATTATATTTATTTATACTGTCACTATTTGATGCCGGCTACTCCGTTCGCATTATTTTGGAAGTTTAACACACATAAAGGCTACATTTAAATCTGTTGTGTTAAGATTCAGTCACAAAACACGTTCAGAACCAAGTTTCCATACCAATAAATTTATTTCACTTCCGTCCATTTCAAAGTGTAAATTGTAATAGATAGCTGGAGCATTTTATTTTAAGCGTTTAAAAAGCAATGTTGTGTTTTTGTGACCACCTGCGAACGGATGGACACACACTACGTGCTAAGTTACTTAGCTTGAAGTGTAATGCCTAAATAAAATACACCGTTACGTAATTGTTACGGTCGCGGAGTCAAATTAGACCGTCCTCAATAACACCGTAATATACTCTACGTTTCCAATGTTTTTTTTTTACGTTTTCCTAGTAACGCTTACGTTAATTGAAAAGCCTAAAATGTATGTGCAACTATTAAGTTGGCTGTATTCATCACGAAACGAGGAATTAATCATAATATGTATGGTATTGTGAGTGCTGAGGGAAAAAAAGAAAATAAACCTAAATTAAAATAATAAACATAAAATGAAATAAAAATGCCCAGAACACCAGATTGGAAAGAAGTTTAAAAAAACATCTTGTCATTTTCTAATTCTAAGTAATAATACACAAAGAAGCAGCTAATAGCATGAATTATAATAACATCCAACTTAAAAACCAACAGTATTTACTATGACTATACATTAAACACTGTATGGCGATCACACATAGATAAGACTATACATATCATAGATTTATCATAGACTGTAGTAGATGGCCTATATCAGTAAAAATATCACTAAAAGCGCGACCGCGAGTAAGCGATTCTCATCATCATCATTATGTAAAAGTTGACACTTGGAACCACTTTTTACGCACAAATTGATAAGTCACACTTCAACAACCCATTTTTAGTCTATTGCCGATCTATTATTCTTATATCTGTGATTAATAACGACACACGCACACATACAGCATTTCGTTACGTGACGCTTTCAATAAATCTCTTCAGAGCGACTGCGTTCCAATAATCTTGAACTTAACTCAAACTCTAAGTATTGGCGTGTAAATTAACTGTGTCAGTGCTGCCTATCATCTATATTGTATAGCGTGAATATACAATGGATAGTAGGTTGATTGTCTTGTAGATGTGTGCCAGGCGACATCCGCTGGCACGTCATATTGATTGAGTTTGCGTGTTCATCAATTAGGGTCCGCGGAACGATGCATCTTCTATGGCGCTAATTATTGTCTTGTCATTGTATAATTATGCATATGGTTGACAACGACGTTAATATATATATAATATACTTAACATTTAAGGGTCAGTTTGTAATGTCAAAATGGCTAAAACAATAATGGTAAAATTAATGCGAGATGGAATACTATCACTTCGGAAAAAATACCCCGTGATAACTTAACATAAGTTCACGCCGTTAACAATAAGTTAACAAGTGGCTGATATGCCTCGAATTGCCAAATTGGGATGGAACAGGTGGCGAACCTATTGCCATAAACCAGGCACAAGTTTGTCAGCAATCAGTATTTATAACACATAGCTTCCGAAAAGAATTTCGAGAATTCAGTGGTGCGAGCCTGGTATCGAACCCACGACTCCTGAACCAGAAGCGTGGTACTCGACCACTAGTTCACCGAGCTTTCCAAACTCCTGAAATTATGAATAAGTATTGCTATCATCTAAGTATGTTTCGATAAGCCAAGGCCACACAATTAAATGTAGGCTATACTATAAATATTACAATAATGAATATTTTTATTCAAGAAAAAAAATGAAGAAAAGCAGAGAAAATGAAATGGAAACAGATAGATGTTCTTAACGTTAGTTGTTTTCCATTTCCATTTGGGATTAGTTGATTTGTTTTAGTGCCTTATACCCGAATACTGAACCGCCACTCAAATCTGACAATCATTAAAGTGCTACTAACTGCTCAAATTTGACATATTCTGTATAATGTGACAGCTACTTAAACGCTTGAGTAGCACTCATATATTTTTGTGGCGGTACGGTTCAGTTCGGGCTTTAGAATATTTATACAAGATTTTAAATCCAGTATAAGTATTAAATAAATTATACTTACACCCTGCAGCAAGAAGCACGTCACGAGGAGAGCATCGGAAACAGAAAAATGAAAGTCTATTTACACATTTATACTCTTAATAATTTTCTTATAAATTTAGTGTTGAGAGTTAAGTGACTGGTTATCTCTAAGCGCTAGTACTATTATTAATTACCACTAGACTTTTTCTTTAAATATAAAAAAAAATACTAACATACAAGGTATTCTGTACTTTTTACTATGAATTCTATTAATGAGGTAGGTAGAGCGTCACCAACTTACCGTAAAAGGATCCTGAAACAAAAGAAAAAAAATCTATTAGTTATTTTTTAAATGCTAACAAATACATTTCATTTACGAACACGTACTCTTTAAGTTTTCTTCAAAGCAAGAAATTTGTCTCTACACAACGAAAAATAAAAGAAATAACCTAAAAATATGTATCTGAAGAGGAAATCTTAAGAGATATGACAGATACACTTGCCAACAACGCCTGTATGGATAATTGCCAGCAAGCCTACATATCTCCTTTATTTTTTACATTAAAAATAAATAACGCTTATTAAATTCCACAACGAACCTAGTTTGATTTTTATAAAAAAAAAAATCCATGATGGAAGTCCACAGACTTACACGTAGGATGGGAGAATATATTGTAAAAAAAAAAAACTATATTAACATATAACACGATTATCCAGTAACATACTGAGCAATTAGTGTAAATAATAATCCTTCCATTCCCAACACCACTGAAGCCGCTCTCACGTTATTATTAGCAATTGTAAAAATCCTTTATAAAACATAAAATGTTGTAAAAGCCGTGTCCATAATGTACCCAGTTCTGAGGTTGCGATCACCGAATTATCTACTGAAATGTAAAAAAAAAGTTAAAAGAAAAAAAAAATACCGTAGATAAAAATAAGGGGATGCCCGCATATTCCCATGGATATGTGAAGGTATATTGACGGTGTTTTTAATACAACCATAATCGTCGTCGATCGCCGGACGGTTCATATGAAAAATATGTAATATCGCTAATAGGTACCGGTGAGTAGCTTCCTCAGCGGTCGGACTCGACCAATTTCGCCTTTGGTAATAAACCTTAATATGCCCCCCCATCAATTCCATAACCCCGCGAGTGTATAAAGATGGGACGAGGGCAATCACTGGCTGGACCGACACACGATAATTTACTTTTCTAAAGCGAGCTTAGATTATAATAATAATAATAATAAAACTTTAATATGTTATCATACCTATTTTAATATTTAGCAGATCGATCTTAAAATTAGTTGATACTAATTTTAAATAGCCGTACCGGTGACATAATGAGCGATATTTTTAGCATCTCTCATTATGTCACCGGTAAGTATTTTTTTTATGGGATAGGAAGGCAAACAAGCAGGCAAGTCACCTGATGGTAAGCAACCAACGCCGCCCATGAACACCAGCAACATATATAGTGTTACTGTTGCGTTGCCGACCTTTAAGGGATAGCGAATAGAGAATATGGAAGGATGGGGAAGGGGCGTGGGCCTCCGGGTACCTCTCTCACCAAACGAAACGCGGCATAAGCCACGTCGATCTTCTGAGAGGTCGTGGTATTTCACCGGTCGAGCCGGCCCATTCATGCAGCGAACTGCTTGGCTCTGCCACTGTCATGTATGGAGTAAAGCAGTAATAAAATGGTATCCAAGAGATGGAAATCGTGACCATAGAAGACCACTAACCAGATGGGAGGATGACCTAAAATTTATTGCAGCAGGTCTATTAAGAGCTTTTAATTCCAGCCAGCTTACGCAAATTGCAAATTCGTATTTTCAACGACTAATTCCAGATAGTCATTGACTACTTATCATTGGCTAACTGGAATTAATAGCTAGTTGGTAAATCGAATTTGCAGCGAATTTGACAGCGATTACAGACCCGCAGGTCCAAAATAGAGAAGGATTGCAAATAACAGACTGCAATAGAAAAAGATGGAGGACTCCTATCTTTTGAGCTATGACAAAGCTAGAGACTATCTTTAATCTATTTAGTTATAGTTTAGTTATAAGAAATATAGTATATTTATGTAAGGGTTGTAAAGATTTATCTGATCTTATCATTATTATTATTAATTTTAATTAGCGAAATATCTTTTTAGCCGCAAGCTCCGCCCGCAAGATTACATAACGATGATATGCATGGTATTATCGCCACCTAAGCAACAGGACTCTGCGATCCGAGATTTAAGGGAGAGTTCAAATCTATATGTGTATGTATGCATATACTTTTCAAAGTCGTAGAGCCGACTAGAGCCACACAGTTAGCTGCATTAATGGACCCGCTCGACCGTTGAAATACCACGGCCTGACATAAAGTGGCTCATGCCGCGTTTCGTTCGGGGAGAGAGGTATCCGGAAGCTCACCCACCCACACTCTTCTTACCCATCCTACTCTCGTACAGGGCAGCAACGTAACCATGCAACGCACTATGTGTGTTGCAAGTGTCCATGGACGGCGGCAGTTGCTTACCATATAACTAGGTATGTTTATTCGTATTCATTTATATCTAGTATTTAAATTTACATTTGATGTATTTATATTCTGAATATACAAAAACACGGTTTGTTTGTTTGTTTGATAAATTTGAATAAGCTGAGATCGAAGAATACAAAGATCCATTTGGAAAATTACTCCTGTTTTAATGACACCTTTTATGGGAGAAAAGGCAATATACTTATTAATAAACCTAGAGTCGACCAATAAATATCAAGAAATTCGGCACAAGTTATTGATTGTGAACCGATACAAAGATGACCGGGTCACATGTGTCACTATATTGGGATCCCAATGACATTTACGAGTAAAAGTATGTCATAGCACTTGACATGTACATATACTACGTTCTTATTGTAGATATAAATTAATTATTATATTCAAATAACAGTACTGTTATTGTGGAAGAAGCGAATGACAGGGAAGTTGGGAAAATAAAAACCAGTAGTGCCAACCCCAAATTATGGGAACAGTGTAGGAGAATGACAAAGATTTTGCCATACGTCACTCTAGTAGGCAATATATTTTTTTTGGCTGCAGATAGTGTAACAGTTACGTTGCTGACCTTTAAAGGATCAGGATGGAAGGAGATGGGAAAGGGGGCTGGGCCTACTCATAACTCGCTCACCGAACGAAACGCGACGTCTGTTACTTTACGTCGATATTCTAAGATGTCATGTTATTTCACCGGTCAAGCAGACCCATTCATGAAGCGATGGCTCTACCACTATATTGTTGCTATAAAAGCAACAATAAATATTAAAAAAAAAACATTGAGACAGCCAGAATGACAAATCTGTGTATATTTTTTGGTTGTTTTTTTTTTCACTCTCTTTTTATTAAAAAACAAAGACAGCATTGCCCGGTCTGATTGATGGATATATCTTGTCCCAAATAAAACATCTGAAGCAGAACCCCACACATTTTTTCAGTAATCCACGTTAAATAGTCATTGGTGTGTATAATCTTGGTAAGCGTAGTGTAGGACGCCCACCAGCCCGATGGTCAGCCGATCTCAGAAAAGCTGCTGGAAAAGACTGGACGCGGAAGACAGAGAATGGAATGTTGTAGCGCACATTGGGAGAGGCATATGTCCAGCAGTGGACAGCAATAGGCTGATGATGATGATGTGTATACATCAAATATTGCAACTAAGACATTCCTTAAACAAAGTATCGTAAGTATTAAAACACAAGCCAGAATATAATCTCGATCTCCTTAAAACCGCAAATCAAATTAATAGCAAAGTCAATTAATAACAACCAGAGACAATTAATAAAATCGTTCGTCAAATGTCATTTAAGTGAAACCGCGTGTCGACATTGTAAACGATCTCTTATTATATATATAAATATAAGGAATAAGAAACTAAAATAAGATGCAATTAATAACGTTGCAAGTGTCGCGGACGGCGGTGACGCGAACACCCGTCGACAGATATTAACCACTGCAACACTGCACCGGGATGCTGTAGCCGTAGCGAGCGTCCGCAACGATATCGCCGTCCCCCTCACACACGCCAACCACAAAAACGTGACAAATTGTTATTTATTAATCATCAGCAATTAGCTTCTTATAACTACATGCCAGATAATTGTCAAACTGCCCACAGCATCAACCGTTCTGGTCTGTTATATAGGACTCATTTTTAACCTATAATAGCTAGAGTAAAACAAAAGCATAGATCATTAGATAAATCTATACATATAAATAAAATTACAGTAAAATAATCGCCTTTTACTACATGCATATGAATATAATGTAATAGGTACTGGAATCGGTATATAATATATTTCAAAAAACAATATTTTTTACAATTTGTGTCTGCCTGTCTGTCTGTTTGTTCCGGCTAATCTTTGAAATGTCTAAACCGATTTTGAAAGGACTTTTATTGGCAGGTAGCTGATGTAATAAAGAGTAACTTAGACTAGTTTTATTTTAGATAAATCATTTATTTATATATTAACTAGCTGACCCGACAAACTAGTATAAATGAGTAAAGTTTGAATTTATCACTTTTCTTTACTACTAGCAGACCGCGCGAACTTAGTACCGCCATATTTTATACATTTTCCACTAAAACTCCGTTGACATCCTCTATCTATTAAACAAAACCGCAGCAAAATCCGTTGCGTAGTTTTAAAGATTTAAGCATATAAGGGGACAGACAAAGAAAGCGGGAAACGACTTTATTTCATACTATGTTGTGATGATTATGCTTGATTATGATAGCTCCTGAGAGGTAACCAATTTGGTAACCAACCAGGTTAGCTTGTAAAACTACCTAAATAATAATTTCTCTTTCACGTCACCTTGATCAATTTACATTTAAACAGTTAATGACATACAAACACTTTCGCTATATATATATATATATAAACCATATATACTTGTGTATAATTCAATACCCTCAGTTCAAACGAAACATGTAATTGTAAAATTAAACCTAACGGTTTTGTATTACATTTTTAATGAGAATTTGACGCGCTGATAATTTGTGATGATGATTTAATTTTTTTGTGGCAAAGATATCGATGAACATATTATATTATATATATAGAATATATATATATATATATATATATATATATATATATATATATATATAGGTTGGGGATATTGGAGAAACTATAGCTAATGCTAGCTAGGGATACTTAATAGAGCTACAAAACACTCTGTAAAGTTGACTACCTTTAAATTGATATATTGCTGTCTAGATGTCTTACTTAAAATAACGGAACTATTTACTGCACAAATTTTGATAATAAATGCGCCTATCCATTCCGTAGAGCGGTATTCAAGGCGATAAATAGTTTGTTTATGGTTTTGAACAAAAAAAAAAGCATATTGCCATTCACAGGATCATCGATCTTGTCTCGTCAAAATATTTGTTAAATCCATTAACACAAGTAATAATTTGTTAAGAGAATAGTGAGCTGAATCATTAATTATGACCACCCAAAACCTGTCAAGGATACATGTCAAGCATTCAGAAAGACATAATTAATTCTTAGTACGTACAAATCTAAATTTTTAAAAATAATGTACGTCGATATCTGCAGATGCGTTCGAAGATATCGACAGTCAAACATCGCGACGAGTGCGTTCGAAATCACGGTCAAATAATTAGCCGAGATGCATTATAATTGTGGTGATGTTAAGTTGTGCACTCCGTGGACTCTCTATCTTTAATAGAGTGCTGTGTGTCACCACGTTTCTTTGAACGTTCACTGACTCCGGGGACTCACACTATTTCCGAGCGTCGTAATAAATTGCGTGATGACAGGTGTCAGCTGCTCCAACGCCTCTGCACTCCCGCGTCTCCATGTCTCATTCCTCAAGTTCCAACTCTCAAATTCTACTTATTTTATCAACGCCCAGTTAAATATTCGTCTCATTCTCTCTCTCTCTATCTGTCTGTCTGTTCTTCGTTTTTGTGTGCGTCGGCATTGTTGTTTTTAGTTCGAAGTGTGAAACATTATTAACAACCGTGAAGCTACTCTACGGTCTTGACATGTTTACTTTTAATCGGTATTAGGACATAATATATTTAATTTCAATTCACATAACGCCATCTAGTTTACTTGCTAGGAAACATAACCTCGTGTTATATATTACTACGCAAAGTGAAAAATTGGTTTCCTTTTTACGAAAATTGAGCGTACCGAGAAAACCGAGGCCCGTGTGAAAATATTAAAGAACAATAAAAATATAAGGTACCCGCGGGTTATAAGGCCTATCGGGCAATAAGGCCTAAGTAACAAAAAACGTACGAAATAGAGTAGCGGACACTCGAGGTTACACTCACACAAGCTCAGAGCGTATACAAGTCGCTGCGAAGTGGCAGGCGACCGCTTGCGCTTCTCCCCCCGCCAGTGTCGTCGAAATCATTCAGCGGGGTGGTCGCGCGGCACGAATTATAAAAATTGGCTTCAGTAAAACGTAAACGTTATTTTAAAGATATGATATTTTCAAACCTTTATTGACAGTCCATTTATTCATTAACGTATGCTTGTCCCTAGACTACCGTATTAAACAACTTGTAGTTATATATAAAATAATATTATTTTTTGTAACCATGTGGTTGTCGGATATTAAGGCCTATAAAATTTTACTGTAGGCCTTATTATACTCCTTTTTTTTTGAACTGCTATATAAGTAGGAGCGCGTTTTTAAAATGTTTGTTGGTGGGTGGTACGTGCGTAGTTGTTAATTTTAAATTTATTTATCATTGTTTTCAGTATTTACGGTCACGATGCCTCCCAAACGGGCATTGTGGTCAGAAGACAATCTGATCGCAGCTGTTAGAGCAGTGCAAAGAGGAACTTTAAGTACGTATAAGGCTGCAGAGAGATATAAGATTCCTAGAAGAACAATTAGAAATCATCTGCAGTCTGGCAGTTTAAAGAAAAGTTTGGGACGCAAACCTATATTAAATAATGAAGAGGAAGCTCAACTTGCGCAGAGGATCATCCGGTATTCTGAAATGGGTTTGCCTGTGACACCAAGAATATTGCGTCGATTGGTGTACAAGTATTGTGAGCAAAATAATATAAAACATAATTTTAATGATGAGGGCAAACGCGCAGGCAAAGACTGGTTCAAAGCGTTCATGAAAAGACATCATGAAATATCCTTAAGAAAAGCGCAATTCATGAACCCAGCTAGAGCCCAAAAGTTAAATAAATTTATTGTTGATGACCATTTTAAAACACTGAGAGATATCTACGATAAATATGACTTATATGATCATCCCGAGAAAATTTATAACATGGATGAGAAAGGATGCCGTCTCACTATTCACCACCAGCAAGGTGTTTTAGCCAAAAAAGGGGCTAAGAGAGTTCATTTGCAGTCTTCTGAACATGCTGAAAGCGTTACCATCGCAGGATGTGTCAATGCTCTTGGCACAGCCATACCACCTATGATCATATTTAAGGGAAAACGTTTAAAACCAGAATTGTACGATAATTTGCCTCAAGGATCTTTAGTAGAAAAATCAGCAAAGGGGTATATGACCAATGAACTTTTCAAAATATTTTTAAAACACTTGTCTAGATACAAAAGCCAGGGACCATGTCTTTTGATATTTGACGGAGCAGCATGTCATTTAGATCTTTCCATAGTCGATATATCCGATTCACTTGGCATTAACTTGTACTGCCTACCTTCAAATACAACCCATGAATTGCAGCCCCTCGACAAAGCCGTATATCGATCATTCGAGCACCACTGGGATGGTGAATTGTTATCATTTTTGGACCAAAACAGAGACAAAAAACTTACTAAAGCACGCTTTAATATCATTCTTTCAAGCGTTTGGTCTAAATGTATGACACACAGCAATATCACGAGTGGCTTTAAAGCAACTGGCTTGTATCCTTTCAACCCACAGGCCATACCAGAAACAGCGTTTGCTCCTTCCATTTTAACGGAAGTTTCTGCACTAGATGGTGCACGAGAAAACGCACCAGCTCTCGAACATCCTAATGTTTCAGAATCCGGAGTTTCAACACCGTCTATTTTATCGGAAGCCTCAACGCCTGATCGTGATCAAGAAAATATACCACCTCTTAATAGTGATCAACAGAAGAGTTCAGAATCTACTACTGGTTCACCATCAATTTTGGCACCGATTCCAATACCCGATGTCTGCGTTACAAATATTTCACCTGTTGATTGTCTTCGACCTGCGACTCCAGAACAAACTAAGCAATCACCAGCTATAGCATCAACATCCACAGGTCAGGTCTCAAGAGAAACAACCGTGCAACGCAGCTATTATCGCACAATTTATGGAACAAGCTCCAGTTCAGATGAATCTGATGATGATTTACCTCTCAATCAGTTGACCAAAAAAAGAATTTATGATCTTATGCCTACGCCTGTTAAAGATCAACCATCCATACCGTCTGTTAGACGAAAAGCCAATAATTATCGAGGTACTCCAGTCACAAAAGATCTGTTTGATAAATATAATCAAGAGAAGAGAAATAGTAAAGAAGAGAAAGATAACAAAAGAAAGAAAAATAAACAAGACAAAAACTTTACTGATGTTGAAACAGGTAGAAAAGAAAGAACGAAGTTTAAAAAGGCTTTAAATCCTAAGAAAACTAAAGTCGTATCTGCAAAAAAGTCTACTACCGTCAAAGGGAAATCACAAAAACAAGGGAGTTGGTACTGTCATGCCTGCAAAGAAGATAGAAGAGACGCAATGCGGAAATGTTCACGTTGCTCTAAGTGGTACCACGAAGAGTGTGTCGGTTTGACTGCAGAAGACACTGATGACTTTCAATGTCCTGGTGGCTGTGAATAAAGCCAATATATTTAATTTTCTAATACCACTATGATTCCTATTGCTTTATATTAATGATTATTGATCTCAAGAATACCAATTTACGTTGTATAAGTTGATTTTTAGATAGTTTAAAGTATAGGCCTTTTTACCCTACCCTAGTATAATAAGGCCTACAGACTGTGTTTTTTAAAAAGTTATATATTGTTTTGGTTTTAAGCTAGAGAAGCTATTTTTGGTTTTAACTCTGTAGTAATTGAACTATATGACTGATTACTATTAAAACTAGTTGATTATATTGGATATTTTTCATTTTATTACAAATCTCCCTTAGCTAGGCCTTAATACCCTCAGGTACCTTATATATTTTTCATCAATTAATTTCTCTTATGAAAAACCTTACTTATTTTTCGAGGAAAATAGCGAATTTGACAGCTCCAAATTAAAAGTTAATTAGGTACATAAATAAAATTATAGATTATATATAACTTGCTAACTTATATAAACATTGCATTACCACTTTACTACTGGAAAATATGACAGGAGTGTTCTTCACATTAGTTTGCTCTCTGAGCTGGGCAATTTGATTAAAATGTTGATTTGGGGTCCATTTCATTTATAAGTGCAGTGCAATGTCAACAGCAAATAAGGTGCTTGCTACGTAAGAACGCTTCTTTATACGTCACCAATATTAACTAGCTATATCTACGCCTAGGTCTGCGTGGAACTTCATAATAAAAACTAAACCATTTTTTAAAAATGCCTTAGTTCGTGAAAGTTCCGTTTTTTTTATTATACAAGGGGGCAAACGAGTTTCCGGGTCACCTGATGGAAAGTGACCACCTTCTACCGCATATACATCTCCTCGCAACGCCTCAGTTTCAAGCCGATCGGAAAGAGCTTGGTTGTCGACAAGACTAACCACGCTACGTTGAATGCGGTCAAATGGAAGAAGCTGGTACTCGGGTGCCTCCGCCTAAAGATTAGGAGAGTATTCCACGCGAGGTCGGATTTGTACCTTGTATAGTGGCGAGCGATGACCTGACGTGAAATACCGTCCCTCTATTAGCCACAGACACACACAATTTGGCATTGTCCTCCAGACGACCGCGAAACTGAACGTCACTCAAAAAGTCAACACCAAGAATTCCGATATTGGCTGAGACGGGTCGGGAAGTGCCTTTAAAACAAGGAGCAACGACAAAGAGTGTCTTTTTAGCGGTAAACGCGCAAACCTGCATCTTCTTAGGGTTGGACTAAGTTTAGTTTCCGTTAAATTCAGTCGTTTCAGACATTAGCTTAAACATACAGACAGGTTACTGGGAATCGAGAAAAATTTAGCGCCATAAAACACGAACGTAGTAGTAGTCGATATATAAATCAATAATATATTTTCTGTGGACGACTTAACGTATCACAGAAAGAACACGAAAGTCAGATCTCAAAGCAGAAATTAAACCAAGTGATGAAATAATTGGTCATGCAGAAAACAATAAAAAAATGTATTTACATAACCTATGTATCCAAACCTATACAGAAGAAAAAAAAAGTTAAACGTCGAACGAAAGCAGACTGGCCGAAAATAATAAAAGAAAAATCAAAAAAGCTTCTTCTAAATACAAAAAATGAAAAAATAAGAAATAAAACATTACGAAATAATACGAATGTGAATAAATCAAAAGATATACCTATACATAATGCGTAGAAGTTATAGGTAGGTACGTATATCTTTTTTACTATCGTTAATTACAGAAGGGCGTAGGTAGATATATATTTATATACATATAAATACAAGAGTGCGCGAGCAATAGAGGCGGTTGGGTGAGGCGATCGCCGCGCCGCGTCTTGTTGTTACAAGCAAATGCACTTATCTTACCGGGACGAGAAAAACTGTTTTTCAAATTCGTGTGTCGTCGGTTAGCTGAGCTCCAACACAACACAACAATACATTTGAATATGGCCCGAGTCGATGGCATCACGGGTTTCCAACATGACTTGGATGACCAGAAACAAAAAAAAAAAGCAGTTCACGCCTCAGAACGACAACACGTCGTGAGTGTTTAATAATTCACCTATTTGTTGACCACAGACAGAAAAAAATATATAGATGAAATATTTATATAGAAATCGGGTTGTTTTAGAATTATCTGATATTCTAAGATACTCTTCTATATTAAGATACTTATTTGACAATACCTATAGTCTAAGAGTCTATATTGAGTTTTTACGTATCCATGTAGAGAGATCAAGCGTATGGGAGTTGCGATTATTAACTAAAATAAAATTCAAATCACAAAAACAATTCAAATGATAGGAGTACATGGTAATGGGCTCATTTCGTGATCCTATATCTACAAAAGTAGTGAGTTGCAGTTTTTCTATGTCAATAGCCAGAACTGACGTTGGTTAGGTTAAAGTTACCTAAAATTATGTTGATTACAATAAAAAACACACGTGAATTATGTGTTATTCGTCACAATTCTCGTATTATATTATCAAATGTATGTCCTATATCTGTGTAATGCTAATAGTACAAGGGAAATCACAGTTTTCGTCACTGCTCCGCAACGTGGGACAAAGTTGTCGTTGATACTAAGAACTGCTAGGCTTTTAAATTTAATAAATTGCCTGCACTTTTGGGTAGTCTGAACAACGTGACTAACACAAAGGGCCCACGCATTAAAACAAAATAAGAAAATAAAAACAACAAATGACACGTTGATATTTCATGTGTGCACAAAACCGGAACATTGGTCAGAAATTACAAATATTAAGTACACAATTTATTAGTTGAAAACCATCAATACAATGAACGAGTTGTTAAAAGAGACGTCCAATAATAACGATTTCTGAATCGATCATAATAAACGATTGTTAATTAAGTCTAATTGCGTGTTCAAATCGATATATCATTCGGTAGAGTGAGACAGAGGGAGAGAAAGAGTCTCGCCATCATCGTAAACTTGTCAACGGCCGTATGATTAAAAATAAACAGAAGTCTTTGATACATTATCGATACAAATATAAATTGTCCGAGCGAGGAATGAATAACAATAAATTGTGAATGTAACTCGTAAAAACATATCATCGATTATTGTAAACAGCTGGCGGGCTTTTGTGCGAAACCAGTTGCAGCATACGACTTCGTTCGCTAAGCCTACGACTTCGTGAACGAGCGATTTGCATATACGCTCGTTTCATATCCTAAGGTGTAGACAGCGGCTGAGAAAAGCCTCGACACGATACGTACGCCCCAAAAGGAATAGCTGGCGAACCCATTGCCATTACAGCGGGCACAAAGTCGTCAGTCATCGAAATCTATCACAAATAACTTCCGGAAAAAATCCCGGAATCGAACCCACGAGTTATGAATCCTAAGAAGAATCAATTACAACAGCAGACACATAATTATGCCCCAAGTGTATTGTAGGGTAGGCACAAAGAAGTGAGAGCCACAACGTACAATTCTGGCTCTACAATCATTTATATTAGGTTAAAATTTTGGCATTTACTAGTGAGTTTCCAAACGAAGTCCTATTTTTATCATGTTTTATTATGGTTTGAACTCAATTTGCATATTGTGTAAACGGGCAAATTACAGATACCTAATCTAAATTCAAAATAGCGGGACCACTTTTGACGGGATTTTTATTGGCAGGTAACTGGTGTAATTAGTAATTTAGGCAAATTTTTTTTTAGTAAACATTTGTGTTTATTCCTTTCGAGGCGAAGCAAAGTTCGCCGGGTCAGCTACTCAATAATAAAACATTTCATTATTATTCTTGCGAATTACACTCGGCCAGTATTCTTTTGTGCGTATATATATATTTGCTGCACATTCAACAAACTCAGTGGCGTTAGTGAAGATAAAACGAATTTTTAATTGAAATCAATACCGGTAATGAAAGGATTGCTCCCGTGGTATGAGCTCGTTGAGAGAATCGATGATGGACGAGCGACTAAGGAGATATTGAATACAAAAAATCTCCTCGCCTTTTCGATACTGAGAAGTTATGCAAATCGAAAGAGAAGAGAAACTAGCTGCACTGTACAATTTTACGTTTTTTTAGGCGAAGTAAAACATATTGCAGTTAATCATTACATAGTATAAACCAAAGTCATTGGCGCTGTCTATCCCCTTATACGTTTAGATCTTTGAAACTACGCAACAGATGTTGATGCGTTTTTTTAATAGTTAGAGGGTGTCAACGGGGTGAATTGTATGTATAATCACATATATAATGCAGTAAAGAAAAGTGATAATTTTCAAGATGATCGATCAAGATTCACTTTAATTTTAAACACTAAAAATTACTTTTTTTGCAGAACAAAGTTCGCCAGGTCAACTAGTTTGTTATAAACGTATCATCATCAGCAGCCTTTCGAAGTCCCCTCCTGGACGCATGCCTCCCCCATAGACCGCCACAACTGACAGTCTTGTGCCACTCACTACCATTGGCTTCCTGTGGTTTTTACCAGGTCGTCGGACCAACTAGTGGGGGGACGGCCTTTGCATCGACGAATTAGTGGTAGCCAGTCGAGAACCTTTCTACCCCAAAGGTTGTCGTTTTGTCGAGCAACGTGGGCTGCCCATCTCTACTTCAGCGTGCTTTTTTTTATGGGATAGGTGGGCAAACGAGCAGGCGTGTCACCTGATGGTAAGCAACCAACGCCGCCCATGGACACCAGCAATACATAGTGTTACTGTTGCGTTGCCGACCTTTAAGGGATAGGGGATAAGAAAGTACGGGGAAGGGGGGTGGGCCTCCGGGTACCTCTCTCACCGAACGAAACGCGGCATAAGCACTTTACGTCGGTCTTCTGAGAGGTCGTGGTATTTCACCGGTCGAGCCGGCTCATTCATGCAGCGAACTGCTTGGCTCTACCACTGCTATTTTTTGGGTGCCAGATCTCTTGTGTAGCGAGAGTCCAAGCATAGCCCGCTCCATATCACGCTGAGCGACTTTGAGCTTCGCCATAAGGCCATCATTCAAAGACCACGTCTCTGTTCCGTATGTAATGTATGTACATCAGAATTTAATATTTCATAAGTATCACTTCCTTTTCACATTAGTGTTTATCATATTATTACTTCGATTAAATTATACTTCAGCTACGAATTAATAAAATGTGATGTTATTATTATTTTTGTTAATTATTAATAAACATAAAATTAGGTTAATTTTATTAGAACAAATTATGAACCAGGTCACATGTCCCCTAGATCAAGACACATACTCCATGTGTCGATTTAGATTGAAAAGTATAGGTAACTCTATTAAGCGCGACTATGAAAGAGCGAGTAAAAGTTTGTAAAATACTCGTACGCGATCGAATCCGAGTCGTAAATGTATCGATATACACAATCAAAAATATCATCAATTATCTAAATACATTGTCTGTTTGTTTCATTTTGTATTTAGTAAAACAAATAATGGCCTGTTGCCTCTGTAGTCAGATCCTAATTAAAAACTGTATTCAATAGCTGTCGTATATTACACGGAGGGACCCGCGGGCGGTTAGTCACAGCGACCGCCTCTGCCTCTGTACACCTCCCAGTCATTTAGAGTTCGTGTATCTCGGGGCATCGGGGCACAACCGCAAATCGCCCGCCGTTGTTGTTCGAAAAAAAGTATTTTTTGGTAACATAAAAAATGAGAACAGATTTAGGAAAAAATCATTTGTTCACAATTAATTCAATTTGTTTGACTTGAAAGATTTTTTTTTTGGAGCTCATGGCAATCCAACCGATTTCTGTCTCGAAGTGGGCGGGTTAGATATCCCTATTAGTAAATCTTTAGTAGTAAGGGCTTGGTAGCCTAGCGGTCGAGCACCCCGCTCCTGAATCAAGAGGTTGCGGTTTCGAATCCAGGCTCACACCAATGACTTATTTCTAAATTAATTTCGAAAGTTGTGAGTAATACATATCGATGACTGAAAACTTTGTGCCCGGTATGACAATAGGTTCGCCACCTATTCCATTTGGGAAGTAAACATTACGGCGAGACGAGACTTAACAGCCGTTGCCTACAGTCTACACCATCGGGTAGAAAGAGGCGTGAAGTTATGTTATGTGTTTATGTTTAGTAGTACCCCGATTCACACTATTCCTCACTTTAACTACTGGATTTACGTGAGCCGTGATTCGAAACCGAGACTTCTTGATGCAGGAGCGGATTGATAATCTTCCAAACCAACGAGACGACAATTCCGGAAAAGACTAATTTTTTTTAATTTATCACAATCGATCTCAGTGAAAAATTTTCAAACACATTCGTTCAAATTCAATTCAAGACATAAACTGTAAATATACATATATGACTAAGAGCTAAGACATTAAAATGCCTCGACACGACCACGACTTTATAATCAGAAGCCAATTAAATAACAAATAACAAATAAAAGCCAAAACAACACCCAACTATAATTACAATACAATATTGAATTGACGTTTGATCAGTTCATAATTAAAAACAATTGTGTACAAACAAATACAGAACGCCTTATATGCCGTCGCGCGAGCTGGAAGTAGCCGGGGTTGTAATGCACTTGTGGCTCTTGTTTCGTAAGACCGTCCGGCCCACCTCGTCCGGACTAAAAACTTCGATCTTATCTCCAATATTTTAATAGGATCCCGCGGCGGGATAAAGTATTTCTAGAGGAATAAATTCAATGAGGAGGCAGAGGAGAGGAAGAGGAGAGGTGAAATGATAAGGTTTTTAAATCAACACACGAAAATAATTACAATCGAGCTGGATTTCATCGCAGATGCCAATAACGATTAAAGATCATTGAAATTTGCGTTCCGTACGGATCGGGAGTTTTTCAGGCACGCGTGTCGGCCGGTTCGAAACTCACCCAAGTACAAATATTAATATTTTTCTACCATTAATTTTAAATAAGTAACTTAACATAACTTCACGCCTTTTGATACCCGAAGGTGTAGGCAGCGGCTGTCAAGCCTCGTCTCGCCGTTATGTTTACGTCCCAAATGGAATACGTGACGAACCTATTGCCATACCGGGTACAAAGTTTTCAGTCATCGATATTTGTCACACTTAACTTCTGAAAATAATTTCGAAAAGTCATTGGTGAGACCGTGTCAAGATTCGAACCTGGACCACTAGATCCAGAAACCGTGTGCTCGACCACTGGACCATCCAGAGTTATAATAAGTAAGTAAGTTAAATAAGGAATTTTGTATTTATATAGAAAAATAATCAGTTGTGCATTTCCATAACACAGTCGTTAATTGATTAGGTAAGAAAAAATAGATGACGCTGTATTTTGTTTCCAAAACATATTATTATATGTTATTTTATTCATTGAGAGAACTCACTCCTATTTTGCATATTTGGTACAAGATTAGGTTGTAAAGTATTACTTTGCTATGCTTTATATTTGCACTTCCTATCGATAAATTAAAATGACAGAACCTTTACTAAAACAGCTATTTACATTATAATAATTAGTATACCTAAACAGTTTTCTTTAACTTCATATTATGCCTAAGATTTATTTTGAAGAAGTTGAATATTTATGTCATAAAATAGGTGAATAGATGTCATGAATAGATCACCTATTAGGTACTAAACATCATACAATTCACAAGTCCTTCAATACTGTTCGTCAAAATCCAACGCAACATTATAACATTCCCTAACAATGGTGTCTAACAAGGATTCGAAACTTAAACTTCTAATCCCGATGACTTCATTTTATGAATGAGCAATAGCGTCATAGGAAAAGTCATTCATACAAAGCCACAATCATATTTGTTTTAGGTGTGAGCAAAACCGCGGCGCGCACTCAGTACATTTATACATAATAAACAGTACAGCGAGTTCCTTAATGTAGACAGCCGACAAAACAGCGTCAACAATCCCTTTTAATTATGATTAATTAAAAGTTTCGCTTAAAAAACGCGAGCAGCGATCTTAACGCAAGGGTTGTTCGGCACCGACAAACTCGGCGAACTTCTTTTGTATTCTCTCCTCCTATAAAAGGAAGTTTTAAATTAAATCCATCATTAAAAACAGTGGCTCGATCTGCAACAAAATATAAAAGTTTCACAATAACGTATACGCCCTGAAGGCGACGAGATCTCACCGAAGGAACGAATAAATCCTCAAACTTATTCTTCTATTCAAGAGAACAACAATCTTTGAATAACAACAACAAAAAAAAAAGAGTTTTTAAGCGGACATTTTGAAACAAAGGTACCATCTATCATATTAATTTAGCAGTACTCAATTTTACTTATTCAGTTTCGTGACAAAATTGTAAGTACCATTTAAGATAGACGCTGTTGATCTACTAAAATTATTTTTTATATATACTTACGTAAATTTTTGTTTACACTGCTGCTAGTCTGTACGTTTTTAAGATTACTCTGTATGCTGCAATATATAAGTAGGTTTAAACACATCTTGTGAAGACTGGTTAATGCAGAAACAGTGTATATATATGTATATTGTATGTATTTATGTCATAATGAGTCTCGTTACACGCCGCTCGAATTTAGGTAGTGCCGAGGGCGGGCGGCGTTGGGCTTCTCTCTCACCTACAACGCTGCAAGCGGCCTCAGCCAATTAGTAGCAACAATAATGAACATGTTTTATATTTCCACCGGAGTGCGGCGTGTACTTGTACCCCATTTGCCCCGGGAGGTCATGCGGTTTTTGGCCCTCTCACGCTGTACTACACGGGAGTTACCTTCAAGTACGCAATAATATAATATAAAAATGAGGGACACAGCTTTTGTGTCTGTCAGATTATGTGTTCTGAATGCGAGCCGACTGCGTCTCGTGTGGTAACCTTTTGTGTGTAAAATGATACTCAACAAATAATACTTCTTATTGGAATAGTTCAGAACGTTGCCGCCGATAATTAGTCGTTATGGTCTGTATGTTTTTTTATTGTTGTTTATATTTCTTCGATTTTAAAATTTTAAATTTTAAAATACCACGACTTCTGAGAATATTGACGTAAAGTCGGTCTCCCTTCAAATCACAAGCTCGTATAAATCGGCAACGCAACTGTGATCCTCTTGTTGTTGCCGATGTCCTTATCACCAGAGGACTCAATTAGTTGTTTGCCCCATAAAACAAAAACTAAACTCGTTGACAAGATAATGAGTGCAATAGTTTTTTTTTTATATACCTATTATAAGTCGCGAAGCTATCAATATAGTAATAATAAACAAACATTCAATTATAAGCCCAACAAGGTATTAGTTCAAAAATTTACATGTTATAGCGTATATTTCAAAGAGATCTTCATGCAAAACTGTCAAGTTAGTGCCGACTATTTGCAGAACTGGATATCAAACAGACCATATAAAACGGAGGACATTCATCACATTTAAGTGTGTTGACTTACGAGCCAACATTTGATTCCTACATAATATCTTATTTGTGCCCAAGTTCATTGATGTGCAATTAATATTTTACAGCAACATCTATCTATACTAATATATCTGTTTATCTATACTTACAAAGCTGAAATGTTAATTTGTACACGCTAATCTCAAGTACTACTGGTTCTAATTAAAAAAATATTTATCTCTAAGACTTTCGCGAATCACGTTCATGACATTAAACTAACTTTTAGGATTATATCGCGTTTTTTGTTTCATGGTCTGATGTGGGTTACCAATAGCAAAAATCATATTTTTAACATCAACTTACTACTTACTACTACTTATTTCCAAAAAGTGGGTGCTCTCTGTATCAATGAACTTTTGAACAAATACCTTTTTTTGTTCATCACTCGTGAAAATGATCTCTGTAAAGAGTTCGAAACGTCGGGAAATAAATAAAATAAGTAATAAATAAACGCGATATAATCCTAAAAGTTGTTTCAAAGTTGTTTTGTCCTAAAAGTATTTTTGTGATAGATGAAGAATTATGAAGACATAGAGAGAGACACTATGGACAATAATAGCGAAGCAAGTAGCTAATCTTTGAACGAGCAATTCTTTTATATGTATATATATAATTGGAATCTCGGAATCGGCTCCAACGATTTTCATGAAATTTAGTATATAGGGGATTCGGGGGCGATAAGTCTGAAAACTTGCTTTAACGACAAAAACACTAAAGCTATTCCAGCAAATGGCGTTGTTAAGTAACACGAAGTCAATGAGTGTTTGCTTTGATTTTATTAGAGTTTATCACTGTAAAAAATTAAGTACATATTAAGTTTCTAATATAATATTAAACTAATAGCACTCGTGATTTTTTTCTTTAAATAACGAGTTCATATATTTTTATTATTCTATCGATAAGACCGAAAAAAATATTATTCATATTTCATCATTTTATTAGTATGTAATTCGTACTTAAATGTAATTTCCAAAAAACACAATTCATAAAATTAAACCGAGCAAAGCTCGGGCATTCAGGTACTAAGTACTTAATAGTACAAGATAAAAATTTAACGCTAACAAAGTGAGCTATGGAGATGAACATTTCAGTAAAGACTGAACTTCGAGCTTTAACAGTGGTAGAGCCAAGCAGTTCGCTGCATCAATGGGCCGGCTCGACTGGTGAAATACCACGACCTCTCAGAAGATCGACGTTAAGTGGCTTATGCCGCGTTTCGTTCGGTGAGAGAGTTACCCGGAGGTCCACTCCCCTTCCACATCCTTCCCTATCTTCTATCCCCTATCCCTTAAAGGTCGGCAACGCAACAGTAACACAATATGTGTTGCTGGTGTTCATGGGCGGCGTTGGTTGCTTACCATCAGGTGACACGCCCTCTCGTTTAACTTCCGATCCCATAAAAAAACAGCTAATAGGAATCATCAACAGCTTCTTGGTTATAACGGTAAATTAATTATTGAATTAAAGGTCATTTGGCTTGATGGCTAGAAGTATTTATGGCCGGCTATAGTTAACAGTTCGTATTCTCGACCCGGGACATAAATTTATGAAATGAATAACGTTCATTACTTGCCCCATAATACATTTAGGTAAGTGCTTATTTTGCTACCAGATAGCGCTGATTGAATTATTCGTAAATATAACCCCGTATATTTAATTCCCTAAGGTGTTACGCTTGTACACCCCATTTTAATTTTTTGACACCACGGAGTTCATGGTCCAGCCTGCTGCCATTTATTATTAACAAACACCTCGTATCCAAACTTAACAACAAATTTAATTGGTTTTGTGACGTATAAATAAAACCACAAACTTAATTGGTTTTATAAACAAAACCAAACTTGTAATACTAAAATTAAAAACATGGTTCGGATATGTAGAAAGGATGGGTGATGCAAGACTGACTAAGCAGATATACAATGCAAAAGCGGATGGATGTAGGAGTCGAGGACGGCCTAGACACACATTCCATGACCAAATAGAACGTGTTCTGGAGGAAGGTGGATGTTAGGAGCCTCAAAGAAATCGACGCGCGTGCACGAAAAGAGGTATGAAAGTCAACGAAGCGAGTGAGGTGTGTAAGAATCGTGCCTTAGGCGCTCCGTTCTCTCTGCCTACCCGCAAGGGATTTGGCGTGAAGTTATGTATGTATGTAAATATATATATATTTCGACAGTTATAATTTTTCTGCCCTTATCCCACACTCTGAGGTGTTAAGCACAACATATAGTCATCCTTTCCCATTCTCTTCTCTCATTCGTCGTCTCTACACTTAAATTCACTTCTATGCAATCTATTTTGGCCTTCCTCAACCGATATATGTAAAAGATGTACAGAATTTTTGTAATCAAATTAAGTAAATAAATTATTTATACACGTTTCATTAGGTATTACTACAACTGTGGTTAATTCTCGAGATAAGAAAATACATAAAAGAAGAAAATTAGGTCTCGGTGGTCCAGTGCTCGAGCACCCCGCTTCGGAATCAAGAAGCCGTGGGTTCGAATCCTGGCTTACACCAATGGCTTTTCGAAATTAATTTCTGATGAGAGAAACCTTTGTGCTCGGTATAGCAATAAGTTCGTCACTTATTCCATTTGAGGCGTAAACATAACGGCGAGTCTAGGCTTAACAGCTACTGCACACCTTGGAAAAGTAGATAAAGGCGTGAGGTTATGTTATGTAAGACAAAAGATTGTAATGAAGAGTTATGATATCACAATACCTATACATTAATAGTGTATTTAGAATATATAAGAATATCAGAAATTCAAAGTGATCGTAGTACATAGAGTGTTACTTATCTTTTGGTCCTTTTAATTGGTAATTAACACTCAAGTCCTTTAGGGATAACCGCTTGCCTAATGTAATTTCTGCTGAACACGAAAGGTTTGTTACGAGATTGTTGGAGATAGTACGACTTTCTAAAGACGACCATATTTGAAATAAGACATAAAGTCCATGATTGCTTGTAATAAATATAACTACAAGTTGAAAAGTTGAACGAGTTATAGAAACATTCTTTTTACGTGGAAGCTATTTATTTGTAGTTTGCAAAACGGCAAGGTAACGTCATCATTTTGCAAACAATTCTCTGATGGTGTATAATAGTGTATAATAATAAAGTAAGGCGTTCCTCTGTATAAATTTATTTTGATTTCAACATTTTCAACTTAGTCTACCTGTATCCGCAATTGAGTTGTATTTTCTAAAATTTAGAATTTTTTGAGTGCCGTCTGATAGATATCCCCCACTTCAACCAATTAAGATATTCTTTATTGTACATCAACAGATACATTGATACATAAAATAAGGATATACATAGTACAGAGGCGAGCTTAACTCATATTGAGTTTTCTTCCAGCGAACCCTAAAAAGTAGCGGAAAAGTAAAAGTGGTGAGAAGCCGATAGTACAACAATACAAGAGGAAAGAGTTAAGATATAGATGGAATACTTAAATATATATATATATGATTAAACAAATCAATACAATACATACATACATACATAATAATATACATAAATACATTCAATTATAAATCTATAATACATACAAATAGTTATACACATGTTAAGATATATTCATACACAGAAACTGCACATCATACATTATATTAAAATAGTGCAATAACTATTGAACATTGCATCAGCCGATCGACCTGGATTAATTTGCTGACTCAAGCCTCGTGCCTTCCACTCGACACCGGACGGCGGCTTCGTTAATTAATAAAGTTATTTTATATAATTACTCTTGTTACAACCATCGAACAATTGTCATGTTAGCTAGTAATTAGTTTTTGTAATTTCTTTTAATTTTTATTAAATAAGTTAAATTCATTTGGTTTTTTTTTGAGAGCTGCCTGTCGGTCCGACATAATTGGCGCAGTCGGTAGGATTCATTCACGAATAATACAGGATATCCTAGAGACGTCTTGTTGGCCGAGCCCTGTTCGAGGATACGAATCTACATCCGTCGAGTCCTGCAGCAGCTGTATCCAGACATTGATACACAGAAAAGCCAAATGCAGTATATGTAAGTACTCTAAATCTTTTAGTGTCTTGCCATTTTTACCTTTTAAGTTTTCCTTTCATTTTCCGTTTTTTTTTCCTTTTGTGAAATTCTAGGAGTGATAGGTTTAGTGAGTAGCTATAGTGATAGGGCAACTAATTTAAATATTCCTCATTATTTTCAAAGATTTTCCTTCTGTGAAAATCCAAGAGTGATAAGTTTTTAGTGAGTATAAAAAATATTATATTTTTTTTAATTTTCATTTTCCAAAATTTTCTTTCCACGAGAATCTAGGTGTGATAGATTAGGAATTAGACGTAGTAATAGACAAAATATATTAGATTCGAATAGGAATATAAATTTAAATTCTAATACTGCAACAAATAATTCTAATTTAAATATGGCTGAGCTAGATAGGATTTTTAAAGCCCTCCGGCTAGTTCCTGATTTTGACGGTAATGTCAACGTTTTAACAAGGTTCATTAAATTATGTGACGAATTAATTTCCGAATTTGTAGCCACCGGTAACCCTTCATCCGCATTAAATGAAATAGCTCTTACTAACGGTATTCTGAACAAGGTCATAGGTCCAGCCGCTAGATTAATAAATTCTAATGGCGTACCATCAGACTGGCCAGGCATCCGTAAAGCTCTAATAAATAATTTTGCTGATCAACGTGACGAAACCGCCTTATATAATGATTTGGCTTTATTAACACAAAGTAACGATAGTCCTCAAGAATTTTATGAAAAATGTCAAAATCTGTTCAGTACCCTTATGACTTACATTACATTGCATGAAGATATAAGCACTACTGTAGAAGCCAAGAGAACGTTATATAAAAAACTAACCCTCCAGGCGTACTTACGTGGATTAAAAGATCCCTTAGGCTCACGTATTCGTTGTATGCGACCGGAAAGTTTAGAGAAGGCCTTAGAATTTGTTCATGAAGAACAAAACATATTATACCTTCAGCAACGCAATCATTCCATATCCGATAGGAAGATACCATCTCAAAATCTATCTAAACCTTTATTACCTATACAAAATTTTAATTCTTCTATACAAAAGCCGTTCTCTTTTAACATGAATATACCAAATAGACAGCAGCATATTCCACCAATGATGCCTCAAATACCTCAACCATGGAGGCCACATTTAAACCTGAATAATCAGGCCGGGCCCTCACGCACTCAACAGATGTTCCGCGGCATAAACCCTAATTATAACAATCCAAATAACGCATTTAGGTTCCAACCAACACCCCAACGTAACACTATCCCACAACCTAATAATCAGCACCAACCACGTCCAATGAGCGGAGTAAGCCATTTTGTACCGCGTACCTTACAGCCTAATAACGGACTGAGAGGACACGATTGGTCGAGATCAGGCAACCCTCCTCCCAGTAACTACTTTAAAACCAGAGAAATGAATTTTAATAATTGTTTAGGATACGATTATTCTGACTTTTACGATGATAATTGCTTTTATTACGATCCGATTGAATATTATACCGAAAATTACTGTACCGATTATGAGCAAATAGAGCCTCAGCAATCTGAAATTGTATATGAAGCTCCTAGCACTGATCAGAGAATGCCAAACGATATATCAAAGGATTTTCAGACAGTTTTAGAATTAGACAAACCAAAATAGAAGTTAACCTTCACACACAACGTCAACTTCCCTTTTTACAAATAAAAAATCCTCCCTTAAAGCTTTTAATAGATACAGGCGCGAATCAATCTTTTATAAGTCCTAATGCAGTCGAAACGTATTTTAAAACAGTTCCTTTAAACTACGATCCTTTTGAAGTCTGTAATGTTCATGCTGTGACACGTAACGATTACTCTATAACTATACCTTGTTTTACGGAATTGAATAACTCTGATAATATTACTCTTTTTGTTTATAAATTTCATGATTACTTTGACGGTTTAATAGGTTCAGACCTTTTAGATAAATGGGAAGCTGCTATTGATTTTAAAACTAAAACTCTTTTCACTCAAAACGCGTCTAATCCTATTCAAGTCTATGATTCACGAAACGCTAACTTATACGAAGATATAATACCGGCTAATTCTTCTAGAATTTTAAGATTACCAATAAATAGTGAAGATGGAGAAGTAATTATACCAAGTCAGATAATATCTAACTGTCATGTTACGGAAAGTTTAACAATTGTTAAAGATAACCGAGGCCTTGTAGAAGTAAGTAACCCAAACCGCAGCGATATAATATTCTCTATGGACTGCCCTGTACAGGCACAATTACACAATAGCGAATGTACTAAGCAATCCACACCCCCGCGAGTAAAAGAAGTGCTATCGCGATTACGTACCGATCATTTGAACCAAGAAGAGAAATTAAATTTAGAATTATTATGCTCACGTTACGCAGATGTGTTTTATTTAGAAGAAGAGAACTTAACTTTTACCAATAAGATAAAACATTCAATTAAAACACGCGACGAAATTCCAATTTATACCAAAAGCTATCGCTATCCATTCGTTCATAGACAGGAAGTTCAGGAACAAATTAGTAAAATGTTAGACCAGGGTATCATACAACCCTCTCAATCTGCATGGAGCTCACCTATATGGGTAGTACCCAAAAAGGCAGACGCTTCGGGTAAAGTTAAATGGAGAATAGTCGTTGATTTTCGCAAATTAAATGAAAAAACTTTAGATGATAAATATCCTATTCCCAATATCAATGATATTTTGGATAAACTAGGTAACTGTCAGTACTTTACTACCCTAGATTTAGCGAGTGGCTTTTACCAGGTCCAAATGAACCCAGCCGATATCCAGAAGACAGCATTCACAGTAGAGCATGGGCATTTTGAATTTTTAAGGATGCCCATGGGTTTAAAGAATAGTCCATCAACTTTTCAGAGAGTAATGGACAATGTTCTAAGAGATCTCCAAAATACTATCTGCTTAGTATATCTTGATGACGTCATCGTATTCTCTACGTCACTCCAAGAGCACCTGGTAAACCTCGAGAAAGTCTTTGCGAGATTGCGAGAATCTAACTTTAAAATCCAGATGGATAAATCTGAATTTTTGAAGTTAGAAACTAACTATCTAGGACACGTTATTAGCAAGGACGGCATTAAGCCGAATCCGGATAAAATATCAGCAATAAAAAAATACCCGGTTCCCAAAACACCTACGGAAATTAAGCGATTTCTAGGTCTTTTAGGATATTATAGAAAGTTTATTCCAGATTTTGCTAAACTAACTAAACCGATGACACAATGCTTAAAGAAAGGCTCAAAAATATCATTAGATGAAAATTATTTACAGTGTTTCAATAAATGTAAAACTCTCCTTATAAACGATCCAATATTACAGTTTCCAGATTTCTCCCGTGATTTCATTTTAACCACTGATGCTTCAAACTTTGCTATCGGAGCTGTTTTATCTCAGGGTACTATTGGTTCTGATAAGCCCATAGCTTATGCCTCTAGAACGCTGAATAGCAGCGAAATTAATTACAGTACAATTGAAAAAGAATTACTTGCAATTGTGTGGGGTACAAAATATTTCCGCCCTTATTTATTTGGTCGTAAATTCAAAATAATAACCGACCACAGACCTCTGCAATGGGTCATGAATTTAAAAGAGCCAAATTCACGTTTAACAAGATGGCGACTTAAATTAAGTGAATTCAACTTCACTGTCGAATATAAACAGGGGAAACACAACACAAACGCAGATGCATTATCACGTATAGAATTACATAATGAAGAAGCTGATTCTCTTAAAGGTAACGCTTCCGAAAATCCCCAATCATTGGCACAAAATTCGAATACAGATACCATACATACAGACGCTGAGAACCCTATATTAGAAATACCTATAACCGACTATCCTCTTAATAAATATCACAAACAGATTGTCTTTATAATAGTCGACGATATAAAAAACCGTCCCACAGTTTCCAAGCCCTTCGATTCACATACTCGTACACAGATTCAGATTTCAAAATTAAACCTAGAAGAAGATGTCATAAATGCCATTAGAGAATATGTCAACCCGAAAGTTAAGACAGGTTTACTGATTAACCCTCCATTAGCAATGTATGATATAATACCAATAATCCAAAATAAATTTCAGAACTCTGCTATGGATATTGTTTTAACCAAAGTAGAATTAAATAATGTAAAAGACTATCTAAAACAACAGGAAATTATTAAGAATTATCATGAAGGTAAAACTAACCACAGAGGCATAAACGAGTGTTACTTATCTTTGTCAAGCAAATATTTCTGGCCCAAAATGAAAGAGCATATAACAAAATACATAAATGAATGTAATGTATGTGGTCAAGTCAAATATGACAGGAATCCCATAAAACAGAAGTTCCACATAGTACCACCTCCAACCAGACCTTTTGAAATTGTCCACTTAGATTTATTTAGTGTAGAGACTCAAAAATATCTCACAATAATTGATGCTTTCTCTAAATATGCTCAAGCCTACCATCTTCGAGATTCAACCGCAATTAGCGTTGTACAAGCACTTTTGATTTTTAGCACCCATCACGGCATTCCTTTTACAGTTGTAACAGATAGAGGTCCTGAATTCACGAACCAGTTATTTTTAGAATTTATTAATTTACACAAAATACAACACCATAAAATATTAGCTTACACCCCTAACGAAAACGGCATGGTAAAAAGGTTACACTCGACTTTACTCGAACACCTTCGCGTTTTAAAATATCAACATCGTAACGAATCAGTTGTGAATTTGATGCCTTATGCAATACTAGGATATAATAGTTCAATACACAGTTTCACTAAAATTAGGCCCTTAGATATAATTAGAGGTCACCTAGACCCCCGAGATCCGTTAGATATAAATTTATCAGAAAATGTTCTACAGCAATACATACAAGACCATAAAAATAAAATGCAACAAGTTTATAAAATGATTAATGATTCTTCTCTACACGATCGTACACGAATAACCGAAAATATTAATAAAGATAGGGAGCCTGAACAAGAATATTTACCAAACCAACAAATTTTTATACGGAACCCTATAGCTAGTAGACAAAAGTTAGCCTCAAGATTCATACAAGACACTGTGCTAGCAGACCTTCCGATTCACGTTTACACTAAAAAGAAGCGTGGACCTGTTGCAAAATCACGGCTCAAAAGAGTCCCTAACAGCGCCCGTTTGTTACAGGATTCTCCTCCTGATCCTGGCCCTGGGCCGAGCACAGGAAATAACGCTGAACAGCTTGGATGACGGACCAGGCATATTACCTTTTAACCTAGGACATAGTAAAATTATTTCACATTATCATTCTTTTCTACAACCAATTAATTTAAATACCATTTATGTTAATCTTAGCACTGTCGAAGAACAATTGAATAATATTTCACGCCAGTTCCATAATAAAACCATATCATTATTTCAACCCCATATTGAGTTTTTACGTGAAAAAATTAATAGGCTATATGATCAATTAAATCTATTTCAGTTAAGTCGCAATAAAAGAGCTTTATTTGACGCCTTAGGCTCCGTTATTAAAAGCATTTCAGGGAACTTAGATTATACTGACGCTATTCGTTTTGATAACGCTATAAAAGAGTTAGAAAAAAATAACGAAAATTTGGTCACACAAGTTAATAACCGAATTAGTTTAAATAAAAATTGGATGTCTCAGAATGCTGAAATTCTTCACAATATAACTTTGAATCAAAAGAAAATTGAAACCACTATTAACGACATAATGTCCGGAGATATACTTCACGAGTCCGATTTCATTAAATACACCCATTTAGCTCAGTATATAATTATATTAGCCGATAATGTAGAATGTCTCTCCGACGAAATATTAAAATTGCAAAATCTTTTAGCCTTTATACGTGCTAAAAGTATACATTTGCAAATGTTTAGAATAGATATATTTAAAGATTTAATAAAACAATTAAATTTGCTATATGGTAACGACCATATATTAAATTCTAGCTTTAGAGATTATTTTGATATTATTAAGTTAGGTTATTACTATAACAATGACAATCTTGTAATAGTTTTCAAGATTCCAATAATTTTTCCTTCAACTTATAATTTCTATAAATTATCCACTGTTCCCAATAATGACAGTAAAATAATTATCCCATCCTATCCATTTTTGGCAATTCACGACAAAGATTTTATGTACATAGAGGCTGAATGCCCGAAGTCAGGCTTATACTATCTGTGTGAGAACAATGTAAATTATCACCACAGCAACGAAGAGGATTGCATATACCAACTTATCACCACGCAGCTAATTCATAAATCTTGCCTATTCACGACAGTAAGGCTAACGACAGAAGCAGTTGAAACTCTAGACGATCGACATTACACAATAAGTTTTCCAACGCCTACCAAAGTTCGCCTGTCCTGCACACAAGACCACTATACTATCATACACGGAAGTTTCCTGGTCACAATTCCAAAAGGATGTACCCTACAGAGCCCGAAGTTAACATTAACCAACCGAGATGACCATATAAAAGGACAAGCACTGAAGATTATGACCCTGCCTCGAAACAATGATACGGAAATCCCAGATGGAAAAAGATTAATACTGCACTCCGTTGACCTCAATAGTCTTCAAAGCAGTACTAAACAGATATCAATCGAACCCCCTGCAACATTGAACAGAACCGATATTCAAAGCGTGTACTACCTAATTATACCGCTGTACATTATACTATTCAGTACATCTGCACTGGTATTTGGCCTCATTCTGCGTAAATTATTCAAGAAACATTCAACTGATCAGAACAAGGATAACTGCACATACGCTGAAGTACAAAATCACCCTGCTGCATCGCAAACCACATTCTCAGCGATACTTTCGAAAGCATCCGACAGTAGTCGCTGATCTTCGGGAGGGAGATGTTAAGATATATTCATACACAGAAACTGCACATCATACATTATATTAAAATAGTGCAATAACTATTGAACATTGCATCAGCCGATCGACCTGGATTAATTTGCTGACTCAAGCCTCGTGCCTTCCACTCGACACCGGACGGCGGCTTCGTTAATTAATAAAGTTATTTTATATAATTACTCTTGTTACAACCATCGAACAATTGTCATGTTAGCTAGTAATTAGTTTTTGTAATTTCTTTTAATTTTTATTAAATAAGTTAAATTCATTTGGTTTTTTTTTGAGAGCTGCCTGTCGGTCCGACATAATTCACATTTATCAATTTTAAAATACATGAAAATATTATTAAATATTCTGCAAATCATAGGTCAGAGATAGAAAGTGCTCTTTTAGCTTTTTCTTAAAGACTTCAAGGGAGGAACTGTCTCGTATTACATGTGGTAGTGAATTCCACAGTAGTACAGATGAAATTGTGAAAGAACCGCTGTATCTACTAGAACTGTGAGAAGGAGTACGTAGGAGAAGAGATGAAGATGTTCGACAGGGCTTATCCCTGGGTACAAGGTACTCAAAGCGTTCACGGAGGTATGAAGGCATTTTAGGGTTATGAAGGATAGAATAGAGAAGAGAGAGAACGTGCATTTCTCGAAGATATTTAGATATATGGTAACTAACATAAATTGTGGTGCGTAAATAACAATCGAAATCGATCGAATCGAATCGATTTACCTATCTAAAACATTCAAGCATAAAATTAAGAACAGCTAAGTTCAATCGATCAGTTCGGTGTTTATAGTTTATTTTCTCTTTTACCAAAACATATATATAAATGTATTTATATATAATAGATATGAAATATAAATTAATAAACGCACAAATGCATTTTAAATTTGCCGAAACGACAGAGCAATATGTCAAGCCGATGGCGTACCGCACTCACGCATACATTATAAACACTTCCTGCCTGTTAAGTCTACAAATAACGCGGTGAGATTAACTAAGGCTGTATAAATAATCAATACGGTGGCCCTCGCGGCCCGCTTTCTGATCGATTGCCACAATGCCGGCTCGGATGATATAGTCGACGAGCGATGGCGATAAATATCCCGGAGACAAATGTTCCGAGTGTCTCCGGGGAGTTGCCACAGCCACTAAATTTAAAAGCTCTCCAATTGTACAGAAATAAAACGGTACACGGGTTTTAAGATCTTTCGAAAACAAATCGTGTATCGGTCGCCAGTCGACAATCTTGATTGAATGCACAACTGAACGCGTCTAATATAAACAGATTAATAGGCGGCGAATTGAGACCCGCCGTAATTTAGAGGAGACACACACACACACACACACACACACACACATGAATACACACGCGTGCGCACAGACACATACACACACACAGAGACAAAACTTTCAGGATTTACATGAAAAAAAAAAAAAGTTATCTCTAGTATTCATCAATGTTGTTTATTTAATATATTTAACACACTAGTTGTAAATCATATCACTTACTGTTTTGTAGTTTCCTTATACATATATATGAATATACTTATCCATATATTTAGGTATCCATACATACATCCGGTATCACTGTGATATATATATTTTATTTCTTAACGTTTATAATGAATGATGAGGAAGCATAATTCATTAAAACAATCATTAAGACACTTTTATCGTTTAACTATAAACGGCATTTTTCTTTATTATTTTATCGTTTAATAAATTTTAAAAGCCAAAAGTACCGAATGGGATGACATTTTTTTTTTATTTGCTTTTTTTTTCTATTTCCAAGCACGGCTACCGCGATAGCGAGTAAAAAATCAACTCGACTCAACTAAATACAGCCCATTAACATGTAACATGTGTTAATTACGAGTTACCATCCTCCAAGGGTCGTCCTTATCAAAACGGGAGCAATTTCAAGTATGACTGCCGCCTATTAATAAAAGAGTATTTACGTTAATTATACTTAGAATCCCTTTAATTTACAGTGGGTTCGATGCCGCCGCAAACGAACTCTTGTGGGCTTAGCGGAGTACCACGCCGCTTCGCTCCTTACATCGACCGGGTAATAATTATTTTTGTCGTAAGATTGCTGCTTTACTGCTTCATCGAGATGAAAGTAAAACTCAGACAAACTGATATATTTATTTATATATATATATATATATATATACACAAAGCTTTTGAGCGATTAACAGATTAAGTTTAGTTTATATGGGAATGTTAATTCCATACATATATTATTGAACAAGAGGGCGGTGAAGAATTTTGTGAGATTAATGTTTGTTATACATATGTACATACAAAACTTCAATTCACATGGCGGGGTAGACAGAGATATATGTTTATTATGAGATGGCAAAATCTTTGCAATAATAGTAGTTATATTTGAAATATCTTTTCAATATTTACATATACTAGGTATATGACAACATGTCGGAATATTTTGTGAGATATATATATTAGGGTGCTTTTTTTTTTGGAACTATTTTTTTTTTCGGCCCCATAGTTAAATTTTGTTGGAAGTACCATAAAAAAAATTCCCTGAAAGTTTGAGCCCTTAATATTAATATTAAGTACTAGACCAAGGCGTGTAAAGATTTCCCATTTAAAATACACGTAAATCTTGATTTTTTTTCTTTTAAATTTTATAACTCAGAGGCATTTAATGGGATTATCTCGCCCATGAATAGGTCTTTCTCAGAATTAAACGCTCTACAAAAGTCTCCATTACAGTTAAGTCATAACTTTCACCTACGGGGTAGTACGGGCCCCTAAACCTAATTTTTCCATAAAATTTGCGTTTTTTTGGATTTATCTCGTATAAAACACTAGCTACAGAAAAAGTGTAAATGACAAACTTGTAGGAAATTTAATTTCCTACAAAAAAGTCTTTGGCACCAAATCGTGAATATTGATACTTTTTGAGATACAGAGATTTTAAGTAGAAGTGGTATGGAATTTTATGGATTCTGAGCTTAATTGTTAAATTATCAACTTTTTATTATAAATTATAAATTGTTCATGAAAATAAATAGTTGCTAATAAAAATGACTATATTCAAGTACAATTTTCATTGAAAAAAAAACAATTCATTTAATGATGTTTTCAATGAATTACAAAAATGTTGGAAACAACAAAAAATCGAATTTTGAGTAAATTCTCATCTATAAACACAATTATTGTACTTTATAAATCATTTTTCCTCGAGTAAGTTGATTTTGTGCACAATGGATATTGCGAGCGATGATTTTGTACGGTTTGAAAAATTTTTTGTCTTTCATCTTCACTATGAGTTAAAGCTTCATTGAATTTTTGAGTAAGGGCAACTCCTCGTTCAGCAATATCATTTACCACTTTCAAGTTTTTAAATGTGTTGCTGAACGAGGAGTTGCCCTTACTCAAAAATTCAAACCACGCCGTTGACACCTTCTATGTATTAAAAAAAAACCACATCAAAATCCGTTGCGTAGATTCAAAGATATAAACAAATAAGGGGACAGACAGCGGGAAGTGACTTCAATTTTTACCATGCAATGATAATGAAAACTATTAACTAGTTACTCACAAAAATTATTTGAGAATATACCAAATTGGTGTCTTACTAATATTACAGGCACCTAAATACGACAGTTGAATAATATATTTGTATATTTGGATATTTATTAGACAGGTAATTAAATTACGGCTTAACCGTAGAACAGATTTAGATGAAAATTGACATATGTATAGAGAATCATCTGAGTAATGACATGTTCATTTGGCACAATAGGTACTTACAACAATAAAATTATTTGAACAAAAAAACAATCTGTAATTTATTATTAATTATTCTTCACACCAAGTCCATTGCAGAGTAGGTAGAGAGAACCGATGGCTATAAATCTTACACATCTCACATAACATAGTACCGTAACATAACTTCACGCCTTTTCGACCCGAAGGTGTTGGTAGCGGCTGCTTCTTCGATTTTTTATAAAAATTGTCATAAACGCTCGCCGTTTACAAAACAGTAGGTAAACAGTATGTGAAGCGAGACGCGTGTAGAGACTAGTTAATAATAAAGCACAATTGAGAATTCGAATGGGTTCCGTTGTACGCAGATACCTATAGGTAGAGCGCATGGGCTCCGGGGCCGCGACGTGTACGCCGCTGGCGTCCTCTGTGTTGACATGAGTCCCCATCTACGGTTTAGTAGCTAGCAGTCAGATTTAACGTTCCAATTTACAATTGGGATATTAAATTTTACGATGTCTATATTATTAATATTATTGTTTGGGGAATTTTTAAAATGGAGACATTAAGATTTTCTAATCAAATTCTTGGATAATACTTATAAATTATTTATATGAGGATTAATTCAACTTAAGGTTAGCAGCTTTAAAAATGAAATTCGTGAAACAACGCAGTAAGTGTATTTTTTTTTAACATGACGCTTTCTTCAATCTGTAGTTTGTACGCAGCGACTGTTAAACAACGACTCGACCATTTTTACGTCCAAAACTTATAATAGGTGACGGAACTTATTGCCGTACAGCTGACGAATAACAGTTTTTTTAGCACATAAATGTAGGGAGGCATAGTGTTTAATAATACCTAAATGTTACCTTATAATGACCTTAGGTACCAATAGTAGAGATTATTGGACACATTGGTTGCTTGCGTAATTAATAAGGTTTGCTTATACTTGGTATAAGTGACTTTTAATATCATACCTTTAGATAGTATAAACATATGAAAGTAATAGATCGACGTACTTAAATATGAAATTTTTATAACTATTTTTTGTACAAAGTCCAACATGAATCCATAAATTGCCACGCATTGACCGTGTGAGGCTTTGTTCAAACGAGACAATCAAATAATCATCGTGGACTGCAGCTATTCGTATAAGGTACTAAAATAGTGTCAACTTTAGTACCGGACGCCGGCCAAGCGGACTAGTGCGCTGGCTCCATATCCGCCTAACGTTTAGAAACAATAGCTTCGTGCTGCAATTAGTTTATCCGATAGATGGCGGTCGATCGAGTCGTAAATCTACTAGCACAGCAAGTTGCCTCCGTGTGTGGTTGTGGCGTTCCATATATATACATATAACGTCCTATATTCAGTTTGGTAAATTAATGCGTCCCTGTAAAGTGCCAGGCATCCCCCATAGCGCCCCTAAACCGGGTTCCGTATACAGCCACATATGTCCCACGTGTGCAATGACCGCCTTTATTTTTTAATCATCATACCACTGTTTGTTTGCGTAACTGTATGTATGATGGCAGCATTGGGATTAAACGTGCGCATGGAAATATTTTAAAGTCTCCTAAATACTTCCGTCAATGTATATATATTATTGAATTTATTATTAATTTGATAGTTAGTCAAAAGACAGGACGATACTTAAGTGTTTCTATTTTCTCTATAACATAACTCGACGCCTTTTTTCTATCCGAATGTGTAGGCAGTAGCTGTTAAGACTCGACTCGCCGTTATGTCCCAAATGGAATAGGTGGCGAACCTTGCCATACCGGGAACAAATTTTTCAGTCAATATCAATCCCACATAACTTTCGAAAAGAATTTCGAAAAGTCATTGGTGTGGGCCAGGATTAGAAACCGCGACCTCTGGATTCGGAAGAGGGGTGTTCGACCACTAGGCCACCGTGACTATATATCTTTCCTCTATCATGTCGGAATTTAAGCAGCTAGTTTAAGCAGCATCTCGGAGCAACAAGACGCCGACCCCTTAGTCAAGCTTGTGATCTGTATCTCGTTTAAACGCAATTTGATTAGTTATTAGGTGATAATTATTAAATCCAAGTCATAAAAGTATGCAATTCTTCATCAATATTTTCCAATGATGTTATGACATAGAATTAATATCGTTCGTACACCAGGTTATGGAGCAGCAGAAAATAAGCACCAATAACGGAAAAAATAGAAGACCAGGATTGGGGTGTATGAACAATTGGATATGTTAGGAATATAAACGGGAGAAAGTCATGGCAATAAGAGAGTGATAAAAATTAATGTAATAATGATGAAAAAATTGTATTAAAGTTAATATAAGTACGAATGGAGCAAGTGTGGAGACGGAGATAGTGGGAGATAATGGGAAAAGATGATAAGTACATTGTGCCGACACCACTTGGAGTGGTATAAGGACAGTAAAGCTATTAAACCGAATTTAGAGACGACCATTTTCGTTATCCATCTGCTGCTCCTTTTTTATTGGATAGGAGGGCAAACGAGCAAGTGGGTCACCCGATGGTAAGCAATTACTCATCGCTCATGAACACCGAGGTGCGTTGCCGTCCTTTAACGGGTTAGGAGGGGAAAGGAAGGGCAAACCATCACCGGGCGATCCGTTCTATTCATGCATCGAACTGCAAGACTTTACCACTGCTCTATTCTATTAGTAAAACTCTTTATCCTTATTAACTCATTACGCATTAACTCAACAAGAATTTAATTACATCACTATAATATCTTTGTATCGAGTCTTCAAGTTATTTTTTACATGATATCCTAAATATTATTGGTTATATTTAGGTATCCGTGATCGTATTCCCGGTTTCTTAGCAAATCTAAACGCGAGCAAGGTTTCCAAACTAATTCCACAATAGTCAACGTGATCTTCAACAAAGGCGCACTTGTAGGTCTAAGTAGTGACTTACAGCCGGGTGGTGATACAGTCGAGAGCTGCTGTTTTCGCCCGCCACCCTCAATTATCCCTTTCATGGTGAATTTCAATTAGCATGCTTTAGCAATTTTGCAATTACAAACTCCCGGGACCCCGTTTGGTAAATACACTCTCAGTGATATAGAAATATCACAAACATACCCTTTAACATAGGCGTCAGTGATGATTTAATTCGTTGAAAAAAAAATCAAGCAAAAGCATAAATTTATGAAATATGCTATGCTATGCTTTCCCTGGGCCCATCCTTTCTCCTTCATTTTCCTGTGTCCTCCCTATCTTAAACATCAGCAATGTAGCTATGACCACAACACAACCTCTCCGTGTCCACTGGCGTTAGCAGCTGACCAATATAAAAACCTGTTTTCATAAAAAAAATACATTAAACCACTATATAAATTCGACAAATAATATATTTGGTTTAATATATTAATTAAACTGTGCATCTAAATAAGAGACATCACCAGAGTATATTATTATTATTAATAATAATAATATACTCTGGTGATGTCTCTTATTTAGATCTCTATAATATAGACATACCTTTTTAAATTCCGATTTGAAATTTAGCTTTTATAATCTAAAATTATATAATTCTAGATTTCAATATGACATAAAATATCTTATGACCACAAAAAGGCATGTGACTCACTCAACAATAATTTCCAGCAATAGGCCGGGACAGACTGTGGCTGCCGGACACACGTCATCTATCTTCATTACAAAAGAAGCAGAATTGATTTATTTGAACGCGTTAACCTCTGGAACTGCTGATCCGATTTGAAAAATTCTTTCTGCATCAGATAGCCCATTTATTGAGGCAAATTGTTTGATAGACATCACCACTATCATTATGTAGCTACAGTATTTATGTAACAAACAACTGTGAGCAAATCGATAAATCACTTCTTAAAACGGGCCGAATGGTAGGAAAGAGTTACGTTACTGATACATAATACGCATTACAAAAAAGTATACCGAAAAAAGTAAACTATTCGTAAAAGTATAATATTCGACGAAATTCTTTCTGTTTCCTGACTAAAAGAACTTTGCATAGTCTAGGCTTTGACAAAAAACTGGTGTCCACGAAAATAGCTATAGTCGTTAGATGGAACATTCAAACTAAACAATCTATAAAGATTGTGTAGTTCAGCTCGCCTATACCGCAATGTCTGAAAACCAAAGTCTTTGACCAGTGCGTCTTACTGGTTACCTACGTTGCCAAAACGTGGACACTCACCGTGGGCCTAGTCCACAAATTTAAAGTCGCTCAGCGAGCTATGGAGCGAGCTATGCTCGGAGTATCTCTGAAAGATAAACTCGGGAATTAGTATATCCGCTAGAGAACGAGTGTAACCGACATAGCTCGCAGAAGTGGCATTGGGCTGGTCATGTCTGCCGAAGGACCGATGGTAGATGGAGTAAGAAGGTCATATAGTGGAGACCGCGTCTTGGTAAACTTAGCGTAGGACGCCCACCAGCCATGGTCAGACATCCTCAGAAAAGCTGCTGGTAAAGCCTGGATGCGGAAGGCAGAGAATCGGATGTTGTGGCGCACATTGGGAGAGGCCTATGTCCAGCAGTGGACTGCAATTGGCTAATGTTGATGAAGGCTGACGTTCAGGAAACAAAAATAAAGTACCCAATAAACGTCATTTGTTTAGTTGGAGATATTGATAAATCAAAAAACACACTTGTCTCAACAACGATGAACAGACGAAGTACAAATATTGAATGATACAACTATTGGATTGTTCTATGCCAACACCTATCGGCGCCAGAACCAAATTACTAAAGCAGCACGAAGGCACTGGCTGTCTCCTTTCAAATTTGATTGCGCCCAAGATCACACGCCCATAAACTCTATAATGAAACAACCGTATAAAAACAAAATAAGAAAAAGAAAATGAAAGGAATATATGATTAGGTCGATACACGAGTAAGGTAGAACCCACAAAACAAACATTCATTACAATATTGCTGCGTCACCGTGTTGGAAATCACTTATTGTACAAGTGACTTGCAAGTGCCTTATGCTAAGCTTCTAAGTCACGTTTGTTCTCTATCACCAACGATAACATATAACTGTGTGAGTTACATTTTTATAATATGAACCTTGTAATTTATTTATATTTATCCGTTTCTTTTTGCCAAGATTCTTGGCGACTTGGAAAAATTTGAAATTGTCGATAGTATAGTCTGTATGTGTGTATATGTGTTTATTTTTCAGATAACACAGTGTTCCTGACCTGAGGAATCGCCTTTTCAATCCTACTGTCCCCGTCACTTCAGTAAAAACCGTTCAAGGGCATTGCGGGTCCTTTTGATCCTTCGCAAGTTTTGGCACATACCTCTTTTTGTTGATATGCGCAGTTTTATTTTGGCAACAACTTATAAAGACGTTGTATAACGGCACGTGTTTATTGGTCACTCTTTTTAAAATGTATGTGGGACAATTAGAGCGCAATTTGTGAAGGTATTCGATACTTTCAATTGTGATCAACAGATAGGAAACGAGAAAGTAACAATCATTCGTCGAGTTTAATACGCATAACTAAACAATGGCGCGCGCATTCAACTGACGGGTCAAATGAGGCGCAGCGTCAAATCTCAGGTTGCACCGACTTGGCGCCGGCCCGACACATTTGAGAAGTTAGCACACCCATTGAAATAAAAAAAAAACAATACACCGAAATTTCTTGCCGTCGCGCTTCACTTCGCAGTGTAACAAGCGAGCGTAACAAACGAGCCCGTCGGGGAATCGATGTCATCAACAACATGCTATTTAGCTTTTACATTATTTTCAACTCTTGTCTGTGAAATGTTGACGAATAATTAAACGAAAATTAAAAAAAATAAATCTATACACATACATATGTTATGCATATACCTAGTTAAAATCATTAAGAAAATCACAATTTTAATTAGGCGCTGTGAGATGTCATCGCAGTTGATGCTTCGCAGGGGTATAAATCAGGATCTAAATGGCTTTCCGCAACGACACACCCACACAGTCGAGTTAGCGTTAATAGCGCGTACAGTTGAAATCTTAGACGAATGTTTGAAAATATTCTTTTTTTGATATTTTTTTTTGTGATGAAACATAACACCAAAGACTCTGCATGCAAGCGCCACGTATAAAAACGTCCCCGTTTAAAATCGTCTCCAATTAGAGCATGGCAAAACCACAAAAAGAAATCTAAGTATTTATAATTTATCAAAGAAGAAAAAGATAATTAAGAAAGAATTGAGAATGATAATATAGACAATAAAGAGAATATAGAACTTGAATAAGCATAATTGAAACTACATAAAGCTGAAGGCCGGTATTTAGTATTATACGCGACTATATAAATTTCTATTTATTACCCTGTAATAAACGTATTCGACAATACCGTTAAACAATAATACGATATATACTTCAACAGTTGGTCGAATGGGAATAACATCGGAATGATTTGGATTTAATTAGCTATCTTGGACTGAAGCGCCGCCCATGTTGAATACGATACTCGTAAATCAAGTATAATAACAAACAGAACCTTTTAGTGTTTTTATTTGTCCAAACAAATCTTAATCAACGTAATTACAGGATTGTTGATGATCATTCGATAATATGTTTGATGACAACGTATATGGTTCCTGTGGGTTTTAGATTAAAACTTGCGCTTCTAAATTTTAGTATCTTTATCTGTATCTACGTATAAAGTTTAAAACATAAATACATATTTGTCTTTAAGATAATTTAGATTAGATTATTTTTACTTTTGAAAGAGGATATCACCAGAAGTAAAGACTTAAGTTTTATTTTTGTTATTGTTGAGTTATGAGTTAATATAGATATAAACTTGATATCATCAGTAATAATTGAATTAAATTTGTCTCGTGCTATATATAGCTGAGATGTAAAAGGGCTCAGGTTGGAATCTCAAAATTCTCAATATCATTATTCATTGGACTTTTTAAAGCACTTCGTCCATTTAACGCCATAATAGATATGCTGTCGAGTACATGGTTGATAAAAAAAGGTTTTGGGTAAAATTTCATGAGCTATCTCTTACTTTTGAATTCTGTATGCCACAGTTAGTATTATATATTACTAGCTGACCCGGCGAACTTTGTTCCGCATCAAAAGTAATAACTGCTGTCCCGCTATGTTAATACTGCTTTGAAAATATTTGTTTAAATTGCATGCTGTAAAGGGCCAAGCTCATATATATTACATGCACAATCTATTAAAAACACTTAATTGAATGAAAATTAATGCTGTAATGTTTAAAATCGCTTCGTAAATACGCCACTATTTCCCGTAAAAAGTAAAAAAATAAAAATGGTCATTGTGTGTTATCCCTAACAGATATACATATGCCCTCGCGGACTTTTTTGTAGACCTTTTATAGGTGTATAATAATGTAGTACATTGTTTTGATTGATCACTTAGGGTTCTGGCAGCGTTTGCGATTAAAGTTCTAAATCTTGAAAATTATCACTTTTTACACACATTATTCACACAATTTTTACTATGAATTATAGATCAAAACCACCCCATGGACACTCTCTAACTATTAAAAAAACCCGCATCAAAATCCGTTGCGTAGTTTTAAAGATATGCGCATATAAGGGGATAGACAGCGGAAAGTGACTTTGTTTTGTACTATGTAATGATTTTTAAATTATGTGAAAAATTTAAAATACACTTGCTCAACCTCACAAAGCATATTTTCAAGTAAAAAAGATAATATATATATATATATTTGGAGATTTCAAGACGTGGCGCCTCAGATAGGAAGCGAAGATGACATATTTAAAATATCTCTTCAAAAAGCTGATCATGAGAGATATATAATAATAATAACATATAAACATATGTATAGATATCAAAAGAACCCACACACAAAGATATTTCTACAAATCCATAATTCCATTCGCATGTCGGGCAAATACGAAAATAGTCATCAAAGTATTTCGTTTTTTTTCTTCTTTAAACATGCCCCGACGACAAATGTCAACCGGTGAAGCAGTAGCAAACACGTGTTACATATTGTATGACAATATTAAAATTTATTGTAGTCTTTATTAGCCTCTCAAGTGGATAACACATACTGTATAAATAATATTCCGTCTATAATGACATTAATATTATAAAGCTTGGAAATGTTTGATGCGCTAATCTAAAGAATTACTGATACAAATCGGAAAATTCAATGTTTGTTAGATAACTCATTCACAGAAGAATGAAATAAGGCTGTGAACAATATCACGCTATTTTCGTGCGCTGTGCTTCAAGTGTCACAAAAATTAAATATGACAGGATTATTTTAAATTTAAAAACAAATCCAAAGCCCACAATATAATATTAAATAACCATTTTAGGGGTAAAAGTGTATCCTAAACCACCAGTAGTAAACTAAGTTCGCGCGAAATCCTATGCTCTGTGTACCGTTTAACTTTGCACGGTAAGTTTTTATATCTATAGGCTAGGTATATTTCTTTGGTACCAACCTAGCCGTAAATCAATATTATTACCTACGTTTTTAGTATTGCTCGTATCTTAAAGCTCTTAGAACATAATGAACTAAAATAAAGACCTGAGAAAGAAGATAAAGATTCTATTCTCGACCATAGACCATGAACTTCTACATTTTTTTATCGATGAGATGAGTAATTTCTATACCCTACTAATAATAAACACACATCGTAATGTAGTTAAGGGTGATCCCGTATTTTATCCCTGACTCTGTAAACCCTCTTTCATACATACATAAGCTCACGCCTGTATCACATAGGAGTAGGCAGAGACTTTTGCTTTCCACAAGCTACGATCCTGACTCACTTCTTTTGCTTCGTCTACACACTACAGTCATACATCTCATCATGCATTCACGTCGGTTTCGGGTACTGCGAATTATGCCTTTTTGAAAGAGACCATTCGTTTGGTCTTTGTAGTTTCTTACTTGGTCTCTAGATGCCGAACCTGCCACTCAAAATCGCCTGGAAAATCGACTCTTTTAGTCAGTCGGCTTTCATTCATACTTGCAACATGACTAAACGATCTTAACATACTTCTCCTCGCCTTTGTCACCACATCATCATTCAACTTGCATTTCTCCCTTATCACGCTATTTTTCATTCGATCCGCGAGGGTTACTCCACACATACTTCTTTCATAATTTTAATAAATCTTTCAATTTCTAAACAGCTCGGATAATTTTTAAACTATATATGTCCAGTTTATAAATAAAGACCTCTGTGTTAATTATCGTAAAATTTTTAACCACTGCTCTCATAGCCCTAAGATGGGAATGCTAATAAAATTTAAATGCAATAGCTCTGGACCCTTGATTTACAGCGAATCAATAAAACGAGAAGACCATTATTACTTCTTTATTGGGTATTCAATAAAAGTAATGTACTCAGTAAGGTAATCAGACAGACATCAGATTGAACTGGTACAAAATAAAACCTATGAGACAATTTACAAGTACTATATACTCTTGTTACATTTAAAAGACAATCAACTATATAAATTTATTTTAAATGAAACGCAAAAGCACTATCCAAACTATCCCATCACTCAAAGTTTATCGTCATCATAATCTTAGAACAAAAAAAAAAGAGAAAAGTATAAAAACTCTTTTGTAATTAATTAGCGGAAATGGGTAATAATACAAATTAGCAATTCCTGCGATTTATATATATAACGTCAATATATCAAGTGCACATGAGGTGAAACAACGTACAGACACAATGGACGAAGGACCAACCGACCAAAAAAAAAAAGAGCGGGTCTGAGAGATGGCTCGTAAAATAAAACATGGGATTACGTCCGGAGATATATGTCAAGATAGCAATGCGGCGGGGGGCGCAGGCCGGCGCCGGTCCCGTACCCAGAGACCCAATTAGAAGCACACCTTTTGGACATGTGCCTTCGGTTGGCGCTAACTAACGCCTAAAAACTAAAACGCATGGCCAACAAGACATATACATCCGTTTTGTGACATCCATCACAGTTTCACGACACTATATTGGTATCCAAAGATCGCACGAGATCCACTCAGTTTAGTCTATCCTGTTCAATATCCATAGGAAATACTTTGTCTACCCTAATATTGTGCACAGAAAAGATTTGATTGTTTTTAAAATATAATGAACTGACATTAAAACTAGTGTTGTACTTTGAGTTATGTTTTAAGAATTATCAGGTATCCAACAATCGGATTACATTTTGATGACACATTTATTTTCACTTTTTGAAACGGTAGAAGATTATTTTTTTATGATGTGTTGATAGAAATTTAAGCGAATACTACAGAGTAATAAAAAAATGCTTGCAAATATTTATAAGCGGTAGAGCCAAGCGCATGAATCGGTCGTCTCGACCGGTGATATACCTTTCAAAAGATCGATGTAAAGTGCTCATGCCGCATTTCTATCGGTGAGAGAGGTATCCAGAGGCCCTCCCCCTTCTACATCTTTTCCTGTCCCACTCCCTTATAGATCTGCAACGCAACGTTAACGCTACATGTTTGAAGGTGCCCATGGGCGACGCTGGTCGCTTACCATCAGGTGACACGCCTGCACGTTTGCCCTCCTTTCCCTTAAAAAATATAACTTTATAGCATCTTCATCAGCTTGACTAATTGTAGTGGGTGAATTTCTATCACCTTCCACCATAATGATTCACCAATCGAATTTAAACTACTATGTCACCACCTACAGGTTCAGACGTGCACAATTTCAAAAACAGCTACATATTTGGCTTCACATATTTAAAAATCATTTAAAAAAATATAATTAAATCTAAAGCAAAAATGAACTTATTGCGGAATTAGGAGAGCTATAATTTAAAAGCTCTAAAAAGGAGAATATTTTATTGAATAAATTATAATAAAATCAATTGAAATTGCAGGTTTAAAAGCTTTTAAAAATAACCTCATAGGATAGGTAAGGAATAAATGAAACAAACATACATACATACACTCACACCTGAATACCATAGGGACAAACAGAGACTTAGGCTTTCCACAAGCTACGATCCTGACATACATCTTTCGCCTCATCCACAGTCATACGTTGTATCATTTCATAAATAAATGAAACAAATAAGTATATTATTCTTTTTTATACATATAGCTCATACTCAGAATGACGAATTATTTACACATAAATAATTTCACGCCAAATTCCTTGCGGGGTAGGAAGAGAGACCGGAGCGCCATAATGCACGATTCTTACACACCTCACTCGCTTCGTTGACTTTCATAACTCTTTTCACGAATTATTTAATTAGATGTTATCACAGTAGAATCAGAATAATTAGAACTGCCTATCGAGGCAAAAAGGTATAAGTAGGTTTTGAGCCATGATTGAGGGCTCCCTAGACTACGTTTTCCGAGACGTGGGCTCCACTCCGGAACACGTGTCCCCCCATTGGGTCCCAAGTCTGCAGCAAATGAGACCTGCCATTGACACTGCCAGTTGGTTGACCCAGCGAAAAGTATTTCGCCTCAGAAAAGAAAGAAAAATGGCCATTGTAGGTTATCCCTAAGAGATAGACAAATGCCATCGCAGACTTTTTTGTAGACCTTTTCAAGGTGAATAATAATGTAGTACATTGTTTTCATCTATCAGGTTCAGCCAGCGTTTGCAATTAAAGTGCTAAATTTTGAAAATTATTATTTTTTCTTTAGTACATAATACATGAATTATAGATCAAAACCACCCCATTGAGACCCTCTATCCATTAAAAAGTAGTTTCAAAGATATAAGCATACAAGGGGACAGAAGCGGGAAGCGACTTTGTTTTATACTATGTAATGATGATGATTATTAAGGATTTAGGCATTTGAAATTTTGTCTAAAATAAAAAGATAAACGTCGGTCACTCCGATGATGCAGTTAGAAAGTGAAATCAACACTATTGTAAAATAACTGTAATTTACTTAAAACTAAAAAATATATTATATTAATCCAGTTTTATTATGTTATTGTAGACCGTTAGGCCATTAAGAGAAAACGTGAAGTGAAATTGTAAATTTATAATTGTTGTTATTATTTTAAATAAATAACGGTCGAATAGTGTATTACTAGGAAAATTTACTTACAATTTAGTTAATACTCGTATATATATTAATCTATTGACGTGAATTGCTATGTTTCTATCTGCAACTTGTTAGAGTCCTTGATTAAAACAACTTTTAGGATTATATCGCGTTTATTTATTACTTATTTATATTTACTTCCCGAAGTTTCGAACTCTTTACAGAGATCATTTTCACGAGATTTTGTTAGAGTCCGCTAGACTCATGTGGTAAAGTTTTAAACTGCGAAAAATCATCTATCATAAATCCTACAGGTGTAGTCTGGATGTCAATCAAATCGCCTTTGAATCATCAAGTCTCGGGAATCTAATCCTTTTAATTAGTTACGTTTAAGACACTTGAAATTACAAATTGAAATTACAAATTGAAATTATCAAAATGTTAGTATTATTAACATTATTTAAAAAACACAAATTGTATTGTACTCATAAGAAATAAATGAAGCTTTATTTTTATCACTATGAGACCATAGTAGACCAAAATGTATGTAGCATATATGGCATTTAGACAAATGCCATATATTCTACATACATTTTTATCAATAAAAAGTTAAGGGCGTTAATAGCATACGGTAATTACTATTTGTAATCAGAAAGGCATAAAAACTAATTAAACTTGAAATGTTCAAATATTGTAGTTAATTAATTTCACGATAAAATGTACAAGAGAGCTTTTATCCCAGAAAATTAACTTGAAAAAATACCTAAAGATTTTTCATCCCAGACACAAAGACTTGAACAACGGTAAAAAAGTGCTAACAAAATTAATGTTCACGCATTCTTGAAAACTTGCGCTAAAAATTAAATCTAAAATCACATTTGTTACACCTGCATATAATTGTATCAATCTGCTAAAAAATAAATAAACATTTTCATAAAAAATTATCAAGAGCCTTGTATCCATTTGTTACAGTAAAAATTCGCTGATGAGTATAATTCTCGATCATATCTAGCAATCGGGGCATGTTGAGCAGAAAACACATGGGTAAGAAGTGCGTATAGTCTTCAAAATTGAAAATATCTCTTGATTTGAACTTAAATCCAAAAATAAATAGACAAATGTAAATATAATTGTAGTTATTTAAAAATAGATGAACTGCAAATACATAGATCACATATTACTTTATGAATGTTGTGAACGATTCGTATTGAAATTTTAAATAAACTACAATATGTCATGGTTCTATCCAAAACTGTAAAGCAGTAAACTCGTTCCAATTGAAAACTTCCACCCATCAAAAAAGAATTATAAACTACCTACCCCGGATTTATTAGTAAAATAGAGGCAGGATTATAGCATTAAAAATCCTTACCTTAGTCTTCACAAGTTTCGCGTTCTCTTTGCACATTTTCGCTAAAGCATGATAATCTCCTCTTGCAGCACATAGAATCCATTGTTTCTGCTTCGAATCCAGAGGGTCGGTCTCACTCTTCTGATCTAACTGCAATATACGCAGTCAATTAGGTTTGTACCGATAAGCACTAAAGCGTTGTTATTGCTAACTCAGATACTTACAGAAACTCGATCTTCCTCGTCCACACCCTGAAAACAAATCAAATTATTCCAATGAATCATCATTATAATTCATACAATTAACTTATATATCATATAAGCTATGTCCATTCCTGGCGTACAATTTATTAAGACAATGTAGCTACATTAATGCAACGTTAACGTTTGAAAACAAAAGATTATGTTTATAAAATAAGGATGAATATTTACATACATAATAAATATCTTAACGACACATATAAATTAATCGGAACCTAATATTTCAAAATTAATAAATGAGTACTTATATTGTGAAAATAATATTTTGAATTAATGGTCAATAAATTCGAATTCTCCCGTCTCCAAGCTTGCGTTGCCACTCGAGCCAGATACTATTGGTAACAATTGTTGTTTGTTTTTAATGTAATTAAGGGCTCTATGTCATGTTCAATACAGTTCATTTTTGTGTATGACATTTATGATGTTATGATGTTTGCGTACTGAGCCTTGGGCGTGCGCTGCGCAGCATGGCCACTTTACCACCTGTCGTTACATATTTATGTCTACACTATTGGCCTCACTGTTAGGGACTCTGATATTGACAAGATAACAACCTTAATGTGATGTGTTTGATTTAATAATAAGATTAGCATTGCAATCGTTTGCCTTTCACAGCGATAACAATTAAAATTAGCGACAAGATATTTGGGTTGCCAAATGACAACCCGGATCGAAGGACCACACATTATTAGTATTACATATTACGTAACAGATGTTGGTTGCAGATGAGATCGATAAATTATTCGAAATTTGAAATTATTTTAAAGTAGTTACTCAAAAAAGTTTTGGACAAAAAGGAAGATCATAAAAGAAAAACAACCATAACAGAAGCCGTTGTTGAGCCGCACTACATCCCAATCCATAGACACATACCAAGGGAATTCCTTGTCGTTTCTCGGACATAATAATTAAATATAGACAACCGTTTTAAAAACACAAACAATTCTTGAAGTCGGTTTGATAAGACAATATTTTTATCGCGACGACATATATGTATCTATATTTGTCACATAGAACAAATTATTAAAACTCGTATATAAATTTCCAGCATGTAGCACGGGCTAGAATCAGACTATTTAGTCATTATATTTAGCTGTCGTTGATTCATCACAGAGGAAGATACATAATTTTAATGATTTGACACTCATAATATTATGACACACTGCAGTTTGTTAATCATGTCCCTATTGGATTAGAATTATAATATATAAGTTGGTTGTGGCCATTTTGCGACTGACTTGAATGACAAAAACAAGTAAGGCAATCAAATTATTTTTGACAATATTCATCCATCGCATGAAACAGCAAACAGCTGTTCCTTTTTAAGTATATTTACGATTTCCTCAAACTAGCCCTCGTTAGATGTATCACTATTTATGTTAAGCTAAAATAAATTTATTAAAGATATGTTTGATAGAAAGAAAATTACAGTTTTTGCTGTAACGTTCTGGTGTAATAAACACCACCACAAGAGTAATGAAAATAGAATATAATAATAACTACATATTTTTTCAACAACTACTTGTCTTTACTTCCAGTGGTCGAGCACCCCGCTTCTGAATCCGGAAGTTGCGGGTTCGAATCCTGACACTGGTTCAGGCATTGCGGTATAGGCGAGCCGAAAACTCGACGCAGTTTGCCGAATGCGGCCCAACCCAGCTGAATCCTCCTGTCGGCTTCCTTCTCTAAGATTCGTCTACCTATCTGGATAATTTGGCCTAGGTAGACGTATTTGTTTACGACTTCGAGAACTGACCCTTCGATGCTTATCGGTCTGGGCACGACATGTTCATTGCACATGACCTTGGTCTTGTCCAAGTTCATGCCCAAACCGACACGCCGGGAGGACTCGTTTAGGCTACGCAGCATTCCGCTTAACTGTTCCAGCGACTCAGCCATTACAACGATGTCGACGGCGAATGGAAGATGCGAGATGTACTCACCATTCACGTTGATACCCTGTCTAGTCCAGTCCAAGGTCTTAAAGACGTCCTCCAGAGCGTTGGTAAAGAGCTTGGGAGATATGACATTTCCCTGTCTTACACCTCGATTCAGCTCGATGGAGTTCGTCACTTGATCCTGGATCTGGACAGCCATCGTGGCGGTGTCATACAAGCATCTCAACACCTCGATATAACGCCAGTCAATCCGACATCGCTGCAATGCATCCAGAACTGCCCAAGTTTCGATGGAGTCGAAGGCCCTTTCGTAATCGACGAATGCCATACACAGCGGCTGATTGTACTCTTCGGTCTTCTGTACAATCTGCCGAACAGTATGGATGTGGTCCACGGTACTAAAGCCTTTTCGAAACCCGGCCTGCTCCGGAGGCTGGAGTTCGGATTCGTGACGACCCTCGAGAACAACTTGTAGATATGGCTCAGGAGCGAGATGGGTCTGTAATTCTTCAGCAAGGTCTTATCACCTTTTTTGAAGAACAGCACCACCGCACTCCTGCTCCAAACCTGTGGTGTTATACCAGTCTTACATAGTTTAAAATTTCATAAAATTTAACTACACAATATTTAAAAACCTTGCGCTTAACACAAGTATCCAAGCACTATTTCGAAAAAAAAATAAACTTTATGCATAAAAGTAGACTTTTTGCATCTATTTTATCTTTGGGGATTTTTTTTTGCTTAACGTCATGTTATCGCCAAGGGTTTTCAACAAATTTATCAGTTAAAGTTTATATCCGATATGCGAGATGTTTTTGGGAGAATACTTAAGTTTTTTTTAAGTCTTTTCTGGCTCTTGTTTAACAATAGATTTAATTTATTTATTAGTAAATGGTCTTTCAAAACGTAGATGCATCAAGATATGTTTATGAGACTTGATTTTACTATCGATGGTAATCTATCAAATATTAAGTACTTACTAAGTACTAGCCAGGTAATCTAAATCTGGATGGAAAGAACATTAGTTTTAAGGCAGTTTAGTTTTCGCAAAAAAATACACCTTGTCCTTAATAATTGGCTGAGAACTAAACATATATATAGGTATGTTTTTTTTCTTTTGAAGCCATGATGATGATATTTTACCAATTCTATCTTCAAAGATACATAATATCAAAAGAAAAATAAGCTAAATGCAAAGCGAATAGAAGTAACAATTATTTGTGTAGTTAAAATCGAGCTAAGTCTAACATAAAAATAATTAAGATAAAACTTAGAGCGACAATAAGTCATTTTTTAAGTAAGAGCCCACGTCGTAATATATAGGTAAAGATGATATTGATATTAATGTAAGTAAATTGAAAAGTGGACTCGCCAGTCGGTCGCCGAAGAACTCCAAGCGTGCGTGGCTCTCGGCCTCTCCGCTGGACGTCCTCAGGCTTCACGTTGTTCGCGCTGGGTCGCATTATGACGGCGACGACGGAACCACATTACGATATGTACACGTCTACAACGTCTATTTTTCAACTTTATTTAAATAATTTATGTGACACACTGTTGTTGTGCTTCGGTCGGGTGAAAAGAAAAAAAAAACACAACCATCCAAACAAAACGACGATTAAAATATAAATAAATATAATTTTAAGGCGACAACGGTTTAATAAAAAGACTAATTATATTTATGGTTATCAATCAATTCGATATATTAAGTGAGAATGTTATTTCCAAAACTTCCAAGCGGTTCAATCATGAAAGATTGTCGGAAGGTATTCGCGGAATTTCTAACAAGAATTTTTATGTTAGAGAAATATGTTGTTAAATGTACATGATTATATGAATATTACACTTGACACTGTTTAAAATTACAAGTTAAGTTTAGTTTTTTCTCATTAATATTACAAGTATTGCAGTAAGTTTAATACATATTTATTTCTCGGTGGCGCAGTGGTCGAGCACACGGCTTCTGATCCAGAGCTCCGGGTTTGATTCCAGACATTGGCTCACACCAATGACTTTTCGAAATTATTTTCGGAAGTTATGTGTGATAAATATCGATGACTGAAAACTTTGTGCCCGGTATGGCAATAGGTTCGGGTAACAAAAGGCGTGAAGTTACTAGAACTTATTTTTTATTTATTTCCCGACATTTTCCCGAGTAATTAACAAAAAGATGGTAGTAGTTCAGCAGCTATTTTCATTGATATTGATACAGAGAGTAGTAAAAATAAGTTCTAAATAAACGCGATATAATCCATAAAAAGTTGTTTCAATGTTAAGTATAATACATACAGACTTGTCCATCTTTACAATAACAAAGTTTTTAATTAATAATCATTTTAAAAACCAAGGTATTTTATATCTTTACTAGCTGACCCGGCAAACGTTGTCTTGCCGAAAAATAAAATTTAAAAAATAGGGGTTGATCGTAGGGAGTTGAGAATTTAGGGTTGTATGTATTTGTGTACCTACCCTGTTTTATAAAAAAATATAAAACAGAAATATATCGAAAAAATAAAAATATATATATTTCGGGGAGGGCTACCCATAACATTTAGGGGGATGAATAATAGACGTTTACCGATTCTCAGACCTAACTGATATGTACACAAAATTTCACGAAAATCGGTCGAGCCATTTTGGAGGAGTATAATTACAAAAACCGTGACAGGAGAATTTTATATATTAGATATTTTAATGTTAGTCATCTGGTTGCTTCTTTCCCGTTTATTAATGTCTTAAATTTATTTTATTTGCGAACTTATACTACGGATAATCTAAAATTATGAAATTAAAAACAAACACCGATGATTTCAAATCTTAATTATAATAATATCTTGATATATTAAGTCTATAAGAAAGTAGCAGGCATATAAACGTCAAACGCTCGGGAAAGAGTCAGATTAAAAAAAAACAAAATGTATCATTGTTTTTTTTAACTATCAAAACATTGATAAAATTATAATTAGGAACAAAAAGATATTGAAATAATCAACATTTTAATTTAACGCATTTGTTATTCAACCCGGCTAATTGTTATCTTTACGGCAACACAATTGTTTCATGCCTCATCATAAATACAACGCTGTTATCTCTTATCATTGAATACCTGGACGTCTAATTCCATCCGTTCATATTCTCCATTGCATCGACAAGGATCGTTAAGTGGCATCCGCACTTTTGATGGCTCCAAGTGATTCTCAGAGACCGAATAGCGAAAGAGTGAGGAGAACAATGAAATCGGTCATATTTTCCTGCCAACTGGCAACGGACCGTGCCATCTCTTATCGGTTCCATCATGCATGAATCATTGTGCACTTATACAAAATGTTGATGACGTAAGTACACATACATATGTATAACTTCACGCCAAGTCCCTTGCGAGGTATGTAGAGTTCTGTCTATTACCAAACGGTAAGTGAGCTCCCTATGATCCATAATATATGAAGAAAGCTTGGCTACACATACTTAATTCGTTATAAGCTCAAATAGTAATTTTAAATATCTCTGAAGCAACGGAATAATCTAATTTTTTTTTATGGGATAGGAGGGCAAACGAGCAGACGTATCACCTGATGTTAAGTGACCAACGCCGCCCATGGACACCTGAAACACATATAGTGTTACAGTTGCGTTGCCAACCTTTAAAGGAGTAGGATAGGAAGGGATGGGGAAGGAGGATGGGCCTCCGGGTACCTCTCTCACAGAACGAAACGCGGCATGAGCCACTTTACGTCGATCTTCTGAGAGGTGGTGGTATTTCACCGGTCGAGCCGGCCCAATCATGCAGCGAAAATTACTATAAATGATGAAGTCAACACAATACTTGTAGTCTTTTTTCTTTGGGAAGGCATAACTAATTCATGTTTCGAGCCAAATTTGCCAGTGCCTTACACCTTATGTTATAAAACGCGTGAAGTTACATTTGTCGTGACAAACTGGCAATATACAAAGCTGACCATGAATTATGAGATTCGCCTCTTAGTTGTTTGTTATTATTATTGTTTTCTTTAATATCAAGGTTAATTATTGCTCTTTTAGGTTAGTCTTCTGTATTATTTCCAATGTTTATATTCATAAATTATTAGATAAGTACTATTAAATTCTTACGTGAATTCGTTTAGCAACAATGGTGGGTTAATTTTTAACGTTCCACTTAAAATTCATAACTGTTTGAAAAAAAAAGTGTGTTTGTACGCGTTACACGCGTATACATACGCGTATATATACACGCGTTAGAAGTTTTCTTTCTATAAATTTATTTTTTAACTAAAAACGACACAATAAAAAAAAATATTAAATATAACGAAACTTTGTTATCACGAATTATCTAGTTATATGAAACTAATTTAAATATCGTAAAATTATATACCAATTAATTATTAATTGGACCACCGAGACTTTGCAAAATTAATTTCGAAAACTATGTGTGATAAATACCGATGACTAAAAACTTTGTGCCCGGTATGGCAATAGTTTCGCCACCTATTCCATTTGGGACGGAAAAATAAACGTAAACATGGGAAAATGCGTAGCACCCGAAACCGACGTGAATGCATGACGAGATGTATGACTGTATATGAGGCGAAAGATGTGTGTCAGGATCGTAGCTTGTGGAAAGCCAAAGTCTCTGCCTTACCCCATGGGATACAGGCGTGAGCTTAAATATGTATGTATGTACATAACGGCGAGTCGAGGCTTAACGTCGTAAAAATCATCTCTCATCATTATTCCTTAACGCGCCAAAAGAAGTATTTATCTTCAAAAACATAAATATAACATAACCTTTTGTTACCCGAAGGCGTAGGCAGCGGCTGTTAAGCCTCGTCTCGCCGTTATGTTTACGTCCCAAATGGAAAAGATGGCGAACCTATTGCCATACCGGGCACAAAGTTTTCAGTCATCGATATTTATCACACATAACTTCCGAAAACAATTTCGAAAAGTCATTGGTGTGAGCCAATATCAGGAATCAAACCCGGACCTCTGGATCAGAAGCCGTGTGCTCGACCACTGGGCCACCGAGACATTTTTTCATATATGTAAATAGAACTGTATGAAAATATGAGTAATTAACAGGCAGATCATATGCGATACGAGCAAAACCTTCACAATGGCGTGGCCAGCTCAAAGCACGAAATACACTATCAGTAGCCCTTTATAGAGAACGTGCACTTTTTACACGCCTAAATGACAATTGTCCAACGGAAGACCAGTCACGAGTCCCATTTGAATGGACTACTCATCAAGAATAATAATAACATTGAATTGATACCACTTACTCAAACACATACATACATACATAACTTCACGTCAAATCCCTTGCGGGGTAGGCAAAGAGAACAGAGCGCCATAAGGCACGATTCTTCCACAACTCACTCGCTTCGTTGCCTTTCATAAATCTTTTCATGCACCCGCGTCCATTTTTGAGGGTCCTAACATCACCTTCCTCCAGAACACGTTCTATTTGGTCATGGAATGTGTGTCTTGGCCGTCCTCGACTGCTACATCCATCCGCTTTTGCAATTTTTTTTTCTCCTTTTTTTTGTTCTCATTTATTCAAAACAATCAAGATTAGTTTTTCTTATTCCTCTCTGGTAGCTACAAATTCTAACAACCGCATCACATTCGGTAAAATGTATACCTATGACAATTTTATTTTTGGACTATTACTACACTATTTAAAAAAATACATTCTTTTTTAATTGGAATAGGGGCAAAGGAGTAAGCGGGTCACGTGAAGATAAGCAACTACCGCCGCCCATAGACACCTCCAACACAGTGTTACAGTTGCTTTACCGGCCTTTAAGGGAAATGGGAGGGGACGTAATAAGGTAATGGGGTGGGCATCCAGATCTCTCTCACCATACAAAACGATTGTGGTACATATTTCAACGGGCCAGTTATTTATGCAGCAAGCTGCACACAATCACGCGTATTCCCATGGGGCGTAGACAGACACTACTTCTTTCTATTTACTACAATCTTGACACACATTTCTCGCTTACTCCACTTTCATACAGGCTCCTCGACAAAATTGGAGTTTCCGTTATATCTTGCTCAACAGCATATACTGTAGTATATAGTAAATTACTATATACCTTCTAAGTTGACATGTTACCATTTACCTACAAAGAGGTGTGCCTGTTCATCTCCTTCAAATAAGTAATATGGTGTTGTACAGAGCAATTGTGGAGTCCATTAGGCGTGTGGAGCTGGTAGCTAATATTTGTCATTAAATTGCCGTTGTTATTCGAGTTATATATGAAAGCCTCCCCTATTTAGGGGGTTGTCCCGTTCGTATGAAACCATATTAACATTATTAATATTATAATTATATATTTCAGTACTCGCGACTAAAATACCGCGTCGGTGCCTAAAATGAGCCCACAGGGATTGTAAGTACTATTCACAGATATGGCTATATTTTATGATTAATATACCTACTTTCTCTAAATATATTTATATATATATATATTGCTAATTTTTATTTAACAATTTTATTTATTTATTTTTTATAATAAAATAAGCAATATATTGCTAATTTGTAAATTATCAACGAATTCGACGTTTTATTTACAACATCAATAAACTTTTTCAATGATATCCCGGCGTGTTCGTAAAATTATTATCATTTTAAAACCGCTAAAGGACCAATGACAAGGGTTTAACAATTCAATTAGTTGGACCAGGTGTCGACGGACGCAACAATTTAATATTCAAAAGAACATGAATAGTTGATATTCATATAAAAGTTTAGTTTTAGATTTTGATCGCTCCACATTCAATACAAAATAAAGGGGTTTTATTAATATTTAATACTTCTATAACACCTGACCTGCCATCAATATGAATAAAACTATCTATAAATTTTATAGATACCTATAATATATTCGATAACTTTTGTATTACATTTGTTCAGCTACCAATAATTAACATAGAAATTATATTATTTCTTTTGTCTCATTTGAGCACTCCGCTTTTGAATCAAATAGTCTCAGGTTCGAGTCCTAGCACACACGAATGACTTTTTGGCATTCCTTATGGAGGTTTACTGTTATTAATATCTAGATCTAGACGAAATAGGTTCCACCTAATTTATTTAGAACGTGAAAAGTGACGTTAGGAGCCTTAAAAATCGAAGCGCGTGCATGAAAAGAGTTATGAATGTCAACGAAGCGAGTGAGGCGTGTAAGAATCGTGCCTTAAGGCGCTTTGTTCTCTCTGCTTACCCCGCAAGGGAGTTGGCGTGAAGTTGAACGTGTATGTAGTACTATGGTAGTTATGTATGTATAAGTAAAAAATAGTCGCGTCGAGGAGTAACTAACAGCCGCATCCTACAACTTCGTGTCGCAATATATAACTCCTGTTTGGTTTTTAATAGTTTAACAGCAAACTCAACTTTAATAAGTAACAATAGTGAAAGGAAAAACTAAATTTTAAATATGCGAAATAGTTAAAATAATATGCTACTAATACAGGAATGATATCGAATTTAGTGAAGCTCGCTAACCTACGGGAACATCTTGAGATATATCTCCCATCATCCCTTTTAAAAAGAGCATAAGTAGAATGACGCAAGAAATTGGAACAATAAGTATGTACATATGAATGACCAGTATCCAACAATATATTTGCATCAAAACAAAATTTACTTCTAACAAAAATTGAATATGTATTCTAAAAAAGAATGTTCAATGAAATTTAGATAAAAATTGATTACAACGAGATGCCCATGACGCCTTTTTCATTAAAGGCTTTTATTAGCTTCACCTGTATTTTATATTTTTGTATGAGAGAAGAGCAAACGAGCAAGTGGGTCCCCTGATGGTAAGCAACAACTCACCGCCCATGAATACTGTGGCGCGTTGCCGCCCTTAAGAGAGTAGGGGGGGAAGGGCAGGGGAAAGGGGATCGGGCCTGCGGATAATCACCGAACGCAACGCGGCACGAGCCACAAACTATTTGAGCTGGATTTTCTCCTACTATGAACAACCCGATTTTGTTTAAACTTTACACACCTGTGAGAGACCGATTCTAATGCAATATGATTAAATCAAAACATCCGATTCTCCTGATTGGATTCGCTAGGATTCAACTATAGTATTTCCGATTAGCTCTATCTCTCTTACCCTCATGCGAAGTTGCAGAATTCGCATGCGAGTAAGAGAGATAGAGCTAGTCGGGCGCTTTGCACTTAACTACAAACCCTTTGAGACTCCTATGGTAATAATTGCGTCTTGTTCAGTATACATTCATCGAAATCAAACAAATCCCGTATGTATGCTATTGTATATAATAATATTTATACTATAATAATATCTCTATTATATTGCGGTGGTTATTCACTAAAAAGCAAAAAATAAATATAGGTAGGTAGGAATTTCAAAAACAACTAAAAATCCTGCTTTCACACTAAAACTTCACGTAACGTCGTAATAATACGTAATAACGTCACCCATTGCGGCATAGGCAGAAAGACACAATATGAACACGCTATTCGTGGTGGTGGTCATGATATAAATTGCAATTTTGAACGGGAAAATTTCGGAAGTATTTTATTTAATGATTCTCTAGAATAATTCTTATAAAAACACCTTACAATTCAACATATAATCTATATCTGTTATAGTGTAAGAGCGCAATGTCTGTATTTCTCTTTAAGAGGAGTTATTGAAATTTTTGAAGTGTATTCTCTGTGTTTTTTAATTTATGATTTGTTTTGAATTAATATTTTTGTTCCAGTCATTAATAATACTAAAGAATTATCAATATATTATTATTTACTAGTTTTGAAACATATGTTGCATTCTTTATTAATTATCTTACTTTCCAGGTATAATTTTTATTAACATCAATTTAACTGCTTTAGGATGTATGAATACTATATGTTAAAATTATATCATTTTTATATTAAATAAATTAACTTTAACTAAAATTATCTTGAATTTAAAATTTTGAGTAGTATTTTCTGCAGAGAATTTACAGCAGAAAAACAAACTTTAACATTGTGTCACCTTTGCTCAAGTAATACTAATATAGGTTGGAATAGCAATACAAAAAGAATGTGAATATATTTTAGAGAATCTTCACACTATTGTGAAGATTCTCTAAAATATATTCATAATTTTTTTTTAAAAGAAATTTTAAATATCAAATAATAAATCTTCTTTTTTTGTAACTTACCACCAATCCAATACAATCCAATGCTTACCACTCGGGTGGTGGTGTCCAGGCTCATAGATATTTCAAATTAGGTAGCATAAAAGCTGTGCTCATATGAGCAAACTGTCCTTTATAAGATATAAGATGCTCACTCATTGATCAACCAATAAAATAAATAAATTGTTATCTTTATATAATAGTGAAGTCTCGGTGGTCTAGTGGTCAAGTACACGGTTTCTGAATCCAGAGGTTGTGGTGCGAATCCTAACACTGGCTCACACCAATGACTTTTAGAAATTGTTTTCCGAAAGTTATGTGTGATAAATACCGATGACTGAAAACATTGTGCCGGGTATGGCAATAGGTTCGCCACCTATTCCATTTGGGACGTAAACATAACGGCGAGACGAGGCTTAACAGCCGCTGCCTACACCTTCGGGTAGAAAAAGGCGTGAAGTTATCTTATCTTTAATAGTAATATAAATTGTTCAATTGTTATATTTTTAAATAAAATGTACTTAAACTTATTCCAAAAAACTGTATTAAGCCAGTGGGCAACTGTTTTGTTTTGGGATCATTCACAAATATGAATGATTCATTCTTCTGCTCTTATCCTATACTAATTGGAGTCAGCACAACATTTCGCCACTCTTTTGAACTATCTGTGTTGTCAAAAGATTTGGCTGTGGTTTTATGAATGGTAGCCAGCCCGACATCAACCCTCCTTGGGAATGGTTAATTTTATAGGAATATGAATTAATTTATTTCAAATACATGAATAAAAATGTACCTACTGTAAACAGTAGCGTCATGGAAACAATTGAATTTGGCTATCAATATCTTCTGTGTGTTATTTCATGAATAGCTCAACATTAGATGTCTAAATACACTTAAACACTGACTGCTTATGACGTGAAAACACAAAACTTGATTCAGTCAGTTAATTCAATGACATGATTCACCATTATGACTGTATTTCTAATCTATGACATAATTTTGTCACATATCAATTTAATTAGAACAAAAGCTATTACATTTGGGTATGTTATACACAGAATAATTAAAAAAATTTAAAAATGAACATTACCTGAGAACTTATGTTGCCACCCACTTTGTTGCTTTTCAACACATCACTTTCAGAAGCCATCCTATTAAACATCTGTTTTCTTTCCTTCACAGATATTGTCTGTTCACTATTTACTAGCATTGTCTCACTCTTCGATGATGTCAATGGTGACATAGTGTTATTTAATTCAGATACATCTTGATCTGGAATAGACGATCGTTGCCCCTGTGAGCTTTGTACACTTGGCCTTTTCTCCGATAACCTTCTTCGTGGGTGCACTTTGGGTGGCAACTCATCACTTGGCACAGATGAAAGACTATCTTTAGATTCACTTAGAGGAATTTGAGTGACATTGCCAACGGAATATGTTTGATCTTGTATTAGATTTGTTAATATACTGAAGTCTTGGTTCAGTTGAAGCGGTAAAGGTGGTCGCTCTGGTGGAACTTCCTCATTAATAGCTTCTGGTTCTGGTGCTTCTATTGGTTCTGGTTCTTCTATTGGTTCCGCAATGTTTTGAGGTATGTTATCAAATACTCTGTCATTTACATCTTCTTGCTCTTTAACTGGCAAATATTTCTTTTTAAGTATAAGCCATTTTTCATTGTTTTGATTTTTTATATTAGCTAATGCATTCACGTGTTTCTTGAATGTACTTCGTGCTTCATCTACGGCAAGTATTTAGTATGAGTTTGATGAATAACAAATAACAATAAAAGTTTTAAATGGTGTCAGAATGTCCTAAAAACTTACCTCTCATATCTGGGTTCATTAAAAACACTTTGAAATGTTTGACTAATTCATGATTTGTTACTTTGCCGTTGTGCGCCAACATAAACTTTAATATTTCATCAAAACTCAATTCCGATGGAGCCGACATTGTATACACTGTTATAAAAGTATATAAAAATTATAATGATGTAAACATGAATGTTCTACAATATATTTTTAATGGTAAAAACCTAGTCACATCACAAGTACAAACACCGATACAAAACTTTTGACAGAACAAATGTCAGGTGACGGCATTTTTGACATTTACGGTTCATTCTGCGCAGGATTAAACCAACATTAAAATGTGTTTAACAAAAATCTGCAAACCCTTTTCATATACATTTATTTATTTATTTTAAAATAGTATGCGGAGAGGATTCCTTTTTCCTGGGATAGGAGGGCAAACGAGCAGGTGTGTCACCTGATGGTAAGTAACCAGCGCTGCCCATAGACACCTGCTACAGATATAGTGTAACAGTTGCGTTGCCGACCTTTAAGGGCATAGGATAGGAAAGGATGGGGAAGGGGGGGTAGGCCTCCGGTTACCTCTCTCACCGAACGAAACGCGGCATTAGCCACATTACGTCGATCTTCTGAAAGGTCGTGGTATTTCACCGGTCGAGCCGGCCCATTCATGCAGCGCACTGCTTGGCGCTACCCACTGCTAATAATATCAGTTGACTCTGTTATCACACAATACAATAAGATTAAAAGCAAGGACAGTATTCATTAATAATGTATAATAATATACTAAACTTGATAACCATAACTTCATGTCTTTTTATAGCCAAAGGTGTAAGCAACCTGGACCAAGCCTGGACTCGCGGAATCGTAATATTATTCCAAAATGGAGTAGGTAATAGGGACTCGTGGTACATAGGTAAAACTACTGACTGAAGAATCGAGGTTGGCGGTTTCGAGTCCCAAACGAGTACAAATATTTATGACAAGCATAAATGTTTGTATGGTAAAACAGTAAACATCGCGGCGTCGTCTCAAATAGATATGTTTTTATAAGAAGAAATGAACTTAGGTAAAGTATTTAATATAATATACTAGCTGACCCAGCGAACTTTGTTCCGCATCAAAAGTAATAAATGAGTAAATTTTGGATATCATGAGGTTCAATTGGTGCTATTTATCTGCTTTAACTCTTGTCCCGCTATGTTAATACTGCAATATCTTCGAAAATATTTATTTAAATTGCATGCTAAAAAGGCCAGGATCATCTATATTACATGTACTATCTATTTAAGACACTTAATTGGATGAATTCTCGTAAAAAGTAAAAAAATATAAATGGTCACTGTGGGTTATCCCTAAGAGATAGACATATGCCCTTGCGGACTTTTTTGTAGACCTTGTAAAGATGGTTGATAATGTAGAACATTGTTTTAATCTATCACTTAGGGTTCAGCCAGCGTTTACAATTAAAGTGCTAAATCTCGAAAATTATATTTTTTTCTTTAGAATATCTTTTCTATACCCTAATTCGCAAACTCTACTTTTTTTCGAAAATGAAAATTTTGATACCGATAGAATCTCGATAATGTGTAGTATCTACCGGTATCAAAATGCTATATTCGAAAAAAAGTGGAGTAATTAGGTTTGCGAATTAGGGTATCGATATATGAATTATAGATCGAAACCACCCCGTTGAAGACTTCTAACTATTAAAAAAAACCGCATCAAAATCCGTTGCGTAGTTTTAAAGATATAAGGGGACAGACAGCGGAAAGTGACTTTGTTTTATACTATGATAAGATGATGATTAAAAGTCTCGGTGGTCCAGTGGTAGTGCACCGTGCTTCTGAATCAAGAGGTCGTGGGTTCGAATCCTGGCTCATATCAATAACTTTTCGAAATCAATGTCAAAAGTTATGTGTGATACATGTATGGCGATGACTGAAATACTTTGTGCCCGGTTTGGCAATAGGTTCGTCACATTTGGGAGGTAAACATCATAGCAGCCACTGCCTACACCTTCGGGTAGAAATAGGCGTGAAGTTATGTTATGGTAAATATGTTTTATTTCTTGTTATAACAATACCCTTCAGTTATACCAAACAGAAAAACAACCAAATTTAATTCAAAATGTTCGTGTTACAACTACGACTGACCAAGACAAACACTGTGATACATTTATAAAATGATATAAGTTATTTTATAGAGATTAGAGACATATATCAAGACCACAAGAGTGTAACGTTTGTAATGTTTCTGACTTGCCTGTGAGAAATTTAATGCAATAAGGCCGCATTTTGTACCCTAGGTTATACAACTATCGGCGATATTTATTACCTCTGTATGAGATTTTTCTATTATTGTTAATCAGTGCATACATACATAACTTCACGTCAGGGCACTTGCGGCGTAGGCATAGAGAACAGAGCACCATTAGGCACGATTCTTACACGCCTTACTCGCTTCGTTGACTTTCATAACTATTTTCATACACGCGCGTCTATATTTGAGGCTCCTAACATCACCTTCCTCCAGGATACGATCTATTTGGTCATAGAATGTGTGTCTTAGCCGTACTCGACTCCTACGTCCATTCGCTTTTGCATTCTAAGCAGATATACATCTGCTTAGACGGTCTTGCATCGTCCATTCTTTCTACATGTCCGAACCATCGGAGCATGCCCCTTCTTACTTTTACACCGACACTTTCTTACAATCCAACTACCTTCCTTACAACCTAGTTTCCGACGCAGTCAGCGAGAGTCACTCCGCAGATTTTGCGCAGTGCCCTCATTTCTACCGCGTTTATCCTACTTTGATGCACACTCTGCCATAAGTAAGTTTCCATAAGTTAGCGTTGGGATGAGTATTTCATTGTGGATTGCTAGCTGAGCTTTTCTGCTAATGTTTTTTGCGCCCAGGAATCTGCCCAACGCTCCATTTACGCTGTTTCCTAGCGCCACTCTTATTTCTACATCCACGGTGTAACTTTCATCCCTGCTAAAAGCTGCATTCACTTATTCCAGCACTACATCATCAACCATTATCCTTGCGTCCGTTCTGGATTCCTCCCTTTCAAACACTATAACTTTCGTTTTTGACACATTGAATTATTTTGCTATATCAGTATAATACTAATATTAATAATATTTAAAAATAATAATAATAATATTTCTACTAATGGTGGTACCTCTGTAGATTGGTGAAAATGTATAAAATAACAACAAACGGAGGCGATTGATCAGAAGAGACCATGAAAAATATACGCCACTCTGCGGCACAGGGAAAAAGGGATAATTTTCAAGGATAGTATAGTAAGTCTATTTACCACATACAGAACAGGCAGCCGAGCCAGCACAGCATATATGCTGTGCTGGCTGGTAAATTAATGTGCAATATTTACTTGAGAATTTTTTCGAGTTGCCACTCAGGGTACCCTAATATACCCGACGGTGGGGACATGATGGGGAGATCTGTCCTTTTTACTTTTTGTCGATTTTCTGTTTAATTAATTTATCATAATACTAGTTGACTCAGCGAACTTTGTTTCGCCTCAAAACGTAAATTAAAACGTTTATTGTCGGTAATCCATAAGACATATGAAATCGCAGACTTTTTTTTAGATCTTTTGAAGATGTAGGTATAATAATGTAGTACATTGTTTTGATCGATCACTTAGGGTTTGGCAAGCGTTTGGAATTAAAGTGTTCAATCTCATAAATTATCACTTTTTATGAACTTACATGAATTATAGATAAAAACCACCAGTTGACACCTTCTATCTATTAAAAAAACCGTTTTAAAGATCTTAACATATAAGGGGACAGATAGTGGAAAGCAACTTTGTTTTATACTATGTGATGATGTTCCTAAATGGTATTTGACATGTAAGAATGACTACCAAAGATGATTACTGAAATAAAAAAGACACGAATATGTGTGTTTTATTGATATTCAACCGTTAAGTACTCAGCCTTACCATCCTCTCCGCAATGTGTCAAGTTGAAAAAATTTGAACACAGTGCAGGAAGTCATCAGACTACAGGACTTATAGATACCTATCGTCTATTGTTTATGTTTAGTTTCCGGCTCCAGGAGGCCGGGGAGGGTTCGTCTCCTACCTATACCTAAGCAACATTGAAGAACTTTAAATTTAGTTATATACTAGTTGTGGACTTCCAGCGAGTAACAAGAATTAGACATTTAACTTTTAATTGGCCGCATGTACGGTCTTCAGAAACTTTGTTCACCATGAGTGTTTAACTATGTTATAGGTAGTCGGGTATAAATATATATTTATATATATACCTAACTAACTTTTAATAATAATTAAAGTTTGTATTGAAAATGATAAATTTGAACATTGAAATGTGTAGGCACATATCTCTTTATATTATGTATTACTAGCTGACCCGGCGAACTTTTATCCACATCAAAAGTATTTTTTACAGCGTTTACAACTAGTGGGCTATATCACTGTTTCATTGGTACATTATACATAAATAATAAATAAAAACCACCCCGTCGACACCCTCTATCCATTAAAATAAATCGTATCAATATCAGTTGCGTAATTTTAAAGATATAAGGGGGCAGACAGCGAAAAGCGACTTTGTTTTATACTATGTAATGATAGTTTACAGTAAACCGTTAATTTCACTATGGCAGGCATTTCAAGACATTTTATATCTCGAGAAATTCTACTGTGGTATTATTTTATTGCCAGTTCATCATGATCCTACCCTTATCCCATTACAAGTGGGGTAGACACAAAATGTCATACTTTTATATTCTCTTCTATCACTAGTCGTATCCACACTCACTCCCTTCATACTCATATCAGCTTTTATACACTTCATCCATCTCTTTTTCGGCTTTCTTTACATGTCCATCCAGAGCAATTCTCGTGACTCTCCTGGTAACGTGATATTTGTCCCTTCTCATAAGATGGCAGTACTTCAAACTCACAAATTGGCACTGGGCCACTATAATTATATGAATATTATTAAGATAAAAATATTATACTTATGTGTTAATTCAGAAAAATTTTAAGAAGGTGTTAAATCGGTTACGTAGCCTCATCGATAGGTATCAGATTATCACACATAATTCCCGAGAAATCTTTGGTGAGAGTCCGGAATCGAACCCACGACTTCTGAATCAGAAGAATGGAACCCGAGCACTGGATCACCGAGAGTTAAACTAGATCATTTATTATAATTGTTTTATTAGGATAGAATAATCAGGTTTTATTTTTCGTGCCCTTGGTTTTCCAAAGCTGCAAGTGGTGTTTATCTAACTGTACAGAAGCAGAGTTCTTTTTCCCTCCATCCGGATATCACAATACTCTTCTATCTTCTGAATCATGCACTTGTACGACCTGATACCATTACGTCTATAATACATAAAGGTCCTGGCAGTGTCATTATTTATTCAATGAAAATGTTACTTTAGATATGTGAGCCTTCAGGGTGGTGCTACAGCCTCGATCTACACGCCGAGTATGGCGTATACTCAAGCGTGTTTTGGAGGAAGATTTATCAGAATCTAGCAAGGCCTGGTAGTTGCCCAAGGAAGCCACAGCCCAAACAACTCTGATTTCTGGTACCTAGTTTTGGTCCTGTGTTTAAGGTTTCCAGCCTTCTTAAAGGGTTTAGTTGTAAGCAAAGGTAGCTCTTTAGCAGTCCGGCAGTCCTTATATGTTCAGCACTCAGCTACTAATTTAGAGGTGTCTGAAATTATAGGTAACTAAAAAAATAACTTTTCTGAGTGATGAGATGAGTAATAAATTTTTAATACGACGGAGTAAATATCATTAAAAGTTCAATTTGAAGAAAATCGTATTTTTTGATTTCGTAGTCTAGCGTAGCTATAACAAGGCCCAAATAAGTTTGTTTCGAATGGTTCACAATCTTTTATAATCCCGCGCTCTGTAATAAACAGGCTACACCACAATACCTAAATATGATATTTTTATTTCGCCTTTATAATTTGCGAACTTAGTACAGCGCCTTTACTCAGCTGGTAAAATGAACAAACTTTTTAATTCAGCATCTAGACAATAGACATAGATTAAAAGTATGTGGTAATCTGCTGGAAGAGTCTGCCGAAAGATTGAAATTTAAAATCGCGACTTTGTACGATACAGGAGAAATTAAATGAATATCTAGTCTTTACAACTGGTCTCATCAATTTCTTGGTAATTTAATAAGTGTGGATTAATTTACGCAGTGTAGGTAAAATGTGCAGACTGACGCTCGCCGTCCACAGTCAAAGAGTGATCGGATTACAATCTACTAAATAAAAACTATAATTGAAGACCGGTATAGGTGTTTCCACTGGGATTCGGGAAACATTGCAAAAGTTGCGTCATGACTGTGGGTTACATGCTGGTGAGCGACTGAATCTGAAACATTTCATTCTGTTGTCGTGTTAAAAATGCGTATGGTCATCTTATGGGCTAGAGTGGTTGGTGAACAGAAGTCAGGTGTAGTAACCACGGCCATGTTGAGGTCGTGGACTGTCGGCGGGAAATCGCGGCCGCCCATGGGAGGCGTGCAGCGAGAGGGACGGTGAGCTGAGCGCGGAGGAGGCGCGAGCGAGAGGAGGACAAGGCGGCGCGACGCGGAGGGCGTGCGAGCTCGCCTCGCGGCACGCACTCCTGCTCCGGTCGCGACGACGGGCGGCCGGGACCCCGCGCCTCGCTACACTGAACCAGCACTCACTTCTCTCCTAGTACGTTTTTTGAATGCGCGCCGGCAACAGCGGGCACGTGATACGCCTGCGGCCGCACCTGTTTTTTTTTCTCTCTTTCGCTCGACTTTGTGACAGCCGAGTGTCGCGTGCGATCTCGCCCATTTCCCGCCATTTCCAGCAGTCGACCGAGGAAAAGTAAAAAGTAAAGTTTTTTGGCGCGAAATGTGCGGACACGACAAACTGGCCGATTAAATAAATTGGAATGTTGAATGTGGTAAACGCTAACTAAAATGACTCACTGTTGTTAGTTTGTGAAGATTATTAGTAGAGTTGTGATTGTCCGTTCGCGTTATAATAATCCAACTGTTTAGGAAGAATTTTCTAATAATGGATGACTGGGAGCGGCATGTGACTCCTCTTCTCCAAGACATGGGGTGTTCAAACGAGGACGCCCAAGACGACTTCTTTAATCAGCAAGATGTAAGTTATAATAAACATTAGAAAATAAATATGAATTCGTTTTTTTCCAGGATAATTTTAAAATTATTATCGTATTTAGCAAAATAACGTATAACTCCTTAACATTATCTTCAGTAAAATCAAACAACAAGAAAATATAATCGTTTGGTCTACGGCGATATCTTTTATAAATCACTAAATTAATCAGCAAATCTACACAATACTGCGTTTTTTTTTTCGTTTTATTCTTCAAGTGTTAAATATTAAATAGGTGTACGCGATCTTTTGTAATGTAAATTTTTTAGTTTACTAAAATATACAACAAGATTTCAATTCGCGATAACAACTAAATATCTTTCTACACTGCACTAACAAAAATTCAAACTCGTATCGTACATAATTATAACTACAAACAAAATATTCTATCTGCGATATATACATACATAATTGTATACATATTAAATTTCTAAGACAACTCTCTATATAATTATCAGGTCTGTATAATCGCTTAATCAGTCTGCGTTTTACGACGGTACACTTCCTTTAAAACTAGTCTGTAGTATATCATTAAATATAAATGAAATTATACAAAAAAAAAACGTTATTATGTTTTAAACATGAGGGAAAATCGTTTTTTTGGTAAGTTATAATAAGTAATAACCAACTATACATAGATAATACACATACATACAGAGTCGTAAAATATTGATGGACATACCATTTATGTGTAAATATTTTGTATTTATCAAATTTATTAGTGATATTGCTGTTAAGTAAATTACTTAACAGCATATAATTCTTTCTATTAACAATCTCGATGATCCAATGACTGCTTCGATATCATTTGGAATACTAAGTTTTTTATAACACTTATTATAAAACAAACTCTGGCAATAGCATTATAATTTGGCAATCGGCCTTCAGCCTGATTCTGCCAATCCTCATTAATAATTCTATGCACTATATGGGTAATACGCTCGTAGATCATCAGTTTCCATCAGTTATATTTTTTTCAATATTATATACCAATCTAGGGAAATTATTTATAACTAGTTGACCCAGCGAACTTCGTTTCGCCTCAATTAGAATTAATAATAACAAAACTTTCAACCCCTATTTCATCCCCTCACAGTTCGAAATTGCCAAAACGCTAGAAATAATGTTTAATTATTTCTTATCAAGTGCTTAAATATAAAGTTTCATGGTTTTATCTTTTAAAATTAAGAAATCCCATACAAACTTACAACTTTTATGCCTTTTTTTCGCAATAAAAGGTAGCCTATGTCCTTTCTCAGCGTCTAAAGATTGTTTGTGCCAAATGTCATCAAAATCGGTTGAGAGGTTTAAGCGGGAAAGCGTAATAGACAGACAGACAGACAGAGTTACTTTCGCATTTATAATATTAGAAGGGATGATCAAATTTCAGTAGTAAAAAAAAAAAAAATTGCTATGATGCTATGATGGAGTGCCTCTTTTCCATATAAATATTGGCAGACTGAGCAGACATCGCTTTGGCCATAAGCTAGATCTTGATAATGACACCACGAATCAGTCAGTCAGTTCATGATTTTATATATATTTTTAAATGCAATACTTACCTAATATAAGAAAAATAATTAATCACTTACATACTTTTATTATTTGCAATTATTTTCATTCAAATTATGTTAACCGTCTAGAATATTCCATTGGAATATCAAAAAACTGATACAGACCGCATCCTACATATTAAAATAACACGTGTCCAGAAGATTTTGAAAGGTTTTCCTAAAAAAAAAAACAACTCTTCCAAAAGTGATAACAATTTAAAGCTATAATTTCAAAGATTAGATTAAAATATTCGCAGAGATTAAAACAAATTTTTTTTTATGAAACTCTTACTAATTTCATATTCTCTTTGATAGTTCTTATAAGGCACTATTGTCTTAAATAATGTCCAATCTAATAATAATTTACACGCCTATACCTAATACATTCAGATAGTATACCATTAATAAAAGTTAACTGGACTCGTTAAGTACCCTACTTAATCTGGTGGTTCCGGAGATTACACCCAACATAAATACAAACACAGATAAGTAAAACTCGTCATCGTTACACTTGCATTAATACAAATATCTTATAGTGAAATAAACATAAAAAATATATCTAATTAATTCAAATAATAGGCCTTAGGAACCGGACATTTTAGTAATACAACAAATTGTAAATCCAACACCTTCTATTTTCGTTTTTGATATGCTGTTTGGCATTTTACGATGATACTTGAGTATCATTTAAGTATAACATAACATACCATACATAACATAACTTCACGCCTTTTGTTACCCGAAGGTGTAGGCAGCGGCTGTTAAGCCTCGTCTCGCCGTTATGTTTACGAACCAAATGGAACAGGTGGCGAACCTATTGCCATAGCGAGCACAAAATTTTCAGTCATCGATATGTATCACACTTAACTTCCGAAAAGAATTTCGAAAAGTCATTGGTGTGAGCCAGTGTCAGGATTCGAACCCGGACCTCTGGATCAGTAGCCGTGTGCGACCACTGGACCACCGAGACATAAAATTATTTATAATTTTAATAACTTTTAAAGAGCTAATAGTGTATATTGCCCAAGAATCCGGGTTATTCTATGTGTACCAGTGGCGATTAGACCAGTTCCAATATTAAAACAAGATTGGAGTACGCTGCCATGTGGCAAGGTGCCCGGGGCCTGGCGCTGCTGTTATGCTTAATTGCCCGAGTAAGAGGGCTATTCACCGCAACATTCGCATCTCCACAACGATGTCTTTGCTGAAAACATGGACATCCAGTTTGAGTTGGTTATCGGCTAAAATAGGAAAATACATGGTAGTTAATTTACAACCAATGTGGAGTTTTAGATGATTATACTTGGTTTTAAAGTCATGCTTAGATAATGCTTGGAAACCTACAAAAAAATATGATGAGACATGATATTGGAGTGTCTGTATTTTTGTTATATTAAACTAACCTCTCAATATTACAAAAAAAAGAAAAAATAAAACATAATAAAGTGTGGACAATCGTGTACCAATGTGTATAGCGTATTTTGAAATCGACTTCCAAAACACTATACAATATTAATTTTTTGAAGTCAACCCTAAAATTTAAAATCAAAATCTCCAGAATATAAATAGCTGCAAAAAATGGTGGAAAAAAATATTTTCAAGAACTTTCTTTGCGTGCGCTATGTAAATGTTTCGTGATAGTAATATAATGTATGACAAGATTGTTAATTATAGCTTCAGGTTGGCAGATTTTTTAATTGTTGTTAAAAAGAAGCTGAAAATGTATGAAAGTATACTGAAAATGGAAACCGTATTGTAAATACCAATAGTCTGATTTTCGGTGCTGATGCAATAAAATGTTCCTGTACCCCAAAATGATTGTCCTGTCTGTTTAGATATTGACTGTAAGAGTACACATTATCAACGCGTTTGGATGGTACAGCGACGTTCGTAACTTTTCACAACATATTGTGCACTTGATTACCAACTCAAATTGAATTAATAAGTACTTGCCGTTCCAATGGGTTCCAATCGAAAATCAAAAAACATTTCGTAAATTATAAATATGCCCGGTATGGCAATAGATTCGCTACCTATTCCATCTGGGATGTAAAAATAACAGCGACCCGAGGTTTAACAGCCACTGCCTACACCTTCGGGTAGAAAAAGGCGTGACGTTAAGTATGTATGTTTGTTATTTCTAAGACAGGACCTTGCACATTATCTGTCTTAGAGCGTCTAATAGAGGGATTATCAGCAAACTTTTGCAAACGACACTTCATCTGACTAAAACAAAGTCAGATTCTAGGAACCATATGTGAAATCGTACTTTCTATATATATATGGAGTGATATTAAACACATAATTAATAATAATGTAGTAATCTGATATTGGGATGTTTAAAATTACACGTGTCAGATGTGTGAACACATGAATTCTTCTGTGAGGGCTCGGCTTTCAATTATGTAGTGTCAGATATTGTGATCAAGTCAAACGTCATTGTTTTTTCTGTACTTTCACGGCTTTTAATGTGCAAAGGTGTTAATAGCGTTTGATTGAAAGATGCACTGTGAAATTATATAATACTAGCTGACCCGGCGAACTCTGTTTCGCATCAAAAGTAATAACTGCTGCCCCGCTATGTTAATACTGCAATATCTTCGACAAATTTGAAGTCGATAGCAGCTATAGGTTAAAAATGGGAATTTTCCATTGTTAACACCCCCGCAACCCCCCTTGTGGGTGGAATTTCGTAAAATCCGTTCTTAGCTGACCTCTACTCGGCGAAAGGAATAATCCTACCAAATTTCAAGTCGCTACGCCTTATGGTTCCAGAGATATCGTGATGAGTCAATATATAGGTGGAAATCTCTTTTTTAAATATAGATTATAAACGAATTTAAGAATATTTAGAAGGAACATTAATGTGCGACACATTATTTGTGCGAAATATTAACAGCTTACCACAAACGCATGCAATGAATGTTCTTGAAAGTAAAATTATTTTCCAAAATTTTTTTTAAATAAACGGTGTTATGCATGAAATATGTTTTTAAAGTGTCAATCATTCGATTAATTCCCAAAAAATATATCTATAATATAAATAGTTTAATAAGTTGCCAGTTTGCCTAAATTAAAGTCTCCATAGACTAGAGAGAATATTTTTTATTGGATACATGTGATATGTAGTTGATAAAATAATGTCTAGCCACGAAAATACTGAGTTTGTTCCACTACCGTACATAATATGTGAGAGACATTTTTTCTTTCGTATCTATGTAAGTAATGTGAACGATTAATAAAATTCATAATCACAATTGAAACGTCTTATTAGTTTTGTATCAATTTTGTAAAAATATATGTCACAATATTGCAGATAATAAAAATTAAAAACAAGACCAGAAAAAGAGAATGCGTATGCGTCGCTGCTTTGTTGCAGATGATATCCGATGACATGTGCAAGGCTGTTGTTCCGTGGAAATAATAACCATTTTAACCAAGCTTTGAGAGTTAACATAGTTTTTAAATGGTTGATAAGCATTCACCGTCACAGATCATGCACTTTTCGATAGATGGCGCTAATATCAATTTATTTGTGTGTAATATATGCGTGGACATTGTGCATTTTGATACTTGAGAAATAAAAATTTATAGTAAACAATATTTTTTTTAATTAGACTCAAATGGATTTATCTAAAAGTATTTGTTGTGATTTTGGATGTATGTATATTGTATATTATTATATGTATCACGAGATCAAAATCTGTACATACATGTCAGTGACTAATAAAGAAACAATAATTGATAGAAAAATTATGCCCGATTATGGCACATAATACTATCATAATATGGCAACATTTTGACAAACTGCGAAAATAAAATTGACCGAAGAAAATTTTAATAATACATCATTTACTTGCTAAGAGGTTTATATTTCTTTCTTAGAAATTAATACAACTGTATTACTTATTCTATATATTGTGACTGACCTGGCAATCTTTGTACCATCTTATAATATTACTTTACCATTTAAAAAGGTCATTGCTTCGCTCCTATTGAACGTAGCTTGATCATATTTAATCGAAAATCTTCATCAAAAAAATATAGATCAAACACTGAAATATTTTTTTCAAATCGAATCTATAAATCTCAAAATAATACTAATATAACAATAACTACCTATAGATTCGTAAATAAATAAACAACACTACACCTACAACGCCGGTACAGTTTTTAATGTATTGCTTGATAAAAATTGTCCCAATGTATTGAAATTGAACTTAAAAACACGATTGTCAAAGAACTTTTAGTTGTTTTCGAAAAGATCGAGCCAATGATAGCGGTGTCACCCCACTACATAGGTAATAATTAGCATATGTAACGTGTCATTTAAGTATACCGAAATGATAGGTTAGTTGACGCCTATCACATAGGGAAACCCTATTTTTGAAACACAATTATTGTAGCCTACACTATAGTTAACGAGGTCTCTCCTTTTACATATAAAGCATCGACAGTATATAATGTGATGTGTATTGATTTCTTTTGAGTTATTTATGAAAACGTTTATTTTCATAAAATACAGACTCATACGATATCTTTAAATGGGGTGGGTTATAACTACCCTCATAGTTATGTTTGTAAATTTTTGATATCGTTTTAAATAGTTGCTTATTTTCTTTGAGATTCTATACTTTTCGTTTTATTCTCAAATATATCTACGTACAAGTCTTTGCCGAGTCTTTCTTCGTTAATTTGACCCGTTGCAAGCGAATAATGGTTCGCAGTGGTTCCTAACTCTTCAATAATTTCGATCAATGTCTTTCCAGAAGTTGTTGTTCTGAAAGAAATATCACTAAACAAACATATTAATTAATGATTAGAAGATTAATTGGACGTTTATAAGTATAACCCATGTCTACACCTTTGGTTATTAAGTTCTTAGAAATTATAGTTAAAATGAAAAAGAAAATGTATTTTAATAGTGTTTATAAAATGTATACAACAAATTCGCGTTAACCCCATCATGCTTACATGTTCATTTACCGGTGTATTATAATTTGAACGACCATTAACTCGTAATCAGTAAATTTAATTTAATATACGTTGTATTACTTTTGATATTTTATCTAAGGCCAGCCTTAAAGGTAGCGTGACTTAAGAATGTCAGTTAATGTTGTGAAAACATTGGGCGCATAATAAGTACACATTAAAATAAAAAAAAAGAAACAAGTTGAAACTACAAGCAAATTATTTATTATTTATGTATTTGTAATATTACAGTTAAGTTATATTACAATATTACAAACGATATATGTATTACAGTGGTGTTATACCGATTGGTATCGTCGAAATTTTAGTTCACAACTTGTAATGACTTCGATAGACGTTTGATAAATATGTAAAGTTTTACATAATATAAACTTATGGAGAGTTTATTTATAGTTGTATTTACATTCGCTCGCACACTACATCTGATCAAATACGGAATCAAATAGAGCACACATCTTTTTCTTACTAATTTAGTCATTATGTAAATTTTGTGAAGATATTTGCTACTCAATCAAAGGTTTATCGTGGGATAGAAAATTTCCTAGATTAACTCATACAACGCTTTACTTTTAATTTCTTCTCTGTAATTAGTTCTATGGAAGGAATAAGACTGAATTTTATTTATATACGAAACCTAGAGAGCAAAACGATAAATCCAGGTGTTTTCTATGTATTTACATAGTTTGGATGGTCCACTGGTCTATCTCCCTGCTATCTTCTTGGTCTACCAATGTTGTCTCGGAATTCTTTTCGGAAGTTATGTGTGATAAATATCAATAACTGAAAACTTTGTGTCCGTTGTATGGCAATAGGTTCGCCACCATATTCCATTTGGGATGTAACAAAACAATTCAGCGAGTCGCGATTTTTAAACTGCTGCCTATATTATACTTTCGGATAGGATAAGGCATGGAGTTATATTATTATGTTATCAAACCCGGAGACCCAGCCCCCTTCCCCATCCTTCCCTATCCCCTATCCCTTAAAGGTCGGCAACGCAACAGTAACTCTATGTGCTACTGGTGTCCATGGGCGGCGTTGGTTGCTTACCATTACGTGACACGTCTGCTCGTTTGCCCTCCTATACCATAAAAAAAATAAAAAAGAAGATTACTTTAGTGCCCTGAAGACGATAACTTGCATATTAAAGTATGAGGATACCATAAATCTTGTTTAGACTTTATAATTAATGGTTTACAAAACATCAACCAATAGAAATTACTGCTGGCAAAGTATTAAATAAAAATACTTTTGTAATAATAAAAAAAACTCTTTGATGGCGAGCCAAAAAATATTACATTTTGTTTTCACTTTTTGAAAAGTGTCATATAATTTATATTGAACGCCCTAAAAACTGTATTGTTGAGGAGTGTTTCCGCGATAAATCATTATTATTTCTCTTTTCGTTGATGTCGGATGAACGACTATTATTTTTTTTATGATAGACATTTTTTTGTTCCAACCTAATTTATTATTAATAGTTTAATGATATATATATATATATTAATCATTATTGTACATGTATGTTATGACAGATAATTTGAGTTCGAATATTTACATATTGCTGTATGTTTCATTAAAATATGCTATAACATATTAGCTTCACTTGTATCTATGTAATGTAAGAAGAAACTCGATCTCAAAGAGTTTAAACTCGATTTTTTCAGACTTGGAAAGATCCTATTTTATTTAATCTTTGCATCCCTGTCATAGACTAATTAAAATGCAGTCATTTGACGAAAACAACCGAATATCCTGATTAGATTCGCTAGGATTCAACTATTTTTTTCCGACTAGCTCTATCTGTCTTACTCTGATGTGAAGTTGCAGAATTCGCATGCGAGTAAGAGAGATAGAGCTAGTTGGGCGCTCAGCACGCAACTATAAACGCCTCGAGACTCCTATGTTAAAAATCGCATCTTGTTAAATATACAAAAATCAAAAAAATCAAAATCAAAATCTCATTTATTCAATTCAGGTCATTAAAGACACTTATCAAGGTCAATATTTTCAATCCGCCAATTCGATTACTCACGTCCTGAGAAGAATTGGCAAGAAACTCAGGGGAGTCCTTTTTTTTTGTTTTTACTTAATTATAAGTAAACTAAATTACAAATTATTAGAATAATTTATAGAGCAAAATGAGGTTCCTCGCGTCAACATCCATCGATATACCAACAAATACTCTTTATTTATCAATATTTTATTATTTTATTTATTAACTATTAATAGAACTATTTTACAAAAAAAACAAGTAATTAAAAATACATTTAAAAAAAAAACAATGCAAACTATTGCGCCATTTGATTGGCGGAATATTCACCCCACGAGCTGGTAGTTGTTAGGGGTTCGAGACCCATTTGTGGGTATCGTTTTCCGTCTTTATTACTTAATTTGTTTTTTTTGTCCTTTTGTAACTTCACGCTTTTTACATATTGTATAATGCCACTTTTTTATTTCACTGATAATAAAGTCCAATTAGATCGATTTAACTAACGCTTAACGTTTTCACTATTTTTTTAACATAGAATTATTATGTTGAATTATTATCAATACTGAATGTGTTTATGTAAGTTAAGTTAAGTAAAAACATACTGTAAACATATTACTGTATATTGACTATTTGTTACAAGTTGATAGGTACTAGGGCAGTTAATGGCCATCAATATCACTACAAATGACAGATCTGTCAGACTTCCCGACATATTCGATAGTGCTAGCTATAGGTACTTTTTACTTTTTACGTACACATATTTGATATGTATTCATTTTGCAAACTTTAATGCCGTGATGAATAGATCCAGATTTTTCTACTCTACGCACCAAACTATTTGTTTTTAGGGTTTTATATTTTTCAAAAAGCTATGATGGTAGTGGTTGGTGGTGGTTTGGTTGGTTGGTTGATGGTTTTTTTTTTGCATGTCGCTGTCATTCAAATACGATGGCGTATGGTCTAACCACGAAAGAATAACTACAGAAGATACATAGAAGTCTAACAGATCCACCTTGTTCACTCTGCTAATTTAATGTATGCTGCATGAATGGGCCCGCTCGACCGGTGAAACACCACGATCTCTCAGAAGATCGACGTACAGTGGCTCATGCCGCATTTCGTTTAGCGAGAGAGGTACCCGGAGGCCCTACCCCCTTCCCCATCATTTCCTGTCCTACACCTTTAAAGGTCGGCAACACAATAGTAACACTATATGTTGCTGTTGCTGGTGTCCATGGGCGGCGCAGGTTGCTTACCATCAGGTGACACGTTTGCTCGTTTGCCCTCCTATCCCATAAATTAAAAAAAAGTGATTTTTGAATAAAATTGGAACTTAAACTACTAAACTACCCTAAACAATTAAGTACCAGGTCAGTTAATACAAACTTATAACTATGAACATCACGCTAAGTGCATTGCCGGTTGAACAGAAAGGATTGAGCAACAAACGACGCGATGATTCTTCCACAATTCGTTCGTTTAATAATAGTCAAAGCAGAACTTAAAAATGAAATAAATATACTAACGTGGGAAACTTACAAAAATCTTAAAAGGTAATATTATTTTTGAAATTACGTAGTTAGTAGTAGATGCTTATAAAATAAACACATATTATTGACTATGATGTCTCAGCACGCGATATCTGATGTAGTGGCTAGATGTGGGGATGTTTTTATTAAAATATTGATAACTAGTTAACCCGGCGAACTTCGTCAGACAACAAAAGTAAAAAGTAAGTAAATTTTAGATTTATCACTTGTTCTTTACTACATCATACATGAATTATAGATAAAAACCACCCCGTTGACACCCTCTATCTATTAAAAAAACGCATCAAAATCCGTTACGTTGTTTCAAAGGTATAACGGGACAGACAGTGAAAAGCAACTGTATTTTATGCTATGCTATAATGACACCATAGATACAATATGTAAGTAAAAGTTAACAAATTTAAATTAGAAACAGACATATATTTATTCGTTCGTATTTATTAATTTTTTTTTGTATTATTTAAATTATTTATTTTAACCGAATTAACGCCCGAATACTGAACCGCCACTCAAATCTGACAATCAATAAAGTGCTACTTACTGCTCAAATTTCACGTTTGCTGTCTAATGTGACAGCTACTTAAACGCTTAAGTAGTACTTATATATTTGAGTGGCGGTTCAGTATTCGGGTTTAAGTCCACTAGTTCTTACATAATAATATATATAAATATATGAACTGCTATAATCTATTGTCACGGACCAATTGCTAGGTACTGGTCAGTTAAGTGCTGTTACAAGTTTTTTTTTTTCTGTTGTTGTAAATTCTTAATGCGTTAAGCATTTTACGGGCGATGTCGTGAGAAAGTCTACTAGTTTCCACGTTCAGGTGGCCTTAGGAAGTACTTCCTAAGACACGTGTGTACCAGCCATTTGCCAACGGACCATCCGCCCGCATTAATTCATTTGGGAACCGGTATTTTTATTATTATTTTTATTCTTAATGAAATTCAATACTTTGCCGCAGCTGTGCTATGCCCAGTCTGTCTGACTCTCCAGTATTAATATAGGGCTTACTCGTATAACATGCATAAACCCACAAATATCTTATGAAAAGTAGAAAATAATTTTGGTTATGTTTAGATACTGACGAACTGCAATACCTTTTCGTGTAGGTACTTTAGTACTCGTATGTTTACAGTAGTCATGTTGTTACATATTTAGTGTACCTTATTGAAATAGAAGTATTTAGCACCTGAGTTTTTCGCTCGGTTCTTCTCATGACATTCGGTAACGGCCGGCTATTAGAGATTGCACTCGTGTTTTCTTATTTCGCGGTGTTACTTATCGTAATTGCGCGCGGTTATGACTATTTTAAATTCAATAATTTGTATAGTAAAACATAACATAACTTCACGCCTTTTGTTACCCAAGGGTGTAGGCAGCGGCTGTTAAGCCTCGTCTCGCCGTTATGTTTACGTCCCAAATGGAATAGGTGGCGAACCTATTGCCATACCGGGCACAAAGTTTTCAGTCATCGATATTTATCACACATAACATCCGAAAACACATTTCTAAAAGTCATTGGTGTGAGCCAGCATCAAGAATCAGATCCCTGGATCGGAAGCCGTGTGCTCGACCACTGCGCCACCGCCACTGTTAAATTTATATAGTATCAAGTATTTATGGACCATTTTGTTTGTGATGATACATAAATAAAGTTAGTTAATTTCATTCAAAAGTTAATTTCAAAGTCTCGGTGGCGCAGTGGGCGAGCGCACGGCTTCTGATCCAGAGGTCCGGGGTTCGATTCCAGATACTGGCTCACACCAATGACTTTTCGAAATTGTTTTCGGAAGTTATGTGTGATAAATACCGATGATTGACAAACTTTGTGCCCGGTATGGCAATAGGTTCGCCACCTATTCCATTTGGGACGTAAACATAACGGCGAGACGAGGCTTAACAGCCGCTGCCTACACCTTCGGGTAACAAAAGGCGTGAAGTTATGTTATGTTATGTTATGTTAATTTCATTACTTTTGATGACAAGAGAAGATAAAAATTCAATAAAATTTCACACAGTCGTTAAAAGTTAGATACTGCTAGGTATGCTTTAAGAATATATTTTACAACTAATAAATATTACAATAGTATTAATAAAAACTGTTTTAATTACATAACTGGTTTATCATTGGTTAAATACGACGTAAACTGGCATATTATGCCGCGTTTCGCTCGGTGAGAGAGGTATCCCACTTCTGATCCCTTATCTATCCCATTTTGAACGCTGGCAACGCAACTGTTACAAACTGTTACATGTATATAATGTTTATTTAATAAACAAATATAAAAACCTAAACTGGAAATAGATTATTGGACACACGAAATATTTTTCGACTCCATCACCACAAGTTAAGTATATAAGTAAAATGTCTCTCTAGAAATGAATAAAAATATAAATATGAAACAACTTTTCATGGATTATATCGCGTTTATTAAAGAAAAGCTGGAAAAAAGATGGCAGTACTTTTTTGTTCATTACTCGTGAAAATGATTTCTGTAAAGAGTTTGAAACGTCAGTAAATAAATAGGAAATAGGTTCTAAATAAACGCGATATTATATGTAGTAGTATATTAATTGTAACGGTTATGTAACAATAATTTAAAATTAATACTCATTTATTTACTTTGTAAAAATACTAAATTGTTCAAACTAGCTAATCTTTATTGTTTGACATGAGATGATGATGATGTACAGAAAGAAACTGATTTTCTGATTTTTGACAATTTGTATTTATTATTATGTCCGTTATTAATTTAAGTAATTATTGGTTTATTGTATTAGTGTGGATTCTGTAACTACATAAACATATGATAGTGGATATTGCTAATTGATAGTTGTGGGTGCCTTAAAAAAATGAACACCGGTCATGTAACTAAATACGTAAGTAACTCAATGTATTAGGTATATGTGCATCATTTACTAGTGTCGCAAATAAAATAAATATACCTAATACATAAAAAACGGTTTCAGTGTTATAAATGTGATTCGCGAGAATCTAAGAAATAAATATGAATACAAATATGTTAAAATAACGTTTAAAAATCGATTCGACAAAGAATATCCACCACATATATGTATACTAATATACGATTAGTTATTCGATACTGGAAGTAAAAGAACACTCATTATGCGTCGAATGTGAACGTTATCTCCTTATCCAAATGCAACCTTTCCTCATAAATGTTATTATAAAAATTTATTAATAATATAGTAACCTAAATGATAATAAGGGCAGCCCGCTGGTGTATTATAATTACAATATTAAATATATTTATATATAAATAATTCAATGGGCTATCGGCGATGGCAGCACGCGACCGACTTCCGGACTATCTAACGAATGCGTGCCTCATACACGAGGCGCTTGATAAACTTCGAAAGATATTTAATCGTCATATAACATAACTTCACGCCTTTTTCTACCAGAAGGTGTGGGCAGTGGCTGTTAAGTCTTAAGTGGCCGTTATGTTTGCGTCCCAAATGGAACATGTGGCGGACCTATTGCCATACTAGTCATCGATATTCATCACACATAACTTTCGAAATTCATTTCGAAAAGTCATTGGTGTGAGCCAGGATTCTAACCTACTGGACCACCGAGACATTTTTATCGTCATATAGTTTAGCTTACAATGGAGCACTCGACGTATATTTTTTATTGTATATTCTACAAGTTATTACCAGAGACTCGTCTATTTTAGCTTTTTAAGTACACATTTATTATACAAACATAACTTCACGCTAAATACCTTGCAGAGAAGACAGAGAGTAGAGAGCTCCAAGGTGCGATCTAACACGCCTCACGTGCTTCTTTGTCTTTCATAACTCTTTTCATTCAACATCCGCTTTTGCATTCTATATCTGGTTAGTCAATCTTTTTTCAACTATTTTTAATCAACTATCTCAATTACGGAAATAGCAAGATAATCCACGCCATAAATCCGCTGATCTCTGATCTTCCCGCGGGAGAAATCGTATTTCGTTTGTCTTAGCTTCTATTGGTTTGATAATGATTACTCGTGTTAGTTTTTCTCCATTATTTGCAACGTACTTATTAACTGTTTAGTAATAGTTATGTGGACCACTTTATTAAAAGTAGGTATGTAAATTGTACACGTACACTTAGCTTCTAGCTTTCTTAATTCCACAATAAAACATAACATAACATAACTTCACGCCATTGTTACCCGAAGGTGTAGGCAGCGGCTGTTAAGCCTCGTCTAGCCGTTATGTTTACGTCCCAAATGGAATAGGTGGCGAACTTATTGCCATACCGGGCGCAAAGTTTTCAGTCATCGATATTTATCACACTTAACTTGCGAAAACAATTTCGAAAAGTCATTGGTGTGAGCCAGTATCAGGATTCGAACCCGGACCTCGGGATCAGAAGCCGTGTGCTCGACAAACTGGACCACCGAGACTTTTTTGAATAAATTTAAATAAATATTTAAAAAAATATTTATTTCAAAAAGGTTATCGACTCATCTAATCAAATTTCTAATTATTAGCAAGTGAAATGAGCGTGTTTGTATTGGTCAGTCCTTTTTTATAGTTAGGGATAATAATATTATTCGTCCGGTTACTTTTATAGCTATGTTATTCACAATTCATTAATAATTTCAATAAATATTAATATATTTATAGATTTATTCGGCGACATCATATTATCATCAGCCAATTGCAGTCCACTGCTGGATATATAATATTTGACAGGCCTCGTGGCGCATTGGTAAAACTACCGGCTGCAGCAATGAGGTCGGGGTTCGATTCCCACCCGAGCACAAATATTTGTGACAAACATGATTATTTGTGTGGTGTCTGGGTGTTTTTCTATGTATTATAAGTATGTATTTACAAAAGCAAAGTATATATGTATTAGTATCCGTTATCTAGTATCCATAACACAAGCATTTAGTTGCTTAGCTTGGAACTTGAGGGCGCTGTGTGTATTGTGTCCAAGAAGAAGATATTATAGTCCTCTCCCAATGTGCGCACCAACATCCGATTCTCTACCTTCCGCATCCTGCCTTTTCCAGCAGCCTTTCTGAGGTCGTCTGACCATCGGGCTGGTGGGCGTCCTACACTCTATGATCTTCTTACTCCTTCTACCATCGGTTCTTCGGCAGACATGACCATCACCATTATACCATTATATCACCATTATTTAAATTACATGTTACTTAAATGAGCAGAACAATATTGATGATGATATTATTATAATGATCGGGCCCAATATAGACCACTTTCATATTAAAAATAAAATATTCAAAAGTTTCAATTTAAAGATGAATACAATTTCACTAATTATTTCGAAATAATATCATTATTCATACATACATACATAACTTCACTCCAAATGCCTTGCGGGGTAGGCACGATTCACTCGCTTCGCTTTCATAAATCTTTTGGTGAACGCGCGTCTATTTTTGAGGCTCCTAACATCACCTTCCTGCAGAGCTTGTTCTATTTGGTTATGGAATGTGTGTCTTGACCGTCCTCGACTCCTACATCCATCCGCTTTTGCATTGTATATCTGCTTAGTCAATCTTGCATGATCCATCCTTTCTACATGTCCGAACCATCGAAGCATGCCCTTTCATCATTATTCATTTAGGCACAATATGTCATCCTTTCGAACTGTCCATGTTGTCAAAAGATTTGACTCTGGTTTTATAACCGGCCGCCTTCCTACCCCCCTTGGGAATGTTTCTGTTGGTGGTGTATCCTTCCTTCTACTTCCTTCTCCTAATTGTCTTATTCGTCCTAACATCATCTAATTGTCCTAACGTTATCTTTGTAGTATTCTTTCTTTTATTTCGAAATAAAATACATTATCAAAAGTTTAATATTATTCTATCACATCACACCGCAAATGTAAGCAGATGTAGATGGCACTAAGATTGCCAAAATGTATTAGGTGGCTAAATTTATTGCCCGATATTCCAGGTTCCAGAAAGAAGTACTTAGAGACAGTTCTTACAATCATATTTTTCACAATTGAGTTACCTTTTTTTTTTTTAAACTCTCGTCAGTCTCAAAGGATTGTAAAATTTGTATCTTGGTTTTAACAGTGTGTTTTTACAATCTTCACGTTTTAAATTTCTAGGATTTATTATTATATGAAGGTTATTGTTCATAATAATTCCCTAAGACAAAGATGTTCCGTTTCCTGTATTTTGAAAAGTAAAAGGTTTCGATACTTCGATAATACTTACCTGTCTAATTTTACACTTGGAGGAGTCCCAACGTAATGTTGAAAGAATGATCTCTATTTAGGCGAAATAATTTTCGCCGGTAGAGGGCGCCATCATTCGAGAAGCACTTGTTCAAATCCTTAAGCGGGAAGTTTTGTCGCCATTGACATAGTTCCGTTTAATATTAAACGCAACGTACGTACTACATAATCATCGGTGCATCCGAAATTCTAGCTCAGCCAGTGGCAAAAAAGAGTACTAAGATCTCAGTTTATTATTGTGTACATTAAAACCATGGAAGAGCCTGGACCGTTCGCACTTTTGTTTCTATACTTCGCGCTTAAACCCATCATAAATGCGATCTCTTAAAGATATACAGATACACCCAATATGTTATTCATTTTTTAACATTAAGTTATTGAAATTACGTACCTATCAACATTTGTCTATGGTCAGATTCAGCTTTGACGTTTGACATATTGTGTTCCTTTTGAACACAATATGTCAAACGTGTGAAATTCTTACGACAAGTTATTTAGACAGTATTGTAATCAATACTGTTTCCTGCTTGTCTTATACCTACTAAGGCCCGTAAGATCAATCACAGTTTAAACTATTTTATCTAGTTTAAACCTCATCTGTCGTTTATTTGGTAAGATCAATGCTAGATAAACCTCCAATAACAGTTTAAACTATAGTTTAGCTTATACCAGAAGATTTTGCCGTTTAAACTGTGGTCCTGCCTAGTTTAAAAATGGCGGTCGTTTATCAGCTGACATCTGACACAACGATTGTGGGTTCATACATAGATTTAGCATAGACTACAATAGATGGCACATGTCAGGAAAAATTTACTAATAGCATCGAATAACTGACAGCGTAACTGCGTATATTAGATTTTGGGGATATTTATATTTCCACCCATTAACATTACACCCAACACTATGTAAAAGTTAACGCTTTGAAGCGCTTTTTACGAACACATCATATCATAAGCCCTTTTGACGTCCACTGCTGGACATAGGCCTCCCTCATAAAGCGCCACAACTGCCGGTCCGCGCAATCATGGGGGGTTTTTGCCATAATCGCCACGCTTGGCAGGCGGGTTGGCGATCGCAGTAGGCTGTAGTGTCTTGAGAAAGAATGCTGCTGCCCATTCTTCTAGCTTTTCCATTTTCCCTTAGAACACATTGATAATAATAATAATATCTTGGACACAAATCACACAGCGCCAGTTCCAAACTAAGCAACTAAATGTTTGTGCTATAGTTACTAGAGAACGGATACTAATACATATATACTTTTCTTTTGTAAATATGTAAATACATACTTATAATACATAGAAAAACGCCCAGACGCCGCACAAATATTAATGTTTGTCATAAATATTTGTACTCGGGCGAAAATCGAACCCCCGACCTCAGTGCTGCAGCCGGTTGTTTTACCAATGCGCCACGAGCCCCGTAAGTCACTCACACATTAACAACCCATTTTTGGTCACGTTGTTTGGGTGACTATTGCCGATCTATTTTTCTTAAATCTATGGTCACACTATAAAACTTCATAAAAGAAAGAGAAAAAGAGTTTTTTTCACGAAATATGCCACAGACAATGTACAAAAGAGTGAATGATGAGCGAAATATGGACTTTAAATAACCAAATGTTGCCATCTGTCGAAAACTAAACTTAGTTTACGTAATCTATGTCCATTTCGCTGTTGATCTTACGAGGCAGGTTTAAACTCTAGATTAAAATTGACTATAGTTTAGAAAATCGACAGTTTTAACTATGATTGATCTTACGGGCCTAAGGCCCGTAAGATCAATCACAGTTTAAACTATTTTATCTAGTTTAAACCTCATCTGTCGTTTATTTTGTAAGATCAATGCTAGATAAACCTCCAATAACAGTTTAAACTATAGTTTAGCTTACACCAGGAGATTTTGCCGTTTAAACCGTGGTCCTGCCTAGTTTAAAAATGGCGGTCGTTTATCAGCTGACATCTGACACAACGATTGTGGGTTCATACATAGATTTAGCATAGACTACAATAGATGGCACATGTCAGGAAAAATTTACTAATAGCATCGAATCACTGACAGCGCAACCGCTTATATTAGATTTTGGGAACCGCGTATATTTTATTTACATTTCCACACATGAACATTAACTTTGTAAAAGTTAACGTTTTGAAGCGCTTTTTACGAACACATTGATAATAATAATAATATCTTGGACACAAATCACACAGGGCCCTCCAGTTCCAAAATAAGCAACTAAATGCTTGTGCTATGGATACTAGATAACGGATACTAATACATATATATATATACTTATATATCTATATCTATATATATATATACTTATATATCTATCTATATATATATACTTTTCTTTTGTAAATACATACTTATAATACACAGAAAAACACCCAGACGCTGCACAAATATTAATGTTTGTCATAAATATTTGTGCTCGGGTGAAAATCGAACCCCCGACCTCAGTGCTGCAGCCGGTTGTTTTACCAATGCGCCACGAGCCCCGTAAGTCACTCACACATTAACAACCCATTTTTGGTCACGTTGTTTGGGTGACTATTGCCGATCTATTTTTCTTAAATCTATGTTCACACTATAAAACTTCTTAAAAGAAAGAGAAAAAGAGTTTTTTTCACGAAATATGCCACAGACAATGTACAAAAGAGTGAATGATGAGCGAAATATGGACATTAAATAACCAAATGTTGCCATCTGTCGAAAACTTAACTTAGTTTACGTAATCTATGTCCATTTCGCTGTTGATCTTACGAGGCAGGTTTAAACTCTAGATTAAAATTGACTATAGTTTAGAAAATCGACAGTTTTAACTATGGTTGATCTTACGGGCCTAAGACTTCTAGCTAATCTATCTATATATATATAAGAGATTTCCACCTATATATTGACTCATCACGATATCTCTGGAACCATAAGGCGTAGCGACTTGAAATTTGGTAGGATTATTCCTTTCGCCGAGTAGAGGTCAGCTAAGAACGGATTTTACGAAATTCCACCCACAAGGGGGGTTGTGGGGGTGTTAACAATGGAAAATTCCCATTTTTAACCTATAGCTGCTATCGACTTCAAATTTGTCGAAGATATTGCAGTATTAACATAGCGGGGCAGCAATTATTACTTTTGATGCGAAACAGAGTTCGCCGGGTCAGCTAGTTGTGTTTATAATCACCTATCTTTTACCTGCGATGATCTAGTATTCTAGCTGCTACACCTTCTATGCTATGTTTTACCGATTTACAATAGCGTTATTAATATTATTCATATGTATTTCACATAGTTTTAAAAAAAATATTTGACACATAAGTTTATTGTCCGATTCTTCTCATGATACTCTGCCCCTACACTCGAAATCGGGCCGCTCATGTTTTCTTGATCCACGGAGGCACTTTCCTCGAGCACCCCTGTTTGAGTATTTCATTTAAAATAATAAGTTTAATCTTAGTACATGTTTACTTTTAAGTGTTTGTGAAGATCTATGAAAATAAAGCTTTCTTGACTTTGACAATTAATTTAAATAATAATAATAAGTGTAAACGATTATTACAAAAAAAACAAAGTTTTTATAAAAAATATATCGCCTCTATATAAAATAACAGTGGTTTAAGAAGCGACGCAGTATAGACGGGTTGGCTCGATTGGTGAGATACCACATTCTATCAGAATATCCATATAATGTGGCTCATGTCGTGTCGTCGTCTTACGGTGAAGTATTCGGAGCGGAACTCACTTACCATCAGGTGACCCGGTTGCTCGTATAACCAATAAAAAAACCATTTGTAAACATAAAACCAGTAAAATTTTTGGGAGATCTTTGGTATGTTTATATCAAATTTATGAATATATTAATTTATTTAATATACTAAATGCAGTTTGCGCACAGGTGCGATAAGGCTATTAAACATTAATGATCAGATATTCATGCACATATAGGGTTGTCAAAAACGACATTTGTATTTTTATAGCGTCAAAGTAATAAAGGGTTCTGCACATCAATTTGTATCTTTTAAAATAATGTGTACATTGATGATCTAATAATTTAATTTAAAAGTGAAGGTGATGTTGTATGAGAGCAAAGCTGCAGGCAATAATGAGTTACAGAAATTAGAACTTAGTCTGGAGGAGAAATTATTTTCGGGTAATTATGCATTTTAGCTTTGTCTTAATAGCTGAATAGTTTTTTATTTCAGATGAGATTTCTATTCTCCGTAAGAATGACATAGATTGTAATTTATAATCAGATATGTTTTGTTTTTGATTTATATTTTTGTATCAAAAAATCTGATAAAAATATGTCGCAACAAAGTTTTAATCTATAGGGTTGTCCAAAGCTATATCGATAGATTCTTGCGATAAAAGCATAATGATATTTTGATAAATTCATATCAAGACAATGCTATTTTATACAAATGTATTTAAAGACAGAGATACCGATGGGATGTTGATGAGGTAGATTAGCAAATTCACTCTTTATAATAACACATTAATTTATATAATTATATTAAAAAAAAATAGTTTCATGAAAATCTATTTGAGCGGAGTTACGTTGCAGGTCGACATATTTTTCAATTACTAAAATTTTAGTTTAGAATTTTTGGTTCGTATTTACTTTAAAACAAATGTAGGTAGATAGATACCTGACTAGTAAACGCATGTTTGACTATCTTTAGTGCGATTACATAATAATAAAAAACCTGGATATAATAATAATAATAAAAAAAAAGGCAACAACAGAATCAAATATTTAACCGCATAAAACGCACAAAACGCATTCACAATTCAATATAACTACATTTTTATTGTTTTACAACAAACAATCATATTATGATGTTACAATAGACCGTCTAAATTATAAATGGTTTTGTCTAATGAGATACATAATATTAAACGAGGGCCCGCCTTTCCGCTTAGTTATTTGTTTTTTTTTTAGGTTTTTTTTTCTTGTTTTTCTACTGCAACTAATATCAAGATGCAACTGCAAATGATGTTTATAATTAAATGTGAACGTCGGCGTGAATGGTTTGTTGATCCTGCCGCTAGCGTAGCGTACAATTTTTTCCATATTTTATGTAACGCGCGCGATATTCCTGCGATGATAACGTCCAATTAAAACAATTCCATCAAAATAATTTTTGTGTCAGGTCATTCCACCTGCCGGCTGTCGAGCTGTTCGATTAATTTATTCATAAGGAGCCCGACGGTGTGGACGGCGTGTTGTTTTTATCAAGACGTTTTTGGTTGTTGCTCACTAAAACTCGACCAAACTTCCTGCACACACACAAACACATACACACACACACACACACACACACACACACACACATACATAGATAAACATTTTACTGAACTATTGTTACATACTTGCCGACCCGGCGAACTTTGTTTCACCTCGAAAGTAATAAATAAAAGTTTTTTTCTCAAAACAATATCCTAACTTACTCCATATTACACCAGCTACTTGCCAATAGAAATTCTGTCAAAATAGGTCCAGCCATTTCAGATGTTACCCGGAACAAACAAACATACAGATATACAGACAAAAGTAGTAAAAAAATGTTATTTTGGTGAATGTAGTAGAAAGCGGTTATTTCAATAATACAAACAAGACACTCCAATTTTTAATTATATGTATACATTATAACAATATTTGGATAGATTGTGATCGAAAATGAAAGGTGATCGGTGATTGAAAGATAATATCTTTATTATCGATTGTTGAGTTTTTAATTTTCGTTTTTTTACATATATATCTATACTTGATAGATAGGTTTCTCTTATCGCAAGAGTGAGTGAAAATAAAGTGAGTAGTAGAGTCGGTATGAGGAGCCAGGAGAAGGAAGGAGTTATCACAGCCAAATCGGAAGGTTCCATAAAACCAGTTGCACATAACCCAAGGCACGGAGGTCGTGGTATTTCACTGGTCGAGCCAGCCCATTCATGCAGCGAACTGCTTAGCTCTACCACTGTTAAAGATCGACGTAAAGTGGCTCATGCCGCCTTTCGTTTGGTGAGAGGGGTACCCGGAGGCCCGCCCCCCTTGCCCATCCTTTCCTATCCTTCTCCCTTAAAGGTCGGCAACGCAACGGTAACGCTATATGTGTTGCTAGTGTCCATGGGCGGCGCAGGTTGCTTATACGCTTGCTCGTTTGCCCTCATATTCCATAAAAAGAATAGAAAATAATGCAAAGAACGCACATGACTCTTTTACATTACCGCAAAAACTCCTATTTTGATTATTATTTAATTAGACTTGAGGAACACAGGAAACACATATGCATATATAAGAAAATGAAGGACTAATCTTGAAATAATTGGGTTCGTTGTTCAATTTAGGCAAGTAATTAAAGTCTAGCTGACGCTGGACAGCTGCAGGCGAACGTACGTCGTCTATTTTATATATAAATATATATAGATAATTGAAAATGGCTTGATGATATTGAAGATTCGATGGGGGATTTCAATTTATAACGCAATATATAAACCAAATTTACAATTCCAGCATAAACATTTTTTTATGTATAGTTTAGTATAGGAGCGCACACGAGCAGGCGTTTCACCTGATGTTAAGTGACCAGCGCCGCCCATGGACACCTGCAAAACATATATTGTTACAGTTGCGTTGCCGACCTTTAAGGGAGTAGGATAAGAAGGGATGGGAAAGGGGATTAGGCCTCCAGGTACCTCTCTCATCGAACCAAACGCAGCGTGAGCCACTTTACGTCGATCATCTGAGAGGTCGTGGTATTTCACTGGTCAAGGCGGCCAATTCATGCAGCGAACTGCTTGGCTCTGATGAACTATTTTTTTCTGACCAAAGGTCTAAAGAACTAAAGGTCCGATAACTAAAGATCTAGGTATGGTAGTGAATAAAAATAGGTACTCTCAAACTATAAGTCCAGGTTGAATTTTTAGAGGAAAATTATGTTTGAAATGTCTTAAATCAGTCGATAGTACTCGTATATGCTTGTATTCTCCAGGTTTATATCACCTGGAATCTCGTGGAATAAATGGCAGTTATATTGTCTCACATATTTGATAGATCTATCCAATCATTAACTATTAAACTAATTAGGAAAATCTTATTAATTTCTAGTTTTTTAGTTAATTAAAAGTAGTTGAAGTAGAATGCGAAGATTTTTACGAGAGCCTAAAATAAGAAGGCCAAGTACGTTAAAAAAAGCAGATGCCATTACTACAATTAAAAAAAAAATTAAAACAAAACTAAATTTAATATACATAGCCTTATTGTTCTACGTAAATAATTAAACAACTGTTAGAAGTAGAACTGTGTTATATTATTAGAATACATTTTGTTTAATAAACTTAACTAAATAGTTTATGTAAAGAAAATGGATACTTGTGAATTTTGAAACGAAAAAATAATTTAAAATTTCAACAGTACTTTAGCATGCAAGCAATAACAAGAATTCATGGATTCCCACAAACATTTTCATGCAAATCAACTCTATTTGTAGTTGAAGATAGCAAATAGCTAGCTGAGATAGTAAACAATAGATAACAAAACATAAAAATCATCGATAATTATTTAAAAATCAAACCTACCAATAGTCCATCACTAATATAATATCGTAACTCATGCTGAGGTTCGTTCGTTTACAGTGGTATTCCATTCTACTCCCTTAAAGATCGGCAACTGCAACACTATATGAGTTGGTAGTCCATGGTCATCGGTAGTTGCTTAACATCAGGTGACCCGCTTGCTCGTTTGTCATCCTATACCATGAAAAAAACACTATCAATTACAAAAGCGAACTTGTGATCATTAGACCTACGATTCGTCAAAGAGGTACTGGCACATTATACCTATAAATAAAAAAAATGAAAAATAAAACTAAGGCAGTGTTGCATAAAGGGTTAACAAGGTCAATTTATTGTGGCGAGGTGTCGATAGTGAAGGCCCCAAGAGGTGGCCGGCGACGTGCCTGTCAAGATAAACATCGCGGCCTGCACCACGATAACTTGGTAACGAGTATAACGTACGCCGTAGTACTGTCGAGTACAACCGGACTTACAATTGTTTTATTTTATATTTATTTGTTACTTTAATGTCTTGTTGCCGTTAGAATTATGTCTATTGTTTTATTTTGAGTTGAATATTTTATAATCGACTTGCATAGCATAAGAAGAAGTATTCAAAACGACATTTTATATCTGTATATATGTCTGTATGTGCGTCCATCTCGTTGTTTCCAAGTCTAATTTTTACTCTCTTTAAAAAACAATAATTTACATATACATAACAAAATACAAAAGTACTAATAAGATAAATTAATTTAAAAGGTGTTACCAAACACGTAAGTTCCTTTTATTTACAACACATTTAAATTTCTAAAAAATCATTCACGTTTCCTCAAATTCCATGAACTGATGGGATAAAAATCAATTATACAAATCAATAATATACAAAATCTCGATAAAATGTTGGATATTTAAATATAATTTTAAAAATCCATTCAATAAAAAAAAAATATTTACACTAAGTCTGTTGTCATCGCCAGTACCCCCACTTACAGTTGATTGTAAACAGCTTTTAAAAACTCCGTTGTCCCTCCCTTATCTTTGTTGCAGGTAGATACTAATTATATGTTATTATTTAATACAATGTTATTACCTAGTTGTACCACAGCCGTTCCCTTATAAAGAGTGTAAGACACTGATAAACTGCTTAAAAACAACTTTGGATACGTAGTGAAATGATACCTAATTAACGACTGTACGATACAAATGGTATACTTAATAAAGGTTTTCATTTGCGGTTCGAATTTTGAAATTGTGAATTGTTCTTTTTTCGAATCATTATTCATATATTCTAATTGTATTTGTATGTGTATTATTATGTATATGTATTTATGTGTGTATGTGTATTTTGTATTTAAAACAACACTGCAATCATAATAATTGAATGTTGCCACTATTAGTTATACAATCAAAATGTAATGTTTCATTGTTTTGTAATGTGTTAAATATATTTATTATATATTACAGATGGATAGTTAAATATCATATTGTTGATTGTTCTTTTTTACATACCTTCAGCCCTTTAATACTTAAATGGTATAGGTAACATGGTCACGTATCGACATATTGAACATTTCAATCCAATTCTGATAATTATCACAAATAATTATGGAAAGATTTTTGGAAATTCATTGGTTTACTGTCAAAATAAATTTGTCATTTTTTATTTTAATACAATTTTGTGACGGTGGAAAAACAAGCAAAATCCATATATTTCATAATTACTTGACCCTCTCAATGCCATCTTGAAATGTTGTGTGTAGGTTGTACCTACTTGGGAACAATACATAACAATAATAATGAACACACATATGACACAATGACACTAATACCATAGCATACAATACAATACATTTTTTTTAGTTATCTTGATCTACTTAATTTCATTTAATAAAATGATTGCTTATGATACAAATTATATATATAATTATAAATCCAACTAGAAAAGATAAGAAAATTATTTATAGTAACAATTAAATAGCTCGTAAGGTACAATTGAAAAAATGGCAATTGTGCCAATTTACTTTAGTATAATATTAATTAAAAAAAAAACAAATATATATTTCAAAGATCTCTCCACCTCAATATCGTATCTAATCAATGTATGTCTGTCATATTTTCTTTTTTACGATTGTCGGCGTGTAACGATCAGTTTTATAGTAATTAAAAAAGATGCATTCAAAAATACTATTATTAATTTTATCGGCAATACAGAAGCCAATGGTAATGTAGGAGTTGTTTCATTACACTGCGCCTCGGGCTGTAAGGCTATCAAAGACAGTGCTTAGCCGATCCGTGGCGGTTAGCCGCTGGCAGAGTTTTTTTTTCTTATTTTTTTTTTTGGTTCTTTTGTGTATATTTTTCTAACTAATTAAAAGCGTTAAAATAAGAAGAACAAAAAACTGGATTCGTTATCGGTGGCATCGACCCCCCTTTTGTGTTTGACCACCAGCGAGGCCGCGAGCCGCCCGGCGCTTAGTAGAAGTCTATAATTAACTAAATCTGAGCGAATCGAGGCCCACGTTGTAGGTATTCAACCAACAACAAAGGGGTACCTACAGTGCACAACTCTCGAAAAATGCACATCCGCGCATAAACTACATACACCTCGGCTTCTGTTTACGAGTTTTTTTTTTATTATTTATTTTATTTCAGTTTTGCATTCCTTAAACCTTCGGTCCATTATCGCAGTAAAAATTAAGAGTACGTAAGTAATCTGCATAAATACAATCCCCACTTAAGAATTGGTTTTCATTTTGATCTCCAAAATTTTATAAGTTTTTTTTTATTATCAATGATCACTAATTAATTACTTCATTTTGCTAGTTCGACACCTTTAATGGTAGTTGCCTACTGATACTTGAGGTATAACGTCGATTTTGTACCTAAAATATTTATGTAGATATTAAAATATCTATTACGTATGGATTTTCCCATAGTCGATGGACGTTACAGTTGGTTTTTACCAAACAATTTTATTTAAATTAATATTTTATTAAAATTATTTGTTTTAACACTTTAAGGTTTACAGTTTTTAATCACAAACTTTAAAAAAAATATTATTTTTGTTTATTGAAAAATAATCCAAGTTTTTAAGTTGTGTACTTTGCTATTAATAATTTTAATCAATGAACGCATTTTGAAAACACAATTGAACAAAAAAAACAATGATGCTATTAAAAATAAATTTTAAAAAAGAATTAAAACAGCTGGTCCGAAATATATTTGGAAAATAATAAAAACAATCATGTGATGCAGTACATATAATTATTTGAAAAAAGTATTAAATATCGATTTGTACGCCATGAGTCATACATTTCGCGTTTTCCTTCATAAGGTTTTATGTATTATCAATAATGACCAATGTATAATATGTAAAATAATTTCTTTTTCATAATTTTTAAACTGTTGAAGGAATAATTGATATGCTTTTATTGGCAGTGACATGCTTTTTTACATTCCATATTATTACTTAACAAACAAGTTACGCAACACAACAAACAAATATATAATTAATGAAATTTTTGTACCGCCATTCGTATGTATCATATGACATTTAAAATATTTATTAAATGAGCATAAAAGTCAGCGTGCACGCGACATGCGGTCTCTGTCTCTGTTTTGTATCCACCGTAGGTAATGTCGCTGGCGTAGACTTCAATATGATATTTTAAAATTTTAAAAATGAATATTAATTTATCAAACCTTATTAACAAACCTTTTTTGTTTTTGTTTTTCTTAATTGATTAATGGTAACCGAATACTCAATCTGCCAGTGTCAAGTGATTTTTATAATTGAATCATGCTATTGCATGATATTGAAAATATGAATTTTATATACGTTTACGTGTTTTTTGGCAAGATATACCGTGTCAATTTGTAAAAAAACCAACATGTGCCCCTTGGTAAAATAGGGAATCCTAAATTCTTTGAATTATGCAATGATCCAAGTGATAGATCATGAGATACATTTGTAACTTTTTCAACCGAAACTATATGACTACTTAATATAACTATAATTATAAGTTATTACTACTTATTACTTAGTATTATTACTTATTATTATACTATAATACGTCCTGTTGAAAAGTATGGGGTCACTGTCTAGTAATAACAATAGTATGTATTGGTTTTTAAAAAAGCCTTTTTTTGTCAATGTCCACTAAAACGTCGATATTATCTTAATATAAATCTAGATAATTAACTGATGTGACAAAAAATGTAGACGTGATATGTGTTTTCGTGCCGTCGCTTCTTATAAAACTAGATGGTAATGAATGAACAGAGATAAGGCGAGATGTAGAGGATGGGTTCAGAGGACAGGGGACACGTTTACTCCTTTGTGAATGAAAGCTTTCAACGTCCCTATACGCCGGATATTTGTGTGTGTGTGTGTGTGCGTGTGCGTATGTGATAGAGAGTCACTTGTTTTGCGTGTAGTCAGGCGTGTGCGAGAAAGGTCGTTGAGTTGGAATAGATTAAAGACTTTTTTATAGTGGTCTGCTTCAAATAAAAAAAAAAGGAATTAATAAAAAGAAAAAAGATATTCGAACGCGTTTGGAGGCAATTTAAAAACTGGATTAGCTATCAAACTTATTGTTACTTTTACCTACTTACTTTTTAAAATAACACTATAATTCTTTGTCGTTTTTTTTTGCAAATCATTGGCTTTGGCTATATTATATTATTAACAAAGTTTCATAGTTGCAAAATGAATTATTTAATTATTTATTGAAATTGTAATCTGTGTCCAGAGTTATAATGACACTGTATTAGCAATAAAGTAAGGAAATACTTTTAGGCATGACTGCTACCTATTTGCTCTTTGCGCAGCTAAGATTGAGTTAGTTCCATTCGAGCGATTTCAATTTCTGTGTTTTCACTATGTTTACATATGAAACCTATAAAATAATAACTGTTTCTGTCAATAACTTTACACCTTTTCCTACCCAAAAGTGTAGGTAGCGGCCATTAAGCATCGACTCGAATTTTAACGTCCATAATGCAATAAATGACGGAACCTATCGCAACAAAACAGGAATAATACTTATCACACATCGATATTTATCACACATATGTTCCGAAAAGAATTCCGAGTAGTCATTCGTGTGAATTAGAGAAGCTGGGTGCTCCACCTCCAGACCAGCAAGACTAATACATACTGATGTTTAACTTTTAATAATACAAATAACACTATCAGTAACTCACTAATAGTGATTTTATCAATTAACAATTATAAGTAGATTAGCAATTATTATATTTAACTATTTCGATGATAAATATTCTAAGATAAAGTAAGTATTTTTATAAGTATAAGTATTTTTTAACAGTGGTAGAGCCAAGCAGTACGCTGCATGAAAGGGGCCGGCTCGACCGGTGAAACACCACGACATTTCAGAAGACCGACGAATCATCAATACACACGTTTTTAATACAAAATATATTAGTTCGGTTATTAATTTAACACCACTACGCTGAGTGGCTTTGAATTTGAGCATCGTCATCAGGCCAACATTCAAAGACCACGTTATTGTTCCGTATGTCGTCACTGGTAACCCCTTCGTCATAAACTTTAGACATAAGGCACTGAGGGATTTTGGACGAGGATTTTGGATTCACTCGGTTGGGCAGCGTTTGCAAAATTAAAGAAACTCAGTTTCCCGAACGCTGCCGAGTACATATTATTCAGTCGAGATTTTAATGTTATTTACTTTACATATATAGATTTTCTGTAGTAAAAATTATTATTTCGATTATGTCCTTCTACTACTACGACCTGGTACTAAACTAACAGAAAACGGTTTGTCAGCCTGTGACAACCACACTTCCGCCACCGCACGCGCTTCTCGGTCAAATCAAATAGCACGCGCTTCCCCAGTTTCCTGTGACAAGTTTCCCATCCTTTTCACACAATCAAAACTTAGACTTATCAAAAATTAAATAAATTTTGATCAGTTTGTGAAGTTTTATTATAGGGTTAAGTAATATCCTTAGTATAAAAATAAAATAACAACAACAAACAGGATATGTTAAAGATACATATAAAACAATAAAGTGTTTGGAAATTTATCTAATTCGATTTTATGTAAGGCGCTGTTAAGTGATAATATTCATTAAACGATTTACGATAGTTGAGGGTCCCTCGCCGCAGTCGCCCCATACGGCAGGTGCTCTTCTGCTGGAATCCAAACTCACACACTTGAATAAATAAAAATCCGGTTTTTAGTCTTTGACGAAAAATATACATACGCATATTACGTCATTAGTGGTTAGATAATCTTCGGTTGGTCCTACGGGCCGAATAAATAGTTTATAATTAAATTAATCTAAAACTCTAAAATAATATAATAAGTACATATATTATTATATATGTTTTTTGAGAAATATATCATTTGTAAAATATTTTTTTGCATTGATGTGATACTAAAATATTTTATTTACTACGCATTTTTCCATACTTTGGAGACCGATTAACCCGCTTTGGAATCAAAAGTCGGGTTGGGTCCGGGATCATATCAAATATTTCCCGGTATTCTTTACAGAAATTATGTGTCACAAATGTCTATGCCTAACAACATTGTACCCTGTATTTGTCAATAAGTTTCTACTATTTGATTTGGGAAGCCAAGATTCAGGCAGTCCAGGCTTAACAGCCTACATCAGGTCTGCCTACATCTTCGAATAGAAAAAGTGCTATCTGAACAGCATTATATATTTCTCTATCTGATTCATTAAACGCGTTAAATCAATTCACGAGTTAGACTGATATATGAAACTATTTGAGGACTGCATCAAATATTTATACCAAAGTATCGAATACAAATCAATGTTTCATTTGCCATACCAATTATAGAATCTAGAATACCTAGCGTGTATACAATACCTATTAATTCCCGATTTAATAATACAACACAATGTTCAGTTATAGACGGACCAGGCTATGTTAATTTGAACTACATTTATATATGTATAATATATTATTACTAATCTCCAATTGTAATTCGTCAGTAACAATATCAGGGACGTTGTCGCAAATTGATTTCAAAACTGTGAAACACTGTCTTACCCCCAGTTATCCCTCTCTACTCTATCTGTCTCTTCTCTTCTCTTTAATATTATTATAATCTTATTCTAAACACAGAATACATTATGAAGGAGTCAGCTCGACGACTTGTTCGACAAACTGACGGTGACAAAGTTACATCTTAGATGGTGGTTATATTTTTGTTTTGTTATGAAATATTGTTCATATTTTCCGTAGATAAATATTCTGTTCTCTTATCTTATCTTATCTTGCATTTCTGACGATAAAGAGAAAAGGAAAGAGAAAACATCTTTCATGGTTCTTTTTTATGGAATAGGAGAGCAAACGAGCAGGCGTGTCACCTGATGCTAAGCAACCAACACCGCCCATGGACACCAGCAACACATATAGTGTTACTGTTGCGTTGCCGACCTTTAAGGGATAAGGAATAGGAAAGGATGGGGAAGGGGGGTAGGCCTCCGGGTACCTCTCTCACCGAACGAAACGCGGCATGAGCCACTTTACGTCGGTCTTCTGAGAGGTCGTGGTATTTCACCGGTCGAGCCGGCCGATTCATGCAGCGAACTGCTTGGCTCTACCACTGTTGAAACGTGTCGAAAGGTTTCAAAATTCATCGCGTATTTATACTTATAGGTATTGCATAATTCATCAACCGAACATGAATATTCCATGTCTAATGTATGTAGGAAATTGCTGTGTGCATTCAGGACCAAGATTGTAATTCTAAATTAATATCAAAAATTCATGCATTTAAAAAAAAAAATTCTTGATCCTCTTTTATGTGTGTAAGTGTTTTAGATTCAGTTCTATTTTAGATCAATTAGTTATTTACGATTATAGTACATATCTTTCTTTTGTAATTTTAAATATTATTAGGAGCTATGAAAATAGCGCCACGCCATTTTTTTCGGTCGCCATTCCAATGGTAGCTTGCAGTTACCATTTTCACTATTCATATAGAGAGTATATTAATTATTATCCAATTTTAATATCGTTTTCACGGAGTTTAATTTAGATATCTATTTAAAGTATTGACAATACTTTTACGTCGATCCAAATTGTGGTAATTTATCGAACGTAATTCCACGCACTTGTAGGTACCAGCAACAACTAAGAAGTTATGTTTAACATAACAAACCATAACATAATTTCACACCTTTTGTTATCCGAAGGTGTAGGCAGCGGCTGTTAAGCCTCGTCTCGCCGTTATGTTTACGTCCCAAATGGAACAGGTGGCGAACCTATTGCCATACCGGACATAAAGTTTTTCAGTCATCGATATTTAATATATCACACATAACATCCGAAAACCATTTTACAAAAGTCATTGGTGTGAGCCAGTGTCTGGAATCGAACCCGGACCTCTGGATCAGAAGCCATTGTCAGTGTGCTCGACCACTGCGCCACCGAGACTACTTATGTTTAAAAGTTATAGTATAGTTATGTTTAAAATATTAATATTTCTATTCATCGCAGAATATATGTACTTACATACACACATAATATCACGCCAAGTCCCTTGCGTGGTAGGCAGAGAGAACATAGCGCCCTAAGACACGATTATTACATGTCTCATACGATTTTTGACTTTCATTACTCTTAACACGCAGGTCGATTTTTAACGGTCCTGACAACACCTCTAGGATTCATTCTATTTAATCACAAAAGGTGTGTCGAGGCTGTCTTCGACTCCAATATCCATCCACTTTTTCAGTGTATATCTACTTAGTCGATTTTGCACTATCCATTCTTTCTACATGTCCAAAAACGATAGGGTGTATAACCTTATATGTACTTATATGTTAATATCACATATCTATCCCATATGTATAAGGCACCTTAAGGCACATAAACATAAACAACCTACATAAACATCAACTAGATTGCTTTCAAAATATCTTAGTACCAATATCTGTTTGCACCTCAACACCTCACCAGCAACTATACAAATACAAGACTAATAAACTTGACTTCAATAGGTGTTCCATCAAATACGGTTTAACTATCTCGTTTGATTACTAATGAAACTCGAGGCCAAATTTGTTAAAGATAAACACGAATCCACAATAGTTACTTCACGTTTGATCTCTGCTCGTATATCCTCATTGGTCTTAGTAGGAGTTGTGCCTCGTATTACATTACAAAATAAGGTGGATTGTGTCTCAATCTGCATAGAGACAACTTTATCATTAATATGGATGATTTTCTGTTTATTAACAGTGTTCATTTATTGTTTATGGAATTTTATGTAAATTGTCATCTGTCATACTTCTGTTTTACATACATACATAACTTCACGCCAAATACCTTGGGGGTAGGGAAGAGAGGACAGAGCGCCATTAGGCACAATTCTTACACACCTTACTCGTATCGTTAACTTTCATGCACACGCGTCGATTTTTGTGGCTCCTAACATCACCTTCCTCCAGAACAGGTTCTATTTGGTCATGTAATGTGTGAATTGGCCGTCCTCGACTCCTACATCCATCCAATTTTGCATTGTATATCTGCTTATCTATCCGAACCATCGGAGCATGCCCTTTCTTACTTCTACACCGATACTCTCTTTCAAACTTATTTCCTTACAACCTTGTTTTCGAAGCGGTCAGCGAGTGTCACCCCGCAGATTTTGCGCAGTGCTCTCATTTCGACCGCGTTTATCCATGGGTTTTGCGTCACGGTGACACGCACGCTCGTGTGTCCCCTTCCAACATATAACAACAAACTCTGAGTACAACTTCGGATAAAATTTTTAAAAAATGTTTTAAATTCGGTGTTCCACGGCAGAAAGTTGGTCCCATTTGAAACTAGATGGTATTATATGAACTGTGTTATTAAATAATAGCCACGTTTAAATATTTTAGTGTAGATATAGTCAGGTTTGATTTGATTATATTGATGCTAAAACTAATTATCATAATCAATTGCACGCTCTGATCCTAGACTATTCAATAGCAGTACCTATCAATGCATCTAACATAAATAATAAGCGCATTAATATTGTAGATATAAATTTATAACATAACTTCACGCCTCTTCTTACACGAAGGCGTAGGCAGCGGCGATTAAGCCTCGCCGTTATGTTCACGTACCAAATGGATCTATTACTATACTGGACACAAAATTTTCGGTCATCGACAATTATTACACTTAACTTCCGAGAATAATTTCGTAAAATCAGTAATGTGAGCCCGGATTGGAATCCGCGACCTTTCGATTCAGAAGCGGGATGCTCGACCACTGGACCACTGAGACCTCTATATATATATATATATATTTATGTATTTTATTTAATATTGTATCATTACATAGGATAAAACAAAGTCGGTTTCCGCTGTCTATCCCCTTATATGCAGATATCTTTGAAACTACCCACCGGATTTGGATGCTGCTCTTTAAATAGAGGGTGTCGACGGGGTGGTTTGTATGTATAATTCATGTATGATTTAGTAAAGAAAAATTGATAACTCAAAAATTCATTTATTTATTATTTTTGCGGAACAAAATTCGCTGGGTTAACTAGTTGTAGTATATAATATAATAAGGCTGACCGAACATATCATCTGATTGGACATAATACTTGGCCAATGGACAAATTCAAATATTTCAGTCGGTAAATTTGAGGACACATAGCCCACGGCTTTTGAGTATTGGATGACAAAAAGATACAAAATAAAATAATACAATACCCTCAATATATTCTATCCTTGCCTCTCGTATTTATGATAAAAGGTTTATTTTTTTTTGTACTATTACCCATGTTACCTCGCAATGTTCATTGTAATTTAAATCCAGTAGAATAACTTAAATCGGGTATAATTTTTTTAGCCATTATCTTTTAGACTGAACACACAGATTGTAACGGATATGTACTTACCTGTACCATAACTCCCGTAATACATGTAGGTGTAGACAGTGTAGCCTCTTCTTGATAATTTAAATTTCAATCCAATACAATAGCATAAATAGGAAACAAAAATTACAGAGACATAAAATACATTTTGTCGACAATTTGCCTTACCCCAAGTGAGTAAAATAAGTTTATTTGTAATAAATACATTCATAATGTAGACAATACATACAAGTAATAAATACAAATGGGTTAATATTGCTGTATAAATATATTGAACATGAATACAAGACAGGTATAAGCAGACAAGCGTCATGTGTAGATTTTCTCATAGTATTCCGTAACATGTAAATGCATTTCTGGGAACTTCGCCTAAGGAAAGCTCTTAACTCTCCACTGATGCATCTATCAGTGTGTGCGTATGTGTGAGATATATACCGATTATCGAGTTGAAATCTAATTTAACTCGATTCACATCTATTGGCATCTATTGATTCGATTTATATTTGGACAAATATTGAATTGTTGCTATATCTATTTGTATAAACCTTCACGTTTATCGATTGTACAATATACATACATACATACAATCACGCCTTTTTCCCATGAGGGTAGACAGAGGCTGTACATTTCTTGCTTCCTCCACTCTCATTATCGCTTTCATACATGCTCGTCGGTTGTGGCCACTCCTGACCTGGCCTCTGGTGGACACATCGTTGATTTGATGGTGATAGGTCCCCCTAGGTCGACCTTTACAGGTTCGCCCTTCCACACTTGTCTTATAAATTCGTTTAGTCAGTCTTCTTTCGTCCACCCTTTCTACATGTCCGAACCATCTAAGCATTCCTTTCTCTATCCTTGTCACTATATCTGCTTTCACACCATTAAAATGGTACTATTTTACTCTGTCTATACCTTCACGTTTAACGTAGGTGTGATTGTGTATGAAATAAAGTAGGTAGATATTATTTGAGAACAGTAATGGGAATATTGTTTTAACGATTACTGTTAGCTACGATTGATTCGATATAGGGAATGAAATATTTAGATTTTATTGAATACATAGTAAGACTATATATATTGCATAGTCGCAAAGCCTCTAATCACTTGCTTACCGTATAACACATAACATAACTTCACGCTTTTGTTACCCGAAGGTATAGGCAGCAGCTGTTAAGCCTCGTCTCGCCATTATGTTTACGTCCGAAACAGAATCACACATAACTTCCGAAAACAATAACGAAAAGTTATAGGTGTGAGCCAGTGTCAGGATTCGAACCCGCGACTTCCGCATTCAGAGGCGCGGTGCTTGACCACTGCACCACCGAGACATTTACTTACCGTATAGATCTGTATCTAAAAGTATAGACTCGTATCCTAGTTCAATAATTTAATAGAGCTGTTTTCATGTAGAAATAATTCTTGTATTTATGTTCTACAATTAAAATGCATGTATGTTTTTTTTATAAAAAAATAAATACACCAAAATAAATAAATATTTATTTTTTGATTATTATTCTTTACGGAACATGCGGGTAAACGATCAAGCGGGTCACCTGGTGATGAACCACTTAACGTCAACATTCTATAAGATCGTGGTATTTGGTCGAGCCAGCTCATTCATGTAGCGAAATTGCGTGGCTCTACCACTGTAAACTTTAATTATTTACATACTTTACTTACATATTTCATTTACTTACTTACTTACATGCTCGTATTATTGGTCACTGAATAAAATAGGTTCTATATGAATAATTTCTGGTTTTAACGGTAACTGCCATTATTATTTTTATTATTATTAGCCATCCCTAATAATATGCCTCCATAATTATTTAAGTAATACCGCTAGAATAAAAGGTGTGTGTATATTTATTAACTATAAAGCCTCAAGATATTTAATAGGCTGTATAATGATTGTAAAAATGTTAATATAATTATGTCTTTAAATAATAAATTGTGGTTCTTGTTCAAAACGGTCCACTATTTAATTCTTTGATTAAAACAACTTTCAGGATTATATCGCGTTTATTTACCACTTATTTATATTTACTTCCCGACGTTTCGAACTCTTTACAGAGATCATTTTCACGAGAGATTCTTTCATTCTTCTTGAGTAATAATTTATTATTATGTTTTGTTTTAAAAATATCAATATTTCTATATCACACGCTTCTGCAGACTGCTTGGGCTAAATTAAATGTTATAATTAATGTAGTCTCGGTGGTCTGGTGGTCGAGAACACGGTTTCTGAATCCAGAGGTCGTGGTTCGAATCCTGACAGTGGCTCACACCAATGACTTTTCCAATTGTTTTCGACAGTTTATGTGTTTAAGATAAATATCGATGAATAAAAACTTTGTGCCCGGTATGGCAATAGGTTCGCCATTTCCATTTGGGACGTAAACATAACGGCGAGACGAGGCCTAACAGCCGCTGCCTACACCTTCGGGTAAAAAAGCGTGAAGTTATGTTATGTTATTTGAGATAATATACACGATTGTATAAGTTTTTAACCACTATTTGAATATTAATAATAGTTTAGTTAAGTATGAACAAACGTATAACATGTTTTATTAGCTACTAATGTAAATCTTCTAATATAATCTATTAATCTAAGTTTTTTCCAATATCTACAAGACTCTGTTACAATTTATCTAAGAAACTGTTGATTTAATAGTGATGAAAATAAAATAAGGAAAGTAATGCCAAAGGTCATATCAGAAGTTATAAAAATTGACGAGCAGTGTGTAAGAATTGCGCTTTATTGGGCTCTCTCCACTCTGCCTATCCCGCTAAGTTGGCGGCAGTTATGAATGTAGGTACTTATTAAGAAAAAATAAACGCCATTTAACTTCATCACAACTTATTACTGATACGTTATAACTTAACTGTTATTAATTTCTTTAATGTAATATTATGTCTAAGTTAATAAAAAAAGGTTTAAACATTTAATCATTTGTGTATCGCGTGTTGTCGCCAATTGTCGAAAGGTTAAGTTGATAATTGCGGTCAAGGAAGAAACTGAGTTGCATTACAAAGGTGCCGCACACATTTATTGTGTTAATTTTAACTATTTATGTTCCTATTTATTCTGAAAAATGAAGCAAGTATTTTCGAAAATAAAATGTAACAAACTAATTCGGTTTATGTTGCATTTATTTAGCATACTTATTTGTCTAGGGTTTGAAATGCTTTGTAACCTCAAAAATGGTAATTATCTAGATTTTAGTAGTAGTAGTAGTTGTGGTATTTTTTTAACGTCACATTTTTCTACTCGAATGCGTATGCAGTGGCTGTTAAGGTCCCAAATGAAATCCGAAAAGAAATCTAAGAAATCATTGGCCTCACGCTGGAATCGATCCCACGAGCTCTTGATACGAAAGCTCGATCATTGGACCGCCGAGATATCTTGATTTATGCAAAATTCTATAATAACTTTAATGATTAAATTAAAATGCTTAATCCTCATATAATGTCAACGTTTCACAGGATCGTGTGACAAAAAAATCGTTGGCAGATGGCGGGTACCTTTTGAACGATCGCTGCACTGTCCACCTTGGTCTATTTCTATATATGCGGAACCCTAAAACAGATGCTTAACCAATGCCCGCACGGTGCATGTGTCTACCGTGTTACGGTAGACACATGCACCGCTGATAGCGCTACAAGTGTGTTGATAAGATGCTTCCTTCCAAATCCCACTGGTTCCAGTTTTTTGATGGCACTCGGACTGATGAGATACCTCGGGCCTTAAGTACAACAGATGTTCTGGTTTATATTTGTGTTTACTACAGCGGAAGGACTTACATATACATAATAAGTGGTTTCAGTTTTCGAGACTTTTTTTTTTCAACAGATAGGTTCTTCAGTTATTTTTTTGTATATATTTACAGCCCCTGTAAACCAAATTTGATTGCACCTTTGTATGTATAGTACATAAGTGCGTACGTGTTGCAAAATAATAATATTTGGTTGGCGGAATAATAAGTTAGACAGTTCGTCGGAATGCATCTATATTCTACATAGATTTAAAATAAAAATAATAGAAGTAATTTAGAAATGGTTTGCGAATAGTCATTGGAACATTCCGGATTCGAACCAGACCAGAGATTCATAAGGTGATAAGGAATCTGCGAAATTATAAATATATTTAATTTTTATTTAACTATCAGAAATAAATTAATTACATTATTTACAATACATACAATTAAAATACTAGCTGAAATCAATTTTCTCCCCATCTCGGTCTACTGGCAGCGTGCCTTGAAGACTGGCCGCATTGCCACGCTGTATGGCAATGCTAATCCTCTGTACGAAGAATAGACCAGCCTTTTGGTCGCGCGAGGCCTTGATTAGTCTCTTTGCAAGATTTTTATAGAGTGCACGAAAGAGTTTTTTTTATGGGATAGGATGGCAAACGAGCCAGTGGGTCACCTGATGGTAAGTAACTTCTCACCGCCCATGTACACCGTGGTGCGTTGCCGTCCTTTAAGGGAGTGGGAGGAAAAATGCAGGGGAAAGGGGATTGGGCCTCGGGATACCTCTCTCAATGAACGAAACGCGGCACAAGCCAGTTCACGTCGATATTCCGAGAGGTATATTTCACCGGTCGAATCGGCCTATTCATGCAGCGAACTGCAAGACTGTAGACTGTGGAAATTTAAATTATAAATGAGTTTGAGATATATATAGATAAAATCTCGCGTGAAATCTCTTCTAAGTGTCAGCACATCCTTATGTAGGTAATTTTTTAAACTAATATCAAAAAAATTAACAAAAGACAGGGAATTATTTTTATCCGATTTTAATATACGTAGTTAGTTTGTATTGTTTCTTAATAACGTATGTTTGTGTAATAATTTATTTCAAGGACCGCTTGTGGCGAGATGTTATTAATGAGCGGGCTAATAAGGATTTTTTAATATTTTTTTTTATTATTATTTATGTATCGTTATACCTACTGCAATGTCTAAACATTGCAGTAGATATACGATAGATATTAATTAATTACTTAATTTCATATCAAGCCCCTTGCAGGGTAAGCAGATAGAGCCATGAGCGATAAGGCACGATTCTTTGACTTTAATAACTATTGTCAGGTATGCTTGTATGGTGTCTGATATTTTTGACATTGAAATGTGTCTTAGTCTTCTTCAGCAGCTTAATTCTTTGTACCACTTTAAAAAAACATTTGCCATATATAACGTCTGAACAAATAATTCATTAAAGCCGTGTAAGTATCTAATATAATACATTGAAAATAAAAAAAATATTTAGCATTAAAATAAATAACAAAACTTTTTTTTCAAGTAGTTTCGTAAGTTGGTTTTTTTAACTATCATATATTTGTTTTTTTTAATTTTCGCCCACTTTCTTAGAAATTATACAACAAGTCTTTTGATTATAACGCCCACATTTATTAATACTTATTGTGTTTCAAAATAACGAAAGTTTTCCTACTGTCCTAGATTGCTAATGAAACATGATTGTGACCGGCCTAAAAGAAATGGTCGAATAAAAAAAAATGAATCCTTTACCTTTACAACACGTGATTACAAAAGATGGCATAGACCAAGTACAGTCCCAGCTATGCCTAATCCGCAACAAATATGGCACAAAATTTAAAACCACAAAAATAAATATAATATAATAAAATTACTAACAAAAACTTTATAACAGTCGGTATATATTGTACCCACAACTAGCATCATTGACGCAGTATCTGCCAATACTTATCTTCTGTGCTAATCAAAAACAAGTAGGTAAATCAAAAAGAGAAAAAAAGATCCAGAAAGATATCTCAGTCGATAGTACCCGCCTTACTATTATTTAAAAATAAACTACTCATTATCTACAATGTCTTTAAAACTACTCTGTAATTTATGTAGGTTATATTATCAAAATTATTTTACAAACTGTAGTAGTTCCCCAAGCAAGAAATGATTAATGACTAGATGTTTTAACGATGAAAGAAATATGTTTGTTTTCTAAGATAATAAGAGTTACTTTATATAAAATAATTAACGGTTTCAAGTATTAACAACGACTCGTACTTGATAAATTACCAAACACTAAACGTTCTGTCTGTATTAATAACAACCTTACAAATGGTAAGGTGAAACTGTTTAAAATTACACAATCCAAATTCAAATATTAGTACATAATATAGAGTTTTAATTGTCTTTGAAAAAAAATGCGTTCAATTTTTTTTTTCTGCTATAACTTTTTTCAATGTGACATAACTTCACGCCGCAACCATTCCGGGGTGTGGCTTAAAGAACACAGCATTATAAGGCAAGACTAAATATCAATCGCTTTTCAAATTGTCATCATTTGCTATTGCTATTATGCAAGGAGATTATATAACATACAACAGTTTTTTCAACAGTGGTAGAGCCAAGCAGTTCGCTGCATGAATGGGCCGGCTCGACCGGTAAAACACGACGATCTCTCAGAAGACTGACGTATAGTGGCTCATGCCGCTTTTCGTTCGGTGAGAGAAGTACCCGGAGGCCCACCCCTCTTCCCCATCCTTTCCTATCCCCTATCCCTTCAAGGTCGGCAACGCAACAGTAACACTATATGTGTTGCCGGTGTCCATGGGCGGCGTTGGTTGCTTACCATCAGGTGACAGGCCTGCTCGTTTGCCCTCCTATCCCTTAAAAAAAACATACAATCTGGTCATGAAAAATGTGTTGCGGCGGTCCTCGACGCTTTTGCATTCTTTATTATATTAATACATTAGACCAGATATTAATAAAACTCTATAAACTTTTTTGGGAAATTGTTTGATATTGACTTGGGGAAAAATTCTTCTGACTATGATGACTTTTTTTTCATGGGGTAAAGCAGGTAAAGTTGAATTTCCAACAGCAGAAATCAACAGCAATTAGACAAATTTTATTTCTTTAATGTAACTGTATTTGTTTAGAAAGTTAATAGGAATGTTATCATTACGCTATTTCGCATAAAATGTAACAGTCAGGGAAATTATTGAAATTTCGCGATTTAAAAATGATACTAATTTTAAAGTATAACAAAATTTTCAGGTTTTGCTTTTCATTGTAATATCTAAATAAGTATTTTAAAGGAAATCATAGTTAAGTTAGATTGATATAAAAAAATGTGCGATATTTTTATTAAACCAAAATATAAAAGTTTTATCTGTATTGTTTATAAAAACAAAATTCAATTTAATTCAGAGCAATGAACCTATATGCGTTCATTTACATATTACACATATTTTATACATTTTTTTCCAAGAATTAATATTTTTACAAACCTTTCACTTCAAGAACATTCATATAATATAGTGAAGTGTTAATTTAATAAATTTTTAGGTATTTTATTATATTTTCATTTAGTAATATAATAATAATTCGTACGCCTTTTAGGAATTTTTTTTAATAACTGTTCTGTGGTTGTTAATAAATAATAATAAATACATTTTGGATAAGGTACAAATAATGAACAAAAAGGAATAATGAACAAAAATGACGTCATTCTCTCTCTCTCTCTCTCTCTCTCTCTCTCTCTGTCTGTGTGTGTGTGTGTGTGTGTGCGTATGTGTGCGTGTGTGTTTGTGTGTATGCGTGTTTGTACCACGTACTGGGAAGACACGATAAACGGTCGACGGGCAATTCCGTCCGCGCCTATTCTACAGGCGAATTCAATTAACTGTACAAGGCACGGGTGTAATAAATTCTCTAAACAATCAGAATTCGAGCCCTGGGTAATATGTCCGTCCGGTTGCATACGCAGTGCGGCCCTGGATATGTTTAATCAACGGCTAAACATGTTGTACTCTTATAGAGCGATGGTTTCGTACTGACACATGTAGCTATGCGGCCAGTACCTAGTAGCCCTTTTGGTTGTTTTTTTTTTCTCTCTGACCGTCCGTAAAAAGGTTTTTATGCCCATTGTTACTGGCAAGATTACTTTTTGGCATTCATTCAGGGCGGGCAGTTAATTAATGCGAATTATAAAGGGATGGTTATAGCTACCATATACTCTATATCTACCTTTTTTTTTTCTTTTTTCGTTTTTTTTTTCTGTACAAAATATGTCTATCTCTGATAAAGGTAGCCGCTCGTTATTGATATTTATGACCGTTTTTTTTTGTTCGTTTTCAGCGCACAGGTATTGCTTGTCGCAATTTGTGGTATCATTATATGGGAGTTTTGTACATGTTTTAGTTAAGTCTATTCTTCTTTGCCAACTAATGAAACATGCTTTCTTCAGCTCGATAGTGTGATCGTCTGTTTAGGAAGTCCCTGGTTCAAATCCTGGTATACTCCAAACTCTTTTGATTACTTTTAAGCATTGTTTTTTCTTCGCCTATACTTAGGTACTGAAATATCAATCATGATTGTCGTAAAGATAAGTCAGTGATAACTCAAATAACTCTAAGATCTGTCTTTAAGCTTGCTACTTGCTATTTTCTAACCATTCATTCTCAAAACATAATATAAAAAAAAATCAAGTAACGTCTAGCTATTTCTGTTAGTGTGTAATGAACTTTATCTTTGATAAACAGCCGGTAATTAAAGATGCATTCATACATATAATAAAAATAAATTGAAATTACTTATGTTAAAGCTTAAATAAGCATCGATAGTTAAATATATCTGCCTACATCACTTGCAAACGTCAATTAACTCATTTATGGTTTAGTTTTATAGATATACAAAAGGTGTTTATTGTGTGGAGTCCCCTTTCTATTATAGCTAGCCGGATCCCTCGGTATTACACGCGTGAACACATGTGCATGCAAACTTCAATATATTCACTCACTACCCCGCTCCTCGGAAACCATGGTTATATATATACATATACTTATTTTATTACACTTTTGGAGATATTTTTATCAACAATTTAATTTTAAATAGCTGCTACCTTTTTTATTGATGAATGATGAATTTAACAGTGGTTGAGCAACACAACTCTCTCCAAGAATACGCCGGATCGGCCGGTGAAATACCACAATCTCTCAGTATTTCGACGTAAAGTGGCTCATGCAGGGTTTCGGTCGGTAAGAGTTATATCAGGAGAAGCAGCCCTTCTTCTGCCTTTCCTCCCCGCTCCCTTCTCTACTTCATATTAAAGGATAGCGACGCTACTGTGGCCCACTGCGTGCTGCAGATGTACATTTGCTCTAGTCACCTATCATTAGGTAACAGCTTGCTCGTTTGCCCTGTAATTGTCTCTAGAAAAATGAGTGAGGTTTCTTTAATTTTACACATAATTTTCGTTTAGAATATTTCTTATAACATAACTTTACGCCTTTTGTTACCCGAAGGTGTAGGCAGCGGCTGTTAAGCCTCGTCTCGCCGTTAGGTTTACGTCCCAAATGGCCAGGTGGCGAACTTATTGCCATACCGGGCACAAAGTTTTCAGTCATCGATATTTATCACACTTAACTTCCGAAAACAATTTCGAAAAGTCATTAGTGTGAGCCAGTATCAGGATTAAAACCCGGTCCTCTGGATCAGGAGCCACCAGACCACCGGACCACCGAGACTAATTTCTTATTTCTTATATCTTCTATAATATAGTTTAAATATATTAATATCAACCAAATCCTTTATCTATACTAAATATTTCATACATAACTACCATCAAGTTCTAACAAGAGGATTATTCACCTAAGCGGATTAGATGCGGTGTTCTAATTTACGCTAGCACCGTAACTACGAATAGGTACCTGATAACTTGAGGTTTTGTTTTGTTTACTTGACAAAACTAATTCAATTTATAGGTCATACATTTTTCTTTAAAATTCTAATGCATGTTAACTAATATATTAAATCTTTGATATCCTAAAAATCAAGAAGCCAAAACATACATATATGATAATGCCATTTTCACACAGAGGTAGGCAGATACTAACGCCGGATAGTAGTCCGTTAGTAGTAACTAAAGCCAGAGGAAGGCCGCCGCGAGGTTTTAGTGGGTAGCCCTAGGATGGGAGTGTACTACATTGGGAGTCCCGCACTACCTCCTGCAGTAGGTACCCAGGCGACAGGTGTGCATAAAGCAATTGCTCGCGAAAAAAAGGCAGATAGTACTTCTTTGCATTTGTCACGATCTTCCTATACTGTCATTATTTCTTTTATAAATGCTTGTCAGTTGTGGCTACTTTTGACCTGGCTTATTTAATATATCATTGATTTGATGGCAGTAAGGCTTGCTTTTAGGTATTATTTATTTTGCTATTATTATTTATTATTTATTTATTTATTTATTATTATTATTTATTTATTATTTATTACTTTTATTTTGCTCTTAGGTATATCATTAGCATTCAACTCTACCAAATATAACATAACGTAACATAACTTCACACCTTTTTCTACCCGAAGGTGTAGGCAGCGGCTGTTAAGCCTCGTCTCGCTGTTATGTTTACGTCCCAAATGGGTGGCGAACCCAATACCATACCGGGCACAAAGTTTTTACACATAACTTCCGAAAATAACTTTGAAACTGGACCCTGGACCACCGAGACCTAAATCTACCAATATCTGGGAAAATTTGTAGAAATTCGGGTCACAATTAGCCTTTAGACTTTTTTATTCCGTTGTATTATTGTATGTTGTATTAGTATGAGGTGCGACGTCGCCGCTGTCGCAGCGACACAAGCGTATCGCTCCAACGACTCCCGTTATCTGATCCATCGTAAAAATTAATTACGTACACATGTTCATAAATATCTAAATTGTTAGCATTTACTGCCAACGTTCGCCCGCGACAGTTCACGCGAACGAACACGCACACACACACAGTGTAATTAGTGAGACTAGAGGCAACGTGAAGAACAAAAAAAAAACTTGAACATGTCAACCAATAGTTTATTTAGTGTTAGTTTTTGTATTACTTCCTGTCTCTCCACTCGAGAGCGAGACGCCAGGGCGCGCTTCGTAATTCCAAAAATGCAAAATTGGCTCAAATTGCTTGTTATTAACGATGACAGATGTCTTAGCGCCATCCCATATGATCGATGTATTCAAAATAGAATCTTATAACTTACACATAGAGTGGTATTTGATAAGGAATAAATAAAGGTGTAACATTCAGAATCTATCCTGTCCCCTGATCGGATATGTTGATACTGCAACTATAAGATATGCTATTAATGACATAAACTTGTTGTTTTGTTTTTTTTTTATTATTTCTTTTTAAAATCATAACAATGAAAAATGAGATGTTGATGATAAATGTTAGAGTTAGATCTTTCAATCTTTTAATATATGTTTTGAAGTTTCTGGCTGTTAAATTTGTCTTCTATACTTATAATTATAATGTTACACGTGGGTTATTACTTGAATTTATTGATTGATTGATTATTTTTATTACTAGCAGTAGCCAGTCCCCGCGATTTCTCTGCGTGGAGTCCATAACGTGGCAAAATTTTTGCCGATTTATGTATTTGGAAAATTGATTCACAGTTGATGGAGAAATCAGCATATACTATAAAAACTTTCAGTATTAAAAATATTGTGTTTCACCGCGTCTTAATAGTGACCAATTGATCAATCGATAAAAATCATTTTAGAAATTGTGACGCCTTCCTCGACTCCTATTTGCATTCTGATTTTTATCTGCTGAGTTATTATTTCATCTTTATCGTTTGCACTTTAGTAATCAACTTTTATTATTATAGTAATTGCTGATTGTTTTAAAAAAGCTACGTAATTTCCATCAAACCGGATTTTTTTGTGATTCAACGTATTGGCCACTTGTTTCTATAGGTGCAACTTGCTCATATTTTTTGGCAATTTGTGGATGCCATGGGATTCTGTGACCGGAATATAACCTCTTTTATACAAAAGAGGTTATATTCCATACGACACCTCACATGCTTTTAAAATTAGCTTTGGTCACTGTAAGTCAGTCTATCAGCAAACGATGACTTCCAGCGACTTTCTTTTTGTTAAATACAAAAAGAAATGCTCGCCGCGAATACCCGTTTTCAGGCAATCGAAACTTGACATTTTAAAAGAGGTATAAATCTATAACGGCGTTACTTTCACAAATTATAACATGTCTGCTGAAGATGGGCTTTCTTGCTCCAAAATTTGGCGCTCAAAAAATTGTCTAACGAAGACCCTTGTAATATCAACTATTGCTGAATTTAAAACATTTATAAACAATTTAGGCTCGGTGGTACAGTGGTCCCGTGCATCCCGCTTCTGAATCAAGAACACACACCAATGACTTTCTGAAATTATTTTCGGAAGTTATGTGTGATAAATATCGATGACTGAAAACTTTGTGCCCGGTATGGCAATAGGTTCGTCACCTATTCCATTTGGGACATAAACATAACGACGAGACGAGGCTTAACAGCCGTTGGCTATACCTTCGGGTAGAAAAGGCGTGAAGTTATATATGAATAAACAATTTATCACGGACCTTAATTAGTGCAGCTTTTAGGAGCAGCTTTTAGCTGTAGTGTGAGTTTTTTTTAGCTTTTAAATGTGATGTCAGAGGAATAAAATGTATAATATGTAGCAGATCATAACATCGCATACTCGAGTCTCTAAATTATCTGGTAGAGAAACTTTCCTGTGTGCCTGGTATTTCTTTTTTAACGATTTCCGTAAAATAAACAAAATGCAATCCTTAACTTTACTACAACAAAGTGACGCTCTTCCGGATAAACTCTCTCTATCCCTCTGTTTCCCAGCAGATTTTAAACTGAGTAAGAAAGACACTTACCTATTATTTGCTAATTTGATCTTTATAATTAGTATAGATTAAAATACAATTAGAATATTGTTTTTTTTTTGCAATTGGTTATGTCTACGCAGACGAGAAACCCTATCATTATCAAGCTATAAAAGTAGGTTTAAACCGTCACCCACTAGTAAAAGGATTCGAGAAGTAATAATCGTAAATAGGTACTATCACAGAGGGAAAACCATTTTATGTCAAATTAATGAGAGAGATCACGTGTGAATTGTTAAAACTAAGCCGTGGTCAATCATTAGTCTACACAACATAACATAACTTGACGCCTTTTTCTACCCGAAGTGTAGGCAGTAGCTGTCATCGATATTTATCACACATAACAAATGAAATTAATTTCGAAATGTCATTGGTGAGAGCCAATGTGAGGATTCGAACCTGCGACCTCTGGATTCAGAAGCGTGGTGCTTGACCACTGGATCACCGAGACGTATACAATTAGTCTGAAATTATTTATATAGCTTGAACTATTGTCAACATGAGGAAAGTAAGGACATACTTATATTGAATTATACCTCATATAATTTATAACTTAATATACAGGTACTTAAATATCGGAAAGACTTATAAAATATAGAGTCTTAGAGCATGTATAGTAACATACACGAGTACTTTAAAGTAGTTTAGTCATTTATTTCTTTATTGCAATTTCATGCAAAAATAGAAAAAGTAACAATTTCCTTAATTCTTTTTTTATGGGATACGCAAACGAGCAGGCGTGTCACCTGGTGGCAAGCAACCAACGCCGCCCATGGACACCAGCAATACATATAGTGTTACTGTTGCGTTGCCGACCTTTAAGGGATAGGGGATAGGAAAGGATGGGGAAGGAGGGTGGGCCTCCGGGTACCTCTCTCACCGAACGAAACGCGGCATGAGCCACTTTACTTCGGTCTTCTGAGAGGTCGTGGTATTTCACCGGTCGAGCCGGCCTATTCATGCAGCAAACTACTTGGCTCTTAACTAAACACAAAAATAAAACATGATCGCCAATATCTTGACTAAGAGCGGTTATAATTATTCAAATTGAAAGTGTATTATTAAATAGATGTATTCGGGCGATTTACACGGTAAGAATCGTGTCTTATTGCGCTCTGTTCTCTCTGCCTACCTCTTGGCATGAAGTTATGTATGTATGGAAGACGGTTGTATGGGTAACAGACTATTTATCTTTAATGCACACCCAGATTCATTTAGATCGTGAAAATCGTGAAAAATTAAATGCTGTAATAAAAACTACAACATTAAATTTTGAAAATTTCGCTGCCTACCTAACTATAGTTTTACTGCAATTAGTCATGCTTTTTAGATATTTACTACACACCTGCTCAAAAATATATTTTAAATATTATTTTTATAGAGTTAGTCTATTTTTATTTGCTTTAATAATTATAAATAAGGAATCAATTGGTATCTATGATTATTTTTTTATAAACAGTGACTTGGCACAAAAAGAGTGGTAGAGCCAAGCAGTTCGCTGCATGAATGGGCCTGCTCTACCGGTGAAATACCACGACCTCTCAGAAGATCGACGTAAAGTGGCTTATGCCGGGTATCGTTCGGTGAGAGAGAATGGTTTTGATGAATTGGTTACATGTGTTATTATGTTAATATTATAATGTTCACTTATATATCGACTACTCTAGTGGCTCAGTGGTTCAGTACTCCGCTAGTAAGTTAGAAGTGTCTAACACACCCAAATCATGGCTCACACTAAAGACTTTCCGAATGGTTACCGGCAGTTACGTGTGATAAATATAGATAACTGATAAAATGTGCCTGATCTAGGTACTATGTCTTATTACATGTGTCAAATGTAAGAATCTACAATCTTGTCAGAGGGCACAATATCACGGGTTCGGGCTTCTTTTGTGAAATGCATTTTCTGCGTCCATCACTAACACCTACTACACTAACTACTTGTCAAGCACAAACAACACAAAAAAAATTACAATACGCAAGTCATGAATACAAAATTGTAGATGAACTCTTATTTAAATTTAGTGGTAGAACCACGCACCCCGATACTGGAAAAATGACCTTTGAAATGCTACGACCTCGCAGAATATCGTCTTAAAAAGGCTCATGCCGTGTTTCTTTTGCTGAGGGTATACGGAGGCCCACCCAACATATTCCCTAAAAGGCTGGAAACGCAACTTTAACACTATCTATGTTGCAAGCGGCCGCGGTAGTTGCTCACTAACTCATTTGCCCAGCTATTCCATATAAAAAATAGTGCAATTTTATTGATTATTATTTTTGAATATTAATTATTTGTTACATTAATAGACAGAAAATAATTATTGTTATAGTATTTTTTGATTTCGGAATTATATGTTTATAACTAAATTGATTAAGAAAAAAAGGGGTCTTACACGTAGATACCTACAGCTAGGTTATAATATTATGCTGTTAATAAGCAGATGTTTAATTTCGTACTAGATGCATACTTTTTACACCCTTAATACATATTGGTGAAGGCAGCGTAGCGAATAATTCAGGTCAAATAATTCGTAAAGAAGTTTGTTTTAATTTTTTTTATAGTGTATCCATTATTGTATATTAATACATAATTCATATAATATTTAAATGCTCTTTCTGACTTGAACTGTCTCGGTGGCGCAGTGGGTGAGCGCACGGCCTCTGATCTAGAGGTCCGGGGTTCGATTCCAGCCACTGGCTCACACCAATGACTTTTCGAAATTGTTTTCGGAAGTTATGTGTGATAAATACCGATGACTGACAAACTCTGTGCCCGGTATGGCAATAGGTTCGCCACCTATTCCATTTGGGACGTAAACATAACGGCGAGACGAGGCTTAACAGCCGCTGCCTACACCTTCGGGTAACAAAAGGCGTGAAGTTATGTTATGTTATGTTATGTGTTTCTGACTTGAAGTTGAAATATACGAAACGAGGAAATCCTCAAATAAACTAAAAGCAAGGGTTTCCTCCCTGGGCAATGTGGATTGGCAACGAGCGAGTGAACCAAATTTATTCAATGGTCTATTTTTATAATTCTTCCTTAATTCGTATTATTACAAACCTATTGGATCTTATGTGACATCTTTTTTCCTTTTTTAACCATGGCAAATAATGTAACTTCACTTCACTTTGGTAGCGGCTGTTAAGCCTCGACTCGCCGTTATGTTTACGTCCCAAATGGAATAGGTGGCAAACCTATTGCCACATATTTCATTGATCACAGAAACTTCATGATATCCTATTTTATTGTTTTTGTTTTTATGGTAAAGTACCAACAAGCGGGTCATCTGGGCGCAACTCCGAGGGGGGTTACAGCTGCGTTGCCGACCTATAAATGGGGTGGGCTATAAGTACTATTTTCGTAGATTTTCTAAGAGATCGTGAAATTCCACACTAATGGATGCCCTGAATACTAAACACGCACATTTGTACTGGATATGTTACAAAGCTATTGCCATATATCCAGTACAATTTTTCCAAATATCGTTGTTTGAAAAGATTGCCAAAAAGTGTGAATATCTCATTTGGAAAACAGACTACTACACCTCAATATTTCATTTGAAAAATAACCATGGCCTACCGACATCCACGGGCATAAAGCGCTTGATTGTATAAAAATACAACACTATAATTAAAACTCACCAAAGGTATGCCTTCAATATCCTCTTTATCACCCCTTAAACCTTATGTAATTAATAGAGATCTGGATGGATACATTGTTACAAAACCTACACACAGCCTTAATGGGCATAATTTACTATGCACGGTATTATACTTACCCATTGTAAAGGTACTTACTTATGTTGAAGCATTTCCTTTTACCCTTACCTATCTACTTATAGATGTAGAGCCTTCGTTGAATGCGTGTACAGCGCCACCTGTGCAACGACCTCAACATCAGTTCACGTAGCTTTTCCGTCCGTAATTCAGTTAGTACCGGGTATTACCGTCAACTTTTCACACATTATTCACCGTGTCCCCAGAAAGATTTTCGTCTATAACAATGACTCTTATATTTAGGTAGTTTTTTTAAATGATTTAAATGAAAAGTGAAAAAAAAAACCTACTAGAGTTGTAAAAAAACCACCAAGTAGCTACTGAGGTAGGTAAATACATTTCTAGAAAATCGAAATATCTATCTATTTAAGAGATATTGTAATTTATTTTGTTTTTTTTACTAATAAATACGTACTACTTACCTAAATTTGTTAATGTTAGTTGTCTATTTTAAAATCACTTATTAAAAGTCAAATTTAATCTTGTATTGACTATATCCAATTATTTTATACAATTCCGTTAAACATCTATTTATTACGAGTGTATGATTGTGTGTGTATTTACGATAGAGAGAATAATTGCAAATGTTCCTACTCGTTATCATTTCAGATACTATTATAGATAATAATATGTGTTATTATCATGGTATCTAATATTCTAACCACGTTCAAAAGAAAGAGAGAGGTTATCCAATTAGTTATTATTTATTTTACCTAAAGACTGAAGAGTGCCTCAATAAACAAACACAAAGCAGTACCTACTCAATATCGATGCCCCCCCACCAACATCGATATTGTAGAAAATATCTTAACAATCGAATTTTAACATTGAAACAGCAACGTTCGTAAATCTGACGAGGTGGTAACAACTTGTCCCCGGCCATGCCATTTTTGTTTTCTCTTTCGCCACTATATAGAGATTTGTTTGGCCGCGGTACAGACCTGGTGGACTGTCTCGTTCGAAACCCATAAACTTGTTCAAGTCAGGTCGAGTCTGCCGCTTTTTTTCCATCGCCCCACCCGTACGTGGGCAGACTGCGGCAAGTGGGCAGATACATATCGTAGTGGGGATGGATCTTACCAATCCGTGTTTGAGATTCTGTTTAACATTTTGAAAAGGATAGGGAATTGTTATCGCGGTTGGAGGTCGATAGGAGACTCCTCCTCATAGGCGGGGTATAATTGGTGGTCTCCTTCGGTGGAGGGGCGTACGGAGTTGTACGTGCGCCAGTCGGTGTTGAGCCTCGTTCGCGTTCAGAAGGCATTAGGCCGGTCGCACACGAGTACGAAATATTGCCCGGTATGCGAAGAGCGCGCGCACCGGCCGGCTGATGCGCAGGAATGGAAGCGCGACGTCCTAACGCCGCGCACACAACACAACTGTGATACAAAAATTTATATTAACTTATAATTGATTAAATATATATATATATAAATTATATTCATAAGTAACTTATACGTCCGTGCTATAATAGACTTGTAATAGACAGTGTTCAGTGTTCAAACCGGCCATATGATCGTCCCAATGGCAGCGTATGCACAATTCGGCTATTCATACTCGCCCGCCTCGCAGGTAAGTCAATATTATAACATAAATACATTTAAAACAACATCTATTGTTACGTGAAAATATAAAATATGTATATAATTATTAATTTATAACAATAACAGTACTGTTTCTAATAGAAACAGTGTTTCTTCGAGTTGAAACAGTTTAGGTTATTTTACGAAACTTATTGTGCACATGTAAGTGCGTTATGTATTTATATTTTGCAAAGAGCACATATTGTAGGTATATAAGCCACTAATTTTACTTATTTTAATAAATGAAATATTATAAATTTGAACTTTTTTAACAAACAATAACTTATGTTCTGAGCTACTTAATACACATAAGGATTATTATTTTATAAATAATTTTCAATAAAAGGAACTTTACATACGCAATTTATATAAATAGTTATTAATAAGTATGTTTAAACACTTTAACTTGTATTGACGAGGGTATTTAATATTAATATTACTTGTATTTTAGTTAATTCAAGTTGGTTGTTGTGATCAAAACAATTAAAGATAAATTTAATCGAAGTTTGCGTTATTTTATGTTCAGATATGAATTATGAGTTAGGCCTAATGTAATAGAAAAATGTTTTATATAAACAGTTTTAATAAATTTAAAGAAAAGTACTTAGAGGGATTTAGACAAAGGCCTATAAATAGATATATTATGTAGGTAAATAGTTTTTTTTTTAATTTTATGTTTTTCAACAATAAAAAGATTAAGATTTTTAATTCATCATTCAATAAATAACTGCTTTCTACTACATTCATATGAATATATTATTATATTTACAATACATACACCGAAATAATTTGTTTTCTGGCTAATCTCTGAAATGGCTGGACCGATTTTGACGGGACTTTTATAGACAACTAGTTGGTGCAGTAAGGAGTAACTTGGGCTTATAATTGTTTACAACAAAAACTTATTAAGTATATATTTATTGCTTCCGAGGCGAAACCAATTTCGCCGGGTCAGCTAGTTAGCTACTGCAGTATTTGTAATTTCATGCTTTTCAAAATTGGGGGTGTGTTGTCACCTAATTATATGGGCAATGGGTTCCGATAATTAAGTCTAGCATGTGATAACATTTTATCAATCTTAAATACTTGCCTCACACAACTTGCTATAATATTTCAGACAAGTTAATATTGACTCTGCTTTTAAGACTCCGGTTTTAAGACCTTTCGATACAGAAGTCAGATAGTTATATCATTTGGTTATACAGAAGAATACCAGCAATATGTGCTATATAATAATCATCTCATAACTTTTTTTTTAAATCAATGTATTTTTTTGATCGAGCGTCATTACCTAACTAAAATAAACATCTTATCTTATAAGAGTAGAACGATGGAGTTGGAGAAAAGCCTTATCAATAACCTCACTTTTTGTTGATAAGGAAATACAAATTCAGCTGATGCTGATCGGCAACACCATTCCCACGTATTGACAATTGCATTGCACCAATTGGTATCAATCAAAACTGTCGCATCTGCTGTAGACTTGTGCTATGAAAAATAACTAATTTAATTTATCTCTACAAATTCAAATAAAAACCGTGAAGATATGTATATATGTATGTAACTATAACATTAAAACAACTTTTAGGATTATATCGCGTTTCATCATCATCATCATTTGCCTTTTGCGGTCCACTGCTGGACAGGCCTCCCCCATAGAGCGCCACAACTGCTGGTCGGTTCACTCATGGGAGGTTTTTGCTATAATCGCCACGCTTGGCAGGCGGGTTGGCGATCGCAGTAGGCTGTTATGTTGAGAGAGAATGCTGCTGCCCATTCTTCCAGCCTTTTCCCTTAGTCGCCTTTTACGACACCCACGGGAAGAGATGGTGTGGCGGTATTCTAAGCCGGCGCCACACAGCAATCGCGTTTATTTATTACTTATTTTTATTTATTTCTCGACGTTTCGAACTCTTTACAGAGATCATTTTCACGGGTGATTAACAAAAATTTAAGCAATAAATATGTATGTAACTGGTCCATTTTAACTAGTTATGTATTAGGTATAAAAGAATAAATAGTAAGTAAGGAGTAAAAAAAATGACGAGCGTGTATGAAAAGAGTAATGAAAGGGCGTGTAAGAATCGTGACTTATGGCGGTCTATTCTCTCTACCTACTAACCCAAGGGTTTACGCGTGAAGTTATGTATGTATGTACAGAATATGTGGACTTTTTATAGATAGCTATGTTGAAAAACAAATCTGGGAATCTTAAAATACCTATATCAATAATAGACTTAGAAATCCGCATGTTATTTTGCTGATTCATTTTAAAGCCATCAAATTTTCAAGTCATGATTACGTTAATAATAATAAAAATATACTAAATTTTAGTTATTATATATTCCACGGTTAAATTTTACAAGTAAATGTGTATGAAAATAAATATATTATTTTTGAATATGCATTTGGTAGGTGGTCCGAGGTTACCCATTAAATTTTAAATGATACAATTAAATTAATATTGTGAAATAAATAATAATTTCAAAGTATAGTTTTGCATAAAATATTTAACCGGTAACTAGAATTTCGAAATATTTTGGTTTAAAAAAGTTATTTATGTAAATTTTAAAGATATTTTAAACCTACCTACTGTTATCTTTATAGTGTAACAAAATGATTGTTAAATTGTTTTCTTTACATTTAAATGAAACTGTACATTTAATTTAAAATGTATATACAATCTTATCATATCATCAATAATATTATAAAATAATTACTAATAAACTAATAATGATTAATAATGATGAATTATTATTGTTTGGACCCAAAGACTCCATTGTTTCGACTCCATTTGTTGTGTTAAAGTTTCCAATATTTGGTATCTAATAGTCATTGAAATTATAAAGTATATAAAAGATTGATGCTTACGAGAGTTTGAATCTGGACCTTTCAAAGTCCCCAAAACAACACTGAGCTATCAATAAAACAAAATGTGTTATGACAGACTAAAATACTATCTTTGAGCTTATTAAAATCCTGACCCACCCAGTTCAATAACAAAAAACATAACATAACATAAGTTCACGTCTTTGTTACCCGAAGGTACAGGCAGCAGCTGTTAATCCTCCTCTCGCTGTTATATTTACGTCCCAAATGAAATAGGTGGCGAACCAATTGCCATAACGAGCAACTTCAATAATATTTAGGTAAAACACAAAATATAGGTACTTACAGTTCCGGGGAGGAGCGGCAAGTAACCGCGTCTGCGTGGAACCCGACGGCTTGAGTGGGTGGTAGAATATCACATTTCTAACTGTTTGCTCTACTTTCAAGAGTCCTTTTTATCTATTTAAAAGTAAGTAAAACTTATGTTTCAAACATTAACATGACTTCATGCCTTTTTTAAAAGAATATATAGGCAGCGGCTGTTAAGCCTCGACTCGCCCGTTATGTTACGTCCCTAACGGAATAGGTGGTGAACCTTTTATCGTACACCAGGGGCACAACGTTGTCACTCATCGATATTTATCACTCATAACTTCCGAAAATAATGCTGTGAAATCATCGGTGTGAGCCTGAAATCGATTCCATGACAATTAGAAGCGGGGATCTCGATCACCAAACTTGTTAACTTTTAAAAAGTTAGCTAACAAGATAAATAAAATTTTCGTACAGTTTTTAGCTGTCTAGTACTGAATTGGAATATAATAATTATTACTAAAATTAAAAGTATCAGGACAGGATAGTAACATTAATAATATATAGCAACTAACAATGTATATTGTATAATGTGTCACAAGAAACTTGGGATCTCATCGGCCAAAGGAGAGAACTTCACCTCAGAATTGTAGCGCGGAGCGTCGAGCATGTACAGGAAGATCTCAAACGACAATACCGGCAAATCCGAAAGGCTATCTATCGCAGTACCCGTCGGGACAAAAGAGTCTGGGCAAACGGTATTGCTGATGGAGCTCAAAAAGCAGCGGACACCGGTAATCTGAAGGAGATGTACAAGGCGACCAACTTACTATCAGGTAAACGAAGTGCGAAGAATAGGCCACTGAGAGACAAGGAGGGCCAACTTATTGTGACATCAGAGGGCCAACTACGGCGCTGGCAGGAACACTTCCAGGAAATCTTCCTGGTCCCTGGCGACCTTCCTGACTCCTCATCGGAGGAATGCTTGCCGCTGCAAAATCTTGACATAGACTGCTCCCCACCGACTGCAGATGAAGTAATCCATGCCATTCGCTCGCTCAAAAATGGCAGAGCCCCAGGTGTTGACCTCATAGCTGCAGAAATGCTGAAGGCGGATGTAGCAACAGCTGCAAACGCCTTAACACCACTGTTACAACGCATCTGGAACGAGGAACAGCTACCAGACGATTGGAATAAAGGCCTTCTTATCCCAGTGCCAAAAAAAGGAGATCCCAGTCAATGCAGTAACTGGAGAGGCATTACTTTGCTTTCGATCCCTTCCAAGGTGCTTTGCAAAATCATTTTGGACAGGCTTTCAAAGGCCGTCGACCCTCTTATTCGCAGTGAGCAAGCAGGATTTCGCCCCAATAGGTCGTGTACAGACCAGATCAACACTCTACGTATCATACTGGAGCAAGCATCAGAATGGCAAAGAGAGATCTACCTTACCTTTGTGGACTTCGAAAAAGCTTTTGATACGCTGAGATGGAACGCTATCTGGTCCCGCCTGCGCAAAATTGGAGTTCCCGATAAGATGATAAGCATGGTGAAAGCCATGTACAGGAACTATTCATGCCAAGTGACACACAAAGGGCTCTTATCGGAGGACATAAAAGTTCATGCAGGTGTTCGTCAGGGCTGTCTTCTATCGCCACTCCTCTTTCTTGTCGTCTTGGATGGTGTTCTGCATAAGACAACAGAAAACAAGCGTCGCGGCATAGAGTGGGGTTTAACCAACGTCCTCGAAGACTTGGACTATGCAGACGACATATGCCTCTTAAGCCACACTCGCGCAGACATGCAGGCCAAACTGGACGACCTCCGGAGAGAAGCCGAAAAGACAGGGCTTAAAATCAACACCGGGAAGACCAAGGAAATGAGGTGCGGGGCAACGAGTTCATTCCCGTTGGTTATCGGCACAGAGGGAGTGGAACGGGTCCACAAATTCACCTACCTCGGAAGTTGCGTGTCGGAGACTGGTGGAACTGAAGAGGACATCACTTCTAGGATAGCCAAGGCAAGAGCAACTTTCGCGCAACTTAGACCCGTATGGCAGTCGCGGAAACTGACCCGGAGAGTTAAACTCAAAATATTCCGGTCGAACGTAAAATCTGTATTGCTGTACGGGTGTGAGACGTGGAAGGTCACCAAGGACATCTCGCACAAGCTCCAGGTCTTTGTCAACCGATGTCTTCGCAGAATCCTGGGTATTTACTGGCCAGAAAAAATTTCCAACGAACAGCTTTGGGAACGCTGCGATGAAGTCCGGATCGACCAGCAGATCAAACGCCGTAAATGGAGCTGGATAGGTCACACTCTCCGAAGGGATCCAAACCACATACCGAGGCAAGCCCTAGACTGGAACCCCCAAGGAAAGCGCAAACGTGGTCGTCCAAAACATACCTGGCGGCGGACTATAATTGGCGAGGCGAAAGCCATTGGAAAAACCTGGAGCGAAGTCAAACGCGAAGCTCTAGACCGAACGGGATGGAAACTCACTGTGGACGCCCTCTGCCCCAGCTAGGGGTCATAGGACCTTAAATGAAATGAATGAACAATGTATATTAACCTACTTTGCTTAAAGATCCATAATTGTTCATGTTTAAATTTATTAAATAAAAAGTATATCAAGACAATAGTTGTAATGAGTTTAGCAGATCTGACATTGATTAAATAAATACTTAGTTATTTCGTCACTACGCCCAGGGCAGTGATTTAGTTCAATTAAAAAACACAATGCATTATTTATAAATATATGTTTTGTTATATATTACGAAACATATGTTTGACTGTCGGGTTTTTTTAATATATATAGTAGTAGATAATGTTTACTTGTCTTTGTTATTAAAAAAAAATGATTTCGTATCATTAAAAGATGATAGATGTGAGTGAAAAAAATATTTGTCAATAGAAACGAATCATGTATGCGAACGAAAAACTATTTTTATGTACTCTACGCCAAGATAAATTAAATTAATTCTAATTCCAATAAATTTTCAGTTTTTTTTCAAGAACAATTGGGTCTTATTTTTTTCAGTACTAATCTTACATGCCAATTGTGGTCATTTAAAGTTATTATTATGTCCGTAGTACTTTTTGAGTGATGCTATTAATTTGAGTAATTATAAAAGTCATAATGTTAAACACAGATAACCGACGAGTTGTTTTTCTTGTATCGTCAATTATCATAAAACGATTAGATTACAAACATTTGTTAATGTATAAAATGTTGATAAACATTACGATTATAATCAATTTTGGAAAGGGTTTCTTAAAGAAAGAACTCGATATCCTCTTTGCAATATCCTCCGTCGATATTGCAAATCTATACAGTTGCAATAGAAAATATTGTCAATAATGTTCTCCACAAGTTAGTAGGGGAACTGGTAATAGTAAGGGTGTGAAGAAAAGCTTATCCCGATATAATAAGCGTCTCGAGCACTTGGGTTTGCAAAAGATAAATATCTATACGGAATAAATAAAATTGGCATACTACTATTTGCAATATCAAAATCTCAATAATTAAAAAAAATATCAAAATTTCTATTAAATAATTTAAATAAATACACGGTTTATGTCTAAAAAGGGTGGAATATTTTTAACGGACACTTAAATTAGCTGACATAATCAGTAGTAGGTAACATAGGTTACTTTCGTTTTTGAAATATTATTGTTATTAAATTTCACGCGGGCACAACCAGTTTGGTATAGAGACGATAAATTAAATCTGCAACCCGTTCCCCGGAACGGTTTGGCAGCAAATGAGCAGCGAACACTCATGCATGCCTATTTACGTTACCCCCTCCACTGGCAGTCAGCTGCCACGATACACTTTGTTATACTTGTAATTTTTTTAATGTTTATTCATAAATTTTTTAAATTGTTTTCAGTATATTCACAAAAGTAATTCCACAGATAAAAAATAATTGTATCTAAATATTTTGCTATGACCTTCATAAAACTTAAAATAATAAATAAAAAAATATTAAAATTACCTATATGTGCTTCTGGGTTGTTATTATTGTTTTTATTTCATATTTTCGCGGTTGTTTATCCGACAAGCTGTGTGTTTATATACCTATTCATTACATAGTATAAAACAAAGTCACTTTCCGCTGTCTGTCCCCTTGTATGCGTATATCTTTAAAACTACGCAACGGATTTTGATGTGGTTTTTTTAATAGTAAGAGGGTGTCATCAGGGTGGTTTTGATCTATAATTCATGTATAGTGTAATAAAAAAAGTGATAATTTACAAGATTTAGATCTTTGATCGCAAACGCTGCCTGAACCCTAAGTGATAAAACAAAATAATGTACTACATTGTTATACACCTTCAAAAGATCTACAAAAAAGTTCGCGAGGGCATATGTCTATCTCTTAGGGATAACCCACAATGAACATTTTTATTTTTATTTTTTTTTTTTTTATTTTTTTTTTTTTTTTTTTTTTTTGTGATAGGAGGGCAAACGGGCAGGCGTGTCACCTGATGTTAAGTGACCAACGCCGCCCATGGACACCTGCAACACATATAGTGTTACAGTTGCGTTGCCAACCTTTAAAGGAGTAGGATAGGAAGGGATGGGGAAGGGGGATGGGCCTCCGGGTACCTCTCTCACCGAACGAAACGCGGCATGAGCCACTTTACGTCGATCTTCTGAGAGGTGGTGGTATTTCACCGGTCGAGCCGGCCCATTCATGCAGCGAACTGCTTGGCTCTACCACTCTTGACTCTTTTTACTTTTTACGTGAAATAAGGGCTAATTTACGAAGCGATTTGAATCATTACAGCATTAATTTTCATTCAGTTAAAAGTATTAAATACATTGTGCATTTAATATAGATCAATATTGCCCTTTACAGTATGTAATTTAAACGAATATTTACGAAGATATTACAGTATTAACATAGCGGGACATAGTAGTTGCGTTGCGCGCCAAAACGCGTGCCGATAAATAGCACAAATTGAACTTTTTAATATCCAAATTTTACTCATTTATTACTTTTGATGCGGAACAAAGTTCGCCGGGACAGCTAGTTATATATATATATAGTAAGCTATGACTCGTAATATGTTGAGACAATGACCCGTCAAGGGATTTGGCGTGAAGTTACGTTTGTATGTATGTACACATTTATATATATAGTTATATCGTTAATAAGAATATATACTATTAAATAAACAGATTATATCTATAAAACATCCAATTAGTGTGAATACAAAAAAAAAAAAAACAAAAAATGAATGTACCAAATTCATAATTTGTCTAGTTTCTGACCGTTACAAAATGATCTTAACCAAAAATAATCATTAATTTTGTACGTCATGAAGAAAAACATTACGTTCTTACTAATACTAACACACGAAAATATTTGGTTGGAGAGTGTTTTTTTATTCTTCTTTCTAATAGAATTTAAAGAGTAACAAAAAAAACCCACTTAATTACACTAACAAGATGTAATTATTTAAAGTTGTTGGCAGTGTGAGTTAGATTGAGATAGCGTTAGTAGGAAATATTTAAAATATCAGACTGACAATAAATTTTATATTTACATATATTTAAAACTTTTGGTGGTAAATTGATTACTTAAATGGATTTAGGTATATGTATTATATTGTATTTATAAGTAATTAATTTTGGTAAAGAAAATAAAAAATAGGGGTTGATATAAAGAGAATTAGGGAATAGTAGAAAAGTAGAATTATTGAAGTTCTGTTGTGTTCCAATTTATACTCATTTATTAAATTGAAAAAAAAATCCAATAATAACATAAAAATGCTTATTATTTATTTTATGCACAGATTATTATATTTATTTATAGCGTAGGTACATTATTGTTTTAAGCAATAGTACAATTTCTTAAATATAAACATCCAAATTTGTAATCTTAATATTTCTGAATTCGGTTTAAAATCTAATATGTTAATAATAACAAAAAAAAATGGTTGTAATAAAATACGATCCAATTGTTAATAGATGACCCGGTGACAGATGAATGGCCGGAAGGTTTGATAAACGAGTTGCCCATCTTTCCCACATGGTTCCGTTTCTAAGTATATTTGGATACGGAATTCTAAATTAAAAAAAAAATACCACCACATTCGAAACGACAGGATCTGACAATATTTTAGCAGCAGGTAAACTTGACCCTCGACTATTTGGAGATCAAGATTGTATCTGCCTAAAGATACCCTAATAAAATTAAAATTTTAGATGTTTACCTATCCAGTAGGTAATTCCGCATAAAAAAATATTTATTCAAATATTCATTCGCTTTACTTAAGCTCGTTCTACTGAACATATAAAACATACAAACAATGATGAATTAATATTTAAAAGATAAAAATATATTCAAGCCGTTTATCTACGAGGCTGATCTTAGTTGTGAATGCGAAGCAAACTGTTCCACGCATTTCCTTATTATGATGAACGATAACAACTTCTCACGTATGCGTTAAGTAGATTTTGGTGTTTAATTTAAATATTATTTATTTGTTTGTTTGTGTTTTTATTAATATCTTTGAGTATTTTTTTTAAATATCCTAATTTTGCCTCTGCGGCGGAAGTAAATACCTCACTTCTGACTCCTACTTCACGCCAATCACTTCTCAGTATTATTTTCGAAGGGCATTTGTGATAAACATCGACAGCAAAATTAGCCCTTATACCTACGTCGCAATAGGTTCCTACGTCTAGACGTTAATATAAACAGCTGTGGTGGTTTTAAACAGCTTTGAGTAATAAAAAAAAAACAAAAAAATTGTATTTGTTTAACATTAAAGAAAATTAATTAATTAATTTTATTTTATTTGGAAAACAAACAGTGATAAATACAACTATGATTAAAAAAAAATACATGACAAAACACTATTAAACAGTTTTCGCATTTAAATTTATTATCTATTAGGTAATATTGAAGAATTAAATCACAATGGCATCTCTAAATATCCATATAATACGACAGATAGATACATTTCAAACATAACCGACCAAAACAAGGTACCCAAAAACTCGTACTATCAACTTAAAGATCAATAAAGGGACAGTTACGAATCCATTTGCAGAGTCTGTGGTCCGCTCGCTTGTCGAGAAATGAGAAATGCATTATGTGCATGGCATCGCGACAATTTTCCATCCAATTGACCGAATGCAATTGAGCATTGCAGTTTATTCCATAGCAGTTAATAGTTAATTGCCTTCTGATATGGCTGGGGGTTGGACAATAAAATCTCAACACAACTTGAAAGAGAATTGTATTGGCTAAATAGGTGAATGCAATTTGTGAACGGCAAATGCGTAAATAAACACATACATACATATTGTACAACCTCTTTTTTATGTTCTATTAATTACAATTAACGTTTTTATATTAATTATTTAAACAATTTGAACACAGTTGGCTACATGAATGGGCTCTCGGTAAATCTACGTGAAATGATTCATGCTGCTCAGTTTCGTTAAGTGAGAGAGGTCTTGGAGGTTCCGGAGGCTTTCCTCCTTCACATATTTTACTTTGTCGCCAAATATCAGACTTTGGTGTTACAGATGTTCTTGTGCAGCGCTAGTCACTCACTACCCACATTATCATGAACGTTCCGATTAAAAACATAAAAAACTACATACAGTGGGAGTGCACTTCACTTTTTTTTTGGAGTCGTTTAAAATTATTGCGTGAGGCGTTACGGGGAATATTTTTCAGTTAGTGGCGAACCTAGTTAAAGCCCGGGAGCGTTGAAACGTTCATTATCTGTTAAAATGTGCCGGGAACGAAAAATGAAAGCGCGGCAGAAGTGTATGCGCTTTTAAACGTAAGCTCTTTACCTATACAATACGCCAACGCTTTCTGTATAAAAAAAAAAACAGCTGTTGCAATCCCATCAGAGTGTTATTTTTAATGGCGACATAGTTTTTTACGAAACTTGTTACAGTTTTGGAGATTAGCGAGGACAGCCAAAAAAAGATAGAGAAAAAAAGAGAAGATAAGTTTTAGAAAGTTTACCACAAAGCCTGAACGAATCTTAAACGATATTTATATCAATGGAAAAATATATTACATCGGTTTTTACGCATTCCCGCCAAAATGATTGAATGAGTTGACACATTTCGATAGCGCAATATTTTCCACGTCTTCACCCAAAACGATAGGCATGTGACATTTTTCGAGAAGTATGAAAGCGAATTGTCAAAAGTTGAAACGATTATCGAGAATTGAATATTCGTATCACAACCCAGAATACTCTAAGGAACGACTTCATGATTCAAAAGCAGGGCGCTACCACATAGAAATATATAGAGTCTTAGAAATCGTATTTTGATAATAATAAGAGTGGTTTATCAAACCGTTTCTGAAGAAATAGTCATGACCACGATAGTCTGACTAGTCAGACTATGGTGGTCATGACTATTTATCTATTACATGACTATTAGTCTGACAAGTCAAACTATTGTGGTCATGACTATTTATCTATTACATGACTATTAGTCTGACAAGTCATGACTATTTCTTCAGAAGCGGTTTGATAAACCACTAATTATTATTATCAAAATGCGATTTCTAAGCCTCACAATATGTTGCTGTTAAAATTTTAAAATAGTTGTAAATCACACTCACCAGAGATACCTACATGTATAAGTATGATCGTGAAAATTCTAAAAAAATGATAAAAAACTGTACCTAAAAATAAACATGTTGACAAATGAATTTTGATGCTAATAAGAAGAAGCGCAAGAAGAAAATAAAGAAGCGCATTGTCTTGTTTTGTTTTCATAATATTTGCTAGAATTTATTTCAAAAATTACATTTAATTATTGTTTTATTGCGTTTATTAATGCCTTATATGAGCTACGGTCTTGTAGAATCTATTTTTTTAAATTTAATATCCCCTGCTTACTGTGATATTTCAGATAATCATAAAATAATACTAGTTATTATACACCCGTAAAAGTTATAAGTAGCGAATATCAAAATAATTAATTATAATATTAGAATGGATTGAACGGTACCTAGGTAGTTAATATTTCATTTTAAAATAGGCTAGAAATTACAAAGTAACATACCTTTATGAAAATTTGCAACTGTGTATTAAACTCTGTTTAAAATAAATTTATATAACTCATTTACATTTTTATAACACGTACACATATATATTATATAGTCGTTAATGATAACAGTAATAGTAAGCTTTTATTATAAGAGAAAATCTATTTTATATTTAGGTATATTTATATAAATGTATATACCAACCGTTTATGTTGAAATGATTAATATTAATACGTAAATTGTATACGAAACGCGGGCGTAACGTTCGTGTGTTAAGTGGAATCCATTTATTTGGTGAAATCTGGTGGGAGGTCACGGCAAAAGTCACAATAAAAGCCCGGGGTCCGGTAGCACATTTTAATTGAGTCCTCCGACCTCATAATCCGCCACCTCCCCTGGCCCACCAGTTAAATGTTATTTATAAGCGAAACTCCCAAACAGCCGGCGGCCGCCCGTCGCACCTACACCTCCTGTATACATTTTAGCCTAATAACACCCCGTAGTAACCGGGCCGGTAGGCAGTAAGCTCCTTGCATGTTTCGACCGCGCTTGACACAACTGTTTTTGAATGTTGATTTTTTTTAAAATTATTTTTTACTCGTTCACAACTATGTCTTTAGGTGATTTATTTGTAGCTATTTATTGCGGTTTGTGTTACGCTATTTAGTTAAACTTCATGATAATTTGAGATGGTACATGATTCTTGAATTGCCGCGTTGCGGCTGAATGCCTGTTGCATACAACGAGAATATGATTTTGTCGCTATAATTGCCGTTTTTCTTCATTCGATTTGCTAATAATGTACAGAGCGCACAACGGACCGGCGTGCTTTCATGTTCGTGTAAGTTGGCATTTTGCATTTTGAAAATTTTATTACCTTAGACATTAATTGATTTTAATTTGACAAAGCCTAAATTTCCACTAGTCGATTGTGGTAGATACATTTAACATAATTAAGCGTATGGGGGTTTATATTTTGAGTGTGAGTAGTGAACTAGAGTTTAATATAAACAGTTTTAACACATCACGAGTGTTGTGTACCGCGAATTTAATATGACAACGAATTAAACATGTGGCAGAAAATATTGCAGATTTATTGAAAGTTATAAATGAAGTATTTGTTGGGTATTAACTAATAGGATTTCGGCTATAGGAACTATTGACATAATCCGCTTGACGATAATTGAATGGAAGTGCATTAAATAACCATTAATTGTTGTGGTGGCCAGTACTATGTAGATACATAATATTATATGCATTGAGAGCCAGCAGTCCCCAGTCGATAGTTGGTACCAGGTTCAGCTGTTATGTAGGTACAAATCTAGAGTTGTATTTATGCACTTAGCCTGGTATTCATAACACAATTCGATTTACTAAGTTCAATTCAGTTTCACAAGTGCATAAGGCTGCGTTTACACCAGAGATGTGCAAAGATGTGTGCCGAAAAATATGTTTGCTAAATCTTATCGAGGCTCACTTAAGGCAGCTGTAGAGTTAATGGCAGAGTGGAGTGGAAACCTATCGTTTTTGTACATACAAAAAAAAAGGCAAAAATATGTTCTACGGATGTGTTGTGACTGTTATGACGGATGTGCGTACTACAAGGTTAGGACGTGGACAAAAAAAAAATAGTTCTATCTCAACCATACTTCAGTTCGCATCGGAAAGGAACACATAACAAACTCACTTCTCAAAAGCCCAACACATTGCCGATGGAAACATTTGCAGAGTACGACTTACTCGCTATGGGTCCTCGCTCCGCTTAACTAGTTAGGTGCCTCGCCCATCTTTAGTGGAAACACGGCGATATAATATCTGAGAAGTCGCTTTGTCGTGTTTCTATCGTCACATTCGTAGCCAACTCGTTTTTCGTGACAGCGTGCGTCACGCACACACCTCATTTCAATTTTACTACAATCGAGCCTTCCAGACATATCATTGTTTTCGCACACATTAACGATGTAAATACAATTCTACATAAATGTACATAGAATTCAATTTTCACAATTCATTTTCAAATTTAGAAAACCATTTCAAAATTCAAATTCGGAATGCAATTTGAAATTCGAATTTCGAAATCGAGAATTTCGAATTTTGAAATTGAATTCGGGATTTAAAACTTTAATTGAATTCGTCAATTTCAAAATTCGAAATTCTAACTAAGTTTATATGTTTGTTATTAGTATGTCTAACTAATCTGTATCGGTAATAAAATGCTTCTATTTGCATCTATGATAAGTTGACATATGTATGCAAACCTATTGTTTAGTGCATTAAAATACTGACCTCACATTTAAGGTTTCGTATTCTATTTGTGACATGAACTTTGTAGCACCAGACAAATGTATATTCAGGCCATTATTTGCAATGGTTTAGTTTTGTTTATTCTGAAAGTTACTTTATTTAATAAATTAAAAATATATGAATTTGTTGTTTTAAAATAAAGAAAAAAATAAACTATACTGAAAATGCTTATAAAATTATTACAATTTATACGCCAATATTTAACGGGACTTGAATCTAATGTTGAATGTGAGACAATTTTCCGGCCTCGATGCCGCTCAAAGCGGAAAGCGCCACATAATATGACCCGAGGAATGGTGCCAGAAGATTTATGTTTATTATACGCATAATAGTGGCGTCACTTGAATACTTGGTGGTGAAGAGGATGAGGATAACCCCCCTTTCGTGTTCCGTCTCGACGTGATGATGTTTCTTCATGTCTACGACCATTACCGAATTTTAAAAGGGTTATTGTGATTTTTCTCTAAAATGAATTTCTATCTCTCTCTTTGTAAAAACGTCTCGGTGGTCCAGTGGTTGAGTACACGCCTTCTGATCCAGAGGTCCGGGTTGGAATCCTGACACTGACTCACACCAAATTTTCAAAATTGTTTTCGGAAGTTAAGTGTGATAAATGTCGATGACTGAAAACTTTGTGCCCGCTATGGCGGTGGGTACGCCACCTATTCCATTTGGGACGTAAACATAACGGAGAGACTAGGCTTAACAGCCGCTGCCTATACCTTCGTTCGGGTAACAAAGGCATGAAGTTATGTTTCTCTAAAATAATGAAAAACAACATCAACAAGAGACTACTGAATTTACTCTTTTAAAATAATAACATCATCATTTAATAACTTAACCGTTCATGTAAACATGTTCGATCATGATTAAATGTTTAACGGTAAAGAAAATTTTATTATTGAAGTAGCTCGATATATTAAAAATTATAAATATATTAAAAAGATTCTCTAATTATAATGTTTAGTTAGTAGTGGTCAGTTGGTACAAGTAGGTACATATATATGTACGCACCGGTAGTAGGTATCATCCACTTACTACGTTCAAATTAAAAACAAGACTTCTGTTCGTCAAGTGTCTCAAAAGAAACGAGAGTAGCGTTTACAGGCCAATCATTATAATGAGCGGTTATCGATTTGCTGTATGTTACATGCTTGGTTTTTTTTTTTAATTTTTTATTCTTCTTAATTTTTCGAAAGGCCAAAAAATGTTTTAGTGAGTCCCGATTACGCGCCGCCGCTTCGCCCGCCGGCTATTCCGTAATCTATTCCTACCGTCCACACGATATCGTCGACATATCTTCGACGTACATATATTTATTATTAATAACAGAAAAAAAAATTACACACATTATAATAACATCTGATAACAATCTAATTTTTATAATGTATAATGTCCAATTTAATATATATATAGATATATGTGCCGTTTGGTATCTGGACGAAATTGGAGACGAGACGAGAGACCGGATACCGTTTTGGGACCAAATAATGCCTCTGCTAATGCAATATAATTTAAATTATGAGATCATCTTTTATGTTCCTTAACGGCGTTTTTATAATAAACACATTAGTCTCGACTTAAGCGTTGAATGGCCCAGCTTACGATACGCTTCGCATAACCCGTATACAGATACTTTATATAAATGTACAAGAAACTGTTCCGACTTTTACAATTAATATTAAAAAAAAGTGGCAATTTTATCACATGTCTGACGTGACTTTTGCTAGACAAGCAAAGCTACCATGCTGATCAATAATTATAAGTACTATGTCGGCTCGCTTGAATAGAGATTGAGTGGCCCGCTTCAGGATCGGAAGACTCGAGTTCAAATACAGACGAATAATTTTGTAAGTTATATGTGATGGATATGTGTAGTGATTTTGTCACCACTACAATATCCTCCTGAATATATTAATATTTAGGACTAAAAAACTACAACGAGTGCAGACATAAGTGCATCTGCCTGCATATTCTGATGTAAGACCGTGAAATAAGGTCATTAAAATATTACAAGAGATATATTTAAGACCGAGAAATGAAAAGACTTACAATGAAATGTTGATAAAAAAAGGATAAAATAATGAAAACAAAAAAATGAGTTACGTATCAACAAAAGGATTTAGAAAATCACCAACATATTGTGAAATCATAATAACCACTATAGATGAATTGAAACATTGAACTAAAAAAATAAAAATATTTAAAATGATGGAAATTTCTTCTTTGATTTATACAATTCTGATTTTTCACTGACTCCTCGCGTATTGAATATTCAGTATGTCGTGCGATATTTCGTATCTGGCCATCATTAATATGTATGGATGCTGACAACGAATCTGTATAAAGGACACCGGAACCTGAAGCGGGCAGTATCCTATGCGCCCTCGTCCGAATCTCATCAAATATTGACGCTAAATTGAAAGGTTGACGGTATTCGGTGCTACAATCCGGTAACTCTAACTACGGTGCTGACAGACAGATATACATTATATACTTTCATGTACAGTAGGTATATATTTCAATGTATAAACTATCTTGTCCAGTATTAGTTCAGTATTTATTTTTAGTCCTATGTTTTCTTACGCCTTTTTAATAACTGAATTCGCCACACCATTTCACGAAATTCCTTAAAGAATTAAGGGGCTAGTGTACATTTCTAAGAATCGGGATGGGTTCCGATTATGAGGAGTTTTATTTTGAAAAACAATTCCTTATATTATAACTGGAAGGATACAGGAATTCAGGACGGCAGGATACATTATCCATGACCGAATTGAACGTGTCTTTGTGGAAGGTATATACTATAAATATTAATAAATAATAATATCAAGAACCCTACAAAACCGACGAGCATGTTATACAATTCGAAAAAAATTAACAGTGGTAGAGCCAAGCAGTTCGCTGCACGAATGGGCCGGCTCGACCGGTGAAATACCACGGCCTCTCAGAAGACCGACGTAAAGTGGCTCATGCCACCTTTCGTTCGGTGAGAGAGGTACCCGGAGGCCCACCCCCCTTCCCCATCCTTTCCTATCCCCTATCCCTTAAAGGTCGGCAACGCAACAGTAACACTGTATATGTTGCTGGTGTCCATGGGCGGCGTTGGTTGCTTACCATCAGGTGACACGCCTGCTCGTTTGCCCTCCTATCACATAAAAATAAAAAATCTGAAAACTGCTACTGCCTACCCTACAAGGGTTTCGGCGTAAAGTTAAGTAAGTAATTAAGTAAAATATGACGCTTACTAACCACAGCCAGTTTGGTCTCGGTTGATGTATCTTGCCCTTCCTTCCATAAAAGTATCTAATCTCTATTTTATGTAAGCTTATGTTGTTTATTGTTATTATCATATTCAGATAAATATGTAATTTAAATGTTAGTAAAAACTTTAACGTGACTTGTATTCGTTGTATATAACAACATAGATAATCAAAACTTTCTTCATTTTTCGCTAAATACTTGCGCGGTGGATAGAAAACCTGGAGCGTCATAAGACTCGATTCTCACAGCTTAACTTGCTTGATTCCTCAGCTTTTCTATCTTTTGTCACAATCATTTTTTGAGGGCTTGCTCTCAATCACCTTTCCGCTAGGAAACTTTCAATTCGGTCATGTTAAAGTATGCCGTGGTCTTACATCAGCTTATATATTATGCGCGTTCTCTTTTCCAATGAAAGTACTTTTTTGCTATATTAATTTATGTACTGGGATGTCAAGGTGTTTAAATGCCTAATTGAACGTACAAAACTGGATAAAATTTGAGACAAATATAGCTCACAGTATAGAAGATCACTAATGTATTTCTATAGCTGTTACACAGAGACAGAGCTTCACAAAGACGTGGGTGACATCTATTCTACGATGTGCTGATATCTCAACTGCGATCTGTAACAGCGGCCACAATTGACTGTGATAGTCTGATGGTGAATTGTTATTCGGATTCACCGTGATGTCGTTATTTCAGTTTGCGATTACATATCGTATCATCACCACCCTTAATATTCGTAGGTGTTAACAGCATTAAATATTTCTTCGACGATTCTCTCCATTTTTTGCTCCTACATATAAGCCGGTGACATCTATTTCCTTAACGTTACGTCCCAAAGAGAATAGATAGCCAACCTATTATTGCCATTACACCGGGAACCAAGTTGTCAGTCATCGATATTTGTCATACATAACTTTCCAAAAGAATACCCAGAAATCATTGATATAAGTCCGAAATCGAACACTGCACCACCTGTCAAATCATTTACAAAAATACAATAAATATATATCGACTGTTTTCAATATTTCGTAAATATATCGGTGCTATTTAATATGTGATTAATATATTTGTATCAATATGTAAAATTAAAACAAACTGTATCAAAACTAAATCACTCTCACTCTCATACTCACCCTCCTCTTGAAAATATACGATATCACCCGCACAACACATTAATCTGAAACCCTCTCTTTGCTCAACACTCTTCATTTGACAGATTGGACTAAATTACTGAAGCTTTTTTTTCCTCTTTCTCTTCTATTTAATTTAAGGGTAATAGGAATCGTACTCTCTCTCTCCACTCTTTGAGAACTTGTTTGTTCTGTCTCTGTGTCCAAGTAGTTTTTATTGGAAATTTTTGTTTGCCGAAGTAGTCAAGCGTCCGTAGAGCTTTGCCCCCTTTGTATACAGTGACATAATATTACTTATACTCGACGTGATCAAACCCCAACTCCCCAGAAAGTCATACAATTGGTCTTCGAATATTAGGGTATAGAAAAAATAAACACGTGTAGTGTAGTTTTTTATTTATTAATTTTAGTGATGCCGTTCTGATTTAATTCTGCTAAAAGCTAATTAAATTGCTTACAATTATTATTTACTACATTCAAAATATTTGTAGAAAATTTGTAATATGAATTTTATTATTTTATAATTTATCTTGAAGAAATTTTCCCTCCATATTAGTTTCGATTGCTTGTCTAGTATCACAATTTTTTTTTATTTTTCATTTTAATTCAATCATATTAGTAGTTCTTACTTATATTTTCATATATTTCCTTTTGTTTCCCATTTATAAAATCACCTGACACCAAGTGCTTCATTACGATTTGCTAAATCAATCAAACCATGTGTCTTAACTCCTAACAATTGTTGTTACCTGTAACTATACAATAAGTAATTATTATAGTAGCCTATCTAATGTACATTATATGTGCTTCGTGATGATAAGGCTGTTATAATAAAAACACGCAATTCTATATATTTATACAATTCTGTGTATAATATGTATATTTAAATAGTTAATTTTATAAATTTGAAAAGTTTGTATATATCCTCTAATAAATAAATAAATACTTGTTCGAATTAAACCATTCTCTTTACGTTTGTTAGTCAATTTATTGAGGAAGGTTTTAAGCTATATAACATCACACTGCGACCAATAGGAGCAGAGCAATGATCTTTTTAGTGGTACAAGTTAACAATATGGCGGGTATGAAGTTCGCGCGTTGTGCTTGTATATAACAATATGTCGCCCACAGGCAATCGCAATATCAGCATGTGTACCTACGATTATATTGAGCGGCGAGCGATTGATATCAAAATCACAATTTTATACCTAAAATATCGTTGTTATCCATAATTACACGCCGTGTACGTATTTTATCTACGTATATTGCTAATTACACGAATGCACGCAAGCATGTGTGATAGTAATGTTTAAACAAATATGGCGATGGGCAATAACCGGCCCCGGACTACACTTTGTCATTATTTGCCCGGATTTGTCACAACGCATTTGTTTCTTTTTTTTTGTATACCGATATTTGCTATCTCACTCTCTCAGGTATATCTAGTAATAAGCTATACGATATTGAAGTTGATTCGCGATTGTGTCGTATAGTTAGTGAACGACTGGACTGTTCAGCTAATAAAAGCGGTAACAATTTATTATTGCACTTCGAAATAATACCACAGGCAATTCGTATGAAATGTGTTATGTCAATTCAATTGTCAAAATGAGATGAAAAAAAAAATTCTAAATTCAAAATTTCGTATACAGGCTCTACCAAAAAGTTTGCATTATGTGTTTCCACTTATACTTATTAAATACGGTTTTTCATTTACTCTTGTGTTGTCTAAGGTTTAGGTAGTGGAGACCATGTCTCCATAAGCTGGATTAGTGTTCTATCTAATTGGAGTAAATTTTGCTAGTCTCATTTGATTTCTTATTTCCTTAGTCTTAACTTATTTAATTGACAGTGATTTATTTGAGTATCATATTATTGTAACTCATATGAGTTATCTACAAAATTTTAGACTATACGGCTGCATAATTGAGAATTACCGGAATTATTTCACCAGTTATGAAGCTAAAAGTAATTAGATAGACTCAAAATAGTAACAGAGTTTAAACATGAAACTTATCCATACACAAAGACAAATTAATTAAATTACGTACTTCAATTAGTCACAATTTAAGCCATCCCAATTCAAATATTTAGTCTTTATTCAATATTTGTCTCAGGTCTCATGAGAATTTTGAAGAAGTGAACGGATGAATTTATACAAGGTTCATATCTCTTTGAATATTCGACAGTGTTTGAAGAAAACAAGTAGGTAGGTAGGTACCCTCTAACGGAGCGTCAAAGCTGAAGTGGGGTCCAATGTGTGCATAGTATGTCATGCTATTATTTCTAAGTCGAACCGGCCCTCAATGTTTGACTAAATCTGTATAAGTCCCCTTTAATCTTTCGCCGACAAACTACAATCTTATTTTATTTAATAAAGAGAACACACACAAAAAAAGGAGATTTGTATTGCGTTGTCAAAAGAGCCATTCTTAAAAGAGTGTATACATTTTGACTTTTCCTTTTGACAGTTCACTAAATAAAAATATGTATGTGGCGTAAATTGACAGAAAAATATGAACTTAAAAATAAATATGATACTATTATTTTGGCATTTTAAAATATCAACGAGCAAATATTAACATAAAATCGATATTTTATCTTGGTAAATGGCACGCCTCATAGCATAAGTCGCTGAAGGCCTTTCAATTCAAATTAGAAATTACCTGTCTTCTTTGCGTAGTTATCATTTTTTTTAATCAGTTAGTTAGTCAGCAAGTTAAGAAAAAGACCGAATGAAGTTTAATCATCATACTACTTACAACCAATAACTCTTTCAATCCGTATATCTTTATTAAAGATCTATGACGCAATCATTACTGGATACGACTATAAAATAGTTATAATTATTAAATGATCAATCATTTCGTCACATTGATCAATAAAGCGTTAAACTTTGTTCTTCATTTATTAATGTTTACTAATTATTACCAAGAAGTAATTTGAGAGACTATCCGACCGGACGGGACGATGGGTTGGCCGTCACAAAGATGTATAGATAAAGCGGATGCCCAGATATTATCTTACAGCAATGCCATTGAAATCGGAATTAATTTGCATTGGTTTATATACAAAAAAAATTATACTAATATATCTAACATATATAATAATATATACAAGAAATAATATGAAAAAAAAGCCTATTAATTATTATGCTCATATAGTTAGGTACTGTCACATCAAATGAACGAATAAAGATCGATAAATAATTATGAGTTTATATTTAAATATATATATACAATTATGTTTGTATAATATGTATATATATATTTAATAATTAGTTCGTCGTTTTTGGTCACAAATTTAAATCGTTGATCCGAATCTTAGATTGTGATGGATGGAAGAATATAACACGTCTTACGACCGTTTAACACCTTCATCCGACTTAATCATAGTTGTTAGTAAGGTGATATCTTTGAGATGTTGCTCTTCATTCCCGAACACTTATAAGTACCTACTTCATTTTTTTTTCTCGTTGATATTTTTTTTATTGGTCTTTTTTAATTTTGTTCCTATCCGATCGAACGATTCGCTTAGTGAACAAACTTGCTAGCTTAGACTTACTTATGCCGTCGAAATTTATACGTAAGTAGATATTTACGTGGTTTAAAATTTTCTAAAACAATGAATAATGACTTGATAATTTCAGATTATTTTTAGTTTTAATTAATTATATGCAGTTTTATAATAATAATTGTGTTTTTTTTTGTTTCGAAGCTATTAAAATGCTTTCTATTTGAGGAAAAATGTATTGTAAACGCAGCAAGAAACTGTTTTTGACTGAACTCCTAGTTGCCGCTCGCGGTTTCACCCGCGTAAAAACTTTCGGCGTCCTACATACCTTATAATAGGTACTGACTAAATATTTGGCTAGTTTGACCTCATGTATTCCATATTTTCTACTTGGAGTCGTATTGCAACAAAGCTTGAATATAATAAACACACCTACTTTTAAAAAAAACGTTCACTCCATTTAAAGTATGACTTCCACGTTTAAGAAATATCGTCCTTTCCTCCGAAACTAATAATTTTAATTAAAGAAAAGTCGTAGACCATCAGAGAAACTATTTTTTGGGAGATCCTAAAGATCCCACACATTTGTAATATCGAGTTATTTATTAGATACTTAATATTGTAAAAGTAATATTAGGTAATTAATTAGAATTTTTGTCGTGTTGTGCAGTTGCTGGTGGGCAGCAGCGGGGCGGGTAATGGCGGCGCGGCCACCTCCCCGGACGGGGGCTCGAGTTCGGCTCCACCGCTGTCCCCGGGTGGCTCCGGTATACCGGGCGGAGCGCTATCGCCCGGTGCCGGCAGTCATGCCAGTACACCTGCCGCCTCATGTTGTGATACACCGCGCCCGATCATCACAGATCCCGTCTCCGGGCAAACCGTCTGTTCCTGCCAGTACGACGGAGCTCGACTGGCCCTTACGTCTTATCCACGGTTATCCAGCGCAGCAGTGGGAGTCTACGGCACACCGTACCCCTCCACTGATCAGAATCCGTATCCTAGTATCGGAGTCGATAGCTCAGCATTCTACTCACCCTTGGTATGTACCATCTATCATTTAAAATTAACACAACCATAGACATAAGTCCATGTTAACATTTTTTTAAAACTTTGTCTATACATTTTTTTTAAATTTTGTCCAATTTTGTCAACGCAATGCCCATTCGGTTAATTATTATGAGACAGTATAAATTCGAAGTCTATGGTAGCCTGTTCGCTTCCAAAAGTGGTATGAACAGACTGCAAATTGGTACGAATAGGTCGTTTGCCGTTTACCCGTATATACGAGGCAAGGTTTATCGCTCTCGACGGCAGTACAACGTGTTTGGCTTTTCTTGGCGTGGCGTGCGAGCCACCGGCGAACCGGTCTGGACGCGCTGGGCCAGAAAACCACCGACACCTCCTCACAGTCCTCACCGCCGCTGCCCTGTCACGAACTATTAATATTTAAACACAAGAAAATGTTTAAAATGAACAAAAAAAAACACAGCGACCGCCATTATTATGGCAATTACATTTTATCTCGTTTGAGTTCTGAATTATTGAGCGCTTTTAGTTTGTTACCAGTTTTAAACGTGAAACTTTTCTTTAATTCGTATGTATTTTCCTTTGATATTTTGTTTTTTTTGTAGTATCGCGACAACTGGTTAAATGCATTTCCTGTACAATACGATTAGCATTCAATTTGTGGTTAAAATTTTTCAGCCCGTTTTTCAGTTGACTTAGTAGGTACTTGTGTACTCATATTTGGGAAAAATATTTATAAACCTGGAGCCTGATCTCACATGTTTTGACTTATACTTTAAAATATTATACTTGATGAAGTCCTTCTTTATAGGAGAATTTAGTAGAAACGTATCAGCTAATACATGATGGCAGAATTTATATAAAAGTATTAGCCAAATATTATTTACAGTCTCGGTAGCCCAGTGGTCGAGCACACGGCTTCTGATCCAGAGGTCCGGGTTCGATTCCTGACACTGGCTAACTGCAATGACTTTTCGAAATTGTTTTCGGAAGTTATGTGTGATAAATATCGGTGACTGAAAACTTTGTGCCCGGTAAAGCAATAGGTTCGCTACCTATACCATTTGGGACGTAAACATAACGGCGAGACGAGGCTTAACAGCCGCTGCCTACACCTTCGGGTAACAAAAGGCGTGAAGTTATGTTATGTTGTGTATATTATTAGCCATAAATTGACACCTTTTCATTTATTTCTTTCACAAATAAAGTTTATTGTATTAACTTTTATAGAAAATTATTGATTATTTGAATGGCGGTCGGAAAAATCATAAACAAATTAAATCATGCTTGGAGTAAAGGTAAAGGGATATTTACTCGTCTAGGTCATTATTTTGGAAAATAAAAACTAAGTGTGCCTACCCCATATAGGATATTGGCGATAATATATATTCAAAATAATTCGGACTCCGAAGTCTAAAAGTCAAAAGTTGAAGCTTACACATTTAGGAATATAAATACGCGGAGACTGAACCTAATAATTCAGGTCGTCGCTTATTCCTAATGCACTTTAAAAAAAAAACAAAAACACGACTCCGACACAAGTCTATTCATAAAAAAAAAAACAACGTTCTCCATCTTATCATTTTACTGAAAGGAAGTTTTACTTACTTAATCGCCAACTGTTGATATATATACATATATATATTCACAAAGAAAATTTTCTGCCTCGTAAATATATATGTGTGTGTATAATAAATTTATATTTGTCTAATGTATGTGTATGTGTGTGTGTGTGTGTGTGTGTGTGTGTGTGTGTGTGTGTGTGTGTGTGTGTGTGTGTGTGTGTGCGTGTGTGTGTGTGACGCTTGGCACGATTATGTTGTTGGATGTCTCATGAACGTTGCTCGTCACGGCTATTCACTTCAAGTATTATGATATATTTTCTTTTTTTGATATACACACGAAAATGTCTATATTTAGTGACAATACTCATATCTATACGTCACTTAGTTATACGACATTGCAACATGCACCGAGGAAGACTGAGTTGTTTTAAGAGGCTGTGTTTTTCTTCAATTTTATCTTATACTTAACATAACGTAGCTTCACGACTTTTTCTATCCGAAGGTGTAGGCAGCGGCTGTTAAGCCTCGTCTCAACCGTTATGTTACGTCCCAAATGGCATAGGTCGGCGAACCTATTTACTATACTGTTCATTCACCGATATTTATCACACTTAACTTCCGAAAGCAGTTTCGAACAAAATCCGCGACTGATTAATTCAGAAGCGAGGTTCTCGGCTGAACCACCGAGACTTGCTACTAGATAATTACCACGTATTCCATGGGACTTGGGACTCCGTTGATGTTGTATTCATCTTCAAGTATTAAAAAAAAAAGTATAATTAAACATCTAGACTGCTTAAGTTATTAAAATTTCAATATTCACGATAATATCGGCATCGTTAGCTAAAAAACAACAGTATTTGATAAATTAATTAACGAGTACAGAATGAGCGTAACGACGTGTTTCATGGCTAAACTAAAAAAAAAAAAAAAAAAAAGAACAAACATTCTATCGAAATGTTAAGTAATTAATTTTAAAAAAGGAACATTAATTTCAATCCACGATTTAGAGAACGTTGTCAGCAATATAATAATTAGGTGTTTCGTTTTTAGAGCAATTACCGAATATTTAAATAGTTTACACACAGTAAACAAACGTGCCCATCGTATCGAATTTGACTGAGACTTACAATTCTATAATCGTACTTCATTAACATGTACTTAAATTTAATAATCGTATTAATTTGCGACATTTAATAGGTACTATTGCTTTCAAAAATATCCAAGTCTGTGGTTATAAATTAATCTGTATGACAAGGTTGGATGTACAATTGGAACCCATCACAAAGAGATGCTTATCGGTCGGTTATTTAACCAAATTGGTAGGCAAGTACCTATGCAGTGTGTGCTGGGTGACCCTGCATCATAATAACAGGTGTTTAAATGTATGTACTGCTGTCAGTGTGTGCGTCTGGTTCGTACTTAACTCACGACAAGCCCGGCCGGTTTCATGCAAAGCGACGATTTCACGAACAATGACGACGAACGTCGCTCTACCGCAAATACTCTTGTTTGTTTCTACCATATTCACGTTCCATATAAATTTCAACTTACTACTGTTACAAATAAAGCTTAATATCTATTGCGTTTGTAAAATTTAGCTAGAGTTAATATTCAACTGCCATTTTGGTACAAGAACGACTCGGGTGGCGGTGTCTGTTCGGTTAGGGCTTACAATACGAGCAACGCCATCTATTGTATTCGTTTAATAAATTATAATCAATAAAAGGGGGTTTCTTTGTTTGTTTGCAAACATTTTAATCATCATCATGTGTGGTATTATTTATTATTACATATTATAAATTTCACTTATTAGCGTCTACTATATACAAGTAAAATTATATACACGATGCATGAATATAAAACTTGTATTCGTTTAGGCTTTTGGAAATAAATTTGTCTGGCTTTTTTTTTAGATATTTTGATAACATTCATTAAGTAATAGTGATTTGCATAAAATTTTAAAATATTCATTATCGAAAACTAACTGCTGTTATAATCGAACTTTTTTAAATCTTTGTTTTAAGAAAATAGACTGATTTTTTTGTAGAAATGGTAATAGGCTGCAAGTATTTTAAATGTTTACTATTGTTCCAGTTTTATTTTATTAATCTATCTGTACATATAAATAAAATTGGAGTGTCTGTTTGCAATATCGAAATAACCACTGTTTACTACATGCATATGAATATACTATATACGGTATTTACACCAAAATAACACTTTTTACATTTTTTGTCGGTCGGTATGTCTGTTTGTTCCGGTTAATCTATGAAATGCCTGGATCGATTTTGACGGAACTTTTTATGTAGATAGCTGATGTTATGGGGAGTAACTTAAGATACTTTTATTTTATAAAATAATCTTTTTTGCTAATTTATTGCTTTTGATGCGAAAAAATCTTCGCCGGGTCAGCTAGTAAGTAATATAAACTGTGGTTTCTTTTGAGCTATAAGAGAAAGCGTTTCGTGAACGTAAAAAGATGGCGATGACATCACGGGGCCTATTATTTTTTACGACCCGATGACATTTGTAATCATATTAAGAGCGTCATTAGAAGCATTAAAAATAACGGAAACAGTTACAAATAAATAAATATATATATAAATATATTCATAAGGGAAAATACATATTAAGATATCATTTCATAAACATTATGTCTAATAATCACAGGTGACATGATAAACAGAATAACCAAACATGAACCTCCTCGTTCCACTAAATTAAGAAACCAACGATGTATGTGCTTTTGAAGTACGTAATTCAGATATACTATTTTTCTCTTTTTATGCTGAATTATGAAGGAAAGCAATAAACTCTGTCGACGCTAGTTAAACATATGCGTCCTTATCCATATCTCTCTTATACGTTTATTGCAAACGGAAACTCCAGCTGAACTCTTCTCTCAGACCGGAGTTATTACTCATTGATAGACATACGACTCTATCGTACCAAATTAACGCCCCCTTAAAGGGGGAAGAGAGAGAACATAACCGTACATCGCATGTAATAATCACTTTAAAAACCCACTGTTTTATTTACGTCGTAAATACGTCTTTTAGTCATACTATTTTAAATATAGAGATAATTGAAAAAGATAATAATAGACAATTCAGCTGAGATTTTCTTTTTTTTTTACATTTCAAAAAGACAAACGGCATTAAGTCTTGGTCTCGATGACTATAAAACGGTAACAAAATGCCAATTTATGTAAGGTACACGATTAAAGTTAAAGAGATTGAATTTGGAAGGAGACCAGAGGTTCAATTAAACGTGGAACGGAAAGGAGAGAGATGGCAGATACATGATACTCCGTGCCCAAGACCGGGATGGGAAAAAATAAATAAAAGCCGAAAGAAATCGTATTGAGAATAGCCATTAAGGTGTTAATGAGGTTCTTATTAAGCCGTCTCCTCCCTATGGGTGGTCTCTCTCTGGTGCTCCTTTTTGTTAATTAATTATTAAACAGATTAAATTTAAACTTAATTATCAAAATGTGGATCGCTAGTGACAATGGAAAAGATAAACTTTATGATAACTCTTTATTTGCGTTTCATTTTAGTTATGTTATGTGAACCTATTGGTAAGTTGTGTCGCGTGAAATTAATAGTCTGTTATTAAAAAAAAAATATGCCACCCATCATAATTAAGAAGTTTGCTCTTTTATTTTAAGAGTCGATTGAAAATGTTCGAAAGCAAGGAAAAATTAAATTGAAACCAGTTAGTAGATATCGTGAAATAAAAACTGTTTTTTTTATGGGATAGGAGGGCAAACGTGCAAAAGAATGCGTGTCACCTGTTGTTAAGTGAACAGCGCTGCCCCTGGACACCTGCAACACATATAGTGGTACAGTTGCGTTGCCGACCTTTAAGGGAGTAGGATGAGAAAGGATGAGGAAAGGAAGTGGGCCTCCGGGTATCTTTCTCTCCGTGCAAAACGCGGCATGAGTCACTTTACGTCGATCTTCTGAGAGGTCGCGGTATTTCCCCTGTCAAGCCGGTCCATTCAAGCAGCGAACTGCTTGGCTCTACCACTGTTAAAAGTACTGTTAACAGTAACTGTAATTCAGTATTTGTATATTTGGTTCAAAGAAAAAGGTGACAAGCCTATTTTCATACAATAAGCACAGTCAGAACGCACACTAATATTTTAATATTGTCACCTATTTTTTGGACTGGAATAGGAAACAAACCCTAACAACACCTATGCTACTGCAATACGTACTTTTATTATTTTATGATATAATTGCATACAAACATAATCTTTACGGTCTTCAATAATAATTAAAATATTTAACTTTCAAGAACTCCCTCAGAACGTGGCCCCTTGTGAACCTATTAGACTATAGAGAAGCGTCTGATAAATATTTGTTTTATTACATTATTTCAAACAACTAAGCCAATAGTCAAGTCAAACGATATTTTTTAACTAAAAAAATAACAATAATTGTAATAATTTCAGTAATTGCCATTTTTTTCATTGCTAGACTCAGTGCTCCAGGTCTGATTAAAAAGTAATGAGATCTATTCAGGCTCACACCAATGATTTTTCACGATTCACTATCGACACTTGTGTGTGATAAATATTAATGACTGAAAACATTGTACTTGGTGTATAGCGTTAGATTCCGACACCTATATCATTTGGGACGTAACGAGTTGGCGAGTAGATAGTTAACAGCTGTCCACATTGTAGAAAAAGGCGTGAATATTCGGTGTGACATCAATAGCTTTTCTCGAAACCATAGTGTAAATCATCTATGCCAAATTTGTGGCAAGAGACTTATAATATATTTCATAAGACAAAGTCAAGTCAGCTATTAAATAATGAGTTAAAAACAATAATTATCAAATCTATACAATTAATTACAAAATTCTCGGTAGTTTGTTTGTTAGTATCGGCGGTCCAGCGGTCGAGCACCCCGCTTCTGAATCTAGAGGTCGCAGGTTCGAATCCTCACACTGGCTCACACCAATGACTTTTCGAAGTTCTTTTCGGAAGTTGTGTGAAAACTATCGACTACTGAAAAACTTTGTGCCTGGTACGGCAATAGGTTCCATTTGGGACGTACACAAAACGGCGAGACGAGGCTTAGCAGCCGCTGCCTACACCTTCAGGTAGAAAAAGGCGTGAAAATATATTTATGTATGTATGTTTTCTCTGTAATTAAAATAAAATAGTAAAAACGAGCTCCAGTTTCAGTTCCCGACTCTCTCAAGGAATAATTATAATAGCTTTTAGGAATGAATGTTGGATTTATGTAGTCGAGAACAATTAAACGTGACTTGAAAATGGCCACTTAATCTGAATGTGTGCACTTATAAACAATGTCCAACGTTCTGATAATTGAGTTTTCACATTCAATTTACTTAACTATTTCATAAATCGATAAGAAAAACTTGATTGAAATTAGCTGTAATAAAAATTATCGACAATTGATTTTTAAACACACAACGCCATCTTGTTTCCGAGCTTGGGTGAGTTCTAGAGCTTGATGATGAGTGTATGTACATACGTGTATATATATATATATATATGTCCATATATTTATATATCCATATATATAAATATAAGGCCTCCAGGTTCATTGGTCGGTTCAGTTCTATCACCAACTGAGTACAAATATTTATAATTAGCATTGTTTTTTCTATGCTATGTTTTATGTATATATTTACAATATAAAAGTGTAGGTATTAATATCCCCTATCGAGTTTTCATAACACAAGCATTTAGTTAATTAGTTTGGATAACTAGATGGAGCTGCGTTTATTTTGTCCAAAAACGTTATGACATATATACATAACTTTACGCCAAATCCCTTGAGGGGTAAGCAGAGAGAACGGGGCGCCATAAGGCATGATTCTTACACACCTCAGTCGCTTCGTTGACTTACATAACGCTTTTCATGCACGCGCGTCCGTTTTTGAGGCTCCTAACATCACCTTACTCCAGAACACGTTCTATTTGGTCATGGAATATGTGTCTTGGCCGTCCTCGACTCCTACATCCATCCGCTATTGCATTGTATATAATAAAACCTTATTATTTATACATTTATGCTTATTTTTGTTAATACCAATGTTTTTCAAGTCTTTAATGTTATCTTCTGTTGTAGTAACGTTATCCATCGGTGTATTAATTAAATAATTTGTGATCGTTTGATCTTGGCGGCATAATACACATATCTAATCGAGAATTTCACTTTCAAAAATGCATAAATTTTATTAAGTAATTGTTAATTTTTTTATATGATAGGAGGGCTAACGAGCAAGCGTGTCAGCTGATGATCAGCGCCGCCCATGGACACCTGCAACACATATAGTGTTACAGTCGCGTTGCATTACTTTAAGGGAGTAGGATGGGAAAGGTGCGGAAGGGAGGTGGGCCTCCGAGTACCTCTCTCATCGAACGAAACACGGCAGGGGCCACTTTACGTCGATCTTCAGAGAGGTCGTTGTATTTCATCGATCGAGCCGGCTCTTCCACTGTTGGATAATCTATATATATATAAGAGATTTCCACCTATATATTGACTCATCACGATATCTCTGGAACCATAAGGCGTAGCGACTTGAAATTTGGTAGGATTATTCCTTTCGCCGAGTAGAGATCAGCTAAGAACGGATTTTACGAAATTCCACCCACAAGGGGGGTTGCGGGGGTGTTAACAATGGAAAATTCCCATTTTTAACCTATAGCTGCTATCGACTTCAAATTTGTCGAAGATATTGCAGTATTAACATAGCGGGGCAGCAGTTATTACTTTTGATGCGAAACAGAGTTCGCCGGGTCAGCTAGTATATTATATATTAAATTATTCGTAGGTTATGGTTTTGAATATAGTAGATACCTGGTTACTACATAGACTCAGTGATATCACGTAGTATCGATCTAAACATTTTTTTTTAAATAATTAGTAAAAAATATAAACAAAGTCACATTTTCATTAAAACCATTGATGATAACTTTTTCCACGACATTGTTATAATTTATAACTAACATCTGTCACTTATGCGTCGTTATATATTCTAATATCTATTACAGCATATAAATGTATATATATACATGTATACATATAAAACGCCATAAATCCAGTGATGCAATATAGTATAGCCGGTGAAATGTGGGTGGCCTTATCAATAAGGTACATCAACGAATTGACACAAATGCGTTATACATAGATTAGGCTATATATGACAACAGATAAGAATATTGTAAAAAGTACCGCCAAGCAGTGATTGACACTGCACGTATTTACATAATGATATCCTGGCTTAGATATTACATATAAACCTTCTGTATCGGACCGCCTTATCTGCTCAGCATATAAGTGTTTTTTTTTAAAGATATGATGTCACACGATTAAAATAAAGATGGTTGAAATTGTAACCGAAGCCGAGTGTTGTGTTATGTGTACTTCAATCTCAAATCCCCTATTAGATGAATGGGTAAGCACGGTCAGGATTCGGACTCATGATGAACTGGAAATCGGAGTTTTTAATCACTAGAGATGATGATATTAACGTTTCGCATTAGGTCATATCCCTTAATATCCTCTAACGTCACCCACGGGAATAGTACCGGGAAAATTTGTTATGACAATATAAATACTAATAATTATTCAGTAGTACAGTATAAATTGACAAACTGTTACCAGTAAAACAGACCCTCGTCTCATCGTGGAAGCGTTAATTACTCCACAAATATACTTATTGTCGTAGTAATCGTTTGCTTGACTACTTTAATGAGTGGTCAAACAGTGAGAGCGGTCGGGCGGTCAGCCGCTATATGCCGGGGTACTGGTAGGGTAATAAATCTTCGGATTTTCCCCGATTTTCCCGGACGTCCCGCTGCGGCCGGCAGCCCCCACACCAACCTCCCGTAACACTCTTATAAATTACCTACACGTTTTCGCTATAAATAATCCAACACTCGCACTAAATGCATTTACTATTGTTTGAATACACCTCGAAGTCTATTAATAACATGTTGGAATATACGTTTGTATATTTTGTTCAACAATATTTCGTCTATAATCGTATATCGTTTCAATTTTGGCTATATCATATCTAAAGTATATTATTGTAGACGTTAAGTCAGCATTGTTAGACGTTACAGGAAATTCGCTATACGCCCTTGTCGGTTACGGAACTGTGAGATATTATGATCTTTCCGTCCGAGGGCCGTCTGCGATTAATAATCTTTGAGCGAAAAGTTTTGCGGTCCACAGTTTGACCCAAGGAAGCCAGTTAATGCGTGATAATTGAAAGTTTTACGAAGAACTGACGAGGGGTCGGATAAGTCCGTGGATATATTTATAATTATGCTGTATGTGTGTTATTTACTAAGCGATCTGTGACCACTTAACATTATAAAGGTGCGTATTTTGACCGTTATCTCCACCGGAAGTTGGAAAAAAAAAAGTGATCCAGGCGTAATTTTTGTCCGCGCCGCTCGGCCCCACTCCGCTCGCTAAGCATTAGTTGAATAAAACAAGGTGTCGATTAAACTCGAGATAGCTTTTAACTGCCTTATTATTTAATTTTTTAATTTTGCTCACGAACGTCGGCATTTGGGTTCCGTATTCTAAAAATGATGAGGAAGAAAGAAAGATTTTATAAAAATCTTCCCGTTATTTTGGTAATTAAATTTGCAAAATAGTAGTCCTATTTTTGGAAATTGTTGAAATTTTAGTAAATACGTTCAACAAATATGTTAATCAAATTTAAATATTTTATCAATTTAAAGTAAGTGCTAAAACATATAAAACTATATCTCATTTAACTACACCGATGCCTTAATATATTGCCTATTTTGATATACATAATATTTATTTGTACCAAATCTACGGAACCCTGTGCTGATCATGGTGTACATGCTCTTGACCTGTTTTTATTTATTGTTAAATGTTTTAATTTTTGACTATAATTTACAAGCTAACAGAAAACAAACTTAAGACAAAGAAAAGATGGCCCGACTCATTTGTTGGACGGTCTTTTTAGTATTTATTTAATTTTGTAACGTAATCGAATGAAGCCTCTTATTTAAGGCTTTATTATAAATATATATTAACTTAATAATCTAACTAGAATATTGATAGCTATGTAGTTCTCATTTGCGTGACATATTTTAGAGCTGAATGGTAGATCAGACTTTTTTTGCCATATTAATTGCCATTTTTTTTTTGTAATTTATAGTATTTGTTTTTAAAATTAATATAATATTTTGATAGTTAATATTACGTTACGTTTTATATTTCTTGGATAGACATTAAACGAGTTGATTTATTAAATTATTACATACCTAAACTTTCTCCTATTATTTGTTTGTGCATTTGTTTGAGGTTAATTTATACAATACGGTTTCGATTTTGAATAACTTTTTTACTTAAATCAACTAGATATTCTTTTGGGAATTCAAGAAACCGCGGTTGAAGCGGCGGGGTACTGCCGTTTATTTCTGACTAGGTTTTTCATCAAATCATTGAAATTTTAAGTTTTAAGTGTTATATTTATTTGTAGTATTATTTGTAGTATTATATATGTTAATAAGATGAAATTAGCTATATGTTTCTATCTATTTCTGTTTAAAGGTTTACCCTGTTGGACTAATAAATAGATCCACAAATTTTTAGTATTTTAACATTAATAAGCTCTAATATATACCTTAAGTGGTATAGACTATATATCTCAGGCTTAATGGCGGCATTAGTAAAACTACCGACTACAGAATCGTGGTTTGGCGGGTTCGATCCCGACCAGAGTACAAATATTTGTGACAAGCATACATGTCTGGGCTTTTTCATATTTCAATTTCATATCCATAACACAAGCATTTAGTTGCTTAGCTTGAAACTAGAGGGCGATGTATGTACTTGTATCCAAACGTTTTTATTAAATTATTATTGAAATGAAGAAAATATACTTTAGCTTTGGATAAATTCTAAATTTTATTAAAAGATAATATACATAAACATACATAAATAAACAAAAAGTCTCGGTAGCTCAGTGGTCGAGCACCCCGTTTCTAAATCTACAGGTCGCGGGTTCAAATCCTGACACTGGCTCACACCAATGACTTTTCGAATTTGTTTTCGGAAAGTTACGTGTGATAAATATCGATCACTGAAAACTTTGTGCCCGGTATGGCAATAGGTTCGCCACCTATTCCATTTGGGACGTAAACATAACGGCGAGACGAGGCTTAGCAGCCGCTGCCTAAACCTTCGGGTATCAAAGGCGTGAAGTTATGTTATGTTATACATAAATTCACGCCAAGTCCTTTGAGGGGTAAGCAGAGAGAATATAGCGCCATAAACCACGATTCTTACATGCCTCAGTCCCTTCTTTGACTTAAAAAGCTCTTGTCATACACGCTCGTCGATTTTTAATGCTACAGGACTCGTTCTATTTGGCCATGGAAGGTGAGTTGTGGCCTTCCTCAACTACTTCCATCATGCTTTTGGATTGCATATCTGCTTAGTCAATCTTGCATCATCCATTCTTTCATTCTACATTTCATTCTACATGTCCGAACCATCTTTACAGACAAGTTTGATTAATAGTTTAGTTTGCGAGTAATTAACGTTTATTTTCTATGGTGTGCTAAACTCACTGAAAAAATGTACACAGACCCTTCAATTTAGCACAGATTAAAAAAAATATATTATGACATGAGATTGTACATTTAATATTAATAGGTTCGGGACCACCACTGTGGTGAATATTAATCCAATAAAAAAATAATGCACATCATATAAATGAAACGTCCAACAATTTAGCCGTTCAATATAGATGTCACAAAATGATGGCAAAACTTTACAGAAATACAGTACCTACACAGTAGGTTTTGTATTCAATGGAGAGAAATAATCGTTGTGCAGTGCTTTAGCAGTTGGCAAATTTCGTGAGTGAAGTTTATGTTGCTTTTTTTTTCGGAAAGTTATTGTAGCAATTCGGACAGATGTCACGGGCAGGGAATCCTCGCCAACAAAAGCTCCATGGGAGCTTATTGTGCTCTGGATCTCCCCCCCTTTTTAGACCTACCCGATTTCATCATTACCGCTGACACCTCTAACATTTATTTCTGTAGCAAAACGATTCACATAAATTATTTAATATATATTTATGTATTTATACATAGTTTATGGCTTTAAATGGTTTTTAATGTCCCTTATTTTTATAAGCAAGTAATTTATAAGTGCATAGGTGTCCCTTACAGCTGCGACTCACCCTAAATTAAGAGTTATTAGCGCGATGTCAGATAAATACGTTGTTAAATCATAAGCAATCAATATAATTAATGGTTTTTATTTGACTTAATGGTTTTAAGAAAATCTAACCGGATGTTCTGAATGATTTATCAGAACAGATAGAGATTTAGATCTATGGCAATGGACGCGTTAAGTGCCCAATAATTAATTTGGCGACTCAAAGTAAAGCTGCCTACACTCTTAATTATTGAAGGCATGATTGTGTGTAAAAGTACTCAACATAACTTCACACCTTTTTTACCCGAAGGTGTAGGCAGCGGCTGTTAAGCCTCGTCTCGCCGCTATTTCCGTCCCAAATGGACGATGGTGTCGAACCTATTGCCATACCGGGCACAAAGTTTTTCAGTCATCGATATTTATCACACATCACACTTAACTTCCGAAAACAATTTCGAGAAGTCATTGGTGTGAGCCAGTGTCAAGATTCGAAACCGGACCTCTGGATCAGAAGTTGTGTGCTCGACCACTGGACCACAGTGATTTCTTGCGTGTGTAAAAGTATGTTTATGTAAATTGTGAAAGTTGTTGAATATAGTACATACAGTGATATTAGTATTAAAATAAGTTGTTCTATATCAAATACATGATGATATTTGATTAATTAAATTTTATTATTAAATTTTATCAAAATTCCGTTTGTCAGAGCAGCTTCGTAATTAATAGATTTTAATCTAAAGTTGTAGTCACGAGTTGTGCAACGGTCTACGTCCGCAGGAATGGTATGTTGAGGACAAGTGTGACCGCCACATCAGTACCGCGAATCAATCACTGGCTGGCTTAATAATTGATTACTGTAGAAGTAGCTTTGAGTGAGAAAGAGAAGTGAGCGAGGAGCGTGAGAGGGAACGTCGTCGAAGCCAAGTCTCCCTCGACCTAATTACCTCTGTCGCCCTCCACACGCGCACGGCTCATTAAGGACCGTCTGTTGTTTGTACTCCTAATTAAAGTAGAGCTTTATCGGTCTCGGGGTAGCTTCTAATTGATATCATTGCCATCGTTTACGATCATTGAATTACGTCTGCCGCCGATCGCTTACCGAAAGGTTCACGGCTGTTAACCTGACCGCACACTGCCTCTATACTTGAGCTACAATTGACTTGTTTAATCCCACTTTATTGTTTATTTATTTATGGGGCACGCCCGCTTTTCGTCTTTACGCTGAACACTTTATTTATTTATATATATATATATTGAATTTCAAACTAATTATATTATTGAATTAGAGTTTATTTAACTGTAATATGTAGCTGTATATAAATTAATTCACTAGTTAATTCTATATCAATGAATTTCTAATTCAATTTATAATGTATTTGATTTTAGTTTGGCTGTAAAATTGTTATTGGTATTATTTGTATTTGTTATTATTGTACGTGTGTATACGAGTGTGTGTTTCGGTTGTGAGAGCAATATCACGCTCAATATAATGTTTATTATATTAAAATGTTAAGGCGAAATGTCTTTTGGTACAGTTGTCGAGTGGAAAATAAGCAATTTCGTTTAAATCACAATCTAGGCAATTCTTTGATACCCGTGAAATTGCCGTAACGAAATAAATGTTAAATAAAACGTAAAACAAAATTATTATTGTGCCTCCACAAACAAATAATTGGAACGGGGCATGTAGCTGAAACGCCCGCGCCCGTCGCAGTTCGTTTTATGGCTTATTTTGGGGGAGAGCTTTATTGAACTTAGCCACGTTGTACTCGCGACTTACAAATACATGCCTTAACACGACATCGCCACGACTCAAATTTGCTTGTAGTCCGACCGTTGCGTCACTATCGTGCGCCATGAAATGACTTTTTCGTTTGTATTCCCTCTTTATCCACTTACGAGTCATTCTATTTTTTTTTTTGCTTTTTACCCACTCGCAACAATTCACTTTTAGAGGATTCAGCTAGTTGCTTCCTTATTATTTTTGTAACATGAATAATTTTATTTATGCGTTTCACGCATAAACGGCACATAAAGTATTTTTTTTTTTATAATTTTATTCTAAATATTAATAATTTTATAGAATTTATGGCGTTGAATAAGTAGAAGTAGTTTATATGGAGCTAGGTGTTATTGTGGTTTATGTTATGCTGAAGTCGTAGTTTTGTTGGCGCCCAGCAGTCAGGAAACCGAGTCGCTGGCATGATGGAGAGCAGTCGATTTGGCAAGGCTCTGGGTCGCAGCGGCGCCTCGGGCGACGTCGGGGGTGCGCGCTAGCTCAAAAGCGACTTTAACCACCAATAGGGGTTCGAATTTATGAAGCGTCAAATAACTTATCACCAGTTTAATGCAATGAAATAAATGATGCTTATTTATGAACCGCACAGATCAGTAGGACGTGAACTTTGTCTTTTTTTTTTCTTCTTTCTATTTTTTTTTGTTTCTGGGGTCACGACGGTAGTTGCGTTTTATTTATGGGTCTAGCGACGCGTGTGAATAACGTTAATAGTGGGGCTCTCTTCCCCCGCGCCATTTCGCTACTGTTTATATTTATTTGGGGTTGATGTAATGAGTCTATCTGGTGCGCTGACTCGCGGAATCTGTGGCGAATTGATTAAAATGTAGTTAGACGCTCGGCGGATAGGAGAGGGTGTTCAACGTGATAAGAACTTTAACGAATATTAATTACCAGTTTTAAATGGAAACAATACAGTCATGTGACGTGTAACATTTTCATTTTATTAAGATTGTTGAACTTGATAATTTTCAAGGGTTATTCAAAATACAACATAATTACTAACATTGATTTGTTTTGTTGTTTACGTATTTGACGCCTGATTTTGGTATCCGGTTCTTCTCATGATAGTCCAAACAATTAGATTGCAGCCGCTTATAACGTATACTTCCACGTTTTAATGTTTTAAAAATGTAGAAAATATCCTTCAAGGCACATTTTTGTAACGAATTATATTGTACGAGTTTAACCGCTGAACTTCATTCCGCGCTACAGTCAATGAATGACAAGAATAAAGATTTTATTTTTAATTATTCAATATATTGTTAAAGTCAGATTGTGTTATGTTTGTGTTTTTAACGAATAATTATTTACTGTTCGTATTTTTTTTTAAATAAAAGAAATCCTATGTTACTTACGATTATCAGCTGAGTAGTTTTTGCGTAAAAACGTAACAAATAAATCTACTATCGCATTTATAATATTAGTATGATTTCAAATATTATTATATATCATTATTTTACTTCAAAAAACTCTATAAATAACCCTTTCATACATTTAGGTCTGACGTTCTCTTGGGAGGTTGATTTTTTCAATTTTATCAATTTAAAATAACTCTTATTTCTCATTGAAAATTATAAAAGTAATACATATGACTACACTAAAAGTATATTCAGTATGGCCGATGTATTATTCGGTTAATAATGGCATCATTATTATTTGGTGAGGCACGTGCTTTACGAGTCTCTAATACGGAGGGCGAGACGATCATCACTCATAGTTAGGGAACCCCGATTCCCGACCTCAGAGGGAAACCTCCCAGCCCTGTCACCGGCAGGAAAATGAACAATTTTTATCACACCACCCACAAAAGAGTTGCAGTTAGTATATTTGTCATAGAATTAGTGTTTGGGGTAAGTCGAAAAAGTGCAATGATTACTCAGGGATGTGATATGTATTAACTTCTTACTTTTATGCTTATTTTTTTCTTTTTATCGTTGTAAAAATATGTATATTGTGTTGTATGTAAAGATATTATAAGTAGGTGTATTATATATTATATGTAGGCAGTGGCTTTTAAGCCTCGTCTCGCCGTTATGTCTACGTCCCAAATGAAATAGGTGGCGAACATATTGCCATACCGGGCACAAAGTGTTCAGTCATCGTTATTATCACAAATAACTTCCGAAAGTAATTTCGAAAAGTCATTGGTGTGAGCCAGTATTCGAAACCGCGAACTCTTGATTCAGAAGCGGTGTGCTCGACCACTGGACCACCGAGACAAAATTTATATAGGATAGGATAAAAAGATTTCTGACAATAAAAATTGGTCTGTACCTATTTATATTGCCAGATATTTTTTTTTAAATATCTTTCCTATTTGGATATCAAGAAACTTAAATAATAAAATTAATTTAATCAATATGTTTAATAACTTCACACCAAGTCTCTCGGCAAAAAGGAAAACTAGAGACTTAACAATATTTTTTTTTTTTACCAACTTTTATATCTCCTATGCGAAGTCACCGTCTGATTGAACACGATCAATTTGATTGAGGAAAGTGCGACGCGGCTTTCATCGACACCTACATCTTACCGCTTTTTCACTGTTTATCTACTTAGTCAGTCTTGGTACTACAATTCCGACACATAAACAAACACAACTTTCACACTTTTTCTTTCAAAAATAAAAAAAAAATAGAAAATAAACTGGCGGAAAATAAACACGAGATATTTATAAAAAAAATATATATATATAACAGACCATTCGTGAAACAATTTAATTACAAGTAGGCAATGAGAAATTTTTAAACGATCTTATTAATTGTTTCATTTTTTTTGTACCAATGTATTTAATTAAATACAATTAGTTTATAATGTTAATTCGCGAAAAAAATATAAAACCGTGTACATACCCCCTTAAATACTGTTTGTTTTTCATATCGAGGTATGTTATTTTTCATGGTTAAAATTATAATAATCTTGGATTAGCATTATAACAAAATAAAACAATAATAATAAAAAAAAAACAATTAAGGTCAAATTTCTAACAATACATTTTGTTTTTATTATAAATGCATACATGAATATAAATATATAGGGTATTGTTAACCATATTTATTTTAATGGTGAAATATAGTGTTGTTTAAACATTTCGATAGATGGCGTTAATAATGTGTACATTATTTGAAAGTAAGGGAGATAAAAATAACAAATAAATAATGCAAGATGGATCCTTTTTCGCTCGGTGAGTGAACAAGTGGACTTGTAATTAGGAGGTCGCAGTTTCTCGTCTGATTAGTATTTTGCTGTCTCATTTTTTTTTAAGTATTTTCGTGTAAGAATCTTGTCTTAAGGCGCTCTGTTCTCTCTGCCTAACCTGCAAGAAACTTGACGTTAAGTGTATGTATATACGAGTGTGTAGGTACTAGTAGTTCAGGTAGCTTAGAAACTACTGCTTCTAATTTTGAATCTAAGCAGTCATTTATGTACCTTAAGTATCCGAGTCAGAGAGTCAGTCAGTGAGTCCAGATGTAATATCACCAACTTTCATATCTAACTATCTTAGATATTGGTGAAGACTTGAATTACATCTGAATAATTATCTGCATCTATCTATTGCAGTTTTAGTGGTTTTATATAAGTGAGCACCTATTTCCATACCCTTTCTGCTTTCTAAGTACCTAAAGCCAAGCCTGTCCTCTTGGTCAGGTGGCAAACGTATACTTTAGCAAGAAGATTTCTGTTTGATTTGTGCTTCTGTGTTAGAATCCTAATACACTTAAGATTTTTTGGAATTAACCTTACCTTAGGCACTTAGTAATTCCAAATTAGTAATTATAAATTAGTAATTATATAACTTGACCTCTTAAAACTACAATCTTCATGTTGTATTTACAATCTTTATCAATAAATGGTCTTTAAAACCCTGAAAGAATATTTCAAATCGGATAAGTAGAAAGTAGTAACTGAGATTTAACGCGTTAAACATAATTTTTAATAGCTGTATCGATGGCATCACTATAGGAACTTACCAAATACGGATCCAAATTCGGGACCTATCAACTGGAAGTCGATATAATAAACCCAGCTGACTTGATAAGATAAATAAACACAATAAGGCTTCAATTAAAAAAGCTTACATTTTAAACTGTAACAATTTGTCTAGACAATCAACAAACGTGCTGTTTACGTAGCAAAACTCCATTAAGCCTATTTTTCTTGTGCAGTAATTATGCTATTAACTTGCGTATAGCTTCTTGCTATTCTAATAAGGTTTGCTACCTGGTTGTGTCGGTTCACGGTAATTTTTTTTGCATTTTTTTTGCTTATTTCTCTGCAATTATCTACCTAACTACAAACTTTTTATTCATCGCTTTACACTTTTCAATACTTATATATCGTTGCGCTAATCAAAATGCCTCAACGTTGATCATTGCCTTGTCAGGTTTTTTTTGAACAATACGTCGATGATGTCCGGCTTTGTACATTGGTTAGTTTAGTATATGAATAATTGTTTGAAAATAAAAACGTTATTATTATAAATGCTAATAATAATGATTAAAAAAATATGTGACAATATCCTAGTTTCTCTACAACTGATTGTTTGCTGATCGTATCGCCAGTATAATTCTCTAACACGCGTTTTGAATTTTACTATTCAATTAAATAATTAACAATTATCAAAAAATGACAATTCAAAAAGATTGAATTTAATCATTACCAAATTGAGTCGGAACTTAATATGCAATTTGTCGTTTTGAAAATGAAAAAATAAATTACATCACAACACACGACGTATACATTTTTCTTGCTTAATAGTTAATAGTGGTAGGGGTTAAAAGGGGGGCCGGGGGTCTGGGGGCATCAATAAGCTTGCTCTTTTTTTTATTCAGTTATCGCCCAACAACCAGTATCATACGTGTCATAATGCTTCTTCTCATTTTATTAACAGAAGAGATTGGGGTGATACAAGGGAGAGAGAGTCAGTCCCCGAGGCGTTAGAATCGTTGGCACTTTTAATTTAGTTGCTCTTAATGCATGCGAATAACTGTGTGAAGAGGGTAGTAACAACCCCGCTGCTCCACCTTACTGCTGTTAAATAACTATCACGCGTACACAGTGTGTAAGGCTTTAATAGTTTTGCCCCCCCCCCTACATTTCACGTCCATACATTATGCAAATACGCCAGTGATATGTCAGCCGAGTACACTTGGGACTTTTATTGTACTCCCCCTCTCCATCAGTTTATACCCCTTTTTATTAAGTTAACTTTAATTAAATTCAAGCCGACGTTATTTGTAAGGCCGATTGACTGAAAGGTATTAAGCGTCGAGATTTATCCGATTACAATGTCGGTTTATCGGTGCGATGTACTCTATGCTTTTATGTTTAACGTATTTATATTATTGAATTTAATTTGAATTTGATCTCTCTATCGAGCGCCCAGATGCAAAAGCAGCACGCGATTGCAAAAGTTGTGGGTTCGAATCCACACTCACATCGATGACTTTTTGGTAGTTATGTACGATAAATATCGACGATTGACAACACTGTGCCCGTTATATGCTAAAAGTTTATGTCAGCTATTCGATTTGGGACTTAAAAGTACGGCAAGTCAAAGCCTAACAACCTCTGCCTACCATTTGACTTTTACCGGTCACTTGTCTATTTAGTTTACCTAATACTTGCTATAGTTAACGTAAATATTGATTATACATTAAAATTAAAGTATAATAAACTTGTAATATAAAATAAATGCGACTTAAATACATTTGTTAGGATGTTTACTTATTGTATCGTCTGATATTCCAGAGCAACCCTTATGCGCTGAAGGAAGGCGGCGGGGAGATGTCCGCGTGGACCTCGGCTGGTCTCCAACCCTCCAGTGGCTACTACCCCTACGATCCGACGCTCGCTGCCTACGGGTAAGTCCCCAGGGTCTGTGAGACCCCCATAAGTCCAAAACGCCCGCGCCACTTTAGATAAAGCTCACGCCGCGCGGCACCCAGGATTATCATAATACCACCCTATCGGGACTTATCTCACTCTGTAATAGATTGCACTGCGAATGGCTCATGTTTGTATTTGGCGATTCGTTTTGACTTTAATCAATTTTGTTACATTATGCATATGTACGTACTAGATACCCCTCGTGTACCGTACTATTAGTGTTATTGGATTCGAACTCGTTATACTGAGTGATATGTTTCTTAAATAAAATACCATTAATGGTTTAAAAATATATCTTTTACGATTTATCTAATGAGTTATTTAGAAAACAAAATAATTCTTCGTTGATTATAATCATCCTTTTTCTTTAATCAGAGCGTTCTATAGAAAGAAAATTGACAATTTAGTTACGCTCTATTTAAATTTATTACAAAATTTTAATTTTAAAATATTTTTTTTTCCAAAATAAAAACAATATGAGTAATAGTATCAAGTATTATATACTAGTATCATATTATGATACTTACATGAGATAGGAACTAAATATTCAATTAGTTAAATGCAGATAGTGGCTATGTTTTTCGCATTCAATGAATACGGTAAACATACTCGTACCTATTATAGAAATACTATATGTACTTGTACAACACTTTCGTGAAATATAAGAATGTCGAATAATGATATGTACATATTTTAAACCAGTACTCGCGTATAGAAAATGGTATCGAGTCATTTATGGAACAACATATTATTACAGTATCGATAAAAAATCGATACTCGTATATATACTTATTACAGACACTGAATACACTACCAGTATCTTAATGTTACATTTACTTATAAGTTGTATGTTTACAGATGTCCAATAATTACAACAAGTTATCGATATTTAATTCATTGTAAATTGTATTTTTTTTATTTAAACGTAAAAAATTACATTCGTGTCTCATCAATGTTATAGTGTATGAGTTTATTGTGTACACCGTGGTATGCGCTAGGCAGTACTTGTCTGCCGCAAAGGACAAATGACCGAATAACCACTCCCGGTTGCAAGCCGTCCCTTTCCACCACGCGCACAACTGTTGTACAACTGACAGAGATAGATGGCGCTGTTACCAGTTCGCGCTAGTGCTTGATTAATTCGCTGTTTTTCTTTGAAACGCGATCACATGCCGCGTTGAGTTGACATTTTTTGAAAACTTATCAACCTGTCAGTCTTGCGAGAAAGATGGAAGCGCGGAGGGGGCGGACAAGGGGGGCGGTGGCACCAATCTCCTCACTCTGTTTATTATTTACATAACGTAACAATATTTCTTTAACCAGAGTTGCTTGTTAATCATCATCATATTCGATATAATATATGTAATAATTTTTTATACAAAAATATATGTGAATATCCATTTAATATAGATTTAACGGCGCATTTGAAATTTATCCATCCATGAATCACGTTGCGCGTCTGTTTGTCTGAAAATAAAAACAAATCATGGATCACATCAAAGCCAAGTTATGCTGACAATCCGGTTGCGCTCGACAAAATATATGGCGGGCGGTGCGTTATAATCTAAAAATAATTAGACGCGACATTAATTTTTTATACGTAAATAAAAAAAAAAAGATGGGTGAAAAAAAACTGAACGTTACGGGAACGTGACGGGACGTGTACGGAAATACCACGTGATATATAGAGAGCGGCCGATGTTCCAACACCAATTGTTCGCTAGACAGAAACACCGTGCATAGATAGGGTGATCCATTTATCCACTATCTATGAAAACATTACATACACAGACAAAGCAATATATCACACAATTATCACTGTAATATATTCTTGTAACGGTGTACAATAAACTATATTTTATACAAACAACACTCGTATTGTATCATGAAAATATTAAATGATATTTTTATTACACACGAACAGTACAAATATGAATATTCACATTCCGAATAATATGAAGTACTGGGCGACAAATATGTCGTTGTATTCCCAAGTGACGACAACCAAATCCTGAGTATATAAGTACATTTAAAATTCAAAATGGAAAACTTTATAAGGGTTCCATAAAAAAAGCGTAATGGTGGAAACTGCAATAAGTTAAGCGGAGAGTACAGCAACAAAACAAAGGCAACAACAAGTACCTACACTGCAAATTCGTATACACAAGCAAAACAAAACTTTATTTTTTTTTTGTTTGGAAGCGAGCGGTATATGGGCGCTTACGAATTTTGAGTACCGTTGGCAGTATTATTTGGAACAGCCTGTAATCTGCCACGCCCGCCGCGCGGCGAAATGAAAAATTACTCTTGCTATTTTTAAACCAAAACAGTCTGTTGGGTCGCAGTAAACGTACAAAAATTAGAGAAATGAGACGAGTGAAGAGGGAGCACTTGTGCTGCACCATTGAGATCAAAACGAGCAGGAAATTACAGCGCCCCGAGCTGAGAAGTACTGATTATTTATTTGTACGCCAACGATACGGTTTGTTACATTTGAAATAAGCGAGAGTAATGCAGCTCTCGTTAACGAGGCACGCAACCTGAACGACATTTACGACCGTTTAGCGCACACTGGATTCTATGATCCAATATCTATTAAGAAAGACCAGACAGTTGAATATATAAATGACTAATAGCATTTTACTTAAATGTCTAATGACTAATGGCTAACTTGAATATATATTAAGTAATGATAGTTGTTTTATTGTTGATAATAAGAATTGATACAAAACGGTTTTGGTTTTTTTAAATATAAATTTTGCTAAGCTATGTAAGGCCTAAGAAATATAGGTAAAGAAGTCGACTGAATAATAGACGTCTGTTTTGAAATCACAAAAAAAATTGTACTTGTTATAATTACTTACAATAATTGTATTTTCATATCAGTGTATTTTAAATAAATAGGTAGAACTAATTATTTGTTATACTAACTGACACGTTTGCTTGTATTTTTTCGTGTCGCAGTACTAAACCTATGCTGGTCTTTGGACTTAAAAAAGGTTTAAAACATGTACTGCATTGTCTTTATCTTGTTTTTTGTATCAGTTCCTGTACAAAATTGGCTATTTTAGTAAATTGATTTACATATTTAACGTTAAGACTCTAAGCATCCCATTATATAGATAGTTGAAAAGCTGTAAGAACTGAGTCAGCGAACTTCAAAAACCCCTTCTAAATCAAAGCTAAAAAACCTTAGTAATCAAGAGATCATTGAAATTAAACCAATGTAATATGTCTACCCTCACTTATAGAGAAAAAAAAACTCGTAAATGATAATTATAGTTAATAACATACGAAAAGCATTGAAACCAACTGAGCAGAACAAAGTATCATCAAAAATGTCTTCTGCGTGAGTAGCACTTGAGTTGCGAATCCTAATTCTAATACGACCCGGGCGTCCCCTAAAGTGGTGGATATTACTTATGTCTGTATTCATATATACATACATATATATAGATATATAGCTGTATGTAAGTATACGGTTAACAGGGAAGGGCACGTAGAGGCCCCAATTCCCCCAAGCGGGTAGATCGTAAAGCTTCGATACCGCGAATTGAATACATACTCTGCAAGCTCAAATATGTAGCTACGGTTGTAACACCCGCCCAACAGCACCGCTCATTGTCGGGGTGACCTAATGTACATGTCTTATATACCTACCCATCTATCTTTTTTTTTACAAAACAGTTTTCGCTACGCACTGGTTTTTCACATTTGGCAAATATGTTTCTGTAACTTTTCTTTTCTTGATGTTTAAACTCGAATGTCAGTATGACTGTAACGAAGTCCTGTGCTCTCTTATAGGCCAGAGGAAGTCAAACTTGTAACTCGCACCGCTGAATAAAATATTACCTCGCCTGGAATACTCTGGTATACCCCATCGGCAACTTCCCAAAACTGTGAAAGTTGCTGGAATCGAAATTGAAACATTTCAAAAAATTAAGTTCCAATGTTAAACATAGACACTACACTTCTAGCGACAAACTATATTTTTAATTCCATATCAAATTAACCGTTGAGTTTGAATAGCATTAAGTGTCTAGTGCAGGAAGTGTCACTAAAAATTAATCCAGACATTCATTTTGATGCGTAAACGTGGTGCGTTATTCAAAGCACGACTGTTCGTTTTATCTTAACGTCTACAAATTAACAAAGATACAAAGTATTTCCGCCCACCAAAAAATATTTACATTCACAGAGTCAGATGCATGTGTTTGTCTGTAGGGCGGGCGGGCGCGACGCGTAAGTGGACTGTCTAAATTAATTAACAAAGCTTAAGGGATACAACCCTACGCAACCGCTTCAGAGCTTCAACTGAGACCGGGTATTACTGAATCAATAAAATGTGAAAGCAATAAAGCGCTGATGCACAAAGTCGCAGCCGCTCCCTGTCGTCACTAACCACCGTAGATTTCTGAAGAGCTTATTCGTGTTCAAACTAATGCGGTTCGGTTCTAGCGGCTTTGCGTGGAAGCGCATTTGACACGCGTATTAAAATCTCCACGATACATGTTTAATATTAGAATACCAAATAATGGCGGAGGATTATTAATGTGAATTGTCAACATCTCATAACATCTTCGTCATAGGATATCACTAAATGGAACGAACTGATAGGAACTAGAGCACACTGCTTTTAAAAATAACTTTATTTGAGAAGAATATTACATTTCAGCTATAACAAGATATTTTAGATGGATAAGCTGATTAATTACAATTTCATGGAATCCGTAATCAAAGTGTTTTATGGTCCTTCGAGCCAGAATTTTTGAGCAAAAAAAATCCAAGAAAATACACGAAATAAATACATGTTTTAAAAAAGTGTCAACTCAACGAGTCTCGACACTCGGGCCAATGTTTGTAGTTAGTGACAGCGGCGGGCGGTTGTTGTGACCGCCCGCCGCGGTGACCGGCAATACTAGTATTAGCGGATGATGTCCGGTGGGCAAGATGGCGTCGCAATCGATTGGTGTTGAATACGCCTACGCTGCCCACGCCTGCGCTGCACCGCCTTGCAGTTGCACTTGAAATGCAACGGACCGCCTTTTTAATAGTAACTATTCTCCACAAACAATATAATATTTATAAGTTAGACAATTTCAAGTTATTCAAACTTATTTATTTGTTTCTAAGGTTTTCGCGAATCTCACTCATTAAAACAACTTTTTAGGATTGTATCGCGTTTATACTAAACTTATTTTTATACTTTTGTGCCTTAAATGTTCTGATACGAACTTCAAGGATTTCATTACTTATTAAGCTAAATTCAAAAATTATAATCTCCTAAAGAAAATATTTGGTACTTCAACGACGCTTTATCAAATAGGTAGGTAGGTAGATATTTGCCGCTTAATACGATTCGCGCCTGAGATGCTGTGTTAATTAATTATGATATTTTATGAATAGACGATATAAGGAACGAGTTAAACAGCATCTTTACTTCGTGAACGTTTCATTATAATGAACCTCACGTAACACATACCCTTCATAAAGTTTTGACTAATTAATGGCTTAACTGCGTCCTTAATTCGACACCAATATAATTAAGGTGGATATCTTAAACCTAAACCTAAAAATCTATGTACAAAACATAGAATAATAATTAAATGTCTGCCGAATTTGAACAAAAAATAGACTCATTTGAAGTTCTTTAAAAAGTAATTGTATTCGATCCAGAATGATCTGTTGAGTCCATAGATGACGAATGTCCCAGTTCCCACTATTCCCAGTATTCCAGTCTGTCCCATAAACTAAATATTCAAATTTTCAAAGGTAAATACCTACTAGTTAAATGACGAAAGATTTTTCAAACATCAGAGTCTACGTCAACGTGAGGGTTTCATCCATTTTCACACGTGAAGTCTATTTATTGGACCCCTCGGGCCGCGCCTTTATCATGTATAGGGAAAAATCGAAGTCAGGTACGAACACTGGTGGAACTACGAGGAAGCCACAATTACGTTCAGGGGATGCAAATGGGAAAATGTGGTGCGGCCCCAAAAAAAAAAGGCGATATAGAATATCGCTTGCGCTGCGATAGCTTTATTTTTGCTGCCGTTACGAGAAATCTATTGGCTCAAATAAAACGCCTATCTGCTAGGACTTTAAACTCAGTTTTATTGGTCCGTATATATATGCGTCGACTTATAGAGACTTTTATTATGTTATCAATTTATTGTGCATTGTTTCCTGTTTTATTGTGAGAGTAATGGCTTTAATAAAGAATATAAAATATATATTCATAGTTTTTTTTAAACAACTAATGAGAAATGAAAAAGGTTTGTATTTAGTGAATTTTAATTTGATTGCAATGATCACTCATTAATACCGAGTTCGAATCCAATTTTAGGGTATCCAGCTAAGTGTATATCTGTGCGAATACGTATAAAGGCTGTGCTGAGGTCGGAAGCGTAACATTATCATTAGATATATGGAAGTATAAAGATGTTTGTTGACAGATATGGAGCCGGATACGATCTTGCAGCGAGGCGGAAAAACGCTACCCGGGAATCAACAGCGACTCTGAAAGCGTGGCTGAACGAACACAAGAAGAACCCTTACCCGACCAAGGGTGAGAAGATTATGTTAGCCATTATTACCAAGATGACGCTAACCCAGGTGTCTACGTGGTTCGCGAACGCAAGACGCCGCCTTAAAAAGGAGAACAAGATGACTTGGGAGCCCAAAAATAAGACCGACGATGATGATGACACCATGCTCTCTGACGAGGAGAAAGAGAAAGACGAGCAAGAGGACAAAATCAAAACACACAAAGGTTGGTTGAGAATCATTAATGAACAACGTTTGATAGTCACCGCAAAATGTAAATAATTTAAAGTTTCAAAATAAAAAATAAAAGCGCAGACATTGTCAATTGAAACGGTCGACTATTGGGCGTTGATACTATTACCTGTCTATCTGTTTTGTATAATAAATTTATTACGACTGATTTTTTTCTGACTTTGAGCGAATTGTTGCAATATAATATATATAAATATATGATGTGGCGTGTTGTGTTGTTGATATAATTGCGATTGCGAATTTAATTTATTGGTAACATTACTAATTTGGTAAGTGTATTGTTGAACTGTGAGTATGGTTGTAAGCAGTTCCTGTTTGTAACGTACAGCGCCGGTGTTGTTAACCGTTTAAAATTACCTAATTTTGTCGGAGTATAAATCCTCCAGTGAATTGGCATAACGTGGCTGCGGGTCGTGGGTGTACGAGAGGAGGCGAAGGGGATGCAAGGGGCGTGCGGCAACCTGCCCAGGAGAGGAGGGGGAAAAGAGGGGGGGTGACTGGGTCTCAGGCGTGTAACTGTGCGTAACCGCTCCTCGCTACCGGATTTCCTATTCGTAGTAAAGTGGGCGGCGCCCGGGACCAAATTTCATATAATGCGTCTTCTGTTCGTTCGTTCCTACAACGGGCCGACTCCGAGGTCGCGTTCAGCTTGTCTGACGATCTGCCCTACTTCATGTTCTTGCCAAAGGATTTGTCGAGTTCGTGGATCGTTTCTTTTATGAGGATATTCCATTGGTACGTAAGTAACTACGGTTTAGGGGATTTATAACGTAACGTACTGATAGGAATGACTGCGACTCGAGTCACGGCTCTTTCGCCAAACGATAATTCTCGACATTTTATTGTATCTGGTGACATAGAAACGTTTCGTGAACTCGAGTTGTTTATACTCTAACGTCGGCCAAAACTTTTGGAAATAACAAAAACTTGAAATTAATGTGTAACCATTACAAACAAAAAGGATGTTTGCGTGCAAAATTTTAGTTAAATTTAAGTGGTGATAATAAAATCCAGATATAAGTATTGGTTACGGTACGTGAGAAACAGTGAGGGTGGGGATGGCAATTAGCTTCGCTTGTCAACAACATAAATTATAAGTAGGTATTGTTACAATAAAGATGGCTCCTATGGCGGAGTGTTTTGATTGTGAAGTTCGCGACGCTAATGGAGGCGCGAGGGCGTCACGCCGTAACGCCCGGCATACGCTCGTGTAATGATGCCGACTATTGTTAAATCTTGAGTGTACTTAATTCTGGGTACACGATGAGAGCCACTCTCCAACATGTATTCATAAAAAAAAGTTTTATACCCCACTTGTCAATTGTGAGAAATAAATTCTTTAAAGTATTTCTGTGATGTTTAAACATAAAAAAAAACATACCTTCACGCCTTTTTGTTAACCGAAGGTGTAGGCAGCGGCTGTTAAGCCTCCTGTTAAAATGAGAAGGTAAAAAAAGTTAAGTTAAAAAGTTAAAAGTTTAAATGTGTTATGATGTTTAAAATTTGTGTTTAAATTAAACTATGTATTAAAAACTAGTCAAATGACAATTCAAAATGATGTTTTTTAAAACATGTATCGGTCAAGATTAGTTGGATACGTACAAAAGTGTTTATTCTGAAATTTCTCCTAGGATTGTAACGTTGATTGAAATTGTAAATTAAAGTTACTCAATTGAGTGCTATCCTGTCGTACAGTATTAGTAAAATATTATAAAATCAAAATCAAATACACAACTGATGAAGATAAATGAAGGGCCAATAAAAAACAAATAACAACAAATTAAATAAAAAAAAAAAACACAAATATCACATAAAAACACACATACATACTTAAATACACATATCAAATACACGCTCATACACATACACATATGCATACTATTACTGTTTGATTAATAAAAAGTATCTATATTATGTCTAACTTGAAAGGAGTTTCCTTTGGAAGAATGATAGTTTGTATAGCATGAGCACTTGGCAGAAATATAACATAGATTCACGCCTTTTCCGACCCTAAGGCTTAGGCAGCTGCTTTTAAACATCGACTCGTCGTTATGATTACGTCCCAAATATTTGATATCTTAAAGCATAAATAAGGGTACGTATTATCTGCATGATTTTTTTTGGTTGTCTTGCATGGTAACAGAAGTTTGGTGGCGGTGTGATGATCATTTGCATAAAAATTTATACTCATTATTTAAAAAACACTATAATTATTAAGACCTAACTATTATATATACCTTTTATAAATATATTATGTTTAGTCTATGTATTAAACAATGTAGGTTGTATATTTATTACAAATCGGTATACTTCAAAGGAGTTGGTTTTGTTGTTTTGTTTTCTACGTTTTGGTTAGTTAATTTGTGCATCCGTGATTTTTCAATAACTCCTTACAGGATTTACTTTTACTATCAAATATTTGTGTTTCAGGGAAAGTTTTAGTATATAATGTTTTATGATCTCGTGAACGTCTTCGGAAATAATATAAAAAGAACTTACTGTCGCATATTGTCGCCACTTTTTTTTCCCTTTGTAAACATTTTATATATTTATTTCTAAGACTTTCGCGAATCTCACTCATTGATTAAAACAACTTTTAGGATTATATCGCGTTTATTTATCATTTATTTATATTTATTTCCCGACGTTTCGAACTCTTTACAGAGATCATTTTCACGAAATAAATGATAAATAAACGCGGTATAATCCTAAAAGTTGTTTTAAACATTTTATATGATTTTGGCCAAAATAACCTTTAAATCCTTTTTAAGATTCAAATAAATATTTTGAAATTTAAAGTCAAATCCATTTGTAAATTCATAATGTTCGTCTAAAAGAATAGTTGAGATAATGTGAGATGAATCTGTTAAACAGTGAGAATACCTTTATTACTTATACCTCTTACCATTTATTAACAGTTTTTCAGTAATACTAATATTACTAGTTCACAGTAAATATGGCCAGGAGACTAATAAAAGCTGTTGTTTGTAGATTTTTGCCCAGGTTTGTGTACACCAGACAGATCCATTTATTTATTTTCATATCTAAAATCATTGCTTTACATATTCATAGATAACATTTCTAAAGTGGTAGAGTTGCGAGCTTAAAGTCTCGATGTAAAGTGGCTCATGCTGCATTTCGGTCGGTGAGAGAAGTATCCGAAGGACCAATACCTCCCCTGTCCACATTACGCTCTTGACTTCTTTCTATACCATTTTAAATAATGACAACACAACAGTAACACTATCGGTGTTGCAGGTGTCGATGGGTGGCATTAAGTGCTTATCATCAGGTGACTAGCCTGCTCTTTAACCCTGCTATCCCATAGAAAAAAGAAATGCATTGAAAATGAAATTAAAAAATTGAATTTTAATTCAAACAATTAGCACTGCTCGATTATTGTCGGCAAAGTCGATTGAAAAAATTAATAAAATAGCATAACAGGAAAACAGGCGATATTTAAAAAAAACACATCACTTATAAAAACTCAAATGTATCCATTAAGTGCACATCTAGCCGTTGACAATATGAAAGAGGCAGTCGCGGAATAATACAAAAAAAAATAAAAGAAGAAAAAAAAAACCAAGACGCCTCACGTAGGTAGGTAACTATTGTGTGGAGGATTTGAGGCACGCGCCCCTGTGGCGACTTCCGAACGACCGGCGCACGAATTTCTTTAACAATATTTTTATTACATCTATAACTTAACGCCAATAAATACAAGTGGGAGCAGACAGTGGCGATTAGCATTAGCAACTGGTGTGTTGCTTCGACTGCAACACACCAGTTAAATTTTCTAATACTAAGTTTCATGGGTTCAGGTGAAATACAGCAATACAATCTCTGACAGTACCCGCAGGGTGTAATGGGGTGCCAATGTTTCTCTAGTGCGGTGCCATACGGTATTTTTTTGTAAACACATAGCAATTTAATTAAAACTCAGTCATTTGTTTACATAAAGATAGTAAATAAGTTGGATCTTAATCTCTGAAGATTGATTATGGTGTATGAAATCAAATTTAAACAGCTTTTTATTTCCGGTAAATAAAAAGTAAATACAAAATACAAAACTTTACATACAAAAAGAAAATTGATTGTCGTCCTAATAATTACTAAAAATACTAATTAAGTAGTAGCAGAAGGTAGTTAAAATTGAGTTGAGTAGATAAATTCTTGGCTTTAAACAATAGGCCTGCCTATATTTTAGTATTACAGTGCTCATGAGAAGAACTGCCGTAATATCATTACATAGTATAAAACAAAGTCGCTTTGCGCTGTCTGTCCCCTTATATGCTTAGATCTTTGAAACTACGCAACGGATTTTGATCCGTTTTCTTTATTACGTAGAGGTTGTCAACGTAGGATTAGTAAAGAAAAAGTGATCAATCCAAAATTTACTTTGTTGCTTTTGATGCGGAATAAAGTTCGTCGGGTCAACTAGTATAAGTACCTAAATTATCTACACAATCTGATAAATTGAAAAAAAGGGAAAATAGAATCAATATAAACTTTGATGGCGCAGTATCAAATGACGATAAGGGATGGAAACTCCATAATAATAATAATATAGAGATTCATACACATAACAAATATTACACATTTACCATTTCAAAGGACATGACACAATTGGGTAAAAAAAAATATTCCCATCACAATTCCAAATCGCAATAGTTTAGCTAAATATTTGTCAGTTGTTGAGCGGAAACATTTAAATTCCTATCAGATGAGCGTGCCAAGTGTCTGAAATATTAAACCGTTTTGCTTGCCATGAGTTGAAGAGAAATATATCTAACGTATAACTTATATTATAGAAACGAATGAATTGTTTAAAAACAAAAAGCGAAAACAATCGAACATCGTCTCTGGATATTTCTAAAACATGAATTCATGAATGGTTTGAATCAAACAGTCACAATTATATATCATTTTTATTTTCACCAAATCTTTCTAAAACTTTTGAATAATTTTTTTTGGGAGTCCCTTGGGGCTATAAAATTACCATTTCCCCACTAAATTTTAAACATCGTCGCGTGATCAATAACCTTACATTTCGAGATAACCTTCATTAGTAGAAACATTCTAAGCCTGCGTGATAGATAGAGCTTATGGATGAATATCTAATGTAGTGAACTGAACGAGCGAAATGATGACGACAATCATTCACTCAAAACAACCTTCGGGACTGAATTAATATTCCAACGTCAAATATTGTAAATCAACTTTTAAATTTCCCGCTAATGTTCATTCTTTTACAACCAGCGACAACCAAAAAAGGAGAAAAAAAAAATGAAACGTCAATGTTGGCGACGTGTCATATATCATTTGGTTACACAAAAGCAATAATACAAGCTTTCACACGCAATCCCTAGGACGGTCGTCGTTGGCAAACAAACACACAAAACTATCCCGAAGTTAAGCCACTCATGAATAAAAGCTTAATTTTCGGACCCCAAACAATAAATGGTAATTTTTCGTCGTCGAACGTTCGCCATTGTAAACAATATTATTAATCTGGCACGTGTTAATGGGGAACGAGTAGAAGTAACACAAACAATTGCACGCCGCCAGACTCATATTGGAAACTGCAATAAATTGCAGCAGACCTCAGCTGTGAAGAACACTCTCTTGATACGCTACACGACTAATACAATCTTTGTGTCTACCCTCTAACTATATATACAGAAGCGTTTGTTACCCAAGATAAGATTTAAAATTATTTTTAGTATAAATTATACTTGTATTATTTGTCTTTCAGACCACTTAATGGAATCGTCATTTATTATTAGAGATAAGAAAAAATCTAATTTATTTTATACGTGTCATAATTCAATATGTAATAAATATAGTAAACTCAAACAAATCCTAGACGAATTATTACATTCTAAACACGAGGGTTTACCTTAAGTGGAACCACTATGGGGGGAGTGGGACTGAGACGCCGTGAGCGACCGAGATGGGTTTTTATTATGTCTCCCTACGCCCTGGGGCATGTTACTAAAAGATACTGTGGGGAAACCACTCAATGCGTATTGTGCTGACTGTACATTTTCGCACGTACCGCATTTACTATTTGTGAAGTGAGTAATTTGAAGAGATGTCTCAATAGCACTCAACTGATATACTCTACGAATATTTTTGTTAACTTAATTATATTGAGATTAAACGACGTATCTAAAGTGTGTTCACAGCTGTTCAGTGTTCCCGATTAAAATAATTTTTGAAATAGAATATGATCAAAGATTGTCACATTCACTGTTTAGCTAAAGGGATTGCTAAAGAAGGAGAAAGCTGCTCATGTAATGATACTACATGAGCAGCTTTCTCCAAACAGACAGACTCAATGTCAAAGGTATTTATTTCCTGCTAGTTAACTTTTAGTTGCTACCTTTTAAGTAACCATATTTAATTTATGAATAATATGTTTTATTACGCAGGAAATATTAATTAAAAACAATTTTTAGGAGACCAGAATAAATAAATTCAGTTGAACTCAAAACTGTAATATAAAAATACACCGCCCCAAATATTTTATCCATCAAGGCGCTGAAAATATCATAGAAATTAACGCGAAACATATTGTTGATATAAAACATTACAAAATCGCCCATCGCGCGCTTATCTTCACCATTGCGGCCTTTTATTACATTAATACAATGAAAATTAAAACAATTTGCCGGATAAATATCTTCGAACGAAGTATCGCTGCCGTCCCTATTATATCCCTCGTGAAGGGCAACACGGATAACCCCTCTTAAAAGCTAGGAGCAGTCAGCATTAAATGGAATAAAGAGAATGAAGTCGAGCGGTTGTTTTAACCCCCGCACCCCTCATGTCGGCCTGCTTCACCCCCTGACGTGTCTTCACTTCAACAGGCTCGCGGGCCGCTGAATTTCATTAGTGGCGCTGGGGTCCGCCTTCGCACCCGCCAACTGCTATTCTATTAACGGAAAATGGCGATATGATAATACTCTCGAAGCTTTATAAAATTTCACTGACTATACATCTTTATGTAATTGTGTTACAACGCTCTGCCTCGTGGTAATAAGATTTATGAATTATTTACATTTGTTGTAGCAAACATTTCTACACGTTTTATAGTATAAGGACATTTCTAGATTTGCAGAAATTACAGAGACTAATAAAAATGTCTTTGTTCTCAAATAAAGTTTTGAACAAATCAAAAATTTGATAACAGTAAGGTTATCCAGATTTTTTTTCTTCTATTTTAATACAAATAAATATAACATCTCAAATGAATCAAATGCGTCTGATCTGATATAAAACTATAAACGTCACACGTGCTCAACACATATATGTGATGGATCGATCTCTGCTAAGCACAAGAGTATCGAGGCTAACCGTTAATTGTGTCGCACGCATTCTGCGGAGGAGTACGGTGCCGCGGGGCACCACGGGAAATGCGAAATAAATGCTCGGCTCAAATAAGAAAGGGATTGGGTAGCGCGCCCGCGGCGGGGGATCGCGCCCCAAAGTGGTATTTTCACTTCGCTAATCGGATAACCACTTAACGAATGGGTCACTGCACGCCTAACGTATTTTCACACGACTTTCCTAGGGGTGGGGGGTGAGAAGTGGGGGAGCAGATTTCGCTTCTTAGTGGCTAAAACTTACGTTCTGCTTGTAACGGTCACGTCGCCCGACCGATCCCGCACTCTATCGATTTTTTTTTTGGGAACATGTTAAGCCGCCTTTATTGTTGTCGCGTTAGTAATGGTCCCGGCTATTGCGAGTAATCTGATTGCAATACTATACGCTCACGCGTTTATTGCCAGTCAGACATAAAGTATGACCGATTGTTATGATTATCTTTACAGATGACGAGCGTAAGGGGGAAGAGATACTGCAAGGCATGCACCACCAGATGCTGGGCTACGGCATAAAGGAAGAGGCGAAACGAGGTGCAGCTGACTGTGGTGTTCCCATACCGGCGTCTAAGCCGAAAATTTGGTCGTTGGCTGACACTGCAGCATGCAAAACACCCCCGCCGGCGGCGCAACCGTGGCCGCAACACTCGTATGGTCCACCTGAACGAGTCGCAGCCGCTGATGGCAGTGCCAATGGCTTCGCACTGCCAGCCACTGCAGCCGCTAGTCCGGCAAGTGGTTCCTACGGACGATATGGTGGCTTTGCTGGTGGACAGTACGGCGGACAGCATCCCTGCGTACACCCTGCGTCATTTCCCGACGTGCAGACTGATACTCCACCGCAGACGCCACCTAACATGAAGGTGCCCAGTGTTGCGAACCCGTTAGGAAGTAGCGGAGGTTCCAACTACTGCTTCCCTCGGCACCAGCAGTCGCCACAACGTGATCCGTACCACAACCCGCACCACACCAATAGTCACCAATCTAATCAGCCGCACCACGAGGGATCTGCAGCATTCAAGCCCTTCTATAAAAGGTTAATATTTTCTCTTTAATTATACATGACACACATAAACCAACACACAGAGTTACATAATTGGCTGGTGAATAAACAACAGGAACATTTTAGGGTTAAGTGGTATGAAATATTACTAACGTCCCGTGACAATAGTGAATGTTTCCTATTGCAGCTCACCACAACATCCCAACGGTTACGTGTCAGCCGTCTGATTGCGGACCGCGCACCACTGGCGGTGAGTTACTGATTGATACAGATTCACCAACTTGATCATAACATCCGCATGAGTGATGTACTCGCAACTGTACGATACTAGTAGGTACATATGTAAATGTGAGTAGTGGTAGCGTAATGGAAGATTGTGGTCCTAGATATATATCTGAGAGTCATAAACTGAGTTGCGGTTTGGAAGCTGTGTGTCGCCGCCCGGGTGTCATGTCGGTAATTGAAAACAATGGAGTTGAGTCGTGGCGGAAGGGCGAGGCGACTCGACGCGACGACTCGAGGGCGGCGAGATTGCAATCTTGTGTCATTTGTCATTGTCAGGGCGACGCGCTCCGTACGCCACTACGCCCACGCCGCTCTACTCCACCGCTGACCATCTCAAATTAGCTCTCTCTACAACTATGTTAAGTCATCCCTACCGAATGGGGACGTTGAGCTACTATTGAAAACATGACGCTCTCAAAAAACAAATACAAAGAGTGTGCTACTTTATCATATTTCGCGATATCTAGCCAAATAGAAAGGTTGCTCATTTTATCACAATGTTTCCCATTTCCTGTACCAATGACATAATTGTGTAATTCCGAAAATAAACTAGAACAAACGAGTTAGGTACACCATACAGTAGACAACCATATTAATCAAACCAAAATTACAACTAGACAATTTTGGATGCTGGCAATAAATGTCTAAGATATAAAAGTGTTTTTTAAAAAAAAACATTTTGTTCAGTATGTTAATAATTTGCAGATTTTCGATAGGTAGGAGAAAAAAGTGGAAGCATTAAAGCGTCCTTACCTTTGGATTATACTTTGTTATGATTAAAACAAAATTGAAAATATGTCCGTCCCTAAATTTAAAACACTTAAAAGTGTCGCGGACATGGTATTAGTAACTAGATAATGTCGTGTGAAAGAGGAACCATTTACCGTGTTCCTCGTATGGCAAATATTTCTGGGAGCCGTCAAACGTTTTCTAAGAAAGAAGTATTATGGCCGGCATTCTGGTCTCATTATAATAAATCGCGTTGGTTGCCAGCGCCTCACAGGACGGCATCGCCAAGAATTTTGTTTTAACGAAACGCTCACAAATTCTCATCTAAACGTTAGCTATTATTTTTGGTTTTCACGCCTTTTTGTTGATCGCGAAATTCTTTGACGCGATTATCCTTACAGCGGCATTCGTTCAAAGTAGCTCGCGACCCGTTTTTGTTTCGCACTAAATATGTATCTGTTACATTCACATATCGATTTTTAATTATTTTTTTTTTTCCACCGAATTTTAACGCTTTTTATATCAAATAATGAATAGTGTGAATATTAAAAATTAATAAATTGTAATCACATTTACAAACTAGATATCAGATTATAATGAATAATATTTAACCAGTGTTATAATACATATTTGTGTATTTAAAGGAACCACGTCAGACGATGTTGGTAACCCGTTGTCGGCCAAGCGGTCCAGGGTACAACGATAACTCCTTTATGTAGATACTTACTGGAGGCGTACGTGGGCGAGGAATCTCAATGGATTCTCTTCATTCACAACATTAACTCCGCATTAAAGGCTGTTTTGTTTTTTTTTGTCGATACCCTAATCTATTCTCTTATCTTTGGATCCTGACTCGGGTCCTTCTCCGTTTCATTGAGGCGCGGGTCGCTCGGAGCCCGTTTGACTTCTTTTTTCATTCACGCCGCACGGTCACAATCTTTGGATGACCGCGGCCGAGGTCGAATTTTTATTTCTTTCACATTTTCGTTTTCCGGTCCGAACGATTGGTTAATAAATTCTCAGATAATGAGACTGAACGTTTCGTCACCTCATCTCGATTGGTATAGTTTCTTTATTTATTTTTCATTCATTTTTATTTCTTTGTTATTTTTTTTTCATTTTATGTTTGTGTGTGAACGCGGCGGCGGGCTCGTACCGCCTGACATTGCGATAGAATCAGAACGGATCTTGATTTTTTTTTTAGTTTTTCTTTTTATTTATTAATTTAAATCCCGCTATTCTTTTATGTTGATGTTTTATTGTTTTAAATAAAAGCGAGAATTAGGCAGAGATTTAAGAAGATCTAGTACAAAGATTTTGATGTGTTATTATAAATTTGTCTGTTTGTTGCAGGTAAAGCATGTGATACCTGGGTCGCTGCTCTACCCTTTAGCTACTAGGGACTATCAGACATCACAGTGGCACAGTGTTTTTAGTTCTAAGTGAAGATGATCGACGACACAGCAATACCTTACTTCAACGGTCTCCAGCTGGATATACGATTAGTCTGTAGACTTTGTCAAATTTTCATAATTTGATGATATATACATTTATTTATATATATATTGTAATATCTATTAATTTTGTTTTATATCACGTAGTGTAATTTTTTATTCCTACAATAAAATGCACCGTCTATATAGTATTTTAAATATGTGATTTTTTTTAATGTGCATACGTCCATGATCCTTGTCGATGTTACCACATACAAAAAAGGCACATATATCTGAATCGAACATTGTACGAAAAAATAACGTTGCTCAGTATTTTATAGTCTTTAAGTATATTATAGGATTTAATATCCAAATTATTTAATACTTATATAAACGGAAAGCGCAATTAAATAATAATATAATATAATAAATGAACATTGAAACTGGCATGGTTTTTGGTGTGTTGTATTAAAAAAATGGTCATTTCCAAAATTTGGAATTAAAATAATAAATAAAATAAATAAGAAATCTTGTGTATGTTTTCGTTAAGTTCTTCCAAAATGTCTATTTAAATAATTTTGAATTGTTTTGGAGCAATAAGTTACATATATATATATATATATAGAAATAAATTAATTATGTTAGCACAAGATGTCAAACTTAACTAGAAATAAGCGTAATTGTACATTTTTTGAGTAATAAGATTGTGATTGTGTGTGTGTCTGTATGTATGAATTAAGTTTGACATCACTTTTTTAAATATACATTTATATTATAATATATTGTTTAATATTTTTTTTATGTTTATAACTTAGACAAATACATTTGGCAAGTTCGTCGATGTTAGTTTATGTTGTTATATTTGTATATATAAATAAAAACAATGTTTTGTAGATTTATTTCTATTTTAGTTCGAGGGTAGACTGGGGCGAGATGTGTACAAAGTAAATATCTACATATTTATGATTTTTCACCGGGTACTATGTTGACGGTATATAATTATTTCAGTTAGTGAACATTATAAATATATTGTTTAAAAGTATTATTAGAATACATTTGTATATAGAAAACATAAAATAATAATATGAATATTTTTTTTTTTTTAAATCGGTCACTTCAATATTTGCTAAAGAAAAAATTGTCTAATTTATTTTTTGTATTGCCAGTCGGTATGTCACCGGCTTCAACTGTGGGTTTGTAAGTACCACTGCAAACATGCATTCCTTTCATATATCTTTTGAAAGAGGATTTATTAAGAACGTGAAAATAAATTGTTGTAACAGTTAAAGTGTATTGTGGCCATATTGTATCTATTTATAAAAAAAAAAAATGTATGTGGCAAAAGAGAAAAAAAGCGTGAAGCAATTGTGGAATTGAATTTTCAGTTATATTTGTTTCATATTTTTTATTTGAATAGTTATAAAAGTTTGCCACAGTGGATGTCCTCTACGCAACCCACATTATAATAGTAATAATATAATAATTATTATGAATATATTAAAAAAAGAAAAAAAAATACCATCTATTTATTATTAACTGTTTTATTATACAAAACATCAAATCATTAATTTTAATATTATATTTTGTATTGTGAAAAAAAAATTGTAATATATCCTGGCTCAATTTTGTTAAATGTGTAAGTTTCCTATCACATCATCACATGAACAATAGTCTGAGGCTTGATAAATAAAATAAATAAATAGTAAAAAAATATAAAAAATAAAAATAAAACAACAATTAGATAATTGTGACCAAATATCGAATACATTCGCTTATTATTAAATGTTCTATATAGATATTTATAGAATATTATATTAACTATTAATTATGATTACAAGTAAAATTATATGTAACGATTGTAATTAATTAAATCTTTATTTCAATGGTGTACGTTTTAATTTAACATAATTACCTTATTTAACATCGCATTCCTAAAATACTTAATAAATAATATACATAACTTCAATAATGATACCATCATCAATCAATCAATCATCAATAATAAGCATATATTCAACAACTGCTACCTTCATCCATGTTATTTGTGATCTAAATATCTAGAATTTTAATGACTACAGATCACAAATTTAACTACTGGTCACGTATTAAGCATCAACGGGGAAGTTGAATAAAAAAAAACGATTCAAAAAGGTTATTCCCTACCTGCGTCACCTTATTTACGTTCCAATGTATTTATTTATCAAAGTAAAAAAAAAAAAAACAACAACAACCTAGCCGCCCTGAAGATTTTTGTACAATTGATTCTTAATTAATTCTTAGTTTAAAACAAGTTAACACCGTAGTTATTTTACCCTTCGCTCGAAAGCCGGTGTTTAATAGGTGTTAAATTAAAAGAAATCCCTATTTAAAAGTGCAAGTCTGGAGTTTGTTTAATGTGAGTGGAAAAAAGTGTATAGGTAATGAACCCGCTAAAAGTTTGAGGGAAGTGAGGGTCACCCTCCCTTGTTTAACACTTGATAGATACTTGAAGCTAATAATACGACTTTCGTTTCGACTTTGTTAAGCAAAATATGAATGTATTTTCTCTTTGCCAATTGTACTTTGGTTATGTATTTTAAGTTTATAGGTACATTAACATAATCTAGGCTTATTCATTGGTTTATTTTTTACGATTAACTTTTGATGGTATGTCTAGACACACACTCATGTTCGAAAAACTGGTAAAATATACAAAAAAATTAACTTATCTCTCGAATTCAAACCATAAATTTATTCGAGTCGGAAGATTAGGAAGATTCTTAAAGTTAACGATATCATCCGGAGATAAGATAATTATATAAGATTATCTTCTTTATATCCAGATATAAAGAAGATAATCTAGAAAGAAGTTAAAAAAGAATATGATGGGAATTATTATCAATCTTTTATCGTTATTAATATAATAAAGAGACAAAAACGAGACTATTGCGTACCTGTTCAATGAAATAAACAGACTATCTTTCTAATAGTAACGCGGCATTTTAACTAAATGAACGTGAATGTAACGAATACAAGACGTTTTTTTTTAAAAAAAGATCATTACTGAACATAAATATTATCATAGGATTTTATTTTTATGTGTATTTTCAATTAATATTACGATCGGTCTCTCCTTTGTGATATTAGTTGTGACTATGTTTATATATCCCTAATATATATAATATTAATTTTAATTAAATTAATATTAAATATACGATTGATTAGAATTATTATACTTAAAGATAATAAATTAATTTTCTTATCCCTAATGATTAGCCACATAAAATATTAGTCAACTTGTCATCTTGTTTCATATCCTTACTACTGCTACATGTGACAGAAAGCTTCCCTCTACTCTTTTGTAGGGATTAAATCTTCAAAGGCGATTTCTATATTACAATAATTTATATTGCAATCTTTTTGAATGGAGAAAAGAACCCATACTACTAAGTTTTTGACACATTCATACATTTTTCTTCTTTAGATCTTAATATTCATTTATTTATTTATTAACTAATCTTTATTAATATGATCAAAAAACCATTTGATATTAATTGGCAGTAAACATTTTTGGGGACGAGTTTAATTATAAAGATTACACTTGACTTTAAAAACTTTAAGATACTCAGATAGATTCCAAAAATTAAAGTTACCTAAATAAATGCTATAAAATTCAGGTGCTCAATCAAAATTTATCCAAGTCTAATAAGTCTCCAGAAATACTCTGTTTCCTCATAATCTTCACGTTTATACGCCATGACATTACTTCCGCAAGAGTATGCATTGGATTAGATAAGAAAGAATGCCATACAGGACATGGAGATGGGCCTAATTTTCGCCCAGGTCTGCACCATATTCAAGTGTAGCTCAAGGTAAGGTACCGGCACTGTACCATACTTGTTTTAAGTCTGTAATAATAACTCAGACCTAAGCTCGATTTACAACACTGGGCCAAGGCTGTCAAATAATGATGGGCCGGGTTTGGCCTAACCTAGAATAACCGAGGCTCGGAGTTGGTCCAAGTTTGGCTCCATCTTTTAAGACTGTCAGTTCCTACATGGCATGTGACAATCGGATGATAGTAACATTGAAGCATAACTCAAAACTGTTTAGGGTTTGCTTGTATAGACCAGTTTGAAGTCAGCAATTTCAACAGTCAGAAAGGGGAATTGAATACAGTTTGAATTAAAAAAGGAGCTGACTTTTCAAGTTATTGAATTTACCATTCTCATGATATATTACATACTATGTACGTACCTTTTTTAAGTATATAGTCTTAACGTATAACAGCCTTCTGGCTGTATTAGGCATTTTAAGAGCCCAATAACATTTTTGTGTATTGTCTATTTGATACTCGTTTTAAAAATGGTAACAGTAATAAAATTTCTAAGAATAATATCAAACAAAGATTTAAGTAATTAGATTTATGAAATAAGTGCCACCATGTTACACATACAGAGTTTCAGTAATATGGTCCTATTTTTATCATTTCAACAAGAAACTCCAATAAAAATTATAGTTTTAGCAGCTTAAAAGATTAAACATTTTGCAACAAACAAAATTGCGGCGATTGTTTTGCTTAATCAAATCAATTGGATGTAACAATTGAATATGCAATAAAATCCAGTTCATTGCTAATAAAACGGTCATAAACATAGACAAGTGCAAATAGCGACTAATAATAATCTACGGAACCAATCTGCGAGTGCAAATGTGACAACAAAACATTTTTATATACACACCTTTATAGATGAATATCTGTTAAAGATGATTGCAGTAATAAACTTGTGTGTTTGTCCGTCTGAGGATTTTAATTTGTTTTATTGCATTTATTAATAATAAATATAAGGAAATATAGCAGTACTTATAATGATAATAACATATAACAAACTTATGATTTATATTTAAGTATATATTGTGTCCTAATATGTGGCACTAAAAGTACAGAAGACCTGATAAAAAACCCAGCAAGTCAATAAGTGAGGGTGGTGAATGAGCGTCATTTGAGGCATCATATCGGTACTTGAAAGGCTGATGATAATGATTCATTCATTCATCTTGCTACTTAATCCTGTATGAAAGAATATTACACCAGGCAAGAAGAAAACGCTGTTAATATTGAACTTATATTTACAATAGTCTCGGTGGCGCAGTGGTCGAGCTCACGGCTTCTGATCCAGAGGTCCGGGTTCGATTCCAGATACTGGCTCGCACCAATTACTTTTAGAAATTGTTTTCGGAAGTTATGTGTAATAAATATCGATGACTGAAAACTTTGTGCCCTGTATGGCAATAGGTTCGCCACCTATTCCATTTGAGACGTAAACATAACGGCGAGACGAGGCTTAACAGCCGCTGCCTACACCTTCGGGTAACAAAAGGCGTTAAGTTGTGTTATGTTATGTTATATTTACAATAATTTTATTAATTCTGAGCTTTTATACTTATTATAGCAGACAATATAGGTTGCTAAATTATAAATAAATCTAATTTATTGTTCCTGTAAGCCTTATGAAAAGAGACAATAGAAAATTACACATTCTAACGTAAAATTTGTCTTACTTGGTACATTAAAACACTGCAATCTTCAAGTGCAGACCTCGGTAAGAGTTATAGTAGTTGCGAGTGTCTTGCAATAGATGGCATAACTAGTTGCTTTCATTACTTACCAAATGATTAATTGTAAAACTTTTTAATACCTCAACAAAAAGTAACAGTCTTCATTTTAAGCTAATAAGTGGTTAGAATATACAATATTTCAATAAAAATCTCAATCTTAATTAATCAATTAATCTTAATTAATTTTTATTTAATCTTAATTAAAATATATATATATCTATTGGAAATACATGTAATAGTACAATTAAAAAAATATATAAAGTTATTATTGGTTATATCTAGATAAAAAAATATAAGATGTCGTTAACTGGCTTAAGGATTTTTTTCGTTAAAGTTTCTTTTTAACACATCCTCTCCTGTATGTTCTAAAGCGGTTAATTCTTAGTGACAATTCATGCTCCATTGCGTCCAAAACTCAAAGAATAAATTAATTTTTAAAAAGTATTTAGTGACATTATCATTATATAAGCATAAAAAAGTCGCTTTCCGCTGTCTGTCCTTATAATAAATAAATGTGCTTAGGTTTTTTAATCTACGCAAGGGATTTTGATGTGGTTTTTTTAATAGATAACGGGTTGGTTTGAATAATAATATATAATCCATGTATAATGTAGCAAATAAAAAGTAATATTTTTTAAACAAAATTCGCCGATTCAACTAGTAGAAAATAAAAGATTTATCAATAGGCTTTGTAATAGCAAAAGCAAAAAGTGTATATCGGTGAATTGGAGGATTCTTATGTGAGCCAAAATCGATAAGGTGAATCATCTGCGAAATACAATCACAAACAAAAACCGAAATTATAGGCATATGCCAGAATTAAAACCTGAACCTATCGTTACGTCATGCATTACGGCGACTCGTGAAAACAAAATAATACACAGAATCACATTTTCTTTATAAGGATAATTAACCAATAAAATCGCTATCACACAATTATAACGTAAAGAAAACCAGGTGATACTCTCCACCTGTCTCGCTTAAGAGGGTGTCGAATTTAATCGCTTCAGATTTCAATACGAACTGGCAAATATATTCATAACCCTCACATTTATCACCGCCGGCTATATTGCAAGTAGTTTTTCATATATATATATGTGTAAGTATAAGAAAATTGGCGAGACGAAATTCTATCATGCCTCGTCTCAACGACGTAGAGGGACGTTAGAAATTCGTGCACCTTTCCCGGAACCAATAAATCATACTATTGCTCGTAATACTTACTGGCCCCCTATATGCATGAAGATCACTGCGGACCTTCAATTTTATTTATTACACTTCCGCAAAACACCATTTTTTTGAATTATGATTTGTAATATATTATTTTTTATTTACCTGGATATAATCGTTGTAATATTCGGTATCTGATAAAGTTTTATTTGAGATGATTACAATAACATTAACAATGCAATTGGTGATAGACATTCTGTTATACTTTTAATATAAAAGGCATTGCCTTTTACATTAAAAGTCTCGGTGGTCTGCGGGTCGAGAACCCCGCTTCCGAATCAAAAAGTCGTGATATCGAATCGCGCACTCACAACAATGACTTAACGGAAGTTATGTGGGATAAATGTCGGCGACTGAAAACATTCTACCCTACGTTTGATTCAAATTTTTCATTTGGTACGTAAAAGTTCTGCAATTCGATACGTAATAGCCTCTGTCTACACTTAGCGATAGAAAACGGCGTTAAGTTATATAAACAAATCCTAAAATGTTCCGAATTGTATCAATAGACAAATCCAACGAACATTTTTAACATGTTTTTAACCTATTACTAAATATAAAAATTTAACGTTAGCTACGACTTAAGAGATATATCTAATTATTTATTGTGACATAATGTGTTAGACGTCATGTTATTAAATAAAATAGCCTTCAATAAATCACTGTGACTTCGATAAATAGGTTTAGGCCGACGGTTGACGCCGATAACAAAATAGTCGCTACCAGATGTGTGTGCCGGGTGCGTATCAAGGCATTGATCGGCTCACAAGCCACGTCTGAGATGTGATCGCCGGCATACCACCAATCGGACATCGTGGAGATAAATGAAAACATTACTTCTGATAATTTATCTGCAGCAATTCGTCTGACTTCAACTCTTATATAAAGCTTATTATTAAACTTTCCCTCATAGAAATATTATTGGCGATATATCACAATAAATATTAATATGACACATCTATATAAATAACGCTTTATGAAACAAAAAAAGAACTTTTTTTTTTAAAATAGAATTATATTCAAAGTAAGCGGAACGCACGCTAAACATACATTTTCTGAACGATTGAAAACCTCTTACGTATTTATAAAAAAAAAAAACAACATGTCTGCGTTTTTTTCATTTTATATATTGTTTATTTTATAATCGAATTGTTTTGAGAGTGAAATATTTAATGAAGATAAATGGATAGATATACCACTTCAGGGAAGATCATTTGGTTTTATTATTAACGAATTCTGGTTCATAGAAAATGTATAGTCTATAATTCAAGCCGCACTCTGTAAAAACTTTTGTAATGCATTTAAAGTAAAAACATTGTGAAAAAAAAACATCTCAAATGTCTCGAGTCGAAATCGAACATTGATTCGTTCATTAATATTTCTACTGAAATCAAATATACGTACCCGACATCAAAATACTTTCACGGAACAATCGGCAAATAATCTGGGATGGAAAATCAATGAGACATTCCTACACGCCATTTGAGGGTTCACGGTGAGGTGCAGAGGAACTTTCGAGAGTTTAAATGAGTTCACCTCTCACCGTGATTGTGATGTAAATATTCACGTGCAGACATACGAACAGATTTTACATAATAATACAAAAAAAATGTATAATGGTATATAACTGAATTTAAAAACAAAAATAACATATCTTTAATGAAATGACTATAATTAAAAAAAAACAGATTTTTTTTTTATTTGTATAGGAGGGCAAACGAGCAGGCGTGTCACCTGATGGTAAGCAACTAACGCCGCCCATGGACACCAGCAGCACATATAGTATTACTGTTGCATTGCCGACCTTTAAGGGAAGGGGATAGGAAAGGATGGGGAAGGGGGTGGGCCTCCGGGTACCTCTCTCACCGAACGAAACGTGGCATGGGCCACTTTACGTCGGTCTTCTGAGAGATCGTGGTATTTCACCAGTCGAGCCGGCCCATTTGTGCAGTAAACTGCTTGGCTCTACCACTACTATTTGTGTTAAGCTCAAACTTTTTCTGGAAAAAAATCTCTCTCTTTTTAAAACAGCTCGTTATGAAAAGAGTTTTGAGTTAGGTAAACACAAAAATTAAAAAAAAAATGATTGTTATTACTTTTATTTTAATGATTCCTTGAACAAACATACAGATTGCAGTCTCATACAGAAATAAAGTTGTCAATGAAATGTATTTTTAATATGTTTTTAATTTTAAAAAAAGTAATTTTATCTAATAATTACCGAAATATTACAATATAAATACATAACCAGCGAACTTTAAAAATTTCATAGCATATGGCTTTAAAAGTATTAGTAATTTCATCTAAGGAATACAAATTTAATGATATTTTTAAAACTGATATCTATTTCGTCATTTAGGATAATGGGCGTTTAAAAAACAGGGCGTATTAAACAATACAAACCTTAACTCTCCTTGGAACATAGTCAGTTAAAACAACACGTCTATGATAATTCACCTCAAAAGATACCTATACATATGTAAGATAGTTTGATATTGTCTTAAATAACAAGCAGGTAAGTACTTTTTTCATCGCACATCGTAAGAATCGTCATTACATATTATATGTTCCGAGTTCCGTACAACGCTGAAGCTTGATTTAATAAACATAATGATGTTTAAAAATCTAAATATATATATATCCACATAAAAATAAAAATAAAGCCTGATTTAGTTTTCACATTAACAGTATTGGACAAGACGTTATAAGAACAACATTAATAAATTGGATCCCGTCGAGTTTTACTGCGGACTTGCCGCACTCATGCGCCGGGAACATGAGCAAATACTTTATTGCTTTCAACGTAACATACATAAGAACACGATGCCGAGATCGATGTGTTACATGTAATAACTCATCATTTTCCTGCCCTTATCCCATTCTAACTGGGGTCGGCACAACATGTCATCCTTCCGAACTATCCATGTTATTAAAAAAATTGGCTGCAGTTTTATGACCGGCCGTTTGCTTGACGTCAATACTTGTTGGGAATGACTCCGGATACTTCTCTAACCGCGCGAAACGCGGCATCAACTACTCTACGCCGACATTTATACATTGAACTGCACGGCTCTACATTGCGGAGCTCTACCAATACATTTCATGTATAACTTAAAGGTCTATGTTACCAGGTAATACAAAAAAAAAAACTAAGGCTGTCAAATTTTGCGATGATAAAATCATTTCCCTTTTTTATATATATAACAAAGACAGCTGTCATCGTGTAGGTTTTGAAGGGCCGCAACATCCCCAGAGTTTAAGCCCCCACTGACCGTCGGAGACACGCACTCCGTCCGAGAACTCGCCTAATCCTCACCTACTCGGGCCCACTCCACACATAAACCCATCTAATTGTTAATAAAGGGAAGAATTTGGAGGCGTGCGGTTACATCGGCTGGATGTAATACACTGTAATTGATTTTTACTGCCAAATAATTTATTGTTAGATTATAAGGTTATTTGGTGATCATATATTGTTTAGCGATAATATAATCATTGTTATGGGTGGGATGCTTATTGTTGTCTTTGTTGGTGTTCAATATGAAGTAAAATACCGTATCTGACTGGCTCTGTACTTTAAGATTCAATTGTCGCAGTAATAATTATTTGGTAGTAAAAGTTTTCGGGGCGCCTAACCTTATATCCACTAATCCTCTAAGGCCCGTAAGATCAATCACAGTTTAAACTATTTTATCTAGTTTAAACCTCATCTGTCGTTTATTTGGTAAGATCAATGCTAGATAAACCTCCAATAACAGTTTAAACTATAGTTTAGCTTATACCAGAAGATTTTGCCGTTTAAACTGTGGTCCTGCCTAGTTTAAAAATGGCGGTCGTTTATCAGCTGACATCTGACACAACGATTGTGGGTTCATACATAGATTTAGCATAGACTACAATAGATGCCACATGTCAGGAAAAATTTACTAATAGCATCGAATAACTGACAGCGTAACCGCGTATATTAGATTTTGGGGATATTTATATTTCCACCCATTAACATTACACCCAACACTATGTAAAAGTTAACGCTTTGAAGCGCTTTTTACGAACACATCATATCATAAGCCCTTTTGACGTCCACTGCTGGACATAGGCCTCCCTCATAAAGCGCCACAACTGCCGGTCCGCGCAATCATGGGGGGTTTTTGCCATAATCGCCACGCTTGGCAGGCGGGTTGGCGATCGCAGTAGGCTGTAGTGTCTTGAGAAAGAATGCTGCTGCCCATTCTTCTAGCTTTTCCATTTTCCCTTAGAACACATTGATAATAATAATAATATCTTGGACACAAATCACACAGCGCCAGTTCCAAACTAAGCAACTAAATGTTTGTGCTATAGTTACTAGAGAACGGATACTAATACATATATACTTTTCTTTTGTAAATATGTAAATACATACTTATAATACATAGAAAAAAGCCCAGACGCCGCACAAATATTAATGTTTGTCATAAATATTTGTACTCGGGCGAAAATCGAACCCCCGACCTCAGTGCTGCAGCCGGTTGTTTTACCAATGCGCCACGAGCCCCGTAAGTCACTCACACATTAACAACCCATTTTTGGTCACGTTGTTTGGGTGACTATTGCCGATCTATTTTTCTTAAATCTATGGTCACACTATAAAACTTCATAAAAGAAAGAGAAAAAGAGTTTTTTTCACGAAATATGCCACAGACAATGTACAAAAGAGTGAATGATGAGCGAAATATGGACTTTAAATAACCAAATGTTGCCATCTGTCGAAAACTAAACTTAGTTTACGTAATCTATGTCCATTTCGCTGTTGATCTTACGAGGCAGGTTTAAACTCTAGATTAAAATTGACTATAGTTTAGAAAATCGACAGTTTTAACTATGATTGATCTTACGGGCCTTAGACTAGGTTTAGATTCAAAATTTGAACTTAATTTTTTCTTATTTCCAATCGAGACGGTGAAATTCTGTAAGCTTCTGTTTGGCCAGTTTTGGATTCGAAGTTTACGCATCGATAGTAATTTTTCGAAAATCTTTTCCATAAGCAATATTGATGTAGCCACGTTATTTGATTTGGTATTGAAAAATTTTGCGAGTCAAGGTCTGTCTGGTAGGCGTGAAGTTACAAATTAAAACATAACGTATACGCATACTTAACGTCTATATTCAAAATATTCAAGATAAAATATTTAATATAAAGTGAAATGATGATGATACCCTGTTACACCTCGTAATGCTGTACGTATTGTAATAAAATTATTCGTGTATATCATAAAAAACCAAAACGACATTGTAATATGTTCAACAGCGGGGTGACACTAGATAAAATGTATATTTATATATATATCAAACATTTCATTATATTTAGAACTCATAGTTCACTTAATAGTTCGGATATTTTTTTTTTCTCCGTGAATCGTCTTATTTCCTGACAGTATAATAATTTGTATGAGGACTCCTTGAGAACTTGTACACAATATTGTATAATGTTATTATAACTTATGTCATACTAAGCAGGTGAAGATATATGAGTCGGTCATTCATTTTACTGAACATGTTTGCTAAGTCGATTTTGTTGTTTTTTTTGTTGTCGCTCGTTTCAAGCATCTATCACGCAGCGAGCGGGCGCTTTCTCGTTCGAACTCTTTATTACGGCACCAACAATTTCCGGAGGTAGACTAGAGCCTCCACTGAGAGTACTGCTCGTACCTCCTGCGCCCTCTCTCACCGCGTGATGCTACATTTGCATACCAACAGATAAAGTCCAATGTTTTTTGTTTTTTTTTTTATATAAACATAAAGCTTCGGCTCCCACGTTCATATATTTTTAATGAAATAATTTACTCGTGTAATCCGTGCCAGGACATCGTTTTTTTTTTTAGTTTTGTTTTGACAGATAAACAACTGACCTTGATTACTATTGATACATATATAATTGATACATTTTCTACGAATTAAAGGAAATATGTATTGTCAATTTATTTACATTATTAAATTATTATTATTAAAAACAAAGATACATATTGTACCTATAATAAATAACTGACAATCTGTATTCATAATAGTAGACAAAACTCTGTTTTACAGTTAATATTTCTGGAATAACTTTTCTTTAATTTATATTCAAATCAATAACATATTGAATCATCCGTAGAACAACCTTTTTACTTTGTTTACATACTTTCATTCCATTCATATTGTTCTATCTTATATCAAAATAGCACAATTGAATATTGAATAAGAAATAGTAAAAAATAATAATTAATTAGTACAGTAGTAGTTTACCTTTTAAAAGTATTAACATTTTGTTGACAAAAAAAGAGTGAGTAAGGGAGAAACTGAAAGAATGTTAGCGGTAAACAATAAAATTGATAACAAAGGAGTCGACTCCACTCTTAAATAAGAGAAACATTCGCGCAAAATACGAAACATTGGGCCCATCCATTATTCCACGTCGCCGACAGACCGACCACCTCACGGCTAAAGGCACTTCGTATTAAGTCAACAAATCCAAAAACCATTCAAGGGACATTTGTTTCAATAGATATTATTATGTAAATACGTTACTATATTGAATAATGTTTATAGGATTCTCTTTATTCCATACACATAATATAACAAATATTTATATCTATGTAGTATAGTAATATTGTCCTTTTTTGTAACTTCATCCCGGAAAGTTTTCTATCCGAAAATATAGGCAGTGGCTGCTAAGTTTATCACATCAGAAGCGTTATTAATGTAAGTTAAGATTGGAACTTGAGAGTTCTATATTTGTAAGATGGATTTTTGACTACCATTCTCTTTCTGTTGAAGAAGAAGAACCGACGGTAGATGGAGTAAGAAGGTCATAGAGTGGAGACCGCGTTTTGGTAAACGTAGTGTAGGACGCCCACCAGCCCGATGGTCAGACGACCTCAGAAAGGCTGCTGGAAAAGACTGGATGCGGAAGGCAGAGAATCGGATGTTGTGGCGCAAATTGGGAGAGGCCTATGTCCAGCAGTGGACTGCAATAGGCTGATGATGATGATGATGATGATTCTCTTTCTGTTTGCATAAAAACTTAGGCAACGTATTTAATATTGCTTTTATCAAGTCCAGCTGTTGATTGAATAAAAAATATAGGTATCCTTTTAAGTGACTTAGACAGATTTTCATGTTATTTCCGTGCTGCAATAAACTGTTAAATACATGCCATTGTATATTATTATTAAACTGTATTAGATATCGGATAATGCATAACGCAGTTGTTAGTGGGATAACAGGTTAGAGTACTGTACACGGATACAAATGCCGTCTAATAGGATAAACAAATTTTAATTTTCCTTTTGTCTTTACGGATCACGAAATGTTTTGTGTCGTGGTGATGCCCCGGGAGGGCAGGGCCGGGACCCCCTGCCGCGGCTTCCTTCCTACAATCGTCTCACTACAAAAACTCTTGTTATATAAAAATGCACTACAAACAAACACTCGAAAAAAAAAACAAAAAAAATAAGAAATGCTTACGTCGAGTGACAAGTTGGCTTTGTTTATATTATTTGTTGATTTGTTTAAACTTGTTTATGACACCTGATGACTTTACACTTTTAAGGCTTAATATTATTCACATGTGTTTAGATGATAATACAGACACGCCCAATGCCTTTGTGGTAGGTAATGCACGCTTAATAAGTGTATTGACCTCTTTAGATATTCTATTGAAGTTAATTTTTTTTTTCAATTTATATTTTTTTCCTGCCTGCCAGCATTTCTTTTTTTCTTAAAGGTAGGTACATTTTTTTTCTTATAAGTACCATTTTATACCTAACTTTATAATGATAGATCAATGAACTTGTAGTGAGTCATTGGTTTAAATTAATAACAGTAATAAAATTAAATTCGACTTCTAGTTTAATAAATTAAGTAATTAGTTACGTCTCAATTTATTAACAAAATCTCGAAATATTCGTTAGAAAACAGCGGGTGTCTTTCGAAACGTTTTTTTTATTATATTTTCTTTCCTTCTATAGAGATACTTTAGATCATTCAAACTGTCACCGAAGTCGTTATACAATTTTTCTTGAAGTAAGTTAATATAGGAATCTTAGTCAGTGTTTTATTTATATAAATAAATATCTAACAGTCTCGGTGGTCCAACGGTTCAACTCTAGAATCAGAAGTTTCGGCTTCGACACATCTTAGAATATTTTCTAATATTATTGTAAAATATGTTATAAATATGTTATATTTAAAATATGTTATAAATATGACTGACAAAAATGTGCACGATGTACTAGTATAGAATCTATCACGTACCTATTAAAAAGGAAAAAAAAACCAATAAATTCTACACAACGTAACATAACTTCACGTCTTTTTCTACCCGGAAGTGTAGGCAGTGGCTGTTAAGCCTCGACTTGCCGTTACGTTTATTCCCAAATGGAATAGATGGCGAACCTGGTGCCATACCAGACACAAAGTTTTTAGCCATGGATATTGTTCACACATAACTTTCGAAATTAATTTGGAAAAGTCATTTGAGTGAGCCAGGATTCGAACCCGCGACCTCTGGATTCATAAGCCTTGTGCTCGACCACTGGACCACTGAGACTCGTCTACACAAAATACCCGCAAAAACTAAAACATACAAATAAATCATTTGTTTTGTCATTAAACCATAATTAAAAATTGTAAAAACAAAATTAAGAAATTATAAAATCAACAAAATTATACGTTATTTAATCGATTTAATCGAAACGAAATAAAAAAAAATACTTGATTAGCTAACACCTCGACTTAAAATCCGTGTTTTTATCGTGATATATTAATATTTGTGTAGTTAATACATTTAAAAATTTTGATCAAATATAAAGATAATTTTTTGGATAAAAACATACAACTCCGAGAACACGTGTAGTCGGTATCTGAGTGGACAGATCAGACGTCCCGGGGCGCAGTGCCTGCCCCGGCTGCATTACTTACCATGACCTAATGGGCAGGGATAAATCATTTGTGTGTCAAAAAGGAAACATGCAAAATAAAACTCAGAAAGAGAACCTTGAATTTTGAATATACTCACACATATATAATAGGTTGGGGAAAAAGTATTTTCGTATTTTTGTATGAAAAGTCAAGACATTTTTTTCAAAGTTTATTTACATTTATTTACAATATATATGTACCGTTTTGTTGAATAACTTTCTGCCATTTTGTGGGCAGAGACATTATCCCGTTACTGTAGAAACTTTGGGACTTCTGATCAAAAAAACGGGACAAATAGTTTTGGCAGTCCTCTCTTGAGGTCAACCTTACAGAACCTAAAGAATTCTGAAGAGACCGAAACAGGTGAAAATCTGAAGGCGCAAGGTCAGGGCTATATGGTGGATGCACTAGGACCTCCCAGTCGAACTCTCTTAATTTTTGCTGAGTGGCTAAAGATGTGTGTGGTCTAGCGTTATCGTGATGAAAGACCACACCCTTCCTGTTGATCAATTCCGGCCGTTTTCTCTGGACTGCTTCCTTTAATCTCATCAGTTGCTGGCATTAAAGATCAGAATCGATGGTTTTGCCGGACGGTAAAAGCTCATAATGAACAATGCCCTTCCAATCCCACCATACACACAGCATCACCTTATTTCGTGTTAGGCCAGGTTTGGCCACAGTCTGTGAAGCCTGGCCAACTTTCGACCACGACCTTTTTCGCACGTTCTTGTCGTACGTGATCCACTTTTCATCGCCAGTTATCAATCTCTTCAAAAACGGCTCGGTTTCATTACGTCTCAATAATGAATCGCAAATGAGTACACGGTTCATTAAGTTTCTTTGAGTGAGCTCGTGTGGCACCCAAATATCGAGCTTTTTTGTATAACCAGCTTTCTTCAAATGGGTCAAAACTGTTTTGTGGTCAATTCCCAGTTCTTCAGCTACATCGTAACTACTAATATGCCGATCTTGCTCCACTCTTTCAAAAATGGCGTCCATTTTATTCGTAACAGGGCGACCAGAGCGAGGTGCATCTTTAACATCAAAATTTCCGGACTGAAAACGTTTGAACCAAATTTGTGCTACTCTTACTGACACTGCATCAGGTCCATAAACATCACAAATTTTTTTCACTGCTTGAGTTGCATTTTTGCCTTTTTTATAATAAAATTTTAAAATGTATCGAATTTCTTCATTAGATTCACTCATTTTTACGGAGAGAAAAACAAATGAAAAATAGCGGGAAACAACTTTTTTTTATTTTTTTCTTTTCTTTATAATGTAACCTTTTTAATGTTACCAAAACCAGCCAGACACAAATAGTACAGTCAAAGAAATTTTATAATAAGTTTATACCTACGTTATGCGAAAAGACTTTTTCCCCGACCTAATACATATACATAACTCACAGAAATAAGGGCACATATTCACAATAACATCACCGGTGTGGTCCTCAAGACCTGGTCGTGTAATAAAAGTGTGAACTACCAAATAAGGGTATGTATACAAGTGAGTTAAATATTCACTCGACGAATTTTTAATTCATGTTCTTATTGTTCAAGTATATTTGCATTTTTTTTGTTATAATCTTACATGTACTTAGACACCTAGCGTTTGTTTTTCGAAACTCCTTGTGAAAAAATCCATTGCTTAAATGCTATTTTTATATGCCCTTACTATGATATATCTGTAGTCATTGAGTTAGGTTAAAATCATTTTTATTACATAGCATAAAACAAAGTCGCTTTCCGCTGTCTGTCTCCTTATATGCTAAGATCATGGAAACTACGCAACTGATTCTGATGTGTTTTTTTTTTAATAAAAGATAGAGGGTGTCAACGGGGTGGATGCATGCATAATTCATGTATAATGTTGTAAAAAAGTTATATATTTCGAAATTTAGCACTTTAATTACAAAACGTGGGCAGAATCTTAAGTGTTAAATCAAAACAATGTACTACATTATTCTATACTTTCAAAAGGTCTAAAAAAATCCGCAATTGTGTACGTCTATCTCTTAGCGATACAATGATCATTTTTGTTTCTTGGCGAAACCTAGTCCGCTGGGTCAACTAGTATTATACAAAATTATTAGTAGCCTTCAATAAACCTATGCAAAGTGGCGATAAGGCGAGTTGTTGACTCGTTAAAATAAATATATGAATACCCTCTAATGCGATTAAACGAAAAGAGCAACAAATTTAAACTCTCCCACGCCAAAGTGTATCCCTCGAACGGAGAAAGACATTACATTCGGGCGTGGGGACCCCCACGAAATAGGAACAATTCATAAAACTGCGCCGAAGGCCTTTGATATGAAAATTCAGCTAATCCGCGGCACGCGCACCGATCTCCGGGAGGTGACCTGTTTGTTTGTTTGTTTGTTGCTGTTTATTTATCATAACTCAGGACTTTTACAATGATCAAGACCAAATTTATTCATGCACGTTCCTCGACAACATTATAAGTTATGAAGTTTTTATTTATTTATTTGAGATTATTCGAAAGGAATATTTTGTTTTCACTCTGGCCGTCATTTTAATACACAACTATTTAAAATCCTGGATAAAGTCTTTAATTATATACTTCTATAAAAACTAATTATATTTTCTGAAAACATACTAATATATGTTAACTTGCTCGTGTCTTACGTAATTGTGCCCTGTGTGTGGCAATAGGTTCCGTTACTCATTTCATTTGGGTCGTAAATACTGGCGAGTGGAGGCTTGACAGCCGCTGCTTACGAATAAGGTGTGAACTTGGTAATGCTTAGTAATATAATAATCTAGTGCTTTCACAGATGAAGTCAAGTTTCAAGTTTAGTTCTAATGGAATCACTGAACATATTAGATAAACTAATCGTCATTAATTCTGTTAATGAGAGTTGAAGCTACACGGGGCGTTCATGTCAGTTCTAGTAAACATGACATGGAGCTTGGTATCGCATCACGATCTATGATGTATCGATGTACTGTATTTAAGCACACCATTATTTAAGGTAGATAATATACAACTAGATATGGCTGCGTAATAATTAAAATCTATATTAATATTAAGAAGCTGATACGTTTCTTTGTCCTTTTGTTTGGACGTGCTAATCTCAGGAATTGCTCATTTCATTAAAATATTTTTTTTTTTAGCTTGGTATGGTCGTTTTATCGACAAAGTATTTAGTCTATACATTATCTCGCTACGATCAATAGGAGCGGAGCAATATTATTTTTTGGTTTTATACCTGAACCATATTGGTACTTTTTTTATATATATTGACTTTTCTCAAGGTTTTACCAAATATTCTGTCTAACGATATCTAGCTGACCGCGAGAACTAACTGAGCTTTGCCCATTTATATGGTCCTCCATTCCTGTTAGTCGCAGGTCAGGGTTGGGGCCTTCCCCGATAAATCAACTATCCGACACAAAATATTTTTTCAACCTTAATGAGCTGACATACCTGATATTAGCCCGTTAATACAAACAAACTATACTCTAACTTTATAATATTATTATAGATTTAATTGAGTAACCACTTCTAGTTAATTTAAGTTCGTATAGATGCATACATATGTGGGTGTCCTTGGCTCATCCATTCATCTATCATATACGATATGAGACTTGTTCTGTAGACACAATTTTAATATAAATATATAATTATAATTACATAAATGAAATATTATGAATATGAAAATTACATAAATTAAAATACACTACATAATATACAATAATCGGTATATTTTTTCAAATTACCAGCTATGATCACATCCATCACTATTAATTCCGAAGAAGTGAGTGTTATTGGTTATTACGATAAACATAAATAATTTAATAAAACAATTATGGTTCACATCTTCTTTTTAATAGCCGAACGGCAAAAGTGCCTGAATTGCATTGGTATGAAGAGTAGAAGTATTTACTTAGGTTTTTAAAGGGAATATCATTGAATAGAAGTAACTATTTGTCTAAAAATAAAAACTCAATAACAAAGCTTTATTATTAATATCATATTATATGTGATAGAACAAGTATTTGTAATATAAATTGAACAACATAGTGACGTGAAGTGAAAACGCCTACCAATTTTTTTGCGGCAATATTTTTTTACTGTACGTTGAACGATAATTACTGCAGGCGGTAGTGCGCATGCGCCGTACGTTTTTATAGGTACTCTTTTAAAAGTGTATCGTCTTCATTCAAGTTCCATACAACCTTTGTCAGTCTGACGACATTGTTATACCAATGAGATAAAATTGCACGATTTCTTTGTTGTGAATTTACAAGGAGAAGTAACATTTTAAAAGTACTATGCCCTACCAACAACGGTCAACAAGTAAGTTGGTTCATAGAAGAGGTTGTTTTTTTTTATACTAACTTTTATGGATAAATTTTTAAGATTTGTTTGTTTGTATGTTATGCGATAAACTGACAAAGTAGTGTAGGTATCTGTTTTGATAATAAAATTGTTATATTTGCAGTACAAAACATTTCAAATCCAACAAAATAGTATGAACCTATTTCTTTGTTATTTACAGATGTCTAGAGAGAGGAGGTTTTCGCACATTGGACAAACCCAGGACATACCTATCCAATAACTTCCAGAGTATTCTGCGAATGGTATTTTAATGATCGTGGTATTCTGAAGATTCGTGTTCTATCGGCATGTTAATAGTGGTATTAAATTTTTGTTAACTGTGGAATTATTTTTATGTGACCTTAGTCAGTAGATATTGATGAATCATAGCAACTGCAAATTAACACAAATCGCAAATATATGGTAATTATTTACGTTATATTTATTTTAAATATGTTTTTATCTATGACATTGAATATATTATAATTATCATTTATTAGCATGTTATAATAAAAAATAATTATTTTAATAGCTCTAGAACATCTACCAAGCACTTATAGTTCTAGTTGCAAGGTAATCGACAAAAATATAAGAATCTCGTATCCCACTATATATACTCGTATATACTGATGATACAGTTACAGATTTTGATTAATTCGTATTTATCTCTAAGACTTTCGCGAATCACGTTCATGACATTAAAACAACTTTTAGGATTATATCGCGCTTATTTATTACTAATTTATTTATTTCCCGACGTTTCGAACTCTTTACAGAGATCATTTTCACGAGTGATGACCAAAAAGATGGTATTTGTTCAAAAGCTATTTTCATTGATACAGAGAGCACCCACTTTTTGGAAATAAAAATCAAAAAGTTGATGTTAAAAATATGATTTTTACTGTCGGTAACCCACATCAGACCATGAAACAAAAAAATAAATATTTATTTATCAGATATATTTACTAAAGAAAAGTACAAACCAAACTTTTAATTTAGTAAATATATTTAATACCGATTGATTATTAATTTTCTACTTAACTTCAATAACAATCAAATTAACACAATAATTTCTCAAGAAATATCTACCTTATGGAGCAGGTAGACTGTGGCAAAAAAACCCTATCATTTTAGATAACACTTACCTAAATAGAAAATAGCAAAAAAAAATAGTAAAGATACATCAACATATGTCGCAGACACCTACCGCGTCGAAAGCGAACAACACCAAACTGTGCCAGTGTGCAATTATTTAGTAACACTTTTTAAATGTCAAACAATATATCTTCAATGACAATATTTTTACCACCGGCGGACCCCCACACAATTTCACGGAATCCAGCCATATTAACAATAAATACAACACGTCGGACATGTAAGCAAACATCTTAATATTTACTAATGAAACAGCTCTCAAATATATTGATTGATGATCTATCGCGATACAGTATTGTATAGTTTATTTCACTATTCATATGGGTCACAGCGGGATACTATAATACAGCGTTGGTGGCTTCCACCCATTGTTCGTAGGTACAGTATGGATGCAATTCGCCAAATATATATTCTCGTATATCTTTCTTGTATTCTTTTTTTTTCGACTGCTTTTTTTTTTGCTAACGTTTTCGTAGGGATCATTTAAATTTCATGCGTATTTTAGCAAGAGATACGTCGCTGATAGGTTTCCATTAGGAGTGAATGATTAAGAGATAGAGTGTCGTTGTAGAGCGGGGGTGATCTCCAGGGAGTGTGTGGAGCGAGACGCCAGAGTGTGGTGTTGTGCTTACAATTAGGGCTCCAACGATTTGCCATTATCTAAGGTTTAGGATGGTCGTTGTGGACGTCAAGTTACTCTTGGCTGTAATAATAATAGTTTAAAACTAGATTGATAACATGTGTCTATTAGAATATCTTTCTTATTACATAAAACATAGGGTTGCTTATGGGATGTAGTTATAAAAAATACAGTAGGGTACCTAAGGGCATTATTACTAGTAAAATTGTGATGAATCTACAACAATGTCCTCGAATGTTTTGTTATACAAATTGTTTATTTAATATTTTTCTCTGTATAAATCATAACTGTGTCTTAGTGGAGTTATTCATTATTTATTCATAGTTATATTCTTCTTAGTTCGGTGAGATGTTTTTCTAGAAGTGTTTATTTATTTGCATAAAAAAGTTAGTTAATTTAATATCTACCTATCTCTATCTGAGTTTATATGATTTATAAATAATATAATTTCATATACCCGTTGAAAAGGTTATAAATTTTAATATTGATTTATTATTATGACTGTCAATGCCTTAATTTATTATTTGTCCGCTTTAATATTGTAACTTCTCATTTCTTGAGTTGTTAGATAAAAAAAAATACTGAGACTGTTAATAAAATATGAAGCGTGAAAGTTACGTCTAAATATTAAGACATCCTGACTCTGACGAGACTACTTTATTGTTACTACTATATTGTTACTTCTGAAGATTACTATTAATATAAGTAAGGTATTATCTATTAATTCAAAAGTAAAATGTAATACAAAAGATCCCTGAAAATTCTACGCGAACAGTAGAACTTTAAAAGTCAGAATGTCGAACAATATAATACAATATAGTTGGTTATTGTGCAGAACAAAACCTCGAAATGTCAACGATGGTGATTGCCAATATAAAAGTTAATCATGTTAGTGCGCCCGGGTGGGCCGCCGGGTGTCGCCGATATCATTGTCCCAGGTTCGAATCCCGGCCACCACCCCCCCAGCATGGATTCGTTGCTTATTTAATGCAACGATGCACACGTAAACATCTAAATAACTTTTGTGTGACATTCTCTCCCCTTACCCTCTAATTTTACTAAGTAGCCGTATCTTTACAAATGTATTTGGGGATGAAACATTCAAGCCAAATGTGTTTCACGAAAAGATTTGTCTCAAATTTCATTGACATTAGTAAAACAGTTATTTTATAGTAAACGTGATTTATTAAACGTTCTAATGTGTTTTCTTGTGTTAAATTCGACTGGTTTTATAATATATCACATTAAATAATGATTACGTAAATTTTGCGATGAGATATTTAATTATAAAACAGTAACACAAAACAGTAAAACAGTAAAGGAATCATTATTTAAAGGACTCTGTTTCTCCTATATATAACGAATCTTACCTAAACCTTCCCAACCTTGACTTCCTGCCACTGTTGAAGCCAAGGACTCCCTCGAAGGAGTGTGTTAAGTCCGTCACTGCTCGTATTCGAGTGTAGTGATTTAGTTATTTATCAGTATAGACAATAGTGTTGTGTGTATGTTGACAGATAGCGCTATTCGTTAGGTATTCACGGGAGTGGCGGCACCCAAGTGACACGAGGTCGTTCGCACCCCATCTATACTGCCACTCTCCTGTCAGAGCTTACGCAAACCGACTGACAGCCTCCCAATAATTCGTTACGAAAATGTGTTAATCGTTAGCAACAAACACTTTCATGGTTCGCAACACAAAATTAGATTATACGCGACAACAATACCTTTGTACATCTGTACTTGAATGGGTCTCGTCATATTTTGACAGGCCATAGTCAGTACCCACGTCTGCCCACATACATGTGTTTGTCGCATTTCACCTAACGTCAGAAATCAGTCTACATGTATGTCTACGTCTATATGTGTGTATTTTTTTTCTTTTAACAAAAGTCGTGATTTCACGCGGTGCGAACATACATCCGATATTGTAGTGAATTTCGTTATCTTGTATTAACTTGGTGATATTGAAAAAATAATACGTTTGGGATTTGAAGTCACCCCATGTGCGTGCCGGCACCAGCCAGCTTCCTATTCACAGAGTATACTATGAAACGAAATGGGATGATAAATTTATTTAATGTATACAAATGTTTGGACATTTTTATTTTGCTGTCGTTTAGACGTAGGTAACATAATTTCAGTCCACCATATGTTAAGGTCGTTATGACGCTTTGAGTAGGAAACGGAAAAAAAGAATGTTTTACGACTTGTGAAAGATAGTATGACATACCGGCTGCTCTCGTCATCCTCATTACATCAATAAACTATATTTTTTTTCTTCGTCAACGGTTAAAAAAAGAACTACGGTTAGACAATAAATGATTCTATTAGTAGTACATGTCACTGAAAATTAAACCAATTAAAAAAATCATGAATATCGTAAACCCTAAATATGGTATTAGGTTATTAAGGTTGGTAGTTATATAGAGTTTACCTCGATGCGAGCGGTGGCAGAAAATAATATCGAATCGATTAAAAACTCGATATAATACATATTATAATTGAAATATTCAAATTTGCCAGTTCATTAAGGGAGGGTTTAATTTTTGGGTTTCCATCTAATTGATCTTTGGCCGGGGGTAATTATTCACAGGGGTACCTATATAAAGTAATTATTACTGCGTAGCCCTTTTTCCTTGTCATTTCGCCCTCTGCCCCCCCCCCCCCCCCCCCCTATGCCCCCCGTCCTCTAACAGCTAATCACCGACCGTGCCCGGTGCCAATGACGGCTCGCAACTGTGTCTTGGATCTGACAGGATTTTAATATATTTTGTGTTGTTGTATGTAAATGGCGAAGCAGATGTCGCGTCGAGTGTCGGAACAGAAAATACATACATAATACCCCACATAGCAAATTATGGGGACCAATTGATACATTTATAATGCTTTTTGTTTTATTTTTTAATTTTTCGTTTTTTTATACTAGGAAATGTTAAGCGGATGTTAAATCCTAGCCAGGCTGGCCGATGTTTTACGGTCAAAATTAATCCCTGGTGGATTCTATTGCCATACAACCGGCACGGCGCTGTCAGTCATTGATATTTGTCACAAGGATAAGGGTCCAGATTTGATGCCATTTTTTGATTCAGAAGAGAGCTGCTCGACCTAGAGATCGTCGAAATGAATTTCTTCTAACTTATGTATTTCATGATTCTCTGAGTAGACATTGACGTATAATATTTATCTAATTGAAAATTAAATAACAATGTAAAAAAATAATGCTTTGAAATTTTTTTCAGCACTCGAAGACCATTGAGGTTAAAGGGGAACAATTACAAACCATAAATTAACGTTACTTACCCTCGACTGCCTGAAAAAAAAACCTACGCGAGATGAAAAGGAGATTTATACTTGTTAAGGAGAAGTTGTTCGTCTTCATAAGGCTTGACGTTTCATTTCTGTCTAGGCAGGCCGACAAGTGCTAACCCCTCGCGTCTGCCCCCCCGCGCACTTCGGCCCCCTGCCTCCAGTCTCGTCTCGAAAGGCTCCCCTTGTTATGCATAAAATTTAGTCTTATTACATCCAACTTTGCTATTATATTTGACGTAACGGAGTTGGCAAGTTATTTTGTTATTAAAATTTTTGCCCGAAGACGGTGGCTGGATGAATCTAGTTCGCAATGTAAATGAGCAACTCGCAAAATATAAAGCAAGAATTCATTTGATTTAACAAACCTAACGATCTGGGGATTAATGTTTGGGAATTGGTAGGAAGTGGAGAATAGGAGGACGAGGACGCCGCGATACGCGTGCTAAATGAGGGGTGGGGTGGGGTGGACGAATCGTTGCGCCACAGCTTGGATAAGAGACGACAAAATGGTGTTTCATAAACATCATTGAGTTCACAACGTTCGGCGTTTTTCGAACTTTTCTTGATTTATTTTTTATAGAACACTTATTTTTTATTACATTATAAATCGATAGATTTGTTTATTTATTTTGGTATATATTTAGAAGAATGATAGTTTTTTAATCGTGTTTGTGATATATGCCTTTAATTTCGCAATGAAAGTGAGCTTGATTTTTTTTTATGATGCTCTATATTCTGTATAACAAATGTTAATCTCCCTTTTTATGACAGAAGAATGTTATTTTCTTATTTCCACACTGTTATTTAAAGCAGTGTAGTAGTAATCCCTTATATCAGTAAATTAGGATAAAATATTTTTCGATTTCGAAGCTAGACGAAGTTAGGATAAACTTAATACTACCGAAGCAGTTTTTTGAAGTTTTTTTTTTATATAAACTTTGTAAGTTGGAGATATTTTGGGTGATATATACATTTACATGTATAGATTGTATGTATGTGTGTGCACATAGATCAGAAGTAATAGAGCGGCGGCGGGAGGCGTGTAGCGGGTGTAGAGCCGTCGTATGTAGCATCTGTTCCTTTTGTAGCGACAAATTAACACCGTCTCGAGCAAACTGAGGCAATGCAACGACCCATTGCCAGTACGAAACGAGCCCTAAAGCTTCCTTTAAGCGAGACGCCAGCTGCTTGCGGCACTAAATTCCACGTTACAATGCTTTGTTTTAAAATTTGTAATCATTCTCACATTTTACGACGTCGAACGGTCCGTTTCGGAAAATTTGATACGACCATAAAGCCTGTAATTGTGTTAGCATTCCAGTTAATTAAAAGTTATGAATTTAAAGGCGCACCAGCTTTAGTGCTCTTTGACGCTCCGCCGTCCTAATATAAAGTAACATTATAAAACTCGATGAATTTCTTTTTACTGGCACGAAACGAGTGTTAATAAAACATTTAGCTACTGTTAATGTGCCTACAGACAACATTATGAATCTTTTTGTCTATCTGTTTATATTCTTCAATTGTTATGGCAAGCTATTTAGCGTGCAATGAACGTGCTTTCTACACGATGTTCAAACGATCGTCTTAATGTAAATTGTGTGTACCAACCTTTACATTATTATCAAATAACATAATAAAAAACACTATCTATTTAACCATCTGCTTACGTCATAAAATTGTATTGTTGTCAATGAATTATAACAGAGTAATAAATAAATAAATAAATAAATGAACAAAAAAAAAACTGCAAGTCAAAACAGTCCGATTCCCACAGCGATTAAACGCATTAATACCGAGCGAATATGAAAACAGCGCGACGTGTTAGCTGCGAGGAGGTGAGTTATGAAAACAAATATATGTACATAGTATAGTAAATCTGGTACAACTAATGATATTAAAAGCTGTAGGGTAAGAGTAACAATGTTAACAGCTATAGTTTGGATATGTGTGCGCGCTAAAACTTGGGTACTGCGGCCATAAATACCGCGGCAGGGGGTCCGCTTCGCGCCGGGCTCTCTCGCGGGCGTCTATTCTACACAACGACCGTGTGACGTATACCATGTAAACATTAGCTTTGGTACTTAATACCTTGTTGCCCTAAACTCGCTTATGAGGGTAAGACTCCGTGACACGGTGTTAATTAAATAATTACTTTAAATAATAACTCGTTGGTCTCGGGCGTGCAACCTTACAAGTTATCCCTTTGTATATGAAGTATAATGAGCTTGTGTAACTCCATGTTAAGATACATACCTGCATGGTTGACTAGGTGATTCTTTTTATAAATGTTGTGACATGAAAAATAAGAAAAAAATTGTTTTCGACCAATACTTGTAATTTTTTTTTAAAAAAAGGTTATTATTAGTTGAACATAGTTTCTTAGTGCACTTACTTTCTGCATTGATGTTAGGTAGTTTGATTCTCAACCTGGTCAAATATTTACATGTTTACTGTTTTGATATTTTTTTTTACATGTGTATATATTTTGATGAAGTAATTTATAAAATTTATTTAATTTATGCTATATCTACTGAAAACCAACGTGAATGCATGATGAGATACATGACTGTAGATAAGGCGTAAGGCTTTTAACAGTAGTAGAGCCAAGCAGTTCGCTGCATGAATGGGCCGGCTCGACCGGTGAAATACCACGACCTCTCAGAAGACCGACGTAAAGTGGCTCATGCCGCGTTTCGTTCGGTGAGAGAGGTACCCGGAGGCCCACCCCCCTTACCCATCCTTTCCTATCCCCTATCCCTTAAAGGTCGGCAACGCAACAGTAACACTAAATGTGTTGCTGGTGTCCATGGGCGGCGTTGGTTGCTTACCATCAGGTGACACGCCAGCTCGTTTGCCCTCCTGTTCCATAAAAAAAAGGCTGTGTCAGGATCGTAGCTTGTGGAGAGCCAAATTCTCTACTTACCCATAAGGGATACAGGCGTGAGTTTATATACATATATAAACTCACGTATACGCATACATACGTATGCATATCTGTGGTATGTTCTGTAGTTTAGGCAGATATAACTTAGAAAGATACATGTTAATCAAGTGAGTAACAGTATTTTCCGAAATCCATACGAAAACAAAAACAACGTCTATTTTTTTTGGCTCAGCCATATATTCATACATTTTAATAATTCAGTTATTACACTAAAATGTCAAAAGATATATATGTTTTTCTTGTATTTTATATTTAAACAACTATATAATTTGAATATTTAAGTAAGTAGGTTGTACCCAAGTAGTAGTTATACAATGTCTGTTTACCGAATTGAACAGATACAACAAAATAATGTCGTAATAATTATTCATGGTTCGACGTACTTATCCAGATAGTTTAAAAAATAAAAGATACATTCTTTCCAGCTGTAAAAAGAATCTGTGAATTATAATTAATGTTTTTATGAATTTATTTTATGCTGAAATATAAACACATATTAATTCTACATATATACATAACTTCATACCAAGACGCTTGCGGGATAGGCTGAGAGAACAGAGCGCCACTTCACTCGATTCCTTAACTTCCATAACTCTTGTCATACAAGCGAGACGGTCTTTAAGGCTCTTGATATCACCTTCCTCAAGGTCCTCTATCAATAAAAAATATTTTAAAATTAATATAATTAATATTTTTTGACTATACATAATTTGTTTCAGAAGTAAGTTGATTGATACTTCAGTATTATTTGTACTTATGATAAGAAATTTGAATACACATTATAATTGGTAGTCAGCACTTGAAAAGTCATTCACGTGGGAACTTATTAACCTTATGTTGCTATGGATATTTTGAATTATTTAAAGATTACATCATATTTTTATCGATACGTGATATTTTGTAAAAAAAAATTAAAGGTCCTTCAGTTTCTTTTCTACGTTACAAGTAACTACTCTAAATAGTGAGTTATGATGAGGTTGACTGAAGAACTTTCATTTTCACTTTCAACTTCACGCCAAATCCCTTGCGGGGTAGGCAGAAAGAACGGAGAGCTATAGGGCACGATTCTTACACGCCTCATTCGCTTCGTTGATTTTCATAACTCTTTTCATGCACGCGCGTCGATTTTTGAGGCTCCTAACATCACCTTCCTCCAGAACACGTTCTATTTGGTCATGGAATGTGTGTCTAGGCCGTCCTCGACTCCTACATCCATCCGCTTTTGCATTGTATATCTGCTTAGTCAATCTTGTATCATCCATCCTTTCTACATGTCTGTACCATCGGAGCATGCTTTTTCTTACTTTTACACAGACACTCTCTTTTAATCCGACTTCCTTCCTTATAACCTTGTTTTCCACGCAGTCAGCGAGGGTCACTTCACAGATTTTGCCTTTTTGATTTTGACTTTCATGCACGCTCTCCCATACCCAGCTCTCGCTTCCATAAGTTAGCCTTGGGATCAGTATTGCATTGCGAATTACTAGCTGGGCTTTTCGGCTAACATTTTTTGCGCCAATTTATTTTCACATTTATTATTTGATAATTCTTGTGAACTCCTAAAAATAATTCTGTGTCAGATAGATTTCTTATTAGATAACATAATAATAATAATATAATAGTAACATAACTTCACACCGTTTTTTACCCGGAGGTGTAGGCAGCGACTGTAAAGACTCGACTCCCCAAAACTATATGTTACGGCCCAAATGGAATAGGTGGCGAACCTAGATATTGATATACACCGGGCATAAAGTTGTGAGTATATATCACACATAACATCTGAAAATAATTCCTAGAAATCATTAGTGTGAACCCGGAATCGAACCCACGACTTCTGAATCAGAAGCGGGTTGCTCTACCTCTGGACCATTGAGACTAACCTGTGAGGCATAGCTACTGCCTATAATTTCATATATTATGGGGTTGAAGGTACTCGCACACCAAAAGAAATTCAATACCTTAGTACAGTTGAGTTTTGTATTTTTATATCTGCCCGACTGGACACACAAATTTTATTGACATCTGTATAAATTTCAAAGCTGACTGATGAATGTAGTGTCTGATTTGTATTATTCATATTCAACAGGCTAAATATATTGTAGTATTCGGTCGTATACTGAACATATAAACGGTACACAGCCTCTGGGAGACAACAATGTCCGGCTGAATACGGAAATAGTTTATCTAATTCCGTCGCCAGCAAAGTCACATTGCAATCTGTCGAGCATATCTGACTGACAGGCGACTGTCTTACTAGAAAGCCAGCCGTGGCTCTCGTGGGAATTGGCTTGGACCAGATTCAAGTAAAGTGGCACCCCGCCCCTAATTTCGAAAGTTATGTGTGATAAATATCGGTGACTAAAAATTTTTGTGTCCGGTATGGCAATAGGTTCGCCACCTTTTCCATTTGGGACGTAAACATAAAGGCGAGACGAGGCTTAATAGCCGCTGCCTACACCTTCAGGTAGGAAAGGCGTGAAATTTTATAAAGTTATGATATTTTAACTGCAATGATTAAGATATTATATTTCAAAAATTCATTTGACCATACAATTATTGTATAACTTGAAATTGTATTAACTGTGATTTTGTGAACAGCCAATTACACATATTTTATAACACTCTAAATTAAAATAGTATCTAATTAAGTTCGTCGTTAATTCCCGAGAGGAAGAAAAAAGGGGGAGGTTTTATCAATTTTTTACGAATAAAATGCGTCATAACAGTTTTTTTTTTATGAAAATAGAATAACTTAAATGTGGCAGCGAATGGTACACAGCCTGTGTACTAGGTTGTTATTTGTTCATTAAGGCGGGGCGAGCGAACGCCGACGCTGTGTAAAGCCTACCCTCAAGCACCTACTCTATTGACTTTCTTCCGTCACTTTCTTATAGAGTTATGATAAATGGTATCTACCACATTAAAAACAGCACCCTATTAACAATATACAAGTGTTCATATTCGAAAAGCAACAGCTAGTGAGCATAATTCGTTTTGCCACATCGACGTTACTTCTTAAATAATAAAAGCTCTTTGTAAAACTTTCCCTCCTTGAGCGTTCTAAAGCTTTTCGGTATCCAGTAATTAATATTCATGCAGGCCTCGTGCCGGAGGGGCCGTGTAATTAATAAACTTATATGATACTTTTGTTTATAGTGTCATTCTTGAAACGTAGGGAAACTTTGTTACGCCCGTTTTGTACAGGGGTGTTGTGACTCTCTTTGTGATTTCAATACATTATTACACACACAGTTATAAGTATAATTTACTATAATATAGTATTTATAATATATAAATATCCTATATTAAAAAAAAAAACAGTATTTAAAATAATCTACAGTTTCGTATCAAGTCGAGCAAGAAACGTTTAATTTGAGTTAAATAGCTCGAGTTTAAGACAGAACTTATGTTATAAAACTATCGAGTGATAACCGGAGTTCAAAGCATCAAGTCTCAAACGGACACATCTCCACATGTAGGTACAAGTAAAACCAAGATAATCCATAGTATTCACTAAAGGTGCCGGGTTGTCTTCATGACAGATACGGGTCGGTTGCACAGAAGCACTTAACCGCATTCGTTAATCTACGATTAATATACATACCGATTAAATGCATATCTTAGATTCATTACAAACTTCAAATATCGATTTAAATTCTTTGTGTTTACAACAGAATTTGCTTAACTAGAATTAAATTAATGAAAAAGATATACTAATTGGAAAACAAATCGTTTCTGTTTTCTGTACTTCACATAGTAGTAATATGAGTCAGATAGATGCGGTGCATTGTGAATTTTGCCAAATGTTAATAGGGCAGATTGCTTGTGCACCAATGAAACACAATCACCCCAAAGCACTTAAGCACTTAGCGTAAGCATATCGATACTGAATGCGACGTAAACACCCCAGGGACATTGACAATGTAAAAAGCGTGAGTGCGACGCGGAGCGATTCGTCGTTACGTTATTTGTCATTTTGTACGCGCGGTAACAAACCATATAGTTAAACTAGGGTTAAAAAAATATACATACATAATATTGTGTACCTGTCCTATATCGAACTCATAATATTATAGCGTGTAAGGAGTAAAAGACTTGGGCGTTATCTTTCACATAGGCCCGATTCCTGACCACTTTAATGGGAAAACCATGTTAGAATTAAACTAAACAAAGACGACGCATCAATTAGAGGCTCTTCGCGTTGTTTTTTTTTTTCTTCTGTTTATATCATTTTTAAAAACTTTTTAAGTTGTACGATCTGACCAGCCGGCGTTTGTCGTGTTCGTTATATATATATTTTTTTGTTTTGTTTTTTCTTACCTATTCGATTAGATGGATCTGAATGAGTCTTGTATGGATTTTAATTAATACGATAAGTATAGATAACTGGTGCAAACATTAGTTCACGTTAGCTCACGATTATACCTCTGTTAACAATAATTGGAGATAATATAAACATTTACCACTTATCGTGACCACTAGAAGTTTTATGTAGGTACTAAGTGTACAAATATAATATATAAATTAACGCCAAATTCTTTGTAGAGTAGGCACATATAGCGCCTTGAATAGATACCTGTATCCATTTAGATATAAAATAGTATTTTATTGTATTGTTTTATTTGATAGATTAATTAAATAATTATTGAGAAAACTACAATCTTACTTGTTATGTGATGAAAACTAGTATAGGTACTTTTTTTTGTTCTTGAGTTGTTGTTGTTGCGATGTTTTTTGGTTTTATTATTCATTCTATATTATTATACAGATTTTAAGCGAAAACCATTACTATGAAATAAATTAGTGATATATGCTCAAATAAAATACATAAAGAATATTTGATTGTATAGCTGCTTAAGTTAAATTGCTGAGAGATTTTATATTTTAAGGAAAAATAATAACATTTAGTGATATCAAACTTTTTTACTAGCCCATAAAATGTGTTGTCTAATGCTCCATTTATTTAAATTGTCGTCTCATAAAAATATTATATGTATATTTTAATGTAAACAAACATTTTCAAATACTCTCGAGAGCAATGAATCCGGGTCACTTAAAGAATGTTAAAAATCTCGGAAACTAAAAATGATAGGTTAATGCAATAAATTGTATTTAATAGACAATGTAATACTCCTTAAATGAAAGTAAAAAAAATATGAGTCACCATACATTTTATTAACACAAAATTACATAAAGAAAAAATCTGCTGATCTCTCCTTAAAACAAAAATAGGAAACATGAAATTTTTGAACTTTATTACGATTTTCTTGAATTTTAATACTTCGTATTGCCTCCTCGTGCTTCCATTACTGCGTTTACGCGGTTTGGCATGCTGTACACCAAGTTCCTTATACGATTTTGGGGAATATTCTCCCATTCCTCTGTGAGAGCAATTTTGAGTTCACGAAGCGTGATTGGGGGAGGGTTTCGTTGTTTTACGCATCTGCCTAGCTCGTCCCAAGCATGCTCGATCGGGTTGATATCCGGGCTGCGCGCTGGCCACTCCATACGAGTAATGTTCATCTCTTGAAGGTAGTCATTCACAATCCTACCTGTATGAGGTCGGGCATTGTCATGCATAAATATAGCATCCTCACCTAAATTGACCATAAATGGACCAACGTGATCATTGAGGATTTCTTCCACATATCTTACGCTAGTTAAAGAGCCGTTTTCTATGATCACCAGCTCTGTGCGACTTTCAGAAGAAATTCCGGCCCACACAAGTACAGACCCACCACCGTAGGCTACTTTTTCCTCGATGCATGCTTGCTTGAATCTTTCCCCTGGTCTTCGATACACTCTGTGTCCAATCTTCAATACTCCAATTTACGTGGCTCTGGGCATATCTTAGTCTTGAAATACGATGCCCACGCTCCAGTTTAGGGCCGTTTGCAGGTCTAAGGGGTTTTAAGTTAGATTCAGCAAGCCGACGTCTTACTGTCCATGCACTTGGGTTACTTCCTCCGAGGCGTCGAAACTGATTGGTGAGTTCAGTTCCTGTGAGAAAGCGATTTCGAAGCATGGTGTTCACCAAGTATCGGTCTTCTCGTGCTGTGGTATACCTGGTTCTGCCCGTTCCTGGTCTGCGTAGGTTAGAACCAGTTTCTTCGTAACGTCGGAGAACTCTTTGTACTGTTGACAGCGACACACCAACAGTCCTGGCTGTATCGCGCTGACTCCGGCCGGTTTCCAGCATTGTAAGTATTCTGGTGCATTCTTCAGGCGTAAGCGACATAATTTCAGCTTGAATAATGAATATAGAGCACTATCAACATGGTTTATGTACCCACATAAATGACAGATTACAAACAAAAGCAAAACCAAATGCTGTAATTTCGTAGTTCCATCTTCGAAAGTGGCCCTTTTTCAAATTTGATTTTTTTATGATATAACTTTACAATAACTAAGAAGTTTTAATACCTTCATTTAAGGAGTATTACATTGTCTATTAAATACAATTTATTGCATTAACCTAGCATTTTTAGTTTCCGAGATTTTTAGGATTCTTTAAGTGACCCGGATTCATTGCTCTCGAGTGTAAAATACCGAAACATTTAACGCTTCACCTGTTTCCTTTAGCCTGAAGACGATATGTTTACAATATACGCCTAGGATTTAAATAACATAACATAACTTCACGCCTTTTGTTACCCGAAGGTGTAGGCAGCGGCTGTTAAGCCTCGCCTCGCCGTTATGTTAACGTTCCAAATGGAATAGGTGGCGAACCTATTGCCATACCGGGCACAAAGTTTGTCAGTCATCGGTATTTATCACACATAACTTCCGAAAACAATTTCGAAAAGTCATTGGTGTGAGCCAGTGTCTGGAATCGAACCCCGGACCTCTGAATCAGAGGCCGTGCGCTCGCCCACTGTGCCACCGAGACTATTTATATAAGTAATAATATTTATATAATTAAATAAGTATTTTTAAAATAACACCATCTATTGAATACATACTGAATCTAATCAACCAATTATATTAAAGTCATTAAATATTACCGCCATCTATTAGAATCTTATCGAATTAAAACTAATTATTGCTCTTCATCAGATAGAAGAATTTAAACAAATATAATAATTCACAATGAAATAATATCGTAATTGTAAATTGAGATATAAACTATCCGATCTGTTAAGTGTATGCTAAATTTTCTTAAAATCGGTTCAGTAGCTTACGAATCCATATCGGACTATCAAATTGACAAGTAATTTCATAAAATATTAAGATAAGACAACACTTAACGTAAGTAAAACTTCCCCGTACCAGAGTAAATATTGAGTAATCTTAGAACAGCAATAATAATTGTACTCCTATAAGTAAGTACCTATCTAAAAACATAAAAGTCGTGATGTTATACCGCAGAAACAGAATTTGAATATAAAACTGCAGCGTTATAAAATGGACAGGACCGAAGTGCTTCGTAATTGAGACGACTTAAATATATATATATATATATGTATACATACAGGGAAGGTATTGACGGATCGTAAAGTCAAAGGTTTCAAAACAAGCAAACTGCAAGGCTAACAACGTTTACGACGAAGAACGTACCGCCTCTTTTTTTATATTTGTTGTTGTAAAATTCACGATCCATTATTAATTATTACAGTCATCATTAATCTACTAATCTATTTAAGGGCGTGCGATAAGAATCTCATTTAAAGTATTGAATGAAGAGTGTCCGTAGTGGACTGGAGATAGGCTTAAATTAGCTATCCGCTTTATGACTTAACTCACAACTTTGATACGTTCTAAAATGATTCTTAACGTTTTGTTTTTAAAGTTTTAATTTGATAGATTCGTATAGGTATTTTGGATGTATTTGAGTGTTTAATATGTCGTCTGATTTATTACAGGTCGGTGTTTAAACGACAAATGCATCGAAACAGATAGGAGCGACATGTCCGACATTGGAGGACCGATGTTGACCACTATCTACGGTACATACACTGGGTTAATGGTCAACGACATATCGCGAGATATGTAGGTAGCAGATAAACGTGTTACGATGAATATTGACCATAAAATTCCATTAATTTTAATTTACACGTGTACATTAAATTATAATGTGTAACAATTTATTTACTACTAACAGACCCGGCGAACATTGTTTCGCATTGAAAGCAATAAATAGAAAAAAAAAAAGAAATAATCTTATTCTATAGTAGCCTAAGTGTTCGCATCAAATTGGTCCTGCCATTTCAGAAAACACCATTACCTAGAACACACAGATTCAGGCAGAACAAAATTGTACAAATGTTATTTTGGTGTATGTCCCGTATTTATATTCATGCAAATGTAGAAATCAGTTATTCCAACATAAGAAACATGTATAGATAACATAACTTAAGGTGTAGGCAGCCGCTGTTAAGCCCCAACTCGCCGAATCCTTACGTCCCAAATGGAACAGGTGGCGACCCTATTGCTATAGACTAGGTACAAAGTGAGCCAGGATTCGAACACGCGCCTGCTTGCTTCATAAGCGGGGTAATCGACTATAATAAAATCAGATCAGTTAAATATAATTAATAATCACATACTTTCACTATTGGTACAATGACCAGTAGTACCCAATGAATGTTGTAAAAAATATTTGATTCTCAGCCGAGTAAAAATATTTATATCATGACCACGTTTTTATATGCAACACATAAAAAATATGTTATATGTTCAGTTGCTTAGTTTATTAAGCTAAAGGCATCAAACCATACAATTCAGTCGTTTAATGTGTCTCATAGCTAACTGAACAATAACAGAATAAAAATCGTATAAATCATATTTAACTGACTATAGCAAAATCTGTAATGCACTCTCAGATCCGCTTAATAAATCATAGATTTTATAACACACCTACGCACAAATATATCCGAAGATATATATTTTTTTCATCTCACGTATATCCGTGCGTTCCGCGGACCGGATGGGAGTTTCTTTAGGACATAATCTTAACAACAAAATGTGATCGAATCACTTGGTAACGAAGCCAATGGAACACAAGAGATAGATTTAAGTAGCACTGATTATAAGAATGAATCTTCGTATTCACTATCTGCTCTCTTAAACAGGGCCTTTTGTTATACTGTTTATAAGTATCTCAGAATTTAAAATTGTTTCGAGTGTTATTACTTTTTTTTTTAGTCGATACCATTTATTTAACTTATCTATTGTTATATGTATAAAATGCTTACGACAAGTATTTGGTAATACTGATACCAGATAGATGCCCATAAAAATAATATGCGCATAATGATTGATTAAATGTATTAGTAAAATAAACTTTGGATATTGTTCTATAGTAAGAAAAGGAATGGTCCGATCGTTCGGACTTGTAGAAAGAATGTATGGTATAAGATTAACTAAGCAGATATACAATGGAAAAGAGGGTCTATAATCGAGCTGAGGATGGCCACGACACACTTTCCATGACCAAATAGAAGGAATCCTTGAGCGGGCCTTAAAAATCCACGAGCGTGTATGGCAAGAATTTTGAAAGTCAAAGGGCACATATGAGACGTGCCTTCTGGCACTCTGTTCTCCCTGCCTAATCTACAAGGAGGCAAGCCTTGGCGTGAAGTGAAGTCGTATTTGTATGTATATTGTATGTTAACGTCTTAAAAAATATGAAGTTCGAAATTTGGAAACTATGTAATAAAAATACACACGTTATATAAAATAAAAATGCATTTGCTTGTCTATTTTATTTTTATCATAACTGTGTTTTAAAGAAGTTTTTTTTTCGAAACCGGTTAAAGTTTTATTGTTAAAAATATATATGTAGGTAGTTAACGTTAGTTAATAATATGCACACGGTATTTTATTTTCTCATTTCAGTGAAATCGTAAGGGTAATACACATATGCATAATTTGATAATGTGTAAACATTTTTGGAAAAACAAAAACAAAATTATACAAAGTTTAGAAATTATTTTTTTCAGAAAGTACCGCATCATACCTTTGCAAGAGAATTTTATTCAAAATAGTAAGTACTCTGTAGAAAAAAATGTACCATCAAACTTTAATTTAAATAATGAATATGCAAAATTTGAGAATAACTAAGTTTCATTACATATTTGAATATTTATCAAAAAAAAAATAGATATAACTATAACCAAAATTTTTATACTCATAATAAAATTATTTTATTACCAAAAATATCAAAAGATCTGCTGTAGATATTTAAAAGGTTATTTTCACTATTCAAAACATAACTATTAAACTATATTTTTAAATACTAATAAAAATACATATTTATAAAAAAAAAATCATTTCAGTTCATAGGTAAAACGGATAGACTGTTAAGTGCAAGACGATCTTCAAATTTTACGTCCCAAAATGAATTAGGAGCCTATTCGTATAAACTGAGCACTATCTTGCTGCCTATTCATTGATATTTATCAAAAATTAGTGCCGAAAATAATTTCTAGAAGTCATTGGTGCAAGCCCGGACTCGAACGCACGACTTTTGATTCAGAAGCAGTGACACGAAATTTTATGTTAAATTATCCTCAAACTAGCAAACTTTAGACAACAGTCACTTCGAGATAAAATTGATACACTTTTAAACTTAGGTAAACTGAAACATAACCTAATTTCGCGCTTTTTTCTACCCGAAGATGTAGGCAGCCGCTGTTAAGCCTCAACTCACCGTATCCTTAGGTCTGGCACAGAGTTGTCAGTCGTCGATATTAATCACACATAACCTTCGATAAGATTTCCAAAAAATCATTATTGTGAGCCCGGAAGGATCTAGCAACTTTTGAATTAGAAGCGGGATACTTTACACATTGGACCACCGAAATTACTAGAAAGTTTAAATTGAAATCACGCCTAAAAATAAGAATATTCATTTGAAACAAGTAAAAAAAAAGCTTCTTAACGATGTGAGTGGCGAATAGAACGGAATAAAGAGTGCAGTCGTTCTGTAAAAGTTAAGTTAATATTTTTACATAATAATCATAGTTATATCTATGCATATAATTGTGATTTCTCTATTTGTGCATATCATTAACTAAATAGTTTTATGTTTGTTTTAACTCATAATATATTGTGAAAGCTGTATTTGTTCTGTGAGTACGCAGTAATATTCAAAACAGCTACGAGAAAGCAACGCGTGCAAAAATAAAACAACTGAATAAAAAAAAAGCTAAAAAAAAAATACAGCGCATCAAACAAATTCATTTTCTCCGTTAGCAACGGTGCAGTTATTTGTGAATTAAATTATATTTTGAGTTATTTTTTTTTTATGAAGTCGACTTGAATTAAATTTCTGTGAAGAAAATTTATAGTAAACATCTACTGACTTATACTTTACTGGCAGACATGGCGAACTTTGTCCCGCTTAATAAGTAATTATTACAGCGTTTACAAGTAAAGTGTTAAATCTCGAAATTTATATTATTATTATTTACTACATTATTATACATGAATCATACATACAAACCACCCCATTGACACCCTCTATCTATTAAAAAAAATATCTATAATCGTTGCGTAGTTTTAAAGATCTCAGCATATAAATAGACAAACAATGGAAAGCGACTTTTGTTTTATACTATGCAATGTTAAAGAATGTATGACGCAAGTTTCACTAAGCAGATATACAGTGCAAAAACAGAGGGACGTAAGAATCAAGAACGGCCACGACACACTTTACATGACCAAATAGCATAGCACGTGTCCTTGAGGAAGGTGATGTTAGGCTTCTTAAAAACCTACGAGCGTGTATGACAAGCTTTATGAAAGTATCCTCTCTGTATACCTCGCATAAGACTTGGCGTGAAGTTATGCGTGTTTGCCTATTTTGATCGCCTAAATGTCGATACTAAAAATCATTAGATAATATATTAAAAAGATAAAAGCATGCTTGTTTTCTTCTATTCAAAGTAAATAATGGCTGTAGTTCACAAATTCACGCCAAATGCCTTGGAGGATAAGCAGAGAGAATAGAGCGCCATAAATCACGATTCTTCCACGCCTCACTAGTTTCTCTGACTTGCATAACTCTTTTTATATAGGCGCGTCGATTTTTAAGGCTCCTAAAATCACCTTCCTCCAGAACTCGTTCTATTTAGTCGTGGAAGGTGTGTTGTGTATCAATAAAAGTAAAACTTAATAGTAATACTTATGTAAATGAAAGAAATGTAATAACTGTATTTGAATTTTAATATTCATCATTACCATGTTCCTGTCCTGTTCTCATTATTTGGGATCGGCAGAACTGCATTTCCTTATCCACACTTCCCTATCATTCGCTTCTGGCACACTATGGTCGGGTCATTTTAATAGCCAACATTTGACTGTTTATCAAAATTCAAGAACGTAAACTGAAAACGTAACGGCGGACATGAAATAATATATACATATTTTCGTTTTGTTAGGAGTCCACAATTTGCTTTAATTGTTTATTTTTTCAATTAGGGGAGGTAGGGGATATGGTAGGGAGGTATGGGCAGTAGGGAGACATGGGCACCCCCCTTTTATTCTGATTTGATCATAGATTTTATATTTTTCTTGATTTTTTAGTTTTCTTTACCGACTGGAAACACTGTTAATCCGTAGGGTATATGTAATTTCTGTAAGTTATCAAACACAAACACGTTTAAAGATTTTGGGCTAGTAAAAGTAAATATTTTGTTGTGGTTTCGGATCGTAATAAAGATAAAACTAATAAAAGGTATGTGTATTTTTTATTATTTATCTATTGAATATTTACTAATCTATATAATAAACTGAAAGTTAAGCCTAAATATGAAGATTCATTAAAATACCAGTAACTTAAGTCGAAAATGTATACAGAAGGAGCAATGGGCATTTGGATGATGGGGAGGTTTGGGCATGCCCAATGCTCCCACTTACTATGTTCAGTATAGGAAAATTGTAGGAAAATAGACTTGAACCCACTATTTCTTGAATCAGAAGCGGGATGCTCGCTACTGCGCCACAAACTCAAAAATTGAGTCTAAATTCATTCCGGTAATTTATGATACTGTTTAAGATGTTTTTTTTTTATTTCTTAACTCTTATTCTTGCTTGCTGTTATTGATATAGTTTAATAACAGTATATTTGTTAACTAATTTTTGAATTCCATTTTGGATATAAACTGATTTATAGGCAGTGCCCAAGCCTCCCGCAGGGTATGCCCAGACTAATTGTAATTTTTAAGAAAGCTCTTCAATTATATCTAGCCAAACGTGTGATGCAACAAAAATTTGCAATAAAAGTTGATTATCTATAAAATCTATTTTTTTATGCAATAAATAGTAAAAAAGTGCCCATCCCTCCCCTACCTCCCCTACTCTTACAATTTATTGTAGTATTGACCGATACGAGAAATTTCACTATTTGCTGTCACTTAAAAACCATTAACATAAATATAACAAACAATTTCTGATTTAACAAACCGAACGTTGTTACCATGTTGTGTCGTCTTATCCTTTTAAACAGTAGAGATGTTACTTTAAATTTCGAAAGCTGATAATCAGAATCAAATGCATCGATTACATACATACATTACTTCACGCCTTTGTTACCCGAAGGTGTAGGCAGCGGCTGTTAAGCCTCGTCTCGGCGCGCCGTTATGTTTACGTCCTAAATGGAATAGGTGGCGAACCTATTGCCATACCGGGCACAAAGTTTTCAGTCATCGATATTTATCACAATTAACTTCCGAAAACAATCGCAAAGCATCGATTGCTTGTGAAGAAATACAACTGTAAGTTAATAACCAGGTTGTGATCAATGTTGAGATAAATTAATCACTGCTAATCTTTAGAAATTGAAAGAAAACATATTACTGTGACAGGGATTCACCTAAAGATTGTTTTTATTTTTTATGAGTGTATATATTCATTCACTTTAATCGATGATTTAGTGCAGACCATCACACTAAAAAAATAAAATTGACAGAAATCGAATGTTGCCTATTAAATTGACCGGACAAAACATCTATTTTTACCTTATTTAGGTAAAAATAGATGTATATGATATTGTCTTTCACAGAATCCATCCGTATTTTATTAGGTCTCAAAATTCTCATATCTCCGTCTATATTCAGGTGAAGATACTTCTGGCAACATGTGTATAATAATATTAATATTTAATAATAATTGAATTATTACGATAGTTAAATCTACTAATGGTACATAATTAAGTGCACTCATTAAAAGTCCAATTCAACTATGTGGTGGTTGATGATTTGAACTATCTCAAATGATATTATTATAATTACATGTGGAAAAATTTTCATAAATATATTACAATTTCTATTAATAAATATATATATATATATATTCAAATTTTTAAAACACGGATAAGCCAGTTGTAAGTTAAAGCCTCTCATGCGGAACAAATTGATATTTGTACGTTTTAATATTAACATATAGTTGATATTAAATGGCTTGTTGAAGCCGGTAAATGAACTATTTTCCTATAGAAAAGATTTGTTTAACAGTTGCCAGTTACTACTCGAAAAAAAATATCTTGTTTTTAATAATGGTGTACACAGGCTGAGATATAAGTTAAAATGTTGAGAGGGCAATTTAAAAATATAAATAATTAAAGTTAATTAAATCAAATTAAAGATCAGTTATAAGGTAGTTGAACTTTAATAAAAATTACATATAAATCTGGATGTACATGTTTGTTACGTTAAATAACTTGTTCACACATTTGATGTTAATTAAATATTAAAAATTATTTCATTCGAACAATTGCCATCTCAGAACAGGGTACTGGAAATGTCTTTTCTTTTTGGAAAAACGTAAACGATCGCCATCCACCTAACGGTAAGGAACTAACGATGTCCTTGAAAATCTACAACATCAAGGAGCGTCACAGATGTATTGTATCGATTTAGATTTGTATCGATTTAGATTTGTATTCAATTTAGCGGTAAAATAAAGAAGTAACAGATAGACCAGTGGAATTATTTTCATATTTACATCATTGCTTGAGTATTGTATCTTCTGTAATCCATACTCATATTTTGCGAATATTGTTCTAAATAACATAAAAAAATTAGTGTTAAAAATTGCTCCCAATTCACAATAATGTAAATGTCTGTAACAAAAGTCAATTCTCATGAATATAACTTAACTGCTCAGCAAGCGACTCAAGTTGGGGAGACTCGCAGCAACTATTGTGTTTTCGAAACTATCTACCGAGTAGTACAGAGGTACTGTACGGACGAGATTGCTATTCACCTCCATGTACCTGGAGGGGCGGCGGTGGTAGAGGGACGGTGGAGGGTGAGGCGAGGCGGGCTGGGGGGAGGAGGGACGTTGCATTGCTTGCTTCGCTATTCCGCGCCACCACATAGTTTTGTTCGCAAGCTCTCATCGGCCTCGAGCTTGTGCTTAAGGCACAGTGCTTACTAATTGGACATTTTCAAGTGGCTACTACCGCCACTAGACTCAACAATGAGCCACATTCGTTACAAAGTTACGACCCATGAAAATATTTGTTACTACTACCTACTGTATTACTTTCAACGGTACTCGTGTATGCATAATGGTTGCACTTATTATTATCATGTCCGCAGGCGATTTGCTTGTTTTCTTTATGAATGGAAATTAATTTCGTTATTTTGTTTGTTAGTCTTTTTTTTGCTTGTGGAACCTTGCTAGAGAATGGTAAACATAATATTTCATGCCAAGTCAGTCAGTTCAGGGCAAAGTGCCATAAGGTACGATTCTCATTCATTCATTCATGCCTCACTCGCTTCTTTGACTTTCATAACACTTGTCATACACGTTTGTCAATTTTTACGACTCCTGATATCTTCCTCCAGAAGTCATTCTATTTGGTCATGAAAGGTGTGTCGTGGCGGTTCTCGACTCCTGTATCCATCCACTTTTCTATTGAACATCTGTTGAGTTATTCATCATCATCATCATCCATTATTTCTACATGTCCAAACCATTCCCTGTCTTGCTACCTTACAACCTTTTTTTCGACACGGTCATCAAGAGCAAAATCGAAACAATGTTTTCGTGCCTTGAACAAAATAAAAAAAACCATTAGTGATTCGTATTCTTCGCCTTAACAGTGAACCGAGCGGAACTCAGGTCGCACAGGTTCTTGTTAAACGCCGCCGTTCTCCAGCTTAAAGCAATTTGCAAGAGTTCATACCACAGTAGAGCTGTTTGTTCCACGGTTTTATTAAAACCTCTCCTCGGCAGTTTGCGCAAATGTATATTGTTTGCTATATTAAAATTTGCCAACTGTTAATATAGAAAGACCGCTAATGAACTAATTAACTAATGCACTTCGTACACATACTGAGTATGTTTGTTTTAATCGTTTTGCAGGACACCAAAATTTTGAACTATAAAATTATTATATAATATAAAATACACAAGTAAACATTTGTACAATGTTAAAGTAAACAATTAAGTATACTGCTTTTATAATAATGAGAGTACTCGTTGCCTCTTATTCTCGTGTGGTCTTTTTAAAGAGGATATTTTATTAAAACACAGTATCATCACAACTTCATTCAACGTTATTTATATGAAAATCTTTGAATAATTTGTCTTTTTTGTCTTGTATTGATTTTTTTCGATACGTTTATGTCGATAATACATAATTATTTTTATTTATGTTGTTCTGTATTTTAATTCTGGTCAAGATATATGCATAGTATTGTTATTGTCAATAGCAGCTTCCCGGTCTAATATATATTTTGACAAAGTCTATTGTAACAAATATTCAATAGGTATACAAAACTTCAATATACTTTTTCAATATAAATTAAAGTTTGTATTTCATGGACATTTTATTTATCAATAGACAAATAATCTAATTTTAATACTCGTATTATTTTTATATTTATTTTCGTTTAGAGATGCGCCAAGTAACGCTTTTGACCGAGTGACGAGTACCGAGTTTTACTCGGCACAATTTTTTTTTTACCGAGAACTCGGCCAAGTCGGTTCTGTCAAATTCCCTTTTCGGAGATTGTTATTTAAAAAAAAAGTTTGCAAAAGAGAAGATTCCTTTCTAGTGATGGACAGGACTCAGACAGGTATTCAGAGCTAGCACGATTAGCACGAGTGTTGCTAGCAAGTTGTTGCTTGCAAGCAAAGTAAATAGCGATCGATTGTTTCTGGAGGCTGGTAACTTCTGCGAAGAAAAGGGGAAGAGGCTGCTACTAGAACTAGCAAAGACCCTGTATTCCTGCACCATAACTTACATTTTACACAATTTTCAATATTGATTACTTTTACTACTGTTCTCTTATTTTTGTCTCTATCATTATCATCATCATCATCATCAGCCTATTGCAGTCCACTGCTGGACATAGGCCTCTCCCAATGTGCGCCACAATATCCGATTCTCTGCCTTCCGCATCCAGTCTTTTCCAGCAGCCTTTCTGAGGTCGTCTGACCATCGGGCTGGTGGGCGTCCTACGCTACGTTTACCAAGACGCGGTCTCCACTCTATGACCTTCTTACTCCATCTACCGTCGGTCCTTAGGCAGATATGACCAGCTCATTGCCACTTCAGCGAGCTTATTCTACGAGCTATGTCGGTTACCCCAGTTCTCTGGCGGATATACTCATGCCTGAGTTTATTTTTCAGAGATACCTTGAGCATAGCCTGCTCCATAGTTCTCTGAGCGACTTTAAATTTGTGGACTAGCCCCACCGTGACTGTCCACGTTTCGGCACCGTAGGTCATCACCGGTAAGACGCACTGGTCAAAGATTTTGGTCTTCAGACATTGCTGTACAGGCGAGCTGAAGACTCGACGCAGTTTGCCGAATGCAGCCTAACCAAGCTGAATCCTCCTTTCGGCCTCCTTCTCGAAGTTTCGTCTATCTAACTGGATGATTTGGCCAGGTAGACGTATTTGTTTACGACTTCGAGAACTGACCCTTCGACGCTTATCGGTCCGGGCACGAAATGTTCATTGAACATGACCTTGGTCTTGTCCAAGTTCATGGCCAAACCGACACGCCGGGAGGACTCGTCTAGGCTGCGCAGCATTCCGCTTAACTGTTCCAGCGACTCTGCCATTACAATAATGTCGTCGGCAAACCGAAGATGCGAGATGTACTCACCATTCACGTTGATACCCTGTCCAGTCCAATCCAGTGTCTTGAAAACGTCCTCCAGAGCATTAGTGAAGAGTTTGGGAGACATGATATCTCCCTGTCTTACACCACGATTCAGCTCGATGAAGTTCGTCACCTGGTCCTGTATCTGGACAGTCATCCAACATCGCTGCAGTGCATCCAGAACTGCCCAAGTTTCGATGGAGTCGAAGGTCGTAATCCATGAATGCGATACACAGCGGTTGATTGTACTCTTCGGTCTTCTGTACAATCTGCCGAACAGTATGGATGTGGTCCACAATACTAAAGCCTTTTCGAAACCCGGCATTCTCCGGAAGCTGGAAATCATCGAGTCTTGCAGCGAGACGCTTCGTGACGACCCTCGAGAGCAACTTGCAGATATGGCTCAGGAGTGAGATGGGTCTGTAATTCTTCAGTAAGGTCTTATCACCTTTTTTGAAGAACAGTACCACCGCACTCCTGCTCCAAACCTGTGGTGTTATACACTGGTGTATGACGGAATTAAAAAGACCTGCCAATTCCTTTAGGACAGGAGTCCCGCCGGATTTTAGAAGCTCCATAGTAATTCCGTCATCACCGGGTGCCTTGTTGTTCTGGAGTTGCCCGAGAGTCGCACTAATCTCGCTTTCTGTGATGTCGGGAATGTCCTCACAAAAGTGACGCGGGGCTCTGTGGTCATCATCGCTGTGTCCCGTCGGCTTGGTCATCCATGGGCTACTTTATTCCACACGAATGACCAAGATTTGATCTTTCTTCGAAGAATCTCGAGCTTAGAGCTGGCGAGACGTTCATCCGCAGTTTTCAGCTTTTTAATTTTTATTTTATTAGTTACAAGATACATTGTATACATGAGGTCATATTTGTCTGTGGGATCCTTATTTGATTATAAACACATTTCATTAGATGGTACCTTCCAAGCTGCTGAGCGAACACTTTCGACTCTTTGTTGCGGTCGGTCGCGTTCTTGATTGCTCGAGTATTCAATCGACGAAGGTCACGGCGCATCAGCTTTCTTATTAGAAAGCTGATGCGCCGTGACCTTCGTCGATCTTCGTCGAATACTCGCTGGTTTAGGCTTTTCCATTCTGACGAAGACACCTGATCGGAAGGAGTTTCTCGCCTTTGCCTCATCAGCTCGAATGTCTAAGCTTGGACTCCTTTTTCTGCGATCTCGGGAACAACCTTTGAGACACTTTCCTCAGCGTGTTGACACACAGTGTCAGCTTTTTCGTCCACGTTGCCTGTGGTTTCCAGCAGGTTGAATCGATTTGTAAGTTTCATTTTGAAATCGTCGGTTTCGGCTATTTGGAGTGGCGTAGGTCGGATAATAGACCTTATCTTCCGGGTCCTTTCAGCTTTCAAGTTAATATTTAGAGAGCCTCGAAGAATTACATCCAGTAACCTGTTGATCACAGAGACATCTCTAAATATATGCTTACTGGATAGTAAGCATATATTTAGAGATGATCCTAAATTAAAAGTAAATACTTTTCATTAACTCTGTTGTCTTTTGATTAGACGCACATATATAAATATATTACATTTCTTACACATACTCGGCAATCGAATCGAGTTATTCGGACGAGTATTAAAAAACCCGCCGAGTACGCCGAATACCGAGTATCAACCGAATACTTACTCGGCTCATCTCTAATTTCGATTCATGCCTTATATATTGGACGAAGTACAGCCCGAAACCCGCAATTAACATCATTATATTCCTAGTATAATTTGTTGTTAATTGTAGGATTAAGTGGAAAACGAGGTCTAGTAGAATTATTTACGCGCATAGCGAATAGCACCTTCATTCTCCACCTATAATTAAGTCATTATGAAACAGTGCAATTTTAAGGCCTCTTTATCTAATAGAAGACGAGAAAGGGATGTTTTATGCCGTTATTAACAGGCTATTTTAAGGTTCTCCGTTACTCACCCCTTGCTCGGAAAGCGTTAATTTTCATTAAAATTTTCCTAAAATTTATTGTGTGGATGTAACGGTGGGCTCGAAGTGTTATCTTATTATCAGACATAAATACGCTTAGAATAACCTCTTAACCACTTGGATTATCTTATCGAAACCAAGTATTTAAGAGAATACTATATATATTTACTTTATATCTAATACTGTTTACAGATTTAGAGAAAGATTATTACAGGTCTAAAAGTGGTAGAGATGAATGATCCAGCTCGACCGATCAAATGTCACGAGCTCTTGGAAAATCGACGTAAAGTTGATTACAACAAGTTTCGTACAGTAAGAGAAGTATTTAGATTCCCATCTCCATTGAAGACCAGTAACTCTCTCGAAGTCGCAGATGTGGGTGAGTGATGCCTCACGCTTACCACCAAATCACTCTCTTACTTGTTTGCTCTTTTTACAACAAGAAAAAACAATGTAATAATAGGTTGGGGAAAAGTATTTTCGTATTTTTGTATGAAAAGTCAAGACATTTTTTTCAAAGTTTATTTACATTTATTTACAATATATATGTACCGTTTTGTTGAATAACTTTCTGCCATTTTGTGGGCAGAGACATTATCCCGTTACTGTAGAAACTTTGGGACTTCTGATCAAAAAAACGGGACAAATAGTTTTGGCAGTCCTCTCTTGAGGTCAACCTTACAGAACCTAAAGAATTCTGAAGAGACCGAAACAGGTGAAAATTTGAAGGCGCAAGGTCAAGGCTATATGGTGGATGCACTAGGACCTCCCAGTCGAACTCTCTTAATTTTTGCTGAGTGGCTAAAGATGTGTGTGGTCTAGCGTTATCGTGATGAAAGACCACACCCTTCCTGTTGATCAATTCCGGCCGTTTTCTCTCGACTGCTTCCTTTAATCTCATCAGTTGCTGGCATTAAAGATCAGAATCGATGGTTTTGCCGGACGGTAAAAGCTCATAATGAACAATGCCCTTCCAATCCCACCATACACACAGCATCACCTTATTTCGTGTTAGGCCAGGTTTGGCCACAGTCTGTGAAGCCTGGCCAACTTTCGACCACGACCTTTTTCGCACGTTCTTGTCGTACGTGATCCACTTTTCATCGCCAGTTATCAATCTCTTCAAAAACGGCTCGGTTTCATTACGTCTCAATAATGAATCGCAAATGAGTACACGGTTCATTAAGTTTCTTTGAGTGAGCTCGTGTGGCACCCAAATATCGAGCTTTTTCGTATAACCAGCTTTCTTCAAATGGGTCAAAACTGTTTTGTGGTCAATTCCCAGTTCTTCAGCTACATCGTAACTACTAATATGCCGATCTTGCTCCACTCTTTCAAAAATGGCGTCCATTTTATTCGTAACAGGGCGACCAGAGCGAGGTGCATCTTTAACATCAAAATTTCCGGACTGAAAACGTTTGAACCAAATTTGTGCTACTCTTACTGACACTGCATCAGGTCCATAAACATCACAAATTTTTTTCACTGCTTGAGTTGCATTTTTGCCTTTTTTATAATAAAATTTTAAAATGTATCGAATTTCTTCATTAGATTCACTCATTTTTACGGAGAGAAAAACAAATGAAAAATAGCGGGAAACAACTTTTTTTTATTTTTTTCCTTTCTTTATAATGTAATCTTTTTAATGTTACCAAAACCAGCCAGACACAAATAGTACAGTCAAAGAAATTTTATAATAAGTTTATACCTACGTTATGCGAAAAGACTTTTTCCCCGACCTAATATATCTTAATGCAGTAATTTTAAATGCAAAAGCGGATGGATGTACGATTCGAAGACGGCCACGACACACCTTCAATGAACAAATATAATGAGTTTTGGAGGAAGGTAATATCGTAGAATAGAGCCTTAAAAGTCGACGCGCGTGCATGAAAAGAGTTATGAAGGTCCACGAAGCGAGTGAGGCGTGTCAGAATCGTGCCTTTTGGCGCTTTGCTCTGCCTGCCTACCACACAAGGGATTTGACGTGAAGTTATATGTATATAATTTTATGCGTTTTTTTAAATAACAATAGTCTCGGTCGAACTCTCCACTTCTATTCCGGACTCACACCAACGATTTCTCGGAATTCTTTTCGGAAGATATATATAGGATAAATATTGTCGACTGTAAACTCTGTGCCCGGTATGGCAGTAGGTTCGCCACCTATTCCATTTGGGACGTAACAGCGAGTCGAGACTTTAACAGCCGCTGCCTACATCTCCAGGTAGAAAGACTTAACGTTGCGTCTTTTAAAATAATCGAATGATAAAACTCATAATAATCTAAGGTATACTAATATGAAATAGGCGCTTATAGCTCAGATATTGGAAAAAAATAGTGTCATTTTTCTTACGGATAAAGAACCGCCTATATACGCTAACAGAAACTAAACATGAATATTCCTGGCTCCTTAGAGACCTATTCATCCCCTTGTGAAGAATCCATAGTTGTCTGGGAAAACGAATCAGCACGAACTTCATGCCGCAATGTTTAAAGTTACCCGTATTATATTATAATAATCCACTGAAACCGCACTAGATGACCGCTTGGGTTTCAATGGTTTTCAAACTAAATGTTCCTCAAACTTGATAATTTTAATTATTATTGCCTGTATCAATCATTCATCATTTTGGATGTTATTAATAAATGATGAACACAGTTATATCACATTTGTTTATTTTTTTGTGGGGTAGTAGGGCAAACGAGCAATTGGGTCACCAGATAGTAAGTACTCGCCGCCCATGAACAGCGTGGTACGTTGCCGTTATTTAAGGAAGTAGAGGGGACAGGAAGGGGAAAATGGATACCTTCCTCACCGAACGAAACGCGGCATGAATCACGCCGATATTCAGAGAGGTCAGCGTATTTCGCCAGTGGAGCCGGCCCATTCATGCAGCGCACTGCACGACTATACCACAGTAAAATTAGCTTATATTTATTTTAATAAAAGTCTCGGTGGCGCAGTGGTTAGCACCCCGCCTCTGATTCAAAAGTAGTGGGTTCAAATCTTGGCACACACCAATGACTTTTCGAAATTTTCGGAAGTTACGTGTGATCAATATCGATGACTGACAACTTTGTGCCCGGTATGGCAATAAGTTCGCCACCTATTCCATTTGGGACGTAAACATAACGGCGAGACGAGGCTTAACAGCCGCTGCCTACACCTTTGCGTGAAGGCGTGAAGTTATGTTATGTTATGTTAAAAGTCCTAAAATTCGATTTTCACGTGGTGATCGCAACTTGATTAAATGGATAAATAAACCTATTTTTTATTAGAATTTACAGACTGTAAGAAAAGTTACAGTCATTAAAATAAAAAATACTACGGGTAAAAAAAAATCATTAAATAAATACTAATAACCTCACACTACTAATACCCAAAGGTATAGGCAGCGACAGTTGTCAATGTAAATTTATTTTAAGTTTAATGTCACTCTACATTTGACAGATTAAATGTGAAAGCAATGAAAATATTAGTCGCTATTAGTAATATTATTATTACGTACTATTAAATACGAACATCCCCACATTTAAAAAGAAAATAATAATAACAATAAAAATCCAATTTTAAAATTAAAGTTCCATTTGACGGCGTGCGTGTGTGTGTGACGAATGTAACACTCGTGAAAGGGTACATCAACCCCTTTTTCTTTAAAATCGTACCTATTACTCGAACAATCTGTGTCCTAAATTATGGGTGACAGACATTTTTTATGGACGCGTTCATGATATTATATTATTATGAAACTAAATTAATTTATTGCCGCGTTAATAAAGATGGGCATAATATTTAAATTGGTTTCGGTTACGTGACGAGTTCCGTCGATAGACTGTGACGGGAGATACTGAAAAAAGAAAAAAAAAACAGTGTCTATTTGTCAGTTACGACGCGGGATTGATGGCGTCTTATAATTAGACATATGCTTTTATTGTAGTTAAGTAATGGCAGTCATAGTGATGCAATATGATGACAGCTAAGAGTTTTAAATTTACTGTGTATTATAATGACTATATTATTCTATAATTATATGTAGTTTCGATAACCAACATTATCGAACTATTTGATTTCTTACTAATTGCTATTGCTATTATATGTAATGGATATAATGACTATCTAATCATACCATTCCAAATTTGAAAATTTGAAATACTGTACAGCTGTAATAATGTCAGAAACTTGTACTAGAATGAAACGTATCCCTTATGTAACTTCATGCTTTTTATCGCCGAAATTGTAGTCAGAGGCATTTGTGGAATTTTTTATATCCATTCAGGAAGTTATACATAACTCGTTCACAAATAAAATAGAGAAATATAGACAACGTTAAAACAATAATATGATAATGTTTATTGAACAAAATTATCCCTCTTTTTAAAAGTAATAAAGAACCACATCGACAAATACTCAACTCCTTAATTCCCACACGAGCGTAAAGCAATTGAATTGAAGTAATTTATGATTTAAATCTAAAAATATGTCTTTTCTATGGCGCCCCGGGTCTCGTCACAGATGGCTACCCAATAATATCGGCAGTACAGGAACCCCTCTGGTAAGGGAGCGCCACTTATTTCATAAAGTTTAAATAAGATTTTTAAAGAGTGACTGAGCGTGTTTATATCGGCATGAACAAAAACTTTTAAAGGAAAACTGTTTCGGAAATTGGTTTTAGTCAGTGTATATTTTTTTTCTTATGAAAATAAATAATATACATAATAGTATCGTTTTGAGTACTAGTTGATTTTAATACAGTTATTTGGAAAACAGTTTAAAATTGGTCAGTTTTTGATATGACAACGTATTATAATTCGATGGAGCCAGTGGCACGCATGAAAGGACGTGGATCATGCGGCGTTACCAGCGTTAACTCACTCTGAGGAACTCACTATTTGTATTTAAATTAAAATTTTCTTTTCAAAAACGTGGTCACGTTCAACTACCGTCAATAAACCGACTTTACAGATAGTCGATTTTTTGTTTGCACTGTGGATTTATTAATAAAATATGGAGCAAGAAGTATTATTAATTCATTTAGTTTGAGATTAGATTGTGATCTGTAAAACCAATAAGGAAATGCTATCTATTAATTAGGCACGACTCAAGAGTTCATAGCCATTGACTCAGTAGAGATGCGCGCTGATTTTTATAAATTGGATAAAATCTAGATATTAACATATTATTTAATTAGTAGCTAATCTTAAAACCATTAATATGTTAGAATCTAAAAATTATATTCCTATAAATATAATTGTAAATACATAAAATAATCGCCGTTATGTTTACGTCCCAAATGGAATAGGTAGCGAACCTATTGCAATACCGGGCACAATGTTTTCAGTCATCGATATTTATCATAGATAACATTCGAAAACAATTTTGAAAAGTCATTGGTGTGAGCTAGGCTTCAGTGGCGGGGTGCTCGGCCACTGGACTGAGACTTACATTGTAAAATTATAACAAAACTTTCATGTTATTTACAAGTAGATATTGTAAGGTATACCGGGGTAAATTTCCCCCGGCACAAGGGTATCATCACCTTTTGAATTATTCGGTAATGTAACAATACGTGACTCTCTGGCGATGTTCGTGAGATGTTCTTCTATTGCCTTATCCCTTCTCACACTATTCACTATGGTATATATTATGGAATAGGATTTTGCCATAGATATTCAATACAAAAGAAAAATATTGTTTTATTTAAACACAATTTTGCGTTATCTTACGGTTAAATTTTATTTGTCAGCAACATTTAAATAATATATCGCCAAATTTAATTGCATTCATAATACATAACTTCAGAAAAGATTTTCGAAAAGCTCGGAGACTTTAATATCGTGGTGACCTAACTATAGACCAAGGTGACGGTAAAGGCATATCTAGTGTTTTTAGAGAAATTTACGCAGTCTCTGTAATTATATTAAGCTGTCAAATGTTTGATTATATATATCATATTTGAGAAAAAAATATGACACTGAAATAATAACCAAAATATATGTTAACGGCCGGCTTTTTAAAATGGGATAGGGAAGGGGTGGAAAGCGGGACTGGGAAGGGAGTGGAGAAGGGGTTGGTCCTCCGGATACTTCTCTCACCACGTGAAACTCGGCATTAGCCATTTTACGTCGACATTCTGAGAGCTATGTGGCATATCACTGGTCGAGCCGGCCCATTAATGCGGCGATGTAAATGTAATTAGTCTATCTTATTCAACCTTCTCCTAAATTCCTTTTTTCCTATTTATTTTATTTTCTTATAAATAAAGTCTCCGGTGTTGTCCAATCTGCAAGTTTCTGTCGTCTGCGTTCAATATGATTGTTATTCAGGATGCGTCTGTTGGCGGGGCCTCATCCCGCGCCCTTTGCGCCAATAGCCTCTGTCATTATCATCACTTTTTGCCTCACGTTGCTGGTCACAACCTCGAGAAGTGGCCCTTATTCCACCGCCACACTTGGCCATCAATTTTATGTACTCGCTCAATCTCGCAGCTAGCGAAATGGGGGCTTTTAAGGCGCAATACTTGTACAGATATATAACATTAATAATATGTTCTTTTATTTGATCAAAATATATACATAATAAAATAAAATAAATGAAAGTTTATTTAAATCTACACTAATAATAAACTATCAAAATAATCAAACTACGAACAGTAGCTAAAATCATTACATATAAAAAGGCGCTTTCCCCTGTCTGTCTCCTTATATGCTTAGATCTTTGAAACTACGCAACGGATTTTAATGCGGTTTGTTTTAATCAATAGAGGATGTCAATGGGATGGTTATTGGATGGAATCAATAAAAAGTGATAACTTTCGAGATTGAGCACTTTAATTGTTAGAGCTGTAAAAACTACGTTTGATGCGGAACAAAGTTCGCCGGATGAGCTAGTATAATATATTATACTAGATGACCCGGCGAACTTTGTTCCGCATCAAAAGTAATAAATGAGTAAAATTTGGATCTTTTAAAGTTCAATTTGTGCTATTTATCGGCACGCGTTTTGGCGCGCAATGCAACTGCAATGTCCCGCTATGTTAATAATGTAATATCTTCGTAAATATTCGTTTAAATTACATGCTATAAAGGGCCATTAATCTATAATAAAGGCACAGTCAATTTAAGACACATAATTGGATAAAAATTAATAATGTAATGTTTAAAATCGCTTCGTAAATAAGAAATTATTTCTCGTAAAAAGTAAACTAATAAAAATGGTCATTGTGAGTTATCCCTAAGAGATAGACATATGCCCTCGTGGACTTTTTTGTAGATCTTCTAAAGGTGTTTAATAATGTAGAACATTGTTTTGAACTATCACTTACGGTTCAGGAAGCGTTTGCAATTAAAATGCTAAATCTCGAAAATTATCACTTTTGCTTTACAACATCATATATGAAATTTAGATCAAAACTACCCCGTTGACAACCTCTAACTATTACAAAAAACTGCATCAAAATCCGTAGCCTAGTTTTAAAGATATAAGGGGACAGACAGCGGAAAGTGACTTTGTTTTATACTATGTAATGATTTATACCCCGAGAAATTAATATGAAATTGTCAACGTCCTTAAATTACTTTTTTTTTATATTTCATAAATATTAGTATCGTCACATGATTCTAAATATTAAAAAAGTAGTAAAAAACGACTTACACATGAAAAGACAGTATAATTTTTATGTTTCCGCGACTCATACTTGCCCACAATGACAGCCCAGTATTTTATAGCGAACCATGCCCATAAATTACATTTTGATTTATTAATAACAAAAAATAATATCGGTGGTCTGGATGTCGCGGTACCCCCATCTGAATCTAGAAGTGTCGCGTTCAAATCTAGGCTAATATCAATGACGCATCGAAATTCTTGTCGGAAATTATGTGATAAATACTCATAATTGACAAAATTGTCTCAGAACATAATTGCTGCTGTCTCCACTTTATAGAATTAATTACGTGAATGTATGAGATAAAATAATCTATAAATATCATAACAAATGCCTGCAACACACCTCGATGCATCATAAGTCTGGTATATGCGATTTTAAACTATGTATTTAAAATAACTAGCATTCGTAATCGCCACTAAAGAATACTAATTACTCTTATCAACCAATTAATATTAAACACTGTTTTAATCAAGTCGTCTAAATAAAACCATATTAAAACTCTTAATTTTATTATCCTAGTAGTTCTTACCCTCAGCTCCGCACTCGTGTACATTACACTCGTGTCTTTATGAATCATCATATCATGCAATCAAACTATTAACTATTTGCAATTTATACTTAAAGAATTGAGTTATAGCGAGACGTATTATTATTTACTTTATTGTACTATAAATATTCCAGAAACATTTTTTAATATCCTGCAAAATTACTAGTATTTGATTCTTATTGCAGTATTTGATTTCCTATTTTAAAATCTGATAGTGGCAAATATTCAAAATTAGTGAGTCATTGAAAAAAAAAATGTGTCAATTGTTTTTAACTTAGTAAAAAAATCTTTTAAGTTTGACATTATTCCACATTCTGAAGAGTTAACATTATTCTATATTCAAAAATTCTAAAATAAGTGCTTATCTTAATAATGTGGATGTATGTGGACTATTTGAATACCTTTTTTTAATTGGGGGCAAGAGTTTACCGCATCAACGGAATGAAGGAACTAAAACTCATGATAAATAGTGTAATGAACAAATCATTTGGAATAAAATAAAACAAAATATTGCGACAGGAAAATAAGATATAGTCTCATAGTTTTGGTCAAGAAATTTTCTTCAAATAGTTTCAATGCTATGGGTAGTCTACTGCGGACAAACAACGAGACAAGTAACTAATACACATCAAATTTGTACAAATTAAATTGATTCAAACTTGAAAGAAAATGGGATTAGTACTTCAGAAAAAATATTAAACGATAAGTTAAGCCGCATGAAAATCTGATGAGAACTTTTTTATAATCCCGATTTTCTCATAATCGTGCAGAAAAATTATATCTATATATTTTTTTCAGTAAGCCATTTTATCTTATGTAAATCTGATGACTGAAAGGTTTGTTTTGGGATTTAACGACCAGGTTATTAGGACTTTTAAGTCGAATCTTTATTTTAATAATTCACATCATTATTCTTAACCTAACCTAGCCTAAACCTAAAGCTTAACCTAACCTAACCAAATCTGACTGACAGGTAATAGAAATAAGGCCACTAGTGTCGTAAACTAATCTTGAATCCAATAATAATTAATCGATTTGAAAGCTCAAAACAATTCTCTATGGCGAACCGGAAAACCGTAACTTACCTATATAGAGTTTAGTTACAAGACTGTCGTCAATGTAAATCGTATTCCCAATAGTATGACATGTTTATTTCCTGGCAAACTGAAAACGAGATCCCCGGGAAAGGAGTGAAATGAAAAGTAGACACGGGTCCGATAAATAATTGAAGGTTCTGATAGAGCATCGGGAATTTTCAGGTCGGTATCGTCCGCCCGACGGATCTAGAGGGAGCCATCCTTCAAACCACCCCTCCCTATGCTTCTGAATTATTCCGCAATAACACACTTGTTATAGACATATCTCGTGGACTGATACTTTTATGATTTACTCCAAGTTTTATTGGCACTTAAAGAAAGTATACGATTTATTTTCCCATTCAATATAAGGTATGGAGTATATCATTTTTTTTTTGAGACCGTATCGAGAACTGCTAAGGGTGAGAAAACGTTTGGGCGTCACAAGTCATTTATATTTGACACGTTTCTTATATTTTGTGATATATATTAGTTCTTCTCGTATCTTATATCTTTAAACGAGCAATTCTTGTATATATATATATATGTATATATATATGTATATTAATTGGAACTCGGAATCGGCTCCAACGATTTTCATGAAATTTAGTATATAGGGGGTTTCGGGGGCGATAAATCGATCTAGCTAGGAATCATTTTTAGAAAATTTCATTTTATCGTGTTTTATCGATAATCAACTTAAACATCAACTTACTTTTTGGAATTCCTGACATCTATTGGCGAATATATTTTAAATTGTGAGCAACTAACTTGCTTTAACGACAACAACACTAAAGCTATTCCAGCAGATGGCGTTGTTTATAAAAAAAAAGAAAATACCGAGCAAAGCTCGGTCATCCAGATATTGATATATTAAAACTATATACTTAGGGAACGTTCTGGAAATTTAAGCTAGTTCTACAAACTGCTACATATTGACATAATTTTAAAAGTTACTCCAACTGATATGTTTAATTTGGGTAAATTTTAACTATCAATAAACATTTAATTGATTTAAAAAGAAAATTATATCTATCTGCTATATTCTGTTTCAATGAGTTGTACCAAATTAAAACTGTTTCAACAGTATTACAATTTGAAAATGAGGGTGATATCTTATGAAGTGTTGTGGGAGGCTCAAGGTGGGTGCATGGACTACATTTTTTCACTCCGCAACATCGTGCAGAAGCAACTGGCTATTAGACGGAAGAATTTCTGCGGTTTTGTGGATCTGGAAATAGCGTTTCACCGGGTGTCACGAAAATATCTGGGGGACATACACCCCGTGGGCTACGGGGTGCGTAGCGAACTGCTGCGTGCTGTGCAGTCCACTTATAAGGGCTGCACAGCGTTTGTGCAGTATGTTGACGGTGGCTTGCCGCCCTGATTTCACGTCAATATCTACGTCAGACAGGGTTACGTACTGTCCCCTCAACTTCAACGCCTGTCGCGTAAACTGTTCAACCAGGACAGTTGTCTCCAGAGAGTGGTATCGACGAATGTAGGGATACGATTGGGTGATCTAGTTTTGAGCTGCCTGCTTTACTCAGATGACGCCTTGCTTTTAGCTGAATGGCCGTCGGATCTGCAAACACTAGTCACTATTATGAAAGATGATTGCTTGATGAGTCTTATAATTGAATGTGACAAAAACAAAAGTTATGGTTTTTAAAAGGGAGGAATCTAGAAGAGATGCAAGGATAATGGTCGATGATGTAGTTCTGGATCAGGTGAATGATTGTATATCTTGGATGCGCTTTTAGCAGGGATGATAGATAGACAGCGGATGAAGATAGAAGAGTGGCATTAGGAAACAGCGTAAATTGGGTAGATTGCGGGGCGCAAAAAACGTTAGCAGAAAAGCCCAGCTAGCAATTCACAATGCAGTAGTGATCCCAACGCTAATATATGGAAGCAAGAGTTTGGTATGGCAGAGTGTGCATGAAAGTATGATAAGCGCAGTCGATACGAGGGCACTGCGTAAAATCTGCGTAGTGACTGCTGATCGCGTTGAAAACAAGATTGTAAGACAGGATTTAAAAAGAGTGTCGGTATAAAAGTCAGAACGAGCATGCTCCGATGGTTCGTACATGTAGAAAGAATGGATGATGCAAGATTGACTAAGCAGAAGCGGATGGATGTAGGAGTTGAGAAAGGGCCAAGGTGCACATTATATGACCAAATAGAATGTTTTCTGGTGGAAGGTGATGTTAGGAGCCTCAAAAATCGATGCGCGTGCATTAAAAGAGTAATGAAAGTCAACGAAGTGAGTCATGCGTGTAATAATCGTACGTTATGGCGCTCTGTTTGCCTACCCTGCAAAGGATTTGGGGTGAAGTTATATATATTTATACAATTTCAGGAAAACCTAGGAAGCCAGCAGGAACTCTTAATTTGCACTCAGTAAGTGATTGGTATTTTTTTCCAAATTTCATGTCTTAGTTGAAGTACTCCCTTAGGGCTTTAACAATCTATAAAGTATATTCTAAAGTATTCTAAGTATTTTTACCAGTCAGTATCTACAACTTTAATATTTTTTACTTTACTTTTTAAAGTCCTACTCGTATTGCCTGCCCTTTACACATGCTGTCAGACGCACCTGCAGCAGTAGGTACCGTCGTGAAACTTTATCATTTTCGTGTTAAGTTTGTTATGAGTTAGGTATCTTGCGATGCGAAAATGACTGAACATATTTGAAAGAAACTAGTCACAGATATACATTTTTAGGTGAAATAACAGCATATTTACGTATAAAAACACAGTTTAGACATTAATATTGTTTCATTCTTTTCTTACATGGGTTGATACAGCAACGATATTTTAGACACAATATTTTCGGAGCCAGAAAGTTACTGTTTTCTTTAATATTTGTTTATAGTTAACCTATTATTATCACATATTAAATTATCCACATTTAAATTGTTTGTTTTTGCATAGTTTATAAGTATACCTATATTGGATTAAATAGAACCACTCAATATGCACACCTGTTCAGATTTTCACTCGTTATGGTACGCAAATAAACTTCACTTTGTATTTAATGACAAAATAAGAGAAAAAAAAAACGGTTTCTATCAAAAATTCTAAGAAATGCGAGTTACTCAAGTGTTTGTATATTATTTGAGTCGAGAGGGTGGTAATAGAAGTAGGCAGTACTAGCAAAGAAATAAGAACAAAATCGTGTATATTGTTAGACAAGTGCGTCATTCGGCAGTTCGAGTACCTACTGCTTCACTCCCAATCTATACTAATATTATAAAGCTGAAGAGTTTGTTTGTTTGAACTCGTTAATCTCAGGAACTACTGGTTTGAATAGAAAATATATATTTGTGTTGAATTGTACTCCTTTTAAGACTAATAGTAGTGGAGCAATAGTCTTTTTAGTGGAAAAAGTATCGTTACGAAATTTGAGCGGTCAGTTAGTGATGAAATGTAATGTTTGAAACAAGCATTTTATTTTAGTTCCGTGCCACAACCTGATGCGTATCGTTAGCTCGTTCAATATATTCTACAATTATTATACGAGGACATTAAACTACCGTGTATTGTTGTGCTTTATTGACGTCACTTCCGCTGTAATAAAATCTCCATGTCACCAAAACGCATAATTTGTACGACAGTCACGCGCACATAAGGATAGTAAACGGCGTCTTTGAGAACACATTTCACACTAAACTCTTAGCGGGGTTGCCTTTCCGATCATAGATAAAGTTTTGTTTTATGCGTTCAAATTATTATCGTCAATCGCTTGTTTATAGCTCCAGGACTATTAATATTTCTTTATATTGTATACACACGCACTGATCCCTCCCCTGACTACAATGTACGACGTAAGTACTCCTAGTGACATCTACGAATTAAGTGAACTGTCTGATATTTCACAGCCATACTAATAAGTTGATTGAAAATGGATATTTTGTTCTTTTTTGTAGAAAAAAAAACACTACTAAATTGAATTTTAAATTAAACATAGCAATAATACAGTGAAATAAATTTTTAATTTAGAAATATCTTATAATAAATGAGGCAAAATGAGGTAACGTTATTCTTAAATGTCAATTAAGTCGAAAAAATCTCTTTAAAAGTGTAGGCATCAACTGTCGTGAAGGCTCCGAGCGAGGCTTTAATTAATACGAGTGTGAAAATAATCATAATACATTAATTTTTTGTATGCTGCCAAGTTTGTAGGTATTTTCGGGCGAGTGAATGCACAAGTGAGAACTAGTCTACTGTATTTAAATGAATAAAATATAAGTCTCTGTTTGCGATATTAAAATCGCCTAATTTTTTTTTTAAATCCATTTGTAAAATTTTATTTACTGTTTTTTTCTGTCTGTTGGTTAATATATTATGAAAGAGCTAAACCGAGTATTGACAGAAGTTTCACTGACATATAGCCGATGTAAGAAGAAGTAGCTTAGTCTACTTTGATTTTTAGAATTGGATTTTTGAAGAAAAAAGGATCGTAGTTTTGTGTGGAATAGAAAAACGCTTAGAGATATTTGTTTTTGTGAGCGAAGCGGTTTCTTTTGTGACAAAAAACGTTCAAATCCATTAATTAGTGTGATATACGACACGGCAGTAACCTTTGGCGCTCAATTATAGCCAAAGAGTCTTTGGCGCTCAATTATAGCCAGAGAGTCTTTGACGCTTGATTAATTCCGACACAAAACTGACCTATTACGGTTTCATGATAACGATCTGATCGATTCAAAGGGAGCCCGCTTCCCATATGCTGGTTTGTATAAAAGCTTAAAATTCTTTAAATGCCCATCGATAGAAAAACAATGACCGAGATGTACGCGAACGGAACGGGGGCCGTGTCACGTAATAGCTCCAGCTTCCGGTGAGTTTATCAGAAAAAATAAATTTATTTGGACATTCCTAGCGCGCCACTACGGCTGCGCTTTGCTCCCCGATCTTGGATGTGTTGGCATTTAATATATCTATAACGCAGAAAATACCGGAGATGGCAGCGCAACCGTTATTTGGTGGGAGGGAGGGGGGTCGGTTCTCTCTCACCGCAGGCAGGCTACGCACTTCCGCTATGCCAATGATTTATGGCCGCTTATGGCATTTGCGGCGTTTAACTGTGTGTTGTCCGAGCCATTGTCCGAGGATCGTCCAATATGGACGCAGGACAATTCTTGAATTATGTGAGGAGGGTCGGCGATCCTCTCAATAATTTTTGATTCGCATCATACTCGTAATTGAAAGGGTCAATACGTGCTTTGTCGAAACTTTAATCTGTTCGTCTGTCCGCACCATAGGTGGTTATGATTTGTTTGCGTTACAATTTGTCAACGTCCATATTGTATATGTGTATTTTAAAAAACGAACGAATAGACTTTGACGGTTTTTTTTTCTATCTTCTTTTTTCAAACGTAGATACCGGAAGTTATATAGATAAATTTTAACAAAGTACATTGTTGTGTATGAATGCCATTGAGCAAATAACCGGATATACGGCTAATATGTCTATACTGAAATTGATGGGATGTTTTGTATCTGAACACACACAAATTACGTGCTAGTAATCACCTTTAAATTATTGTTACATTGTAAAATAAATATTAAACAAACTTTATCACAAGTCGGTTGGAAAACTTATGTCTCTTTCCGAAGTGGTTTGGCGATAGGTGTTTTTTTGTTTCAAATGAATATCAAGATGTTGTGAGTCACAATTGGTACTTAGAATTCTGTTATGCGTAGTTCTCACGAAACGCTGAGTCTCTCTGTCATCTACGTACTCAATCAATCAACACCATACTATTATAAGTATTAACATATTTATAAATGTATTAAAGACAAAACTTATCTGACCAATCACGAACTATCGGCAACTATTGAAGTGACAGTCACACCCGGTTCTCATTTATTAATATGTTGACATCAAAAACCTACATTTTATTTGAGATTTAAAGGGAAAGATTTTAAGAGAAAATTAACAAATTCGAATAAAGTGTTTTTCTAAATTATTATCTCTATCAACATATAATAATGACTTTCAGAGATTACAAATAAATAAAGAAGTCATTAGTGTTCAAGAACATTAAATCGTTTTTTGATTAAGAAGCAGGGTGCTCGACCATTGGACCGCCGAGACCTTAATTCGCGGTTTCGAATCCTCCTGGTTCCAATGACTTTTCGAAATTATTTTCGAAAGTTATGTTTAATAAATATCGCTGACCAAAAACATTATACCCGGTATGACAATGGGTTCGCCACCAATTGCCATAAAAGAAAAATTTGTATCTCAATTGAAAACATGGTAGTACGCTCGTGCATAAATGGTGTAGCAGCCAGAATACTCGACCAACAAAATTAAAATCCTGGCTCACACCAACGACTTTTAGAAATTAATTTCGAAAATTATGTGTGATATATCGATGACTAAAAACTTCGTGCCCGGTATGGCAATAGTTTCGCCACCTAATCTATTTGGGACGTAAACATAACGGCGAGACGAGGCTTAACAGCCGCTGCCTACACTTTCGGGTAGAAAAAGGCGTGAAGATATGTTATGTTTTTAATTGTTTTTTTTTTCGTTAGTTTAAATACTATAGGAGCTGCCTTATTCAATACGACTTTTTGAAATCAAATGTTAAATTTCAGTGGTTAAAGAGATCAAAAAATAATGAAAGTAGGTTTCATCACCGATATATAATTAAAGCATTAAAAATCAAAACTAGTAACTTTAAGGAAAACCTTAAATAATAATTTACATGTCAATGTTTTACATATAGAGATATACTTGTTGAAAGGCAAGTTGAAGGATAATGCGGTGACCACGGTGGAGGGGTATATGTTATAAAATAACTTCCCACCTTTTTCTACCCTAAGGTGTAGGCAATAGCTGGTTAGTCTCGACTCGCCGTTATGTTAACGTCCTAAATAGAATAGGTGGCGAACCAATTACCATACCGGGCACAAAGTTTTTAGTCATCGATATTTATCACACATAATTTTCGAATATAATTTCGAAAAGTCATTGGTGTGAGACAGGATTTTAATTTTGTTGGTCGAGTATTCTGGCTTTTATGCACTAGACTACTACCATGTTTTCAGTAGAGATATTAATGTTACGAATTAATAATGATTTGGAAAGAGTATTTGGCACATGAGTTTCTTGCACGGTTCTTCTCATGACAGCCATTACACATGGAATCGGGCCGCTCATGGCGATTATATTAGCACTAGCGCTTTTTATGTGGAATTTAACTACAATAATAGATAAGTTTACTCTCAATAGTTGTTGACTATTTTTAAGTGTCTGTAAAGACCTATGAAAATAAAACTAAATTTGATTTTTGATTTTATTTTGGTTATGTTGCAAAAGTGCATGACAAAGCGATTGAGTGGTAGAGTCGGAATCAGGAGATCAAGACGAAGCTACCACGACTAAATAAATGCACTGTTTAAAAAAGGAAAAAATTCATGTCAGTCGAAACTGACGTGACTGCATATTAACATGTATGACTGAAAATGAGGCGAAACATGTATGTAACAATCGTATCTGCCTACTCCCATGAGATACAGGTGTAAGCTTACGTATGCAACAGGCAGAGGATGTTAAGCCTCGAGTCGCCGTTATGTTTACGTCCCAAATGGAATAGGTGGCAAACTTATTGCCATACCGGGCACAAAAATTTCAGTCATCAATATCTGTCACACATAACTTTAGAAAAGAATTTCGACAAGTCATTGGTGTGAGCCAGGATTTGAATCCGCGACCTCTGGATTCATAAGCGGGATGCTCGACCCTGGACCACCGAGAACATACAGAATAAGTTATTTAATTTAACACTATTTTTAACAAATATATAAATACGAGTATATATAAGTATATACTTAGATTTAAAAATAAAGTAACTTCCAAAAAAGAGAGGAAAACCTGATGTGTATCAAATCTTCTGTCACTTTTATTAGACGTCATAAGATTTTATCTAAGTAGATCTAAGCTCATACATCTGAGTGTAGTTTCATTTCTTTCTAAATTACCAAATGTAAAAAAATAATAATACTTAAACTAGAATAAATAACATTAAGAAGTTTTTGAACTCGTTTAATAGCAATAATTACTCACGTTTTGTTAGCATAATAATTATGTTTCATAATATTTTTCTGAAAATACATTTAGCTTATAATGTTAGTACATTATATGATACCTAGCAAATTTCCCGTTCAGTTTCTTGCGCCGCTATTGTAAAACATAGCATATATGTATGCCGGTTCAGACATTAAGAGAGAATGATAATGCAATGGAAGATGAATATAGGAGTCGAAGACGGTCACGACATACTTTCCATGACCAAATACTATGAGTTTTTGAGGAAGATGATGGCGCTCTGTTCTCTCTACCTACCCCTGAAGTTATACACGAGTCGTATGTATGTATTTCCTTTTGTCAGCTACTTCCTACATGTGTCGCTAAGTTCTATAGATGATTGTTATTGGTTCAGGCAGCCTTCAATTCCAATAAAAAATAATTTCGCTTCAGAAAAGCTTAATAAGAACATTGCCGATTAAGGCCTCGACCCGCTGGTATTTTTTGTTTTTTTTACACACATACACACATTTTTTACATACATAACTTCACGCCAAATTCCTTGCGGGGTAGGCAGAGAAAACGAAGCGCCATAAGGCAAGATTCTTACACACCTCACTCGCTTCGTTGAATTTCATAACTTTTGTCATGCACGCGCATCGATTTTTGAGGCTCCTAACATCACCTTCCTCCAGAACACGTTCTATTTGGTCATGCAATGTGTGTGTTGGCCGTCGTCAACTCCTGCATACATCCGCTTTTGCATTGTATATCTGCTTAGTCAATCTTGCATCATCCATTCTTTCTACATGTCGAACCATCGGCGCATGCCCTTTCTTACTAATTTTTTTTTGTCTCTATATTTGTGGTAGCGACTACAAAACTATCAGTCATCCATTTTTATCATACACATTTAATTATTGAGATTTTTTTCCGAAAACTCTTTGATTTTGAACCGGATTTGAACTACAAGTTTATTTAACAGATACAAAATGTTCAACTACGGGAATAAGAAAAATATAATAACATAACATAACATAACTTCACGCCTTTTGTTACCCGAAGGTGTGGGCAGCGGCTGCTGTTGTTTATGTCCCAAATGGAATAGGTGGCGAACCTATTGCCATACCGGGCACAAAGTTTTCAGTCATCGATATTTATCACACATAACTTCCGAAAATAATTTCGAAAAGTCATTGGTGTGAGCCAGTGTCAGAAATCGAACCCGGACCTCTGGATCAGAAACCGAAATTATATATTTTTAAATATATAATAATACTAGAATATTGTAGTTCAGTCAGTTGAGTCAGATTACATTTATGAGTTACTTATATTTAAATTAATACTTATGATTTCTCCTTATTTAATGGTTTTTTTTATTTAATGTGCGTTTAGATTTATTCAAATAAGTTATTATTACACATTTTAAGTGGGTAAAGCATATAAATGTTATTGTTTGTTATTTAACCGCCGATGTGGACATGACATAATGATATTTCGTTGTAATGTAATTCTAACATTAATACACTTCTAATGCTCTGTGGATGGTTTTTTTTTCATTAACCAAAAACAATTTGGTAACTTTTTTAAATCCCTGAAAAAAAAATCGTATTGCCAAAGTTTACAATATTCGTAAACTCCGATTTCGTCTGCGGGATTAAATCCAATGATTTTTCGTGACAAATATTTGGTAGGTAATTTGCTGATGGTGTAATACATAGGGAAATCTATCGTATTTATCGGGAACAAATTTGTCCGTCATAGTAATTTAACAAAATATTTTTTGATATTACAAATCTTTTGAGGAATTTAAATTTAATGTGGTTGATAAGAGATATTTATATGTTTAAAAATCATTTTTTTTAATACTTCTAAGAAATATACTTATATTGTGAGGTCTCGGTGGTCCAGCGGTCGAGCACCCCGCTTCTGAATCAATATATTGCGGGTTCGAATCCTGGCTTACACCAATGACTTTTCGAATATAATTTCGAAAGTTATGTGTGATACATATCGATGACTGAAAACTTTGTGCCCGGTATGGCAATAGGTTCGCCGCCTATTCCATTTGGGACGTAAACATAACGGCGAGTCGAGGCTTAAAAGCCACTGCCTACACCTTCGGGTAGAAAAGCGCGAAGTTATGTTATGTTATGATTTTCATCATTAGAGAATTAAATACATGGGTAATTGGTAATAACTAATTATATTTAGCATACACATACATAACTTCACGCCAAGCCTATTGCAGGGTAGGAAGAGAGAACAGAGCGCCATAAGGCACAATCCTTACACGCCTCACTCGTTTCTTATACATTTCATTCTTGTCTTACACAGAATTTTTAAAGCAGTTCCCATAAATTTTTAAGGCTTCTAATCGTTCTCCGAATCGTTCTATTTCCTCGACCCCTACATAATTATATCTGATTCTGCATTCTATATCTACTGTTTGTATATGGATAGGTACTATATTGATAGAGTAGTCAACAGATGGCCAGGTAGCAGTTACTTTCTATGAACTTCACGGAAGGTGATACATACTAGATAATCAGAATATTATCTTAAAATGTAGACCCTTTCTTTCTTCAACTGTGGCAACATTTATTGGGGTCTTGCGTATCCAACCGTAGTAGCTAGCAACATTTTGATGCATGCAATTAAGCAAGGTTGCTGAGATAATGCAAGTATGCACTTTAAGCATTAATTTTATTGTAAAGTATAAGTTTAGATATTGAACAAGAGAAAGAATGGAAGACCGACTGAGCAGATATACAGCGCAAAAATGTAAAAGCAGAAAGAAGACCGAATGTGTATGACAAGGCGAATGGAAGCCAAAGCAGTGAGTGAGCTATTTATGAATCTTGTATTCTTTCTGCCTACCAAACCTTCTGAGTTGAGTGTCGTGAAGTTATGTTGACTTTGTACATACATATTATAACATTAGTATTCCACTACGCAATTATATGTACATTCGTTTTATTCAACGTACTTACAAAATATACTACGGTTAGTTACTAGTTACGATTTGATATTATTATCAACTAAATGAGCGTGATTCATTAATAAAATTATTATAAATTTTTGGGGGAAAAAAAAACAACATTTATGTTGCTTAAATATGGTATAATTGTATATTTTATATTACGTGTGAAGTTACCAGTGATAACTAAATACAATAATAATATTAATATAAGGTATGTTGAGTTAGTTTTTTTTTTTTAGAATCTATAAATAACAGGTGCGGACGTGTTAAATGTTTGCCATTAAAAATAAGGCAGTATCTAAATATGAATTATTATGAACGTTTAATTTTATAACATTAGAAAAATCGTTGTTTTTAATCATATCTGGTTATATAATCTATGCAGTATACGTATTATTTAAGAAATTGACCAAATATCATCCATAAATCTCAATTAGGAATTTGTTTTTTTAAGTTACACGTCAGTCCTGATAATTTAGCAAAATTTGTTTTGATGTTTTAGTTCTGAAATATTAAAACTTTTATATATACATATCACTAATTGACCCGGCGAACTTTGTTCCGCGAAAGAAGTAGGTAATAAATATGTAAATTTTGGATTTATCACTTTTTTATTCTATATTAAACATTAATTATATATGAAAACCACCCTCTATCTATTAAAAAACCGCATGGAAACCCGTGTTACGTAGATTCAAAGATATAAGCATATGAGGGGACAGGCAGCGAAAAGCGTTTTTGTTTTATGCTATGTAATGATTATCATAAAAACGTTGCTTAATTTAGATAAAAACTAAACGAGCTGTCAAAACAATGCAATCAAATTTGAAATGTACCAAATCGATACCCTAATTCGCAAACCTACTAACTCCACTTTTTTTCGAAAATGAAAATTTTGATACCGATAGAATCTAGATAATGTGTAGTATCTGCTGGTATCAAAATGCCATTTTCGAAAAAAAGTGGAGTTAGTAGGTTTGCGAATTAGGGTATCGAAATGTAGTTCATTGCACAATCTTATGAGCACATATTTCATAGAGGTCAGTAAATGTAACATCACGCTCACAATACCCAAAGATGTAAGCAACGACCTCTCAGAAGAACGACGTAAAGTAGCTCATGCCGCGTTTCGTTCGGTGGGAGAGGTACCCGGAGGTACCTCCCTTCCCTATCCTACTCCTTTAAAAGTCGGCAACGCAACTATAACACTATATGTGTTGCAGGTGTCCATGGGCGGCGCTGGTCACTTACCATCAGGTGACACGCATGCTCGTTTGCCCTCCTATCCCATAAAAACACGAACTTTTTAGTTTTCGTCTGATTGAAAATATCAATTTAGTATCGGCAAATTTTTTGGTCATAGATATTTATCAACTACATGAAAATCATGAACGCGAACCTGGTTTCCTTAAAATACCTCTGACTTTGAAGAGTCGGATAAGTAGTATTTCAGCTATGACGTCATATAAGTACAACGATAAATTACACATAACTAAGTACATTTCTTGTTTGGCTAACAATAAAAGGTGCTGACCCAAAAAAAAAACATTCGTCTCAAGCATTTCTGTCTGCCAATTAAATTGCCGCAAAACATCCTGTAAGCCGGGATTATCGTATCGTAACATGGATCGGATACTTGGCCACTTGTCTCACGCCGAATAAATTAAAATAAAAATCTCAATATATGTATGTATAAAATTAAATTAGAAATTGTTATACAGCAGCGGTCGAGCACTGTCCTCTTGAGTCTTGGCCGGCTCATTAACTTTGCGCACAAGCGGAACACAACGAGACGAAACTTTGTGGGTATTGTTATATTTATATTATTTATATTTTATTCATATTTAGTGTTTTTTTGTGATAATTTTCAATGTGTGCGCAATTTGGTGTCCATTAGTGTTATTTGTTATAATTAATTGTTTCGTACTCTCAATAGATGGCGATATATGCTGTCTCTCCTCATCATCTCCTTTTGATATCTACTGTTGGACGTAAGCCTTCTGCATTTCTCTCCTACTTAAGAGATATATTGTCGTTTAATAAAATAAACTCCTGGACCAAATTATTGCATACTCATCAAATTACATACCACTAACTGATGTACTGCTTATCCTGAACGCTACTGTAAGGGATATATTAATTCTATTATTTTCCTAATTTCCATTTTAATATGATCTTTCAGACTTCGACCCTCTACAAGCCATCAACATGAAATCTTGGATATACATTGCCAAGATCAGACATAAAAACATAAAAAAGTGCAATTTTTGCTGAAATAATTGCTCGGAAGTGAACCAATTCCATAAAAAGGTGAAAATGTACACAGTCTCGCGCAATGCACTCCCGACCCACCAGCTGCATCCGACGTGATCTGACTGCGCAGCGTTAGAGCCTCATAGTTGGTGTTACAATAATTGGGCGTATTCTGATATTTGCAAGAATAAAACTGTGTTTGAATCATTGTGTTTTCTGGATTACGATTCATGTAGTGATTATGAGTGTATATCAAGGATACACCAACCGATGTATGAGAAAATGATATATAAGATGGAAGTGATAAAGGTTTGTTTGTAATTGATTGATTTAACTCAATAAAAAATTAAAAAGCAATAAAAATCATCATCATCCTCAGCCCAGCCCTTAGCACGCCATAACTCCCGGTCCCATGCCAGCTGCATCCAACGACTGCCAGCTGTTTTTATTAGGTCGTCTGCCCATCTAGTGGGAGGACGGCCTACGCTACGCAGACCGATCCGTGGTCGCCACTCAAGAACCCTTTTTTCCCCTTTGGTTGTGAGTTCTTCGAGTGATGTGCCCACCAGGTGCAATGATAGTATGTGGACGCTGAAGAGGACTTCAGCGTCCTAACTTTACGGGCTATGTCAGTTACTCTCGTACGTCTACGGATCTCAGTATTTCGGATCTCATCCCGTAGAGAAATAACAAGCATCTCCATAGTACGCTGAGTGACTTTGAGGTTCTTAATACGGCCAGCATTTAAAGGCCATGGCTTCGATCAATATATCATCGCTAGTCATAGACCTTGGATTTTAGGCACTGAGCAATTTTTGGCAATAAAACTATTTAAATAAATGTTTCACCATTAAAAGGATAATGTAAGGTATGCCATTTTGTTTTTACTGTGTTAATCTCCACAGACAACTAATTGGATGAAAGCTGGATACTTGGTTATTAATTATATGCACAAGGTTGTGCACTACTAAATTATACGCGTGAACAAGTGAAATACAAGTGAATTCGAGATATTGCAGCACGCAGTGTGTCTGCATGTGTGTGTGTGTGTGCGTGCGTGTGTGTGTTCTTGCTTATTTTGATGGCGCGAGGATGCAGAATAAGACAATGATCGAACAAATAGGGTTTTGTCACGCGACCCGCACCTAATCAGGAGTCGACCATGTACCTCAGCGCTACCCGACAACGCTTATTTATGCCTTGCCGATATCGAAAGACAGTTTTTATTACCATACCCGTACCCCGTTATAATTCATACGGCACAACACATTTTTTTTTTGTTTTTTTTTTCTTTTTTTAACGAGTGCATTTAATTTAATAAATATGCCATTTTCCCATCTAATTAGAATTTTTCGATGGCAGTTATTGTTTTCATTTATTTGTGTATATTTAACTAGCTATATAATGAGCGGCCCGTTTCGTAAGGAAATAGCATTTGAGTACATTAAATTAACATAATGTGTTAACTTGTTAATGATTATACGTTTTAATAAACCGGCTGCGTTAGTAAAATATATTTATAATTAATTTGTTGCCGTAAAATACTTGGCTTGGTAATTTCAATGTCTGGACTCTACGCTATATGGTGAGAACATAGCCAGTAACATGTTTGTTAGTCATTAGGTTATTATTATAGGATAGGGTCCAAACGACTAACACTGCCCATAGACACCTGCAACACAGATAGTGATACAGTTACGTTGTCGGCATTTAACAGTGGACCTCTTGATACCTATCTCACCCAAAGCCACGATACTCTCAAAGGTCGTGGTATTTCACAGACAGAGTCCGCAAATTCATGCAGCGAACGAGGGATATTACTGGGTAACTTTATAACATTACATTTCGAAGGATCCAGAGAATTAATAAGACCACCAGAACAGACATGAAGACTGAGATCATATTGCACCAATACTTACCGTCTTTGAGCAAAACATGGCCAACATTTAGGCGATTTAATTATCCAAATATATTTAGTAGATAGCTACGTTTTAATCTTAAACTGTTGTTTTTTAAGTGTCCGCAAGATTAGTTAAAAGAAAGCGAGAAAAAATCGTGATTATCATAATATTTATTGGAGGGTCGATCAAAGAATAACGGAGCAGAGCCCATCATATTAGGTACGGAAAGGTTTAATAAAACTCCAGACGTATCACCAGGAGGCTTGCGTTCCTGTGTGTAAATAACTTTCAGATATGCTGGGTGATTCTGTGTTCTTTAAAGAGTCTGTCCTGTATATGGATGTCTGACAAGGAGTTAATGTAGAGGATTTGTACTGAATACGTTTTCAAACTTTCACTATAAGTGGTTGTATTTATAATTTTGCAATGATCTAGCTTTTGCTTAGTGTTGCTGTTAGTGCTTAGTTGTGCTTGTTAGTGCTAGTGCTAGTTTTGCTTGTTAGTGTTACAAGACGTCATATTAACCACGGGAGCCAATAACAATCACCCATTTGGTGTTGATGGTTAATATGTCGGAGCGGGAAAACAGCGCGGCGGTGCCATCTTTATAGTAATCGTGGACAACGTTTGGTTTTATAACTTCTTATAATACAAGTAGTATTGGTAGTACGCAGTGAATAGTGTGCAGACGTGTCGATCACATGAGTCGGACTTTACCGAACTGGTATTGCTCAATTGGCAGATGATTACAAGAGGGAGGTTTTTAGAATCGTGTGGAGACGCACGTTTGATGACAGCGGCGAGGTGGACCGACAGCCACTCAAGCAGACGGAAGTTCCTCTAAGTGGACGTGCAATGATAGTATGGTAGTGTAATTGCGACGCGACACTAACTACCAGTGTCGTGATAGTGCACACTGCCATATCTTACAATAATAATTCTGTTAATAGTGACAGATTCAGATCATATTATTTGGAAGCTACACTACAGTATGTTTCGTTTTAATCTAAGGTGTGCAAATAAAGAATTATCTAACTGTCTATCTATCTACAGCAAGCTGGTCATCCACCATCGCTCGGACCAGTTGTGACAAATTCTCATAAACCCTCGAGCCCTATTTCCGAAATATCTTTGTTTACGATCAACATTCATAATAATGAAATACCCATTTATGGATTCTACTACGTTTAACCAACGTATTTTTACTTCTTTATATGTTTAAGTTTCGGATGCATATTAGCTTCCTCGTTCAAGCAGCTGAATAAACCTGAAGAAAGACAAAGACAATGTAAAAGACAGAGTCTGTAAGTTTCATATTATTTTTGCCTGACCAATTTAAGAATACAAAAATAAATAGGAGTTTTTTAGCAGGAACAAATTCACATACTCCAAGTAGGTGAGTGGCGGTGAACAAATTCGCGGCCGCAGGACCTCAACGATGACTCAAATTCTCGGAACACTAATTGTTCAACGAGATGTCAGGCATCATTAAATATGACACCTCTTTTTCGCAATTGCTTCACTTATATTTCACTTGGTTCATCCTAAAAGAACTAAAATCTATACTTAAGCTATACATATAATAAAATCTTTAGAATACTTGGGACATGATCTACGATCGATACCGACCCCAAAAATATGGTTTTTAGAATTTTTGTCTGTTTGTCTGTATGTTTGTTACGGATAAACTCTAAAATGCAGCTTGCTTTTATGTCCAATTTTGCATAAATATAGCCAACACACAGGCTAAGAACTATCACGCTACCACTGATTGAGGTTTAGTAATGAACCCTTATAATGGGATAAGCACAGTTTTTTTGTTGCTTTATGGCGTCCACGCAGATGATTTATCAGAAATAAAGAAAATGTTTTTATACAATGTTGTCATCTTAACATAGTGTTTTTTTTATGGGATAGGAGGGTAAACGAGTAAGCGTGCCACCTGATGGTAAGCAAAATGCGTCGCATGGTCACCAGCAACACATATATTGCCGACCTTTAAGAGAGTAGGATAGGAACGGATGGAGAAGGGAGGTGGGCCTCCGGATACTTCTCTCACAGCACGAATCGCGGCATACCCGCGATTATGTCGATCTTCTGAGAGGTCGTGGTATTTCACCGTTCAAGCCGGCCCATTCATGTAGCGAACTGCTTGGGTCTACCACTGTTAAAAATACCACGACGACCACTACCACTGTTTCGTGAAATTTCGCAATTAGAAATTCCACGGTGAAATATGGACTATTCTGGAAAACTCTTGTGAAATCATGTGTGCCAGCTTCAACTGTGAAAATTTTGGTGTGATTTGAAATACCTACTTATTTTTTTCTTCGGCATTACGACCACGACACACAGTCTGTCGTTCACAAATTTACCGGATTAGATTTGAGCGAGTCATATGAACTGTCCGAAAAGCGGACGACAGGCTTTTGTGCTCTGAATATTTCATGTTCATATCAAACGGGAAGCGGAAGGTTGACAGCTAGATATTTCATTAAGTTTTCAGTTCGAACGAGGCCATATAGTCTGATAATAAATGCTTGATGATATTACTGCAAATTAAGAGAATCCACACATACTGAGCTAAGTTTTTATTAGACTAATTTCCACTACTAATTTCATTTACTCTGGTTGAGCCATACAGTTTGAGGTCAAAATCAAAGTCAAAAAAACTTGATTTTCATCGTCTTCGCAGATATATCAGTCAACAAGTGCAAAGATTTTATTTATTATCTATATATATATATATATATATATATATATATATATATATAAGAGATTTCCACCTATATATTGACTCATCACGATATCTCTGGAACCATAAGGCGTAGCGACTTGAAATTTGGTAGGATTATTTCTTTCGCCGAGTAGAGGTCAGCTAAGAACGGATTTTACGAAATCCTATGTCCCGCTATGTTAATACTGCAATATCTTCCAAAATATTTGTTAAAATTGCATGCTGTAAAGTGCCAGGATCATCTATATTACATGCACAATCTATTAAAGACACTTAATAAGATAAAAATTAGTGCTGTAATGTTTAAAATCGCTTCGTAAATAAGCCATTATTTCTCGTAAAATGTAACAAAATAAAAATGGTCATTGTGGGTTATCCCTAAGAGATAAACATATGCCCTCGCGGACTTTTTTGTAGACCTTCTGAAGGTGTTTAATAATGTAAAACAAATTTTTGATCAATCACTTAGGCCAGCGTTTGCTATTAAAGTGCTAAATTTCGAAAACTATCATTTGTTCTCTACAACATCATATATGAATAATAGATCAAAACTACCCCGTTGACACCCTCTAAGTATTGAAAAAACCGCATTAAAATCCGTTGTGTAGTTTTAAAGATATAAGCATATAAGGGGACAGACTGCGGAAAGTGACTTTGTTTTATACTATGTAATGAAATGATAATTACAATTAAAAAAAAAATAGTAAACTCATCATTGTGTAAACTTAATAATATCATATGTGTGTGTGTGTGTCTATTAATGAGGCTTCCTAGGCTTAATTAATTACTGTGCAAAAATTTATTGTGAAATTTACAGTTAAATTTTCGCTTAATATGTTATAATGCAAAACGTAAAAAACACTAACATATTAAAGATGTAATATAATTGAAAGTAAATCCACTGGAAATCGTAGTTAAACAACACTATTTATCGTGTCAGTGTTATATTCCTGAAAATACTTACGTTTCTGATATAATACAGACTGTGATACAAATACAAATAAACCGTGATGATTTTTCGGTAATTATTTGTGATAATTATCTGAGAAAGATAAATAGTCTCATGGGCTAGAACCCCAGTTGCATTATTAATATTTACCTACTATTGGTACATACATAACTTCACACCGACTCTCCAGCGAAGCAGGCACAGAGAACATAGCGCGGAGACATGCTTCACTAGCTTCCTCGATTTTCATCGGTTCTTGACATCGCCTTGCTGAAGGATCGTTCATGGAATGTTTGTGGTGGAGGGTCTTAACTACTACATCTTTCAGCTTTTGCTTTGTATACCTGCTTAGTCAATCTATTAGTATTTTATTAAATATTCAGAATACTCTTTGCTATTAATAAGATATTTATTTATAATTCATTTAATCACTCTGAAATCTCTGAAGAAACATGTCAACGTTTGTCAATTATAGCGAAAATGTAAGTATTTTAAAATATGCAATAACTAAATGAAATGTAAATTAAAATATTTCTAAAAACAAATAATAAAAATCCAATAGTTTTAGTCAAATTAATTCTTCATCTCTCACATCTAACTCGTAAAAAATAAAAAAAAATAGAGACGAATTATAACTTAAAAATATATTCAGTACATATTTACGTGTATATCAAATTAAATATTTGGTATATTTTTAAAATTGTAAGCTCGAAAGATTTTTTTGTTTAAGAAACCTACAACTTTAGGAAGATTTATAAGTAGATATCTTAAAATGTGAATTTATTTATATAATTCACATTTAGGCACGACCGTAATATCTACGCCCAGCACTTACTGTACATTTAATTATATATCTAATATATAAAATTCGCGAGTCTAGATGTGCGTAATTGAACTTCTCCGAAACGGCTTGACCGATTCTCATGAAATTTTATGTGCGTGTCGGGTAGGTCTGAGAATATGACAACATCTATTTTTCATCCCCCTAAATCACAAGGGTAGCCCACCACTCAATTTTTTTTTTAATTTTTCGACATATTTCTTATTTTTTTTATAAAACGGGATACAAAAATACACGATCAACCCCTATTTTTTAAATTTTATTTTTCGGCAAGACAACGTTTGCTGGGTCAGCTAGTTGTACATATAATTGTACATTTAAATTCATAGCTTCTTATTCACTGTTTGTTAGTGTCCGACCGAAGGTCCTTTTTTGGCCGGAGCCGAAGCCGATTAATCGGCAATCTCCACAACCTTCGTCCGAAGCCGAAGCCGAAGGCTTATAAACTATTATACTAACTATTATCCACAGCTAAAGCAGAATATCGGCGTAAAGTGGCGTATGCCGCTTTTCTCTCGGTGAAAGAGGTATCCGCACTGAACCAGCAGTCCGGGTCGTTAGTCACTCACTCTTTCGTAACGGTTCGTTTAATTTCGACTGTTCTCGGACCTTCGGCGGGACTTCGGTGGGATCTCGCTGAAGATGGATTTTGGCTGAAGGTGGCCGAAGCCGCAGCCGAAGCTTCGGTCGGACACTACTGTTTGTTAGTGTCCGACTGATGGTCTATTTTTGGCCACTGCTCATGCCGCTTTTCTCTCGGTGAAAGAGGTATCCGCACTGAACTAAGCGCAGTCCGGTCCGTCAGTCACTAACGCTTTCGTGACAGTTCGTTTAATTCTGACTGTTCTCGGACCTTCGGCGGGACCTTCAGCTTCGGCCCAAAAAACGGTCGAAGCCGAAGTTCTCACCGAAGATGGATTTTTGGCCGAAGCCGTAGCCGAAGCTTCGGTCGGACACTACTGTTTGTACAGCACCAGTAGAGGTTAAACCATGATTTCTCATCACCATAGCAACATAGCATAACATAACTTGACGTCTTTTCTACCCGAAGATTATGTTACGCCATTATGTTTACTTCCCAAATGTAAAATGGTGTCGAACCTATTGCCATACCGGGCATAAAGATTTCAGTCATCGATATTTATCACACATAACTTCCGATATATGTTTCGAAAAGTTAATGGTGTGAGCCAGGATTCGAACCCGCGACTTTTTGATTTAGAAGCGGGGTGATCGACCGCTGGACCACCGAGACCTCACCATAGAAGCCGTCTATATAATAATAATAGTCTGAAATGAAAATATAAAGATAAAAATAATGTCTTTATTATCATAAATGGTGTACACGTAATTCACAAAAATAACAGTTTATGAAATGAAAATATTTATAACGAGCTGTAAAATTGAAGCTTGTTATATCGAGATGAATCTCATTATTTGAAGTGGTAGGCTTTTAATGCATGATTACTCGTTCCACCCACCACGGAGAGCGATTATTATTGGCTCTCTGCTGACCAGACGCCGCCTTCACTCCTGAACACACTACACACCAAAACAACTCCATCCATTTAATAACGAGTCTTGAGGTCTATTGTCTTCGATATCATTATGCCTTCACATTACGCCGTACAACAGATCCCTTATAAATAAATATAGCCACAAACATACCTCCTACGTTTTCACCAAATTAATTTGACGACCTAAATGGCTTTGGATGAAAATATATTTTTTTTACTATTCCAAATCTTGTAAATTTCCTATTAATTTTGTTTTATATTTAGTTATTATCTATTACTATTGATATTTTTCTATTGATATATATTATATATATATATATACAAGATCACTTCTATACTTCTATTGGGTACGGTGTATGTACGCGACAAAACATCGTGACAATATTGGCAAGAGCGGAATAGCGCCTCCGCGGCAAATAATATCACCGTACGCCGCTGACGCCCGCGCTTTGCTTTGCTTATTGCAAAAAGTCGAAAACAGAACGAGGCGACAAGCACAGTGGCTCGCCTCCACGCTGTGGCGGATAAAATCGACATAGAACTAAAGAGAAATACAAAAATTACTCATTGTTCTCATAAAATGAATGTGCCGGGAGTTGAATGTGTAGCTTTTTGTGGAAATATTCTGATACTTTTAAATGGGATCTCGTGTGGCGCCTTCTAATGATTCGTCCTTTTTGTGTCGGCGGTGGTGCGCACGCCACTGATCTGCCCAACGGCTCAACGATTCAAGACTTTTGGTGTGTCGGCGCATGTCACTAGCCTTTTTGTTTCACTGTTTCCGATGTAAATTGTACAATTCAGGCTGCATTGTTCTCTAAAATGGGACGAGTGAGAGACGATAATTTGGTGCTTAATTTACTGTTTTAAAACTTACTGAATTTATTAAACGTATATACTTTTTATTGTATAGGTATATGCAATTAATTCATTTGTTGGTTTATAAGATGTGTTATTTCAATGACCTAGATGCAAGACAGGTAAATATAGCATGGATACTTGCTAAGTTTCAGTGATTAGTATTTAAATATATCCTCGGTGTAAACTGCTGTTATTGGCGACCATAACCTTGTTCTGCCTCTCCTATTTAACACTTTAAAGACGATAATATTTAAACGATTTAAATAAATATGCTACAAATTAAAAATAAGGTATTAACAGTTACCCCGCTTTAGGCTGAAGCAAGTTAATGAAAGCGTTTAAATAAATACATTTACATTAAAAATAACTATTACTTATTATAACTATATCTTACTAAATAGTATATTTATACTATATATTATATAGCTTCATGCATTTGTACTAGAGGGAATAAATATATAGGTATTTTATTGTTTGAAGAACGTTTATTTAATGTTTAAGTATGTAAAACTACCGAAAAAATCTGTAAGTTGTGAGATATAGATATCCTATAATACATTCATAGTTTATTACTAATAATACTTTTTTCCTAATATTTTTAATTTTGAAAATTTACTTATCGAAATTATAATAAATTTAATTAAACCTTAAATTAAACCGTTACCTTTGTAACCTTTGTAATTCCAAATTTAAAAAAAACCGCTGTTGAGTCATGAAATGTTAGTTGGATTAAAAAAAAGCGACAGATCGTGGCGTCTCGTGACCGAAGAGCTAGGATTAGCATTGCAATTTAACGTGGCAATGCTGCCAGTCCTCGTTAGTAACAGACCGTGATGCGAATAAATACAATGATTACACCTAGTTTTATATTTGCATTTATTGGAAATTATTTAAAAATATCTATAATCTTTCATCGTAACTACAAGCTCTTCGTTCGTTCTTGTTACACAATCCAAATCACCGAATTTCCGAACGAACAAAAATCTCCGAACGAATTTTTCATTGAAGGGTAATAATAGGCCTGCGTGGCCGGTGAAATTCAAAGAATTTTCAGAATAACAACGTGACGAAGCTCATGTCACGTTTTGTGACAGAGGTATTCGCCCCCAGTCCCTTATCATCCGTATCTCTGTTACCACCAAGCCACTCGGTTGCTCGTGTATTTTCTATCCCTGAAAAAAAAACCACTGAAAATCTTCACAAAATACAATCTAGAATGTTCATTGGATGTGCACGTCGATGGCGTAGCAGTACAGTATTTACTGAACTGGGTATAAATAATATAAACAGCCAAGTGCCGAGTCGTGACACACACTCTTTCACTAATGGACCGACGACACTAAGTTTTGCATTGTATCCCAATCAAGATGCTTCGTTAAGTTCCCCTCCACCATTTTACTGATCATTATGATGTACACATTAGACATGGTGGATGTGAGAAAATTATATTTACTTCACTGTGAAATGGTTTAGAGTTTCTTCTTAAAATTAACCTCTGAACAAATGAGGACTAACTAGCAAACTATTGTCCAAACAGAAAGGGTAAACGTTGTTTATTTATCAAAAAAGTCAATGTCAAAATTGCTTAGCCCTAGGGATAAGTTTTAGATAAGCGATAATAAAAGTGGTAGAGCCATGCAGTTTGCTTCATGAATGTGCCGAATTTATGGTTAAAATACGTAAAGAGATACATTTCAAGGCCAATCTCCTTACCATCCCTCTCCTAAAAAGGCGGCAACGCAAGAGTATCTGTATTACTAGTGTCCATAGGCGGCGGTAGTTGCTTAACATCAGGTCACCTGCTTGCTTCTTTGCCCCTATGTTGCTTAACAGCAGGTGACCCGCTTGCTTATTTGCCCCTACCACATAATAAAAGAAAAATAATCACCCAGTTACAGAGTTTGTAAGTTAGACATAACATAATTGCAGCGGCTGTTAAGCCCCGTCTCGCCATTATGTTTATGTCCCAAATGGAATAGGTGGCGAACCTATTGCCGTACACTGGGCTCAAAGTTTTCAGTCATCGATATTTATCACACATGAATTTTGAAAAGTCATTGGTGTGAGCCAGGATTGGAGCCCGCGACTTCTTGATCAAGAAGCTAATACATTAATTAAACGCATAAGAAAAATTATAGAAAAAGTATTCTATTTCCGAAATGTTTATAATTTATAAGGAAATAAATAAATGAAAATGGGAGAAAATGGTCAATAAAAACAGTTCATTCCTTTGTAATTACATACATTAATTTTCTTTTACTATTCCATTCCTTCGTCCTTCCGGTTTCGAATTGTATATCAGCTTAGTCATCCCTTAATGTCATATACATTCGATATCAGCAAAACACGAAGTGTCTATTACAGAACAAGTTTTTAAATCTTATTTTTTAAATAAATATCTTAAGTTTGAGTGGTCAAACATTTACTATGATTTTTATATCACTCTCTGAGCCCACACAAGAGATCGGTAGGCGCAGTTATCTCAGATTGATGAGGCTAATCTTAAAACGATGCCTTTTAGTAGTCAGACATTGACATTGTTAAAGATAAAATATACAAAAAGCTATTATTGTCCAGTATTGTATTTGATCCTTATTACTTTTACTTAATGATATTGTATATGATAAATGTTAAATACTTTATACTAAATACTTTGTTGAACTTTGTACCTTCATATCATTTACTTTCAACACTAGAAAGGTCAGAACTCTGCTCCTAGTTTTCGTATCGTGATGATATGCAGCCCATATCTTTGCAGATAAATAAATAAATATATTTATATATATCTTATTTTGAAATATTTTTTCAAATTGATGCATAACTTACTGAGATTAAGTGGTACGAATAACCAAAAAAAAAATTGAATTTTTATATTACTAGTACATATTTATTAAATTATTATATAGTATAAGTTACATATTAATGTTGTTTATATAAAAGCTATTTAGTTATTTCGATGTCGTTATTGGTTTGCGTGACACGACCGAGTAAGTCATAGTAAAAGTTTGACTTGTTGCCCTAATTTCATTTCATTGTGCATTTTCTTTTTTTCATTTCATGTTTTATGTGAATTGTATATTTGATTTATTTTGATCTGCATCACCCATTAAATAAATAAAACTAATTTGGTATTTTATTTTCATGATGATGACTAATACTATAGAGTTTAGTATTTATATCTTTGTGTTCATGTAAAAAAATCATGTTATATGCATTTTTAACGTTAATTTTGTTATTAGAGCGGAATTTATAATTGACCGACGGATATCTTAGAATGAGGGTATTTATTGAAAGACGTGGCATTCCTGATAGCGGCATAACACCAGTATGAAAACCAGTATGAAATAAAAGATTTTTTTTTTATATTTCAAATGACGAACAGAAACCCAGACCCGAGACTTATAGTAGAAAATATAATTGAAATAAACCTGAAAAAAAAACAAGAAGATTTTTTTTTATTTATTAACAAGTTCATTTCGTTATAAGGTCGAATTGGTACATGCGTGACTTCTCGCTGGTGCGGCAGACAAAATTGCGTTCTTTAACTCTGTGCGTGAGACAGCTACGTTAACAATTCTACGAGTATAACAGAGACAATTATACATATTTGATTCTCTCACGAAGCTTAGTCTGATGGCGTAGTAAGTACAATATGAGGTTAAATAGGCCCCAATCGCACTGAACAAAAATAATTACATAATTACCGCTTAGTGCGAAGTAAGGTCTAATCCGCCTCAAAAGTGGCAGACCTCATAAACGCACAGAGCGGGATGCGGGCGTCGCGAACACAGCGCATTTTAGCTTAGTGTTGGCACAAGTCACGATAAATAACCATAAAGGGATTTCAAATAACCTCTAGCCAAATATTCGCTGCCGTTTTCATGCATGACCTAAATATTTCACTACAACAAAATGTCCTTTATTCTGCACAAATATCGTTACACATGCACACATTCATAACATTTATATCTTCAAACTGATAGAGACTGACAGCAAGTGTATATTTCAGGATTTCCTCCTGGCAAATGTGCTGATCATGTGCTTCAAAAAGGTCAGCGTCAGGTCAGCGAAGCTTCGCTTAGGTTGCTATGACAAATTAAGGCGTACCTTAAATAGCAATCCGGCAGCAAATAAAAAAAATAATTTTTGAGTCCATCTTTTTGTTTACTCTCTTTTAATGAAAAATACTTTGTTTAAAGTACTCCTTTATATATGTTTTATCTTAGTTGCAACTTCTCATCCCTAGTGTAGATACAAATCATACTTTCTGTCAGTGCGATGTGAGGCAGAACACATGTCATATATATTTGTATTGTTTATGCAATACTCAAAAGTCGTAACTGAGGGCGAAGCCGGATTCAATTTAAGTATATATTTATTTATATTATGTAGAAGTTTCAAGCAAATATAGTCACATTTGGACTATTTGAAGGTGTTTTGGAGAAACGATATTTTATGAGGTCGGCGAGGTCTTATACGCACTGCAAATAAGTTCAACTGTGCCTCTAAAACGCCACATACGCACGAGCCGAAAGTGAACGTATTAATTTCTATCAATCAGTGCCTATATAAGTTTTGATAGTGTTCTGAATAAAATAAAGTTTACTTTGTTTTTAATCGTGTACATCTAGGTCTTGGAATTTAAATTTAGGTATTAATTTAATATTTATGATTTTTATTAATAAATGTATGTTTAAATACTACACACTGTTTATAATGATTAATTATTGATATAGCTTTAAGATCAACCTGTCCCATAGTGTTACTGAGGATATTTATTTAATTATCTCTTTAGACTTATAAATACTGTGCACCTGAATTCGTCTTACATTGTATATTATGGTAGAACTTTAAACTTATTTGTCTTGATTAAGCTGTCTACTTAAAACTGGCGATTTAAATAAAACCTATGACTATAAGATTTAACATATTTGATTGAATATTATTTCATTCTAAGTAATAGTTTAGAATTAAATAAAACTTCAATAAAATAGGTTATAACTTTTTTTTTATTTTTTTTTTATGGGAGAGGAGGGCAAACGAGCAGGCGTGTCACCTGATGGTAAGCAACCAACGCCGCCCATCGACACCAGCAACACATATAGTGTTACTGTTGCATTGCCGACCTTTAAGGGATAGGGGAAAGGAAAGGATGGGGAAAGGGGGTGGGCCTCCGGGTACCTCTCTTACCGAACGAAACGTGGCATGAGCCACTTTACGTCGATCTTCTGAGAGGTCGTGGTATTTCACCGGTCGAGCCGGCCCATTCATGCGGCGAACTGCTTGGCTCTACCGCTGTAAGTTAGTAAGAAAGTAATGATCAAATCTGTCAAATCTGTTGGCTGTGGTTTTATGAACGGCCGCCTGACTACCGTCAACCCTCCCTGGGAATGCTTTTGGTGGGATATGGGCGCTGGGCCTCCGGATACCTTTCTCACTGAGCGAAACGTGAACTTAACGTTGAAATTCTAAGAGGTTCGTGGCTTTACTACTGTCATCTGTTATCGTAATTAACACAGCATAACATAACTGCATGCCAAATCTCTTGCGCGGTAGGCAGAGAGAACAGAGCGCCATGAAGCAGGATTTTTGAGACTCCTAAAATCATCTTCCTGCAGAACAAGGTCTATTTGGTCATGGAATGTGTGTCTTAGCTTCCTCGAATCCTACGTCCATCTGCTTTTGCCTTGTATATCTGCTTAGGCAATCTTGCATCATACATTATTTATACATGTCCGAACTATCGGAGCATGCCCTTTCTTACTTTTACACCGACACTCTCTTTCAATACAACTTTCCACCTTACAACGTGGTTTACAACGCGGTCAGCGAGAGTCACTACGCAGATTTCGCGCATTGCCCTCATGTCGACTGCGTTTATCCTACTTTCATGTATACTCTGCCATACCCAACTCTTGCTTCACCGTTTCCTCGTTCTTCATATTCGTCATCTAAATTATTATGAAATATTTGCCGATTTGTTTAAAGATCTCTAAAATAAACAAAATTGCTTGTGGTGTAAGCTTCGTTATGATCTCTATCTGTCTGTAGTCTAGCAATTGTCTGAGTATTTTGCAATAACATCGGTTGTCTATGAACTATTCCCGGTCATTATATTTAACTTGTTTGCTAATTTTATTGATGACTGTTTGTTTTAACTATCGGCTACCGTGGTTTATTTGTTTGACCTTTAATTTGAATGAGTTAATTGACAAATTTAAAATGTCATAATTTGACATTTTAACATAACTTATAAATTTTTTCTACACAAAATGTAGGCGGCGGTTGTTATGCATCGACTCGTCGTTATATGTACGTCCTATTGCCATATTGCTGTATGACAATAGGTTCGGTGTCACAGAGTTTTCAGTCATCTATATTTATCACACATAACTTCCGCAAATAATTTCCAAAAGTCATTGGTGTGAGCACGGATTGGAACCCACCGAGACTGCTTATGAAATAATAAAAATGTTATGACAAAAAAATATTTCTGTCAATGCTAGCATTGAATTATCTCTAATCTTTCATTAAACTAATTATAAATTAATTTTGCTTGCAGTTGAATGCGACGAAAACGAAAGTTATGGTGTTTAAAGGAGAGGAATCCAGAACAGATGCAAGGATAACGGTTGATGATGTAGTGCTGGAACAGGTGAATGAAATTGTGTACCTTTGTATATCTTGGATGCGCTTTTAGCAGAGATGGAAGGTACACCGCGGATGTAGAAAGACAAGTGGCGATAGGAAATAGCGTAAATGGAGCGTTGGGCAGATTCCTGGGCGCAAAAAATATTAGCAGAAAAGCCCAGCTAGCAATCCACAATGCAGTCCTGATCCCAACGCTAACTTATGGAAGCGAGAGCTGGGTATGGCAGAGTGTGCATGAAAGTAGAATAAACGCGGTAGAAATGAGGGCACTACGCAAAATCTGCGGAGTGACTCTTGCTGACCGCGTAGAAAACAAGATTGTAAGGAAGGAAGTTGGTTAGAAAGAGAGTGTCGGTGTATAAGTAAGAAAGGGCATGCTCCGATGGTTCGGACATGTAGAAAGAATGGTTGATGCAAGACTGACTAAGCAGATATACAATGCAAAAGCGGATGGATGTAGGAGTCGAGGACGGCCAAGACACACATTCCATGACCAAATAGAACGTGTTCTGGAGGAAGGTGATGTTAAGAGCCTCAAAAACCGACGCGCGTGCATGAATAGAATTATGAAAGTCAACGAAGCGAGTGAGGCGTGTAAGAATCGTGCCCTATGGCGCTCTGTTCTCTCTGTCTACCCCGCAAGGGATTTGACGTGAAGTTATGTATGTATGTATAAATTAATTTTGATACAACAGCATGCATAGTGTTCTGACCATATTTGCGGTTACTACTTTGCGGGTTTTTGCTGTCTTAAATTCTATCATTCTAAAAGCGAAACATCACTGACTCATTTAGTGACTGGACAAGAAGTCTTCGTATAAAATAAGAAAGCTCAATAAAATTAGACCGGTCATATCCTTAAGAGTCATAGCGACTTGATATTTAGCAGGCTTTATTACTAACCGTTTTTTATTTATTTAATACCAATTAAATATCGAGAAACCAAGCAGGCATCAATTACGAGAATCGAGTTGGTATTTTATGTTAAGTTAGAGGCCTTATTGAAAATGCGCCCGAAAATATTTATAAAATACATTAAAAAACTGCGTATAAATATTTTTACGTATCAAGATTACAATTTTGAACAACCTACGTCACTTGTCGGATACAACAGACAGCAGAACGACATAAGGCATGATTTTGACATACTTTACGAGCCTTTTTGACTTTTGTGACTCTAATTTCACGCCTTTAATAAAAAAAGTGTAAAATGCAAATAAAATGCAAAAAATAAAGGTTTCTACACTACATAACTATCGAAAAAGCTGCAATTCTGTATTGTATTGGTGTGAGCCACTTGGTCAACGTGACTCGATGCCCTTCATACCCTCTTACAACAGCCCCGAAAACCGCTGGGGTAACCACTTTGGTAAGTAGCATCGCCCTGGACAGATTAATCCAATCTTTACAGTTTTATTATGCCAATTTAATTAATTAGAACTTTTTAAATACTCTTACTGGTCTCGGTGATCTACTGGTCGAGCACCCGCTTCTAAATCTAGAGGTCGCGGGTTCGAATTCTCACACTGGCTCACACCAATGACTTTTCGAAGTTCTTTTCGGAAGTTATGTGTGAAAAATATCTATGACTGAAAACTTTGTGCAAGGTATGGCAATAGGTTCGCCACCTATTCCATTTCGGACGTAAACATAACGGCGAGACAATGGTTAACTGCCGCTGCCCTCGGGTAGAAAAAGGCGTGAAGCTGTGTATTTATTTATTTTAAATACTACTACTACAGTTTCTGAGGCAATAATAGATAAATGTTATTATTTTTAAAGAGTAGCCATTTATGACCTTTCGAAATTAATTTCGAAATTTATGTGTGATGAATATTGATGACTGAAAAATTTTGTGCCCGGTATGGCAACAGCTACTGTCTACACTTTGTCCATCCGAAGGTGTAGGCAGTAGCTGTTAAGCCTTGGCGGTTAAAGGCGTGAAGTTATATGTTATTTATCAAGACAATACTGTGTATTTTATTTTACATTAAAATTTTTTCAGCTATCACCATAATATTTATCAGTGTGTCTTTAAGAAACTACACATATTTGTAATTATTGTTGCTTTACTAAAGTGTTTTTTTTTTATATTCGAGTAATCATTAATTACGTTACGCAATAATGAATTTGAACCATAAAGATAGGTAAATTATATCCCAAAAGTGGCTGTTAAACTTGTACTGTTTTCAATTTATTGCTCTGCCAACTCACGGATTGATAAAAAAAAATGCTAGCAAAAAATAGGCGCCACTAAAGAGAGATCACGACTGAGTGTACAACAGGTCCTTATAATAAATATTATGTAGTGTATTTTTTCATGTTCGCCTTTTGGACGCCCCGGATTTCGTGTTAAAACACACACCTAAGTATCATTAGCTATAAACACGATTCTTTGTGTCTACCTTTGGACGAGATAAAGGCAATAAAATGAGAAGATTGAGGTACCCAACGGATATAGGGCAAGTATGGAGTGAGTTCCACAATTTTATCTAACACACAACTGCTTTATAACATATGAATATTAGTTATTTGTATTTATTAAAATGACTCATATAATGTAATGTTTGATATTTGATATATAAATAATAGTCGGCCATTTTATTTCCACATTTGTAATCGTAGTAATCGATGATAAGGACCGTACAATCGGAATGCCGATTGTATCTGTTTATCGTCGATTTAGATAAATAACACAATAAGCGATTCCTCATAATGTTACCTTATAAATCCTTTGAGCGACAAAGGAGTTGCGCCTACGCAAGTTGCCTGAGCCGGTGACCCCCCCGCCGCCCCTCGTCGCAGCGGATGCGTCCCGCCCGCCTTCCGCCGCGAGTTCACTCTGGCGCCTTATTATGTTACCTTTTGTTTTCAATTTTAATTGGCTCCTCACAGATAAGTTATCTTGATAATAAACGGCGACCAATAAACCGGGGGTCGAGAATAACCGACTGTTCTTAAAGATAAGATTGTGCCTTGTGAATGACGTCTAATAGTAGCCAATACTGTTATATATTACCCATTAACTAAATAATGAACGTATTGAAGAATAAGAAATTAATAAAAAAACTTGTATACCTGAAGTCTTTTTTTCTTTTTAGCCTTTTTTCGTTAGCTGATAACAGTGAGATCTAAATAAAGGAATTGAACGCAATGCTACACATCGCCATCTAGTTTCTAAGCTTGTGTATGCTCTTTACTAATTTTATTTTTTAGTGATGATTGATGTCGCATTCAGCAGTCCGATACCGATACTTAGTCTGACCATAAATACTGTTACAACTAAAAATAAAAAAATATTACATTTGAATTTGGAATCTGTCATTTTATACGATTGTTCATTGTGTTTTCTCGTTTTGGCGCCAATACATTGTACAATATTTTGCGATATTAAAATGGAGTGAGGTGATAAAGAGAACCGAATCGCTGTGATTGCATTACACAAAGTAGGTATGGAGCCAAATGCAATTTTTAAAAATCTCCATACACTTGGTCCTTAAAGAGTGCGTGTTTCTATTGATATCTGGCCTCAAAGTTTAAAGGCCTGTATTGAAGCCAATGGAGACCACTTCGAATAAGCTTTTTATATTTTATTTGGTTTTATATTTATGTATTAAAGTAACACACTATAAAAGTAATAAATATTATTTGCAATAAAAAAAAATTTTTTTTCTTTGTTACAATATTTATGGCATGACTAAGTATATATATATATATATATATATATATACATTATAAAATTGATAAGAAAACTGGGTTTCTTTTAATAATTGTCTATTCTTAATTTATTGTCTGTACCTACCTAAATCTAAACGTGTATCACGTATAAGTAAGTGCTGCATTAATTTAAATATAAATAGTTATAATCGATTGTAAAAAATTCTTATATAAATTAAAGAGTTATTTCCACTGGGGAATTAGTTCGACCAAAAAGTTTTAGCTGAAATTTGGCGGTACTCCCCCCGAAAATCGAATCGAAATTTGTGTTACATCAATTTTTAAAATTATTAATAACTGACCCCAATCGCCTAAGAATTATATACTAATAACATAAGTAGATACAAATATACTAATCTTATCTTCAATATTAGATAACGTTAAGTTGTAACTATTGGACCAATAGTATTTAAACAGCTAACACCCTTAATGTTTGCTTTTTTAAAACAACCTATTAGTTATTTGTATGATATCCATTTTAGTCTATATTGATCTTAACAATATTACAAACTTTATGTATGATCATTTTCTGATACGAGATGAAATCTTTGTATCAAAAATAACTAAAATGTTTGCAATTTATTCTTGGTGGACTATAGACAGCAGTTTCTGGACAGTTATGTGACATAGGAATACTATTACGGCGTTGCTAATTTTGTCCTTCTTTATGGCTGTCCAAAGCCCGTAGACCTGAATTGGTGAAGAGTTGGAACTTTTGAATGTGAGTCTAAAAAAAACTTACCTTACACATAATTAATACAAAATTATTGTCGTATAGTGTTGAAAATAAACTTAATTTGTGGTTAATAGTAAAAATAATAAATGAAATTGTGAAATACCACAACCTCTCGGAATATCGGCGTGAAGTGAGTCGTGCCGCGTTTCGGTGGTGAGAAAGATAGCCGGAGGCCCGATCCCCTTTTTTACTCCTATTCCCTTAAAGGATGACAAGGCGCCAAGGTATTCATGGGCGGTGTGAAATTGCTTACCATCAGGCGTACCACTTGCTTGTTTGCCCTATAAAAAAGTAACAATATAAAAACTAGTTGATGATACTTGAATTAGATAAGCACACTTTGGTCAAAAGTCATTATCATTAAACGTTTCCTTTCCAAAGTTTTACGTGATAGTAAGCGATGAGCGCTGCCCATGGACACCTGTAACACATATAGTGTTACAATTGCATTTCCAACTTTAAGAAAGTAGTATATGAAAGTATGGGGAAAAGGGTTGCCTCGTTATTTACCTCTCTTATCGCAACAAAACGCGATTTGAGCCACTTCACGTATATCTTCTGAGAGGTTATGGTATTTCACAGATTGAGCAGGCCCATTTGTGCAGCGAACTACTTGGCTCTTCCACTGTTAAAATTGTCTAATTGTGCCTATCAAATATGACTACAGAAACTGCACCAATAGTTTCGGGCAACAGTTTTGCATTGAGTTACTTATTTCATAACAAATACCACTTTACATATGTTTTCAAATAAGTAATTCAATTAAAAATTGTATACAGCAGACAAACAAATTCAAAGACGAATATTGAGCGAGCTAATTACTATCAAGTTCCAAAGTTTAAAAACACTGTATGGTCTTCGGAATAACAAATAAACTATTAACATTACACGCAGGAAGTTCTGAGGTCAAAATAAACATAATAAATATATTTAGAATATTCAAATAACGTACTTACTTAATGTTTGTTATAAAATAATGAAATGTTTTGTCGACTCTGTACATGTTGTTGTGTATTTCTACGACCCCGTCTGCAAAAGAAATATGTTTCACAGGTATATTTTGCTGATATTGTATCTAATACAATACAAATTCGGTACATATATACATACATACATAACTTCACGCCAAATCCCTTGCGGGGTAGGCAGAGAGAACAGAGCGCCATAAGGCACGATTCTTACACGCCTCACTCGCTTCGTTGACTTTCATAACTCTTTTCATGCACGCGCGTCGGTTTTTGAGGCTCTCAACATCACCTTCCTCCATTTTACACATTCGGTACTTATAGTAAAATTACATTTTTGACTATTTTCATCTGTCTCTGACTGTTTGGACCCGGGTAATCTCTGAGATGGCAGGACCGATTTTTACGGGACTTTTATTAGCAGGTAAGGGGTGTGGAATAACTTAAGCTATTTTTTTTTAGAAAAAATATTTAATTTAATAATTTATTGCTACCGAAGCGAAACAAAGTTCGCCGGGTCAGCAAGTAAATAATATAAACACAATTGAAATGCTTTGACGGTTATTCATTGCGTTGAATTCCTGCACAAAATACGGTCGTATATGAAGCCACACTGAGGATTTTTCATTAAGATAGAAGTCTTTTTAGATGTGGATGCTCTTATTATTATTGTATTTCATATTTCTTCGTCTACAAATTCCGTAACCTACCAGAGAGACTTTTCATTTAATTGTTTGTGGTTCTAGTCGACACCGTCTGAAATCAAAGTAAAAAAAAAATATAGAAAATCAAATATACTTATTATTCTTTTAGCTGCATCATTCTTAGGATGGACTGTTAGGATGTTAGAATAGAGTATACGTTATATTTTCTAGGCTAGATCTTATTGCAACAGTGTAACAATAAGCTATCTTTGTCAATTGCTCACAAAATTCGGGGAAGAATAAATTAAAAAAAAAACGTCAAAACATTCAAAAAGCTTTGCTTTCTATCTAGTAAAATTTCACTGATCACTTTTTAGGTTATCTTTGCATTCGGCTGCATTTCATCAAATAATTTTGATATACTTTTGCCTGCAATAGTGAAGCTAACAACTAATATAGAACATTTGTTTTCACTTTTGTATTTATTAATACTACGTTCTACTATCTTCTATATTTAAAAATACTGGCAGAAAAAAATATAAAGAATAGTTTTTATGTCGATGACGTGTAGAGTCTAAAACTCACAAGGCAAGTGCATTATTAAATAAAGCAAAAAAAAAACACAATACTGTAAAAGGTTCCGAAGAACAACTTGATGTTTCATGTAATTAACAACACACAAATAGTCATTAACAAATCAATGTTATATACAGATTATGAATTGATATTTTTAGATACTATTAAATAGTATTCAAAATTAATGCAACAAATCTGTACAAAGCAGATAGTGCGAGATAGGAAAGTGCAAAATGTGATTGTACATGTAGATCTGGTAATGATATAGATAAAATGGTATTTATATATCAACAGCATATAGCGTATCGGTGTTATTTGAAGACTAGCATTTAGTTATATACGCCAGTGTTATCTTATTAAGATCTGGATACTTGGTAGCGAACTGGCGCCGATTACCATTCATAAAGAGTATAATTTGTTTTATGTTATAATTAACATTTTCGTAATTGTAAAAATGATTACTTGAAAATTGTTAGATTATAAAAATGATTGCTTAAACATTTTGTAAATGTAAAAATGATTCTTAAAATTTAGTCGCATGTTGTTGAATGACCGGTCATTCAACAACTGGACTGACTTGAGTATTAGAAGACTGCTCGTTATATATTACAGATACGTGACTACACTTCCCTGGCTAATTCAATTACTGTAACTTCACACCCTTAATAAATGTAGGCGTCGGCACCGGCGAGCTTTATTTGAATTTTATTAAAACAATATTTGTGTTTTAAGCTTGCACCGCTAATATAACTTTCTAGTCTCAAATATACTAGACTCGTTGTTCGAATTCTGACACTGGCTCACACCAATGACTTTTCGAAGTTGGTCATTGGTATTAGATAGAATCGAATCGAGTCGAGCTTGGTCTGAACTATATATATGTAACTATTTGAAACCGAGAGGTTATTAAAAAATATATACAACAGATATACTGAAGATGACATTTATATCTGCTTAAGTCTTTTGGTCGTTTCTTAAGATAGCCATGAGAAGAGATAGGGTGACACTATTCTAGCAATGCGAAATGGAAATTAAAAGGGAAACTTATCTGTGCTTGTATTAAAATAAGTGTGTTACGAGGTTTCAACAGTGGCACAGACTGCTGCATAAATGGGCCGGCTCGACGGGTGATATAAAAATAGCTACGGCCATGCCGCGATTCACTCGGTATCCGGAGACCCAACACTTTCCCTTCTCCCATCCTTCTCCCACTTCCCTGTCCCATTTTAAATGCAGGCAACACAATTGTAACACTATCCGTGTTGCAGGTGTCCATCATGGGCGACGTTACTTACTTACTATCAAGTGGCAGGTCTGCTCGTTTGCCGCCTTATTGTTTTTTAAATTAACCAATTTTGCTTGTCCTTAATTATGTATATTTAGTATAATTTATACGTCCGACCTATATTCGAAATTAGTGGAGCCAAGAACTGTCAAAATAATTCACTGTACCTATATCTAATTTGTTTGACGAGTTTCATGATTTGCTGAGCTCATAATATGCTGTATGGACGACTTTTATATTATTATTTTATGTTTACCAATCATAACGCTAAATTGTAAGAACCAAAACTTAAAAGATACAAATCTAATGAATGGAATATTTTAAGGACACAAATGGTGATAGTCTACAATTGCGCTGGTTTAATTTTAAGATATTTTTTTTAAAGAAAAATACGCACATATTCTTTTAAAGCTGTGAAATATGTCTAAAACCTCTATTTATACATTAATTAATTAACCAAATAATAATTTCGATACGTCGATTTTGTTCTTTTGCAAATAAAAGGTTTTATTATCAAAAAATTGACATTACAACCTAAACAGCGATTAAAAGTTTGTAGCCATTCCGTAATAAAACTTTATGAATAAGCAAGGTCGGTTAAAAAAAAATATATAAGCAAGTAGAAAAGTGATAAAATCCCGACAAAAAAAAAAATAGCCGGTCCCAAAATTTATTAGGGCTTTTAGCAAAAGGTTTGTTGTTTACAAGACGTCTTTTATTTAAATCTTAATTTACGATTTCTCATCCGACAACATAAAGATAAACCGGATTTAGGAGGTTAATAGTTTAAAAAAAAATAAGGTGAAGTGCATATAAATAAATATACATATGTATAAATTGTGTGAAGATAAATAAACGGAAATGGAAGAAATCTTTACTATTTAACATTTGTAATTAATAATATAAACAAATTTTAATTATGTTAAATTAATAAGGTGATTTGTTTGTACTTTATTTATAGTCAAAGTTGACACTTTCATAGAAAATAATGAGGCGATAAGAAAAAAAATATGGCTGATGTATCTAAGTATTTCTTAGTCATGGAACGAAATGAACAAAAATATTAATCTGTCTGCCTATACCTTCGTTTAATAACTTTTTTTGTGGAATAAGGATGGCAAACGACAAGCAGCTGACCATAATGCAGCAGCACAGCTGCGTTGCCGGCAATCAAGGAATAGGATGGGAAGCAGGGAATGGTGGGTGGTCCTCTGGATACCACTCTCACCGAAAGAAACAGTGCGTGAGCCACTTTACGTTAATATTTTGACGGGTCGTGGTAATACACCATTCCAACAACTGCGTCGCTGTACAATATGTCGAGAAAGCATAAAAAATCTATGCTCTATGCTAAATTTTAAGGTACAAAGTTCCGAGAGTTGACTTACTTTTTAAAACAATAGACGGATTATTATATTTTATAGATTCACATTCACATTCGCTATAGCCGTGGTATAGCCAAGCAGTTTACTGCATAAATGGGCCGGCTCGACCGGTCAAAAACCACGGCGTCTCAGAATACTGATGTAAACTGGCCCATGCGGCATTTCTTTTGGTAAGAGAGATTTCCGAAAGCCCATCACTCTTCCACTCCATGTCTCATCCTACTGTACCGGCCGGCAACGCAACTGTAACACTAGATGAGTTACAGGTGTCCATGGGCGGCGGTAGTTGCTTAACATCAGGTGACCCGCTAGCTTGTTTGCTCTCCCATTCCACAAAAAAGTCTACATTACTATTCAAGGCTACGAATCTTAAATATACTTTTATTCATAATTTAAAATCTGGGGGTTTTAAATAGACAGAGTTAATTATTACTTTGCATCGAACACAACTACCAGACCTCTAATCACCGAACGCATCATTAGCCACTTTCCGTTGATTCTGTATGCCACATGTCGAGCTAGCCCATTTTACTACTGATAAAACGTATAATATATGCAAACCCTTTTGCCCTCTTGTCTGCTGTTGCTATTTAGTAAGTATTGTTGGTTGTTGAGTTAACATTATGTCTGCGCGGCGGCCACAGGTCAGCGGAACGACCCAAAACTACGAGTCAAACAGACTTAAACCAATGAATATTTGCATTTTAATTAGTTAGACATTATCGATTGAAACATTGTACCTATTAATTATATTGCAAATGAAATTTATTCGTCGTACATTTAAAATTAGCTGAAAAATATACACGTGTCTGTTAACATATTTCTAAGTCATCATTCATAATCATTATTTGCCTGTTGCAGTCCACTGCTGGGCATAGGCCTCTCCCAATTTGCGCTACAACATCCGATTCTCTGCCTTCCGCATCCAGTCTTTTCCAGCAGCCTTTCTAAAGTCGTCTGACCATCGGGCTGGTGTGCGTCCTACATTAAAAAAAATATTCTATGTATATAATTGTAATTCATTAAAATAAAATTAATAGATAAATGTGTTGGAGTTAGTGTGAGAGTGAGTCACAACTGGCCCGAGGGGTAATGGATGACCACCGTGCTGTAGTATCGCTTCCAAAATAACGTAAGAAATCTGTAACTATCAGCAGAATTATTATTGTGAAAATATTACCGACACCAGTAGTTACTGTCGCGTCTCAACGACAATTCTCTAATACCAATACGCGTCCAAAGAGAGTAACTTCTCGGGGAGGATCTGCTTGGGTTGCTGTCCGTTTATTTCAACCAGATGAGCGTCTCCACACAACCGAAAAACTGGAAATCCGAATTTATAATCGTCGGATAACCGATTGATACAAGTTCGGAAATGTGCGGCTCACGTCATCGGCTCGCCTGTCTTTATGTCTGTTTAATAATAACTACGTAGGGTTTTATAATGATTTATGAAACCGAAAGTACTTCCCAAATACTCTGAAGATGGCGCCACTGTGTTCACGCTCCAACAAATATACATGCATATCCTTACTAATATATAAATGTGAATGTATGTTTGTTACGCTTTCACGCGATAACTCCTCAAACCATCATCATGAAACTTTGTACAAATATTCTTGGAGATATTAGAAGTAACATAGGATTCTTTAATTTATATATTATATTTGCAGTCACGAAGGAAAACTTATAATATTGTCTCAAAAATTTTTTTTTATGGGATAGGAGGGCAAACGAGCAGGCGTGTCACCTGATGGTAAGCAACCAACGCCGCCCATGGACACCAGCAACAGTAAAGGTCGGCAACGCAACAGTAACACTATATAGTGTTACGTTGCGTTGCCGACCTTTAAGGGATAGGGAAGGATGGGGAAGGTGGGTCGGCCTCCGGGTACCTCTCTCACCGAACGAAACGCGGCATGAGCCACTTTACGTCGATCTTCTGAGAGGTCGTGGTATTTCACCGGTCGAGCCGGCCCATTCATGCAGCGAACTGCTTGGCTCTACCACTGCTCTGCATTTATATCTTATGAAATTGTTAAAGTCCAAAATATATTTTCCCGTTTGTTGCTAAGCATTTCAATAAAGTATATTGTAAGTTTTTTAAACGTCATTGTATGTTGTAATTTTAAAAATCGATAATCACAGCTAAGCAATAAAAATAGAGCTATCATATTGATTCCCTTCTATGGTAATGATCTTTAATACTTATTTAATGGCTTCAATGTGAGCGAAGCCGCGGATAAAAGCCAGTATTTATATAAAGTTGTGTAATCACCCTATTATTTAATATGTTTGTATTTATTTTATCTATTTTTGCTTTTATTATCCAAAAGTTAGGGCAAAGTTACTGCTCATTTATCGAATAAAACCTCTAATCATCTATATATATCAGAAAAATATATTAAATATAACTAAAAAGGTAGATCAACAGAAGTGGTCCAATTCTGTCAGAAGTCGTGAGTTCGATTTGTTGGAGTTCTTTTCGGAAGTAATTTGTGATAAATATCGATGACTGAAAACTTTGTGCCCGGTGTATGACAATAAGTTCATCATATATTCCATTTGGGACGTAACGTAACGATTTGACAAGTAGGAACTTTAACCGGCTGCATACACCTTCAAAAATACGTGAAGCTTCGTTAATTTTAAGTTATATTCCTAACCACGATACTAGCCTTTGAAATGTTATAAACTTGGAGTTGCGCACAGCGGCTAAAAATTATTTTACTTCCTTTAATTTATATATTAAGCACGTCAATTATCATATTTTCTTAGAGATTTGGATTTGGAGTAAAAAAAAACCAACAAATATGCACGCTCTAAAACCAACTCTACAAACAATCTTTTCGTATATTACTAGTTTAACCTTAATACTTTTGAGTTTTATACGTGGCGAAATAAGATGTTTAGGATTTAATATATATATATATATAAAACTTGTTTGACGTTTTAATTTATTTATATAATGTTTATTATAAAATTTTATGTCTTATTATGATTGACTATTAAAACGAAAAATAATGATTACTATTTTTTTATTATCTTCAAAGAGGTGCGAGTTACAAATATATTTGTCTATATATAATATACTTATGGCAAGATTTTAATTACCATGAATGTATAATGTGGCGCATGGGTAAATCTACCGGCTGCAGCAATGAGGTCGGGAGTTCGATTCCCACCCGAGCACAAATATTTGTGACTAACATGGATATTTGTGTGGCGTCCGGGTGTTTTTCTATGTCTTATAAGTATGTATTTACAAAAGAAATATATATATGTATTAATATCCGTTATTCAGTATCCATAACACAAGCATTTAATTGCTTAGCTTGGAACTAGAGGGCGCTGTGTGTATTGTGTCCAAGATATATTATACTATTATATATATTATACTATTATTAAACATGTTTAATAATTAAAAAGAATGATTTAAGAAGATTTATAGTTATATGTATAAAGATCAATGTTCAATAACAAACAATGTCTAAAGACAAACAACGGAGCATTTAATCAGTCTGTACTGCAGACGTGGGCGGTGAGGTGTTGCGGGGCAGAGGGGGCGGGAGGGCCATACTGGAAGGGGGGTACAGGTTGGCATCTACTAAATGACCATCCCTCTACTCTGTTAACCCGAGCCACCGTATCCACAAACAGTATACTTGGTGAGTGTGGCAAACAACACCACCTACTGCTCTATCAGATCTGGCATTTACTTTTCTAAACACTGATAGATTTATTTTTATATAGTAGGGTATAGGAGGGTAAACGGGCTGGCAGGTTATCTGACAGTAAGAGACTAACGCTGGAAGTAGAATAAGAAAGGTTAGAAAAGTGGAGGTGGGTCTCCGGGTACCTGCCTCACAAAACGCGACAAGGGCCACTTTATATCGATATTCTTATAGGTCGTGGTATTTCACCGGTCGATCCGGCTCATTCATGCATCGAACTGCGTGGCTCTACCACTGTTAAACCAGTCAGTGGTTTACATCTACAATCAGCCTGTGATCACAATTCGTTTGTGCAAGAGAAAGAGATTCAACATCAGTTTTAGAACCCACGACGTGTTTGAACAGTTTTTTAAAATATCTGCTAAATTATCGGTCGAGTCCGACGCCGAATGCTAGTCAAGATTAATTTTTTTATTGCATTTTGTCGCCTTCAGTTAATTTATTTATTCAGTTATACGAATTGGCCACTGCAGCGTTTTAATCAGTCCATCTGATTGAAATATTTCTTATTCCTATTTTTAACTGACAAAAAAATAACAACAGGAGGAAGAGATATATATAAATAAATATTTCCTAACATTGGTAGAGCCAAGCCGTTCGCTGCACTAATCGGTCGGCTCGACCGGTGAAATACCACGACCTCTCAGAAGATCGACGTAAAGTGAAGGATGCCGCGTTTCGTACTCGGAGACACCAAAATTCGTAGTAATTTTATAGCGACCGTGATCGAGACCTCGCACGACAGACGGCCGGTCTATTCTTCGCACAGGAGATTAGCATTGCTATTTAGCGTGGCAATGCGGCCAGTCTTCTGGACACGCTGCTGGTAGACCGAGATGCGGAGAAAATTTCTTTCAGCTAGTGTTTTAATGTATATATTGTAAATAATGTAATTAATTAAAAAACTATTGATACGGTAGATGATTGAACTATAGATGATTTAATCATCTATATTTTTTTATCAATTTTAATCAACTGGCGCCTATACGTCATAATAATTATTAAATTATAATCTACAATGTTGTTTTGCAATTAATATTATATGTACTTAGTATGATAATTTCAAAATTATTAATATGTAATTACATTTTATTATTTTTTTATATGAGCTAGCCATCCAAGGACATCTGCAACACGTTGTTTTAGTTGCGTTGCTAGGTTTTAAGCCAGTGGTATTGGAAGGGACGTGAAAGCAAGGTGGTCCTCTGGACGCTTATGTCAATATTCTAAGAGGTAGTAGTTTCCTCTTGAGCCAGCAGAGAAGACTAGTCAACAGCGTGGCTCTACCACTATTCAATTTCATTATAATTACATAGTATAAAACAAAGTCACTTTCCGCAGTCTGTCCCCTTATATGCTTATATCTTTAATACAACGCAACGGATTTTGATGCGTTTTTTTTAAATAGTTAGAGGGTGTCAACGGGGTGGTTTTGATCTATAATTCATATATGATATTGTCAAGAAAAATGATAATTTTCTAGATTTAGCACTTTAATTGCAAACGCTGACTGAACCCTAAGTGATAGATCAAAACAATGTTCTACATTATTAAACAATTTTAGAAGGTCTACAAAAAAGTCTGCAAGGGCATATATCTATCTGTTAAGGATAACCCACAATGACCATTTTTATTTTTTTACTTTTTACGAGAAATAATGGCTTTTTTACTAAGCGATTTTAAACATTACAGAATTATTTTTCATTCAATTTTCATTCGTCTTAAATAGATTGTGATTTTAATACAGATCAATATGGCCCTTGACAGTATGTAAATTAAACATATATTTACGAAGGTATCACAGTATTAACATAGCGGGACATAGCAGTTGCATTGCGCGCCAAAACGCGTGCCGATAAATAGCACAAATTGAACTTTTTAATATCCAAATTTTCCTTATTTATTACTTTTGATGCGGAACAAAGTTTGCCGGGTCAGCTAGTTAATTTATAAAATAAATTGGAGGCTCTATGATGCTGTGTGTCTATGCTAGTGCCTCCCATGTTATTTCCGCGCCCTCGCCCGCCGATGCTGGGCGGAAGCACTCCCGCTCGGATTCATTTCTGGCCTTTCGTTACTCTTTTGTCTTAAACTATTTTTGCAACTTATTTTCTCCCTCAGCCGAGAAAATGTTTACCCGCGTATACAAGTTGTATTAGTTTCACAGATTTTTAGTTTTCGTCAATTTAATAAAATATATAGGTACATACATACATACATATTTTCATAACTTCAGGCCAAATCGCTTGCGGGGTTGGCAGAGAAAACAGAGCGCCATAAGTCTTTAACACGCCTGACTCGCTTCTTTGACTTTGTTATCAAAGTCAAAGATTATTATCTTTTTAAGAACGCGCGTCGATTTTTGAGGCTAACATGACCAAGGCACGTTATTTGGTCATGGAATATATGTCTTGGCCGTCCTCGACTCCTGCACCCACTTTTGCATTGTATATCTGCTTAGTCAATTAGGCATCATCCATTCCATCTAAATGTCCGAACCACCGTACGTAGATTTCTTTAACATAACGACAATCTTTAAGAAAAATTATCCAGATGACGAAAGCTATAAAAATCTTCTCGGTAAATTGAATCAGTTGTTACCAAGTAGAGCCAAGCAGTTCGCTGCATGAATGGGCCGGCTCGGCCGGTGAAATACCACGACCTCTCAAAAGACCGACGCAAAGTGGCTCATGCCGCGTTTCGTTCGGTGAGATAGGTACCCGGAGGCCCACCCCCCTTCCCCATCCTTTCCTATCCCCTATCCCTTAAAGGTCGGCAGCGCAACAGTAACACTGTATGAGTTGCTGGTGTCCATGGGCGGCGTTGGTTGCTTACCATCAGGTGACACGCCTACTCGTTTGCCCTTCTATCCCTTAAAAAAAAAATTCAACAGTACATCGATATTGCGAAATGTGTAAATATTCAGAAGGTCAAGTGTGAGTTGCGAGGTAAAAAACCCAATTATTAATACTTTAGAGCGTCGTAATCGCGGAAATACAACATATTAACGAACACCTAATAAAATTTCAAGTATCAAAACCGCTTGAAACATGTTACTTTGATAAAATGTTTGCTAAATTTATTTTGACCAATTCAAATTTGCCCGTTTTCTATTCAAATAAACGACGTTTATAGTTCATACGAAAATATTTATAGCGGGTTGATCTTTCAGAATCATGCTGACCTGATTCAAAATTTATCTTTGTCACTTTTGAAGGTATAGAACGCCTTATAATAACTACCTGCATTGATTTACATCAAGTTATTGCAAATAGTAATAGCAAATATATGAGCGGCTGAGCCGGCAAACTTTGTTCCGCGTCAAAAGTATTTTTTACAGCGCTTACAATTTAAGTGCTTAATCTCGAAAATTATAATTTTTTCTTTACTACATTACATATGAATTATATCAAAATTCGTAGCGTAGTTGCAAAGATTTAAGCATATAAGGGGACAGACAGCGGACGGCGACTTTGTTTTATACAAATACACATACATAACTTCACGCCAAATCCCTTGCGGGGTAGGCAGAGAGAACAGAGCGCCATAGGGCACGATTCTTACACACCTCACTCGCTTCGTTGACTTTCATAACTCTTTTCATGCACGCGCGTCGGTTTTTGAGGCTCTTAACATCACCATTTAACATTTCATCACCATTTAACATTTCATCTTAACTTTGTTTTATACTTCGTAATTATTTAAGTAACTTTTTAATCCTGCTTTTTTTTCTGCTAGCTTCCGTTTAGCAAGAATCTGCTATTAGAATGATCATATTCATTATAATTTCTCATTGCCCAAATATTATAAAATTTGCTAAAATTTATTACAATGTCTCATAACGGTACGGACGGTATTTATGTCACTAAAATAGTTTCAATTATGAGAATCAAGAAAAAAAAATTAGAAAGAAATAGCAACTTCTTAAGTTTTGTGGAAAGACCACAAAAACTTAAGAAGTTGCTATTTTTTTCTCATTTTTTCAAACTGTTAAGAACCAACTTTTGAATTTAAAATAACTAACCCCACTTTCCTTAACAATTGGTAACCATTCTTTTGATGATTCCACAAAACAAAAACCTTTTTATCAATGTGTCAATTGAGGCCATTGTGAATACAGTAACTAAAGGAGAAAAAAATATTACTGAAATTATCTAAGAAACCATACACGCACCCAACTCTATCATTGTTTTCCTAAACAGATATAAACACCTACCTATCAATAATACGTACCTATCCTACATAATTTTCTTCATGTCCTCCTTTCTCTGCATAATAAACCTCAAAACCTAAAAAAAAAATTAAAAACTTTACTTCCAATCTCACTAATGAACTTACAAGAACAAAATTTTAAACTCAAAACAATTAAGTACTAAGCAGAGCGTTTATATTACGAAAAAGAATAAAATTTTATATTGCAATTAAAAACCCAATCCAACTATGTACTTACTTAAGTTTATAGAGAAAATATAAACATACATTAACTATCAACTACCTCGAAAAACGGCCTGAAAATATACGCCAACAGATGGCCAACAGTTTCTCCTCTACCTATAAGAATTAATGGTCCCAAAATTGGATTTCATCTTACGCCACTTCCCGACAGTTTCCTGGATTTAATGTATGGGATATGAGGGAGAAAAGTCGTTCCACGTATCTATCGCTTCACAGATCAAAAGGCGCGAATGAATTGTTGAATGAATATAGCTATCATTACATTCGACTTTATAAACGTTCGATAAATTTATCCAAATGTATAACTAGAACAGTATTTACCAGCAATAAGCTCACTTGCCAGGTCCTCCCCATAACCACCCCATTTTAGACAACGGTACACCCACGGACTCTGGATCAACTCATTTCGTATGCAATTTTATTCATTATTTGTAATCTACTTGAATCGAATAGGGGTCCCAATATAAATCACTTTTAGGATTTAGCCAGATAGGACGTATGTAGATTCTACGCTTTTACTGTAGGTAATATTTAAATGTGACGTGTCTTTGTAGACGTCACAGTCGCGCTAATAACGCCAAACCTTCCACGAATTCTATATGTATGAGACGATCCACGTCAGAAACTCATTTGACTAAAACAAATAACACTTAACGTTTTTTTTTTATTCTCTTATGCGCCTTTCAAGATGCCGATGCGTCTTCTCATTTTATTTTTCTATCTGTAGCCGAGGCTATAGAGTAGTTATAGGTGTTAAGTGGCCGACTTAACGATCATTTGATGTAGCTGCACGCTGAATTTAAAAAAGGATGTATCAAGTAAGTACTATGCTTACCTATCTTGCAACAACTTCTATGCAATAACAAAATATCTACTTATTATTTTAATCGACTATTGATTTTAGACAATACTAGTTGTCTTTCGTATGAAAAATTGACTTATATACCTAATAGACATTGTGGCCATAATTTTGGTCATACAATGATATAATGTTCTGTCAAAATATTAAACTACTAGTAGGGAAGTTCTTCAAGTTGTCGGTAAGTATAAAAGGTTTCAATTAAGTTATACAATAACGTTGAAAAGAAAACCTCCTAAACAGAAGTCCAAAAATTAAACCACTGAATCGTAGAAGCTAATCATATCTACTAATATTAAAATAGATGAAATCAAGTTAAATCAAAATAGCTTTAATATCGTAGGTCTTCCCACACACTTAAAAATAATATTTTTATTTATTAAAGTAATTATTTTAAATTACGTATTTAAACACGATCGCTTGAGGAAAGTGTCTACGTGGGACAAGAAAACACGGATGTAATCGTCAAGAACCTATCATGAGAAGAATCGTGCCAGAAAAATAATAAACTCCCCCTAGTAAATATTATTTAAAGTCAGTCAGTACAATTCTAATAATTTAAATATGTTTTATTAGTTCTATATATATACTAATTAGTTCTATAATTTTCCATTTTTTTCCAAAACAATAATAAATATGTCTAAAGACGTTATTATTTCAAAATTCACTAAGGGATTCTTTGTTAAGTTAACTTCGTTCACTAATGACTTATTAAAAGCCCAACTGAATGTGTTAAGTCATAAAAATGTTTGCTTTATATATAAATCTCTTTGTTATGTTTAATTATAAATATAATACAATAAATTGTATACAATAATAAATTTACATTCACAATATTAGTTAATAAAAATACTCGTAATAAGTGTTAACGATTCCAGCAAAATTTAAAGTTGAGCTTTAAAATATGCAATTAGAAAACAGTATTACAAATATCAGCTTTTATATTAATAATATGAAATTCGCATTGAGAATTTTTCGGAAATATTTTTTTCAGTAATTGTTCGTGATAAATAAATGAATGACAATCGACTCTACCTACCTATTATTACATAGATTTTTTTTTGTGAAGAAAATATTGGAGTGTTGCGATACAATAGCTATTGTTTACACCTTCGGATATTAAAAGGCTGAAGTTATTAACAAATTAATACACGTGATTATGCAAGCATTTATAAACTTGGATTATTTTCATTACAAATCTATACATTTTATCAACGAGTTGATATGATCAACCGTTTTTTTTTACATATATGTTGTAGCCGTTAAATAAAAACTATATATTATTGCAATATTATAATTTAATAAACACTTTTAGTGGCAGTGAATTACAATTTATATTAAAATATTTAAAATTGTATTAATTATAGTGATGTATTAAAATCGAGATAAAATAATTCCTTAATTAATGATCAAAAAATATAAATAATTAATTATGGATTTAATAAAAATATATATACATATTTAATTTTATTTCTCCATCAATAAACAGAGTAAACGTTTTGAATTAAGAAAAGTTGTGCTGTTGTGTAAATGTATCAGTGTAATGAGTTTGAGGATTAAGGTCATGACTGAGTAATGGCCGATGAGCGGAGTGGATTGACAACGGCAGCGTGCGGTAACGGCGAGCGTGGTGCGATGAGTGACTTCAGTTGGGCTGGCGTCGCGCGCCGCTCTACCCAATTGGTCGGTCGTCTGCGGCCCGCCCCAGTGGTGGGGGCTAACGCACACAATCTCACACTCACCTAAGATAATTTATTTTATATTTATACCGTTTGAATATTTTATATCTGTGTGAGTTTTTTCGGTCGGTATGCGTTCAGTGTGAAATATTCGCGCGATAAGAAAATAAGAGGGGACACCAGATCGATCCCGGGGACGTTGCGCTTTTTTATAACATTCGCTTTTTGTTATTGTCATAGATAGTTTATAATTATTGTTATAATGACTCGTAGTAATTCGCCACGATGTTTTATCTGTCTAATGTTCTAACTGCAGTTCGATTTAAATTTTGCTATGTTTAGGTAGGTACATACACACACATACATATGAAAATGTTGATAATTATGTACTAATTAATACTTTAGTACAAAATAGCATTTGTTATGTGTTGTTGATATTTGTACACGATAAATTATTTAATATGATTATTCATCTGATGAAGTGTTTCATGTTAGCTTTTATGGATAGCACAAATATTTATGTAACTATTCATATTTGTCACAAATGGTATTTTTTACAGTTAAGTTCGTGACAAAGACGAACTACCTTACAGGAGACAAAAAATGTAATATACCTATAAGTAACCAATATGGGTTAGTATCAATATGCCCAAATGCCAACATCAATACCTATCATATCTAATACATTTAATTTTGAACAAGAAAAAGACTCATAAGTGGTAAGTAAATATCCATTGAATTTAATTACTTCTCCTTATAGACACTGTAAACCTTTTGATGGTGGCATACCTAATAAAAATTACAAATGTCGTAGTTACCTTTAATCAAATGCAAAGCTATCATTAAGTCGACGCTTCGGCAAACTCGCTCGTCGTGCTCATCGTCACTGTTAATTATCACAATGTATATGTATAAAATAAAAATAAAAGAGACCGCTTCGTACCAATACTAACATACAAAAAAAATACGAGAAAAGAAAGAGAAGCTTTAAAAAAGAAAGGAGTGCATTTACTCCCACCTACGGTCGTCCCCACCGCGTCGGGCCGCCCCTGTAGCGGGCGCCACCCACCGCACCGCAAAAATCGAGAGCGTCGACGGCGGTGCGGGGTCAAACGGCGACGCGAGCGTGAAAAGAAGGAGCGGTGTGCGAGCATCACGGCATCACGCACACATCGACGGGCGTGCGTGTGCGCGCTGAGAGCGGAGAGGGACGATCGAGGCGAGAGCGGGACGGCGGCGCCAATTACTATCACCTGGCGGGCCGCTACCGCATTACCCACTGCCGCCGCGCGCGCGACCACGCGCCCGCTGCACCACGCGGCTCGCTCCGCTCCTGTTACGCCTCGCTCTATTTCGACTCTACACCGCAATCGATATTCGCTCGCTACCTAGCGGCAACCCGCAATTGCAATCGGTTATTGCCAGTGGCCGTGTACCCGACACGTCCACGCGGATCTCGCCTCACCTAGGGGATGCATCGTGCCGCAGCCTTCATCCCGCGTCATATGTAGTGCCCGCTGTAATAATGCGACTGTGAAGTGAACAGTGAAGCGGACAGTGACACAGAACAAAACATAATCGTGATATTTACAAGTTCACCGGCTTTATACTAAAGTGAAACAAAATGACTTCGCAATTCGCCTTCCGAGGATCGCCTCCCAACCAGGTAACGAATACATTTTGTTATTTAATTTACACTTCTATTTCAATTTAACACATTGCGAAGTGCCATAAGCAAATTATAATTTTTATCAATGAAATTATAATGTGTGATATTGTTGAATAATGTTGATATGTTTTTTTTTTTTTTATTAAATTCAAACATATTAGTAATAAATATATGTACTGTGATATTTTTCATGTGGTTGCCACTAGCTTAGATTCTTTAATATATATTTATATAACAACGTACAATTATATGAACTGGTCAATTAACTTTTTATTATTAAACGGTTTGAAACTTAATCGAGTCAATCTAAGAAGTACGCGTGTTTATAATAAAATGCCTCAATATGTTTGCTTCTGATAAAATAAATAGAAAAATAATTAATTAACTTACTATATTAAATATAAGCCTTGTGAAGTGCTGCGACGAGGGCATAATGTTTCACAGTAACAAACATAGGTCAAAATACAAGAACAATATCGATAAAGTAAAGCATAAACAATTGTAAAATTAACCGATTATCCTCAAACATGTACCTATAATAAACAACGTTTAATTATGAGATTACTATCGAGTTTACTAGACTATTTCACTATATGTTCAATTTAAAATTAAATCAAATAATTAATTGAAGAAATTAATATTCATTAATTTACCCATCCGTCTATTCAATTTACTTAATATGTTAAATCTATCTTATAGATTATTATCAGTTAAACATCATCTATTTTAATATCGGCCAGGAACTGTTTAAAATAATTTCAAACGTTTTGTTATTTATAACAGAACGCTGAAAAATAAATACCAATTATGCACTGGTACATATTTATATGTACCAATGCATAATTGGATTTTATTTTTACTGCGTTTCTCCTGGAATTGAATAAAGGATTTATTCTAACAAACAATGAACAGTTATTTCTTCAAGTGTCTTTAGATAGGAAAATAAATTACATATTATAAATATTCTCGTTCCAAAATAACACTGTATTCATGATTAGATAATGATGAGCTTAGATCTAAACTTTTAAAAAGCCTAGAATTTTTCATTACATGTTATTCTAGCTTATAAATGCAGGAGTTTTAAGCAAATTAAAAGATATAATTTAAAAAAAAATACACATCCACAAGTATAAACAACGCGGAACTATGTAATGAAACTATATTGCTCAATCCTGTACCCTTAAATAAAAAGGATTAAACTAAATATCCCAAAAATAAATTACACAATAAAGAAACCTGAAAATCTCGATTAATACTATGCTATATCGATAATATATCGATACTCACGACACATTAAAATGTAACTAAATTATGAAAGTTAATTATACTAAAGCCACTATATTTTAAGTAATATTTTTTAAAATCAATTAGTACACAGGTATGAAGTAAAGTTTATTACAAATATTGTAAAGATACGTTTATTCGTAGGGATGGCCATCACAAGATTTTCTATATTAGACACGAAATGGTTAAAATAATATCAACATCTTTATGATAAAAAACCAAACTCAAATATAATTGAATGACGTATTTTGATATTTGAGATAGTACTCAAATATGACCCACTGAGGTCACTGACCCTTTCATCTACATAGATACTCAACCTTGAGGACGGAAGCTAAAATAATATAAATCTCAAATAAATTGGATATTTATTCTCAATTAATATTATTTATTTTTTCATTTGATATCATTTGTGATAGGAACAATTTTTTTTATATATTATAAAAATGTAAAGAGATTTTAATCAATGAAATACACTTAAACAGCCTTAAATAAAGGGAATGTTTTGACTGTCTATTTTATTAAAGTAGGAAAAAGTACAAAATGATCCTAAGCAGATAATGTTCCCTTAAATTAAGATCTTACACTGATTTTATATTTTACTAGCTGACCCGGCGAACTTTGTTCCGCATCAAAAGTAATAACTGCTGTCCCGCTATGTTAATATTGCAATATCTTCAAAAATATTCGTTTATATTGCATGCTGTAAAGGGCCAGGATCATCTATATTACATGCACAATCTATTTGTGACACTTAATTGAATGAAAATTAGTGCTATAATGTTTAAAATCGCTTCGTAAATAGGCCATTATTTCTCGTAAACAGTAAAAAAATTAAAATGGTCATTGTGGGTTATCCCTGAGAGATTGACATACGCCCTCGCGGATTTTTTATAGACCTTTTAAAGGTGTATAACAATGTAGTGCATTGTTTTGATTTGTCACTTAGGGTTCAGGCAGCGTTTGCGATTAAAGTTCTAAAGATGGAAAATTATCACTTTTTTTATTACACTATATGTACATGAATTATAGATCAAAACCACCCCGTTGACACCCTCTAACTATTAAAAAAAATCGCATCAAAATCCGTTGCGTAGTTTTAAAGATATGCGCATATAAGGGGACAGACAGCGGAAAGTTACTTTGTTTTATACTATGTAATGATACAATATCAACCGGATTCAAAAATGTTTTTCCATATACGTGTAATGTGTTTAAAACGTCATTTCTAATTCCAAAAATGGTACCCTTACTTAGAGAAAAAATATTTTCAAACTATTTCTGCTTGACAAATGCAGTCATCTTGTTTTTATTTTAAATTGAACCTAACATAGATTTGTACAGTTTATACTATAAGTAAATAAGTTTTAAATATTTTTCTCTAACATCATCTGTGAATGTCAGATAGGACAATTTTTCGATTAATTTAATATTATCTCAGTTCATTGAAAACAAACTAAGAATTATAAATGGCTAAATTATTTAAATTAAGCTAAATATATATTTAGCTACATTCTGTTATCGATATAATAATTATAATAAGCTCGGTAGTCCAATGGTCGAGCTCACTGCTCCTAATTCAGAATTTGTGGGTTCGATTTCCGGTTCAATCAATTATTACTCGAAATTATTATCTTTTCGGAATGAAATGATAATCTTTTCGACGTGTGACAACTTTGGGACGCCATATCAAAACAACCGCTGCCTACTACAAAAAGGCGTGAAGTTATATTATGTAACACCTACTATCGATATTTTATAATAGATTTAAATTAGGACAAAGAGTAAATATGGTCATTATAGTCAGTCAAATTCAAGAACATGCCTTCTTGTGGTTATCGTAAGAAGTGATACGCCATGAACAGTACAGGATCATAAGTCTAATTACACGGTACTTAGTAGACACTTCTATTTCCTAAGTCCCAAATTTGAAGCCCCTCAGAGTTCACCTCCACCAGTTTCCGGAAGTTATATATGACAGTGTATTTATTAAATGTCGATGACTAACAAAACTGTACCTATTGTATGGTAATAGGTTTTTTTTTTAGATAATTTATTTTGCCAGTTGCCAGTTAATTTAGAGAATTATTTCCAAGTGTTGAGCCAATATTGGCACTGCCTACATCTTGGAATGCTGAAAGCATTAAATACTTTTTTTAAAATCCCTAATTAGCAATATTATTTTTTTTAAGTCATATCCTCATACGCCTTATTAAAAACTGTTGAAGTATTATTTACAAAAAAAAAAAAATGTAACATTACAATCTCGAGTGGCGATTGATTGGATGATTCATTTACAAATTATTATAATCAGTGTCACCCTGATTCATTTATCTGATATACATTTAATCTAATAATCTATGGGTGACTATATTAATTTTTTTTTCAACAGTTGTGACTTTTAATATATACCATCTTATCTATTATATTGAGTTAGTTTTGCGAGTTACTCTGTTATAATTAAATAGTCAAGTCTACTATATAAACGTATAAATATAGTTGAATTAAACTTGATAAAGATAATATTGAATGATTCGGTGCAGTGGTCGAGTGCGTGCCGATGGCGATCTACTTTTGCTATCGCACCGATAAGAGGGAACTCACTCCCTCGACAAAGGATGGAGGGGATTATCCTCATTATTTCTCAGTTTTTGGAAATGTCGCTCTCACTAAACAATGATTTACAGCGGGTTCAATTATAGCTTCACGACTTTTTGTACTTAAAGATATTGGTAGCGGCTGTTAAGAGACAAGATACCACTCAAAGAATTTTATTATCCCAATTAGAATTTGTGGCGGAACCTACACCGCACGCAACTTTATCAGTCATCGATATTTCTTAACTTCCGAAAGGTATTCCGAGAACTTATTACGGACTTCTCGATCCAGAAGCAGAGTTTTCGACCACCAGACCAACGAGACGTAATTTATTGATTCTTCCATATGTCTTCTTCCATATTTTAAAACTTTTGCATAAATGTAAACTCATAAGAAGTTTACTTAAAACGAACTGTTGCTTTGTTTTGTCTTTTTTTATACTTTAATAGCACTGCGTGGTCTCAATGCTTTCACGGTACCTACGTTTTTGTTTTAATACCAATTAAACACAAGAATGGGTTGTTAAGTTTTATATTGCGTTTAGCTTGTGCAAACTCTTAAAGCGCTGACGTTTATACAGCTCAAACGGGCTCCATCTTGAGCAGTATCATTTGAGTTTCTCCAATATATTTTTTGGTCTAATTCATTTTTGACATTTCAAATTGTATCATTTATATAATATATTTTGAGGTGTCAATGGCGATTAATATCAGTATAAATAAAAGAGATGGATGGATTGTTTAAAAGAGAATATTATGTGTAGGAATGGAGTAAGTGTGATGACGACAAGCGATAGAAGGGAATGGAAAAAATTATATGTTATACTGTGCCCGCTTAGAGTGGGATAAGGGCCGGTCAATTAAGTATTCATTCATATAAAGTTAAAAATACATACATTCTGAGAAGTTTGATCAAATTTGTCATAGTATGTTTTAATCTCCGTTATTATGTGTGTGACATTGTTACAAACAAAACGATACGATTTATAATTTGTTGTTTATTATAAATATACTAATAGACGGAATTTGAACAAGTTAAGCTATTTGTGTGTGTTTAATTTATGAATTGTATGTATTAATCGGTTTTTGAGTAAAGTTAATTTATTTTTTAGATAATATAGCTTTTTATTGCTATATAGCCTCTTTGCTAGTTGTAAGTAATCTTGTTTGCTAGTTTTTTTTTTTAAACTGTAGGTAAGAGCCGTCGGTGTTTCATAAACTTTTAATATTATTTACAATAGTTATACATATTATTATATATTAGTTCCTAATACTTTGTGCAAAAGGCTATTGTTACTATTAAATTTTTCTTTGATCAAAACAAATCTTATATAAAAATAATATTAATTTTATAACTCAAGCTGCAATAAACATAACGAATATAGTAAAGGGTTATTTTATTTGGATCGCCATTGACTTAGAATATTATAAATTATATATTAAAGATAAGAGCGTTGTAATATTAATACATGAATAATAGTTAATAATAATAGTTTTAATTTAATTAAATACTGAAAGGAAATATTTGTAAGATAAAATGCATTCACGCCTTTGTTACCCGAAGGTGTATGCAGCGGCTGTTAAGCCTCGTCTCGCCGATAAGTTTACGTCCCAAATGGAATAAGTGGCGAACTGATTGTGATACCGGGCGCAAAGTTTTTAGTCATCGATATTTATCACACATAACTTACGAGAACAATTTCAAAAAGTCATTGGTGTGAGCCAGTGTCAGGATTCAAACTCGCGACTTCTGAATTCAGAAGCGAGGTGCTCGACCAGTGTACCACAGAGACTAATATTTGTAAAATTTGTTCACTCTAAATATTAAGTTCTAGATTAATATTCGGCGAGTCCGCCTCAATTCCGCGAACATGTCATTACTTTGGGGTAACATTATGTAAATATATTTAAAAATCTATAGTCAAGTGCCTTGAAGTCGCTCACATAGTATAAATTATTTCACTAATTGAAGTTAAAATTTTGATTTCGTTTAAGTTTAAATTAAAATTAACGCCTCCATCAGCCGAAAGTGTGGTCGACTATACACGTTTTGACGAATGAAATATATTTGATTAGGTGGAAATAGTCGACGAGCCTATTACCACAGTTTGTGGACTCAAAGCTATTTTATTATAGTCATAGTTAATTAAAAAAAACTCGAGCGTTGTTTTAATCTGGAGTGCTCATTTGGTTTTTCTTATTCTTTGAGTTTGTCGAATACAACTCAAACTCCTTAGTCACAACACCCACAAAACAACTACGGCGATGTCGTATGTAATACGAACACACATAAGTTAAATCATTCATTTGACTTCATAATGAGGCATGAACAATCTTCGTCATTTTTGCATTACTATTGCAGTTCTTTTGCAGTTCGCATTCGACTGACTGCTTACTGGCCTCCTTTTTTTTGTATGGATTCGTAATTTGACGAGTGGTTGCTTGTTTCCATTTTAATAATGCGTACCTAATAAAAACCCATTCATAAGTATATATGTTCGTAAGGTAGGCTATTGTTCTTGATAAGTGTAAGCACATGAACGGGTCGATGTTTAATGAAACATAAAACAGGCTTTTTTAAATTCTTTTCTCTTTTAAATGCTTCATTTGTGTAAGTAAAATTACATTGGATGCGAACTCGAAATTTCGTTAATTTTATAGCCGTCAAAAACTTAAAATCTATTCAATAAAACCTTAAATATAAATATTTAACTACTACGTTCATATCGTAATGAATTAAAATTAGAGTTGTGTTTTTTTTTTTTTTTCTTTCGTGAGAGCTACATTTGCGTCGAACGTAAAACCCGATACCTTATCGGGGATACCCGATTCATGAACAGCGTACCCCGGCGTGCATTCACTCGACTCGATTTAATCAGATAGGTGAATGAGATGTTAAATTCTCGGAAACTTTAATTAATTTCTCCGAAATTGTAGAGGGAGTGCGTTGTTGACGCGGTTAGTAACTTTTAGTAGTCTCTCCTTACAGCCGCTACGGATTTTAAATATGTGTGTGATCCAAAGCTCGGGGACAACCGGATTTAGTTCTGTATGTGTGTGTAAGTACAGAGGTATACTCTATCTATTTCAATAATATAAACAGACATACATCACCCTTTTGAAAATAAATTTTATACCTGTTGCAATAGAGTTCACTTTTCTTGCGTACTGAAATAAGCAAATTGGAACCCCTACTTAGGCCCGTAAGATCAATCATAGTTAAAACTGTCGATTTTCTAAACTATAGTCAATTTTAATCTAGAGTTTAAACCTGCCTCGTAAGATCAACAGCGAAATGGACATAGATTACGTAAACTAAGTTTAGTTTTCGACAGATGGCAACATTTGGTTATTAAATGTCCATATTTCGCTCATCATTCACTCTTTTGTACATTGTCTGTGGCATATTGCGTGAAAAAAACTGTTTTTCTCTTTCTTTTATGAAGTTTTATAGTGTGACCATAGATTTAAGAAAAATAGATCGGCAATAGTCACCCAAACAACGTGACCAAAAATGGGTTGTTAATGTGTGAGTGACTTACGGGGCTCGTGGCGCATTGGTAAAACAACCGGCTGCAGCACTGAGGTCGGGGGTTCGATTTTCGCCCGAGTACAAATATTTATGACAAACATTAATATTTCTGCGGCGTCTGGGCGTTTTTCTATGTATTATAAGTATGTATTTACATATTTACAAAAGAAAAGTATATATGTATTAGTATCCGTTCTCTAGTAACTATAGCACAAACATTTAGTTGCTTAGTTTGGAACTGGCGCTGTGTGATTTGTGTCCAAGATATTATTATTATTATCAATGTGTTCTAAGGGAAAATGGAAAAGCTAGAAGAATGGGCAGCAGCATTCTTTCTCAAGACACTACAGCCTACTGCGATCGCCAACCCGCCTGCCAAGCGTGGCGATTATGGCAAAAACCCCCCATGATTGCGCGGACCGGCAGTTGTGGCGCTTTATGAGGGAGGCCTATGTCCAGCAGTGGACGTCAAAAGGGCTTATGATATGATGTGTTCGTAAAAAGCGCTTCAAAGCGTTAACTTTTACATAGTGTTGGGTGTAATGTTAATGGGTGGAAATATAAATATCCCCAAAATCTAATATACGCGGTTACGCTGTCAGTTATTCGATGCTATTAGTAAATTTTTCCTGACATGTGCCATCTATTGTAGTCTATGCTAAATCTATGTATGAACCCACAATCGTTGTGTCAGATGTCAGCTGATAAACGACCGCCATTTTTAAACTAGGCAGGACCACAGTTTAAACGGCAAAATCTTCTGGTATAAGCTAAACTATAGTTTAAACTGTTATTGGAGGTTTATCTAGCATTGATCTTACCAAATAAACGACATATGAGGTTTAAACTAGATAAAATAGTTTAAACTGTGATTGATCTTACGGGCCTTAGAGTTACAATATTAATATTACGATGATTATTAAACATTGGCATGTATCGAATACGTATTAAAATGCCACGTCAGCTATTGCGTTTAGAATCTTGCATTGATAACGATGAAATAAATTATGAATCAATATTTCAACAATTAATAAAAATAAAACATTTTTCGAAATTCAAATTCGTCACTTATTTAAAAATACTTCGTTCGAAAATTAAATTTCGTTATACTTTTAAAATTTGTTTTTTTTTTTAAACTCACATTCAACTTTCTTATAATAGGCATCATTCTTTTGAACAACTTCGATTACTGTCACACAATAAACGTATTTATTTAGACTCTCACATCATTATATATCTACAGACGAACATATAAACAACTTTCGGGGAGAATAACTGAGACAACTGTTGTACACGAAATGAACGAGTTTTGTGACGTTTTCCGACCACAGATCTTTCGTTAGCTGCCCTAATCAGGCGTTGCGTATATGAAGTGTATCGTCAAAGTTTATTACCGACATTGTGAGAACTCAAAATACACATGTATGACAATAAGTGCTGTCTCGTCTGAAGAGCTGTGTGTGTGTGTGCGCGCGACGGACGGAGTGCTCACATCTCGTTAGTTAACACCTCATTGCATCTAAACCGTCCACGTTCGCGAGACATCGTTACGTACTTATTGTTCTCGTGACACACGGTCGCAACGATTGTACAACAAAGATTTATTATAATTATCAACGTTATTTGTTTATACTTTAATATTATTAAAAGTTTTTTTAGATTTATTTTGGAAAAATTAAAAATTATTCATTTTGGATGTTGAACAGCAAAATCAAAATATATATTTGTGTGAACTAGTCTATCTATCTATTCGTGTCTTATCCATTTTATTACTAACTAGCAGACCGCGCGAACTTCGTACCGCTGTAATAGTTAATAGCTTCCCGCCACACGGTATTACTCGCGTCCAAACAAAATGTCGATGACGACGATAATTACATATAGCCTATGTTACTCAGTGATAATGTAGCTTTCTAAGGAAAAAATAATTATTAAAATCGGTCCAGTACTTTTGAGTTTAATCGTTACATACAAAAATACAAATTTTTCCTCTTTATAATGTTAGTATAGATAGATTGTGTGGAAATTTGGAAATTATTATATCAATTAAAAAGGAAACTACTTATTGTATTTTAACGTGTATTTAAACGTAACGTACTAAATTTGCCAAATCTGCCAGTCTTCCATAGGCCATATGATTATGAAAAAAAGTACAGCTAATTTTAATATTTTATATTAGTAATTTCGTGATCATGCAATCATGTAAATACGAATAAATTAACAACATAATAATATGCGCAGGCGCTGTTAAAGCGCGAGTGTTAAAATTGTGACATTGTATGACATCATTTAAAAGTCGTTAAAAGTATATCTGACTTACAATATGAATTATGAAAAATATATTCTTTTTTAATTATTAGATTTATACTCTTTTGCGTCTTACCTATTACATATTGTTGTACATAGGTAAAAATTTTCTAAAATATAAAATTGTGTTTGCCAAATTTCCTGATTTTTAAAACATATACCTACTGCAATAATATTAAACGAATATTTTGCTTTTAATTTAAAACTTAAATGTGTCGCTTACATCATTTACGCGTTCAAAATAAACTTTAAACATCTACATAAATGCGTCACTTTGATTTCTACTGAAGAGACTATAAGTAAATTGAAGGAACTGTCCCGTTTATTAATATGTATAAATGAACTTTCCTTCATATGTGACCCACCGAAAAGCATATCTACTTATAAAATTTAATCATTCTTCGACAAATGTCCTCAGATAGAGCAATTTATTTTCGGAGTGTTAAGTTTAAAAATTCTAAGTGTTATACACTTAGAATTTTTTTCAAGTATTTGTATGTCGTTTGAACGGAATGGCTTCAATGTTCTTTAGGTTTTTATTCTTTTTCTATTTTCTTTTCTTTTATTTTCATTATCAGTAATTTAGTAGTACCACATAGTTTTATTTTTATCACAAGTATAATAATAAGTTGAAAATAAACGATATAAATAATATTTATTCAGTGTTTGAAGTGATTCTGTGCCGAGCTATTTTAGTAATCCCTATGTCGATTAGTGGGTAGTTGGATACCAAACGATAGATTTACGGCAATAAAGGCTAGGCTGGGAACGGCACGGGATGTTTTGAATCGCCACCGATTTCATAGCGTCTGTATTAAGCGATAATTCAAATTTTGCGCACCCCTTTACCACTTTCAATTCTAAACAGAAACTTACATAACAGTGTGATATTATGTTTCAAACTAGCAATATTATTTCAAAATAGCAATTTTGATGTTGTGAAATTAATATATATATTATTTAATAAATGTTTTTCGATATTTAATTATAGAAAATTGTGATACTGATGATAAAAATCGGTGACTGACAACAATATGATTGATGTATGCTATAGGTTCCGCCACCTATGCTAAATGGGATGTGAAAATTCAGTGACTTATGGTAGATACTACTGTTACTTCCGGTAGGAAAAGGTACTAAATTTAAAAAAAAAGTTTTTTTGTGTCTAAGATTAAAACGACTAATCTATTTTTGTAATATATATAATATTTTTAAACGGGTTTCGTGTGTTGGTTGGAGATTTTGTAAAAAACGATATGGGTGCTTTTATAACACCAAAGGAAGGACCAAGTTTTTCAAAAAGCAATTGCTGCACCAACATAATAATAATTCCAATGATGATTTTGATATATTTTAATATTATTATATGTTATTTTATTATTTTTATTCATTCTATTATATTGTCTTCTCTTTGATTTGGAAATACTCATGTACATGTTATGTTATTTATAAATCCATACTCAAACTGTACAAAATGCTCAGCCAAAGCACCCACTAAATATTAAATTATCATCAAAACATGTTTTTTTTTATCGAACTCATGAAATTAATAGAAATATTCCTGAGGAACAAGAATATATAGGCTTGTAATGGATTTTAAGTAGTTTTGATATAAACGTCGCTACTAATATGCACCTGAGTTTTTCATTCGTCGCGTTAAATTAAAAGAAAGCAATAAATTTTGTTTTTATGAATATCCACATTATAGATAAACCCATTCAGCGACTTATCAGTGAAATATATATATATTTTTAATTTACTATCTCAACCTTAAGTGGTATTCGTTTAGTATGGAACCCAATTTTATTAATAAAATTAGTAGAGCGTGTATTGAAGTCGAAAATACTGACAGTGGTTGTACCACAAATAGGCCAGCTCGACCGGTAATATACCACGACTTTTCAGAATATCGATTTGTTAGTAAGAGGGGTAACCCGAGGCTCAGCCACCCCGATTCTTTCTTTCTCCTCCCACTTGAACCCTTGAACTTCTGTGTTCCATCTTATAGGCAGGTGACATAATTGTGGACATAGCGGGTAATCATGGGCGACGCGAGTTGCTTACCATCAGGTGAACCGCTTCCTCATTGTCTCCTATCCAATAAATTAATTAAATTTACAAGAAAACTCCAAATAATAATATCCAATTTACTCATATATATTAACGTTTCAATCCCATAATTTGCATAATAACCGCTTTCATTCCAGTATCATAAAAATATCCCAATCTGACGGACTCGAAATTGATAAGACTGGATTCTGTGTCTGGTCTTATATCGCTGAGATTTTGGGCAGCAGCCACTTGCCTTGAGTTGGTACCTAAACACACTTCACCAAAAGTAATGCAAAAGTACAGAGTAGTTTTGTCATAAAATTAAAACTTAATTACAACGCCATCTATCGGGCCGTTATGAACTTAAAACTAGCTGATTTATTAAACACACATAGTTTCATTACGCACTTAAGAATTGTTTAAATATATGGGGAAGACTTAGATAGATATTACCCGGCGATTAGATTCCTGCATTAAAATTTCTGTATTAATGATGATAAGTTTTATTTTTGTTCAATTTGGCACAAACAATGATAACTTTTTACATAGATTTTTTCGCCGGATGGTAGAATTAGGATTAAATTTGGACCTAAGGACTCACAGTAACACATCAAAGGAACTTGTGATAAAGTCCAAGTAATTTTTAGTGACACAAGCATCTACAAACAAACAGAGAAAAAATTGAAATTCTATTAATTTTATTTTTAAGTTATAATATTATTTTCCTCTGATATTTTTTTTTGACGGGCCTCGTGCCGCATTGGTAAAAACTACCGGCTGCAGCAATAAGGTCGGGGCTTCGATTCCCACCCGAGCACAAATATTTGTGACAAACGTGAATATTTGTGTGGCGTCTGGGTGTTTTTCTATGTATTATAAGTATGTATTTACAAAAGAAAAGTATATATGTATTAATATCCGTTATCTAGTTTCCATAACACAAGCATTTAGTTGCTTAGCTTGGAACTAGAGGACGCTGTGTGTATTATGTCCAAGATATTTATTATTTATTAAACCTCGAGTATCAAACAAAACATATTACGATTTATATTATAATCAAAGATAAGCTTATAGAATTATTTTCATTCAATTACATTTTCTATTTCGATTATAATATTATATTTTATACTAGTTGACTCGTCGATAATAGTCTCGGTGGTCCAAAACTTTGTGCCCGGTATGGTGGGGGAACCTATTGGTTCGCCACCATTTGGGACGTAAACTTAACGGCGAGACGAGGCTTAACAGCCGCTGCTTCGGATAACACAGGCATGACGTTATGTTAAGCGTTTAATAACTAAATTCTGGACTTTATTAAGTTTAATTGGCGCTGTTAATCGGCACGCGTCATTAGGTAAATAAATAAAAACGGTAATTGTGGGTTATCCCTAAGAGATAGACATACACCATCGCGGATTTTTTGTAGACTTTTTTTTAAGTACAATAATGTAGTGCATTATTTTTACTTATCACTTATTGTTCAGCCAGCGCTTGAAATTAAAACGCACAAATTCGACAATAATACTGTTTCTTTATATTAAACATGGATTCTCCTGTAAATTATTATGAACATATCAAAATCCGTTGCGTAGTTTCAACGATCTACCCATATAAGGGGACAGACAACAGAAAAGGACTTTGTTTTATACTATTTGTAATGATATTGATTGTCTCAATAGCATTGTGGTACTCTACATATTATTCAAATGTCTTGAGTTCGAATCCGTGTATCACTGTTCGGAAATTATACATAATAATAAGCGCCGGGACTGAAAATTTAGATATGTTTACGACTTTTGGAGTCATGAAATTATTATTTTTTACTTGCACTTGCACGACTAAATGCCACTTGCATGACTTAATAGCTATGTTGGGATGAAACGTGATAAAAATTATATACATTATAAGTATTTGGAAAACAAAAAATAAAAATATTTAGATCATTTTTCTAACATAAATTCTGTCAAAAATTTAATACTATATTATACTTAAATAAAGTCAGGATCGGGAGACCAAGACGGAGCTACCACGACCAAATAAATGGTCTGTTTAAAAAAGGCAAAATGCGTAGCACCCGAAACCGACGTGAAATGCATGACGAGATGTATGACTGTGGATGAGGCGAAAGATGTGTGTCAGGATCGTAGCTTGTGGAAAGCCAAAGTCTCTGCCTACCCCCATGGGATACAGGCGAGAGCTTATGTATGTATGTACTTATATTATTCTAAATGCATATTATTGTTAATGAGTGTTAATATAATTCGTATAACATTACGACCGGTCTTAAAACTTTATCTATTGTGTTGATAAGTTTAACATACATTTTGTAGTTTCAACTTGCAGTGGCATCATAACTGCCATTATTATCATTGTAGGTACTATTGACGAGTACAAAAACAAAAGCTATATATTATATCTTTGAAATATGATAAAATCCACTGCTAGTTTTGCATTAAAATATAATTAATTATATGTATTTAGTTTTGGAGGTCATTGTTACAATGATTAATAATAGCTAAAAATTTACACATCAGAAATAGTGGTAGAGTGCATGAAGTTCGCTGCATGAATTGGCCGACTCGACCACATGTCGTTTTCGTTCGGTGAAAGAGTTATTCGAAGGGCCATCCCTCTTCCCCATATCTTTCCATCCCACTCCCGAAAAGGTCGGCAACGCAACTGTAACACTGTTAATGTTGCACGTGTCCTTGGGCGGTGGTAGTTACTTACCATCAGGTAACCCGCTTGCTCGTGTGTTCCTTACACCATAAAAAATAACGGACAAGGTTGAAAAGAATGAAACTTTGTTTATTTTTCTTTTGTTAATCCCCACGATGTTTTTTTTTTGGAAACTTCACGCCTCCTTCTAATTTAAAGTATTTTTCACGCCGAATTTAACGTCCCAAATGGTATAGGTAGCGGAACCTATTGCTTTACACCGGGCACAATTCTATCAGTCATTTATTTATCATACTTAACTTCCGAAAATAATTGCGCGATATTGAAAAGTTTTTCGAGTGAGCTAGGATTCGGACTAGACTTCTTGACTCAGAATGTCCAGATATTCTTTTTTATTACATTGTAATTTTGAATTACATCAATCTAAATTCAGCATTACGGCAATAGTGGAATGCTTGTGACCGCGTCACATGGACATTAAGCGGAATAATGGTCCGGTTATTATTAGACAAGTATCCGCCGACCAGAGCACGTGTTTATTCCGTAACAGGCACTAATAAATCTCGCTGAACAATCTGGAACAACTTCATTAGCGAAATCAATACACTAACACACCACATTGAAGATGGAATACACTATTTTTTTTAATTTATGGCAAGCGAACGAGCCGGTCTTCTAATAGTAAACGTCTGCCCGTGGACATTTGCTACACAAATATTGAAACAACGCGGGGAACAACATGTGGATTGAAACCACGACCACGAATTCTCCAAATATCAACGTAGAGTATGATGTTTTGAGAAACCGTGGTATTTCATCATTCTAGCCACCCATCCATGCAGCGAGCTACGTGGATTTACCACGTTACAAAACGCCAGGCGTGTTAGTAAACTGACTATTGTCATGTGATATTATTATATAAAAACGGTGGGTAGATGTGAAAAGTTTGTCGTTGCTGTTCGTTTTCACAATTAACTTGGATGCGATCGAGTGTGTCGGCCAAAACTCTCGGGTTACCCGCGAAAGAGTTGCAATTTTATGAATGAGTTGTTTGAATGAAATACAATAATAATAAGGTGTGCTCCAAGGGGCCACAAAGAAACGACGCGTAAAGCTCGCCGTACAGACGCCGTGGACGTGTCGAAAATGGTACTTTTTTTAAAAACGTGTATAAATAATAATATTCTGTGGCACGGCCATCAAATAATATTTCAACTGACCATAAAACACTTAATAACTTTTTATATATCAATTTACATTCGAAACTTTGTTATGTTTCTTTTTTTTTTATTCATTTTACACACATATAATTATTTTCTTCTTTTTTATTAATCAAATACTTTGTTAATATGACTAAAGAGTGAATTCGGGTAATTGCTAGAATAACCCAATCGTTACACAGAGAGAGGGTATGAATCCTCTCTCTATTTCTATGGAACTAGTGTAAATGCCGTTAGAATCCAGCTTGATAATCATATGACACACAAATTGTATTAATAATAAGAGCATATTAATGCATAAAGGTTTGCAGGCAGAGAGAATAGACCGCCATAAGGCACGATTCTTACACACCTCACTCGCTTCGTTGACTTTCATAACCCTTTTTATGGACGCGCGTCGATTTTAAGGCTCCTAACATCACCTTCCTCCAGAACACGTTCTAGTTGGTCATGGCATATTAAAACTAGTCATATTTTAAAGATCGAAATAAATAGAAACATGTTTCAGAAAAGCCCGTAATATATATATATATATATATATATATATATATATATATATATATATATATATATATATATATATATAAGAGATTTCCACCTATATATTGACTCATCACGATATCTCTGGAACCATAAGGCGTAGCGACTTGAAATTTGGTAGGATTATTCCTTTCGCCGAGTAGAGGTCAGCTAAGAACGGATTTTACGAAATTTCACCCACAAGGGGGGTTGCGGGGGTGTTAACAATGGAAAATTCCCATTTTTAACCTATAGCTGCTATCGACTTCAAATTTGTCGAAGATATTGCAGTATTAACAAAGCGGGGCAGCAGTTATTACTTTTGATACGAAACAGAGTTCGCCGGGTCAGCTAGTATGTAATAATTTTCAAAGATCAGTAAATGCTTACTTACGTACGTCAGCATTACGTCACCAAGAAGGTTTTATATTTATCGTTTTATTAAATTGTGGCTCAAAGACGTGTTGACAGAGAACTTCAAAGAGCTTTTAACAACCTACATTTATAACCTTCATTTGAACTTAATGATGTGTTATGATATTTGTGTGGTTATTATTATGATTCGGACATGTAATATGTATGATGATAGATTGACTAAGCAGATATACAATACAGAAGTGATGTAGGGTATGTAGATGAAGGGCTGTAGCAGTCGAGGATGGCCAAGTCACACTTTACGAAACCAAATTGTACGTAACCTTGCGACAGGTGAACTCAACAGGCTTAAAATCGTCGAGCGGGTTTATTAACTAAAGTTGAAGAAGCGAGTAAGGTGTGCAATAATTGTGGTTTTGGGTAAATCACATTGATTTGACTCTGTTTATCTCACAAAAGACTTAGCGTGAAGCTATTTAAGTAATAAGCGCAATTATGTTAAATAAACTCCCCATAATTCTGGTATTTAATGAAGGTGTTACACTGATTCCTATTATTGTAAAATCAATTCATAATAAAATTAGTATCAAACTTTTTAAATTATTGTGTATGAATTCAATAAACCATCAGCCGATTAAACACACTGCCAATTAAAATATCGCATTGAAAAGAGCTTATTTGTTTGAAAGCTCGAATCCATTTGGACTTACAGTGTAATTTATATGTCGTTCAAATAAGTGGTGTAACTGTGAACTTTGTTAAAAGTTCATTTGCGTTATCATATTAATAGGTATAGGTAACCATATATTGTACTATTCATATGTAACTTAATATATGACATTTTTTGTTCATATATATTAGTAGTAATACACTAGTAATACACGAAATCGTTTTCACTGGAATGGGTATGTAATGAGGAGGGATGATACATATGTTGCAAAAAGAATGATGAACTTGAATGTGGAAGGAAACAAGAGAAGAGGAAGAACTGAAGAAAACATGGATGAATTGTGTGAAAGACGATATGACTAGGAAGGGTGTTGCTATGGAAGAAACGAATGATAGGGAAGCATGGAAAAGAAAAACTTGTTGGGACGACCCCAAATGATGAGAACAGGGCAGGAAGATGATGATGATTACATCTTTTCTAACTTAAACTCTGAATTGAATTCTGCTTGAACTAAAATCGACTGTACAATAATAAAACTTCATGTCTATTGCTTTGGGGGTAGGCAGATATTAAGTACAGTATTAAGTTACTAGTGGCAAGATTCTTACTCAGCTTATTAGCATCCATTTTTTGCCCTTTGTATCTATTTTTTGGTGCATTTGGTCATGGAATGTGCGTGGCATTTCATCGCCCACAAACTTCCGCACCAAGACTGTCTATCAGCTTGTATCTATTTCTTTTTTATTTTATTGTTTCCGCATGACCCTCACCAAAATATTCCTTGACGCTGACAATGTATTTTATTACAAATTCTACCTTATAGGGTCTATTCCCTTGCACTCCACGGGCGCCACTCGGTAGATTTGTCCAATGCTGGCATCACGATCTTTTGTTTTACTTTGATGCAATACCATAACTTGTCGCTGTGCAGTTTAAAATTTAGAGCTCAGAAATTAAATAATTTTTAAAGGCTTGTCATCTAAACTCATTCGCTGGCTGTGGAAGAGTGACTGTGAGGCACTGCTAGTTTACAGTAAAGGACCCTACGTCACAATACAGCTTTCTAAATAAGCATTGCTAAATATATGAGTATAGATGATGCTTGTTCATTCTAAGAATTCTTTTCAATAAAAACCACAAAGTAGCTCAGAGCACAGAACGAGTAACCGAATATAATTTGAAAAATTACACGCGTTATTTTTAGCGGTCGGTTAAAAACGAAACAGTTTTGTAGAGCAACACTTTTATATTATTCTTGAACTACTAAACGTATCCATTTAGAAACAATATTAAGCATCCATTATTTACAAATTAACAGTATACCTACAAGAAAATATTAAATAACAACGCGGCGGTCTCCTTTTTTTTATTATTATTTATTCTATACCCCCTAATTATGGTAGGTGTGAATTTCTATAAGGCATCAATTAGTGAAGGGTGGGCCCAATTTCGTGAGTGTTTATCTATAGGAATATCTCTGTACAGGATGTGGCCGGTATAGACATACATATTTTTGTCTGATCCAGCGTGTAATTGTCCAATTAATGTAATTATATGTAAATAATATTATGACAGCTCACAAATTTCGTCGTTGTTGTTTTTTTTGTGGTTGTTATACCATGTTACTTAGAGGGTTGGCTAGGTTTAGCACGTTACGTATCTATTGATTGAATATAGGTGATAAATGATTGTATATTTGTTTAAAAACTGTGTGCGGTATGTACGTGGACGCTTTTTTCTACCGTTAGGTGCAGGCAGTGGTTGTTATCTTTTTGAATTTATAATACAATAGGTGGTTTGTGTGAAGAGTTAGTTTCAGCATTAATTTTGGGTACTTATCAAAATGTTTAAAGGAAATAAAATTAAATTGATTGATTGTTATTTACTTATACCTAATAGCAAATATTTGAAGTCTAAGGATTAAAGATATTTTGAATTTGAATTTACTGCGTTAAGTAATTATACATAACCATTACAAAATGATTAGCTTTGCGCATCGCAAGCACGCTATTCTTATCCTTTGGACACCCTCACTGGTCTGGTGTTTCCTTCCACTACCGCATCCTTGGTCAACGAGGGACGGTATTGAACACTTACGATAATGAAATCTATTTTATTACATAAAAAGAGAGATTAGAGATTAGACATTGTCAGTTAATGAGGTTAAACTGGAGCCTTAATAATTGAGGAGCGTGTATGACAAAAGTTGTGAAAGTTAGAGAAGCGAGTGAGTAAGAATCGTGCCTTATTGCGCACTGCTCTCTGCCAACCCTGCAAGGGAATTGGTATGAGGTCATTTACGTATAAGTATATACGAGGTCAAACTGAGACCTTTGCTGTATCTTAGTATAAGCTACTTCTCTTATCAGAATTTACAAGGTAGATAATAACAAGTTTCTTTTTAGAGCAGACTGCAGTTTGAAAGTGTTAGTCAATGAGACGTTGCCTAATCTATGTGTGCCGGTTACCATTTAACCGCAGGTGACAATGTAAATAATCCAGTTGTCAGCTGTTATAGTGAAACGTTATAGTCTATAACGACATTTGACATAAAAAATAATAATTAAACTAACTTTCATCTATCAGTTCCAATCAAAACTTATAATACAAGCTCTAGCTTAAATTTATGCCTTGCAAATAAAATTGACGCAGTACATAAAACTTCCTAACTCCTGTTTCCTCCTGTTTCACCTTTGACATGCATAAAAAATATATCACTTCAATAAAATTAAGCCTTTTTAGTGGAGTCGTTGAAGTATTACCACGTTGTTCAAACATACCTTGGAATTATTCGCTTACGCGTTTCTGAAGGCTAGGAATGTAAACTTAATAATAAGCTAGCGTCACATTCAGATGGTCTTATCCAAAAAAGTTATTTTTTTTTATAACTTCATATCTTTTATAAACAAAAGTGCAGACAGTGGCTATTATGCCTCTACTCGCTGATTGCTTTTATTAGTCCCAAACTGGTGGCTGAACCTAATGCCATTTATCGGGCACAATATAGTCACTCATTTCAGTTTATCACTCATGAGCTTAGAAAATAATTTCGAATTGGTGTGAACCATGATTAAAGTATCTGTTAATATCTAAATAGAAAAATTCTAGCAAATAAATTAAAAAGACCCGAGTCTTTTCATGCTATGTAGTCTCGTTTGGATTGATAGTTAAGCGAAGGGGACATATGAACCAAGCCACGAGTCTCACTTAGTGTTTAATAAATAAAATATGAAAATATTGTGATAAAAAGAAAAATAGTTGTCTAACATATAGATTCTTTTCAATACGGTCAAGGTTTGATCATATTTATTCCTCGTACCTAAAGTTTTATGTTATGCCATTAGCGAAAATATTCAAGTTATAATTGTGAATATTGTAACCTTATCGTAAATTTAATACTTTAATGATGTCTGCCAAGGCGGCGTCTTTGATTAAAAAAAAAAAATACTTCGTAGTACCTGGACAAAAGCGTTCGTTCGGCGTCACCCACTGTTAGTGCAAGTGGGCGACATGTCATCGGTATATTTTTTTGCCCGGCCTCTGATGTCTTTAACGAAATTCATGTCATTGGGTCCGATTTCTCTAAGATTAACTTTTTTACATTATTTAACAAATAGATCTGGAGACCCCTTATACGCTCGAATATTCAGTTACATGGTTTAACACTTAAAAGGGCTTAACGACTCTAACACATCCTGCGGGTTACGATAAAAAAAAAAGTAAAAAGTGAATAAGAAAAAAACTCTACTCTCGTGTTTGTTTTTTAAAAGATGTCTGCTGAAGATAAGGTGCAGCGGGGCCTTTAATCCTCCAACCGTCCGATATTTGAAAAGGATATGATGACAACTTTTTTGTGTCCTTTATCTAATAAGTATATATAGCCAATACCAACTTATTCCGAAAGTCTCTCTAAGTGGATAAATGAGAATGACGTGTTATACTTGGAAAGTATTTAGTTACATTCATGTTTGGTTTGAGAAATTGACATTTCTTTTAAAGAAGCTCTATCTACAATTCTCTTATCGTTTTTACTTCGATTACAGTGATATTATTATTCATAATAGTATTGATAGCTAAGAGGTTTGTTGCGTTGTCTCTGTATTAAAGTTAAAAGTTTAAAAATATTTGCAAAATCGAAGAGTTTTTTGGAAGTTATGCCATTATGTATAATAACTATATCAGTGATTGGTAGAGACTATTTAAAATTGTATTTCATTTATGGATTAAGTGTTGGTTATATTTTTGAGTATTAAAAGATCACACATTTATTTATACATAATATTTATTGCTCCCGATGGTAAATATTCACTAATAAAGACAGCAAACTTCATCGAGTAATTACAATTAATTATAAACATTCTTAGCTAATTAAAAGCTGCAAGAACTTTCCGGTGGGGTGAATCGTAAAAAAAATAAATACAATATATGTAAAGAAAGATGATTTTGCGATTAAAACAACAAGTAGTAAAACGCATTTATTACTTTAATCCTATAGCGTGTCCACCACAATACTCGTATCAAAATTTTAATAAAATAAGCGTTAATTTTTTTATTAAATCCTGTACGTATTATAAAAATAATTATTATTATTTTGGATCAACCAAAATACTTGAAATTAATATATATTAAACTTAGCCGAATGCATGTTACAACATCGTCATATAAAAAATAATTCAATTAAGTTTTGAGATGTGCCATTTGAATTCGCGCCAAAATTGACAAGGAAACAAATCTCGCGTTCCTCAATAATGTAGGTGGTCTTCATCGATAATGTAGATGGAACCTCATACACCTGTTTCAAACTGGTGGAGCCACGCAGTTCGCTGCATGAATGGCGGACTCGATCCGTGAAATACCACGGCCTGTCAGAATATCGACGTACGCCACAGGCCGCGTTTTGTTTGTTGAGAGAGGTATCTGGAGGCCCACCCTATCCTCCACCCCCTCCTTTCCGATCCTACTCCCTTAAAGGCCGGCAAGGCAACTGTAACATAACTGTTGCAGTTGCAGGTAACCCGATTGTTGGCCCCCAACTATACGTTTCATAAATATTGTTTAAATATAAAACGGAAGAAAATAAAAGTAAATTACCGTATCAATGTCATTATTCCGTTCAAATAATATCGTTTAATCAGATCGTATCATTTTTGAGTACCGTCATCGATTTTAGCCGCACAATATTCTCCAATGCAGTAACAATAGTCTTTATTCACATCGACATTAAGACGAAAATGTTACATATGTAACGCCCTGTAATACATACATACACATTGTTAGCTAACAGGGATTAAATAACTAATTAAATTCTAATGTATTTAATACAGGGATTCAACGCTTAACGGCTTCGGGATTACTTTAATAATACCCGCAACACGACAAATGGTTTTTAGTTCCTGCACAAGGTGAATGTTCTCTGATGTCATAGGTCGTTGGAAAAAAAATACTAGCGACAGTAGCTACGGTAGTTATACATCTACAATACATGTTTAGTGGTATTGGAAGCCATATATCTGGTGGACAGGTCACAACTCCAGATTAAAACTTGACTGTCAACCGCGACTTGAATTTACCTATAGGCTTACGATAACTTAGTACCCGCCCTTTTCATATACACAGAATACACACACACTTAAGGGTCAATTTATAACTTTAAATTTAATTTACTTAAATATTGAAAATAAAAACGAACTAGATTAAAAATAAACAAGTATTACTAACTTACTTATATTGAATAAGTACAAAGAAGTTGTATAGAAAAATAATAAATGTCATTTTTCGGTTTGTAATCTTATTGAGAGTGAACATAAAAACTTGAAATGGTCAAATCCATTTGCGATTATAATGATATATATATTATTATACATTGTATTTTGAAAAGTTATTTGCACCGTGTGAGTCTTTATTGTATAGAATTCAATTAAAACGAACCGATATCAACTCGGTCCTCTATTCCTTTATATTCCGGACAACAGCGTGGATGTTTATTTTTTGACCGCGTTATAGATTCAGGTAGCGCTTACAATATATCTATTTACGACAAGAATGTCCGCCCTTTTTGATATTATAATTGTCATCAGAAATTATTGAATGTACAATCAAGCATCGTATTAGTTATTTACGAACTTATTACTCGCTATGGATCGTCAGCTTTTTAATAATAGATTTTATACGAAGGGTTCAAAAAGCGTTTCAAATTTGCGTACGATATTTATGAGTGATGGTAGCTTTGACGACTCGAGAGGCACGCCCAAGGTTACAGATACTCACCCCTTTTCACACAATCGTTAAATTCTCGTTTATTATCCATCAATTATTTTATGTTATGCTAATGATGATCAGTATACCATTAAGAACTTTTTGTTGGCCCCAATTTATGGTTATACCATGTGAATGTATCAATGTACATCTTTATACTTGTGTTTTGTATCTGCTGCGCGTATATTCGCTGAGCGGACGGAGGCCTCCAATTAAAATTTAAAATATATATAAATGCAACTGCGAATGTGAAAACGCGCCATAAAGGCATTTCAAAATTTACAACTTACAGAGCACCATCTCGACAGCCTCCAACAGTCCTCCGCCGGCGCAGGCGGGAATGAGCGCTGGTGCAGGCAGTGCAAGCAGTGCGGCTCGATCTAGCTCACCGGCAGCGGCAACACCACGTTGCTGTGACACAGGCCGGCCTATATTCCAAGATCCAATCACCGGACAGACAGTCTGCTCATGTCAATACGAGTTCCTCAACTATCAGAGGCTAGCCTCAGGCGTGCCACTTTCTATGTACAGCGCTCCGTATTCGGAAGCCGCTGCAGCAACTGCCGCTGGATTGGGCGCATATTTTCCAGCGCTAGCTGCTGATCAGCCACCCTTTTACACAAACGCGGTAAGTATATATAGTAGTACAAACAAATTTTCAGGAGCATATATTTCTACTTTTAAATAATATCGGCTATTTTATCAGACGAGTCATGTTTAGTTTATCTTTGTATTTCAAAATGCCAGTTATTGCCCCACCTGCGTGTAATTCCTTCCCCTCAACCCATTTTTAAGGTAACCGACAGTCAGAATTATATTCACATTCATTTATGTTGATATTTTATTTCTGTAAGCTTACGAATTTCATTGCGTAAAATGTAGGCAGCAGGAGGCGTAGTAGGGTTTGGGGAAAGTATTACAAAATATTTGTAAGTTATTGACGTGATTCGAACTCGAAACTTTATGATTCAGAAGCCTACCGAGGTGATTAATTTGTAACTACGAGAAAATTATTCCCTAAAATTATATTAATGATCAATAATTTTACAAAGTAGATTAATTCAAGAACAAAATAATTTAATTGATAATATTTAAATTACGTAGCCATATTACTAAACTATTTGGTTTGTTGGAATTGATGGATTCTTTAAAATATTATTTAAACAAAACAATGTGTTCAAAATTTTTAATGTTAAATTAATAAAAACTCAGAACAATTGCATCATTCGTCTGTACACTATTTATTAGAGTATTAATTAGAAATAATTATTTATATATATAAACACTCATAGATACATAAAAAGTCAATTAAATATACAAATCAGACCTCTGAAAATGTGTAGTTACCAATCATTGCATTGTTGTAAGACGATTAATCTATTAGTGAATTTCGTGTTCATACATAAATGTTCATACATTTATTAAATTAGCAATATGTTCCTATAACGCATATTCTTCTCTTCATATTTAGTAGCCCTCGAACCCCAACTAACATTCATATTTAAATAACTTATTAATCCACACTACATTGTTTCGACCAAATAGAATCAACCCTCTCGGTTTTGCATACGCCCATGGCAGCGTTAGTCGCTTACCATCAGCGGACTCCTTTACCCGTTTGCCCCGTTTCCTATAAAAAGTATTGTATAACATACCAGAATTTCTTGTCGCGTAAACCTTTTTGGATATGCTCCTCAGTATAATATCCAATCGAAGCCTGTATTGACAAAAACAGACCTAATTTTGCAATTTTGTGAAATTAATTCAAATGTCAATACTTGAACAGAATATTTAAATTCAAAACCTTCCGGATATTATATTATTAAGGTACAAACTAATCTTATTAAACCATGATTGAAATTAGTTACATTTATAAAAGCTTGAGAAAGCTTTTCTTGATTGGGAATGAGATATCATCTGACTAAACCAGGGGGATTATCTTCTTCTATATTGGAGATGCTGTACGTTTTATTTTCCCATTCTATTCTGTGCGCCCTATCACAAAAGGTATTATGTTAAAATAATTAGGATACCATGTCAAAATATTACGCTACAGAGATGGTTATAAGATCTTGTGGCAGTGTTAAGTAGACCTCACAAAGGTTTGTGATATTAGTTATAAATATAATTTTATATATATTGGATTCGTAATCCGTTGATGTATGTTCTTTGTGTACCGCACTAAAACTCGTATCCGACTAGTAAGGCTTAATAATTTAATGTGTTTAACAATCCCTTTTTGAGGATTAAAATATTTCACATGTACCAGGTAGTGGAGGTATCAATTTTATAAGGAATTATGAGTTTATCAGAACATGTCACTTTAATTACAAATTACAGTTGTTTCATATCTTTTTTTCATTCAATTTATATATTTAAAATGGTATTACGAACAACAAAGCTTCTTAGTACCACTAAAGTAGATAGTGTAGAGTATTCAAATTTAATAACAAAGAGAGGGGCTAAGATTACCACCCTGTGCAAGCCATAATAGTATGATGACAAAAGTTTTCTTATGTCTCTTCTGTCTCAACAAATATCAGTGAGCAGGACTGAACTATAATGATTATAACAATATAAAAGTGGCAGCACAGTACGTTATATATGACGCGTAGTAAAACTTTTGGAGGAAGGTGTTAAAAGCCGTGAACGTGTCCCGGCAGATGATTCAATCATTCATGGAGATATGATCATACATCATCTGTGGCGAAAGTGTTAACTCCGGACGACGCCATGAATGGGATCCTGCTTCTTAGTTTTTTTTTTTAGTTAACGCCTTTTATTTTGTCTATAATTTATTATTTCATCCCGACCGGTGAAATATCCATGCACCGAGGACGGGCTTTTATATTGCTTTGTTAGATGTCAGAGTATAATGTGTTTGTTTATATTTGAAATCTAACGTTTCGTGTAAATAAAAATAGGTGCATTTATGAGACAAATGGAAAATTTGACGTGTCAAAATATTTAATAGCTCCGGCGGCCTAATCGCTTCTTTGCACATGTGGAGAATGAAGACAGGAAATGCGTTATTAGGTTAAAAAATAAAGATTTATGTTTCTCGAAAAAATATAAAACGTTCTTAAATGTTACAGACCTTAATAGATTTGTTGATAAAGTGTTCGTCACTTTTATCATCATCATTCATTTTAATGAGGTTGGAAATTATAATCATGTAGATTATTTTGAGTTGTAGTTTTTAACAGTGGTAGAGCCAAGCAGTTCGCTGCATGAATAGGCCGGCTCGATCGGTGAAATACCACGACCTCTCAGAAGATCGACGTAAAGTGGCTCATACCGCGTTTCGTTCGGTGAGAGGGGTACCCGGACGGCCACTCCCCTTCCCTATCCTTCCCTATCCCCTATCCCTTAAAGGTCGGCAACGCAACAGTAACACTATATGTGTTGCTGGTGTCCATGGGCGGCGTTAGTTGCTTACCATCAGGTGACACGCCTGCTCGTTTGCCCTCCTATCCCATAAAAAAAAAAGTTTTACTAGACCACTTCCGAAATTGTGGCTACAGCAATAAATTATACATATATCAGTATTTTTATTTAGTTAATTATAATATTTTTATACAAAACTTATTAGTTCACTATTTAATTATAAATCACATTTACAAGCTGCTTAAAGTTAAAACGTTTTTCACTTGCATGTTATTTTTCAATTGATTTACTTTTTTTTTGCATAAGATACATTTCTTTCTAACTACTATTTCAACAAAAAATCCTCTCAAAATCAGTTCTCATGTTCACCTTTATACTATTCATCCTCTTTTTCCGAACTCGACTAATATATCCGCCATTATAGCCTAGAGATTATGAGTAGTTACTAAATTTATTAAAATGTTAAGAACATTCCTTTTTAAATGATCAATATTTCTATAATCATGAACTTTGACAATTAATTAAATGTTTGGTTAACTATTGGTAGGTTTATCGGATAACGAATTATATTAAAATCATCGTCTACTTAGGCTGTATAAGTACTTGTCGACATTTGAATGCTACCTTGAGTCCTGCGTGACTGCCCGCGTCGTTCGCCGGATTAACTTTATTTACAATACAACCAAAAGAAACCAAATTATTATTTGTAATTTTATTTCAGTTAATTTTGCCAACATCTTCACGAATTCCTTGAATTTTTATACATCATAAAAAATTATTATGATATTGAATATTTAAATTTAAGTATAACCAAACTTAATATTGAAACGAAACAAATAGAAATTTCGCGTTATATTTATATTTTAGTCAGATTATAATAATAATAATTATTTGAAGTAACAGAAAACTGGAATTATATCACAAAGGTCGACAACAACAAAGAGCAACAGCACGACTGGATTACGCTGTCGTACTTGAGTAAAATTTATTATCGGATTTTCGATTCGCCCACCAATGAAGTTGTTGGACAACAAAATCTTTTGATAGATTTATCCTGCAATGGCTGACCGCATTAAAACTCGCTTCTGAGTTATTTTTTAATGTGTCGCTATAAATTTTAGGGACCCCTAGTGACAGTCGTGCTTTTTACTCGATGCCCCCGTATACAGACTCGGCGACAAATTAATCATAACAATAAATGTAGGTTTTATTCCCAGCTTAAGGATCCAATAACTTAACATATAAAGAGCAGTAACAGATTTGTTTATTTAGGGGCAATGAATGTTGGTAACTTTTCAAACAAAAAACCTTACAATGCCTTAGTGAAATATAATTGATGGTGTATTAGGCTAATATCTTCTGCCAATATAAATAATTAAAAACTGAACAGAGACTAGGTACCAATAAAAAGTAGTGTTACTTTATTTGTACCACTCTTAATGATATGATTATGTCTGCTAAGATATGCCGCTTAGAATGTATTATAATTATAATTGATGTGTCTTTTATTATATATAATATGTTTTTATTTATTAATCATAATTCATATATTTTGCTTTTGATAGGCTGCGGGGATAGAATTAAAAGAGAACCTGGCGGCAAGTGCGGCATCATGGCCTTATCCAACGGTGTATCATCCATACGATGCAGCCTTCGCCGGTTATCCATTCAATGGGTGAGTGATAAAATTCATTAAGAAAGATATACCTATTAACAAAACTAAACTATATTAAATTAAAAATTCGTAATACTTAGTTCAAAAAAGATACCGCGGAATCGTATCGGGTTTTGTACATAATCAAGTATCTCTAATAACCAAAATCACAGGAAAATCGACTACAAATTTATATTCCTAACCGTCAGTAGGTATATCGACGTGCAAATAAAAAAAAAGCGGGATCAGAGTGACGTTACTGTACGCTATCCACTGTCACTCCGTATTTCCTGATTTTTTTTCCACTGCTCTTTTTCTACAATCAGCTTTTGACCGTTCACTTGAAGGGATCTGTCAGCTTCGTGCATTTCAAATGATCATTCGACTGCCAGCGCTTTAGCTGCACTAATTTATTTGTATTATTTTATATTTTCACTGAATTTATTCGCATTAATTAAAAGTCAACCAGTATTTTTATGTTCTCAATAAACAATAACGCGACATTGCTAATCTCTATTCGAGTTCAGTACCATATTTGCCTCTATAATTTAAGTGATATCAATGACAATAAATTCTGCTAGTTATTCCATTTTTACGTAGAATTGCAGTCTCCCCCTTTAGGTAGGAAAGGGGGCGAAATGAAAAACAATTCGATATTTTTTTGTACTGAACTTTGTAATGTCATATTTTTGATATCAGGAAAAATTCGCGAAAAACTGTTCGTACTTGGTTTCTACTTACTATTACTATGACGTTATTATAAACTACTACTAAAAAAATATGTACAACAATATTATATTTATACTTGTGTTTTTAAAAAATAATTGTAATTTTTAAGCGTTAATAGCCTCAAAGAATGCATCACTAATTCACTGATAAATCTCGAAAATTTATGAATAACATATATTAAAATAAGTGGAGCATAGATTTTTTAAAGGATAAACGTCTATTTAAAAGGATTTAACATAACACACATAACATAACTTCACGCCTTTTGTTACCCGAAGGTGTAGGCAGCGGCTGTTAAGCCTCGTCTCGCCGTTATTTTTACGTCCCAAATGGAATAGGTGGCGAACCTATTGCCATACCGGGCACAAAGTTTGCCAGTCATCGATATTTATCACACATAACTTCCGAAAACAATTTCGAAAAGTCATTGGTGTGAGCCAGTGTCTGGAATCGAACCCCGGACCTCTGGATCAGAGGCCGTGCGCTCGCCCACTGCGCCACCGAGACTGTTAAAAGGATTTGCTTGTGAAATAAAAGATCAAGGTTTCTATGAAACCACATAATTACATTGATGAAGATTACAAGAACAAATGGTAAAAAAAATACTGTACAGGTTATTTATTCTTATTTAAATTTAAACAAAAAGAACTACATGTATTCATTAGTAAAAGTCTCAAGTTCCAAACTAATGGAATTATTTCTATTTACAAAATTTGTTTTTCCCACATATTTGATATTCATAATTACGTCAAATCTCTTTCATAAAGGATAGATTTTAAATTTTTCACATCATTTCTAAATGTGCAAGATATCAAATAACGATTTTGAAAAACAAGTATTTTGAAACGTTATTATTTTTAATTAAGATATTTTCAAAATTCAAGGTCTTAAGCGCTAACACAATAAATTTTAAATTACTAATATGTATAAATATGTATTTTAGTATTTTAAATTATTTGTTTTAACATAATGTAATGAAATTCAAGTCTTGGGAAAGAGGTAACCGGATACTTTGAGAGAGGGGTGTGAGATATCGGTGTGTACGCCCTCTGGTGGTCGAGGAATCACAACGGGCTTATGTAAAATGTACAAATACTATAAGATTTATAGCTTATATTCACTTTAATTTTGTCAGCAGACACGTAAGCTTTAAATAAATATTTACTAAGATATAATAATAGCATTTAATAAGGGGATAAAGGAATTAACACATACAAATATACACGAGATGGAAAACATTTAAACTTAATAGAAAACTGAGAGGTTGTCTGTCTACCTTCTGCCGCTGCTAAAAGTATACGGAGGGTACGCATCTGCGCCTGAAATTTTATCAAGCTCAAAATTGGTGTTGGCATGAAATATTAGTACCTATTTCAAATATATAGGACAATAACAGTGAATAAGAGTTATGAAAGCCAAAGTTTGTACGTTTGTAATAATTAGCGCACAGTTCTCTCTGATTAACCACAAAATTGACGCGGCGTGAAGTTATCTATGTATTTATATAAACATCTTATTTATGTATGCAAATCCGCTTTGTTTTTACTATCAATTTTTTCATTTAACATAACATAACATAACTTCACGCCTTTTGTTACCCGAAGGTGTAGGCAGCGGCTGTTAAGCCTCGTCTCGCCGTTATGTTTACGTCCCAAATGGAATAGGTGGCGAACCTATTGCCATACCGGGCACAAAGTTTGTCAGTCATCGATATTTATCACACATAACTTCCGAAAACAATTTCGAAAAGTCATTGATGTGAGCCAGTGTCTGGAATCGAACCCCGGACCTCTGGATCAGAGGCCGTGCGCTCGCCCACTGCGCCACCGAGACTAAAATCCTGTCGTATGAATATTTATCGCAAAACAACAGTAAAATAATCATGTAAATATATTAATATCGATTAAATTCGTTATAAATAGATAAATAGATAGCATATGAAATAGCAATATTTCAGTATATGAAGTCGTTTGATGTGTGAACATAGTCGCAATCGATGCAACACGTACCTATATTCATACAGATATTGATTTGATATAGTCAGTACGCTCATGTAATTCTGATAGCGGCAAAACTTAAAGGTGTCCAAAACATGAGTTTATTAGATAATTATGAATGTTGTGTACGGATTATCGGGACTGTCGTGTTGCCGACTCGCTTACACATGGATAAACAAATATATGAGAGTACAACTAACGACCGTTATCAACGGTTAGCGACCTATATTTACCGGAAATATTTATTTCCAAGTCAACCCTTTATTTTATGATAGATTTGAAAGAGAACGCTTTAACAATTATGATATTTATAATTTTGATACAATATTTAAAGTTTGATTTGATAACTTTTGTGGTGAATAAGCATCACCGCTTCGCCGCGTAACGTGTTACGACATCAGTACGTCTGGCGTCCTTTTCTCTCATACGATATACGTTAGCGGTTGGCTCATCCTCTCTCGCTCCAACTTAAGACGCTAGCCGTATTTTGGACAATCACTCCTTTTTTTCTCATCTCAGGTTATAGTATCGGGTTTAGTTTAACTCACATTAGTTCAAGCGTCCTGAAAGGCATAGATGTAATGTAATGAAACCCTTTCTCCCCAAATATTTCGGCGACCGAATTCAAGACTTCTGAATTATAAAAACTAGTTCACAGTAGCCCGAATACTGAACCTCCACTCAAATATATAAGCGCTACTTAAGCGTTTAAGTAGCTGTCACATTAGACAGAATACATGAAATTTGAGCAGTAAGTAGCACTTTATTGATTGTCAGATTTGAGTGGCGGTTCAGTATTCGGGCGAGAGACAGTTAAGTACTATCAAATAGATGAATAAAATTTTATGATACAACGACAAATCAATATACTATTTGTATATCTATTAACAAGTTTAAATGATAATACGCGGTGTAAGTATTATCAATAAGAACATGACCTTCGATGGTTGATTATAACGTTATACATACAAGAAATAAAATAATTATTCGTTATATCAATTTTATATTCATAATTCGTCCAAGATTTCATATATAGGCAGGATTTATATTTGCTATATCTTCCCACACAGTATACTATTTTTATAGGTTATATTGTATATATGGTTAAATTTAAACAATACTTCTTTCTGACTTGGTGTAAAGTAAAGTCGTGAAATTATCTAAGTATGTAGGTCAAGTCACTTTCAGGTTAGGCAGTTAGAACAAGGCGTTATAAAACACAGATTCTCAAACAATTCATTCGCTTCTTTTACTTTTATAAACCCCTTCATACTCGCTTGTCGGTTTTGTAAGTGTTTTGACGTCACTTTTCTACTCTTCCACAAATTGGATCGTTAATAAGTCTATCATGGCTTTCCTTGAGCTTTTGCACTGCGTATGCGGTTAGTCGACTTCGCATCATTATTTGTTTTAGTACAGATCAACTCTAATCGTAGCTACGACAATAATACATACTAGCACATTTAATTGATAATATCTTGTTCAAATCAATTACAACTATGACAAGAAAAAGTTCGAGCTACTGTTTTTTTTTCTCTTCGATTTAAACACTTAATCATTTTCGCACCGCAATACAAGTATAAATACTTAAATTTTTCCACGATTACTACTGATCATACAAAGAGAATGTAAAAACTATTACAAAAGATGAGTCGTTTTGAGCCATATTTTTGCTTAGTATAGAACATTGGTAGACAATATAATTATTATGCCTTATAAAGCAGTATATTATGCCAATGTTAAGTAGAAAACTTGTATTTATCTTTTAGCAATAAAATTATTATTAATAGTATTAATAGTCTCGGTGGTCCAGTGGTCGAGCACTCGCTTCTGAATCCAGAGGTCACTGGTACGAATCCTCACATTGGCTCACACCAATGACTTTTCGAAATTAATTTCGTAAATTATATTAAGTGTGATAAATATCGATGACTAATAACTTTGTGCCCGGTATCGCAATAGGTTCGCCACCTATTCCATTTGGGACGTAATCATAACGGCGAGACGAGGCTTAACAGCCGCTGCCTACACCATCGGGTAGAAAATGGCGTGAAGCTATGTTAATCGTATCCAGGAATTAATTGAGTAATAGAGTAAGTCGACTTCAATATGAGAAGAGTTCGAATCTGAGTAGGTTCCTGTCCAATGGCTTATTAAAGTTACATGTTATAATAAATATCGATTACGTATAAAGTTGTGCCCAAATAATGTTTTGTCAGGTCAGTATTGTTAATACCAGCTACCTTTACCTCAGGATTGGGATTTTAGGGCATTTCATAGGGCACGAAGACATCTTTACCCAGCAAACGTTATGCTGTAAAAAAAATAAAGTTTTTGATGAACAAATAAAAAAAATGTAGGTAAATCGTAGAGAGGTGAAAATTTCATAAAATTAATAATAATTAGTTTTTATTTATAGACTACAATGTCCCACTTGTTAGTTTACATTTGCTTATGAACTATGTTAGTATACAAAATATAGAAAAACATAAAATAACAATTCCTAATTTTATTTAAGGCTAGGATCTCACTAATACTCGCATACAATGGGTGTATCAAATTTATCCGCGAACGTCCTCAGGATTGAGCGCAATTTTTCCAGCAAAAATCGTTTCTGAGATTCTGTGCAAACGTGTTAAATGAGCTACAGAAGCGCGGCAAGCCCAACAGCATCCTGAAGCTATTATTATACAAAGTGTCTAGAGCCTTCAGGGCATATCTAGACCACAGGCTACACGTATAAAAAGTTTGGCAGTAAATTTTGAATAGTGTTATCTTGACGTCCCTATTGCAGCGGGCAAACCTGTGTGGTCTTTTTATCGCAGAATCGATTTTCTATCTTCAATTCGGATTAGTTACTGAGATTAACTAGTGAAAAAACACAATCTCAAATTCTTAGTATTCAATAGTAATAATTATTTTAAAATATGTGACGTGTTTATGCAAATTACTAACGTTAGTTACGGTCTGCATTACTTCGTGAATATTACTATTATTAATATGCTATTTTATATTGTTAATGTATGTGCCAGCATACATACATACGTACATACATACATACATACACATACGTGTGTCATCATAATGTGTTTTAATTACTTTACATTAAATTTAACAACAAGTATGAGCAACAAGTACTTTGGGTTTTTCTGTTACGAAATTCTTCTGTAGGAAATCAAAATGTGAATAATAAATACTTGTTCATTTCAGGATTACAATAGTAGTCTTCTTATAACTGAGTAATTCATCACCCAGGCAAAATATAACTTCTGTAAAATGCAGATGTCTACATCTTAGCGTATAATAAGGCGTGAAGCTTCAACTACCTTTTGTGACTTGTGATATAAAAATAGATAAACCATAGATTTTCAAAAATTTCAAGTCGAGGCATAACGGTCGCTGCCTTCGACTTTGGGTAGAAAAAGGCGTGAAATTATGTTCTGTTATGTTTCCACATATATTATTAAATCGTGGTGCAATGGTAAAATAATTGACTGCTGAGTTGTGGTCGGCGGATTCAATGTCTGGATCTGGGTGCTTTTGTATGTGTTTACAAGACAAATAAGTGCCCGTTATTGTAAAATATAAAAATTTATTTTCATTATAAAAATACACATTATTATATAACGCACATCGATTTTTAAGGATTATATTATCAGCCTGTACTACACATTACATTTTTGGATTGTGGAAAATGTATCCTGACCTTCCCTGACTCCTAAATACTTCCACATGTGTGCAGTATATCTGCTTAGTCAGTCTTAAATCTCCCATTTCTAACGATGAGGGTATCGTATAGGCACGTGGAATATTTGAACCACATAAATAATTAGTGAAAGAGTAAAAATAACATAACAACGTGGTTACCGAAACATAAAAGTTTAATTACGATACTTTTATCATCCAAATAGTACAAAAGTCCATTAAAACATCGGTTTCGGTACTATCTTCACTTCACCTTTTTTTTTTGCTGTGTCGGTAGCACAGTTTAATAAATATATATATTTAATTAGTTTATTTAGTTCATATATAGCGTTTATAAGGATTGTGTTGCCGACAGAGGTGATTAAATTGTGAGATATACATCACGATGGACCGTTGGGGGTTATAACACCTGCCGTTCACCGCTCACCGCTGACTTCCTAAACCTCCTATTACCCGGTTATTAGCGGGGACGCCCGCTCCCTTACACTTGCAACATTTTAATTGTACTATTAAACAATTGTTATTTAACAACTGACAGGACGATTTGTTTATCATTGTCAGTTGTTAAATTTGAAAGGCATTTTATTTAATAGTTGTACTCAATTCCGGCCGGAACAACCATGTTGTAAAACTTTCTCACAGATCCGCTCAAACTAAAACTCAAGTCAAAGCCCGGTCTGGTAAAGATTTGTTGTTACACAATTATGTTTACAGTATATAAAATTGTGTGATAGTTAGCTCTCAAATAAACAGCTGCACAACGCAATAGTTCAGCGGTTATTTTATGCTGTGACCGCTAAATATGACAAATGAGACCCCGTATTATGTTCTGTGTCTTAATTCTTGAACTGTCCGGTTTAGGATTTCATGTTACGTTTTAGCAACTCCTTGTTTAATAATACTCGTCAGATTGTTTTGCTTTTTAATATCTTTATTGTTTACGACTGAACCTTCCTTCTTCCGATACTCACTAAATGTTATCTTATTTAAAGTAGGCTGGTATTTAATTTAACCTACATTTGTGTAGGTTCAATGAATTGTCAAAGTTATGTGACGACCTACGTGGAGTAGATAGAGAGTCTAGAGCCTTTAAAAAAATAAACAAAATTTTTTGGCTTGTATATTGAGGTTCATGTGGGACCGTGGCAGCATAGTTTTGATTGAAACACGACCGAAAATCTTTTTAGAAAAGAATAACAGAGCATAATATACATAAATATTTAGGTCATATTTTGAGATTTCACGTTTTGTAGTCAATAAAATGAGCAGGGACTTTACTAAATCTGTTAGCTTTTTATGATATGGGCGGAGTGAGGAACAATCATTATAGTTAGAGCAGTACCTACTTAGTACTTGAGCACTATTCACAATTATTAAGGTAGAAATATGTAAAAACATATAAACTGGGCAGACAAATACTTTAAGAAAACTAGATAAGGGCATTTATTTATTACCGATCAAATTCACAATCTTTATTCATTTATGTGTTTAATATAACGCTTAAAATTTAATTAAGTACTTTATCTGATCTCAAGATATAACATAAGAAATCCAAAAAAAAATTTAACATTCTGTCCTCCATTATATTCACTTCATAAATAAAATACTATAATAAATAATTGAGTATCAAAAGGCTCTGTTCCATTTAAAATAAAACAAAGAAAAAAAAAATAGAGTTCCCTAAAAGACTTAATTATAATCGTTTCTACTTTTTTTTATCTGAAAGTCACTTCAATATTGACTTTCAATTGTAAAGACGAATCTTAAAGGGCTAGATACTAATGAATATACGCGATTTGAATCCTTAATTGATCTCCACTAATAGGGACTGATTAATTATGTGACGTAATATTATGCTCGGATCCTTCGGATATGTAGAAATAATGGATGATGCAAGATTGACTAAGCAGATATACAATGCAAAAGCGGATGGATGTAGAAATCGAATACGGCCACGACACACCTTCCATGACTTATTAGAACGAGTTCTTGAGAAAGGTGATGTTAGGAGCTTTAAAAATAGACGCGCGTGTAAACTGAGGGTCTGTCTACCCCGCAAGGGATTCGGCGTGAAGTTATGTATATTTATAAGTACGTAATATTATGTCTATAAAATGTGAAATTTACACTAAAATACAGATAAAAAAAAATCACAGTCCTATGATTCCTATGATAATTATCACTATGCAAATATTTGAACATCGCAGATTTATTGCCCAGCCAGTGAAGGACCAGAGTTATAGTCGTCAAAAAAAAATTGTAAAAATCTTCTCCTGTGACGTTCTATTCTTTCTGCCTACCCCGGATTTGAAGTCGTGTATTGCCTCTCTATTAACAACTACAACAATTTGAAATTATTATTTTAATATACAATACAGCTGACGTGATAAATTGTTTTTATTTAATAATATTAATTATATAATTATATTAATTTATATAATAATATTAATTTAATAATAATTGTAATAAATTATAATATAAATTATGGTAATGGCAATAGGTTCGCCACCTATTCCATTCGGGACGTGAACATAACGGCGAGACGAGGCTTAACAGCCGCTGCCTACACCTTCGGGTAACAAAAGGCGTGAAGTTATGTTATGTATAATATAAATTTATAGTATGTAAGCGGATCTATGATAGTGGACAGAAGACATTTGGATTAATATAATAATGGGAACACATTTGAAATTGAAAACAAGGTTTAAATTTATTGAGTGTGAACCGGTTGAAATACGTAATTCATTCTTTTATTATAACCACTGAACAGTTGTGTTAATTAAATCTGTGTGGTCCAGTGGTTGGAAAGGTAAATCAAGAAGTCACTGGTTCGAATCCTGGCTCACACCAATGAATTTTCGAAATTAACTTTGAAAGTTATGTATGATTAATATCGATGACTGAAAACTTTGTGCCCTGTATGGCAATAGGCTCGTCACCTATTTCATTCGGTACATAAAGATAACGGCGAGTCAAGGTTTCCATCCACTGCCTACACGTTCGGGTAGAATAAGGTATGAAATTATGCTATGTTATGCTTTTATATTTGTTGTTAAAATTATATTTCAAAGTGTATCAAATACATATTTTACATATAAACTCGAATATAGTAAAACTGTACAAAATCCAGGTGTTAGAAGTTAAAAGATATTATAATGACGTTTAGTTCATTTATGGGATAGGGAGACAAACGAGCAAGCGTGTCGCCTGATGGCAAGCAACTAACGCCATCTATGGATATCTGCAACTCAGTTAGTGTTACAGTCGCTTTAAAATGAGATAGGGGAAAGCATTACCTTACCTCTCTCTCACCTAGCGAATCACGTCCTGAGCCAGTTTACGTCAATAACGTCGTGGTATTTCACCGGTCGAGCCGGCCCATTGATGCTGAGAACTGCGTGGCTCTACCACTGTTAAAGTCAAAAATATAGAATAACTTATAAGCTAGTACAGAATAAATTTGCAATGCTTAGAATTATTTTCCCCTTATCTGTATATTTTATTTGAATCACTCAAAAACACCAAAAATATATAGGTAACCTGATTTCTCCAAAGCATTTCCTAACTAACAAAAATTGGTTAATATCTTACGAACACAACTACGTACTTTTACATAATATATTAGCAATTTGAATTTCCAATTTCAGTTCTAGTAGGCAGTTCTAGTAGGCTGTTAAGCCTCGTCTCGCCGTTATGTTTACGTCCCAAATGGCGAACCTATTGCCATACCGGGCACAAAGTTTTCAGTCATCGATATTTATCACACTTTTGAAAACAATTTCGAAAAGTCATTGTTACGATTGGAAACCATGGAAACCACTGGACCACCGTGTCAGAATGAAATTCAAACTGTATTACAGAAAAATGAATACATTTTACAACAATCACATTCCCGTGACTGTTGTGATTATTACTAAGCAGATAGTTGTTCATCGCAGTCTTATGGCCCACCATTGGGCTGGCAAGGATTGCCTTGTTTTTAACATGCAATATGACAAATAAGTGTACAATTGTGTACATTGTGGTCCACGTGACTGGCTCGTTAAAAATTATCGACATTCATTTACATATTTATAATTTTCAAATTATACATTCATAATTAGTCAAATACAATCATCGCACAGGTTCCGAGAATTCAGGTTTACATTTAGGTCTTTAATACTGTGGAAAATTTTATTTTATTTCGTTATATATATATATATAAGTATATATTTATGACGGTTAAGTATATATATATATGACGGGCCTCGTGGCGCATTGGTAAAACTACCGGTTGCAGCAATGAGGTCGGGGGTTCGATTCCCACCCGAGCACATATATTTGTGACGAACATGAATATTTGTGTGGTGTCTGGGTGTTTTTCGATGTATTATAAGTATGTATTTACAAAAGAAAAGTATATATGTATTAATATCCGTTATCTAGTATCCGTAACATAAGCATATAGTTGCTTAGCTTGGAACTAGAGGGCGCTGTGTGTATTGTGTCCAAGATATTATATTATATATAATCATTAAAACGTTTGTTATATACATATTATAATATATATATACATTGAGCGTATTCACATATAAATAAATTAGTTTAAATACTTATATTAAAATAGGAATTAACAGTTGACCTTAATATGCGAAGTTATGATAATATTAATAATTTCAGAACTCGACACTTTATATATATATATATATGTAATTCAGTTAAATATTTAATTAAACATAAAATAATTAAATAAATACTGTATATAATATCAGTGTTTGCTGTGAATTTCGCATCGCTTCATAATGATTTACTTTTGTTTCATTGTACTGACATTAGTCATTTAAACCAGGTCTCGGTGATTCAGTGGTCGAGCACCCCGCTTCTGAATTAAAATGACGCGAGTTTGAATCCTGGCTTTTCGAAATTATTTTCGAATGTTATGTGTGATAAATATCGATGACTGAAAACTTTGTGCCCGGTATGGCAATAGGTTCGCCACCTATTCCGTTTGGGGCGGCAACATAAAGGCGAGTTGAAGCTTAACAGCCACTGCCTACACCCTCGGGTAGAAAACGTTTGATGTTTATGTCGTAACTCCGTTCTCTCTGCCTACTCTACAACTGATTTAGTGTGAATTTGTGTTGTAATTCAAAAACATTTCATTCAAATCGCAGTTGAAGTTTCTGTTTCATGTTCAAATAGAAATGACAGCCATTTATGTGATAATTTTATTGAAATAGACGTTTTAGAATCAGAATTAGGTTATTTTGCTGAGTTAGGCATTTTAGAGCGAGAACGATATGATGAAATTGCTAAGTCCAGCGCTTTTTTATATACATCACTCATTTGTTTCTTTTACGTTTTTTTTTTAATTTAAAGAACAAAAATACACACATATTTTATTTTTTCTTTTTATCATTTATAGCGCCCATTTTTACGATAAGGTGGCTCTCTCTTAACTGACTAATTATTTATGTACCTTCAAGCGAAACGTACTACACTGTAATTTCCACTGTTTTGTCCGTTTATTATATTAATTAATTAATTAAAATTAACGTTTAATTTACCAACAATTTGATGATTGATGATGTTGCAGAACATAACAGTACAATATAATCACCTCCTTACACTAATTTGATGACTTAATTTCTCACAAAAAGCAGTTAACAATGTATTCCATCAACAAGTGGGCATAGAAATAATAATATATATAAATATCATTACAAACACTTTTATAAAATCATCAATTTCGGCATTTAATTTAATAGTGAATTTATATATATTATAAAACAACTCTTGTGAGTGTCTATAATTGGTATGTTTACCCTACCTATTCATCTTTTAGGGTAAAAATACTAATTACAGACTCTACCAATTATTGATACTTTAATTATTTTCCTTAAAGTAGGTACTATAGCACACCTTTATACATCTAAGTTAATATATAAGATTATTATTTTTTTATTAACTGTTAGTTAAAATACCTGCTGCTAACACTTTATACAAATGACGTGAAGTAACAAAAGTTACTTTAAGTTATTATTCGACTAGCAGATTGCACATTGTACGAAAGTCGAAAAATATCTATGTAGATACATAAATGGTTTTTTTATCTATACAATATATATATATAATAAAATTGGAGTGTATGTTAATGGGCAAATGGCAGTTTTATTAAATACAAATGTATGTATACACGATAGCATCAGTAGAAAATGACAATTAAAAAAATAGAACATTGTCTGCATGTTTGTTCGGTATCACCTCGTAAATAACCGGATACATTCTGACTAGACTTACTCAGGAAGGTATGATATTTTAAGCATTTCATAAACATTTGAAACATCATCAATTATGAAAAATATTTTCTATAGCTTAGTGGATCAGAACACAATACTCTAATTAAAGGGTGTCGAGTTAGAATATAGTACAATAAATATTCATCACTCACCACTTATTTTTATGAAGACCAAAAACTTCAATTAACCGTGGCATATTTATACATAAATCTGTCGACCCCTTTCAATAATGATAGCGTGAAAATGCATCATAAATAAATGGTAATAACATATAAGGACTTGTACAGAAAGGTGAATGAAATCAAAGTCCCTAATGTAAGACGGACGCGACTGCTACCATAGGTGGTTTGGTGCCGTTAGGCGTGGGCCGACGTTTGTCAACCGGTGCGTCGTGACTGGTGTTACAACCAGCGCCGCCACTTCCGGTCTATACACCACACATTATTACAAACGGAAAACTCAAATACATCATACACAAAAATTTAGTTTGTGTGTGTTGTATTTGTCGAATTTCGTTTGGAGTCTAGTACAGTACCGACAGTAGTCTTCAGGGTCAGTAATTATTCTCATCACGTATGTCCATTTGGACCCTAACCAGATATTGTTGAAGTGATGATTACTCATCACAGCCAAAGTATATATGTATGTATGACAGGACGAAATTGCAATTGTATTATGAAGAATAAGTTATAACTTCCCGATATGACAGCGCCTCTATCGAGTGTTGTTTGCACTATAATTAGTGTTGCGTCGTTGGTCGTGATCTACAATTTATGGGCAGCATATGTATGAATATATTTTTTTTTAGTATCAATATCATGGTACATTTATAACTTCACGTCAATTCCGTAACGGGGTAGACAGAGAGAACAGGGTATGTCACGTCTATACGCAAGTATAGTTTTCAATACTGTGTTTTTTTATTTTTTTTATTAGTTATCTCCACATGTGAAGTGGTTTAAAACTCTTTTACGGTTTCATCTTTCACGGCTTTTTTAAGATGGACTTAAGGTATTTGGAGCTCATTTCTTTTATGGAATCTTCTTTGGGATTTTTAGTTAAATAACTTCTAAAGCTCGAAATGGATCTGGTATCTAGGTTAATATATTTTTATTTAAGTATTTATTCTCCTTAAAAATCATTGTATAGCAACTTTTATTTATGTGATACTATCAACCAGCGAACTTTGTTCCGCTACAAAAATAATAAATTACTAAATTTTCGATTGCTCACTTTTTCTTTACTACATGCTACATAAATTATAGATCAAAACCTTCCCGTTGATACTCTCTATCTATTGAAAACAACCGCATCAAAATCTGTTGCGTAGTTTCAAAGATATAAGGGGACAGACAGTGGAAAGCAGTTGCTTTCCACTGTCTGTCCCCGGGTCAGCTAGTTAGCTGACCCGGCGAACTTTATTCCGCATCAAATGGAATAAATAAATAAGGAGTAAATTTTGGATATTATAAGGTTCGATTTGTGCTATTTATTGACCCGCATTTTGGCGCGCTACGCAACTACTATGTCCCGCTATGCTACTATAATATCTTCGTAAATATTCGTTTAAATTACATACTGTAAAGGGCCATATTGATCTACATTAAAAGTACAATACAATCTATTTAAGACACTTAACTGGATGAAAATTCATGCTGTAATTATTCTGTACAAACAAGTACCTATGTTTTTAAATTTCACGGCTTGTCATTTTAAGTAACTTGAGGGTAGTTATTTTTATTGCTAAGTAAAATTTGATCGATTTGAACAGATGTTGTGCTGTCATTCGTTAATTATAATCGTTAAGAAGAACAATTTGCTTTTTATTGATTTGCTTTTCATGAAAGTATTGTGTAAATTGGGAAACTATATTTGTGAAGATTGTGAGTAGTGACGACTCGAGCTGAGGGGCCCTATTGTGTCGTCGGTCGCTGCTTTTAAGATAAGTCTTAATAGTTTTCTATTTTGATTGGCCAATCCGAGACTAACTGAGTAAGTTTAACAGGTAGCTGACCCTTATTTCGGCAAGTCTATTGCCCTTTTTTGAAGTACATTTAACCACCAATAATATTAGCCTTGCGCAACGCAAGCTTTAGTTCGTGCCCCTTTGCACCCTCACTGCCCTGATGTATCTTCCACTGCGCACCCTGGGTTAGCGAGGGACGGTAATGAGCAGTAATGTTTAAAATAGCTTCGAAAATAAGCCATTATTTCTCGCAGAAAGTAAAAAAATAGAAATGGACATTGTGGGTTATCCTTAAGTGATAGACATATGCCCTCGCGGACGTTTTTGTAGACCTTCTGTAGGTGATTAATAATGTAGAACATTGTTTTGATCTATCACTTAGGGTTCAGCTAGCGTTTGCAATTAAAGTGCTAAATCTCGAAAATTATAATTTTTTTTCTTTACAACATCATATATGAATTATAGATCAAAACCACCCCGTTGACACCCTCTAACTATTAAAAAAACCGCATCAAAATCCGTTGCGTAGTTTTAAAGATCTAAGCATATAAGGACGAAAGTGACTTTGTTTTATACTATGTAATGATTATGTTAACAAATGTTTTTGAAATTATAACCAGGAATTCCAAATGCCAATGATAGACTCTACATAGGAGTATAAATATAAATATATGATTAATCTTTACAATAAACAATATGTTATGTACATAAATTAGTTAACATAGCAACATATTAATGAACATACTTAGAAATAATATAGAACTTGGTTGAAGAGGAAGTTACAATGTCCTCGTAAGTATAATTTATTCGTTTATTCAATACTAAAATGAACTTATGTAATTCAATAAGACCAGAATTGGTAGTATTAAATTGATATTTCTTAGAATATATACTGTATGTCTATAACATAACATAACTTCACGCCTTTGTTACCTAAGGGTGTAGGCAGCGGCTGTTAAGCTTCGTCTTGCCGTTATGTTTACGTTCCAAATGGAAAAGGTAGCGAACCTATTGCTATACCGGGCACAAAGTCTATTGAAATCGATATTTATTACACATAACTTCCGAAAACGAATTCGAAAAGTCATACACATAATTATATTGATAATAAAACATATATTGAGCTGATTTAAGTATTTTTTTATCTATTTTTTTTAAGTTTCAATATTTCTCGATTAAAAGGCTTGATACCGTTGTTATGAGAAGTGGGCTTAAAATTTACAGCCGTTGCTTACACCTTCGGGTAAAGAATAGCTTGAAATTATGTTATATGTTTTAAAATAATGTAACAAATCAACATTGATCGACATGACATCAAGAGTTAGAGTCATAGGTACAAGTACTCGTACCTACTCCTCACGTTTTCACTCTGCTTGAATCCGGATATGATGTCATTGTACACTTGCACAGGCGGCATGTACCGCCGACAACCCCCCTCCGGGTACCCCCCCACTTTGGGTACGGCACACAGTTAATCGTGGATACGTGTACAGACAACAATTTACAGCACAAAATGCCAGTACCTCCTGTGTATTACCGATCTATGGAACAATAAAGCCGTACGCTTCACGGCATATAAATGAATGATGGCACAGGCAGGGGACACCGCTCGTGCCATTAGTAAGGCGCGCTCGACTCCAAAGTAATCGACCTGACTAATATAATTCTAGACGCGTCTGGCGCTTCCTCTTTCCTCTTTCCTATCGGTCAGCGCGGCGGCCACGGGACACCAGCTCGCGTAGACATGTGTTATTCAACTTAATAATACACATATTGTTTTATTTATTTATTGTATCTTCACACCTAATTATTTCCGAAAGTGTAGTAGGTAGTGGGTGTTACGCTTTGAATTGTCAAGTTATTATATCTCAAAACAGAATAGGCGGTGTAACTTATTGGCAGTCATTTTATGGGATATGGGATGGTAAGCAAATAACGTCGTCCATGGACACCCCCACTACGGATAGTGTTACAGTTGCATTTCTGGCCTTTAGATGGGCTCCATATACCTCTCTAAACAGGTTTTCTAAGAGGTCGTGGTATTTCTCTGGTCGATCCCGCTCATTCATGTAACTAGCTGCGTAGCTCTACCACTGTCGACACACTGTTTTATTACAACTCAGTATCAGTTAATTAGAAGCCTGTGATTGTTTATTAGCAAGGATGCGTTAAATTACATATTTTAAAGACACCAGAGTGAGTGTGTACTGAGACACATTAATAAATAATTTATGTTACTCTTATCGAAAACAGTTATACGAACATACCATTTCTAAATTAAAACATTGATATATCACTGGTGTACTCGACTGTGTGTATTATCGTACCAGATAAATTATTATGTATATATTGTACTTGTAAATTTGTTTGCGACCTCCCAAAGACTTATCAACGCTCAACTCTCATTGGCAAGATGTCAACTTATGCTATTTATCAAGCGTCAATCAATTCTACCTACATGGTTGTGGGAAGGCGTAGTGCACAAATGACGACAATACGTTGAAAACGCTGCGTGTTTTTTTTAATCCTACAAAACTTTTTGAATATACATTATATATATATATATAATAATATAATATCTTGGACACAATACACACAGCGCCCTCTAGTTCCAAGCCAAGCAACTAAATGCTTGTGTTATGGATACTAGATAACGGATATTAATACATACATACTTTTCTTTTGTAAATATATACTTATAATACATAGAAAAACACCCAGACGCCATAAAAACGTTCATGCTTGTCACAAATATTTGTGCTCGGTTAGGAATTGAAGCGGCCAACTTCGATTCTGCAGTCTGTAGCTTTACCAATGAACCATGAAGCTCATCAATTTGTTGGTTTTGTGAATAAAGTTTTTGAGGATCTCCAAAGATTTGCTATGTAAATAAAGGTGGAATGGTACCTATTTATTTAGCTGTTCGTGTACTGAATCCTGTCGAGAGACCAATTTTCAAGTACCCAGTTTTTATAAAGGGGTTATGTATGAATAGGGTTTTCAAACAATCATCAGCTGTCATTTGACCCTGATGTTGTATGCGCTTGGGATCCACGGTAACTGTTTAACTTCAGATTGACCAAAATAATAATGGCGGTTGAAGTTTGATTTGACTATTTTGATTTTAATGAAATACAATTCTAATTTTTTTAGGGAATAGACTAATTTTTCGGATAATTTTTGTTGATAACAACTAAGTCATAAATTGACTTAATTTGAAACGCCAAGAAAGCATTGCAAGAATTGAGACATCAAAAAATTTGATTGCACTATAATCATTCGCTCATGGGGGTCATCAGTATTATATTTCATAACAAAAAGTTAATTTGTTTATATGCTGAGAGATATCTTTATAACTCTATCACTATATCTTTGATGTTATAGCAAAATTACAATGCTTATATATATAAACATAACTTAATATAACTTTACGCCTTTTTCTACCCGAAGGTGTAGGCAGCGGCTGTTAAGCCTCGACACACCAAATCTTTATGTTACCTCGCAAACTGGCACAAAGTTGTCAGTCATCGATATTTATCACACATAACTTCCGAATTCTGTGAAATCATTGATGTGAGCCTGAAATCGATCCCACGACTTCTGAATCAAAAACGAAAAGCTCAACCACTGGACCCCGATAAATATATAAATACCAATAAACTAAAAATTTAAGTTCTTTCGTTATTAGTGCGGTGACTTGTGTTTAGGAACTTCATTTAATTTGTTTGATCCAGTGTCTTTGTAGAATATACAATTACTTAAAACATATACTGCGTACTATCTACTTAACGGTTTAATGTTGCCTTATACAGAAGAGAAAGGCACTCATGAACAATGTAAGTTAATCAATGATTAATTATAATATGTTATAATTATTGGTAGCTGATAAAATTAATATAGATTGTATCAATGACCCAGAGACTTCTTGGGGAATATTGACAGTATTTTTCGACAGCCTTGCACTCCGCTTTTGAATCAGAGGTCCAAGTTCAAATTCGGGTAAAACGCATAATGATTTTTTCTGATTTTTTAAAAATGCAATCAAGTGAATTGACTATTTCACAATTTCCGTCACCTATTAAACTCTTTTCGAGGCATAATTCGGTTTTTACGGTAAATTATTACAAATTTAGATGGGGAGACAAACGAGCAGGCGTGTCACCTGATGGTAAACAACGAAAGTTGCCTATGGTGACCTGCAACACAGGTAGTGTTGCAATTTTGTTGCCGGCATTTAAAATAAGATAGGATCTAGAAGGGGTCGGAAATCAGAGGCGAATGGATGAGGGATCCGGATACCTTTCTTACCGAACAACACGCGAGTTGAGCCACTTTAAGTCAATATTCGTGGTATTTCACCGGTTGCGCCAGCCCATCAAGGCTGCGAATTGCATAAATATATAAAGAATAATTTAGTTTGTGAGTGTGAACATGCGTTTAGTGCAATGAATTACAGATTTTAAAAATAATAGTTATATGGACGAGTACCCTGAATTGCAATACTGAACCTGGTTCTATATAAGTGAAATATATAGAAAAGTTTCTTACCTCAAAGTCAACGAAGAAGCAACCTATGGCACTTTTGTCTATTACTCTTACTCTACAACGGGCTCGTTAACCTAACATATCAAAAACAATTTAAAGTTTTTATACTACTCAAAAGGTTTTAAGACGCTCTGCCTTTTACGCTTACCCCACAGCGAATTTGTCGTGAAGTTATCATAAATAATAAAAGCAATATAATTTATTTTTCTCAGCCAATATTATATTGTAACTTTATTTATTATATCTATGTATAATTACAGTTAAACTGTGGCGCCTCTGACGTAATCACATTCGGACCTCACAAGTCGTCACTATATAGAACGTATAAACCTAGTGAAAATTAAATGTCACGACCACAGTTCATTTGTTATCAGTTAGGTCATGCCACATTTTATTACTGACACATTATTAATATATCTATTGGAACATTGAATTTTGTCCGTAACTTAAAAAGCATTGTTTCGCAACTGTTCGTAACTGTTTACGTAACTGTAAGACGATTTCGTGATCTAAAAACAATCGAGTGGTCATGATGATGGCTGTGGTACTGTTTATCGTCAAATAAATTATCTATGTCGTAAAATGTTTATATGTACCAGTAATTTTATAATATTTGATTCTGGTCGAAAGAAAACTGGGGTAATTGCTTTGGAATTTGTGTAATCACACTTAACTAAAATATTATTTTGACATATTTATTGATGTGTACAAATATTTAAGGGTTAGTTAATAGGTGATAATAAAATAATAATATCTTGGACACAATACACACAGCGCCCTCTAGTTACAAACTATGGAACTAAATAAATATATATTAATATCTACCTATATGTATACTTTTTTTTGTAAATAGATACTACCTACTAGAAAAACAACCAGACGCCTTACAAATATTCATGCTTGTCATAAATATTTGTACACGAGTGGAATTCGAACCCGTCAACCTCGATTCTACAGTCGGTAGTGTTACCAATGCACCACGAGATTCGTGAATATATATATAATATATATAGAGTATTGTTGAAGAAAGTTTGTATAAATTTTTAGTAACTGCCACTTCATACCCTTGGCCGTACATTACGAACGAGGCCTGGTTAAACATATAATAAAACAAGTTTAAACATAAAGGTGTTGAAATATTAAAATAATTGATTTGTGACATTTGAAATTTGGAAATGGAATTAGCTTGGAAAAAATATACTTTTTTACTTTATATATAACAAATGATAACTTAACTATATTAACTATTTAATTTTTCTTCAAAATTCTTATGAGTACCACATCTGCGATATTCCGTTTCAAAATTAAGTTTTAATTAATTAATTAAGATACTTGGATAGCAATCGCAACTCCAATTTCAGGTCCGTTTTGAAACGTCTTACCAACAACATATGAAAGTATAGCGTAGAATGGTCTTTATTATTATCATCATCATCATTAGCATGTTACAGTCCACTGCTGGACATAAGCCTCTCCCAATTCGCGCCACAACATCCGATTCTCTGCCTTTCGCATCCAGTCTTTTCCAGCAGCCTTTCTGAGGTCGACTGACCATCGGGCTAGTGGGCGTCACTATGCTTACCAAGTCGCGGTATCCACTCTATGACCTTCTTACTCCATCTACCATCGATCCTTCGACAGATGTGAGCAGCCCATTGCCACTTCAGCGAGCTTATTCTACGAGTTATGTCGATTACTCCCTTCTCTGTCGGATAAACTAATTCCTGAGTCTATCCTTGAGAGATACTCCGAGCATAGCCCGCTCCATAGCTCGCTGAGCGACTTTAAATTTGTGGACTAGCCCCACCCTAAGTGTCCACGTTTCGGCACCGTAGGTCATTACTGGTAGGACGCACTGGTCAAAGACTTTGGTCTTCAGGCAAGATGAAAACTCGACGCAGTTTACTATTAGTGTTCCTTTTATTCCCTTTAAGTACCTAACGGACCCTAAATATCAATTACTCGTGTCCAATAAAACATTAATCAATATATTTCAGATATAATCAGTTCACAGACTTTGAACTTTTATCTTGCCTACTTTATTTCCTGTTTAAACAAGACAAATTTATTAGATCATGTGATGTGTATTATTAAAATAATTGCATTTATAACTTTTAGTAACAACATCTATATCATGAAAATTAAATTAAAATATTTGAACCTTGCTAACATAAGCTGCAAAACAAATATATATAAAATATTTTTGATGGTACCCTGCTAAACAAATAATACTTATAATAAATACTAGCTGACCCGGCGAACATTAAGTTAAGCGAAAGCAGTAAATAAATAAATGAAATATTTTCCTGAAAAAAAAAAAACTCAAGTTGTACTCCTTATTCCAGCTACCTGCCAATAAAAGTTCCGTCAAAATCAGTCCAGCCATTTAACAGTTTATAAGAATATAAGAATAGCGTTGTCTCTTTCACATGGATCTCGAAATTACAAAGTTAAGTTGTTTTTTTATTTATTACTGGCCTGACCCGGTGAACTTTGTTTCGCCTAGGAAGCAATAAATTAAAGATTTTATTTTTTTGCCCGAATAATGGTAGGCTAAGTGATTCCTAACTACACCAGCTTCTTGCAAATAAAAGTCCCGTCAAAATACTGCACTACCGTTTATGTATGACATTAATGTTAACATTAAAATTTTTACAAATACATAATTGAAAAAAAAAAAACATTATTTTGTTTTTTTCACCGGAACCGGAATAATCGTACACTAAACAAATCTATTCACAAACTTCCAGCTAATTATGAATATTTGATTTTAACAACAAAACGTTTTTGTACTGAGTATGATTGATATTGTTATCGATATACCTATTTGTAAATTTAGAAAAAATCACCAAAGAATAGTTGTTAGTGGTTTTTTATGATGTCGGTTAAATTATTTATCCGTATGACTGTTGGCAGGCTTATTATCACCATTTTGTAAAGAAACAGTATCGGGATGATCAGCAATATCTCTAAAATTATATAAACTATATCGAATAGTATAAATACCTATCAAAAAGTAGCTCATTTTACCTAAAGATTCAAATAAATCCTGTTCGAAATAGTCCCTTTAACAATATGCCCCAACATTAATTTTGGTGACACAATCAAACGCTGGTGTACACCTTCGGATATTTAAAAGGCGTGAATGTTCGAATATACCTAAAATCAATGAAAAAGAACTAATTGTAGAAAGAATGGATGATGAAAGACTGACTAAGCAGATATACAATGCAAAAGCGGATGGATGTAGGAGTCGAGGACGGCCAAGACACATATTCCATGACCAAATAGAACGTGTTCTGGAGGAAGGTGATGTTAGGAGCCTCAAAAACCGACGCGCGTGCTTGAAAAGAGTTATGAAAGTCAACGAAGCGAGTGAGGCGTGTAAGAATCGTAATCGTAATCTTATGGCGCTCTGTTCTCTCTGCCTACCCCGCAACTGATTTGGCGTGAATTTATATATGTATGTAATTGTACCTACCTATTAGCTAATAGTTACACATGTTCTACAAATTGTAAACACTTTTATGAAATACTCTATCCAAATTCACGGTTATTTTTAATTTAGTCTTTACCTTGTTGTTCGAATTAAAATCTATATAAATTGTATAATTAATTAAATTAATTAAATATATACAATATGCTTAAACACACCAATGTTATCAACTACGCAAACACTCGGGTCAAGATTTAAAAACAGAAAATAATTTGCCACTGATAACCGTGTCACAATTTACGCTTGTCTTTGTTAAAGATTTGTCGAGAAGCGATTGTTGGGTATGATTTAAAACATTCACAATATTTATTGAAATATATTATTATATTATCAGTGAACAGTGTATGTATAGGTATATAAGTAAATTAATTTCAAACAAATAAACAACTACGACAAGCTTGTGCTGAAAAATATATGAACAATTACAAAGTATTAGCTAATTTCATAATAACTAATTCTACAGTTTAAGAGAATCACAAGAATGATGATGTATCAGTGATTAGTAGATTCAAATGATGAACTAGAAAGTAAACACGATACTTTTATAATAAAAAGAACAAATTAAAAAGTAACCCCTCGTCACAAAAATAAAGATGGCGCGGCTCGTATGCCGGTGGTGAGTTTACGCTTCGTTTGTCACGTGACATGCGCCGCCCAAGCCCCGTAGATAACACGCCCTTCAATGCCCACCTTTAGTTAACGATTGGCCCTCATTTCATTTCCACCTCGAAAATATTCAGGCTACCGCACTGACTGCAACTGTTACACTCATACTTTGCGATTAGAGCGATCATTTTATGTTGGAAGTCGTAAAGTGGTGGCGACCCCACCGGATCCCTCGGCCGCAGTTGTTCTTTTAGGGCTTTTTGTGCATGAAACTGACCAATTAGTCGTCAGATAGCATGTTCGGGTGGCAGCTATCGGCTAACATGGACGCGTGTGGTATACCGTAATAGCCCGTTGCCGGCTCGTAATGAGTTTTTGGCGTGCTACGTCAGACCACCGCCCCAATATCCACGCACCAATATTTAGGATCTATACTTAGCAGTACCCTTTCAAACTTCATCTGTTATTATTGGAGATTTGGTGTTGCAAAATATTGAGTTTATTATAATTAAAAACTTTTAGGCTTTCGCGTTGCATATTACTCAGTGATAATGATGATTTATTATAATTATTATTCATTGTATTGCGATTCATATCCAGATTAATTTACTAGGAGTTGTATTTTTTAAAATAAAACTAACTCTACTCTCCAGTATTATAGATACGCTGTACGTTACTGCTAAATCTCTGCAAGCAGTAGTACTTTTGCTCGCTGATTGCAATGTCGTCGATCAATCGCCTAGCAAAAGCCAGCGAGTGTTTCTATCTCTACTCTTGAAATCTCCGCTTCGCGTAGGCCAAACTTTTGTTTATTTTTCTCGGCCGAAACAATTGCTTCTAAGCGCTTTGTGCTTGGAACATTGATTCGCTGGTTTTAACACAAGCTATGACTTTTGGTTATTCGTTATATTTTCTGAGCATCGTAAACACAACCATCAGCGTAGGTGGAATTATTAATGAATTTCTTTTGGGTAATGGAGAGGTAAAATTGATTAATTTCAATCAACACTCAGCTTTCCTAAAAAAAGGTAACATAATCTACAAATGAAAAATCCAACAAACAAGTAAAGGGCTTTCGAGAACATTTGGCCTAAAATTCTTAAGACAATCTTTACCAAAAAAAAAAAAAAAAACTAAATTGAAACGCGATATTATCTTACAAAACAACAATCAAAATGTGTTACTACAAAAAAAAGAACACAAAAAAAATAACCTATATGTGTGTGCCATCGAGTGACACCGAATTTCATAGTTGGTGGATTACAATGTTGACAAATGCCCTGGAGCGTAAGAAAATGGTATACACTCACCAAAAAATATAGCACCAAGTTGGTAATATTATACGGGTGCCAGTTATGTCATTGGTAAATTAAAACTATGATGAAACATTATATCGTGAGGCATGTTGAGTCGAGTTGCTGGGCCACAACATTATCTGACGAAGCGGCATTATTACTTACAAGACAATGCCACACTATAATAAATATTAATCAACATATCTGTTACATACTGTACGGTGATTAGTTGGAAATAATTGTCATCATAACACTGTAAGTATTTCGTGTATATTAAATCTGGTCGGTGATAATCTATCCGCTTTATTCATATTAAAACTCCAGAAATGAGAGCAATCAACGCTCATACCGCATAATATAAAGTGTTTGAAAATCACTAAACATATCTAGAATATGATATTGGATTGTGGTCATATATAGCACAGAGGATGAATGTACCAGTATTGCCAATCTAACTATACTCGTATTAGCAACGCGATCATAAGAAGAAGTATTACGTCGTTCACCACCTACCGCTGGAACGGGGTCAATTGGATTATAGAAATTGTGTCACAATCTTCATACTCAACTATCGCTTCCATAAGATGCATTGCTATCACTCGCGCATTGTTTAAAGCTCCTTTACCCAAGTTCCTAGAGTATACCTGTGTACCTTACACTCCATTGTTCACTCTTCTTGCTACTTCTGCTGTACATTCCTGCTCTATCTCCCCTAAATATATAACATAACTTCACGCCTTTGTTACCCGAAGGTGTAGGCAGCGGCTGTTAAGCCTCGTCTCGCCGTTATGTTTACGTCCCAAATGGAATAGGTGGCGAACCTATTGACATACCGGGCACAAAGTCTCTCAGTCATCGATATTTATCACACTTAACTTCCGAAACCAATTTCAAACAGTCATTGGTGTGAGCCAGTGTCAAGATTCGAATCCGGACCTCTGGATCAGAAGCCGTGTGCTCGATCACTTGACCACCGACACTTATATATGTCCATAAATATTCAGTCTTATGCATAATTTAGTGTTTTTTTTTTCGAGTAAATTCCCTTATAGGATATCGATCAACCAATCTCTAAACGGTTAACATCTGAACACTAATTCTGGAATCAATACCCCGCGGTGATTTAAGTAAACGAGCTAATTTAACACGACAGAAACATGTGCAGTGAAATTCTAGATAGTCTGAGCGGACGATAGGCTGTTAGCTGTAGGTACTGACGATCGGTAGTTTTATATTTTTAGCAGCGATTAGCTACGTGGATTTTTTTTTCCCCCTATTTTCTGTAAAAGAAATCCGGTCCTTTTTTAAACTAAATACAGTGGCGACACCTATTCCCATATCTACATTGGTTAAAATGTTTTCAACCATCGGTATGTATTACAAATAACTTCCAAAATGAATTCCGAAAAGTCATAGTTTAAGTAATAGTGATGACTCGTCCTCCCTGAACACGGAGGCGACTCTTAAAAAATCATTTTAATATTCTCAAGAATTTGTACATATTTAGATTTTGTTTCAGTGCGTACTTTTATATAAAGTAGATAAAAAAATGTACTATAAGAAATCTCCAATTTTAAATTGATATAAACTGTATTTGTTTTTTTATAACTGATAGTAAACTTACGCCCTAATACTGAACCGCCACTCAAGTCTGACAATCAATAAAGTGCTACTTACTGCTCAAATTTCACGTATTCTGTCTAATGTGACGGCTACTTAAACGCTTAAGTATCGCTTATTTATTTGAGTGGCGGTTCAGTATTCGGGCTTTAGAAAATCAACACCAATCAATAGATTTAAGATAAATATTTGTATTTATTCTCAAACTATACAAGTATAACCAAATTTTAAAAACAAAATGCATAGCTCTTTCGAATATTGTGTATAGCTTAACTTATCGTTTTTTTAACAAAGGTAAGAGTCATGAATCCCAGTTCACGCCTCCCAACGCCCTATTTTTATTAATATACGCTTTTATTTCGGCCGAATATTGTTATATTAAATGTTTTTTTAAGGTTTTAATGTTTGTTTGTGTTTGTATAATAACATTTTCATTTGTAACATAATATAAAAATGAAAACATAACATAACTTCACGCCTTTTTCTACTCGAAGATGTAGGCAGTGGCTGTGGTTAAGCCACGACTCGCAGTTATGTTTATGTCCCAAATGTAATAGGTGGCGAACCCATTGCCACATCGGACACAAAGTTTTCAGTCATCGATGTTTATCACACATAACTTTCGAAAAGTCATTGTTGTAAGTTAGGCTTCGAAAAGCAAAAAAAAGAAAAATCTTCAAAAACTATACTATTCTGTATTTAATGTGAATATAATAGATACTGAATTTAATCTATCTGGTCCCATTTAATGGGGTGGGTCTCATGCACCCGCATGCGAATTTTAGACCTCTTGGTCAGCTGTCGCAGTCTCATATGACGATGCTATCATATATTTATCCATTCAAACCTATGTAGACATCTCAGTGTCTCAAATCAGGAAGTCAAATCCAATTATATTCAACCAAAAAATTGAGACGAGGCATAACTGCAGTTGCTTATAAAAAAAGGTCTATTTAGACATCCATTAACTTTAAAATTTAAACGACAAATTAACAACCACAGCAATGGATTATTTGAATAATAAAGATTGAAATTACGAGCAATATTTTTGTGTTTATCTCATTTTTATGAGTTTAAGTACGAAGCATGAGGTGGCGAGAAAGATAGGGATTTAATTGAAGGCGAAGCGGTTATATGGTCGGGAGTAGAGGGGGGTTAGCCGCAGCCACCCCAGGGAGGGTGGGCGCTAGCGAAATAATAAAAAAATGAAGCTCACAGACCGATCCCCTGCGAGCTCGGATGCCATGCCATGAAAGTGGCACACCGTGGATAAATGAATCTTCTATTTTTTTTTGTTTTGTTTGCAGAATACGCTTAAGCTTGGCGTCGATTCGCACCAGAATTTTTGCTCATTTTCTATACACACTTATTTTCATAGATCTCAATTTATATAATAATTTGTCTACTACTAATAATTAGTATTTAACACAAGCATAATAATAAATGTGACTATGTTTGACGGCTTATTACGTTTTTACGCCTAATCTACTTAACTAGTTCATATGAAGTCTAAAAAAACTAGTCCTTATATGCACAATATAAAATATAACATAAGTCAACAATATCATATTGAATACATATTTATCTGGCAATGATTCTTGAAAAAGAGAGAAAATATTATAATCACTAAAAACTAATTTACCATTAATAGTGATATTTTATTTTTACATTTTTATTAGTGAGTATTTTTTAATCACGGATGCTAATACCATGACCTCGAGTTATCACTAGTGGAGCTAACTATAAGCAATAATAAAACCTTTTTAGCTAATAATTTAGTATTTACATCACTATCAAATGTTGTCTCAAGTTTTAGCACATCTTTTCTGACGGAACAGTATTTTAATAAAAACTCAAAGAACACTAACATACAGCAACGCAGCTGCAAGCAATATAAATATAGTTTTATTATTTAATATTATATTTATTTACGTGAATCTCGTTCAATGGAGATCAAGAGGAATTAAGTCAATAACAAACTTGACAATGGAGACTGCTAGTTCATTTGGTGTTGTGCATTATAAGAATTGTAACCATATTTGTTTAATGTAAAGGTTCATAATCGCTTGGCAGATGTTATACGAAGGGTTCCTGCCCGTCACTTCTGCGATTTAAGTGACAGTTTTATTAATTTCCCGGTACTCATCCCAGTTTTTCACCCTACCCAGTTTCCAACACCATCGCATGGGGAGCATATGGCCGTGTCTGGATATAGTCTCCCTTCCAGAAACACGATTACAACATATCGACATCGATAGATTTCTAAACAAAAAACTGGCTAAATTAATATTGACTTGACTAATGGAACACAATGCATTCATATGCTTTTTATACTATATAGAACAAATAGTTAGTGATGGGAAATGTATTAGTCGATTGGTAAAATGTTGGTTGTATAAATAAATAAAAAATGCTGATAAAAATGAACACTCCGTTCTATCTAATCTGTGAAAATTAAAATGCAACAGCGTATTGCAATATGACTGTGGGCTTAATTCATTCATCAAAACAAAGCAACAAGAACTGGTGAAACATATATATATATTTATATATATGGATTTTCTGAAATCCATTAATCGAATGTGACTAATGATTGATGTGAACAAGCGCCAATATCGATAGTTTTAACTCGGATAGTGAATACTATATTGTGTTTGTAAAAATGAACAACTGAAATAAACCCATCGATGTGTGTGCAACTATTGTTTCAGATGGTTTTCATTTTTAATTTTTTTAATAAATAAAAGAATCATAATGAACTAAAAGTCATTTAGTAGATGATAAGGGATAATTTCATGTAATTTAACATGCACTCTGATTCCTAGTCATCAATATAGTGAACCCTACTAGAATGTGTTATTTATATATTTAACTTCACGCTAAGTCTCTTATCGGGTAAGCAGAAAGAACATTGAAAATTGGGCATATAATAATCATGTTGTATTACATGATTATTATACGCCCAATTTTTAACAGTGGTAGAGCCAAGCAGTTCGCTGCATGAATGGGCCGGCTCGACCGGTTAAATACCACGACCTCTCGGAAGACCGTCGTAAAGTGGCTCATGCCGCGTTTCGTTTGGTGAGAGAGGTACCCGGAGGCCCATTCCCCCCTTCCCCATCTTTTCCTCTCCCCTATTCCTTAAAGGTCGGCAACGCAACAGTAACACTATATGTGCTGCTGGTGTCCATGGGCGGCGTTGGTTGCTTACCATCAGGTGACACGCCCTGTTTGCCCTCCTATTCCATAAAAAAAAAATATAATAAAGTGTATGGTATGTAGTAACCACAGAAATAGATCAAGATCTTGATAATGGTAGTAACTAATGTACTATTTTTAATAACTATTGGTCACTTTAAGTGATTTTCTATATCTATCTCGTTTGTTTTTATAGCTCGTCACATCTCTTTATATCCGAAAGGATAGGCAGCAACCTGTGTGGTGCTGAAGCCTCTTGCTATTTCAACTCTGTCAGTAATTTATAGCACATAATTTAGGATTAGAATTAGATTTTTCTTTATTCAGTGGCAGGTTGCTATCTATGCCTATCTGTCCCGCTTTAAAACCAGAATACTAATCTTGATACATATGGTAAATGAGACAACATCAATATTACAATTAGCTAAGTAATACTATATTGATCTTTTCTAATCACTTAATTTAAAATTAAATAGAATTATCTAAGGTTCACTTCTAATTCAAACCGCGAGGATTCAAGTTATAATTAAGGTATCTACATAAAACAATCACTTTTTAACCGACTTCTTTCGAAAATAAGGAGGATGTTCTCAATTCGTCTGTATGTAAAACCGACTCCAAATATAAGCGACAATTGTAAATATTTTAATAGTTAAAGATGACTTTATTGAAATATAATATTTTGTATATTGTATTAAGTATACAAATTTGTTAGTTAAGTTTTTAATCGCTTTTTAGTTATGGATGTACTGTTTTCGTCTAGTTGAGATTGATTAAGGTAGTTGAGATTTTGTCGTTTGAGTTTCTCTTTTAGTAATTTGATTGTTATAAATTTCGATTACTGATAAATCGTATAGTAGGCATAAATAATAGGTTCCTCCACCAATTTCGTATTGACGAAAAATATTAACTCGACCTATCTATACCTTGGGGAATTAGGGCTTAAGGTTAGATAGGTACTAACAAAAACCGTTAGATGAATGTTATGGCAATGGACATAGAACCATTTAAATAATTCCACGGGGTCCTGCAAGCGAGTATATCTGTGTCTCAGATAAGGCTGCAGCTTAATGCTTGGATAGCAGTCAATGGCTTATCTCAATTTCAATTATTGTCCTGCTGTTTTCATTGGTTCCCTGCACAGATCAAGCGAGAGGACTCGATAGGGATTGGGAGGGGCTGGGATTCAATTGAAAGTTATGTCACATCTCTTTATATCCGAAAGGATAGGCAGCAACCTGTGTGGTGCTGAAGCCTCTTGCTATTTCAACTCTGTCAGTAATTTATAGCACATAATTTAGGATTAGAATTAGATTTTTCTTTATTCAGTGGCAGGTTGCTATCTATGCCTATCTGTCCCGCTTTAAAACCAGAATACTAATCTTGATACATATGGTAAATGAGACAACATCAATATTACAATTAGCTAAGTAATACTATATTGATCTTTTCTAATCACTTAATTTAAAATTAAATAGAATTATCTAAGGTTCACTTCTAATTCAAACCGCGAGGATTCAAGTTATAATTAAGGTATCTACATAAAACAATCACTTTTTAACCGACTTCTTTCGAAAATAAGGAGGATGTTCTCAATTCGTCTGTATGTAAAACCGACTCCAAATATAAGCGACAATTGTAAATATTTTAATAGTTAAAGATGACTTTATTGAAATATAATATTTTGTATATTGTATTAAGTATACAAATTTGTTAGTTAAGTTTTTAATCGCTTTTTAGTTATGGATGTACTGTTTTCGTCTAGTTGAGATTGATTAAGGTAGTTGAGATTTTGTCGTTTGAGTTTCTCTTTTAGTAATTTGATTGTTATAAATTTCGATTACTGATAAATCGTATAGTAGGCATAAATAATAGGTTCCTCCACCAATTTCGTATTGACGAAAAATATTAACTCGACCTATCTATACCTTGGGGAATTAGGGCTTAAGGTTAGATAGGTACTAACAAAAACCGTTAGATGAATGTTATGGCAATGGACATAGAACCATTTAAATAATTCCACGGGGTCCTGCAAGCGAGTATATCTGTGTCTCAGATAAGGCTGCAGCTTAATGCTTGGATAGCAGTCAATGGCTTATCTCAATTTCAATTATTGTCCTGCTGTTTTCATTGGTTCCCTGCACAGATCAAGCGAGAGGACTCGATAGGGATTGGGAGGGGCTGGGATTCAATTGAAAGTTATCTAAAATCTGACTCAAATTGAAACTATATTCAACATTATATGATTACTTTTATTTGCGAAATGTACTTTGCAAACGGTTGTTAAATGTTTAATATAATTTTCTCAGATGAATGATAGCGTCTGACGTGACGAACTTCATATCGGTTCAGGTTCAATAAGTGTTGCATTATTTATTGACCTTTATGATATTAAGAAGAAATAAATAAATTACATTGTTTACAATATATACAATTGAAAAACTAGGTGTAGTCAAATTTCTCCCCATCTCGGTCTACTGGCAGCGTGCCCAGAAGACTGGCCGCATTGCCACGCTGAATGGCAATGCTAATCCTGTGTGCGAAGAATAGACCAGGCCGCGAGAGGCCTCGATCGGTCTCTTCACTACATAGTATAAAACAAAGTCGCTTTCTCTGTCCCTATGTCCCTTTGTATGCTTAAATCTTTGAAACTACGCAACGGATTCTGGTGCGGTTTTTTTTAATAGATAGAGGGTGTCAACGGGGTGGTTTTGATCTATAATTCATGAATAGTGTAGTGAAAAAAAATGATAATTTTCAAGAATTGAAACTTTAATCGAAAACGCTGCCTAAACCCTAAGTGCTAAATCAAAACAATGTACTACATTATTATACACCTTTAAAAGGTCTATAAAAAAGTCCGCGAGGGCATATGTCTATGTCTTAGGGATAACCCACAATGACCATTATTATTTTTTTACTTTTTACGAGAAATAATGGCTTATTTACGAAGCAATTTTAAACATTACAGCATTAATTTTCATCCAATTAAGTGTCTTAAATAGATTGTGCTTTTAATATAGATTAATATAGCCATTTACAGCATGTAATTTAAACTAATATTTACGAAGATATTACAGTATTAACATAGCGGTACATAGCGGTTGCGTTTGCACGCCAAAACGCGTGCCGATAAATAGCACAAATTGAACTTTTTAAGATCCAAATATTACTAATTTATTTCTTTTGATGCGGAACGAAGTTCGCCGGGTCAACTAGTCTCTTTATAAAATGCACGAGTACTCAGGTCCCATGTCCCTAGAGTCTCAATCCCCAAACGGCTCAAATACAGTATGATGATAGTTCACTTCAATGAACAGACTGGATGTAAAAAGAGATTTTAAAAAAGAAATGATTACTTTTAACTGTAATAATAGTAATAAAATATTGTTGTCTGTAATGTGTATTTTATTTTAATTAGGTATGGAATGGACCTGAATGGCGCACGAAGAAAAAACGCCACACGAGAAACCACGAGTACATTGAAAGCGTGGTTAAATGAGCACAAGAAAAACCCTTACCCGACCAAGGGTGAGAAGATCATGTTAGCCATTATTACCAAGATGACGCTAACCCAGGTGTCGACGTGGTTCGCTAATGCAAGACGCCGCCTCAAAAAGGAGAACAAGATGACGTGGGAGCCAAGGAACAGGGTAGACGATGATGACAATAATAATGATGACGACGATCACAAAAGCAATGATGGAAAAGATGGATTAGGTATGCATAACTTTTTTTTCTGTTCGTTTGTATATTATCACACTGGTTCTTACAAGTTGGAGCCAACCTTAATTAAATGATGGGAATGAAAAGGTGGTATTCATTAGGGACACAAATATCATCAAGTAAATGGCGTTCCAATCATGTATTTCACTGAACTTACTAATTTTCTTTTAGATGGAAAGGATTCAGGAACGGGCTCCAGTGAAGATGGTGATAGACCCCAACAAAGATTAGACATGCTCGGACAAAGAACTGAGTCAGAATGGCCGGAATCTCGTGCTGACAGCGGCCCTGAGTCCCCAGAACCTTATGATAGGCCTATACATCCAGCCTATCAGCATTTACCGCCACGTGCTCCGCCAGGCAGCACCCCGGCATCGGCTAAGCCACGAATATGGTCACTGGCTGATATGGCGAGTAAAGAGGGCGAGGCGCCGGCACCCCCTTCGTCTGCAACAGCATTTTATCAGACGGCTGCTGCGGCAGCAGCAGCGCGACTTGCTCATCCTTACAGTCGACCTGAACTGTATCGCGGCCTGTATCCTCCGACCCATCCAGCGGACGTGGCCTTGCTTGAATACTCTCGATCGCTAGCGCTTGCTGCACCCGCGCCGGCGCCGCCAGCACCCTCACCATCCTCGTCTTCTACCTCATCGCTGGCCGAGCCACCTCCGCCTCCCCGCACCTGACCATCAGCCCTTCGCCCGCCGCTGGCGCATCGACAATAAGTGCGATATTTCCTGTTGATTACAGCGAAAAGGCTCTCTCAGTCTGTATATAGTTATAGACTTAAATAATATAAAATTTGTATAGGTATATATACGTATAAATACGTGATAATAATATTATTATGCACCGGTAGAGAAGCTTAGAATTGTGATAGTGGACACGAAGTAAGCCGACGCGAAGATGTGACGTGACTCCTCCACCTGCGCTGTTCGTGCCGCGAGGTTGACAGCTCACAAACGATGTCGACGTGGACACGCCGACTGACCGACAATACTAGGTGCTAAACACAAGTTGGACCTTACCGCATGTTGCTGTAGTTGATAATGAAAGTGACAAAAAATAAATAAAGTGATTTCATTCAGAAATAGGTATTAATATGTGTTAAGTTTCTGATAGATAAACAACACTGTTGTTTCAAACTATTATTTGTATGTATTTTAGTGTAAATTATTAATTTAATTTCTCCTTACATTTAGTGCTTATATTACGTCCAGTGTTTCTTTTGTTTGATAGTTTCTCAATTGTATCTAATATTCGAATTTTATTAATTATTTATTTGATAGATACGAGGTCAGTAGTATAATGAGTCGTTAATGTAAGTTTTAAACTGCAATTTATCAACCTATAGCAGATTTGTTGAGGATATCGGAATATCTGTGTAGTTTTTCTAGTCAGAAGACTATGATTGTCTGTGTTAAAATTTAATAAAATTACATAACTATTACTAAACTAATCTGCTTATTGTTTTAGTTGAGTACTGTAGATTTTACACGGTAAGGCTAAAAAGGCTCCTTTCAAGAATAATAATTCAGTTTTCGAAAAAAAAAACTCAAGCGTAACTAGTTTTATTTCATTTCATAATTAGAAGGCCGGCACATAACTCAGAATTAGGTGCAAAATTAAACAATTCGAGCTTATTAATTTCTCATTTTATATATTTTTTATACTAGTACGGCCATTCTATTTCTGTTACAAATTAAAGATCATCTAGATTTACGGCTGTCAAATGCAATCTATTGATTCTTCTTTCATTCGCCCAATTTGGATAGGCTATATTTATAAACGTACCCAACAACAGAGATGTAAGCTATTTCCTTCAAAGACATTAAACGTATTTTCTCATAGTTTTTAACATATTACAAGTAAAACATAATAATATTATATTTATAAAATCATATATGAACCTAATATTATTAATGTCGTCGCGCATAATTCTAGCCGACGGTATTGAATACAATTTCAAAATGATCGTTTCATGTTGCCCTGTTTATAATATTTTAAAAATTATTATGTGTGTACATAACACACCTAATAATATTATTATTTAGCAGTCAACTCCTTTCGTAATTTGATAAATCACCGTAAAAAATACATGTACAGTTAGTGTGCAAATTTAAAAAAAAATGTTTTTTTTAATTTGCACACTAAAACGTGTTCGAAATATAAAAAGTCTTATATCATGTTCAAATTTTAATGAATGTGTTCCTTTTTTAAAATCGTAACATAATTTACCGCCGTACTAGATGTAATAATTTTACCAAAAAAAAAAAAATGTATTTGATAATTAAAAACGAAAACAGCTACGTTTTAGCAAGGGTCTTGAAACAATAACAAACACAAAATAAACATATTCAATTACGGTACTTTGTTGTGTTATATTAGTATGATTTACGATATGTTTTTTACCAACTTGAAATTTAAATAATCCGTACAGTTATTAGTTTACAAATTAAAATACATTGTGTATTTAGTTCAAAATAGTTTTATAGTTATACATTGAAATTCATTATTATTGCTTTTGTGTTATACTCGTAATGTGTCTAATTTAAAAAGAGGTGTTATCTTTAACATACTTTTGTTTAAAACAATAAAATAAAAACCACTTTCATCACTTGAAGACACGTTCTGATTGTTTTCTGATGTTGCTAAGATTAAAAAAAAAAAAAAATCTCCCAGTTTAGTAGCAATCATAATTGTTATTTCTACATGTAAAAATTAAATGCAGTATATTTTAACAAAATTTCAAAATTTATTTGAAAGCCATCTTCATCATTAAATAATGAAAAAAAGTAGATCAATGATCTAGAATAGGAATTACAAACTATTATAATCGGGTCAGTGTAATAGGCAACATTTGACGTCTGTCAATTTTATTATTTTAATGTGATGATCTGCACAAAAACATCCATTAAAGTGAATTAATCGATATAGTCATGAAAATTTTAAAAAATCTTTGGGTAAATTCCTTGGGTAAATTTGGATTAGGAATTATTAATTTATTAATGCCCAACATTAATCACAACATGGTTATTAATTTACAGTGGTATTTCTTCAGAAGTAATCGATACATTTGATTCTACTTATCAGCGTTTGAATTTTAGAGTAACATCCCTACCGTTTAAAAAAGTTGGTGATTAGACGACGCAACATGGTGACGACGTTCAGTTTGTTAAATCAGAAATTATTTTTTATGATTAGAATTATTTTTATGTGAAAGCAAATAATGAATTACTTGTATCGGTCATCATTACAATAAATTGTCATTGTAATTGAAAAAAAAATAACAAGTAAATTAAAATGTGCAGTCCTAACAAAACGCAAAAATATATTATTTCCTGCCCGCCGTTACAAGTTTACATTGTTAAAATTTTGATGAACTGTCAAATATTACCTATTAAAATGACCCGACTCTATTAAATATCTTTTTATCCTTGCAAAAAAAAGAATTACTCATTTCTCTACTTATTTTTTTTACGATTGTTATGTGTCAGTGTTTAAAAAAAAATAGTATAAAAACTTTTTACTAATTTATTTAAAAATTTCATAAGTACATATTTCATTTGAAGCATCTATTTTATTGAGGCAGTATGAGGATATTGTTTTTATTTTTTCGATAGTTACAAATCTACTATACTAAACTATGTTACTTTTACTTATGTGCAATAATATAGATAATTTAATCATTACAGTGATTTATTGAAGTACTTAATTTAACACATACATATTGTAAAAGATAAACACGTCATCACACTTCAGAATCAATACTGAAGGCTATTTCTGCTACAAAATATTGATTTAATTGGATTACCTGCCCTGGGTTCTGCCTGAATGAAGTTCTGAGCACCTTTCTAGCGTTCCATATACGAACCGATGAATCCATTATTTGGCCTCGCATAGTGTGCTTAGCTACATTCTATTATGTATTTCTATTCTTTTCCTTACAAGAATACTTCCAAAAGCTTTCCTAGATCCAAAAAATCAAAACAATTTTTATCTGAAATCGTTCAGTGATTTAAGCAAAAAAAGATAGCAAGTAGACCGTTACGTTCAATTTATGCTAGTTAATGTTTATCTGCTTTTTCTAAATAAATACATCTTTATATTTAAATAATAGTTTTTTTTTAAGTGTGCAATCATTTAAATAACATCTCTATGTGGAAATAGCAAGCTGAATAAAAAAAAGAGATAGTTATTGGATAGAAATTTTTGGACGAATATTTTATTTAGGAAATTTTAAATGCTGATTGTTAAGGGATCTATCTATATTTATATATAATAAATTTGACTAAGAATAAATATACTTTTAAGATAATTAATTACACACTAATCTTAACTCTGAAAAATGGTTAGAGTTCCTTATTATTTTAATTGGAAAATACATGATTCTGGTAAACTTTTTTTTTGCTGAATAATTAAGATATTTTTTTTTTGTTATTTTTTCATGTTTTTCATTTCCTAGATTAGTTTTAACTAATATGATTCAAGAAAATCTTTGTAGTATGTTTTTTTTTTGTACAAAATCTTTTTATAGAGTCACTTACATCAGACAGTGGGTTTTGCATATTAATACCGTGGTTTCGTACCATTAGGTACTTTTTAGCTACATTCAAAGGTGATAATAAAATATTACGCAAATGGCTTAGCGTTACTTTCACTTGTTCTATATATGTAATTATTATTAATCAAATATTTCACTGGCATTTTCATAATTATTTTTAAAAAACTGTAGCCCGTTTATATAATAATATATATATTATTTAAAGTCATACTTAATTCATTATATAATAAAATATTGACAATATATATATATACAAATTAAATACTAGATGGTATCATAATGTTTATAAATAAAAAAGAAATATAGTTTCAAAATGATAATAAAAAAATTCAAATTAATTCAGCATTTTATATATTTGGCGAGGAATATTTAATTACCCTATTTCATAGCATGACCGTTTATTTATCCAGTCAAAGTAATGTGGCTCGGCAAAATAAAATAATATAACATAACATAACTTCACGCCTTTTGTTACCTGAAGGTGTAGGCAGCGGCTGTTAAGCCTCGTCTCGCCGTTATGTTTACGTCCCAAATGGAATAGATGGCGAACCTATGGCCATACCGGGCGCAAAGTTTGTCAGTCATCGATATTTATCACACATAACTTCCGAAAACAATTTCGGAAAGTTATTGGCGTGAGCCAGTATCTGGAATCGAACCCGGACCTCTGGATCAGAAGCCGTGTGCTCGACTGCGCCACCGAGACTTTAAATATATTATAATATATATAAATAAAAATATTTTTTTAGTGCCGAACCTTGGAAGGAAATCTCACTTGCTCAGCTTGGACATTCAGACAACAATAATATATATACATGTATATATATTTAGCGTTTTATTATTAATAATATTTCACAAATTATTACTCAAGCCTTACTGTGTAGAAGAAAAAAAAAGTATATTTTTTAAATAATTTACTAGAGGTTTGTTATAATAAATAGAATGTTTTCACAGAACCACGATGTATATATATACACACAATTATATATATATATTAAATACATATAATGGCCTTGTATACAACTGTATACTTGATTGAGTTTTTAAATGAATAATTTACATATTGTCTTTAAAAAAAAACTGTTTTTTTTTTTCATATTTTTTTCAATATTGTAGAGACTGAAAGTCCAACATTGAGTCTATAGTTTTGTATATAACGTCGCTGTTTGTAAGTATATTATATAGTAATTATAACTTGAGTATTTAAGAATACTAAATGCAATAAATTTTCTGTATTAGGATGTATAAATATATATACATTTTTTTTTCCTTTTTCTTTTAATATTTTTTTTTCGTTTTGTTGTAAATAAAAAAAAATATAGCTTGGAGATGTTGTGTCTTCAGTGTAAGTAGTTTTTAATTGACAACGAAATATGTTATTAAATTACACATTGAATGAACCACGTGACACATATTTTATATTACACGTGCGCGATAAGTTGAGACACGACTGCAATGCAACCGTCCGCCTGCAACGCCTATATATTCCCCTCAAGCTCCGGCGTTGTACTGTTGGCAAAGACATTTCTTTTTAATATTTTAGTCTAGTACACTGGTTTACAAAAACAATAATGAATAATTTTTGTCTTTAAAATATTTATGCCTCAGTCCGCACGGTCGTAATAGCTTAATAAATTTGTATAATAAATATTAAACGGCGTTGTTACGAGTACAAGAATCGCTACGTTAAAATAACGGATGGAAGATTGTTGTGATAGCTTTTTTGAAACAGTAGAACAATGCGTCTGTGACATCGCCGCCCCCCAGGTCTCAATTTATCGCGCACGAGTTATACCAACACTGTATACTTTATAAAATCATTGTTAGTTTAAAATTGTAACACCATAGTAGTGCCACTTCGTCGACAGCAGTTTTGTAGATTTGGAGCATGATTCAGTAAAATAAAAAAAAATTGAAAAATTAAAGATGGTTTAAGTGTTCTTTATTACAAAGTGACTATTGTTGAATTTAATTACTTATTGTATTTAATTTTCATAGCTTCAAACGTCTTTTGACCGTTTTAAACCCAGAAAAATTGTGTGAATAGATGCAATAAAATTTAATACAGAAATATATTTTTTGTTTTTTTTTTTCGTATTATTCTCTTATAAAGTATTTGTGTGTGTGTGTGAGTTAATAAAATACTACTAAGCTATTATTTTTGAAGAAATAAGAGATTATTAATCAAACTCTCTGACGAGTATTTTATTGATTTACAATTTTTTTTTTTACTATTTTTTTTCAAAATGATCTCGTTTGCGCGTTCTTTTCCTGTGCTTTTCTTTGCTGCTTAAAGTTACTAAATGCTAAACACAAAAAACTATTGGACATTACCCCAATTACATCCAGATCAGTACTGTCAGCAAAATTGCTTCCTTAAAAACGTTTAATTCTTTACTTCAACTGTTGTACAGACTTCATAGTGTTATCGACTCTACAAATATAATTAATTCACTGTGTTGTTATAAGAATGCCATAATAATTATATAACATAACATAACTTCAAGCTGTTAAACCTCGATTCGCCGTTATGTTTACGTCCCAGATGGAAATAGGTGCGGACCCATTGCCATACCGGCCACAAAGTTTTCAGTCATCGATATTTATCACACATAACTTTCGAAGTTAATTTCGAAAAGTGATTGGTGTGAGCCAGGTTTCGAACCCGCGTCATCTGGATTTAGAAGCTCGACCACTGGACCACCGATACTCTAAATATAGTTAAATATAAAATAAAAGTACAAGCGGTGGTAATTGTAAACTAAACGATGATAACTTAATTTGTTTGTGTCAAATGTAGGTGGAAACTATTGTCAAACTTCAATCACAATTGTCTTAGTAGGTATTTACTTCAAATAATCTCCAGAAAATCAACTATGGAAGACTGGATTCGAACTCGGAAAACACCACGAAGCCCCTTACGACACCAACAGGAAGAGATGAAGTGATACTCTTCTTTACAGCAGTGGCACATGTCGTTTTCCCGATTTTACTACAAAATCGGGAAAAATACATATATACCTATATAACTTCACACTAAGTGCCTGGCTGGGTAGGCAGAGAGAATAGAGTGCCATAAGCCACGATTATTTTACACTTTACGCGCTTCACTGTCTTTCATAACTCTTGTCACACACGCTTGCCTGTTTTTATGGCTTCTTACATCACCTACCTCAAGGACTCGATCAATTTGGTCATTGAAAGCGTGTTGTAGCCGTCCTTGACTCTAACATACTTCCGCTTTTGCACTGTATATGTGCTTAGTCACTTCGTACACATTATTTCTGCATGTCCGAATCCTAGGAATATTCTTTACTTTTACAGCGACTCTCATCCAATCCAATTTCCTTCCTTACAACCTTGTTTTTAACGCGGTCAGTGAGCGTCACTTCGTAAATTTTCGTGCCCTTACTTTGACAGCGCTTACACTACGTTCAAGCACACTCTGCCATACCCAACTCGGGCTTTCATATGTTACCGCTGGATTCAGTTTATGATAGACATTCCAACTAATAATAATTATGTTCAATACCGAACTTACTGAACTGAGTACATTAAATTAGGATTGATAAATTTCGACAATATAATTACTTAATCATTACATAGTATAAAACAAAGTCATTTTCCGCTGTCTGTCCTCTTATATACTTAACATAACATAACATAACTTCACGCCTTTTGTTACCCGAAGGTGTAGGCAGCTGCTGTTAAGCCCTTATATACTTATATCTTTAAAATTAGGCAACCGATTTTAATGCGGTTTTTTTAATAGTTAGAGGGTGTCAGCGGGGTAGTTTTGATCTATAATTCATATAAAAATAATGTTGTAAAGAAAAAAATGTAATTTTCGAGATTTAGCACTATGATTGCAAACGCTGGCTGAACCCTAAGTGATAGATCAAAACAATGTTCTACATTATTATACACCTTCAGAAGTTCTATAAAAAAATTTGCAAAAATGGCATATGTCTATCTCTTAGGGATAACCCACAATGACCATTTTTATTTTTTTACTTTTTACGAGATATAATGGCCTATTTACGAAGTGATTTTAAACATAACAGTATTCATTTTCATCCAATTAAGTATCTTAAATAGATTGTGCATGTAATATAGATGATCCTGGCCCTTTACAGCATGCAATTTAAACGAATATTTTCGAAAATATTGCAGTATTAACATAGCGGCACAAATTGAACCTCCTTATATCCAAAATTTACTAATTTATTACTTTTGATGACGAACAAAGTTCGCCGGGTCAGCTGGTATGTAATAAATAGTAATAATTAAGTCTCGGTGGTCCAGTGGTCGAGAACACGGCTTCTGAACCAGTGGTCGCAGGTTCGAATGCTGACACTGGCTCACACCAATGACTTTTCGAATTTGTTTTCGGAACTTATGTGTGATAAATATCGATGACTGAAAACTTTGTGCCCGGTATGGCAATAGGTTCGCCACCTATTCCATTTGGGACGTAAACATAACGGCGAGACGAGGCTTAACAGCCGCTGCCTACACCTCTATGTTATGTTATCTGGATAATATTTTTTCAATAAAAATGCTAACAACTTTTGCCATACAAAAGGTTAGCCACCTATTTCATTGGGGACGTAAACATAACGGCGAGACTGCCTACACCTTCGGGTAACAAAGGCGTGATTATGTTACATGTGTTATGTACTAATAATTATAAATCAATCAACTATCCTAGTTTATATATATATAAAATAAGTTAGCTTGAAATGCCGTCTGCGTAATTAGACATCAAAGCACTTGGGTATAAACACTTCATTTTGAATGTGCACGATTCCTTTAAGCATATATTTATATGTGTACTAGCTTTTACCCGCGGATTCGCTCGCGTTGAAGCCATTCAATAAGTATCAAAGATCAGTAACATAGAAATGAATTAATATGATAACTCTATTTTATTGCTCTATTTATTTGATTATCAATTTTTAAAATTACAACATGCAATGACGGTTAAAAACTCTTTATTTTAAAGAACAAACGGTAAAATACTATTCTCTGTAACAACTTTATCAATTTTAAAAGCTTTTATTTAACTTGCACTGTATGTATGTATGTATGTAAGTATGTATGTTCGGTGGAATCTTGCAACTCAATTTTGAAGTAGATATCTTCAACCGATTGAGCTGAAATTTTGTATACACGTTTACTTTGAATGACAATGCATGATATGATGTGTGACATTATTCTATATCTAATATGGCGGACCACCCAAGATGCAGGATTGGATATTTTGAATGCATTTCTGCAATATGGGTATCAAACGAAAGGGCTCATTAAGTGTAACTCAAAAAATAATATGACGTCATTCTAAATCCAATATGGTGGAATATCCAAGATGGAGGAAAACATATTTTAAGCTTCTGTACAATATGGGTATCAAATGAAAGGGCTCATTAAGAGTACCTTAAAAAATAATGTCACGTCATTCTAAATCCAATATGACGGATCATCCAAGATAGAGGAACAGTTTTTTTTAATGCATTTCAACAATATGGGTATCAAATGAAAGGGCTTGTTAATAGTAACTCGAAAAAAAAATGCACGTCATTCCAAATCCAATATGGCGGGAAAAATATTTGCATTTCAACAATATGGGTATCAAATGAAAGGACTTGTTGAAATTAACTCAAAAATAATATGACGTCATTCTAAATCCAATATGGCGGATATTCCACCATATTTGCATTTCTACAATATGGGTATCAAATGAAAGGGCTTGTTGAGAATTACTCGAAAAATAATGTGACGTCATTCTAAATACAATACGGTTGACCATCCAAGATGACGGCATACATATTTTTGATGCATTTCTACAATATGGCTATGAATTAAAAATCATCATTGCGATTAAATGGAAAAGAAAGCTCCAAGCTGAAAATGAATTAGATGATCTTCTTATTGAAGAGCTGGACTGTTTGAAATTAAGCGGTAAACTAACTTGCAATAATGATGCGTTGATTGAAATGACACTAACCTAGCCAGCTATAACTAAAAATAAAAAATAAATTAAAAGCAAAAACCCTTTTTAAAGAAGCTTTTATTTAAGCACTCTAAAAATAAGAAAATAATATTTCCTTAAAAATTTCAAGTATCAACTTAGAGCCTGAGTGTGTACAATTTATTTAATAATAAAAGCTTGTCGCGAGGTTTGTTCCCCTATCAGTAGGTAATTAAATTGCAATAGATAATATAGTAAAGTTAGTGGATTAATTTACATGACTGTTTTGCCCATTTCTTCTCATGACAATCTTACACTCAGAATCGTCCGTGCGTTTTTGTTCCAAGGATGCAATTTTCCCAAGCGCTTGTGTTTTAATATGTTATGCTTTAAATATAATTATAAGTTAAATATCTGTATTTACGGACTATATTTAACTGTGTGTGAAGACCCATGAAAATATAGCTATTTTGATTTGATTTGACATTATAAAATTAGTACAGTTTATTTACAACTAGCGCGACAAGCTTTTATTATTATATAAATTGTACATACTGAGGCTCTAAGTTGATACTTGAAATTTTTAAGGAAATATTATTTTCTTATTTTTAGTGCTTAAATAAAAGCTTCTTTAAAAAGGGTTTTTGCTTTTAATTTATTATAAGATATAAATGCAGAGTATTAATGTAAGATTTTTTTTGAAGACTATATTATAAGTTTTTCCTTGAGGTGCAAATATATGTAAATTAAAGAAAGAAAAGAGAAAAATACACGTATCCTTTGTCTATCTAATACCTCAAAAAATATGTGTACAAAGTTTCATGATTTTCGGTTGAGTAGTTATCGCGTGAAAACGTAACAAACAAACTAACATTCACGTTTATATATTAGTAAGGATACGTAATTGGGCCGGACTCTAACAAAATATACATTCATCATCGACTTATGATCCGTTTGATGTTACCATGTCCGGTGTGACGTCACAACTTACTGATATGTCGCCTTGCCTCGTAATTTACTCAAGTGTTATAGCATGAAAGGAGATTTTCTTATAATTTACATATCAGTAGTAAGTATTAAATTAAAATATGATTATAAGGCAAATAGTGGAAGGCCATTGACATAAAAACTGCAAAAGCAAGGTATGTAAGAACAGTCAATGAATCTTCCTAGAATTTTTTGTAATGTGTTTCTAACAATTAAAAAAAATGCCCGATATGGATAGCAAAAAAATATCACGCCAAATTCTTGCAAGGTAAGCAGAGGGAACAGAGCGATTTTTACACGCCTCACTCGCTTCGTTGACTTTCATAGCTCTTTTCATGCACGCGCGTCGATTTTTAAGGGTCCTAACATCACCTTCCTCCAGAACATTATTAATTTTATTTGTATTTATTAAAAGTAATATAGTCTCGGTGGCCCAGTGGTCTAGCATACGGCTTCTGATCTAGAGGTCCGGATTCGAATCCTGACACTGGCTCACACCAATGTCTTTTCGCAATTATTTTCGGAAGTTATGTGTGATAAATATTGATGACTGAAAACTTTGTGCCCGGTATGGCAATAGGTTCGCCACCTATTCCATTTGGGACGTAACATAACGGCGATACGAGGCTTAACAGCCGCTGCCTACACCTTCGGGTAACAAAGGCATGAAGTTATGTTATATATTATGTAAAAGTAATATTTCAAAAAGGAGGACAAGTTAGTCGCTGGCTCTTAAGGTAGGTAGGGTAAGGTGAGATATGGGGGGGATTATAGAAGCGTTTTTAGTGTAAATATTTCTCGATTTTGTTTATTTGCAATTTATCTATATTTATTATTGTGCAATCCTGACTGGAACTGGATTTCTAAGTTATGAATTTTTTTGAGAAATATACAAAGTATTGTTTCGATAATTCGATACTTACACTACTCAAAGTCACTAATTAAGTGTCGACAGTTTAATTATAAACAACAACGGCGATATAGCTTAACGACAATTACACTGAGTAGGTACTAGGCAGAATAGTTCTTATTTAAGTCACTTCACCATCTTATGTTATGTAAACATAACACGCTTAATTTGATTGTTGTGGTTGGTGTATCTGCTTAGTCTGGTTACAAAGCTGGGACTTTATGGTTGAGAAGCAAGGTGTTTGAACTTTAAACCACTGATACGACAAATTTAATATTCATTGAAAAATATCCAAACGACACAACTAAAAAAAATTTTTTCGTTTAGTTTTCATTTACTCCAAATCGAAGCAAATTCTTATAACAGCGAAAAATAACAAACAAACACACACATATGTATATATATATAACACGACATGTTAACAAAAAATATTCATTAAAATCTTACACTCCGATCTCGAACAGTCACAATTAACAAAGTACCTACATAATTATAACGTAGCGGAACAATTTCATTATAATTATATTAAAAAAAAAACTAATAATATGAACAAAAAAATATATAGGTATTTATACAGACAGACTTTCCCAAGGCCAATCAACATTTTTATGGAAGTGACTCACGCGGTACGCACACAATTCAATTACAAACTCTCACGTAGCAATCACGAGTCTTTGTCACATCTAGATGCCATGATTGTTGAATCTATGCCGGACTGTATCGCCGTCATTCGATTCAATAATATAATAATAAAGTTATCGAAATCGATTCATTATTGTTAAAAGCAAATTCTAACGTCGCATGGCAATAAGTGACTTGAATATTTCATTGAACAACATCTCAGATCAATAATACGACGCTGACCGACAAGAGAATATGGAAAAAAATAAAGAAAAAAAAAAGTTTTTTTTTTTTACAAAGGCGTTCAAAGCAACGTGTTGTGTAAATAGTTCAACATGTTTCTCCAACAAAGAAATCTTAATAGCCGATGACGGGCCAAAAGTCGTACACAACAATCTACGTCTTGATTGCTTATAATTTTATGTACACACTTGACGGTAAGGTGCTCTGTAATAAAGCCCCACTTCCTTTCGATATAACTCAAAGTTGTGAGCGCAGGCTCTCGAAAATTTGTAAGTTATGTTTCTGTTTATAAGATTAGCATAAAACATGGTTATCTATAGCATGCCTGGTTGCTAAAGCGTTGTTCCAATGTCCCGATACAGTCTCATTTTACAATATTTGTTACAATCAAATAACAACTTTAACTATATACATTTATAGTTGAATATTATCGATGAATTGTAAAAAGAATCCTCGAGTCAGGAATTCCGATTTCGTTGCCGGGGACTGCTATGCCATCTGAAATATTGGACATCTCCATCTTGCCCGGTGTTTTGTTCTTTCTGTGATCGGAAACAATGAGTCGGAATCGTCAAGGGAATGTATGCATACTTTAATAAAATATGCACGAAACCAACATATCAGTAAACTTACAGTACAGTTTTGTACATGTGTTGTAAGAATTGTATAAAAATGAATATTAAATTTCTATAATCACTAACTAAATGAATATAAAACTTTTCAAAAAGTGTTAACGTATATAACACAATATCATGTATAGACAAATATGTGTGTGTGTATATATTCTGTATATAAATATATCGTTTTATATCTACATAAATTAAAAACAAGTGTTTCATATTTTTTTTTATTTAAATTAAATATACAGTTTAAAATTTATCTTTCGCCTTATCTGTATCGTGATCTTTCTAAGGTTGGCAAAAACCGAATCAAACTCTATAGAGAATGAATATTTTAAAGTTTTATAGTTCCTGTTACATTTATTATTGTGTTAGCATTTTGTTATTCAACTTGTTTATTAACATTTATGTATATTAACTACATTGTTCTTGTTCACAATTAATTCATAATCAATTATTTTATGTATAATATTAGCTTAATAAATATACAAGTATGATTAGTATGAGAACTTATTTTATGCTACCTACTTTACTTTTATATATTTTTTCTTTTTTAATGCCAGTTTAATTTTGATTGATCACCCAGTGTTATTAACGACCGCGATTTTCATCACTTTATTAGACAAGAAAATTTTATCATCTTTACTTTGAACACTATCTTACTATTTCGCGACATATTTTTTAAAAGATTCTTAAAAAGTCATTCATATATTTCAACTTTATTGCAAAACAATTGTCCCCAATTTAAAATTAAAAAAAAATATGATTCACTCAAATAAATATTATCATTTTGATAAACATGTCTGCTTTATTATAAGTCAGTATATCGATTGTATCAGCTAACAACCCTGAATATGAACCTAAGCCTCCCACCCAATTCTATGGGGCATCTGAATGATGGCATGTTTTTGTTTCTTTTTTTTATTATTTGTTTTTTTTCTTTTTTTTTGGATTCCATGTCATCGGAACGATTGTGGTTAGTTCTCCCTATGATTTATCGACGTCCATAATACAAATACGACATAACATTATGCGATTCTTTATTTCTTCTTTAAGCCATATTAGTATTCTACCAACAATCCCGTCCTTCATTGGTTTTGTCATACCGACTAAATGTTATTTTATTGGAATTTCAAAGTAAACAATTGTTGATTTAGTGTTTTTTTTCTCATAGACTTTATTTATATATGTATATAAATATATATAAATATATATGTGTGTATAAATTAATGCAGGACCTCAATCAATTTTGACCGGGATGAATAGTATATTAGGGACCTCTCATGAATAAAAACATATTGGTATAATGTTTCGGAGTTTGATTTGAAATACAACTTAATTTGTAGTTAATAATTAATAACATTCAACTGAATGACTTATATGTTTTCGTAAACTTATTTGTTTTTCAAATTCACACTTTTTGTACCTGAAGGTACAGGCAGCGGCTGTTATGAGTCAACTTTCAGAATTTTGATGCGAAGGCTCGACCGGTAAAATACTACGACATCTCAGACTATGGGCGTAACACTTTAAGCCTATACTCTGAGATCTGAAACGCAGCATGAACCAATGTTCATTCTGCGTTTCACTCTCCTTTCTCCACTCCATATCCAACTTCTTCCTTCTCCCACCAATCAAAACATTCTCAAGGAGAGTTAACTTTAGATCGGTGGCTGGTCATAAAACCGCAGACAAATCTTTTGACAACACGGATAGTTCGCAAGCATGATATGTTGTGCCGACCCCCCATTAAAATGGGATAGGGGAAGGAGAATGAAGGAACTTCCGAGTAGGCATTGGTGTAAACCCGGATTCGATACCACAGCTTTTCAATTCAAAAGTGGAGAGCTCAATCTCCAGACCAACGAGAAGACTAGACTTGTTAATATCTAATTGATTTATAGTTTATTTCTGTATATAATTTTGTTACCGAGCTTAAGAATAACGTGGTGTATTATATACACATATAATATATGTCGTTGATCGTATTGTGGAGTGAAAGAATCCTAACAAGTGTTCGTGATAAATCTCTTACAGCACGCATGGCTATTAATTGACTATTGACACTTCATAGCCTGGACTCGAATTGTTTATGTGGTCAAGCAGGTAATTTTCTGCAGCCACACTACTCACTCAACTATTTATATAGGAACTTAATTCCAAACACTCAATCAAAAATTGTTAGCATTTTTATTGAAAAAATATTATCCAGATAACATAACATAGAGGTGTAGGCAGCGGCTGTTAAGCCTCGTCTCGCCGTTATGTTTACGTCCCAAATGGAATAGGTGGCGAAACTATTGCCATACCGGGCACAAAGTTTTCAGTCAACGATATTTATCACACTTAACATCCGAGAACAATTTCGAAAAGTCATTGGTGTGAGCCAGTGTCGGGATTCGAACCCGGACCTCTGGATCAGAAGCCGTGTGCTCTCCCACTGGGCCACCGTGACTGTTTTATTATCCAGATATTCATATGAATTTTGTATTGAAATGAATTCATATTAATATTTCTGGTAGAACGTATCTCATTTGTGATATTATATGTAAAGAATATCGAAGGTGATAGAATGACTAAGCAGATATACAGTTCAAAAACAAGAATGACATCTGTATCGAAGGACCATGTATTGTGTGATCGTGATGTGTAAGAAAGCCTAAAGTTACAAATGACATGTTAACTATTTAAGATATGTGAGAACATGGTCTTGTAGCACTCGGAGCTTTCTGCCTACCTCACAAAGGCAATAAGCGTGATGTTTATAATGCGCAGTATTTAAGCATAATTCTCACCATATGCTTTTAAATTATCTGTATTATGTAACAGTCTGCTAACAAACGGGTAGGTAGAAGATAATAATTAAAATATGTATACAGGTATTTTTCGAGTTACTTCAACATTCCACGTAACTATCCATTGTGAAGCACACAAGTTCAAATCTCTACAATAACCGAAAAAAAAAGCACACAAACGTTATCTTTCACGTATATTATAATAAAATTCGAATTAATAAAATATACATACAAATATATATTTTCAAGGTATATTTCTTATTATAAATAAAATATTTGTTTAAAGATTCTGCCAGCTATCCAAAGGTACTTAGTGGAAAAGTATAGTTGTTTTCTTAATGAGCTAATGTCGGCCAGTAAACATTTTTATGTCTCTCTTTATAGTAGGTTTTAAATTAACTAAGCACTGTAAACACAATATAACTATTTTTTTTTTAAAGTTCGTTAGTTACTTTTTATATTAATTATTCACCGAGAATCTCTCGTGTAATTATATGTTAATATATTTATATTCACATATAAACGTATACACAACATATTATACAAAAATATATATATATAAATGTACATTTATATATTTTATTATAATCTTAGTAATTATGTTAAATCTTTAAACGGGTCCGAGTACAAATCAGGGCGTGAAGTTCAAATTTTCATTTGGCATGCCAGTGAAGGTTGGTGTTGGGATCTCGGTGTGTAATTTGAAAGTGACCCCTAAATCCACGGCCACTCTATATACAGATAATTCCCTATTTGCATATTAACAAGAAATTTTGCTTTGGCAATACCCCGAAAAATTTCCGACTGACGAATGCGAAACGAACAGGTGAGGGTGTGGGGTGCGAGGATGGTTGTGGGGTTTCGGGTGGGGGTTCCAAGGAATTATTTTGGTATATTCCTCAAATTCACGCCACACCGCTCCTTCCTGATGCGGCTTAAGTTGAAGCCAGATTAAGTTAGCTAGTGTTCATGAATGATCTTAATGATTTTTAAGAGATATATTACTATGCATTTTTTATACAATCGTATGTGTTGTATAAACGAGCAGGCGTGTCACCTGATGGTAAGCAACCAACGCCCCCCACGGACACCAGCAACACATATATAATGTAATATCACAGTCTAGAATATCCAAAATTATTTACTTTTACATATTATAATAAAAAAAAATTATTGTAAACTTACCTACGTTTTAATATATTGTTGGACCGGAATTAACGTCATGTATCAGATACATATCTATATGTATGCATAATATTTTATATGTAACTGTCATAATAATTGCTAGCTGAAGCCGCAAATCTGAGGGAATAAAAAAGAAGAGGGGATAAAAAAAAATATTTAAATCAAGACTAGACTGAGTTCATCATTATTATTATTAAGGGATGGGGAGGCAAATGAGCATGAGTGTTACCTGATGGTAAGCAACTAACGCCGTCCATGGGTACCTACAACACAGATATTGTTACGGTTGCGTTGCCTGCGTTTAAAATGGTATAGATAAGAGGTCGGAAGTGCGATGGGAAGGGGAGCGGGGTTGCCTCTCTCGCCGAGTAAATCGCGACCTGAGCAATTTTACGGCGAATGGTCGTTGTATTTTACTGATCGAACCGGCCCATTGAGGCAGCGAACTGTGTGGCTCTAACACTGTAGTAATTATTACATTCATTATTTATTTGAATATTACAAACAGACACTCCATTTTTATTTATATGAAAATGTTTATACAGTTTATTAAAGTTGGAGTTAGACAAATATGACATTTATGGCTTTTGAAATGCTTTTCATAGATTTAATGATTCTATCTTAATATAAGTCTAAGCGGTAATTATTTTATTACCTTATAATGAAACAGACAGACAAACAGATTCATTAACTTGTCTATAATTTAATATACACATAAATATCGTTCGCTGCATGAATGGGCCGCCTCAACCCGTAAAGTATCACGACCTCTGAGAAAATCGACGTAAGATAAATCATGCCGCATTTGCTTCGGTAAGGGTAGTACCACACGAGTTCACCTCCACATCCTACTCACGAGCCCAGTCTCTATCCCATTTTAAAGATCCGTACGAAACCGAGACACTGTCTGTGACCATGGTCGGCGCTAGTCACTTAACACCATTTGAAACGTTGGGGATCGAACCTACCAAGTTCCATTTAGGATGATTCTCTGATCGTTATATGATCCTCTGTTTGATACTTTATCCTGAATAAAAACTAGTATGAAAAAGAGCCAGTGACTTTATACATAACATAACTTCACGCCTTTTTCTACCCAAAGGTGTACACTGGTTGTTGAGCCCCCTGTCGCCGTTATGTTACGTCCCAAATGGAATAATAGGTGGCGTCAGTCATCGATATTAATCACACATAAATTCCGAAAAAAATTTCGAAAAGAATTTCGAAAAGAAATTGGTGTGAGCCAGCATTCAAACCCACGACTTCTTGATTCGAGCGAGGTGCTCGACCACTGGACCAACCAACTAGTTTGTTTAAGTTGTTAACCTTAAACATTAATTATAATATAACACATAACATAACATAACATAGCTTCACGCCTTTTGTTACCCGAAGGTGTAGGCAGCGGCTGTTAAGCCTCGTCTCGCCGTTATGTTTACGTCCCAAATGGAATAGGTGGCGAACCTATTGCCATACAGATTATAATTATAATATAATAATACATATCCTAATCTTAAAAAGGTTAAATTCTATACAAGTGAAATAGCCAAAAATGTATCGGTACTAATTCCCAAGTGATTTACTTAACATATATTTAATTAATTTTCGGAAGTTGAAGTGTGATAAATATCGACGACTGAAAACTTTGTGCCCGGTATGGCAATAGGTTCGCCACCTATTCCAATTGGGACGTAAACATAACGGAGAGACAAGGCTTAACAGCCGCTGCCTATACCTTCGGGTAACAAAAGGCGTGAAGTTATGTTATGTTATACGAATACCATTTCTATTTTTATTTATCTATATTTTAGCTAACAAAAGCGTAAATAATATGATAGGATTATATTGACTGTCTTCTGTCTTTGGTCCACTAATACCCCCTGTCTGGCACGAACAGATAACGTGAAATACTGACTATTGACTAACCCTCCTTCTGACGCAACCGGGTAAATAAATACTACATAGAAATTAATAAATTCCTATTAGAAAAAAAATAACCTTATGCTATCTTAAACATACATACATATATAACTTGACGCCAAATCCCTTGCGGGGTTAATAGGGAGAACGGAGCGCCATAAGGCATGATTCTTACACACCTCACTCGCTTCGTTGACTTTCATGATCATTTCCATGCATGCGCGTCGATTTTTCAGTCTCCTAATATCACCTTCCTCCAGAACACGTTCTATTTGGTCATGGACTTCTACATCCATTCGATTTTGCATTGTATATCTGCTTAGTCAATCTTGCATCATACAACCTTTCTACATGTCCGAACCATCGGAGTATGCACTTTATCTTAAACATACGTAAGCTATATAGGAAAGGACTGCTAGACATTGTTCTGCGAGTATATAGGTCCGAGGAGATCTTAGGTTAAGGTATATGGTTACTCTTTTTGATGTTTAAGAGGCTTGGCAGTATGGAAAAATATTGATGTTCATTCCATGGTCAATTTAGGGTCAATTAGTACTGATACGTAAATTAAACAAATACAATTATTTCTGCTCACTATACGTTTGATGACAGATTAATGAATAGTTAAGAGCAAAATTTCAATTCAAGAAAATATCTCATACATATATATATGTATTATATATACATCTAGCTATAAATTTAATTAATGTTGTTACTTATAAACTGGTGATTTACATAAAAATGTAGTATTAACAATGCTTACTATTTCAGTATTTTTTTTTTCATTTCATTTATAATTACATTCGTACACACCATTATATTATTATTATTTTTAACTGCGTTACATTTATATGCAAACCAAACAACTATTAAGCGTTACATTTGAAAAAAAAAATATTAATACACGAACGCGGAGAGCATATCCCTTTAATTATTTAATATGACTATCTGGTTGGTATAGCTGAGACGTGTCGTCGTTAATTACGCATACAAAAAGGGGATACGTCGTAATAACTGCCACACCATGTTAGGACCGGCTCATTAGCTCTTTAACTTGAGATGACAGCTCCGTAAATAGTAAACACAGTCGTCTACTTCTGAAAGTATATTATTATTATTTATTTTCGTATTGTAACGTAAATGTGAGTTATATATATATATATATATATAGAAAGAAATGGTGTTATGACAGAACATCTGTATCGTGTGTGGAAAATCTTCGACAGATATTCCGACTAAATCGTTTACCACATTCTACCGACACCCGGTAAATGAGCTCAACGCCCAAACGTTGTTGACAAATATAATCTTATATTGTAAAGCGTTGTTGATTTGACACTGTTGGTTGTTCCGAGAAACGGTTTGAAGATTTATTTTTACTTAAAAGAAACTTAAATATTCAGGTGATAGATCTTTCTGTGATGGGGTGTTGTTTGTTTGCAGCGCACATTAAATCTGTCGACAGATACCCGTCTTCTGTATAATCTCCCCGCCAATGGTACGGAAAAATCTGCCCGGATTTATAGTTCGCTTTGATATTGCTACGTCAAAGTAGGAATAATAACGGATTATTAATAATACTCTGTGAGTGAGGACAGTTGTTGATGATTTTCTTGCTGGCAATGATTTTTATAGCCCATTAATATATTTATTTTGTATGTCTATGCTAATATTATAAAGAGGAGAGATTCGAAAATTTCAAAAACCACTCAAAATATTAAGACAATTTTATTGTTATGCAGTACCAATGAAAATTAATACTTACTATCAAAATTGTGTATAATATCAAGACAAAATCTCACCAAAGTTCACCCCAAACCTCTTGGGGTATGGTAGCCAGAGAAATGTTTCTACATGTTATTTTTTTTACGAGCCTCGTGGTCCATTGGTGAAGCGACCGATTGCAGAATTGAGGTTGACGGGTTCGATCCCCACCTGAGTACAAATATTTGTGACAAGCATGAATGTTTGTAAGGCGTCTTGATTGTTTTGCTACGTATTTTAAGTATTTATTTTAAAAAGTATATATTATGTATTCATATCCGTTATCTAGTATCCATAAGACAGGCATTTAGTTGCTCAGTTTAGTACTAGAGGGCGCTGTGTATAGTTTGTCCAAGGTATATCTGTTTTTTTTTAATAAATTTAATTTATTAGTTTCTACTAGTCTTCTTCAAGATGATTGAGTAATGAACAAAGTAAAGTTGGCTCCGTGGAATACGGTCTAGTTAAAAACAGATATTAACATGGCCCCCATACCGTGCAGTTAGCTGTATCCTACAATTTGACAGGTGGTGGAAAGCAATTATAGCGACGACGGTCACTCATTTAGTTTTACACATAAAGAAATCTCTATTTTTGATTACAACCATGTTGCTTGCATTACTTGCTCATTATCGCGTTTTAGACATTAAATATATTTAATATACAGCGCTAATTATGAACGAGCTCTTTATTATACGAAGTGAAGGCCCATTCAGAAAATATTTTGGATGAGGTTAATCGCCATTGTTTTTTTTTAATTCCCATTTAGGGTTCTTCAAGCGGGTATAGACGAGGAATATTTCTAAGTTATCATATCTATTTCTGTAAAGTTATTTAGTTGTTTAGTAAACGATAATAGAGGAGTATAATTTCAAATATAGTAGTATATTTTAAAATAAAAAGCGGCTGTTAAGCCTCGTCTCGCCGTTATGTTTACGTCCCAAATGGAATAGGTGACAAACCTATACCGGGCACAAAGTTTTCAGTCATCGATTTTTTTTCACACTTCCGAAATGAACTTCGAAAAGCAATTGGTGTAAGCCAGTGTGAGAATTTGAAGCCACGACCTCTAGATTCAGAAGCGGGGTCCTTGAGCACTGGACCACCGAGAGAAAAAAAATATTACGTTTTGCCACTTTTGCTGCTTTTGGCTGATTTAATAAAGATTGGTACATTTTTTCATGGTATTATTAATGGTACAGAGATTCCACATCTTGAATATAGGGGATCTGATGGTTGGGTTTCTGTGTAATACAATAGTTTGGCAGCTTCTTGTAGCACTTTGGCAACTCTCTGGCAACGAAAATTCTCCACCTTCCTTAGCTTCTTCCATCCAAATCATTGTCGGTTATTAGGAGTCTCAATGATAGAAGTTAATTTATTTCCTTTCGTTTTTTCGTAATGACGTTCATGATAACTAATGACATATAGTCAAAGAGACTTTGTTAAATCTGACCCTTAGTACCAATCACAGGCCTGTCACCCATTTGTATCTTATATTTATAGAGTCTGAAGAATAAATATTAATTCTAAGGACACTGATTGGTTACAAGTTTGTTGTGATGACAACGGAACCCTTCATTAGGTATACTCCGAAGTAATCTTTACGGGTATTCTTTTTTCACTCCTATCAACCTCAGATGATTTCGAGACCCATCTGGTTGTCAATGACAACCGTCGTGACTCATCGATATATCATAATAAATATGCGTTCTTTCGTTTTAAACGCAATTCAGACAGCGCCATCTATATCCATATTAAGTAACTATTAATTTTTAATATTTACCATATAATTAAATGTATTCAATAATCAGATCTTATTGCTTATTTGCCTTATTTTTAGCCTTAATTTGAATTGTGGCAGTGTAAGTAAATGAATACTATTTTTCAGTGAAAATCACTCTGAACCTCTTAACTGAAGTTACAGGCTTAGCCATCGTTATTTGGTTGTCATTAGTTTATTTTATTCCTTCAATCCCTGACTATATATTTAATCCCTTTAAAGAATAAATGGTCTCTTAATGAGGAGTCATTAACAGTAGTCCCAATAGCCGACTTCCCTCAACGTCAAGCTGTTGCCCTGACGAGTTTCTCCAAAGTATAAAATCACTTCAAAAATTTGTCAATATGATGTTTGTTACTCAATCACAGATCAATCGTTGGAAATAATTAAATGAAAATTTGGGAAATACACATGGCTGAGTATTAAGATACAGACTTATTACATATTGCTTTGAAATTTATACATATTTTATAATTTTGTTACGAACTTTATCGATAAATAGCGCCTAAACTATAAAACGTGCCAACGCTAGTGATGCGATTCGCCGGGATAATAGTGAAACTTTTAATAATATATACTTTGATAGGAGTTGAAAAAAAAAATACATTCATTTAATCCACATACGGAATCACATATGTATAAGTATTTAAATAAATAAAATCCAACTTTAACTTGTGGTAACCAATTCAATTACCATAAATTGTTCTGCTATATAAACGCATTGTGTACATGAATTTTATTTGTCTCTAGCAAATGACGTGTGAACAGCAACTTGTTAAATTTTTATTTGCTATACAAAAAGGCCTCGGTATCGTTGGTACCAAAAAACTTTTCACCGCGGAAAAAAAAAATTAGTGTCACTGTCCTCCTAAATATTAATACAGTTATATTTTATGTGTTAAATAACTTGGATTATTACGTGTTGTATTTAAAACAGTGTCTTTAAATGAATGAGATCATTGTAAGTTAATTATTGCAAGAGTTTTTGGCATCGCTTTCAGAATTTGATTGCATTGGTCAATGAGATCGGCCTAACGCGACTTGATTTAGATGTATCAAGTTCGAATCCGTGTACATACAAATGTAATTCCATTACAATTTTAAGATCCCGGGTTTTAATCCCGGAAATTATTTTTTTTATAGGCAAAAGAGCAGGCATGTCACAATATTCTGTCAATATTCTATACAATTAAAAGTCGATATTCTGAGAGATCGTGGTATTTCATGGGTCGAGCTGGCCCATTCCTGCAGCGATATGCGTGGCTCTCAAAAGTTCTCACTTAGTTAAACAATAACCACACAAACGGGATATTATATCTGCGTTTGTTTATCTTTCACGCTAATGATTCTTAACAGATAATCGTGTTATTCCTGTTTTTGTACAGTAAAAGATCTGCCTCTCCTTAAATTAAGCATCTTAAATTAAGTTTTTTCTATATACTTAGTCATATAATTAAATGCTAATCAACATCTAACCACTGTTTTAATATTGTATAACGTTTCAAATAGACCCATTTACAACTAACTAAATGTTACAAACGTTTTATTTTTTTGAGGGGACAAGATCATAATATATTCTGACCATAGTTTTAAAACAATACATGGCGTATTTAATATGCGTATTAAAAGTTATAATAATATCTCGGTATGATAAAATAAAGGTCGTTCACACCGGTTCGGTTTCTTTCTACATAACGTGGTGTAGGAGCGTGACGCGGCGTGTGGCGTTCCCTCAACCGAACTTTTTGAACGTTTTCGTTTTGAAAAAAAAAATCGTTTTATTGTTTTTTTTTTCAAATAATACACCTAATTGTCATATTTTCCAAACATAAAATTATGATAATCGATTAGGTAACTCATTCCTTATAGTTAAATAGCTATGGTAGGATACTTTTTTTTGTATCTTCAAGACTTTAAACGGTAATAGTCTCTGCAACACTGATAGTGTTATAGTTTCGTTACTGGCCTTAAAAGAGTTTTATTTGGCATGCGTATCACCTGATAGTAAGTGACCAGCGTGACCAACACATATATTGTTACAGTTGCGTTGCCGACCTTTAAGGGAGTAGGATGGGAAAGGATGGGGAAGGGCGGTGGGCCTCCGGGTACGTCTCTCACCGAACGAAACGCGGCATGAGCCACTTTACGTCAGTCTTTTGAGAGGTCGTGGTATTTCACCGGTCGAGGCGGTCCATTCATGCAGCGTACTGCTTGGCTCTGCCACTGTTGAAGAGTGGGATGAGACAGGTTGAGGGAAGGGGCTTCTGGATACCTCTATCACCAAACGAAACGCAACAGGGATATGGTACGTTTTCTTTAAAAAGAGTAAGTAGGATGGAATACTTTTTTTTATATATAGACAGTTTAATAAAAATTTAAGATATCAACTAATACTTATTGTATACATATCTCTTAGTAAAACCATTTCACAGTCTATTAAATAGGTACATCGAAGATATTAGCCGACTAACGGCTTCTAGCCGTGAAATATACCTCCATGGTAGCAGTTGGAAATCTATTCTATGCTATATAATTTACAAGAGTGAATCTGTCTTGAGCAGTAAAAAAAAACGGCTGTCTTGAGTAGTAAAAAAAAAAAATTATTAATGATTTGTTTGAATGGTACGTCACATAGTTTATTGTTGGCGCGCACACCGTCCGGATGCTCTCGTTGACGCTAATTATTCCCATAGTGTTTGGGAATGATAGATTGCTGTGGACAAATCACTTCTAGCCTCACTCCCAGACGGCAATAAAAAACCCATGTGATTAGCTTTTTTTTTACTCCTCTTTATTTTTTTTTTAACTCAAAGCCCAACAACGATTGTCATAAAAGAACGTGGGCTGACGTGTACCGTTCGTCCGTAAAGGTAATACGTTATTGTAAAACTTCAAAAACAAAAAAAAATGTCCGCGATGTTATCTTAAGACGAGTACCCACTGTCACGCTGGTAAACTTAATCCCATTCAAAATTATACACGTCAAATTGAACAACTTATAAATGATAGTTTATAATGCTAATAGTTATATATATTAGTATTATTTGCCCAACGGTGATTAAATTATTTAATATTTTTGATATTTTTTAATGTGTTAGTGGAAAAACGAGCAAACGGTTCACCTGAAGTTGAGCGATTTGCGCCGCCCATCGAAATCTGCAAGACGGGAAGGTAGAGATAGAGAAGAGGCAAGAAAATGTCTGTCAAGTACCAAATGAAACGTGTTATGAACAACATTACGTGGATGTTCTGAGAGGTTGTGGTACATCAAAAGTCGAGTCAACCCATTTACAGCAAACCGCATGGCCCTACCACTTTAATAATATAATATGTATGGTTAAGGGGCCATAGATTTTATACCGTTTATTTCTAAGACTCTCGCGAATCTCACTCATTAAAACAAATTGATCTCTGTAAAGAGTTCGAAACGTCGGGAAATAAATATAAATAAATAGAAAAAAAAACGCGATATAATCCTAAAAAGTTGTTTTAATACGGTATACTTATTAACTGACGGAGGAAGTGTTCACTGTACAGTATGTAGATATCTAATTAAGAATTCGCGATCTTGGACGTCATCTGGTAATTAATTATAATTACTTTAAGCAGTACACATATGTAAACATTTTCATTATTTTTTTTTTATTAACATCGCAATAAGCACCATTTGCGCAAAACAAAAGCATGACAGGTATTCTTATTTAACAACATTTATGCATTGAATTAATAAGCAAATAAGTTTAATAACTGTTATAACGTACATACATAACTTCACGCCTAATCCCTTGCGGGGTAGGCAGAGAAAACGGAGCGGCAAAACGCACGATTCTTCCTCACCTCACTCGCTTCGTTGACTTTCATAACTCTTTTCATGCACGCGCGTCGACCTACATCCAGAACACGTTCATGGTTCATTTGGTCATGGAATGTGTGTCTAGGCCGTCCTCGACTCCTACATCCATCCGCTTTTGCATTGTATATCTGCTTAGTCAATCTTGCATCATCCATTCCTTCTACATGTCCGAACCATCGAAGCATGCTCTTTTTGACTTTTACACCGACACTCATGCAATCCTTCCTTCCTTACGACCTTGTTTTCGACGCTGTTAGCGAGAGTCACACCGTAGATTTTGCGCAGTGCCCTCAGTTTGACCGCGTCCTACTTTCGTCGTACTTGCGTGCATACTCTGCCATACTCAGCTCGCGTTTTCATAAGTTGGCGTTGGGATCAGCACCGCATTGTGGATTGCTAGCTGGGCTTTTCTGCTAACGTTCTTTGAGCCCAGGAATTATCCCAACGCTCCATTTCAAATTCAAAACTATAACTACACGTTTTATTTATTTTGCGGTAATTACGTTATAAATATCGATGATGAGTGTTTGCAAATTTGGAACGTGTAAAATCCAGCAAAGTGCAGGCACAACAGCCACTGCCTACACCTTTATAGTTAGAAAACATAGCTAAGTTGCCAACCAACTACGGAATAAGAAATATTTTGTTTGATGGGGCAAACTTTTACAACAAATTACCAAATGAAATAAGGCAGTCTAGTAGTTTTGGTATCTATAAGAAAATATTAAAGGAGTATGTCTTGCAAATTCAAAATTGAAAACAACTGACCGAAGTGAAAATATGGCTCCTGGTCTACTCTGCGTATCTACGAAATTATTATATTGCTTTGCATATTGTGTATCCATGATTCAGCTACATGTTTTTTTTTCTATATACCTGTATTTATACACTTAGTTTTAATTTTTGTCAGCGTATGCATGCTCGCCTCAATAACATATTTTGTATTTTCAAATTAACAATGTACCCTCATTTAAGTGAACTAATGTATGTTCTTATGAGAATAAAGTTTCTTTAAACTGAAGTTGTAACATCATAGTAATAGACATTAAATTTATATACTTTTTATAATACATATAGTTATTGTAAGCTTAAAATAAACAATAGCTTGTATAATATAAAATCATCTGCATATTAATAAATTAGTTGTAGTAGATTTTCTATAGCCATACATTAAAGTTGGCCTATCAACCTCCGACAAACTAACAGAGATAAACCGTTAACAAATCGCTTTGGTAACTGCGATACTAACTGAACGGCAACGATACCGTCTATAGAGTCGCGGCCCCTACTACGAACGGGGCCCCGATCGCTCTCTCTCATGTGTCTTACCAGTACTTACCTACCAGTCTCTCTACGTCCAAGCATAATGACATTTTAGTATTACAACATTTTATCTATAAGAAAAGTTTCCAGTCGGAGTTAAACGCCGACCGGTATATTGTTTCATAAAGATGACAGTCAATGTAATTTGTTAATGTCAGACGGAGTTCGCGGCCGGCGACACGGCAACGTATCTCCGCTTACTTACCGGCAGACGGGATCTACACTGACCTAAAAATATGACAACAAGCTCCTTCCCTTTCAGTACAACCTATTTTCTCGTTTATATTTGACATTCTTTTTGTAAAAAAACATGATTGGCTAAGCAGATATAGAATGAATAAGATGACTATTATAACATCGTCTTATTGTTTATTTGACACTAAAATTGTTAGCAGAAAAACCCAGTTAGCTAACTTATGGAAGCCAGGGTTGGGTATGGCAAAGTCTGCATGAAACTAAGATTAACGCGGTCAACATGAGGGCACTGCGATAAATTTGCGAAATGACTCTCGCCGGCATAGTCAAAAATAAGTTTGTAAAGAAGGAAGTCGGATTCAAAGAGAGTGTCGCTGTAAAACTGAATAGATGATGTAAGATTGACAAAGCAGATATACAATACAAAAGCGGATGGATGTAGGAATCAACGACCGCCACGACATACTTTGCATGACTAAATAGAACGCGTCCTGGAGGAAGGTGATGTCAGAAGACTTAAAAATCCACACGCTTGAATACCAAGAGATATGGAAGTCAAAGAAGCGAGTGAGGCGTCTTAAGATCATACCTAATGTCGCTCTGTTTCCTCTGTCTACCCCGCAAGGGACTTGGCGTGCAGTTATATAATGTTATTGGTTCATTTACTTGGTCAAAAGCTCCCTGCGCTTACAGCTGATATATCGAATATCGTAGTACCTTCGTCGTACTTTTTTAAACATGTAAATGCATATTAATACTTCATAATAGTGATTCAATTCCTTATATAACTTAACGCTAAGTCATTTGCGTGGTAAGAAGATTCAATAGAATAGAATACCCACAGTTTTAACACAGCGCAACTTTTTTTGACTTTTTTTTAATTAATTGACTTTCATATGTTGTGACACGCTCGTAGCTATTTAGGTTTGACGTCATCTTCTGTTAATTTATATATATTTATGAATTAATTGTATAAATAAATCTAGTAATAATATGTCATTAATTATAAATGCAAAAACAACGGCGCGTTACTTTTGCACGCGTGAAGTGCTGGAATCACTTAATTAAACATAACATTAAAAAAACATAACTTTACTTTTTCTACCCGAAGGTGCAGGCAGCGGTCTCGACTCGCCGAATTGTCATGTTACGTCCCAGATGTAAAAAATAGCGGATCCTATTATCCATACACCGGACACAAGGTTATTAGTCGTCGATATTTTATTACGCATAACATCTGAAAAGAATTTTGAGATATCATTCGGAATCGATCCCATGACTATTGAATAAGAAGCGGGGAGCTCGACCACGGGACCACCGATACTAGTTTAGTTTTAGTTCAAATACGATAAAAAGTTATTTTGAACTCTGAAAAAGGCCAATAGATCATTTTTATCTCTAGAAAGTTTTGGTGAGGTTATTTTTCTTATGGGAATGGTGACACACGAGCAACCTGGGTCCAACGACCAGAGCCACACTTGGACAAAAATTGAGAAGATCTCATTTGAGTTGCCAGCATTTCACATAGCGTATAGAAGAAGAAAGAGGCAAGGATAATACCTCTCACTGAAAAATACACAGTATTAGCCACTTAACGTGGATTTTCACCGGACAAACATGCCCATTCATGCAACGAACTGCCTGGCTCTACCACTGATAAACCAAGTCGACTATGATAGGCAATGCAAATACATAATCGGTCGAGCTAATAGAATATAATGCGCTCGTAGCCGCAGGGAAAACCTAGTTACTTATAAATTAAAAGTCTCCATTAATATTAATTACACATACCAACCAGTCAGACATAATATGGATAAAAGGTGGACAATGACAAATCTGGTAATGTTTCACCTACATATTGTAGTAATCTAACAAGTATATTGATTGCAGTGATAGAATTATGTACTATACTAATAGCGAATGTTTTATAATCTAGGAAAGCTATTTATCATTTTTTTTTTTAAGTTATTGTTCACATTTTATTTATAGGATTGGTTGGGAAACTAGCTAGCGGGTCACTAGCTGGTAAGTGATTAGCGCCGTCTATGAATAGACACTTACGACTCAGATAGGGTTACAGTTGCCTTATCGACCTTAAGGGAGTGTGTTTGGAAAGGAGGAGAAAGAGGAGTTGGCTTACCGGATAACTCTCTTACCAAACCTATCGCGGTTTGAACCACTTTACGTCGATATTTTGAAAAGTCGTGGTATTTCACAGCTTATCGAACACATACCAGCAGATATTCTAATAAAATAAAAGATAATCAATAAAATTCTTAAAAAACCCACAGGAATAGAATATGTATTCAACAGTGGTAGAGCCAACCAGTTCGCTGCAGAAATGGGCCGGCTCGACCGGTGAAATACCACGACCTCTCAGAAGATCGACGTAAAGTGGCTTATGCCGCGTCTTGTTCGGTGAGGGAGGTACCCGGAGACCCATCCTTCCTTCCATATACCCTATAATACCCCTGTAACACTATAGGCGTTGCTGGTGTCCATGGGCGGCGTTGGTTGCTTACCATCAGGTGTCACGCCTGCTCGCTTGCCCTCCTATGCCATAAAAAAATAGACAGTAGGGTTTTGGACATCTCTCCTATCATAAGCCTTCTAGCTCAGAAGTTCACTGTTCAAATTCTGGGGTATATGTATACTGGCCCGAGCGATGGTGGATATCCACCGTGCCCTGGTATCCAAATAATCTGAAACTATCAGCACAATTAAAACCACACCGCCTGTTACTGTCGCGTTTGAACGAGGAAAAAATTATAAAAAAACCCTGAAAAAATTCCAAAAACAACAAAAGATACGAGATTACATTTAAAAGTCAATTTGTACTTTATTTACGTTACTTAAAGTTTAATGTTAGTGGAGGGACATTAATGACAATTGAGTGACATTAGTATCCTATGAATAGTGTTATTATTAAAAAACAAATTTTATAGTAAGTTTATGTTATGCGACACACAACCACGTAAATTACGTGGACAGCGTATGCAGCGTGGCAAAAACGTCTTAACATAACATAACATAACTTCACGCCTTTTGTTACCCGAAGGTGTAGCCAGCGGCTGTTAAGCCTCGTCTCGCCGTTATGTTTACGTCCCAAATGGAATAGGTGGCGAACCTATTGCCATACCGGGCACAAAGTTTTCAGTCATCGATATTTATCACGCATAACTTTCGAAAACAATTTCGAAAAGTCATTGGTGTGAGCCAGTATCTGGAATTGAACCCGGACCTCTGGATCAGAAGCCGTATGCTCGATCACTGCGCTACCGAGACTTTAAAAACATATTAAATTTGTGATTACTATCCATGTGAAAATGCTATTACAATTGATATTGTATAGATTCGCCTAGGGCAGCCACCACTGAACGTCGATTTTCTCAAAGATTGTGGTCTTCCACCCGTTGAGCCTGCCTGCGAGACACCAGACTGTTAAACTTAAAACTTCTTTTCATGTATTGATTTAATTACAATTAATCTTTTTTATAAAAAAAATACAATCATCTACACTTCACACTTTAAACACTACAATTTTGAACATTCAGTTTTATTGACCCATATATTTATTTGTAAATAAGTTACCAACAGACTTCTAAACTTGATTATTTTGTTTTTTAATTTGCCTGTTCGTTAGTGTCAAATCTTCACGCCGTTTTTCTACCCGAAGGTGTGAGCAGCGGCTGTTAAGTATCGACTCGCCAAATCGTTATGTTACGTCCCAAATAGAATAGGTGGTGAAACCGTTTGCCTTACACCGGGCATAAAGTAGTCAGTTATCGATATTTATCACTCATAACTACCGAAAAGAATTTCGATAAATCATTGGTGTGAGTCCGGAATCGAATACACGATTACTGAAATCACAAGCGGGAAGCATGACCACTTAGTCACCGACCATTTTTGAACATGTCTGATGTAAACAGTTAAAAGTTACCTTTGATCCGGCATCAACATCTCGTTCACTGTAGATTAACTAACTGAAGTAAAGTACATATTTACACCAAACTGTGCTCTAACAGAATCCCTTTGTAATGTAAAACACTCACCCATCATATAGGGCAGTATGAGGGAAGCTGATGGCCAAAGCCTCAGAGGAATGTTCATGGTAAACTTACTGCTTGTTTTATCTTCATAAATATCTAAGGGATAAGGGGCAAATAAGCTAGCGGATTGCCTGATGGTGAGCGACTACCTCCAACAATGGTCACCAGTAGTATAGCGATATTAACGAGCGGAACGAGAAAATTTACGTCAATTTAATTTAAGTCGAAGTATTTCCCTAAACGAGTCGGCCCAGCAGTCGGCAGACGAAACATGAAAGTAAGGTGAATGCAGTGGAATTGAGTTCTCTGAAAAGTATGTGTGGAGTCACCCTTGGAGATCCATTGAAAAATAGCGTGATAAAGGAGAAATGCAAGTTGAAGGATGATGTGGTGGGGAGAAAAGTATGCTATGCTTGGTCATGTTGCAAGAATGAATGAAAACCGACTGACTAAAAGAGTACCTATACGAAGCTAATGTGAGTCTCAGGGTCGGGATCGGGAGACCAAGGCGGAAATAAATAGTCTGTTTAAAAAAGCCAAAATTCGTAGTACCCGAAACCGACGTGAATGCATGATATATGACTGGTGGATGAGGCGAAAGAAGTGTGTCAGGATCGGAGCTTGTGTAAAATCAAAGTCTCTGCCTACCCTTGCGGGATACAGTGAGATTATGTATGTATGTATGAATTCACTATTATTTATTATGCGAGTAACATACAAAAATAAAGGAAGGATGAAGTCGTTAAAGACCTGAAATAGTTGGAATGTACTTAATATACACTTCAATGTATGTGGGTCGCTGAGCGAGCAAAGTAAGTAAACAGGTAACTTAATAATATACGTATATAATATCATAGAAAATAACCGACCATAAACTTGTAAAAGTAAAGAAAAACATTATAACTATCTACCGGATGCGCACTAAATCGCGTGTACATACTAGCATAAAAAAAAACATAAAACTTATTAATAAAACACAAAACTCGACATGTAAATCCATATAAAGTGGCGTCAATTACATATCACTGTTCACAACAAATGTTATTAAAATGTTTCATTGCGACACTTAATAGGCGTTTTCATAACGAGTTTTCATTGATTCGTATTAAAAAAAAAAAAGAAACAAAAAAAGATTATCCTCATGATCCAGCAGACCCTAATCCTCAAGGGGCCCGGCCCTGATAACCCTGGTATCGTGGTACTCTCGTTTTCAAATAAGTAAATTAACGTTGAATTGAATTAAGTTTCGTCCCGAGTATGAGATTATGGCGATTTAGTTAGATTATCTGTATGTGTTAAACGCTGATGTTGGGTTGTAATGGAAAGGGCGTGGGTCAGACCCATTGTTTAATTATAGATAGTGCTTTGGTATTAAAAGCCACGAAGCGTGGTCAGGTTTTACTGCTAATACTTATGTCTGTATATACCTATATATATATTGAAAAGGTTACACTCTTTACGACTCTATTTTCAACCCTGATCCAATTCTATAATACGTTATTTAATTGTGTGTAGTTTTGCTTTGTTTTGATTGCTATTTAACTTGTACATAATGTGTGTGCATGTGTGTGTGTGTGTGTGTGTGTTTTTTTATTTTTTTTATTACAGAGGTAAGGAAAATACATTGACGTATCATCAGGCCAGCCTGGGTATAGTCGTCGAAGTTCCGACGCGAAATCATTTGTCGCCTGCCAGGAAGCTTCCGACGAAAGCATAGTTTTTATCAAGCTCTCTGGTCGAACATTCTGCTGAAGGGCATCTTCCCACGTTGCGCGCATGTCGTCGAAGCGTGGACACTCAAAGAACACGTGCTCTGCGTCTTCATTTACTCCCGCACAGGCCGGGCACTCTGGAGAATCCTCATGCTTGAAGCGATGTAGGTATTCTCGATAGCACCCATGTCCTGAGATCAACTGTGTCAGGTAATAATTGACCTCTCCGTAGCTTCGGTTTATCCAGACATCCAGTTCCGGAATGAGTTGGTACGTCCATCTGCCCTTTGTTGAGGTGTTCCACTTCTTTTGCCATCGTAGAAGGCTGTTCCGTCTTTCTTCTACCTTAAGCTCTTCACGGTTGACTGCCGACGTTGCCTTTCGATAATACAGAGTCTTTCGTTCTTCGGCTAGTATCTCGATGGGCAGCACTCCCGCAATCGCGCACACGGCGTCTTCGGATACAGTGCGAAAAGCGCTGGCGATTCTTAGAGCACACAGGCGATAAACAGGTGCAATTTTTCGTCGCACATCCTGTAGTTTGAGTGCTTCAGCCCAGATAGGTATTCCATAGGTGATCACGGATGTAACTACAGACATCAGTAGTGATCTTCGTTTCTGCTTCGGACCTACTATGTTGGGCATGAGCCGTGATAGACTTGCCCTGATGACCGACGCCTTGGTAGCCACGTGCTATGCTTGCTGCTTGAAGTTCAGTCGGGCGTCTATCATTACTCCCAAATATCGAAGCGATGGCTGCGATTCTATTTCATGAGCTCCGACTTGCAGTGTGATGGTCTCCACTTGTTTTCTGCTCGATATGAGAACTGCCTCAGTCTTGTGTTCGGCTAGCTGCAGTCCAACTGAGTCCATCCATTGGCTGATCTTTTCGATGGCAGTTTCGAAAGCAAAACTTATCTCTTCGAGATGCTTTGCGACAACCACCACGGCTACGTCGTCCGCATATGCCACTAGCTTGACCTCCTCTGGCATTTTTAGCTTGAGTAATCCGTCATACATGATGTTCCATAATAGAGGACCTAGAACGGAACTCTGGGGTACTCCTCCTGTCACTCTATATTCTTCTGGGCCATCCCTAGTGTCGTATTTTAGGACCCTATCAGAAAAGTAGTTTGCCACCATTCTTTGTAGGTATTCAGGTACCTTCAGCTCACAGAGCGCTCTCATAATGCAGTCCCACCTAGCAGAGTTGAACGCATTCTTTATGTCAAGTGTGGCAACCAGTAGGCAGTACTTTTTCGTCTCTCTCTTCCATCTCGTTCCTGCGACCGCATCCTTGGCTATGTTAACGACCTGATCTATTGCATCGAGTGTAGAACGACCCTTCCGGAATCCGTACTGGTTGCTGGCAAGAAGGGGTTCAACAGCTTCTTCGATTCTCCTGTGAATGATACGCTCAAGCACTTTTCCGGCTGTATCCAGCATGCAGAGCGGGCGGTAGGATGATGGTTCTTCCGGTGGTTTGTTTCCTTTAGGCAGGAGAACTAGCCTCTGCTGCTTCCACTTAGCCGGAAAATTACCCTCTTCCAGACATTTATTAAAAACCTCCAAGAATAGTGTAGGCATTGCTTTAATGGCGTGTTTTAAAGCAATATTTGGGATTCCATCAGGCCCTGGTGCTTTGACATTCCCTACTCTACGACATGCTTCGAGCAGCTGTTCCACTGTTACAGGTGGGATCTCTCCTGTTTCGTGCTGTTCCGTTAAGTCAAGACGTTCAGTTTGTTGAGGGAACAGTGTATCAACGATCTTTCGTAAGAGTTTAGGGCAAGTCGGCGATGTCATTGGCTGGCTTTTCAGGTGAGTCATAACAACCTAATATGGCCTGCCCCAAGGGTCAGCTTCTACCAGATTGAGCAACTCATTCCAGCATTGTCGTTTGCTGTATTTGATAGCTTTGGTAAGCATTAGACGAGCCTTTTAAAGTGAAACTTTTATTACATCGTCTCAAACTTTTTCGTCTGCGTGTTGCATGTCGCGTGACGGTGACGTGAAGGCGCTCGTCAGAGCGCCTTTCACGTCTATTATCGTTTATTTATATTAATTAATTACCCAAATATACACTTTATTTTTGTAAATAAATACCGTAAAAACATGTAGAAAAACACCCCCAGACGAGGGATCGAACCCGCCCCGACCTTGTGTTATCGGTAGTGCGGTTTACCGATGCACCACGAGGGCCGTATGGATAATCGTCTAATTACCGTCCTCTTTACCAATTTCGACACATTTTCTAGGATCGGGTTTGTTTGTTTGTTTGTTTTTTACATCCATACATATACGTACGTACGTATTGCTGGCGGAGAAAAAAAAAAATATATTATTTATAAATTGTGTTTTTATAAATTGTGTTTTTTGAAAATTATATTTAAGTACGAATTACATACTATTTGAAAATTATATTTAAGTACGAATTACATACTATTTGAAAATTATATTTAAGTACGAATTACATACTAATAAAATAATGAAATATCAATAATATTTTTCGATCTTACCGACAGAATAATAAATATATACTAATATATACTATGTACTAACATATTATATTAGAAACATATACTTAATTTTTTGCAGTGATAAACTGTAATAAAAGCAAAGCAAACACACATTGACTTCGTGTTAGTTAACAACGCCATCTGCTGGAATAGAAATTTCATGAAAATCGTTGGAGCCGATTCCGAGATTCCAATTTTATATATATATATATATATACAAGAATTGCTCGTTTAAAGATATATAAGATAAGATAGTGCTCTTTATATATGTATTTGTCACATTTTCATAATAAATCGAAATATCATATTTACTGGAGGAAAAAATATCGTTTTGTTTTGTAAAGATCCTTTGTTGTAATGTTGTTAACGTTTAATAGGTGTCGCGTTATCCCTAGTGCCGTAGCTGGAATACTTGTCGATTCGGGCGACATCTATCGATATAATACGATATTACGGCAGAATCATCAATAGTAGCAACCTAGTAGCGCCATCTAGGAATTATTGTCGTGACCACGTAAAATAAAAAACATTTATGAAACCCTATTAACAAATACTAGATGGCAAGTAAATTAAAATAGCCCTTATCGCACAATCCCCTGAAAGCCGGTGACGTCCGGTTCGAAAACGAAGCCAAAGCAAACTTTTAAAAAAATTGCTGTGAAGGAACTGTTTTACACTGTTGCACTCTAAAAAAATATAAATGTTAATCATTTTATCAGAATCATCAATTTAAAAAACTTACTAACTAAATTATTGAAAAATAATTATTGAAAAAATATTTTGTATATGTATATTTAAAAAGTAGATTTAAAAATCAATAACCCAAGACTCAATTTTAAAAGTTTCACTTTTACGGTGGTTTCATAAAACCACACAATTTTTTTATACTTTGCCACAAGATTTTCAGCATTCGGTCCTTTTCTACCACGTTGTGATGCTCTTCTTAGCTTCAGACATTTTTTCCGCAGAGCACAGATGTCCTTATTCCACCAATACATCGGTGGAAGCTGGTTTATGGCTCGTTTGCATCGCATTGCATCGGTGGCATCGCATGCGTCTGTGATTATCTTCATAAGGCATTCTGCTTGTTTTTCGGCATCTCCACCAGTAATTGGTTTATGATCTAGAACCACTGTGAATGCTTCAGCTTCAAAAGCACTAGCCTTCCATCCGTTCGCATTTGTTACAGGCGTTCTGCTAGTTTTTGGTCTGGTAGATACTTCCCACCACACTGCAAAATGGTCGCTGGCGGTGTAAATGCTCATCACCTCCCAAGACCAATTACCCTTGATGAGACTGCTGCTAACAAAAGTGACATCAACGATGGAGCTCGTTTCACCTCGACTAAAAGTTGGTTTATCTCCACTATTGAGCAACACCACATCCAGGCTCAACATAGCTACTAGTAGAGCTTCACCTCGCGCATTAGTTTCCTTGCTGCCCCAGTCTACTGCCCAGGAGTTGAAGTCGCCCGCGATTGCCACCGGAGAGTGATGCTTCGCATCTTCTGTCAGTCGATCCAGGAAGTCTTCGAACTTCTCTTTAGAGAGACTCGGTGGGGCGTAGCAGCTGTAGAAGTGGATTCCTTCAACTTTCGCTACTACAAAACCAACTGCTTGACCATTGGTACTCTGGAATGAACACTTGCCGCACGACCAAATCACGGCTTTAGAGGTGGCATCTGTTACCCATGGCCGCGTAGCAAGATGTCTGTACGGCTCCGAGATCAGTACCAAGTCTGGTTTCACATCGCGCGCGGTCTGCATGAGTATGTTGTGCGCAGCTTCGCAGTGGTTGAGGTTAATCTGCAACACCTTCATAGTCGCTTCTTTTGCACCTTCTTTAGAGCCTCTTGGAAGACTGGGCATCTGTTACTGCCAGCAATGTGTTCGCAATTCTTCGACTTATCTCTTTCGACACACAGGGTGCATCGAGAGGCTTTCTTGCAGCTACCGGCTTTATGTCCATCTTCTCCACAGTTAGTACATAATTTGGACCTATCCACGCTGCTCTTACACTTAATAGCAAGGTGACCATAATGCCAGCATTTGAAGCACTTGGTTGGTCTCTCAAGGATTCTCATCCGGCAGTTGACCCATCCAATTCTGATTTTGCCACGCTCTCCCAGAACTTTCTTTACCATTGAGGCTGCCAGTACCACTGTAGCATTTTGGGTACCGCCATAAGCTTTACGGAGAGACCTGATAGCATCCACGGTCAGTTTGGTGTCATCGCCAACTACTATCCTCAACGCTTCAAGAATGTCCTGTTTAGTCGTAGTGTCATCGAGGTCTCGGATTACGATTTCTTCTTGTGGCCCTTTATTGACGACTTCAGCATCACTACCCAGAAGCTTACAGGTTGTTTGCTGTAAGGCCTGACCTTTATCTGTGTTCTCCCTAGTGAGGATGATCAAGAGGTCACCAGCAGCTGTTCTTCGAATCTTGTCTACTGTAGAGCGGACTTGTTCGTCAGGCACATCTTTTTTGACCCGGCCCAGTATTTCAGCATACTTCTCCTTTTCCTTAGGACGGATGATCAGTGCGTTTGGTCTCATCGTTAGTTTACTAGGTCTTTTATGCTGGGACTGCTTTGGTGCAACCAAACCAAAAACCAAAGCAGTCCCAGCATGTGTGTGTGTATGTGTGTGTATGTGTGTGTATGTGTGTGTATGTGTGTGTATGTGTGTGTATGTGTGTGTGTATGTATGTGTGTGTGTGTGTGTGTGTGTGTGTGTGTGTGTGTGTGTGTGTGTGTGTGTGTGTGTGTGTGTGTGTGTGTGTGTGTGTGTGTGTGTGTGTGTGTGTGTGTGTGTGTGTGTGCGCGCGCGCGCGTGCGTGTGTGTGTGTGTGTGTGTGTGTGTGTGTGTGTGTGTGTGTGTGTGTGTGTGTGTGTGTGCGCGCGCGCGCGCGCGCGTGTGTGTGTGTGTGTGCGAGTGTGTGTTTTTTTTACTAAAGAAACAATATTTATTAAGAAATTGCTATCTTTTGTTCATCTTGCAGACTGAGACACGCTGACAATGTATAATTATATATACACATACATACATACATAACTTCACGCCAAATCCCTTGCGGGGTAGGCAGAGAGAACAGAGCGCCATAGGGCACGATTCTTACACACCTCACTCGCTTCGTTGACTTTCATAACTCTTTTCATGCACGCGCGTCGGTTTTTGAGGCTCTTAACATCACCTTCCTCCAGAACACGTTCTATTTGGTCTTGGAATGTGTGTCTTGGCCGTCCTCGACTCCTACATCCGTCCGCTTTTGCATTGTATATCTGCTTAGTCAGTCTTGCGTCAACCATTCTTTCTACATGTCCGAACCATCGGAGCATGCCCTTTCTTACTTTTACACCGACACTCTCTTTCAAACCAACTTCCACTTCTTTCAATTATATATATTTATGTATTATAGTAGGTACGTTCTCACATTATCAATTTTAACAATTATCATCTATTAAAACTATTATAAAAAATTAACTTAATTATGTATTAATCAAAAACCGAGGAAAAAAACACTGTACGTAATGTTAAATCAAACGGCCATGTGATATTGCGTCTTATTTCGCACCGGCTAAGTCATATATTGTAATGTTTAGTTTGCAAATGTAGATTTTATTTGTATAATCTAGTTCGTTACTGTAACATGTAGTTAATACGTTCCTACTTGTGTTGTACAAAACTGACTTTCTCCATCTGTTAGATTGTTTACTTTGATAATGTCTCGAGTACTCGAACATGTTTATCATAAGTTACTGTTCTATTGTTTATTTCTTTACATTTAATTGTTGTAAAATTTATTGGTTAATTATTATCATTATATTCTTTCCTATCTGATTGTATAACATTATAACAACAGTCGAGTTTATTATTCTCATGTACATTAAATACGGACATAAAACATAATGTGAACATAAAATAAACATTTGATTTAGGTACACAAACATTTTAAATAGGAAAGATTTGTATTTTCTTTTTATGTATCTAGTTAACTCAGAAACTGCTAGATTGATTTAAAAATTGTTTTTCTATTGGAAATCTATATCATCAGATAGACACAGAGGCTGAATTTAAACTCTTAAAAATCCACAGTAATAGAAAGCACTGGTTTAAAATGTTATGAAATATCTTTCATACATTGCGTAATCTGCGAAAAGTATGCATGATAAAATTAAAAAAAAAACTATTCTACAGTATTACTTATTAAATATACAAAACATTAAAAAAAAAATCAAAAGACCATATGTCAAACTATTGTAATTATGTCACTTTTTCACATTTTAAAAGTTGATAAAAAACCGATCGTTATTAGCTGATATCAGCCGATATCATCTATATGTTTGTATCGATACTTATCCGAATGATTTATCTATCATTAATTGTTTAATGTTTTAAAACGCGATGATTACTTACTGAATAATTGAAATCAAAATTTCCATTTCAAAGATATTAAAAATCATCAAAAGCAGAACTTTGTATCATAGATTATAACATAATTTTATTATCATTTTTACATTTATATTGCTATATCAAAACGAAAACTGGTCTATCATTACATAGTATAAAACAAAGTCACTTTCCGCTGTCTGTCCCCTCACATGCTTATATCTTTAAATGTACGCAACGGATTTTGATGCGTTTTTTTTAATAGTTGGAGGATATCAACGGGTTGATTTTGATCTATAATTTATACATGATGTTGCAAAGAAAAAAATATTATTTTCGAGATTTTGTACTTTTTTTGCAAACGCTGGCTGAACCCTAAGTGATAGATCAAAACAATGCTCTAAATTATTAAACACCTTCAAAAGGTCTACAGAAAAGTCCGCGAGGGCATATGTCTATCTCTTAAGGATAACCCACCATGACTATTTTTATTTTTTTACTTTTTACGAGGAATAATGGCTTATTTACGAAGCGATTTAAAAACATTACAGCATTAATTTTCATCCAACTAAGTATCTTAAATAGATTGTGCATGTAATATAGATGATCCTGGTGCTTTATAGCATCCAATTTAAACGAAGATATTGCTGTATTAACATAGCGGAACAGCAGTTAAAGCCAAAAAATAGCACAAATTGAACCTCATGATATCCAAAATTACTTATTTATTACTTTTGAAGCGGAACAAAGTTCGCCGGGTCAGCTAGTTTCGTATATAATCAAAAATTTCTAAATAAAAAACTTACGAGTTTTTAGCAGAATTGATAACGCAAACCTATTTGAACCATTTTCTTCGACACGTGCAAAGTCGTGTGCAGAAACAGGAGAATAATATTTCTGTTTTTTCAGCCAAACAACAGAAATCCAACAGCCAACAAAATAAAAAATCTTTGACTCCGCGACTGGATAAGCGTAAGTTTAGGAAACTTTTTTTTATCTTCTTTCCTCTTTTTTATTAACGGGTCCCCTCAACGTGTCGACTCGGTAGCCCTCGTAAGCCCGCGTAGAGATCGACACTGATAATTGAAAAAATAAAGGGAATAAAAAAAACAACGTTACGACTGCTGAATCTTAACACCGATTTAAAACTGCGATGGATAAATTAAAAGAATTCAAGAACGGTATTGTTTTATTTCCCGATACTGAACCTCCGATTGTCTGGATATAAGCGTGTTCTGAGCGAACTTTATGTTTAAACCAATGTAGTGTTTATGTGTAGGTTGCGTTGTGTTCTTTCTTGATTTTTGTTTTAATATTAACTAACCAACAATCCAGGTTTTGCATGGTCGGTGGCACAAAAAAGCAACAAATCGCGTCCTGTTTTAAAATTACATTGAAATTTTTCATTCATTTTAAAATGGGTCTCGAGGCGTAGTGGCCGTACTCGTCGCTGTGTAAAGGTCGCTGGTTAACAAACATTTAGATGGATAGATAATTATTCATTTGCATACTATAAACATTATATTTCATACAAGATAAAAAAAAACAAGTAAGTCTTAGAAGTATCTACAAATGGCGGCCTTATCGTTAAAGGCTATTTCTTCCAAGCAACTTGCAAGAATGAATGTTATAGATATTAATTCCGAATGTTTTATTTTTTGTTTTGGTCACTTTTTTTTCATCTTTTACATATTTTATTTAACAGTTTTGTTATATTATTAATTTGTTTATGGATATACCTAGTGTTTATACTTGTAATACAGAACCCAAGTCCCGATTTGTCTGCATTGTACATGGTTTTCAATTCGCGTGCCCCAAACAAAATTCTTGGGTATTACAATTCTAAGCTATTATATCATTGACTCTTGGTAGAGCTGAGATGTTGTTAGTAGTACTGAACTAAGTTAGTTGAAAGCGCATTCAGCAGCTAACTAGTGGTCAATGTAAGGGAGTCGATGCCAAAAATCAGTTGATGTGATATGTGTGTATTACGCTTTTTAAATTTTTTCTTTATAACCTTTTTCTACCCTACCGTCTATGCGTGAAAAAGATTTCACACAGACTTCACAAGGCAAACTAATAATCGCCCTACGTTTCGTCCGGATATCTCTACGAACGAAACGAGGATGAACCACTCTACGTCGTTTTTCTTAGAGGTGGTATTTCACTAATCAAGTAGGCCCAATCATAAAATGAAATGCGAATAAATATTCTTAACAGTGACAGTAGCTGTCAGAAATGGATCGCTTTTAAAAAGTTTTATTTTGCAAAGTTAATTACTGTATAAAATTACGCTAGATCCTAGACAATAAATATTTGATAGAGTGTAGCTTACTGATTCTCGATATAATTAAAAACCCTTACAAACCAACAATGTGTAATCCAAAATTATTAAGGTCTGAGCACATCATAAAAATGGAGGGAGGTGCGGTCTGGACAATAATTCACAAAAATTGTGAGCATTTAATGTGGCCGGATGCCTGAGGGCGACATAATCATTCGCGAAACTAAATTTAATGCTAATAGCACTTTTTTTATTAAATAAAACCTCGACAGGGTTGGGTGCTTAGTGGCATTTATTTAAAGTGATTTTAATTATGTTGAAAGCAGATGACATCCGGTTCCCTCCTCTACGTTGTCGGTCGACCGCCAAAATCCTTTGCAATAGGTATACTCTTATATTGCTAGATCGGATTAGATGTACCGATTATAATAAAGACTAAGGGATTATTGGTACTAAGAGGAGTTAAATAATTCAATTAAAAATAGTTTTGTATATTCAATGAGAAATGAGTTTATTTATTATAACTTATAAACATAACATAACTTCACGCCTTTTCTAACCGATGGTGTAGGCAGTGGCTGTTAAGCCTCGACTCGCCGTTATGTTTACGTCCCAAATGGTGGCCTACCTATTGCCATACCGGGCACAAAGTTTTCAGTCATAGATATTTATTTTTTTATGATTTATATTGTATACCTATATTATATTTCCGTAAATTATTTACTGTTGATACACTCTACATAATATCACAATGTTTAGAGTATAGTATAAGGCAGGTAACTAATTTTGGCAAGAACCTTGAAATGGAGGAAGTTAGGGCAAGAACTACGCAAACGAAAATCCAATACCAATAAGCAATATCTATTTCAATATCTGAAGCTTCACAAATAGCGTAATTTGAAAGTTCCACATTTGAAAATCAGCGACAATTATACAAAAAAAGTAGGGAAATAATTCCCCTGATTCAAAACATAATTAAAATTTATGTACAATTTGCTTTGCTCTATTTAGATGCCGTCAAAAATCGGAGTTGCTGACTGCTTATTGATTTTCTTCATAAGTAGTTGTACGCTTATAACCTCACGACTTCTGTATTTAAAAGCGTAGGCAGTGACTTAAAATCTGCTTTGTCTTCTGATACAAACTTTTCCCCTTGTTGGTGTCTCTATGGCTCAATTATAGGATTTTCTGTCCATCTAAAATTAATAATAACCACAGTGTTTTTAAATAATTTTGATATTTTAAGTAAGTGCATTGTTATACATACACTGTAAGTAACATCACCCCTCATTAACACAGACGTACAGGCAGATGCACATAATATAACAAACAAATTATTTCTTTTACAGAATATAATATTTTCATTATTAATAGCATTAACAATATTTTTATATTAACATTATTAATAGCATTCGCATTTGTGATATTTTTAAACTTCTTTTTTTGGAAATCTAACTTTTGCCATTATGATACGCAAGTATCAGTCACAATAGATAATGAGAGCTAATATCATAGACAGGGGACTGGCAGTCACGTAACGCAACACCGCGTAGTACAGACCCTAGTGCGTGCCTCTAAATCCAGCGAAGCCAATAAATCACACGTAGGCAAACATTACGAGGGCTTTCTATGTATACTGTTACGCATAGTGCCCGACGCTTGTACACTGTTTGTGCTCGGCTAGTCGTTACAAAAGCTGAGTGATTCACAAACACATATAATATGGCCGGCTGTCCCCGCAGCGGCGAGCGCGTGTCAAACGGAACGACTGTCACATCAGTTTTTAAACAAAGCGCTCTTCGTTTTTATTGAAATCTACATATTGTATTGTCTCTTTTCTTCACAGTTAGGTACAAATTTTTGTGGAAGATACAACCGCATCGTTACATAATGCGTTACGGCATCAGTCTGTATTTTCATCCTATTCTCGTACGCGTACGACAGTTAAGCAGGCTCTATGTTTACCTACTGTACAAAATCCTTTAAAACGCACAACACTGACTTTAACTCAATTAAACACTGCACTTATACTTTAAACTTTATTGAGCTCACCCTAATGACATCACAATATAATAGTTACTAATTACTTTGAATCTTCTAAACATTAAACGTCCCTCAATTTACATCAAAACATCATAGTATTTACGTTTTGCCGACGAGTATTTTCATTGTGACATTTAATTCGCTTGTAGCGCCATCTATCGTAATAATTAACAAATGCATATCAACTTAGACATTCCGCCCACCAAGGACTAGTCCTTCCAAAATCATACACACAAAATACATAAGCACTTTCTGCAATACAAAATCTAAACATCAAAATGTAATTGAAGTTAAAAACAAGCAAATTACAGTTCTGATTTGAAAAACATAAAATAAAAATTGAAATTGTAAGTAAGCCGCCCACCATGACAATATAAACTTCAAACTTACTTCTCCAAGATACTTAGCTTATTTAAAGGTCGTTTAATATAACCATTCTTACATTTTATAGTTACAACTCGTGATAAATTATCAGGTCTAACATGTTTTTTGATGATTCTACCTAGTATCCATTTAGAAGGTGGAACATTATTATCTCTAATAATACATATATCATCAATGTTAGGTTCCTCTAATTTTGTATTCCATTTATACCTTTTATTTAAATTTAATAAATATTCTTTAGACCACCGTTGCCAGAAATCAGAAACCATTTTTTGAATTAAATTCCATCTATCTAACCTATTAATATTACAATCCTTATAATCTGCATGGGTAACATTTATAAGAGGTTCCCCAACCAAAAAATGACCAGGGGTTAATGGGAGAGGGTCATCTGCTTCACTACTGAGAACAGATATAGGCCGAGAATTTAAACATGCTTCTATTTGTGACAATATTGTTACTAATTCTTCATATGTAAGAGCAGTATCACCTATGACCTTCTTTAAATGGCTTTTAGCACAACGAACTCCAGCTTCCCATAGACCTCCAAAATTCGGCGCTTGAGGCGGTATAAAATGCCAAGTGGTAGATTGTAATGTCAGCAATTCAGCTATTTCTTTAGGCAAGGTTGATTTTGCACCATCAAACATTTCTTTTAATAATTTATCTGCACCAACAAAATTTGTGCCATTGTCACTGAAAAGATCTTGACAATGGCCCCGTCGAGACGTGAAACGCCTGTACGCAGCAATGAAACCCTTTGCTGTTAAATCAGTAACAGCTTCAATATGAATGGCACGTGTTACCATACATATAAATAAACAGATGTAGCCTTTGTACGTCTTCGCACCACGTCCTGGAGAGAATTTAATATTAACTGGTCCAGCATAATCCACTCCGGTTGCCTTGAAAGGTTTACATGACTTTAACCTCGCATCTGGGAGCTGCCCCATCAACTGTACTCTAGCAGCCTTAGAATGTCTTAAACATGTAATACAACTTCGATAATGCTTTTTAACTTTCTCTCTAGCTCTTATGATCCAAAATTTTGAACGTAAGAAATTTAACATTATTTGTGGTCCACCATGAAGAGTTTTGTCATGAGCATCCGATACCAATAGCCTTGTAAGATGAGAGTTAGCAGGCAATATATATGGGTGTTTCGCGTCATAACTTACATGTGCTGAATCAATTCGTCCACCGACTCTTAATAAACCATTTGGATCTAAAATAGGACAAAGAGATTTAAGTACACTTCTCTTTGGTATTTCCTTTTCATTCTTTAAACATGTTATTTCATCTTTAAAAGCTAACTTCTGAACTTGACTAATACAATTCTCTAATGTTTTATTCATTTCCTTTACAGTTATAAATGTTGGTAAACTTTTTCTTTCTTCCTTTGATATTAAAAATCTTCTACAATATGATATAACCTTTAACATTTTGGTGAAGTTCGAAAATCTTAACCATTCAAAATTTTCCTCTTTATTAATTGTAACCTTCATTGAAATTAACCTTTCTTCTTCGCTCGTATCTTCTATTTCTTGGTATTGTGGGGTGATTTTAAGACTTTTCAACCATTCAGGGCCTTCCCACCATAGAGAATGTGTAAGTAATTCTGTGGGACTCATTCCTCTTGACGCACAATCTGCTGGGTTAGTGTCGGTTGAAACATGTCCCCACTGATTGTAGTCAATTATGGAGAGAATTTCAGAGACCCTATTACTCACAAATGTTGTCCATTTACTTGCCCCGCCTTTTAACCACGCTAATACTATTGTAGAATCAGTCCACCCGTAAAGATTTTCTTTTGTTATTTTCATAACCTGAGATATTTCATTTAATAGTTTCGCGGCGAGCACTGCGCCACATAACTCTAACCGTGGAATAGAGACTTCCTTTTCGATAGGAGCAACTTTGGTCTTAGCAGATAATAACCTTACATGAACTGATGTAACCTCTATAACCCTAATAAATACCGCAGCTGCGTAACCTGCTCGGGAGGCGTCTGAAAAGGCATGCAACTCTATACAGCTTTTACGTGTGCAACCAATCCATCTTGGAATTCTAATACGTTGAATGTCAACCAGATCATTACGAAATCTCAGCCACATTTCACGCACTTCTACAGTTAGCGGATCATCCCAATCTAAGTTTGCTTTCCAAATTTTTTGTATTAAAATCTTTGCCACAATTACTATAGGTGAAATCCATCCTAAAGGGTCATATAAACGAGCGATGTTTGACAATACTTGTCGTTTCGTAATTGGGTATTTAACTTCCGGCAATGATACAGTGTATTCAAAATTATCTGACTCCCTATTCCAACTAATTCCTAGCACTTTCACCATGTTGTCAATTTTAATAGGTACAGATTCTTCCTTTTTATTCTTATCATCTCCTATATATTTTAATAAATCCTTACAATTACTACTCCACTTTTGTAGCCTGAATCCGCCAGATGTCATTAGAGCGTTCATTTCATCATAAATAATTTTAGCTTCTTCTATTTTATCACATCCTGTCATCATGTCATCAACATAATAATCATTCTTCGTTATTTCTGATGCCACTGGAAAGTTATTTTGCTCATCTTCTGCTAATCTTTGCAAAGTTTTAATAGCTAGGTACGGTGCACAAGCAGTACCGAACGTAAGAGTAACTAACTTATAATCCTGAATTGGCATGTTTGTGTTCGGTCTCCAGAGTATTCTTTGAAAATCGGCGTGTAAAGGGTTTACGAGCACCTGCCTATACATCTTGACTAAATCGGCCACGATACAAATTTGATGTGTACGCCACCTTATTAAAATGTGCCTTAAATCTTGCTGGATTTTCGGTCCAACCATAAGATTGTCATTCAGCGAGACGTCATTTGTACCTTTACTAGAGGCGTTAAAAACAACTCGAAGCTTTGTAGTTTCTTTATCCTCTCTTACTACAGCGTGATGAGGAAGATAAACAGCCTTTGGATTGTGCACGTCATTTTCTTCTACTAAAGACATATGACCAAGAGTCAAATATTCTTGTAAAACCTTGTTGTACTCTTCATAAAGTTTGGCATCATTCTTCAGTCTTCTTTCTAAAGCCATTAGTTTTTTCATTGCTATATTCCTTGAATCTCCATACTGACATTCAGGATTTTTGTTCTTAAAAGGTAATGTAACAATAAACCTGCCCTCTTCATTTCTGATTGTCGTCGCCTCATATAAATCTTCACATAATTGTTCTTCGACTGTAAATATTTTTTTAATACTATCCGGTTCGACCTCTAATTCCCAAAACCGCTTAAGATAATCGTCTTCATTCGTAACCTGTAAATGAAAACTTTTTATTTTATTATTATTCGCTAATGAATCAGATATTCTTCCTGACAAAACCCATCCAAAGGCCGTATTCTGAGCAATGAGATTTCCTTTGGGGTGTTTCATCATGCCTTCCAACAAAATCTGAGAATAAACTTCAGCGCCCAATAGTACATGAATCTTACCCGGTGTTGCATAACCTGGGTCAGCCAATTGTAAGCTTTCAAGCTCCAGCCAACTAGGTGTTTCCAATCTGTCACAAGGAAGCATAAATGTAAGTGATTTTAATACATACGCATTTACATTAATTGATATTTCTGGATTATGGCGCGATTCTAAACACAACGTAACTAAATATTTTATATGCATTTGACCATCTCCCAGACCTGATACAAACCCATTAATAGACTTCCTTTTAAGGCCTAATAATTGAACTGTTGCTTCTGAAATAAATGAAGCTTGTGAGCCTTGATCTAACAAAGCACGTATTAACATACTACACCCTTTATTGGAATGAGCCTTAAGTAGTGTGGTCGCCAGAAGAACGTCGTAACAATTACTCTCCTGCTTTGCGAAGTTCGATATAATTTTTTGTTCTACTGCAGACCCCTTTGTATTCTCTATTCCTTGTTTAGTGATCGTATTTTCTGTGAGTCCTTCTTTCTCGTAATGTAACATTGTATTGTGTCTTCTTCCACACCTTTTACAGCACGTCGAATTTCTACATTTGTTTGCAATGTGACTGGGTTGTAAGCAATTAAAGCAAAGACCTTTAGCTTGTACAAAATCACGTCTTTGTTTTATAGTCTGGTTTGTGAAATGCTTACACCGATTTAAATAATGATTCTCGCCACATAAGGAACATACAATTTCAGGTATCTTACTATCTTGCGTGATAGCGGTATGAAAAGCTCTACTTTTGTGCACTTGCTTTTTTGGTTGCGGACATATACTTGAAAATTGTTTCGACCCCGAGTCAATCATCTCTAGGCTCCGAAATCTCGCTTCCAAAAAATCCACCAATTGAACCCAGGTAGGTAGGTCATCAGATAAGGAGCTAATGTGGTTCTCCCATTGCTTATGAGACTCTACATCCAGCTTTGATACTACCAAAAAAATTATAATAGCATCCCATGTCTGGGTCGGTACACCCATATTATCTAAAGCTTTCAACGCAGACGTAGTTGTATCTAATAATTCTCTAATTTTATGAGAAGATTCGATCATGGACTGTTTTTGTGAAAATAATATTTTAAGCACAGCATTAGTGTTGTAACGTTTGTTGTTATATCTCTTTGTTAATTGTTTCCAAGCCTCTTCATAATTTTTATCGGTTGTAGCGAAATTGCGTAATAAGCTTTCAGGTTCTCCTGATATACTTGTCTTCAAATAGTGCAATTTTTGCACTGCCGACAATTTTACATTACTGTGAATTAGTGAAACAAACATATCGTAGAATGCTTGCCACTCCTCATACTTTCCTGTAAACAATGGTAACTGAATTCTTGGAAGCTTAACATCTTCTCTTAATATATTCTGTGGACTAGTATTCTCCGATTTGGGTCTTTCTGAAAATTGTTCTAACTTTTCTTTTAATTCGGACATATGCTCTGTATATAATTCTTGAAAATTATTAAAATGGTCTTCTCTATAATATGGCAACTCTTCTAATTGTTCTGTTGGAAGCCCATGAATTAATTCTCTGTGATTATTCTTAAACTCCTTAAATAAATCTTCTAGTGTAGCAATTCGTGTTTCTATATAAGATTTAGTTATTCGAACTTTAGGACTTTTATTATAGTTCACTTGTGCCTTTTTTAATCTTAAATATAACTCAGCTTGGCTTTTAATAATCTTCGACATATTGTAAGATTACAGAAAAGAGAAGTACAAAATTCGTCGAAAATTTTTCTATGTCCAAATCACTTCAAATTTTTTTAAGTCCTGAGATGTTCATAAAATTTTTACAAGTCCAAATCACTTCGAATTTTTCTAAGTCCCAGAGTGAAGTTAAGAAATTATTCTAAGTGTTTTAAAATATCAGAGTCCAAAGTCCATCCCGGGTTTCGGCACCATGTACAAAATCCTTTAAAACGCACAACACTGACTTTAACTCAATTAAACACTGCACTTATACTTTAAACTTTATTGAGCTCACCCTAATGACATCACAATACAATATTTACTAATTACTTTGAATCTTCTAAACATTAAACGTCCCTCAATTTACATCAAAACATCATAGTATTTACGTTTTGCCGACGAGTATTTTCATTGTGACATTTAATTCGCTTGTAGCGCCATCTATCGTAATAATTAACAAATGCATATCAACTTAGACACCTACCTTACTTAATTTTACATTTAATTTCGAATAGCGACTATTCCTCTCCTTCTAGTCTATATTTAGTGTTGCTTTTAAATGACAACGCTTTGTTCTTGTTGAAACTGTTTTGTTGCGTAACGCGTTATGGTGTCACTCTGTCTTTCTTCCCTTTCACTCATGCGTACGGCATTATTGTCAAGTTCATGTTCTCTCACTCTATCTTCAATCGAGTCGTATTTTTGTCCTCTTTCAACTCAGTGTTTAGTGAGCCTATAGTTAAACTATAGGCTCACTAAAATTAATTAATTTCACATTGCTGTCGAGCGTCAAGAGACACAGGCATTTTTTCATATTAATTGAAGTAAAGATTAAATGTATCCCTTTTGTATTATTCATAACCTTATTCATATTGTGATTGAGTTTTAAAATGGCGTCAAGCACGCATATTGTTAGTTCATTGTATCAATATTACACACATATCTGTACGCCCCGTCCCTTGCGGGGTAGACAGAGAGACCAGATCAATATTGAAACAGTTAAATTAATTACTATAATATTGCTGTTTTATATGAGACTTGACAAAAATTCAATGGAAATAAAGGATTTTCTACGTTTCAACCTCTCAAAACCAATATGATTGAAATGACTTATTACAACAAACACGTCTCATGGTTAATATAACAATTGCAGGGTCTTTTGAAGTGCTATCTAACTACTGCTTACAGTTTAATGACTAAGGACTTGATAATACTTACCTCATATATCTATATTTCTTATATAGCAAACAGCATGACTGAAATCTTTGTGGCATGGCAATAGGTTCGCCACCTATTCCATTTGGGACGTAAACATAACGGCAAGACGAGGCTTAACAGCCGCTGCCTACACCTTCGGGTAACAAAGGCTTGAAGTTTTGTTAAATAGCTATAGCCGACGTCTATTTTTATATAGCTATTGATTTCAAATATTAGTTGCCTGATTTAAGGAGGTATATTATAAGTATATATCATTTAGTTTGAGGTCAAATATTTCTACACCATATCGTATAAACACAGTTTTTGATAGTGTATAGGGTTTAAAAGTGATACAGTCATTCAGTTGGCTGCATGAATGAGTCGACTCGAGCACTTTGAAAACTGACTCAAAGTTGCTCATGCCTCATTTCGTTTGGTAAAATAGGTAGGTAGGTAATAGGTATCCGAAGGAACCACGACCTTTTAACCCCTTTGCTTATCCCATCTTCAGGGTCAGCAATGCAATTGAGATCTTTACAGTGTTGTAAATGTGCATTCGACATCATCTGTATCAACATTACCATCAGGTGACAAACCATTTCCTATAAAAAAGAAAAAAAAATACATTAACCTATTTTTACCAAACCTATTTTTTATTACCACCTATTTTTACCAAATATACTTACTTATTATCCAAAAAAGCTAACATGTCAAACATACGACGCAGCAACGAACAACTAGAAAATTGACTATCACATGTTGATACAGCGTGTTTAATTATGGGGATCGTTTGATGAAAACTTGCCGTCACTGATCCGCATGAGTTAGGAAATCACACGAATTTAACGTCGACGTGGGATTGGGATTGGGTACACCAAACAAAAACAATCCCCGGCGAGATACGAGATACATCACTACATCTTAAAACGTGGCGCTGACTGTCAATCACTCTATTTGAGAGAGACGGACGAGTGCTAACAACATTGTTTTATTTTTAGTTCTTTATTTATAACCTATACTGAGACTAATTAAGATATGTCTACTAAAGACGTAAAAAAAAACAGTTACGACAAAACTCTTTTTAATGCTATGTATTAAAACAACTATACCGGTAATAATAATCAGTCGTATTTTCAAGATAAATCTTAATAACACAAGATATTAGTGCATAATAGTGCATAATTTAGGTGGTCCAGTGGTCCAGTACTCCGCTTCTGAATCAAGAAGTCGCGAGTTCTAATCCTGGCGCACACCAATGACTTTACGAAATTATTTTCGAAAGTGGATGTGTCATATATATCGATGACTAAAAACTTTGTGCCCGGTATGGCAATAGGTTCGCCACCTATTCTCCATTTGGGCAACATAAGGGCGAGGTGAGGCTTAACAGCGGCTACCTACACCTTCGGTTAGAAAGAGGCCTGGAGTTATGTTATTAGTGCGTAAAAAAGTGTAGCCAGTGCCATTAGTGAATTCTTTGAAATTTTTATTAAAGGCATTCAGTAGTTACCTATAACACATAACTTTCGAGTTAATTTTTTTACAAAAAGTCATTAGTGTGAGCCAGAACTCCAATCCGTGAATTATAATTGAAAATATTCTAATTAAATGAATAACAATGAAAGTAAATTGTTTTAAATTATTTATTTTATAGCGATAAATTTTTATGTTACACCACCAATATATATCTCTACATATGACATACTAATGACTTTAATGACAGTTTAAACATATTTTCTAACAGAACACGACTGCTTCACAATACTTTTCCGAAAAAAAAAAAAACATTTTTACCTTTTGCCATTTTAGTAAAAAGGAGTGCGGGCGCGGAGTGAAATCGTTAGTTGCTCATTATTCCCGCGACAATGGGAGGCGGCGCGCAGTTAGGCATTAGAAAGGCAGAGGCTTTCGCTAATGACATCCCGACGGGTATTATGTATGCCGACACCGGGCATTTTACCGAATAACTCTTTGTTCGAAAATACACCACTTTTAATTTACTATTTTTTTTCTTAAATCCACTGTAGATAATGTGATAGAGCGTTTTTTTTGTAACAACCAACCTCTCCATACATTATTTAGGGTTATTTTTAATACAATTTTATTAGCTTCACCTTTATGTATAGAATCAAACTTTTTAAGCTCGATTTTCTCCTACTTTGAACTTTTCTATTTTATTTAAACTTTGCACACCTGACAGAGACCGATGACAATGCAATAATTTGATCAAAATATCCGATTATCGAGTTAAGATTCGCCAGCATTTTCTAATTTCTTATCGACTAGCTCTATCTCTCTTATTCTCATTCAAACTTTTCAGAATTCGCATGCGAGTAAAAGAGATAGAGCTAGTTGGCGCTAAACATACTACAAACGCTTTGAGACTACGACTCAACTTACAAAAATGAGGCACAAAAAAACACATGCTTTTCTTAAAATTATTTCTCACTTATTTGTTAAACTCTTTGTCTAATCTAATAATCTTTCTCAAACTAATAACTCAAAAGCAAGTGAACACTTAAGCCCGAAAGACCAAAATCTCTAGACTATGAATTAATATCTCATAACCAGCCACACTTAAGCCGATCGTTCTACGGGAGTCAAGCGGTTTCATCACCGACTACAATGAAGTTTAATGGATTTATAATTGAGACTTGACTGAAGAAAACTGGCCACACAATGAAAAATATCATAATCACTGCTTAGAGTGAGTGCAGTTGGAGTATTTAACATATGGTTTCAATCTTCATTTCCACATTTAACCTACTGTTATACGAGCGACAATAGAATGGACTTTAGATACTTAATTTGTACTTTAAGTCGGAACTATTACTAGGTTTACGACCTTGTATCTACTTGTAAAAATGGCATTTTTATGTGCCCACATTTAAAATGTTTTCTATTCTGCTGTAAAATACTAGAATGGGCATGATAAGGTTCGATGTATATTTATATATATATATATATACATGTATATATATACACACACGCCATGTTCCCTACAGGGTAGGCAGAGAAAACAGGGCGCCATAAGGCACGATTCTTATACACCTGACTCACTTCTTTGACTTTCTTAACTCTATTTTTATGGGATAGGAGGCCAGGACACCAGCAACACATATAGTGTTACTGTTGCGTTGCAGACCCTTAAGGGATAGCGGATAGGGAAGGATGGGGAAGGGGGATGGGCCTCCGGGTACCTCTCCCACCGAACGAAACGCGGCATGAGCCACTTTACGTCGATCTTCTGAGAGGTCGTTGTATTTCACCGGTCGAGCCGGCCCATTCATGTAGCGAACTTCTGGTCATACACATTATAATTTTTAGGTATAAAACCCCTTCCAAGTTACATGACAGTATTTGCCAATTATCTCCTCGATTGCTATTTATGTTTACAGATTTTTAATCAATTACATAATAACTTCACGCCAAATCCCTTGCGGGGTAGGCAGAGAGAACGGAGCGCCATACGGCACGATTCTTACACACCTCTCCTCCTCCTCCTCCTCTCTCCTCTTTTCATGCACGCGCGTCGATTTTTGAGGCTCCTAACATCACCTTCCTCCAGAACACGTTCTACTTGACCGTAATTTAATCAATTATTTGTATAAATTTCATTCAATAATGATTATAAAATAATATAATTTGATGTACTAATATAATAATTAGTTTACATCTTATCAGTTGAATTTTACATCTGACATACTTACATTGACTTGTTTAAATTGTTGATAAATTTAAAATGAAAAACCGATATTGATAAGTGATACATGAGCTTTTTAATGTAAATTTATGTACTGTTTCCAACCGACAACTTGTGTTGTTAGATAATAAAATGTGCATAACTTATCTATAGAACATTCGCTTTGAATTTGATAAAAACTTTTTTTTTTTTAAATATAGTGCAGTAGTTTCGGGCATTGGCCGCCGGCAGTAATGGTGTCCATCAGATCGGTTGAAAGTGAGTGTGAGTCTGATTTTCATGTTTTACCTTTTGTTGCGCTTTAAAAAAATTGTAAGCGCATAAAAAGTTTCCAATATTATTATTATGTAAACAGCACGATTGACAATGTCTAATCTTACTAAAATAAATATGATTTGTTGTTTTTTAACTTCACGCCTTTTTCTACCCGAACATGCAGGCAGCGGCTGTTAAGCCCCGATTCGCTGATTATTTATGTACCAAAAGGAATATGTGGCAGAATCTATTGCCATAAACTGGATTCATTGTTGTCAGTCATCGATATTTAACACACAACAGAATTCCAAAAAGACATTGGTTTTAGCCAGGAATCAATTCCACCACTTCTTAATTCACAAGAGCGAGCTCGATCACTGGGGTACCGAGACTATTGAAAAAACATGATTATATGGATAATTCGCACAAAACATTGTGATTTTTGTAATAATGGACTTAACCCCAAATTATTATCTAATCTTCTTGTTTTGTAAATGTGTTTACTGCTCTGGATGAATCTATTCTGACTTTAATAAATTGTTCACAACAATTTTCAATTACGTTATTAAAAACAAAATATATAGAAAAAATTTAAAAGGAAAAAAATAGAATTGTGAAGCGTTGATAACAAAATGAACGTGCAAACTACATAGACGACAGCTGAGAGCGTTGGGGGACGAGTCGCGCAACGCCATCTATACACAGAGGTGTGCACTAAAGTTGCTGCGCTTATCGTCACCGGTGGGATGTGTTAAATGCATAGGCCGACAAAACCCAGATCGACGTCAATATTTACACAAAATCCCATAATTTCGACCGCAGCGCACACAATAGACATATAAAGTAAACACAGTGTAAAATGTCTGTAAATAGCATTGACAACATTTTAATATATGATGGTCTCGTGTTTACTTTGGGTTGGTTCGTTCTCTGTTATGCCTACATGCGTTAATGCTGTACCGTGAAATCATTGTTTTTTTTTTTTTGTTTAGCTTAACAGATTAAACACGTATAAAAGGAGACAAAGCTCTGTGAACATATTGTGTTTTTTTTTACCTGAACAGTTGACTTAGTAAGCCTGTGAGATTTTCGCGTTGCGATTTCGTACGCTAAGTAGGTACTCTGTGTGATATTTGAGAATTTATAATAAAGGTAACATTGTAGGTATTAGTGCGGTTCACTTCAGGTTCTTTATATACGAGTTTTTTCCATAAAGTTTTTAAAATCCAAGTTCTGGAGACGCGTATAAATTTGTGCTAGACTTATTATAATGGAGCTGGAACAGCAATGAATTACGCAAATTCTTTCAACAACTATGTATGTCAATCAATATCAGTTTTCATTGTTTCCTTTGAAAGAGTATGTTCTCTCCAGAAGTCAAGACATATCCAACTATTCCAGAAGTCAAGACATATCCATCTATTCCAGAAGTCAACACATTTTATTTAGACTCAACAATTACAAATATTTGTATGTTGCTTGATCTATACAAATTTGTGACAACTTGAGACTCTGTGTCTATGCTTGTTACAAGTTACATACATTAAACTACACACAAATATATTTTTATTGTTTTCAGAAAAAGACATAGTAATATAGTTCAGGACCAATAACCTAATGTATCCTAAACATTTCTAGGATTAATAAATATTTGTAATTACACATCAAACAAACTACTCTGATTGAAAATTGTTCCCGAAATTTCATAGAAAATACTTTTAATTTCTGAACTGCCATTTTTATTGAGATGAAATACGGATACGGTATTGATATTACCAAAGAAAATAATTCCAGAACAATTATTATAGTTATTATTATGAAGCGATTTAAGTATAATATGCCAAAGAAAAAATGGAAGGACTTTCAAAACTTATTTAATTGATTTTATCGTTTAATTTACTGGAAAAATGAATTGAATCGAGTAAAAGTAAAATGTTAATAAAAAAGCGCAGAGATGACATGTTATGTTATAGGAAAAAAATATCATAAAGAAAGTATGCATCTCTCACATATTAATAGGCTGATACACCTAATTGTGAAAAACATGTCCATTTAGCATCCATTTAAAATCTGTCATCGTTCAAAGGATTGGGGTAGAAATGTCACTCAAGAGGCTTAACAGAAAGGTGGCTTGTCAAAAGGACATACACCTGAACAAACTCGGTCAATATCAAAAAGGAAGATTTTGACAGTTCTTATTTGCGCATAACTATTTGACAAACACGGATGAGAGCAGGTAATCCCTCATTTGATATAAATGCAACTAATCCCAAAGGATGTGCTGGACAGGCGTACTGGATTTGTAAGAATGTGTGTCTCTCCTATCCAGTAAAATTAATTCGATTATATTCTATTGTTGATGTATAAACCGAATTGTGCATATTTATAGTAATTTATATTATTTTTATAACAGTAGTCAATTACTAGCCAGATTATAATGTAAAATCTCATTTGCATTCATTTAGTCTATGTAGTTTAAAACTATTAATATCCCGTTTTAAATGACGTCGAAACTGTTTGAGTTTGCCTCTCTTAAAAGTTTTTCATGTCCATTTACAATAAGATTTTTATCATAATTTTTACTATATTTTTTATGGTAATTATATGAAATATATTCAAAAAATTTAACATGTAAATGATGGAACATATTAAACTTTGCTCCGCCATTAACATGAGCGGTGTGATTATTTTATTATGCTACTTAAAAAAAATTGAGAAGATAATAAATATTCTTTTTTTTTTCTATTCAAAGAGTATATTAATACAGTATTTTTGACAATTGTAAAACGAATACTATTTTAACGTAATAATCGGATTCCTCGGAAAATTATTTCATTTAAATTATATAAATTTCAAAGTACGAACACGTTTATTTTTATATATCTGGCTGAAAACAAATATTCTTTTTTTTTAATAATATGAAGACATGGATACATAGATATATTATTATTGTCGTATTTATTGTGTTATGTGTTCTTATTGTCTGCGAATACCAGTTATGTGATGCTTAGGATGCAACTGATTAATAGCCACAATGAAGAGAAACGAAAGAACCAGTAACAATAATTCATGTCACTATATTTGTACAAGTTCGATGTACAACAATGCACCACGGCCAAAGGGGTGATATTCAACTCAAAATCAATGCTAACTCTATTGTATGCACACCATGTCTGCCGGCAAGGGGGAACTTTATGTCTTTTGCTTATACTAATAACACCACCCCTTAAAGGGTGGTTCCTTTCGTATAGGGAGCATCCTAACTTTGTATGTTAATATAAACACTCATGTAGGCCTCCGTTGCGAACACCGCAGAATTCAATGTTCCAAAATGTGTTATTATTATATAAGCAAGCCCGCTGAAGCGTATTACTTCTGTAAGGGCATGTCGATCTGTTCAGTAAGCGGGCTTATAATGAGCTAAATAATGTATCTTTGTTATAGAAAAGTTTTAAATAACATAACAGACTGATCTTTCATACATATGAGGCTTATGGATATTCTTTACCAAGAAATTTTACTTAAAATATTTTTTGTATTTTGGTACTGATTAAATATATTTATGTATACATATTATTTTTTCATTTAATAACGTTTTACCAATTCGCACATTATTTTGAATGTGATATTATACTGATGAAATTGTCTAGCAACAATTGTTGCCCCAAACGAGTAATCTGAAATAACTAATTTAAACTAATTATCACATTGTATATTCTCATATATTCGACTTAAATTTTATCATACACATTATATTTAAAATGAATTATATGACTCGTTTTGTACATAATATTTAAAAAAAAAAACAAATTATAAAATATAATTTTAACAATTAAAATGCAGCAAAGATACGTTGATTTTTCGTAATGAGCACATCAAAAATCTGTGAAAACTATAATATATATATATATATATATCTATAAAAATTCGTGAAACAAAAATCCACCTGAAATAATATTAATAAATAAATACACTGTAAGCTTTAGAATTTTTAAATGAAAACTCATATCAGAAACAAGAGTAAGTAAGAAATGAACGGATCTCTTATTCGAAGTTAAACGGATACAGAGTTTGTCTGACATCGTATACGGAATATCTTTCTCGATTCATGTAAATATAGAGAGAACAAACTTGGAATGACTGTGAATTCGTAGTCTGGCTGGTAGGAGAGCGTAGCGGAGCAAGATTCAGCGTTCGTTTACACGTGTACAGTGGGGGGTGGAGGGGCGTTAGCGACGTTGGGGTGGACACATGTCTTGTTACCTCCTTCTCCACAAGTCTCACACCTCACCCATGGTAAGGATGTGCTTGGAGAATCGTCAGTGTCTCGTTTCTACTACCCACCCAGCACCCTACTTGAATTTATATGTACATTATACATGAGGCTGCATGTCGGACGATCATCTTTATATTGCTTCAACTTCAAAGTGTGACATTCTGTAAACATTATTTATAAACTATACAAAAACCAACTTATTTGTACAAAGTGGCTGTCTTTGGGTCGTATTTGTTTCATAAATCTATTTTAATACCTGCTAGCTTACCCGGCGAACTTTGTTCTGCATCAAAATTAATAAATGAGTAAATTTTGGATATCATAAGTTTCAAATTGTGCTACATTGGCTTTAACTGCTGTCCCGCTATGTTAATACTGCAATAACTTCGAAAATATTCGTTTATGCATGCTGTAAAGGGCGAGGATCATCTATATTACATTCAGAATCTATTTAAGACACTTAATTGCCTGAAAGTTATTGCTGTAATGTTTAAAATCACTTCGTAAATAAGCCATTATTTCTCGTAAAAGTGAAAAAATAAAAATGGTCATTGTGGGTTATCCCTAAGAGATAGACATATGCCCTTGCGGACTTTTTTAAAAACTTTCTAAAGGTGTTTAATAATGTAGAGCATTGTTTTGATCTATCACTGAGTGTTCAGCCAGCGTTTGCAATTGAAGTGCAAAATCTTGAAAATTATAATTCTTTCTTTACAGCATCATGTATGAATTATAGATCAAAACCACCCCGTTGATACCCTCTATTAACAAAATCCGCATCAAACTCCGTTGCGTAGTTTTATAGATATAAGGGGACAGACAGCGGAAAGCTACTTTGTTTTATACTATGTAATGATATGTCTATATAAAGTAGGTACTTTTGAAGAGAAGAGAAGTATGTGTGGAGTCACCCTTGCGGATCGAATGAAAAGTAGCGTGATAAGGGAGAAATGCAAATTGAAGGATGATGTGGTGACCAAGGTGGAGAGAAGTATGTTAAGATGGTTTGGTCATGTTGCAAGAATGAATGAAAGCCGACTGACTAAAAGAGTATTTGAAGCGAATGTGAGTGGCAGGGTCGGGATCGGGAGACCAAGACGGGGCTACCACGACCAAATAAATTGTCAGTTTAAGAAAGGCAAAATGCGTAGTACCCGAAACCCGCGCGAATGCAAGATAAGATGAATGACTGTGGATGAAGCGAAAGAGGTGTGTCAGGAATAGTCAGGATCGTAGCTTGTGTAAAGCCAAAGTCTCTGCCTACCCCTATGGGATACAAGCGTAAGTTTATGTATGAAAATGAAAAATGAAAATGTGTATGTATGTACTTTTGATCATTTAGATGTTATTAATTCAAGATGTGTCATATTGATCATCTCAAAATTATTAGTTACAATAATATCGATTCCATATATAAACTAGACACATACATACATACATAACTTCACGCCAAATCCCTTGCGGGGTAGGCAGAGAGAACAGAGCGCCATAGGGCACGATTCTTACACACCTCACTCGCTTCGTTGACTTTCATAACTCTTTTCATGCACGCGCGTCGGTTTTTGAGGCTCTTAACATCACCTTCCTCCAGAACACGTTCTATTTGGTCTTGGAATGTGTGTCTTGGCCGTCCTCGACTACTACATCCGTCCACTTTTGCATTGTATATCTGCTTAGTCAGTCTTGCGTCAACCATTCTTTCTACATGTCCGAACCATCGGAGCATGCCCTTTCTTACTTTTACACTGACACTCTCTTTCAAACCAACTTCCTTCCTTACAACCTTGTTTTCTACGCGGTCAGCGAGAGTCACTCCGCAGATTTTGCGTAGAGCCCTCATTTCTACCGCGTTTATTCTACTTTCATGCACACTCTGCCATACCCAGCTCTCGCTTCCATAAGTTAGCGTTGGGATCAGGACTGCATTGTGGATTGCTAACTGGGCTTTTCTGCTAATATTTTAAAGTGAAACTTTTATTACATCGTCTCAAACTTTTTCGTCTGCGTGTTGCATGTCGCGTGACGGTGACGTGAAGGCGCTCGTCAGAGCGCCTTTCACGTCTATTATCGTTTATTTATATTAATTAATTACCCAAATATACACTTTATTTTTGTAAATAAATACCGTAAAAACATGTAGAAAAAACACCCCCAGACGAGGGATCGAACCCGCCCCGACCTTGTGTTATCGGTAGTGCGGTTTACCGATGCACCACGAGGGCCGTATGTATAATCGTCTAATTACCGTCCTCTTTACCAATTTCGACACATTTTCTAGGATCGGGTTTGTTGTTTGTTTGTTTTTTACATACATACATATACGTACGTACGTATTGCAGGCGGAGAAAAAAAAAATTATATTATTTATAAATTGTGTTTTTATAAATTGTGTTTTTTGAAAATTATATTTAAGTACGAATTACATACTAATAAAATAATGAAATATCAATAATATTTTTCGATCTTACCGACAGAATAATAAATATATACTAATATATACTATGTACTAACATATTATATTAGAAACATATACTTAATTTTTTGCAGTGATAAACTGTAATAAAAGCAAAGCAAACACACATTGACTTCGTGTTAGTTAACAACGCCATCTGCTGGAATAGAAATTTCATGAAAATCGTTGGAGCCGATTCCGAGATTCCAATTTTATATATATACAAGAATTGCTCGTTTAAAGATATAAGATAAGATAGTGCTCTTTATATATGTATTTGTCACATTTTCATAATAAATCGAAATATCATATTTACTGGAGGAAAAAATATCGTTTTGTTTTGTAAAGATCCTTTGTTGTAATGTTGTTAACGTTTAATAGGTGTCGCGTTATCCCTAGTACTTGTCGATTCGGGCGACATCTATCGATATAATACGATATTACGGCAGAATCATCAATAGTAGCAACCTAGTAACGCCATCTAGGAATTCTTAATCTTCAGTCGTTAACTTCCAAAGAACTTGAAAATGATGAGATTATCGAATTAATTGATTTAAATCTTTAACTTAAAGTTAAACGAAGCCAAAGCAAACTTTTAAAAAAATTGCTGTGAAGTAACTGTTTTACACTGTTGCACTCTAAAAAATATAAATGTTAATCATTTTATCAGAATCATCAATTTAAAAAACTTACTAACTAAATTATTGAAAAATAATTATTGAAAAAATGTTTTGTTTATGTATATTTAAAAAGTAGATTTAAAAATCAATAACCCAAGACTCAATTTTAAAAGTTTCACTTTTACGGTGGTTTCATAAAACCACACAATTTTTTTTTATATATAAACTAGAGTCTAGTAATAATTTAAATTTTGAGGTTTTTTTTAAGGTTTCATTTAAAATTTAGTTGGTCCCTAACACAGAGAAGCTAAGTTTCTCTCAGTGATATTCAATCAGTGTTATGTTCTGTCAGTCCCATATTAGGTAATTTATTTTCATCCTAGTTTTGCGTTTTTCGATCTTCTATCTACTAAATAGAAAAAAATACCTTTTCAACACTTCAAACAAGAACTGAAGTCCATAACATTCTGTACATTCTAATGTAATAATTTCTTTTGGACATACCTACCGCAATTTTGTAATTCTACCGCAATTTTGTAATTCTACCGTAATTTTGTAATTCTACCGTAATTTTGTAATTCTACCGCAATTTTGTAATTCTACCGCAATTTTGTAATTCTACCGTAATTTTGTAATTCTACCGCAATTTTGTAATTCTACCGTAATTTTGTAATTCTACCGCAATTTTGTAATTCTAAGTAATTTTGTAATTCTACCGCAATTTTGTAATTCTACCGCAATTTTGTAATTCTACCGCAATTTTGTAATTTTCTGTTATGAGAAAAATCTAGGTTAATAAAAACACTTCAATTTCAATCTCGAGTTATAGAATACCTCTAAAAACCAACAATGCAAATTTAATTAGTAGAAGATTGTAGATATAACGAAAATATATTAAGCAGGGATATCTAAGCCCTCTTTCCTACACTTTTGCGTTTAGTAATATCAATTCGCGGGTCATTGAATTCAAATTGGACTCGGCTTTGTGGGATCCCTTTCTCCATTTTCTTTCTTTCTTTTTTTTTACGAGTTTCACTTTAGCTTTGAGCTACTAATGAACTTAATTTACCCGCTCGTTTCATTAAAACAAGGTATCGCAAAGGATTTGTTGCCAACACTGTTTAAACATTGAATTTAAAAGTTTTGTAAAATGAATTGTTCTAATTCAGCCAGTGTTTTGTAACCATGGATTTAGCATAGACTGTAGTAGATAGCACATGTCAGTAAAAATGTACTACTAATCATCACTGACAGCGCGACCGCGAGTAAGCGATTCTCAGGATTTAGATAACTCATCACATGAACAATAATTAAGTAAAAGTTGACACTTGGATGGAAGCGTTTTTTACGCACACATTGATAAGTCACACACACGTTAAGAACCTATTTTTGGTCTCGTTGTTTGGATGACTATATCAATCTATTATTTTTATATCTATGTTTGAAACTTAAATCTCTAATGACCTATAGATTCATCAGGTTGACTAGTTCACAAATCTCGAGTTCGAATACATTCACATCTACCGCTTTCCGGAATTATAGAAGCGGGCTGTCAAAAAATTCTACCTACGAAGTTCTACACTTAAAAAACATCTATTTATTTTCTCTTTTAATAGAATGGATTAACAATAATATTATATTGCTATATTACTGATGAATTACAGCATGAATGATTACGAAGATACTGAAAAAAAATAGGCAAAACACTCGTCCTACTTTAAAGCCTCCTCCATACAATACACAGTGGAAGAGTCACGCAACTTGTGCATGAGTGGGCCGGCACGACCGGTGAAATACCCCGACCTCTCAGAATATCGACTTAAAGCGGCTCTTGCCGCGTTTCGCTCGCTGTGATATGCTTTTCCCCCATCCCACTTCCGACCCCTTTCGTATCCCATTATATGTGCTGGCAACCCAACTATAACACTATATGTGTTCAGGTGTCAATGGGCGGCGTTTGTGGCTCACCACCAGGTAACACGACTGCTCGTTTGCCCCTCTATACCTTAAAAAAACCTTATTAATACCACACAATGAAGTTTATCAATAATATCAAAAGTATTGTCAATCCCATCAATATCACCAAATAATTATAATAATATTATTATATCTCTTGCAAAATTCATTCAATTCATTAATTTCAAATTCATAGCCATTAAACAAATTGTTGTGTCATAATTGATTACCGAAAATGTCGTTAGAAAATCGAAGTTTCTAAAAAAAAAATATAATTGAAGAAAAAAATCACCTTTATGAATTTGAAAGGATTATATCAATAGATAAATAGATCAATAGATATTATGAGCGTATTGCAGATGTGAAAACGATCTTATTGTGTGGCCAAAATTATTGTTGACGGCCAGTTAACGTAATTACAGTATTTAGATGAAAAAAAAAATACAATTTTCTTTTCATAGATATAAGATAGATCGGCAATAGTTACCCAAACATCGAGACCAAAAATGGGTCGTTGATGTGTGTATGACTTATCAATGTGTGCGTAAAAAGTGCTTCCAAGTGTCAACTTTTACATAGTTATTGTTGATGTGTTGAATTATAGACATCCTGAGAATCGCTTACTCACGGTCGCGCTGTCAGTGATGATTAGTAGTACATTTTTACTGACTTGTCCTATCTACCACAGTCTATGATAACTCTATGATATAACGGATATTTCGAAATGACGCGGCTATTTTCTATCTAAATATCAAAATTATTCTCATAGTGTCGGTGGTCCAGTGGTCGAGCACACGGCATCTGAATCCAGAGGTCACTCGTTCAAATCCTGGTACACGCCAATGACTATCGATCACACATATGTTCCGAAATTAATTTCGAAAGATATGTGTGATAAATATCGATGAATAAAAACTTTGTGCCCCGTAAGGCAATAGGTACGCTACCGATTCCATTTGGGACGTAAACAGAACGGCGAGTCGAGCCTTAACAGCCACTACCTACACCTTCGGGAAGAAAAAGGCGTGAAGTCATGTTATGTGCGTATTATGCGTGTTATGTAAACGAGCAAGCGGAATACCTGGTGGTAAGTGAGTAAAGCCGCCCATGGACACCTGTAATACATATAGAGTTAGAGTTGCATTGATGGACTTTAATAGTAGAGGCAGGATATTATGGGTATGGGGGCCTCCGGATATCTCTCTCACTAAACAAATTCGAGCAAAAGCCACTTAACGTTGATAATCTGAGAGGTCGTGGTATAACACCGGTCGAGTCGTAATTTTCCTCAACTGTTTATACTTTTTATATTTCCTATGTAAATATACACCGATCCGGATATTAGCAATTAGTTCTTCAAAACAAGTTATATATTTATTTAAATATTTAATAACATCGTCACCTATATGTGTTATGTTAAGCCAAGACATTTATTGCTTTGAGTAAATAAATCTTATAAGTCATGTATGTTTTCACGTGTAAATTATTGAAACTGTCTTCATAAAAAAATAATTATTATAAAACATGTTTTTAGGAATGCAGATTAATTTCAATCTCGCTGTAGGATTCGAATCTTGGTACGCGAGTTATTTCATAAATATTTGCAAGTAAGTATTAAAAATCGCAATTATAAATTTGGACAATTTATTTATTTCTTACTTAGAACTTATTTTCTATCTATTTCCCGACGTTTCGAACTCCTTACAGATATCATTTTCACGAGTATATCTCTATATAATCCATAATAAGTTGTTTCAATATTATTTGTACAATTTATTAGGTAATTAATAAACATTGTATGATTTCGGTGTATTAATATTCCCATCCTGTATTTATCCCCCAGCCATCTCAAAGGTCAGCAACGCAACTTTCACCCTCTCGTGGTCGGGTAACACTGGTGAAGATGACTTGCTGCCATGCCCCTGGTCCTATAAAAAAGATATTCGTAATGAAAGTATTAATATTAGTAAATGATTCATATCAAATTACTTAAATTAAACTTATTAAATTTAATTTAAGTATTATTTATTTTATTTATTATTTACTTATTTACTTTTTAAACAAATCGCGACAACAAAATAGGTTTAAACTTTAAAGTGTCATTTAATCGCGCAGTGGCTAGCACCCCGCTTCTGCTTCAAGAAGTAGTGGGTTCAAATCCTAGCACACACCAATGACTTTTCGAAATTTTCGGAAGTTACGTGTGAAAAATATCGATGACTGACAACTTTGTGCCCGGTATGGCAATAGGTTCGCCACCTTTTCCATTTGGGACGTAACATAACGGCGAGACGAGGCTTAACCGGGGCTGCCTACACCTTCGGGTAGAAAAAGGCGTGAAGTTATGTGTCATTTAATAGTAAACATTACTATTAAATGACATATAACATTACTAAAAATAGTTTGGTTATATGTGAGAGCTAACGAATTAAGTGCGGCGTAGTTTGAACATGACGCATGACGAATGGGCACGTTGTAGCTGACATATTTCCATTATTGAGAGGTGCGGGGGGAAGGGGAAATGACAGGGGTAGGGGGTAACTTTTAATATTTTGTAGTCTGTTTCTAATTGCCCGACAATACATTAAAAATGTCAAGCCTTTCATTAAAAATTTTTAATGGAAAAATTTTCGAGGGACGCAATGAATGGGAGGTGGTGGTGTTCATAAGTCGTCCGGGCAAGACTCTAATTCTCTAAGAGGATTTGAAAGGGGAGAATGTGCCGCGACAGTAAAAGTAGGTGTTTTATATAATTTCTTTTTAAGAGGGATATTTTTTAAGCCAATTCAAAAGAAGGAGGAGGTTCTTTCTCAATTCGTCGGAATATTTGATTTTAATGTATGTTCACCACTCAAAGACGCCTGGCCAGATCTGCAGAATTATTTTTTGTTCTATAGGTTATACCTTCCAGGTGGTCACATTTTCATCCCATTTTTTTGGTATGCATAAATTGTGTCTTTGGTACTTAATATTATTTTGCCGTAGGTATATTATTCAGGGTTTCAACATCTGATGCTGCCGTGCTGATTATGAATCTACAGAACTTTGTAACGGGTAGGAGTTTGGAGACAGTACTGCAATTGGTCGATGGAAACTATTTATTAGTATGTAGGACTAACGTGTTGCTTGTGAGGTATGCTTGAATCAGCAACTGATGCAATTGTGCTGATGCTAAATCTACAGAACTCTTTAACAGTTATGAGTTGGGACAAACCTCTTGAATAGGTTTTTTTCTGCAAATTGTTTTTCTCATGTGTTCGTCGTGGGTTTTTTTTCTGGGCTCACAACAATGGTTTCAATTCTTTTTGGAAGTTATGTGTGATAAATATCAATAACCGACAACTTTAAATTGTGCCCGGTGTATGACAATGGTTCGTCACCTATTCCATTTGGGAAATAACTTGACGGCGAGTCGAGGCTTTAACAGCCGCTGCCTACACCTTCGGGTAGAAAAATTCGAGAAGTTACGAAGTTTTTTGAAGTAAGTTTATAAATATTGGCTAGACATATAATTAGTTTTGATGACGACGAAAAGAAAAACAATTTAAATTATCACTATCATTGGTGAAATAACTCATGGGTTATTAATATTTACGTAAACTTACTAAACTCAAATTTTAACAGTGGTAGTCTTGTAGTTCGCTGCGATAATGGGGGCCGACTCGGCCGGTAAAATATCACAACTTCTCGGAAAGTGCAGTGGCTCGTGCCGCGTTTTGTTCGATAAGAGAGGTATCCGGAGGCCCGATCCCCATTCCTCTTCCTTTCCCCTCCCACTCCCATAAAGGACGGCAACGCACCACGGTATTCATGGACGGTGAGAAATTACTTCCTATCAGCTGACCCACTTGCTCGTTTGCCCTCTTATCCCTTAAAAAAATGCTGTTTAAAATCAAGTAGAGTCCTCGTGAAATTCATATCGATAGTGTAAAAAGTAATTATAACATTTATTTTACAATTATTACTAGTACCTACCTAGTTATTACAAGTAAATTGTTCACATGTGTATTGGAAATTTGAAATAGTAAACTGGCGCTCGTAGGTACGTGTCTATCCTGGTGTTGCTTAACTATAGAACATGTTCTCAACATGCGGCGGCGTGTGGCTTAATGGAAAATGGATATTACATCGGCGGCATACTGAATGTACACATTTGCTTTTAATGACATATGATTAAACGTGAACCCAAAGACTTTATCAAATTTTGGCACACGTTTACCCACTAGGGATGCCTATATGTATGTGTTTGCAGACCGCGCATGCATCCGCCACTCTCTGATAGAGCTGTCAATACGTCAGCCAGCGACAACCCTGACTGATTACTTGATAAACAATGTTGTTTTTTTTATTATTATTATTATTTAAAGATTAGTTTGTATATTTATTAGCTTACAAATGCATTTTACTTATCTCAGGGTAGCCGAGGGAGTTTTAATAAGTCTGAATCAGATTATGTGTCCGCGTTTGATAAACTGTTATCGATGAAACACATTCCGTTAGTTAGTAGGTTTGAATTGAAAATAAAAAATATAGACCAAGACAACATTGAGAAACATATTTCAGAATAAAACATTTTTTTATTGAAATTGTAAAAAAAATACAAAGATGTCATAGTTTTATTTACTTTGTTTATTTTATGGGGTATATTGCTTACGTATTTCGGAGTTATACCTACAGTGGTAGTCGACGATATATTTGAAACACAACAATTAAAACTAATTCAAATATTTGACTGTATTATGATACTGAACCTGCACTTACATGATCTTTCTAATCTATACTAATAGTACATATTATAAAGCGGAACGGTTTGTTTGTTTAAGCGCGTTAATCTCAGAAACCGGCGGTCCTATTTCAAAAATTCTTTTAGTGGCATATAGTCCAGATGAAACCTATAGGCTATATTATATTTACAAAAAAAATGTGATTCTAACTCAAAGTCCGATAAATGATAATCGTAAATCATATTGTTGTCATATTTTTTCGTTTGTTTTCGAAAATAACGATTGCGGGGAAATATCTTACATAATGTCAAACACCATTGGTGCTATAACTAAATAAACGACCACTACTAAATATGAAAATAATTAAAAAATACAACAATCATTAAGAGTCGGTTGGTAAAATTTCAGACGACAAGTAAAAAAGTATGTTTAATATAAAAATAGTAACGAAATAATCAAGTTATTATTTAGCCGCGGTGGTTTTGAACCGCGCAAGATGCGTCTCCCCATCGCCATCCGTCAGCCTGTCGTACGAGTGCCGCTACATGGCTATGCACTTAACTTACCACCATTCGTACATGTGTCTATGGCAATGAGGGGCCAACTTGCTACTTGTTAATAGTTATGAAGGGCCACGAGTGGTCATCCCGTGGCCACAGTTATGAGGAGCATGTCAGTATAGTACGCGATATATAGAACACTGTCAGCATTATGATGGATCTGTATTCTGATGTGACAAATTTAATGCTACTCTCGTTTAATATCTCCTATAGTAAATACTAAATTAACCTAACTAGGTAAAATAATAATAACTGTTTAGGAAATCGAAAGATGAAACTATTTTTTATATAGTCCTGACTTTAAATAGGACTACACGCACATACACGTAACTTAAAATCAAATCCCTTGCGGGATAGGCAGAGAGAACAGAGCGCCATAAGTCACGATTCTTATACACCTAACTCGCTTCGTTGACTTTCGTAACTCTTTACACGCACGCGCGTCGATTATTGAGGCTCCTAACATCACCTTTCTACAGAACACGTTCTATTTGGTCATGGAAAATTCGTCTTGGCCGTACTCGACTCCAACATCCATCCGCTTTTGCATTGTATATCTTCTTAGTCAATCTTGCATCATCCATTCTTTCTACATGTCCGAACCATCGGAGCAAGCCCTTTCTTACTTTTAAATATACTTTTATATTGGGCTAAAATAGAAAAAAAATGTTATCTTTGTCCCTGTAAAGTTTCTTTTTTATCGATTTTATCAACGTCAACTATGTAGGTGATTTGTTAGGTTGTTACATGTGTTTTTCAATTATTTGACAATGGCTGAAGTTATCTTAGTTAAAATTGATTTGTCCTATAAGGTACATTTTGTATTATGTGGTCTTTGATTTCAGAAAACAATTTAGCAGATATCTTATGAAATATTCAAATTAGTTTCATGACAACATCAGCCTAGTCTACGAAGTAGGTAGTAAGCAAAAAAGATAGATGGAAAAGTACGGTATCTATTCTGTGTTCTATTTCTCCTCAATAATGATAAAAGATTTATCATCCTTGGGAAGAAAAAATGATATTAGATTAATAGTCACGGTGGTCCAGTGGTCGAGCACTCGGCTTCTGATCCAGAGGTCCGGGTTCGAATCCTGACACTGGCTCACACCAATGACTTTTCGAAATTGTTTTCGGATGTTACGTATGATAAATATCGATGACTGAAAACTTTGTGCCCAGTATGGCAATATAATAAATAACGGCGGGGCGAGACTTAACAGCAGCTGCCTACACCTTCGGGTAACAAATGCGTGAAGTTATGTTTATGTTATGATAAAAGATATTAACTAAGGAGTTGGCAAAATGACAATTTGAAAGACCACTTTTGCTTTTGGTAATAACTTACTTCAGTTAGGAAGGTTTTATCGGTTTTATTTTCTCCATTTTAATTCAATTAGATTTTCTTATTAGTTTCTTTCCATGACAGAAAGTCCTGTACATATTTAAAGGACTCATACCACGCGTGGCGAATGTTTTTTTATGATAGAAGTAAGCAATCGAAGGTGCGGGACACCTGATGGAAAGCGATCACCGCCGACCATGGCGTCTGCAATACCAGAGGCATCACATACATACGAATACTCGTATGTATGTGATGCCTCTGGCGTATGAATGTATCACTAGTATACACTAGTGATACATTAGAGCAGGTACTTGTTTGTAGTAGTGGGATGGAGAGGGGACAAGGGTAGGGGTTTTTACTCCGGATACCTATCCGAATATATTGATAGCGGCATTTACTTCTTGATAGGATGAATATTTTAAACCTATTGCCACCACTAGACACGAATTTGTCTGTCAATAATAATCACCACACGTAACTGCACACACTCTCAAAAAGTTATTAGTGTGAGACAGAATTCATTCTAGGTATATCTGAAGTGGGCTGCTGTGGGTGAAAAACCAAATGACTTAAATTTATATTAACTTTGTAAAATCTATTCTTAATACGCCATCTCTAAGTTACCTACAGAACTATTACAGTTGTTTTTCATTGTTAGTGCGCTCTATTCTTTGTTAAGTGGCGCCATCTCCTGAACAAATAGATAACTAATATAAAGTAGAACATACGTCAACTCCCCCTAAGCATCTTAAAACAGTAATAAATTTATAGATAGTGCTATACAATTCTTCCTTTTAGTTATTCTTAGCACATATAGATAGCTCTTGACCACATTTTTGGAAAAATCATTTTCAGATAAGTTACCCTCTTATGCCACCTACATGGACACGTAAGTTTTCGACTTGCTAGTAATGAGCATGCTAGCTCGATACTAGCATGCTCTCATGCTAATAATGAAACTTTGTATCATACATACATAAATGTACTTAGTATCCATCTATCCTATTATTATTAATGCTCAGATAAACACAATGTTCAGTTGTTCAGTATTGTTAACGCATGAGCTGCACAATAGCAAATATAGGTAACTAAGATTCAAATAAAAAAAATCAGAAATAAAAAAAAGTTCAAAAATAGCTACGTATTTAACCTCGGTAGGTGCTGCTGTTGTCCCTTCTATAATTCCCCCCACTCCTCACCTATGCACCTGCAGTCCCTTGAGCAAGAACAAAGAACAAATTATATGTAATAGTTCTCCTTTTCAAAAGATAACTTACTTAACATAACTTGACGCCTTTTGTTACCCGAAGGTGTAGGCAGCGGCTGTTAAGCCTCGTCTCGCCGTTATGTTTACGTCCCAAATGGAATACCGCCTCCTATACCATTTGGGACGTAAACATAACGGCGAGAACCCTATTGCTATTGAGAACCTATTGCCATACCCGGCACAAAATTTTTCAGTCATCGATATTTATCACACATAACTTCCGAAACAATTTCGAATTGTCATTGGTGTGAGCCAGTGTCTGGAATCGAACCCGGACCTCTGGATCAGAAGCCGTGTGCTCGACCACTGCGCCACCGAGACATATTTGGCTTTTTTTGTATTTAAATGCTGTAAGAAACACTACAAGAAATTACTACGGCCCTCGATTTTTAGGTTTTGCAGTTTTATGTCTAACGGCACTCCACTGTATTATTACATAGCAATACTTGATTTCTACTACTACACCAGCGACCACGAATGGAGCAGATTAAATTTAAAAAATATAAATTTAAAATTAAGCTACAAGATCAGTCTGAACCGCACGAAATACCCGCACTGGTACCAGGCTATCAAAGGTTTGGAGGAGTTCAATTTTTACACAGACTTTAATAAAAAATTAAATTTCGCGCTTGGTTTTCATCAGTCACTGCTGAACAGAGAAAATAGTTCGCTATCTCGGTCTAACCCTTTTATTATGTAGTGTGACCATGTTACAAATACGTTAGAGGAGGAAATATCATTATACATAGTATAAAACAAAGTCACTTTCCGCTCTCTGTCCCCTTATATGCTTATATCTTTAAAACTACGCAACGGATTTGGCTGCGTTTTTTTTTAATAGTTAGAGGCTGTCAACGGGGTGGTTTTGATCTATAATTCATATATAAGATGTTATAGAGAAAAAAATACAATTTTAGAGATTTAGCACTTTAATTGCAAACGCTGGCTGAACCCTAAGTGATAGATCAAATCAATGTTTTACATTATTAAACACCTTCAGAAGGTCTACAAAAAAGTCTGTGACATGCCTATCTTTTAGGGATAACCAACAATGACTATTCTTACTTTTTACAAGAAATAATGGCTTATTTACGAAGCGATTTTAAACATTACAGAATTAATTTTCATCCAATTAAGTGTCTTATAAAGATTGTGCATGTAATATAGATGATCCTGGCCCTTTAGACCATGCAATTTAAACGAATATCTTCGAAAATATTCATCATCATCATCATCAGCCTCTTGCAGTCCACTACTGGACATAGGCGTCTCACAATGTGCGCCACAACTTCCGATTCTCTGCCTTCCGCATCGATGTCTGACCATCGGGCTGGTGGGCGTCCTACGCTACGTTTGCCAAGACGCGGTCTCCACTCTATGACCTTCTTACTCCATCTACCGTCGGTCCTTCGGCAGATCTGACCAGCCCATTGCCACTTCAGCGAGCTTATTCTACGAGCTATGTCGGTTACTCCAGTTCTCTCGCGGATATACTCATTCCTGAGTTTATCTTTCAGAGATACCCCAAGCATAGCCCGCTCCATGGCTCGCTGAGCGACTTTAAATTTGTGGACTAGCCCCACCGTGAGTGTCCACGTTTCGGCACCGTAGGTCATCACCGGTAAGACGCACTGGTCAAAGACTTTGGTCTTCAGACATTGCGGTATAGGCGAGCTGAAGACTCGACGCAGTTTGCCGAATACAGCCAAACAAAGTTCGCCGGGTCAGCTAGTATATAATAAAAAAATAGCTTCTCTGTATAAACTATCAGTGTGCGAAATTGCTCAATTATATATAGACTAGCTGACCCGGCGAACTTTGTTTCAGGTCAAAAGCATTATATGAGTAAATAAAAGATTGGTCTAAAAAAATCCCGTGAAAATCGGTCCAGCCATTAGCCAAAACAATCAGACAGACAAATATTCTAAGAAATGTTATTTTGATGTATATACTCGTACATGCATTTCATAAAAAGCGGTTATTTCAATTTGACAAACAGACACTCCGATTTTATATATTAGTATAGATATAGATATTAATTGGCCAAGAAATACTTAATATTTTACATTTTAATTTTTACAATGGTAGAGTCAAGCAGTTCATGAATGGGCCGGCTCGATCGGTGAAATACCACCTCTCGGAAGATCGACTTAAAGTGGTTCATGCCGCGTTTCGTTCGGTGAGAGAGGTACCCGGAGGCCCACCCCGCTTCCCTACCCGTTTTTCCTTCGATAACGGTCGGCAACGCGACAGTAACACTATATGTGTTGCTGGTGTCCATGGGCAGCGTTGGTAGCTTACCATCACATGACACGCCTGCTCGTTCGCCCTAATATATCATAAAAAAGGATCATTTCAATTCCAGCAATTAAAGTATTTTAACGCCTACATAACTTCACGGCTTTTCTACCCGAAGGTGTATGCAGTGGCTGTCAAGCCGTCTTGCCGTTATGTCTACGTTCCAAATGGGGTAGGACGCGAACCTATCGCCATACCGGGCACAAAGTTTTCAGCCATCGATATTTATCACACATAACTTCCGGAAACAGCTTCGGAAAGTCATTGGTGTGAGCCAGGATTCGACCCGCGACCTCTAGATTCAGAAGCGGGGCGCTCAACCTCTGGACCACGGAGACCTTAAATGTTAAATAATTTAATTATGTTGTGTGGCTGTTTTTGTGCTTGCCGTGCCTGACGTGGTTATATTAAAACACAATTCTGACATAGTAATACGACTCTTCTCTTGATCAATCTTTTTTAGTCGTCACTGCGGTTAGCACTTGAGATGGCCCTTCGCACATTACATTGACTGCAACTACCATCGCCTTGTCCTCTGCATCATAATATCTAATTAATTAAATTGAGAAAAGTTCACGAAGCAGTAAAGTGCCACACTATCCCAAAAGATCAACAAAATAAATCATATACAGTATAATTTTCCAATTTATAATTGTAGTTATTGACTTATGTCAACATTCATAACTTTTTAATTTTCCCATACAAATTCATCATTTTGCTCTTATCCCACTCTTAGTGGAGTCAGCACAACATGTCATCCTTTCCAACTATCCATGTTGTCAAAAGTTTTGGCTCCTTCTAATTGTTTTAATTTGTTCTAATAGTTGGTGGTCTTTCCTTCCAGTGTCCTTCCAGTATCCTGTCGATGCAGGTCGCCTGGTTGTGCTGCGAAATGTGTGTATTTGTAAATTATTGATCTGCTTTAGAGTTTCACGATGAGGAAGTTGGTCTGATCAGTGAGAGATGACTCACCACCTGATTTTCTCTAAAGTGGATGCCATCTGAACTAAGACATTATTGTCACCTTCAACAACTTTAGACAAAAATGGCATCCCATTGCTGGATAATGTTACCGCCACTGCGATGCTTGCTTCAAACTAATGCATGATTTCTTTAAATTTTAAAACAGTTTTTTTATTTTAAAAATAACTTGTCCAAATATTTACATAAAAAAATTGTAAATTGCAATACTTCAAACACATTACAGTGACATTACACAACAAATTTTGACATTTGATTGAAAGTTTAAAGGAAGTGTCTAGTCGTCCGCTAAACGGATGATTAGCATAGAGTTATTCGTCCGTAAATTTAAAAATAACACGCGTGTACGTCTACTTTTTTGTTAAAAATAATGTATGTAATGTAAATATGTATGTTATGTTTACGTCCCAAATGAAACAGGTGGCGAACCTATTGCCATACCGGGCACAAAGTATTTCATCATCGATATTTATCACACATAACTTCCGAAAGCAACTTCGAAAAGTCATTTGTGTGAGCCAGTGTCAGGATTCGAACCCGGACCTTCGGATCAGAAGCCGTGTTAAATTTTACAGTATCTATTAAATTTTTCCAAAAAAAAGTTAGGTTAGTTAGGTTATTTTTTTTTAAAATTTTTGACAACATCTCAGCGATAAATAAAAACGATCATACAAAAACTAACAACAGTAACGACTGAAAGTACACGAAGAACGAAAAAATTGAAAATATTGCATTGACTTGTATAGGTTTCTTAATTCATCGAGATATTGTCCAACATTGTCGTTCAACCTGCGATTAAAAGAAAAGGGAGACCTAAAGGTACCAATAACACCGATTTCGGTGTTAGTATCGGTAGGAGAATAAATAATAATAATGAAAAAATAATAATTTGATTTTATGTCAATGAATAAATTTGTCGGACGATTAAATTATTTTATTCTTCCGATTATCGGACGACTAGACACTTCGTTTATTCATCCGCTTAGCGGACGACTAGCAACGGCCGCCCCAAGTTTAAATGTCAATATTCATACGACACTGACGAACGATGGACTTTTATACTATGTTGTCCAGTTCATCAAAAAATATAATTACTTAGAGAAAAAGTATCGGTAACTACTATGTGTTACTCTGTTATTTACAATTTACTTACAGAGTTATAGATTATAAAAAAAATAGATAAAAACAAAAGAATTATTAAAAGGCATCGAAAAATTCTTCCGCATCGTTGTCAACGGGTAACGTGCCCAGAAGACTGGCAGCATTGCCACGTTGAATGGCAATACTTATTCTCTGTACAAAGAACAAGCCAGCCTTCTGGTCACGTGTAACCTCTACCAGCCGCTTAGCGAGATCTTTATACAATTTGTGTGCACTTGGCCCCCATGGACCAAGTGTTTCGACTCTAAATGGCTCGAACACATAATCACCCACAAGATTATTGTATTTATGACGCTTGAGGGCCTCTGCGTATCCAGCAGCAGCGCCGGCAGCATTGATAGTCCGAGGAAGCTGTGTAGGCGCCAGTGTGTCGACACAGGTAGCGTCCCACACCAAAGACCTACCCATCCTCCAAGGCATCAAGGACATACCATCTGGCCTCTTTCCATCGTCACGCAACAACCCACTAGGTTCAAGTACAGCTGTTACGCCGGCGGTGGAAAGAGCCCGACGAATGATGTCATTTATATGTGCATGCCTAGGTATACGCCCTGCGCTTCTGCTGCATGAAAGGCCATGATGTCCAAAAGAGTTGACGGCTTCCCCACATTGACAAAGATGCGGTGAAAAACAAGCAGCACCAAGTACAAGTTTCGTATTGTGTCGGAAAAAAATCCATACAATTATTATTGTACTTCATGAAAGGGTAACGCCCACTTAGTGATATTCCAAAAATACCTATTTCTACAATAATTGTGCCACAGAAATACTTAATCGGTATATAATCGGTAGAAATAAATTTATCGTAGTAGTATTTAGTACAGTGTGTCCTCTATACTCGTACATAAAAATAAAATTGAAGTGTCTGTTTGTAATATTGAAATAATTATTATTGGTGTATTTATTTTTAAATTATAATCATAATAATTATATCATCATCATTACATAGTATAAAACAAAGTCGCTTTCCGCTGTCTGTCTCCTTATATGCTTAGATCTTTTAAAATACGCAACGGATTTTGATGAGGTTTTTTTAAATAGATATTATTGGAGTTTACTCCTTAAGAATCGATTTACATATATAGGCCCGGGGTATGAAAATTATGGGGACCAAAATCGTACTAGAGAGTATAGCATGTCACACGAAATGCGTTATGCGCTATAGTCACAGAGCATATAAATAAGAGTCGGCACTCCATACAATGTCCTGAGCTCTTTATAGAAACACTCTTTATAGCGATACGCCATTCTCTATTACGAAGAAATGTGTTCATATTTGTAGACAGTAAATATTTATTATTTTATTTTATAATCGTTCTTGAGGAGTAAACTCCAGTCGTGCGTCGGAACGGACACACACATTTTTGGAGTTTACTCCTTAAGAATCGATTTACATATATAGGCCCGGGGTATGAAAATTATGGGGACCAAAATCGTACTAGTCACGTGAGTGTCACACGAAATGCGTTATGCGCTATAGTCACAGAGCATATAAATAAGAGTCGGCACTCCATACAATGTCCTGAGCTCTTTATAGAAACACTCTTTATAGCGATACGCCATTCTCTATTACGAAGAAATGTGTTCATATTTGTAGACAGTAAATATTTATTTTTGTAAATAAATACCGTAAAAACATGTAGAAAAAAACACCCCCAGACGAGGGATCGAACCCGCCCCGACCTTGTGTTATCGGTAGTGCGGTTTACCGATGCACCACGAGGGCCGTATGTATAATCGTCTAATTACCGTCCTCTTTACCAATTTCGACACATTTTCTAGGATCGGGTTTGTTTGTTTGTTTGTTTTTTACATACATACATATACGTAAGTACGTATTGCAGGCGGAGAAAAAAAAAAAGTGTGTGTGTCCGCTCCGACGCACGACTGGAGTTTACTCCTCAAGAACGATTATAAAATAAAATAATAAATATTTACTGTCTACAAATATGAACACATTTCTTCGTAATAGAGAATGGCGTATCGCTATAAAGAGTGTTTCTATAAAGAGCTCAGGACATTGTATGGAGTGCCGACTCTTATTTATATGCTCTGTGACTATAGCGCATAACGCATTTCGTGTGACATGCTATACTCTCTAGTACGATTTTGGTCCCCATAATTTTCATACCCCGGGCCTATATATGTAAATCGATTCTTAAGGAGTAAACTCCAATAAAAAAGTAAAAGTGTGTGTCCGCTCCGACGCACGACTGGAGTTTACTCCTCAAGAACGATTATAAAATAAAATAATAAATATTTACTGTCTACAAATATGAACACATTTCTTCGTAATAGAGAATGGCGTATCGCTATAAAGAGTGTTTCTATAAAGAGCTCAGGACATTGTATGGAGTGCCGACTCTTATTTATATGCTCTGTGACTATAAAGAGCTCAGGACATTGTATGGAGTGCCGACTCTTATTTATATGCTCTGTGACTATAAAGAGCTCAGGACATTGTATGGAGTGCCGACTCTTATTTATATGCTCTGTGACTATAGCGCATAACGCATTTCGTGTGACACTCACGTGACTAGTACGATTTTGGTCCCCATAATTTTCATACCCCGGGCCTATATATGTAAATCGATTCTTAAGGAGTAAACTCCAATAAATATTTACTGTCTACAAATATGAACACATTTCTTCGTAATAGAGAATGGCGTATCGCTATAAAGAGTGTTTCTATAAAGAGCTCAGGACATTGTATGGAGTGCCGACTCTTATTTATATGCTCTGTGACTATAGCGCATAACGCATTTCGTGTGACATGCTATACTCTCTAGTACGATTTTGGTCCCCATAATTTTCATACCCCGGGCCTATATATGTAAATCGATTCTTAAGGAGTAAACTCCAAAAAATTATTTTTTAATTATTTAAATTGCGTTTTTTGAAAATTATATTTAAGTACGAATTACATACTAATAAAATAATGAAATATCAATAATATTTTTCGATCTTTGGTAATGAAACGAGGGGCGCCACAGTAGCATCGCCAACATCGTACTCCTAATAAAAAGTGTGTGAATCTCGGAATCGGCTCCAACGATTTTCATGAAATTTAGTATATAGGGGGTTTCGGGGGCTATAAATCGATCTAGCTAGGAATCATTTTTAGAAAATTTCATTTTATCGTGTTTTATCGATAATTAACTTAAACATCAACTTACTTTTTTATTGGAATTCCTGACATCTATTGGCGAATGTGAATTATTTTAAATTGTGAGCACTTAACTTGCTTTAACGACAACAACACTAAAGCTATTCCAGCAGATGGCGTTGTTAACTAATTCCAGCAGATGGCGTTGTTAACTAATTACTATTTGTTTCTAATATAATATGTTAGTACATAGTATATATTAGTATTGTAAGGGATACTACACCTCATGGCACGTACATGTACGTGCAGTGTTCCCAACTCTACCAACTTTTAGGTAGATCTACCAACTTTTAAGATTTCTCTCAAATCTACTACCTTACAAAGAAAATCTACCAACTTTTTGTATAAATAATTTGAAGAAAAAAACTTTTTTATAGAAGCTTTTATTTAAACGCTCTAAAAAGAATAAAATAATTTTAACCTTACACATTTTAACTATCAACTTATAACCTTATTATATACAATTTATGTGATAATAAAAGCTTGTCGCTATGTTTAATTACCTATCATTGGCTATCCATAACCATCTAGAAATATTTTTTTAGATTTAATGATTACTGTGACGGATCGCATTATCCAAATATATTTTTTTGGTTTATAACATATATATGGACACCCGAACACATATAGTGGTACAGTTCCGTTGCCGGCCCTTTCCATGGGAAATGGAAGGGGTCGGAATTGGGATGGGAAGAGGAGGGGGGAAAGGTTGGGTTGAACATAGCGACAAGCTTTTATTATCACATAAATTGTATATAATAAGGTTATAAGTTGATAGTTAAAATGTGTAAGGTTAAAATTATTTTATTCTTTTTAGAGCGTTTAAATAAAAGCTTCTTTAAAAAAGTTTTTTTCTTCAAATTATTTTCAAGTTTTTAGTTATCGATGGGTAAGTTTCTCAGTCTCTTCATCTCATTCAAAGCATCATTGTTACAAGGTCATTTGCCAGTTAATTTCGAACAGTCCAACTCTTCAATGAGGAGACCTCCTAAAGTCTTTTCTCTACTTAAGGCCGCGTATGCTTGACCAGCAGCAAAGAGTTTCGAGCCTAAGTAAATATTTTTTTTTGTTACTTATTTGTTGAATTTGCAACTTAATTTTGTTATGTGGGACTGTTGTTTAATAACAAAATATGTTTAACTACTTGTGATGTGTAACGCCATCTGTTGTTTTAATCAGTACTTTATACTTGCTGACCTGAGTGTAACATAGGAGTGAGTTGTAATAAAAGTTATAGTTCGTTCTCACCATCCACTGTGTTTAATTCTAATAATACCTATAACACCATTAAAATCCGTTAGTGTAGCAATCATGTTAAAGTTATTAAATCCTGTCCAATTTACGTCGGTATCCTGAAAGGGCATGGCATTACACCGGTCGAACCGGCCCATTCATGCAGCAGATTGCGTGGCTGACCACAATTAAAACACTGTTAACTATTAAAACATAGGTCAACGGAAAGCCGTCGACTGTGATGGACTACCGCCTCAGCCGTAAAGTGGTCGTAAGGTTCTCAATGTTAGCACTAACTCATTTTGATTATAAATTTGGACGCGTCGCTTAACCCTGTATCTTGACATCGTGATTTGGCATCAGTGACTGAATAGTAAACAACAGATTGACTGACACTGCCCAAACAAGCAGGCCACTAGTATCTAGCCGCTCATATTGAAAACCCTATGATATATATAATATTTATACACAATCTAATTTGTTTATAACAATAATTAATAACATAACATAGCTCGACTCCTTTTTCTACCCGAAGGTGTAGGCAGCATCTATTAAGCCTCGACTCGCCGCTATGTTTACGTCTTATCTTATCGTATTATCTTATCTTTAAGGGAGTAGGATATAGGATATGGGAGTAGGAAGGGATGGGGAAGGGGAGTAGGCCTCCGTGTACCTCTCTCACCTAAAGAAACACGCCGTGAGCTGGTTGTGGTATTTCACCGGTCGAGCCATCCCATTCATACAGTGAATTGCTGGGCTCTACCACTGTTGCCATACAGCGAGCACAAAGTGGTCAGTCAAAAATATTTATCACACATGACTTTCGAGAGAAATTTCGAAAGACATTGGTGTGAGGCCAAATTCAAACCCAAGACTTCCTGATTCAGAAGCGGGCTAGTTTACTGAACCACCGAGACATAGTTTTTGAAGTTCTCATATAACTCTTTAATGAAAGGGCCATTTGATACGCATATAGTAGAAACGCAAATATTTATTCCACTATATTGGATTTAGAATGACGTCACATTATTTTTCGAGCTACTATTAACAAGCCCTTTCATTTGATACCCATATTGTAGAAATGCATTAAAAAAAACTGTTCCTCTATCTTGGATTACCGCCATATTGGATTTAGAATGACGTCACATTATTTTTTAGTTGCTCCCAATGAGCCCTTTCATTTGATACCCATATTGTACGAAAGCTTAAAATATATATTCCTTCATCTTGGATATTCCACCATATTGGATTTAGAATGACGTCATATTATATTTTGAGTTACACTCAATAAACCCTTTCATTCGATACCCATATTGCAGAAATCCATTAAAAATATCCATTCCGCCATCTTGGGTCGTCCGCCATATTGGATATAGAATAATGTCATACATTATATCATGCATTGTCATCCAAAGTAAACGTGTATACAAAATTTCAGCTCAATCGGTTGTAGGTATCTACTTCAAAATTGAGTTACAAGATTCCACCGAACATACATACTTACATACATACATACATACATACATACAGTGCAAGGTAAATAAAAGCTTATAAAAAATGTTTGATTTTAATTTTCTTTTATGCTCACAATAAGTTAAAAACAGCGCGCTTTTGCGTTCTTGACAGTTGAAATGTATCGATATACATCAGCCAATAAGAAACCTCGGCTTATTTATTGCAAGTTTCGACTAATGACTAACTTCAAGACTCTCATGAACTTACTATGTATTTTGATATGTAAAGCGCAGCGTTAAATGTTATTGACTGAAGTATTTTAGTACTATTCTGTACTATTGGTCTATCTAAACATTAAAAACGGACTCTCTTCAGGGACTTTTACATACGAAACGATTCATCAATGAAAGCTCTGAACAACCAGTACCTACGCAAGATCATTATAGATTATTTAATCAAAATATGTATTCTTTTAAAGAATTGAGTATTATAAAACGTATAATTTATGTTTAAACATAAGATAAAAATATTTTACTGTTATGTATAACAAAAATTAAACTATTTTATTTTTTAATAAAAAAAAATTTTAGCAAAAAAGTGCATTTCAGTTTCCGGCCCTCATTGTGAAGTACATTATGTAACATTGATCTCTTTAATCCATAATATGCTTTGATTTTTTTATGAATATTGTCCATTTTTTAATTAATATTCATTTTTTTACTAATACAGATAAAGTAATTACTTTTTTACGAAAAAAAAAATGAATTAAAGGTCTTAGGTCTTAGGTCTCATCTTAGGGGTGGATTTTATATAAAACTCGAAATTATAGTTGGTAGATCTACCTACTTTTCGAATTGAAGATGGTTGGAAACTACCAATTTTTGAAATTGCATCTACCTACTCGGTTAAATTCGAGTTGGTAACACTGTGTACGTGCCATCAATAGTATATAACAACGGTACGCACAGTATGCTATAGTGGTCGGTGTCCAGCGACACACAGTTGTCGCGGACCCAAATAAATGACAAGATCTATAATACGTCTTTCATTTACCGGCCGCTCAACCATCATCATGGAAGAAACACCGCCTCACGAAATAACATCCATCGCCACCAGTAACGTCATCCGTTACACTTATTAAATCATACGTCATATCATACGTTATTAAATCACGTCGGGGTCACCAGTGTAACGGATGATGTTACTCGTGATTATTCCACTGGCTGATGGTCGGTATCCAGCGACAACTGTGTGTCGCTGGACACCGACCACTATAGCATACTGTGCGTACCGTTGTTATATACTATTGATGGCACGTACATGTACGTGCCATGAGGTGTAGTATCCCTTACAGTATATATTTATTATTGGAGTTTACTCCTTAAGAATCGATTTACAATGTATAATAATAAGAGTCGGCACTCCATACAATGTCCTGAGCTCTTTATAGTCACAGAGCATATAAATAAGAGTCGGCACTCCATACAATGTCCTGAGCTCTTTATAGAAACACTCTTTATAGCGATACGCCATTCTCTATTACGAAGAAATGTGTTCATATTTGTAGACAGTAAATATTTATTATTTTATTTTATAATCGTTCTTGAGGAGTAAACTCCAGTCGTGCGTCGGAGCGGACACACACTTTTACTTTTTTTTATTATTGGTTTCGGGGTGGTTTTTATGTATAATTCAAGTATACCGAAACTTCAAGCTAATAAAGGTAAATAATTGTTTACCTGAAAAAATTGTCGCGTTAATATCCGTTCATTAATAGAATAGATAAGTTGGTTTTCACTGCAGGCTAGCTTGGTCTAAATCGCACGGAATACCCCCACCAGTACCAACCACTTCCGTGCGATTTAGACCTGCCAAGGCTTGCTTAGGCTGTCAAAGGTATAGAGGAGTACATACATTCGTTTAAATTTCATTTTCCCGCTATTTTCTCATCTGTCAATGATGGACAGAGACATCAATATTTTATCTCGATCTAAATCCCGCCCATTTTAAAAAGAAGGGTGACCAGCTCACAAGTACAATCAAGGAGAATGTTTACGACGGTGATTTTAGGGTTTGTTTATTACTTAATTAATAATAACTTAAACGCCAGCTCACAAAGTCACAAACTCTGACACTATTAGAACGAAAAAAATTCGTAGTGATCTTGACAGACTAACCTCGGCAGAGCCGCCACCCTCACCATCTGGAACGAATGAAAAGTCTCACGAGACACATTTGTAATTCAGTGAAAAAGACGCAAGCCGACCCCCTCGACCGCTCCTAAGCAAATGTGGCTTTCTAATGATACCTGGAAAGTGGAAAGTCATAAATGAAAGGAAAGCTTTAAAAACACGCGGACTGTCAAGCCCTGAAGACCGCGACTAATACTCAAAGTTGTACTTGAATATATCGCCTCGAAACACTTGAAAATTGATTTTTAAAGATATTTAATACCAAAATTAATTTAATTATTTTATTAATTTATTTCATTTATTTATTTGCATATCTTCAGCATTTCTTGTCAAACATAACCTACCAAAAAACCAGACCCATTCTTGCACCACATAACAGGTATTTTTTCGTGGGACAAAGGGCAAAGACTTGCCCCCCCCGCAGCCTCGCAATATGTATGTCGGCACTCTAATACTCTTAAGAGTCATAAGGCATCATAAAAAGTCAGATAACTATATTAATTAGAAATTACTAAATTTAATTTTATTAGTCCATCACAGAAGGTTATAAAAAAATCTAGTCTTTGCTTGCCTGCTTTGATCTGTCGAGGAGCGATTACAGATAACACACCACTACACATATCCAGCGGGATGCAATAGAAAAACGGAAAAATTGTACACGAAGTATACTATTCTATGTAAATTGGTAACTGGTATAGCCTCGCAGTTCGCTGCAGGAATGGGCCGGCTCGACCGGTGAAATACCAAGACGAGGCGAGAGAAATATCCAGAGGCCTAACCCCTTTCCCTATCTACCAACATCACTCTTCCATCCCCTTCCCTATCCGATCAACGAAAACGTTCCTCAAAGAGGGTTGACCTGACGGCCGGTCATAAAACTACAGGGGAATCTTGACAAAATGAATAGTTCGAAAGGATGACAGGTGGTGACGACCCCACTTAAAGTGGGAAAACGTTGATAATAACGTTTCACTTGAATGAAAGTTAGTAGGTAGTTTAGTTTATTATTACGCCATATCTAAGTTGCCAACAGTACTACTTACTATCGAAGTTATTTCAAATCGTCAGTGCGCTTCAGCTTTTCAAAACCACGCTCTCTGCTAAATAATCTAAATTATATACGTATGACTGAGATATGGAAGAGAATACGTAAGGTCCAACAAAACTAATAGATGACGCTACATGATTCCACTTTTTAGTTATTCTTGTCTCTTATAGATGGCTCTGAATACATTTTTAGAGAAATCAATATAAGATTCTTATTATTTAACTAGCTGACCCGGCGAACTTTGTTCCGCATCAAAAGTAATAAATGAGTAAATTTTGGATCTCATGAGGTTAAATTTGTGCTAATTATTGGTTTTCACTGATGTCCCGTTATGTTAATACTGCAATATCTTCGAAAATATTCGTTTAAATTGCATGCTGTAAAGGGCCAGGATCATCTGTATTACATGAACAATCTGTTTAAGACACTTAATTGGATAAAAACTAATGCTGTAATGGTTAAAATCGCTTCGTTATTTACGAAGCCATTATTTCTCTCGTAAAAAGTAAAAATGGTCATTGTGGATTATCCTTAATATCACACATAGGTTTGTGTGAGGCAAGATTCGAAGGCTTCTAGGTTCAGAAGCTGACTGCTGAACATTCAGGCGGCCAAGATAACTTAACAGGGCTCTACAGACTTAAATGTTTTACTGAGCAAACATTAAGTACATTACACATCTACGGCAATACATAAGGGGACTAAGATTGTGCTCAGGCATAACAAATAAAAATAAACACATGGTATATGTGTAAAATCCTTTATTAAAATATAATTCATCCAAAAGCAAAAAAAAAAATACTAACAAATCTAGTAAAATCGAAAAACACGACAAAAATGTCTCAACATTTCCTAATCTAAAAAAAAAAACAACAATATTTTTTTAACCAGCATAGATAGGTCATACCTACAATAATTCAAGCAAATACACCCTATACCGATTGAATAATTGTATATTAAAAAAAACATAAAACTTTCAGAAAGTTCTTCAAACCTTCACACCCACAAAATACCAAGATATAGACAGCGTTATTTCTACATATTGCTAACCGATTGTTATATTTGGTCCTACACTAACTTTACTATAATAACAATGGTAAAAAAATACATCTTAACAGTGGTACAGCCAAGCAGTGAAATCTCGACCGGTGAAATACCACGACCTCTCAGAAGATCGACGTAAAGTGGCTCATGCCGCGTTTCGTTCGGTAAGAGAAGTACCCGGAAGCCCACCCCCCGTTCCTCTATCCCTTAAAGGTCGGCAACGCAACAGTAACACTATATGTTGTTGGTGTCCATGGGCGGCGTTGGTTGCTTACTATCAGGTGACACGCCTGCTCGTTTGCCCTCCTATCTCATAAAAAAAAGAAATCAGTAAAATTTATTCTCAATAGTACGACTTATTTATTATCTACGTATTATAACACTTTTCATTTATTGTACATAATTTTGATGTTGGTCTTATATTGTTAAAACAAATTCAATGTATTTTTTTTCGCAAATTATTATCTTTACGCAAAAATTAATTACATTCAAAACTATATTTTTAATTTCAAATAGAAATAAGCAAATAAGCAGCGTTAAAATGCTACTTATAAAGTAAGCATTTTAACAATAGCTCGTTATTTATTCGGTACTCGAACTGATGTCGAACCCTTGATTAGTCACTTATTATAATTAGGGCAATATAAAACTTAATAAATTATGTAATGTTTATAAACTGTAACAATAAATATACCTATTTTTTTTTTAATGTTTTTTAATAAGTTTATTTTTATATGTTTATTTATTTATATCATTTCGTATCCTTGTAGTATAATTGAGTATATGAAATAAATAAGTTTTGAACTTAAACTTGATTTAAACCCTTTTTATAAGCTTGTAATACCAATCTATTAATTTAAATTTTAAAACATGTATATATATGTAATTATTAAAAATGAACAATGACAAGTTTCCTCACAGTAAAATGGTTATGTGTAGGAAAATACCAATCATTAGTTCGACTTAATTTATCAAATACAAATTATAAATAATGTGCGTGTTTGCTAAAAAAATCTTTATATATTTTATATTAATACGCTATTAGACCGGCGTAAACTACTAACCTACTGAACCGATTTTAATGAATTTTTGTTCATATACATAGACTATATCTGATATCTATATAATTAAAACTACCTATTAACTATTGACCGAAGGTCTGTTTAGGCAGCTGGTTAAACTAAATTAAAAAAAAACTCCCGAAGCTACCATTAGGATAGTTGTCATCTAACTACAATATATTACTAGTAGATTTAGGTACAATTAATTTCATTCTTCCAGCCTTTTCCCTTAGTTGCCTTTTACGACACCCACGGGAAGAGATGAAGCTGGAAGAATGGGCAGCAGCATTCTCTCTCAACAAAATACAGCCTACTGCAATCGCCAACCCGCCTGCCAAGCGTGGCGATTATGGAAAAAGCCCGCCATGAGTGAACGGACCGGCGGTTGTCGCGCTCTATGGGGGAGGCCTGTCCAGCAGTGGACCTCAAAAGGCAAATGATGATGATGATGAATTTGATTCTAGTTTTTAAGTTATTATTCTACAATACCAAACGAAGGAATAGTAAACCATTACATTTGTCGATACAATTATCGACAATCAAAAGGTAGGGAAATAATTTTCAACTAAAATATCAGAAATAAAAATTAATACATAGGTATAAATGATTTTTTAATATCTCGCAACAGAACCCACGTTTAGTAATATCAGGCATCATAGTAAACATTGGTTCTGTTTTACAACTTCTTTTTTTTACCAAAAATATTGTTTTTGTTGAAATATTAATAATAACGACTATTAAAAATGTTGTCAACGAATTCTAAGTAAAAATTAAAACTCGTAATAAATTATTTTCAAGAAAGATAATGGTCTAAATAATATATAAATATTCAGAGAACTGCAATTTATATTTGTACAATACAATGTTATATTTATATTAATCTATTACAACTTTAGGAATTTCTGTTAATTGTAACTAATTTACTAAACATTTCATACTTTGATTTTATTCTTTTATATACAATATTAAAATATATATCTGTAATTTTAAAAATAATGGGATTTAATATAAAGCGAGAGATATCTACGTGTATTGTCTTGTATTTAGTTTTTTAATAATTTATATATACATATATATATAATATAATATATATAATAAATAATGCTTCAACAGAGCGTCATCCTTCAAAACATTTTGACAGGAAATATAATTCAAATGTGATTGTTTTATCTTGTTATTTTATCAACAGTATCAATTATTACAAATTAATTTCCAAGGAAACAGTGGTAGAGCCAAGCAGTTCGCTGCATGAATGGGCTCGACCGGTGAAATACCACGACCTCTCAGAAGACCGACGTAAAGTGGCTCATGCCGCGTTTCGTTCGGTTAGAGAGGTACCCGGAGGCCCACACCCCTTCCCCATCCTTTCCTATCCTATCCCTATTCCTATCCCTTAAAGGTCGGCAACGCAACAGTAACACTATATGTGTTGCTGGTGTCCATGGGCGGCGTTGGTTGCTTACCATCAGGTGACACGCCTGCTTGTTTGCCCTCCTATCCGATAAAAAAAAAATTAGGAATGATGACAAATTTATAAATGTGTTTTTAATATCAAATATTGTATAATTATTTATTATTCTTGAAATGTTTCATAAATATTTGCAATTTAAAATAACGCTTTCATATAATACAAAACAATATTATATTATAATTGCTATGTTTAAGAACGCTAATACGCCACTTGGGCCAAGCCAATGTTAGGCTTGTTTCATTAAACATTCGATTACTAAAACAACTAGCGAATATATATATCACATATTGTCTTTTCAAATAATATCTATTAGGGGGCGTCTATAAATTACGTGAGATGATTTGGGGGGGGGGGGGGGGGGGGAAGGGGGTCGAGTCAAATCTCATATAATCTCACGTTAGGGAAAGGGAGGGTTTCGGCAAATATCACGCAACTTTTGTCCTATTTTGGTCCATTCAATCCAAATTGTATGTACATGCGCCAACGGCTTGGAGAGGCTAGATCAGAACGAAGTCGTTGGAGCAGATGATTTTACTGAAAATCATATAGACATGTTGGTTCCAATAGCCTCTCTCTTGAGACCGCGCATAATTCTCCAGAGACTTAATTAGAGTAGATAGTATTTTATTTTTTTCATCACAGTAGTCACCATTTAAGTATTCTATTGTTAAATTTTTATTACATTTTTAATTCTCAGCAATATTGATTACTTAACTAGTCGTAAATAACAACTCAACGCGTTTACGTAAGAAACCCACACACAGAAAAAACTCACGACATCTCACCAACGGGGGAGGGAGGAACAGACAATTAAAAAAAAAAAAACACCTCACGTAATTTATGGACGCCCCCTTACAGTCAACCTTAATTTAGAAAATATATATATAGTACAATTTTCTTCACAATTGTATTTAGTGCGTACAGACAGTCCTCGACTTACGTCGTTTCAAACATACGTCTATTGTGTCGATTTACGCCATAGGAGAATTCACTTGTTGCGTCGTCAATAACAACATTTGTGCATGATATCAGTGTGTTAACATTATTATTACTATTAAAATTAATAGTACGAAATAACAAAAATACAAACAAATATACGAAAATGTACGAAAAATATGTCTCGATTTACATCGCGTAACTCGAGAACCTAACATGCCGTAAGTACGAGGACTGCCTGTATTAAAAAATGGAGTCAACGCTAATTTTGATCCCAACCAACTGATCTTTCAACGGCCATCTTCCACTGTTTGTACCTCATGTCTCTCTCGTCGTCACTTATTTTTGGCATGTAACTGGTACCGCTGGCCATCTGTATAGGTATACCACTTTTAGAAGTTTCCACGCCCCAATACGCGACCAAGGCCGCACCCAGAGCAGTACTCTCGGTAAAACCTGCCCTGTCCACGTTGATCCCAATCAAATCTGCCTGCATTTGCATTAACAATGCATTCGATGTCATGCCACCATCAACCTGTGAGGGAAAGGATGAAATGTATCAGATTTGTACTCAAGGATACCTACAGCATACAGCGCAGCTATTATCTGACTTTTAACGATAACATTAAAATGCTTGTCTTGCTTTGTCTCTTATAACTGTTAAAAAACATTTAGACTATTAATACGCCATCTCTTAGTTACCCACAGAACTATTTACTATAACAGTTCTTTTAAATCGTCAGTGCGGTATTTTTTAACAAAACAGCGTCATCTGTTAAATTTAAGCACAACTAAGATATGAAAGAGAATATATTGATTCCAACAATACATGTCAGTTCTAATAAGTCATAGTTGGCGCTACACGACTCTTCTTTTTGCTTACTACTGCTATATATAGATGGCTCTTGTAAATATTTTGAAAGAAAAAACAGTATAAGGTCATCTCAGACCTTTCTCACTATTTAACTGGCTGTAAAATGATTAAACTTAAACGAGATTTTGAAAATACTATTTAGTCTATTGATATGTTACATACATTTTATATTTCTTAGAAGATGCAATTCTACTCTTGGGATATACGCGTTTTACAACAAATTCGCAAAGACATGATCTCGTTTTTGCTCTACAAATTTTCATTAAAAATGTAACAAAAAGACATCTTATACCAATGTTGTAAATGGTGTTTTATGGACTTTTTATTGGAAATTTAAACTTTATTGATTGTCAGATTTGAGTGGCGGTTCAGTATTCGGGCAATAGTGTAGTATTGTGGACAAACAAATGTAAAACCACATGGTCAGCTGTAGAGACGCTGAAGTACCAGTCGAGAAGCGACTACAAATACAGAGCGACAGGCGATACATAGGTGGAGGAAAAAAATTATATTTGTTTCATTTTAAAAAAAATTGTATAATTTTTTTATGATTTTAGGGATCATAAAACTAAAAATTTTGTTGTAACCTAATTATCATAAGCATTGACGAACCCGGTCAACTTTGAAGCGCTAACTTTGTAACAGAGTTTTAAATGAATGAAATTAAAAACAATATACAAAATAAACATAAACAAATAATTAATTTTAACTTATTTGCTTACAAATTCGTTAATTTAAGTTTAGGGCAAAAGTTACAATAGAGTGGGCAAAGTAATTTGATACAAATTATTCCTTTGCTGTTAGTTTCCGAGATATTCCAAAAAAAAGTTATTGGCCCCTTTTTTCCAAGATGGGGGCCGGGGGACAAGGGCTGCAACCTCAAAAACTTGGTGTTAAGCTTCTGTTGATCTCCCCACATGTCCCAACAATAAAATGGCGCCAAGGAAATGCAATATTGGCTCTTTAATAGTAACATTTCAATGGACTAATTGGCAACACCTACCTTTAATATCTGAAGTGGTATACCGCAATCTTCATTCATTGCGTCTAAAATGTCCCTCACTTGGTAGCACACAGCCTCTAGGGCTGCTTTTACTATGTGGGATGAATTTGTATCTTCCGTGATACCGCAAATAACTCTGTAATACAGTAAAGTAATAGAAAAATATACTTGTCTTCTCTTCTCTGCACCTTGGTCATCACGTCATGTCATCCAATTCCATTTCTCACTTATCACTCTATTTTACATTGGATGGATGCATGCAAGGATGGACGAGCATATATTTCAGTGGTGGAGCCACGCAGCTTGCTGCATGAATGGGCCGGCTCTGCCGGTGAAATACCACGACCTCTCAGAATATCGACGTAAAATGGCACTTGCCGCGTTTCGCGCGATGAGAGGGGTATCAGGAGGCCCATCCCTTTTCCGCTTCCCCTTCCCATCCCACTACTGACCCCTTCCGTATCACATTTTAAGGGCTGGCAACACAACTGTAACATTATATTTGTAGAGGTGTCCATGGGCGGCGATGGTTGCTCACCATTAGGTGACACGCCTGCTCGTTTGCCTCCCTATACCATAAGAAAAACTTTACACGTAAGCAGCTACTTTCTTTTAAATATGTTTCTTAATTTTTACGTTTCTAGTAAACATGAAAAGAGCCCCCAAACATACAAACCCATTCACTTGCTCCGGTGTATCGCCATACAAAATATCGTAACTCACAGTGATCTCTTTCTAGCTCTACAATCATAACTTCCGCCTATGTACATATATTTATTTTTATACCTTTCATTCCAAGCATTAGTCATTCACTGATATTGGCATGTCTTATGATTCTGACGGCGGCGACGCAAGTAACACCTGGTCATCAGCACCAGACACTAAAAGCACAGAATACTGTTTTGGACTTTGCTTCACACTTCAAACAGAATATCTGATCGGTGCAACCCCTTATTCTTCTTTATCCGGCTTACACATCATTTGCCCTTTGAGGTCCACTGCTGGACAGGCCTCCCCCATAGAGCGCCCGGACCGCCGGTCCGTTCACTCATGGGGTTTTTTTTTGCCGTAATCGCCACGCTTGGCAGGCGGGTTGGCGATCGCAGTGGGCTGTATCCTGTTGAGAGAGAATGCTGCTGCCCAATTATCCAGCCTTTTCCCTTAGTCGCCTTTTACGACACCCACGGGAAGAGATGGGGTGGCGGTATTCTAAGCCGGCGCCACACAGCGGCTTACACATCCCACACATTCTACAATACTGAGAAGATTAATTCCCCGGTAGTTTCTGCAATCTTTTCGCGACCCCTTCCCCTTAAGCAAGGACGCAATAACCGCTTTGGTGCAGTAGTCCGGAAAACACCAAACACACATTGAAATTAAGTCACAGATGTCTAACAACAGCTACCTTGCCACTCTTCAGGATCTCGGTAGTTACTCTGCAGACTTACACAATTTCGTACTTTTGATTGAATTTACTATTACAGTCTCGGTGGTCCAGTGTTCGAGCACATGGCTTCTGAATCTAGAAGTCGCAGGTCGCAGGAATCCTGGCACACACCAATGACTTTTCGAATATAATTTCGAAAGTTTTGTGTGATATATATCGATGACTAGGTTCGCCACCTATTCCATTTGGGACAGTAAACATAACGACGAGTCGAGGCTTAACAGCCACTGCCTACCTTCGGGTAGATAAAGGCGTGAAGTTATGTATGTCATGTTATGTACTATTTCATCATCTGCATCACTTTGTGAGAATGTAGAAATATTCACGGGTTCCATTGTGAAGTGTGAAGGTGTCCCTCAATATAGTGAGTCACATCAAAATTCTTCAACGTAACTTTTCCAAAGATGCAGAACACTTTTATTACTCAACCCATCGCCCATCTCTTATAACGATAAAATTAAATGATCTTGAGCCTCCTTGGACCAATCTAACCTGCTTCCAGTACGGTTTTAAGTTCGCCCTGAAGTCGTCAGACAGCTGTCTGTCAAACTTCTCTTTCACACTCTTCTTCTTTGCATGTACTACAATTTTAACTCCCTTCTTTCCTTCCAACATTCACACATATTAATATACTAATCTATATATATATATATATTGGAGATTTCCACCTATATATTGACTCATCACGATATCTCTGGAACCATAAGGCGTAGCGACTTGAAATTTGGTAGGATTATTCCTTTCGCCGAGTAGAGGTCAGCTAAGAACGGATTTTACGAAATTCCACCCACAAGGGGGGTTGCGGGGGTGTTAACAATGGAAAATTCCCATTTTTAACCTATAGCTGCTATCGACTTCAAATTTGTCGAAGATATTGCAGTATTAACATAGCGGGGCAGCAGTTATTACTTTTGATACGAAACAGAGTTCGCCGGGTCAGCTAGTTCTATATATGATTGACACAATTTCATCCACCCAAAAAACCTTTTGAAGAGTATTCTTGGGCCTTAAGCTGCGGTCCTGGGCTAAGCCACTCCCATCAAGGTGACATTAATATAAAAACACATACCCTCTCGCATCCTGTCGCCAATACGGTGCATATAATCCACTGAAGGCGGGCACAAATACGACACCACCATTATCTGTGGCCATTTCAGCAATCGGTTGTGAATCTTTAGCACTTTCCAGAAGACCAATGTTGTCTTTAAGCCATCCCAAAGCCGCCCCAGCTACGGCCACCTATAACACAGGAATTGATAACATTATGTAATATATATCCATAGACACTTATAAGGACCTTAAGAACTGTTAAATTAATTGGCAACTTATAAAACTTTTTAAATTAACTCGCGAAGTAATAATCTCTACAAAGTATTATCACAACAATTATTCTAATGGTTAAAATATAAGTCTCGGTGGTCCAGTGGTCAAGCACCCCGCTTCTGAATCCAGAGGTCGCGGGTTCGAATCCTGGCTGTGTGATAAATATCGAGGACAAAAGCACCTATTCCATTTGGGACGTAAACATAATGGCGAGTCGAGGCTTAACATCCACTGCCGTACACCTTCGGATAAAAAAGGCGTGAAGTTAAGTTAAGTTATATAGTATCCTCATCAATCTAAACAAGAAATAACGGTGGGAAGAATCGCATACTTTTGGGCTCGCTACGAATGGTAAATGGTAATTATTCTACTGGACCTAAGAAGAATTATATATTATTATTGTGTTTCTTTCTCGACTTAAAAACTTCTTCTTCTTATTCTAGGTTATATTATTAAGTGCAAATTATACCTACATGAATAACATGACGACCTACAAGAAGACTTAGGGGGAATCAGCTCCATCATATGCCACTGTCAAAATATGACGAAAATACTAATCAAATATTAGACTGATATTGAATGACAGGAGTTTGACGATTGCAGAGGTAGCAGAAGCGCCTATTGGCGCCCGGTTCTCACTGCCTACCCCACAAGGGATTTGGTATGAAGCTATGTATGTATTAAATACTGCCTAGTCTTTGCACCATTTCTCATCGATGCTTTGTAAGTATTGGATTCAGCGGAATGTTATTTAAAACCTTCCTCGATAAATTTACCATCCGACACTAAATATAGCGCGTATAAGCAAGTAAGAAAACACGGACACTCTTCAGTTTTATCATATTACACGTTGAGCCTGCGAAATTTTTTTCACCTCAGAAGTAATAAGAACAAATAAAAATGGTTATAACCAAGAGATAGACATACACCATCGCGGACTTTTTTGTAGACCTTTTGGAGGTGTATATTAATGTTGTACATTGTTTTGATTTATCACTTCGGATTCAGCCAGCGTTTGCAATCAAAGTTATGAATCTCGAAAACAACTAACAACAAACAACAATATCAAAATCCGTTGCATAGTTTCAAATATCGATGCATATAGGGGACAGACAGCAGAAAACGAAAATAAATATTCAAATCTTCGTATATCGTTGTAATCTTTATGAATCTCATAAAGATATCAACCCCAATTTAATCCAATCTATACTTATATTATAAAGCGGAAATTTGTTTGTTTGTTTGAACGCGCTAATCTCAGAAACCACCAGTCCGATTTTAAAAATTCTTTCAGTGGTATATAGTCCATTTATCGAGGAAGGCTTTAGGCTATATTATATTTTCAAATTAATTAGGGATCCTTACTATAAGTCCAATAATGTAACCCAAGGTGTAAGAAAATGACTCGAAAATAATTCTTACATCGTGAACGCTGCGAAAACTGTTGATTCTAGAACAAAACAATGTACTACACTTTTACAGAACATAAATTTGTCTATAAAAAAGTCCGCGACGCCATATGTCTAACTATTGTAGTTATCTCATAGTAAGTGTTTTTTAAATTTTTTAAAATAATTAAATTGATGTCGTTATAAAAATGCTTTATTTTGTATCTTGATATTAATTCTCTTTAAAATAAATTACTTCAATAAAAAGATAGATTCAATACCTTTCTAGAACTTTTTGAATAATTTAATTCGGACATTTAATTCAAAAGATATCGCAAAATACAAAATGTAAGTATTCATTTCATAGGGAAATATTTAGTTAAACTACGGATGATGTATCCGACTCGGACAGCTCGGACCGCGACAGCTAGGAGGTAGATTTTTTTTACGTTTGTTTCTTGCTAAAAGGTATCGGTGGTCCAGTTGTCGAGAACCCCACTGCTGAATAAAGTAGTCGCGGGTTCTAATTCTGGCTCACACCAATGACTTTTTGAAATTGTTTTCGGAAGTTATGTGTATTTAGATATCGATGACTATAAACTTTGTGCCTGGTATGGCAATAAGTTCGCCACCTATTCCATTTGGGATGGAAACATAGTGGCGAAACGAGGTTTAACAGCCGCTGCCTACACCTTCCGAGTAGAAAAGGCGTGAAGTTATGTTGTTTGTTGTTTCTCTCTTTGTCATCATATCGCTCAATACTTTAATTAGAATTTAAAATTTGTAGTATTTAATCGTATTTTGTGGTATTTTTATTTATAAAAGTTACTAGCTTTTACCCGCGGCTTCGCTCGCATTAAATCCATTAAATAGGTATCAAAGATCATTACTATAGAAGTTAATCAATATGATAACTCTGTTTTATTGCTTAGCTGGAATTATAATTTTTTAAAATTACTACATACAATGACGTTTAAAAAACTAACAACATTTTTTCAAGGTAAAATATATTTCTCTGTAACAAAAATAAATAATTTTGGACTGTAACAATTTTATAAGAGTATGTAGGATATTGTTGTAGACTATTTTATAAGTTTTTCCTTCGGGTTCAAATATATGTAAATTACCTCAAAGATATATGTGTACAAAGTTTCATGATGATCGATTGAGTAGTTATCGCGTGAAAGCATAACACACAAACAAACTTACATTCACCTTTATATATTACTAGCTGACCCGGCAAACGTTGTCTTGCCAAAAAATAAAATTTAAAAAATAGGGGTTGATCGTAGAGGGTTGAAAATTCTCAGACTTACCCGATATGCATACAAAATTTCATGAGAATCGGTCAAGCCGTTTCGAAGGAGTGTGGGAACGAAAATTGTGACACGAGAATTTTATATATTAGAAGTAGGATAGGATAGGAATTAGGTTACATTTTTATTGTATAAGGGGCAAACGAGCAGGCTCATGATAGTTACAAACGCCGCCCATGGCCTCCTCACCAAATGCAGTGTTACAGTTGCGTTGCCGGCCCTTACAATGGGATATGGGTGGGGTCGGGAGTGGGTTTCGGAAGGGGAGGGGGTAAGGGATTGGGCCTCCGAATACCTCTCTCAGCGAGTGAAACGCGGCGAAGGCCACTTTTCAGCGATAATCGGAGAGGTCGTGGTATTCCACGGGTCGAGCCGGCCCATTCAAGCAGCGAACTGCGTGACTTTACCACTGACAAGGTGGGACTGATGCGACTGATTTATAATACATTCTAGATATATGTAATAAACTTTACATTTTTAAGATCGTGATATCTTTTAAAATGTAGTAAATTTATTTCGATAAGCTTAATCGCAAAACCGACATCATTTGACTTATAAAAAAAAAACACTCACTGTGAGTTAGCTACCCCGGTTTGAACATATGGTGTCCCGTTTTTTTCGTTGAAGTCAACAATAGTGACCAAATAAAAAAAGTTGTTTATGTAGTATTAAAAAAAACTAAAGGTTGACAAAAAACTTGGGACAAGTTCATTGCTATATTCATTGTTCATAAGTGGCATTGCTAATAAAGCTTTCTTTGAAGTTGTAAATATTACCAATGTCTTGGTTGTCAGTACGCTAATACATACTAGCTAAGCGAGTGAGGCGTGTAATAATCGTGCCTTATGGCACTTTGTTCTCTCTGCCTACCCCGTAAGGAATTTGGCGAGAATTATGTATCAGGAACTACTGGTTTGGATTGAAAAAAATATTAGTTTTAGAGAGTTCATTTATTGAGGAAAGTTTAAGTAATTAATATTATCCCACAGACAAATTGTTTGTGCAGTTTTGTGGGACAGTGAACAATAATCATGTATACTATGTACCTTGTAACTAATAAAAAAAAAAAAGAGTGGGACAATAAATTTTAGTTATAAATGTATATAATATGGCGGTGCATAATTCGCGCGTTCTGCTAAATGATGATGATTTCCGAGTCTAATAAGACACGTAAATATTTATTTAATATGCAACGCGAAACCCTAAAAGTTGTATTTTTTTTTATGGGATAGGAGGGCAAACGAGCAGGCGTGTCACCTGATGGTAAGCAATCAACGCCGCCCATGGACACCAGAAACACATATAATGTTACTGTTGCGTTGCCGACCTTTAAGGGATAGGGGAAAGGAAAGGATGGGGAAAGGAGGGTGGGCCTCCGGGTACCTCTCTCACCGAACGAAACGCGGTATGAGCCACTTTACGTCGATCTTCTGAGAGGTCGTTGTATTTCACCGGTCGAGCCGGCCCATACATGCAGCGAACTGCTTGGTTCTACCACTGTCTATTTAAGAGTACCTAATTCCTTTAATGTGATCTAAATATCTAAAACGAACGTACTATTTAAAAATATTTTATCTATGTAACCAAAGTCCTGGGTCAAAGTTAGCGTTAGTTCACAGTTACTTCTCTAAGCAGATATGATAATATTATTTTTAATTCTTTACAATATTGCAACTTCATATAAATGGACGAAGCGCAAGATATACCCACGCACCTCGACTTGGCGTATTTTGCTAAAATATAAAGACTTTACGGTCTTCAGCATACCACATAGAGTTGCCCATCTATTTACATTTTTAATATCGTGATCTCTTTTAAAATGTTGTGAATTTATTTTGATAAGAGTAATACCAAGGTGCCAAATCGACACCATTTTTAAATTATAAAAAACACATGCTGGTTAAAACATGTGGTGACCCGGTCTTTTTTTTGTAGAAAGACAATGACCAAATAAAAAAAAGGTTTAAGTAGTGTTAAAAAAAAAACTAAAAGTTGACAAAAAGCTTCGGACTAAGTCCCTGACATTCTATTAATATTACTTATAAAGTGTTGATTGAAATTGATAATATTATCACCATAATATATCTTGGTTGTTAGTCGCTAATATCAACAGCTAAGCAAGTGAGGTGTGTAATAATCGTGCCTTATGGCCCTTTGTTCTCTCTACCTACCCCGCAAGAGATCTGGCCTGAAGTTATGTATGTATGTATCAAGAACTTGAATTGAAATAAATATTAGTGTTAGATAGTCCATTTATGATGGAAGCTTTGGGGTATTAATATGATTGCGGCAATAATATTTTTAGTGGAAAATGTATAAGATATGGCGGTACGAAGTTCGCGCGGTCTGCTAGTATAATAATAAATTGCATAATATTTATATTAACCTCGAGTGACTTTGTCGTGTCTTATCAGACTGTTGAACTGTAAATAATTTTATTATGGAAATTTTTTAGCATAGTGAGTTCGCTATAAAAATGATTGATTACAATTTATGTAAATATATTGAGCAACTAATGGGCAATACATTAGTATGTTTGCTGTACCATTAACAGCTGATAACTCTCACCGAACTCTCTCACCGAACGAAACGCGGTATGAGCCACTTTACGTCGATCTTCTGAGAGGTCGTTGTATTTCACCGGTCGAGCCGGCCCATACATGCAGCGAACTGCTTGGTTCTACCACTGTCTATTTAAGAGTACCTAATTCCTTTAATGTGATCTAAATATCTAAAACGAACGTACTATTTAAAAATATTTTATCTATGTAACCAAAGTCCTGGGTCAAAGTTAGCGTTAGTTCACAGTTACTTCTCTAAGCAGATATGATAATATTATTTTTAATTCTTTACAATATTGCAACTTCATATAAATGGACGAAGCGCAAGATATACCCACGCACCTCGACTTGGCGTATTTTGCTAAAATATAAAGACTTTACGGTCTTCAGCATACCACATAGAGTTGCCCATCTATTTACATTTTTAATATCGTGATCTCTTTTAAAATGTTGTGAATTTATTTTGATAAGAGTAATACCAAGGTGCCAAATCGACACCATTTTTAAATTATAAAAAACACATGCTGGTTAAAACATGTGGTGACCCGGTCTTTTTTTTGTAGAAAGACAATGACCAAATAAAAAAAAGGTTTAAGTAGTGTTAAAAAAAAAACTAAAAGTTGACAAAAAGCTTCGGACTAAGTCCCTGACATTCTATTAATATTACTTATAAAGTGTTGATTGAAATTGATAATATTATCACCATAATATATCTTGGTTGTTAGTCGCTAATATCAACAGCTAAGCAAGTGAGGTGTGTAATAATCGTGCCTTATGGCCCTTTGTTCTCTCTACCTACCCCGCAAGAGATCTGGCCTGAAGTTATGTATGTATGTATCAAGAACTTGAATTGAAATAAATATTAGTGTTAGATAGTCCATTTATGATGGAAGCTTTGGGGTATTAATATGATTGCGGCAATAATATTTTTAGTGGAAAATGTATAAGATATGGCGGTACGAAGTTCGCGCGGTCTGCTAGTATAATAATAAATTGCATAATATTTATATTAACCTCGAGTGACTTTGTCGTGTCTTATCAGACTGTTGAACTGTAAATAATTTTATTATGGAAATTTTTTAGCATAGTGAGTTCGCTATAAAAATGATTGATTACAATTTATGTAAATATATTGAGCAACTAATGGGCAATACATTAGTATGTTTGCTGTACCATTAACAGCTGATAATAAAATTATTGTATGTATTTAGTATTGACTAAGCAGATATATTAACGTAAAAGCGGATGGATGTAGGAGCCGTGGACGACCGGTAGAATGATGAACAAATAGAACGAGTTATAGAGAAAGGTGATGTTGAGAGCCTTAAAAATCGACGCGATCGCGCGTTTTATAAGAGTTATGAAAGTCAAAGAAAAGCGAGTGAGGCGTGTAATAATCGTGCCTTACGGTGCTTTGTTATTTCTGCCTACCCCGCAAGGGATTTGGCGTGAAGTTATGTATGTAGAGTACTCACAGATCCTTCCAAGGCATAAGCAGGTGGTGCGTTGTTCCCCAATTGATAAGCAACTGTCGTAAGTAAACCTCTGCTGGAGTTCACACGGATATCACCAGTGTTATACAATACGAAGCAACCTGTACCGTAAGTGGCTTTAGCTTGGCCTTTCTGCAAACACATTTGCCCAACTAACGCAGCCTGCTGATCACCTAAACAACCGGATATGGGAATACCTTTTAACGGTCCATCAGATATGTAACCATAGATCTGTAATTAAAAGTAAATACATTATTAATAGTTTTGTTTCTAATCAGATGACTCTTATCAGAGCGTCAATTTATACATACATAACTTCACGCCAAATCCCTTGCGGGGTTGGCATAGAGAACGGAGCGCCATAAGGCACGATTCTTACACACCTCACTCGCTTCGTTCACTTCCATAACTCTTTTCATGCACGCGCGTCGTTTTTTGAGCCTCCGAATATCACCTTCCTCCAGAACACGTTCTATTTGGTCATGGAATGTGTGTGTTGGCCGTCCTCGACTCCTAAATCCATCCGCTTTTACATTGTATATCTGCTTAGTCAATCTTGCATCATCCATCCTTTCAATTTATCGAAGGTATATTATTAACTGCACTCTTATTCTCAAAAGTGGTTTCTGTTCTCTTGTGCAAGCAAAGATATGGCAACACATAATTGCGTTGCAATGATGTACACAATATTTGGTACATTTATTAAAATGTTGTCTTTATACTAGGCTTTGGTAGCGTGGTTTCGAACACAACGAAAGTCGACTAAGAGCTTAGACCTAGACCGACCCCAAAAAATGGTAACAGGGTAGGAAGAAGATGATGAGGGTTAGCATATGTTTGTATCTAACTAGCTGACCCGTAAAATTCGACTAAGGCCCGTAAGATCAATCATAGTTAAAACTGTCGATTTTCTAAACTATAGTCAATTTTAATCTAGAGTTTAAACCTGCCCCGTAAGATCAACAGCGAAATGGACATAGATTACGTAAACTAGGTTTAGTTTTCGACATATGGCAACATTTGGTTATTTAATGTCCATATTTCGCTCATCATTCACTCTTTTGTACATTGTCTGTGGCATATTTCGTGAAAAAAATCTTTTTCTCTAAAGTTTTATATAGTGTGACCATAGATTTAAGAATAATAGATCGGCAATAGTCACCCAAACAACGTGACCAAAAATGGGTTGTTAATGTCTGAGTGACTTACGGGCCTCGTGGCGCATTGGTAAAACTACCGGCTGCAGCACGGAGGTCGGGGGTTCGATTCCCACCCGAGCACAAATATTTGTGACAAACATGAATATTTGTGCGGCGTCTGGGTGTTTTTCTGTGTATTATAAGTATGTATTTACAAATGAAAAGTATATATGTATTAATATCCGTTATGTAGTATCCATAGCACAAGCATTTAGTTGCTTAGTTTAGAAGTGGAGGGCGCTGTGTGGTTTGTGTCCAAGATATTATTAATATTGTTATCAATGTGTGCGTAAAAAGCGCTTCAAAACGTTAACTTTTACAAAGTTAATGTTCATGTGTGGAAATGTAAATAAAATATACGCGGTTCCCAAAATCTAATATACGCGGTAGCGCTGTCAGTGATTCGATGCTATTAGTAAATTTTTCCTGACATGTGCCATCTATTGTAGTCTATGCTAAATCTATGTATGAACCCACAATCGTTGTGTCAGATGTCAGCTGATAAACGACCGCCATTTTTAAACTAGGCAGGACCACAGTTTAAACGGCAAAATCTCCTGGTGTAAGCTAAACTATAGTTTAAACTGTTATTGGAGGTTTATCTAGCATTGATCTTACGATATAAACGACAGATGAGGTTTAAACTAGGTAAAATAGTTTAAACTGTGATTGATCTTACGGGCCTAAGAGCCTAGACCTCGACCAACACCGAAGGATGGTAAGAGGGTAGGAAGAAGATGATGAGGGTTAGTATATGTTTATATCTGACTAGCTGACCCGTTAAATTCGACTAAGAGCCCAGACCTTTTTTTTTTTTTTTTTTTTTTTTTTTTCGCAGTGGAATGCATTTTCGCATACCCCGCCGTCATCAAGGAACGACTCCGTGACGACGTCGGGGTTATGTGGGACTCACCGGCTGATGTGCAAGGCCGGAATAACCACTAAACCACTGCGGCGCACTTCTCAGTCTTGGTGGGGCGCCAGGGGCTCGCGGTAAGCATTCTACGCCTGGCGCCCCGAAAGAGCCCAGACCTAGACCAACCCCAAAGGATGGTAAGAGGGTAGGAAGAAGATGATTGAAGAGGGTTAGCATATGTTTCTTGGCCTTGAGTTTCTTGCCAGTTCTTCTCAAGAAGCCTTGACACCTGAACTGGCACTTAGATTCGCTTTCACATTCAAGACAGTGTGATGAAAGGGAATCTAAGCTCTGCGTATTTTAGCTAGTAGTTTTGTATGACGATTCTAAGCACTTTGTAAAGTCTAAGGAATAAAGATATTTTGAATTTTTTGTATCTGACTGTAATTAGTAAGTAAAATTTGTAATTTTACCAACGTTTACACTGAAAGTGCTGAATTTCGAAAATTATTACTTTTTCTTTACTACATCATACATACAAATCAACCCATTGACATCTATCTGTTAAAAAATAACACATCAAAATATGTTGCGTAGTTTCAAAGATTTAAGCATATAAGGAGACAGTCAGCGGAAAGCGACTTTGTTTTATACTAAGTGATGTTACTGTTCTTTCTGAATAACTTGTCTTTTTCATTTCCCATTCTCTTCTATCACTAGTCATCCCCTTTCACACTATACATGGCGTTAATGTAAGCATATAAAGCAACATTTACCTCAGAACTTGATTTTATCTCTGGTAGTACTGATTTTGGCACTTCAAAGAATTTCAACAGTAACGGATCCCAATTCAGATTTTCTATATTCATAATCATTGTTCTGGACGCATTTGTAACATCTGTCACATGTTTACCACCATTTGGACCTCCTGCAATAAATAAACAATTAAAAAATAGACAATATAATAATATCTTGGACACAATACACACAGCACTCCCTAGGTCAACGCTAAGTTAACTAAATGCTCGTGTTATGGAAACTAAATAACGGATATTAAAAAATAAGAATATTACATAAATGTGACCACATAACATAACTTCAGGCGTTTTTCTACGCGAAGATGTAGGCAGCGGCTGTTAAGCCTCGAATCGCCGTTATGTTTACGTCCCAAATTAAATAGATACCAAAGTTTTAGTCATTGATATTTATTGAAATTAATTTGGAAAAATCATTGGTGTGAGCCAATTTGAGGATTCGAACCAACCTCTGGATTCAGAAGCAGGGTGCAGGGTTCAGAACCACTAGACCATGGAGACTATTTCAAAATCAATTTTGTAAATACACACTTAAAAAACATAGAAATTAGAAACATACCCAGACACCATACAAACATTCATGCTAGTCATAAATATTTGTACTTGGTTGTACATTTCAAATATTAACACAACAGTGAATGTGTAAAAAATAAATGTGTAAATATGTGAAAAAACCTATTGCTTACATACCATGTGGTTTTAAATAAAAGTTGACTTTATACGACTTTATATGAATTTATAATGGTCTCGGTGGCGCAGTGGCCGATCACACGGCTTCTAATTTAGAGGTCCGGGTTCGATTCCACACACTCACACCAATGACTTTTCGAAATTGTTTTCGGAAGTTATGTGTGATAAATATCAATGACTGAAAACTTTGTGCCCGGTATGACAATAGGCTCTCCACCTATTCCATTTGGGACGTAAACATAACGGCAAGACGAGGCTTATCAGCCGCTGCCTACACCTTTGGGTAACAAAAGGCGTGAAGTTATGTTAGACTTTATAACCTGCAATAATTAAGATATTTACACAAACAGTACACTATCATGTACCTACTATCTATTACATTATACCTGTTAAATTCCACATGATCCAGGTGTCAACAGTTCCAAAGCAGCATGTTCCTTTTTTCATTGCATTCTTCACTGCATCAACATTGTCACTTAACCATCTCAATTTAACAGCGCTGAAGTAAGGTGACAAAGGCAAGCCACACAATGGCTACAAACAGAAATTACAGTGTATTAACATTTATTACTATTTTAATGGAAATGTATAATATATTAAATTGTTAAATTTCATAACAATGTTAAAACAACTTTCGAACGTCTTGAAAATGATCTCTGTAAAGAGTTCGAAACGTCAGGAAATAAATATAAATAAATAAGAAATAAACGCGATATAATCCTAAAAGTTGTTTTAATGAGTGAGATTCGCGAAAGTCTTAGAAATAAATTCATAACAATGTGGCAAAATCTTTGTCACTACGGAAAACTATTTTGATAATTTTGTCCAATTATTAGATAATCACCTTAACTTTTTTAAAACTACTATGGAGCTTTAATATGATAAGCACTTAACATGGTGATGTTGGACTATCAAATGTGTAAGGTTGATCATGGATTATTAGGCAAGAGGATCTTACTTGACTGTAGGGACATTTTGGAATATTTCAAACAGGAGTGCCTCTTAATCTTATGATTTCTTTGAGAAAAAATACAGTGTAATGCTGATGGATGACAGGTGCAACCTGTTAGTTAACAGAAAAGCATTTAAGACTTCAGTGGGCTCTGTATTAAATAGTGGCCAAATAATTGGGGTTCCACCATATAAAATAGTTAGGTCAATTAAACAATAGCCTATGCTATTGCCTATACCCTAGACTCTTGAAATTTTATGTGACAAATGGAATAATAGGTGGAAACTATTGTCATATATAGGGTGCAATGTTGCCGGTCCTGATATTGAAGACAAATAAGTTTAATAAAAAAATTAACAAGCATGCATCATAATTCATACCTTCAAATAATTTTGATTCCTTGTTTTATTAGGCACTGTATCTAAAAGTTTATCTATAGTCGATGCTGTTCTCATGTCCAGCCAAACAATGGCATTGTGGAATGGTTTTCCGGTTCCTCTGTCCCAAACTATAGTTGTTTCTCGTTGATTTGTCACACCTACTGCTATAATATCCTGTAATCACATAATCAAGGTAACAAATGCAACCACTACAAAAACTTGCTGTTTGAATTGATATTAAAATTATATATCATTGAAAAAGTATTTAACATCCATATATTAACCTTTACTTTCACATTTAAAATATTAATAGAATTTGTTTTGTGCAATATTTCTATGTTCTGAACATAACATTTATTATCAATTCAATCATCTAAATATCATTAAACTGTCTTGATAATCTGCTGATCCAGAAAATTGGTTTTTACTCGTGATCACCTATCACCCACATTATTTGATATCGGGTCAAATGACATATTAATATAGTTTACTTTTCAAATCACATGTAATAAATTGATGAAGGCTACACATACTAAATTTCATTTCCAGTTGCTAACATTATACTGTAGGCACCCCAGACTGAGATATATTATTGTAATTTATATAACCTGACCTTTTGTTTATAGAACACAAACTAACTGGGTATTGTATTGTATTAACTTCTTGTCAATGTTAACTTTATGTTATTAGATAGGAATATTATTATACAGCATAACTGACCTTTGCAGACCCCCCTAAGTTTTCCAACTTCTCAACAGCTTTTTGGATGCAAGTTGTAACAACTTCTAAAATAGCACATGGATCTTGTTCAACCCAACCTTCTTGAGGAAAATGTTGAGCGAGTTCCTTTTGATGATAGGCTACAACTTCTGATGAATTCGCTTTAAAAATAATAAAGCGCGCACTCGATGTGCCCTCATCTATAGCACCTACTAAAGGCCCGAATTTTTTATTTTCACTCATATCTTGAAATTATACACTGCCCTGTTCCGATTCAGATATTTAGTATTACGGCACTAATTTACCTTTGATGAAGTCAAAATAAACCAAGATACCTACAGACAAGTGGAGTCAATGGTTTGAGGGTTGTTTAAAGGAACAAATTGGAATATAGGTACTTGTTAATGTTAAACAAACAATATCATAATTATTTATCAATCTATCTACGAGTGTACATATATAACACTAAACCGTAAAGGACTTCTGTTTGCCAGTCTATTACTGTTAATGTGTTGCTGTTGAGGTCATTTACAGATGGGTGCAAAGAGTATGTAAACGGATGGGTGATTGATTGATGGAGTACCTAAAGTACATCAATACAGACTAATATTACGATTCTTCATTACATTACACATAGTGTAATGAATAGTCTAGATCTCTAGACTCTAGATTTTAATTTTAGCATCCGTTGACGTTTCATTAATATAGAACTACTAAGTCAATGGTACATTTGGTACTTCTATGTGTAGGAAAGAGAAAGAAGGCAATACCAGCAGCAAACCACTCACAAGATCGTTTAAATTCTTAGGGGTTCGTCGAATTGTTTTCAGTCAAAATTAACACTTTGACGCATTTAAGTAATTAAAAGTGTTCTTTTTATCCCCCATGTTGACTATTTACGGTATTCACACAAATAGTTCACTTTTTGGAGTCAAGTTTATCGAGAAATAAGCGATGTTATTTGTTACAAAATAAAACACACCGCGTCAGACTATATGCGACGTACTTATGAGCCATGCTTAATCCTTATAATATATATACATTTGAACAAAAGGCCGTCTTAACAGTGGAAGCAAATTAATTGTTATGACATAATAAAGTAGTTTTGTTTACTGCCGACTCTTTAATAATTATTTTTGTCATCTCAACTTTGAACCATAATAATTAAAAATTTAAACAAAATATTTTTTAATTGCCTATGAAAAAATTAGAAAGGAAAAACTTTTCATATACAACAGGCATAAACTAAAAAAAGAATGAATGTCAACATTAGCATACGTAGTATCACTTACTAGACGGTGATAATAATTAATTAATTACCCAGTAGGTACTTACTGCATGTGGCATATCCTTAGCAATACTTACACACGAACATAGCTTTTTTATGGGATAGGACGGCAACACATCACGGTGTGCATGGGCAGTGAGGAGTTACTTACCATCAGGTGGTAAGTAACTTCTCTTCATTATCTCGGTGTTCATGGGCAGTGAAGAGTTACTTACCATCAGGTGGTAAGTAACTTCTCTTCATTATCCCGGTGTTCATGGGCAGTGAGGAGTTACTTACCATCAGGTCGTAAGTAACTTCTCTTCACTATCTCGGTATTCATGGGCAGTGAGGAGTTACTTACCATCAGGTGGTAAGTAACTTCTCTTCATTATCCCGGTGTTCATGGGCAGTGAGGAGTTACTTACCATCAGGTGGTAAGTAACTTCTCACCGCCAATGAACACTGTGATGCGTTGCCCTCCTATCCCATCAAAAGCTACATTTTCGTGTAAGTATTGCTAAGGATATGCCACATGCAGTAAGTACTGGGTAATTAAGGTAAGAGGGGAAAGGGTATTGGGCCTCCGGATACCTCTCTCACCGAACGTAAGGCGGCACGAGCCACTTCACGCCTCTACGTCACGGCGGCGTCTTCCTGTTCCTGGGCACCACTCAAAAAATCTTCTTCCCCACAGTTGCCGGTTCGTCGGCTTATGTCCTGTTTCTATTGTAAATTTATTTTTACAGGCGCTTTGATTTACGAGTACACATATTTTTAACATAACATAACCTCACGCATTTTTCTACCCGAAGGTGTAGGCAGGGGCTGTTGAGCCTCGACTCGCCGTTATGTTTACGTCCCAATTGGTGGCGTACCTATTACCAGGCACAAAGTTTTCAGTAGTCGATATCTTTTTTATGGGATAGGAGGGCAAACGAGCAGGCGTGTCACCTAATGGTAAGCAACCAACGCCGCCCATGGACACCAGCAACACATATAGTGTTGTTGTTGTGTTGCCGACCTTTAGGGGATAGGGGAAAGAAAAGGATGGGGAAAGGCGGTGGACCTCCGGGTACCTCTCTCACCGAACGAAACGCGACATGAGCCACTTTACGTCGATCTTCTGAGTGGTCGTGGTATTTCACCGGGCGTGCCGCCCCATTCATGCAGCGAAGTGTAAGACTCTTCTACTGTTAACTTCGGAACTGTAAGCTACGGGAGTATCTCATTGTATGCCTCGTACTTCTCTCCCTCTCCCTCTCTCTCTCTCTCTTTCTTCTTCTTCAGGTTCACCCTTACTTTTAAAACTATAACTTGTGGTAGATGCGGATTACGATTTAATCAAAGAAGAATTTATTGCATCATTCTTTAGCTAAAACTACTCGACGACCCAAAGTGTGTCCAAAGTCAGTACCAGGGAAAGCACAACAGAAATAATGAGCTTGGAAAAAGGATGGATGATGCAAGATTGACTAAGCAGATATACAATGCAAAAGCGGATAGATGTAGGAGTCGAGGACGGCCTAGACATACATTTCATGACCAAATAGAACGTGTTCTGGAGGAAGGTGATATTAGAAGCCTCAAAAATCGACGCGCGTGCAAGAAAAGAGTTATGAAAGTCAATTAAGCGAGTGAGATGTGTAAGAATCGTACCTTATGGCCAGAGATGTGACTTATTTGAAATACTTCTATTTAAAATACAAATACAAAATGCAAAATACCTATTTTGTATTTTGTATTTAAATACCTTTTAGTTGAAAGCATTTTGTATTTTATTTGAAATATCTCTCGAGATGTATTTTTAATTTTTAATAGTCATTTCAAAATGCAAAATACTTTGTGATTAATTTTAGCCAAAAATTACCAACAAAATGAAAGAAACGAATGACGCATGTACTGTCGAATTTAATCGATAGAGGTGCCTATGACTACGTTTTAGTCCTGGGAATATATGAATACCATATGGTCATCGTAGAATAAGCTTGCTGAAGTGGCAATGGGCTGGACATATCTGCCGAAGGGCCGATGGTAGATGGAGCAAGAAGGTCATTGAGTGGAGACCGCGACTTGGTAAGCGTAGTGTATAACGCCCACCAACCCGATGGTCACACGACCTCAGAAAGGCTGCTGTAAAAGACTGGATGCGGAAGGCAACGAATGGGATGTTGTGGCGCATATTGGGAGAGGCTTATGTCCAGCAGTGGATTACAATAGGCTGATGATTGATTGATTGATTGTTATTAATCGTATGTATCAAAATTTTATAGGTTTTATAGGTTATTATCATTTTATAGGTAAAATTTAATAGGTGGTCCAATGGTCGATCACCCAGCTTTCGAATCAAGAAGTTGTTGTGGGTTCAAATACTGGCTCACACTTTTGACTTTTCTAAATGATTTTTGAAAGTTATACATACATACATAGGCATCCCTTGCGAGATAGACAGAGAGAACAGAGCACATAAGGCACGAGTCTTGAACGCCTCACTCGCTTCTTTGATTTTAATTGTTTTTTTTTTATGAAAGAAGGAGGCAAACGAGCTTGCGAGTCACTTGATGGAAAGCGACTACCGCCGCCCATGGACATCTGCAACACCAGGGGTATCACATCAGCGTTCCCGGCCTTTAAGGTGGGAATAGGCTCGTTTCTTGAAGGTGCCTAGGTCGTAGCGGTCCGGAAATACCGTTGCCGGCAACTCGTTCCACAACGGAACAGTGCGTGGCCAAAAGTGCCGGTGGAAACGCACAGTTGTCGATCGCCAACTCTTCAGCCAATGCGGATGGTAACATTGGCGAGTTGAGCGCTGGCGAAAATCAGTAGGTGGTATTAATCCGAACAATTCCCCAGAGCACTCCCCGTGAGAGATGCATTGAGATGCCACAACTCTCCGCAACGCCAAGGGGCACGCCGACCTGAAAGAGCTTGGTTGTCGGTAAGCCGAACCGCGCGTCATTGGATGCGTTCAAATGGGGTAAGCTGGTACTTATCTTTGAGCAGAGGCACCCCGAAGATGAGAACAATGTTCCAAGTGAGATCGGAAATGCGCTTTATATAGCTGCAAGCGATGACCTGACATGAAATACCGTCCTTTTTCGAGGCCAATTTGGCCTTGCCCTCCAGATAGCCGCGAAACTGGACCGTCCGTCATCCCCCATACTGCATAGCTCTGTACCGTATCCGCATATCAATGAAGATTGCTGTAATGCTGCATGTCATTGATATGCAGAAGAAATAGCGTATGGGACACAGCCCTGGGGGACTCCAGCCCTCACGGATTTTAAGTCGGAGCTTCTAGATAATTAAGGAGCTGGCGGTTGATAGTGGTTTCCAAGATCCTGGAGAACTGGGAGGTGCTTGCGATAGGTCTATAGTTGGACGGATCTGAGCTGTTACCAGAAATCAAAATTCTCTGCATCTCGATCTACTGGCAGCCTGCCCAGAAGACCGACCGCATTGCCACCACCAAATGGCAATGCTAATTCCCTGTGCGAAGAATGGACCAGCTCCCTGGCCGAGAGTGCTCTCGATCAGTCTCTTTGCAAGATCTTTATAGAGTGCGCGAGCACTCGGACCCCATGTTCCTAGAGTCTCAACCCCAAACGCTCAACCACTGGACCACTGAGACTCATTGAAGATTTGGTCATAAAGTATTTTATTTTGAAAAAAGTATTTTGAAAATACCTATTTTGCATTTAAAATACAAAACGAAAAACTATTTAGTATTTTGCATTTGAAATAGTAAATCTGAAAAGTATTTTGCATTTTGTATTTAAATGCTTTTTTAAAACTATTTTGTACATCTCTGCTTATGGCGCTCCGTTCTCTCTGCCTACCCCGCAAGGGATTTGGCGTGAAGTTATGTATGTAAATATTGAGCTTTCAAGAAGATATTCTAAAACATTTAAGATTGATTTATTTCTTTAATTTTATAATATCTACTGAGGTCATAATTCCAAATAGAACTAGGTAAGTACTTAATTATTTTAGAAATACATCGGCAGGTCTTTAGTAGATAAATTAGCGAGCGTATTTTTTTTTAAAAAAAAAAGATCCATACTCTTTTTAATGGCTTCTTTAGAAGTTGTGACTGTAGAGATGAACGAAAATTGAAAAGATGACATGTTGTGCGACCCCACTTAGAGTGGGATAAGGACATGAAAATGGTGATAGCGGGTCTTTTATGTTATATTAATTATTTTTAAGGGTAGCAATCCAATTTTAAATTATCCTTTAAGGCTCGTTAAATACCTAGGTTTCTATATGTAATACACATATATAGTCAAGATCGTGTAAAGCGACAGATCGAGGCCTCTCGCGACCAGAAGGCTGGTCTATTCTTCGCACAGAGGATTAGCATTGCCATTCAGCGTGGCAATGCGGCCAGTCTTATAAGCTCGCTTGCCAGTAGACCGAGATGCGGAGAAACTTGATTTCGGCTAGTTTTTTTAGTTGTAGGCATATGTCGTAAATAATGTAATTAATTTATTTGTTAATAATTGTTTTTGTTAGTAATACATACATACTTCACACATATTTACGATTAGTTTCCCAGTGAATAATGTCCTCAAGTAACTTTTTAATTAATGTGAATTTGCTACTTAATTTACTGTTTCACTTTTGGCTTTGTCTTAACTTTATTATTAATTTATTAATTAAAAATAATAATATCAAGCCTATGTTCAAGGTTAGTGGTCAATGATAAAAAAAAAATACCGTTTTTAGTTTAGACTAATTTAATCACTAATAGTATTAAATATAGACAACTCAACTCGAACATAATTTGGGTTAACCCTACCTACTATTAAATATTATTTTACATCCCTCGGTAAGAAAAACGTAACTTACTAACGGATTTACATTTGTATAAAACTTAAAACCGCACTCCGTTCAGTATCTCCACGCCATCATAAAACTCCGTTGAGAAAAGTCGTGATTGATTGATGACATGTTCCCGCGATTCCTAACATAAAAGTTTCCCAAGCAAAACCTAACCTAGTTAATGTGTCATCCAGTATCCACCAAGTTCTTGTCAAAGACGCGCGTGTGAGGACTACGGATCAAATAAAATTTTGATTTGTCTTTTAAAACGTCGGCGGGGCGTAGGGAACAAGGACACTTAAAAAAATCTTTATAATGATTATTTTTTGAGAAATATAATGTGCATGTACCAAACATATTAAAAACATATAATAATATATTAAATAAAGTATTTTATCAACACAAATTCTATAAATCGATATATCAAATCTTGTGAGTGTATCAATACTTATTATTAATATATATTTTCCTAACATTGTCTAAATATAACAACCCTTATTATTCGAAAGTGCAGCGGCAAAAGTTCTTCTCGTAGCCGTTACATTGATTTTAAAAATATATAACGCTTCTATTGTGAACAAAGACATTTTTTGTTCTATTTTTCTTAATAATAGCTTGCATTTTAATTAGTTTTTTTCATCTGGTTAGAATTAGACCAACACATATAGATTGAAATATATTATTGATATTGAAATTTGAATAAAAAAAAGAATAATACGCAAAAAATACCTATTCATATAAAGTTAATCGCATATATCACTATTTAGTACAAGTTTTGTGAAATTCACTTTAATCATTTCACTAGTCAAAATTCATGAAAGTTAATCAGAATGAATGTTCATCTTTGATAGATGTCGTATTCATTTATCAATCACAATAAGAGTTATATAAGATTGATTGATTTATATGTGCTGTTTAAATAATATTTAATTAATATGTGCGACTAAAATAATGTCATATTTGAATATTTTTAGATATTTGAATAACATAACAATGAACAACTTTAGAATTAGTTCGGTATTTTTGAAAATCAACATCAAAGTACTAATTAATTGTTAATTTAGATATCAAATTAAGTTTTTTTCAGTTATATATTTTTTTAATTGATTTCGATTGATATGACATCGACCATAAACATAACACCGGGGCAATAAATCAAGTGGGGGATGTTGGCATCATAGAATCCGGAAATGCAGTTACATAGTCTACCTACTGATTTTATAATCTATGACCTGAGTTATTGATCGGCATCTAGTCTGCGACTACCAGAAGCGTCGGGAGCTCGGTCAGCAGCGGAATTGAATATTCATTAAAATGAGTAACAAAGAAGAAAGCGATGAAGAATACACCAGGAAACCATCGAATAATGAAGATAGAAACTATCACCCTTATCGTCGTCCACCATCGCGTCAGGTGCCAACCCATTTTCCATCGGTGACTTCGTGCCTGAACCTGACGAATGCCCTGGAGCTGTCTCCAGAGCATATACCTCGGCTGACAATCACAGAGCTACACACTCGCATGAACAGGCCTTACCCAAAACCAACGGCAACTGTTACGAGCCACACCCAAGAAGACACTGCATGGACTGGACATGGAGCTGGGCGTCAGAATTCAGGAGGCAGCCCCGGCGTCTCACCTCGAGAAACAACAAATGTAAGTTAAATTTGATTTGTCTTAAATAAATGTATGTTAAAATTGTTAGCGAAATTAGCCTCAACATTTTTTATATCTTTTTTTTTTGTATTAGGAAATAAGATTTTATGCTGCTGGCGGCTACTGTCAAAAAAAAAATTATCTAATTTTTAAAACTATTGCAATTGCTGGGCATAACAAAGGATTTCCTATTTGGCATCTGATTAAGTTCCTATCGGTGATATATAAATGCGGATATATATGAGCGTGTACCATTCTGTGCATTTCGCTGTATTATTATAATTGCGTTTTTATTGATTAGGTCTCATATATTTGCTAATTAATTACAATATTGTAAGTTATTGATCTGGTTAACGCGCATGTCCAAAATATTTTTCTTACATAGGCACCTACGCAGATAAATTGTTCTAGATGCTGGTAGAAATTAAGCTGACATGCGCACTGTTTGTACCATTTTAATTACACTCATTGCCAAAAATCAAATAATTGCAACAATATTTAATGAATTTTAGTTAACTGTACGTTATCCACTGTATTTTATACTTGCGATTAGCTAAATTATGATTATATTACGACTGATGCTGATTCACATAGGTACTTTGAAATAAAATCAAAGTCCTTTGTGTCCAGATTCATCTGCGATCTGCCGCAATCGATAATTTTAGCAGCCATTTTGTTACAGAGTGTGATAAAATAATTTTAAAACAAGTTTATATGACACAAAGAATCTCAGACTATAGTTTAAATATATACCTAGGGGGTATCCAGGACAAGCGGTGGATAAACAAAAGAACAATCTGGAAACGAGATATTCGTACAGAAGAACAAAGACATGATTGAAAACTCGTCCATTTTGGGGTGATCTCTGAAATAAAACAGGAAAGATTGGATTTATAAAATTTATACAAGCTGCTTGACATTAATAATTGCGCATATTATAGTTAAAAATTGCCTATTTTAAACAAAAATGCAAATTCGCTTCGAACAATATATAGACATATAACTGCTAGCTTTCTCAACATCACAATGAGTTTCATTTTCATTTTATTTAAATTAAGTAAGCCTCTAAGTCTGCTGGTGTATAGGCTGTATAGTTTTTAAATGTCTAGTCAAAAGCCTAAACGTATGTGCTGAAAATAGGTAAATTCACGTGAGGCTTTTGTTTTAGCTGTCGTCCATGCGCCAAGAGCCCATCATGTCGACTGGTGTTCCTTTGGATTTTGTCATGGTAGGTATCAATAGTTATTTTATTACTATTTTTTTGAAAGCAATCGACCCAAAAAAGGAAACATGCAACGGAACAGAGGTCCATATTGTCTTCGAATTTCAAATTGGCTTAATAACCAGAGTTATACCCAAACATTTGACTTCATTTTATAATTGTAGGCACTTGAGTGGACATGGGATCATCCAGATAAAACATTCTGAAAACGCAGTCAAATTTCATCAGCTTTATACTGTCCTTGATCTTATGCCTAGTAACTTGCGTTGAGCCAGATGATAGAGATCCTGTCAGATTGCCTTATGGTCATACACAAACTATCTTTAACTTTGGCTTTTGTCCTTTTAGTTACCATCAAATACTTCAGCAGGAATCACCCCAGCTGAACAGGATAAGACGCGTGACAATCCAACGGTAGGATATTAATATTTTTTTTAATATTTTAATCATTAAGCACTACATGTCTCTTATTTTTTTTATTTCGACGTTCTTAGCGTCGCACACTAGACGCTGTTCATTTAATTAGAAATAATAATAATGTCTCTCTCCTTTTGTTTAAAGATGCCGATTAATCCATCGGATTGCCCATCCGCCATGCTGCCCGACGAGGAAATGCGCGACTACGTTGAAGTATGCTAATTTGAAGATTTTATTTTATTTTATTTAAAATAATAAAAATAAAATCCATTTAATATGAATAAAGATCACCAAATATGATTAATGTACCGGTCCAATTTTCTATTAAGATTTTAAATAAAGAGTTTCGTGCCATAATAAGTATCTAAACAAAGAAACAGCTTAGCTTTGTTTAAACGTTAATTATTCAGAAAATTAACGTTAATTGTTCAGAATATTAACATACAGTATGTTACTTTTCTAAATAATTAACGTTTAAGCAAAGCTAAGCTGTTTTTTTGTTTAAATTAAAAAAGAAAACACATATTCAAATAACTACATGAAAAATAGTCCGCGAAGTAGACAGAATAAGCAAAGCCCTATAAAATATCCCAATCGCTTTTTTGTCTGTCATAATTCTTTTTATGCACGCTAGTCAGTCTTTGGGCGTCATTTTTCTATATGATCTGGAAAGTTCTTGGAAAAAAAACATATAATTCGAATACCTTTTTTGTTTCTTTTTTAATAAGATGCCTGAGCAACCCGCAACTCCCTCCACGAAAAGTTCGGGTCAAGCCGGTGAAGATGACGATCATGGGGTATGTCAAACAGCACCAATATTGCTTTACATTCTACATTAAATATAACAAAGTAAAGGTATATTAAGTCCGTGAAAATAAGATTCCATTTTCTTTTGAACAAGACATCCGAGAGTCATTTCCATAATTCTGAGCGAACCTGGTGACTTTGGGGCACTATATTCACTGGAATGATATATTCATTCCAGTGAATGAATGAATATCCAGTGAATTATAATACTTCTTTTTTACATAAAATCATATCAGAAAAAAGTAAAAAGAGAAAAGTAATTCTATATACTCGTATTATACTTAGGTCAATAGTCAATCAAAGAAACAAATTATTTGTTTAAAACATTAGTGTAAACATAAACATATATGTTTAGATATATACATTGTTGTCTTGCTTCGTAATCAGATGTCTGAAGAGCGTCCATCGTCCTCCATGGATATTTCGGAGCTACCAGGTCCAAGTGGCGAGGTAAGTTAGACTTTTAAGAAAAAAACGCTCCAATCTTGTCTTTCCCAAATAGAGCTAGCGCTGTAGGGTTAAAGCGAGAGGGGAATAGCTGACTGACTCGGCCATAACGCGTTACGTACCAAAGCCGTTTATACTACAGCAAATTCTGCATAGCATTAATGTATATTTAGCTGTTGAGGAAAATATAATTACCTATATACATATATATAATAATATGTATATTTAAGAATGTACGTTACTTTTTTGTATAGCGCAAGATAACTGAGACTCGACCACCATCGGCGTCGTATATGAATATTTCTGATCGAACAGACTACTCCATGGTAGGTTGGATTATAAAAAATACTACTTGCCTATAATTTATATTATCCCAATACATCATAAGATATTCAGATGAAGTTTTTGTTGCGCATTTTGTATTATTAATGAAATAAAGACACACGTAGTTCATCATTTTCCTGCCCTTATCCCACTTTATATGTAGTCGGTACTACATGTAAATCTTTTATTTTCTCTTCCATCTCATGTCGTCTCCGCATTTACTCCCGTCATACAATATCTCTTTTTCGGTCTTCCTCTACCGATATATCCTTTCACAATCATTCTCCTTGTAATATTACTTCCTTCCTTCTCATAACGTGTGCACACCACGCCAATCAGTTAAAAAGGCCAACGTCATTTAGTTAAAAAGGAAAACGAAACCACATTATGTGATCTTTGTATGATGTTTATAAATAAATATGTACATTTGTCTTGTTTGGAATAAGATGCCTGATGATCGTCCATCGTCCACTATGAATTTTGGGGATCAAGCTGGTGAAAGTCGCGGATTCGAGGTGGGTATATTTTATTATAGACAACAAAAAGTGCTATATTTTTTTCAATTCTATAAACTATAGAATGCAAATGCAATGCAATTTTGCAACTTTTTTGTGACAATTACTGCTTTACTTCCTTTGTAATCTAAGTGTTTTATGTCACATTCTACAATTAATGGAGAGTTTTTTTTATTGCTAAAATAAACTCTAATAGTTTTTAATCACTTATTTTTCTATTTCAATTATTTCTTTATGTAGTGCAACATCACTACACAACACACATGCTTTTTTCTTATCAATGAGTTAAAAATCGCTTCAGTCAATAGAGATTAATTTTAAAAATGGATACATCAAGATATTAATTATATATAATGAATCAGTTTGAATAAAAAATTTCTTATTTCTAATTTAAAAGCAAAGAAACACAAATATTTCACATAATTTTTTTGTAAATGCACGTTTTTTTTTTCTTTCGAATAAGATTACTGAGATTCGACCACTTCCATCCCTGAGTAATCTGGATTCATACAAAAAAGGTGGCCCTATTAAGGTATGTCAGGTGAAAAAAATACTTTCTTAAACTATGCTTTACTCGTAAAATTTTTAATATACACCTTACACAAATGTATATAAAAAACCAGAATGATTCTCGAATTCTCTGTCATTAGTATCATAAATAACTGCTTAGCTTTGGTAATTGCTTTGGTATTGATAATTGTAAATGGCTTTGTATATAATTAATTGGATCTCTACATTAAAAAAAAAGATCCATGCATCATCTATTTAATGAAATCAAAGCAAATTGTGGTAGAGAACGCTTTGATCGATTCTGCCTCTCTTTTACTTCTTCCGCAATATCACTTGCACTCTTATTTCAGGCGGAAAGTGACTTTGGATTATACTTTTTTTGTGCGTTCAGCCGTAGTTTGTCGATTTATAGATTTATTACTAAACCTTAATAACTTATTCCATATTTTATTTATTTCATAATCTTGCTAGCTTTTGCAGCTTTGCTAGGTTGGTAACATATACGCTTAATATGATTATGTGATATATATTTTTTACGCGAGGAAATGCTTTATGCACACCCCCCGCCTCGGTAAGGCAGGAGGTAATGTGGAACTGCCAAAGTAATAAACTTGTGAGGGGGGCTCATCCTCGGGGAGCCTCCGCGTGAGGCTCCGACCGTCCCCGGCCGCATCGGGGGTCATTCGTTCAGATCTTCCAAACAAGTTATAGCTGCAGCAAAGTCTGAGTATAGTGGTCAAACTGGATTGCTGGACCAATTGTGCTCCTGTGTTGGCTCCGGTTCCATGGCGATTTTCTTGGTACCCATACTCTCTCGGAGTTGTACCAGCGTCATTGAACATTGCTTTAGTCCACCCATTCTCCTTTGCTATTATATAGAGAACAGGTCCTACCTCATGTAATCACAGTACCAACTTTTCCCATTTGCCGCATGCGATGACCGCGACGAATTTTGCTCGGTCCAACTAAGCTCCGGTCCTATAACCTTGATACCTTGGCGCTGCTTATAGATGTTTAGATTACTACCGAAAAAAATAATTAAATGAGTAGGTTATTAAAATATATAAGCCTCGTAAGTTTAGCTGCTATAAAAACTATTATGAAAACTACAAATTGTTAAAAAATAATAAGTTAAAAGTATATGTTTCTAAATGTGAGTTTTATCTTGTTTGGCATAAGAAACCTAAGGATCAACAACCATCCTCCATGTCTATTTCGGGGCGAGCTGATAGACTTGGCAATTTTGGGGTATGTCAGACAGAAAAAAATGTGGCTTTTATTACACCCAACACAAATATCACTAGTCTGCTTTTTAGTACTAGCTTAAGATACATTATATTGCTTCTTTTTTATGGGATAGAAGGCCAAACGAGCAAGCATGTCACCTGATGGTGAGCAACCTGCGCCGCCCATGGACACCAGCAACACATATAGTGTTACCGTTGCACTGCCGACCTTTAAGGGAGTAGGATAGGAAAGGATGGGAAAGGGGGGGTGGGCCTTCGGGTACCTCTCTCACCGTACGAAACGCGGCATGAGCTAGTTTACGTGGATCTTCTGAAAGGTCGTGGTATAAAGTGGTCCTGGTAAAGGTGGTTCTTTAAGTAATTTTAATTTTTCCATGGGCATCTACAAGAAATAACCTAAAATTTTACCTGTTTCAATACCTACTCGCGGAGTACTATTGTAGACTCTGGGTGATTTTTAAAAGCGGCAGGGGATGCGTGGACTACATTTCTCAACTCCGCAGCCTCATTGAGTTACTCTAAGACAGTTTTTTTTCTGCGGTTTTGTGGATCTGGAAAAGCGTTTGACTGAGTGTTACTAAAGGAGCTTAACACGGGAGAATGTTCCATAGAGGTATATTCTCTATTCTGATCCCATGACTAATTGATGTAAGCGAGAGTTCGTATGAAAGTAGAATAATTGCAATCGACATGAGGGCACTGCACAACATTTCTGTGCGGACTCTAGCCGACTGAGTCGAAAACCAGTAAGGCAGGATTGACAAAGTGTAGGAGTTACGGTAAGAAAGAATGTTTCTATGGTTTGGTTTACAAAAATTGTGTGATCTAAGATTGACTAAGCAGATATGTAGTCTAAAATCTGTAGGGTGAAGGAGTCGAGGAGGGTCATGACACGCTTTTCATAATCAAATTGAATTTGACCTTGCGGAAGATAATATCAGGGGAATACAAAAGAAAGGATGTATGTATGACAAGAGTAAGGAAAGTCGAAGAAGTGAGTGAGGTGTCTTAGAATCGTGGCGCGCTCTTCTCTTTGCCTTCCCCGCAAGGAATGTTGTGTTTGTTTATGTATTTATTTAGCTTTTCAGAAAAATAATATATAAACTGTATTTTATTTAACATATTTTGTCTTGTTTTAAATAAGATGCTCGAGGGTCGACGCTCGCAGTTCTTGGGTGCTTCAGGTCTAGCTGATCATGGCGACTATACGGTATGTAACACAAGAAATATAATTAACTCATACATACAAACACAATCATCAAATATCTATTTTGATTCTATTCTTCCTAATCGCAAAATGTTATAGAGCTGTAATGAATTTTAAACTATTTCGGTAGTTAATTTGTAACTTCATAGAAGCTAGTAAACGTTTTTTTTTTGTATTTAGATGCCCGAGGATCGACCATCATCTTCCATGATTAATGCGGATCGTGCTGGTCCAAGTAGCGAGTATTGGGTGTGTTGGACAATATATATATATCGGTCTCAACCGTCTTAATATACACAAACACAAAAAAAAACAATCAACACATTTTTTTTCTAACACATAATATGGTATGTCTATTTAATATGGTGACCCGACCTCTTGGCTATATTTGTGCAACATTGGACATAAAAGCGTGCAGTACTTTTAGAGTTTAACCGTAACAAACATACGGACAAACAGATAAACAGAAAAACGGACAAAAATTCTGAAAACCAATTATTTTGGGTTCGGTATCAATTGTAGATCACACCCCAAGTATTCTATAAAAAAAATACTCAAATGTACACTTTCAAGTTTCCCACAATTTTATTAAATGTATAGATGTTCACAATTTTGCCAAATAATATTATGTCAATGTTAAGTTATCCCGTGTAGGGAATAGGCTACGATCATGACAAATGTTTTTTGCCTCATCCAAAATCACACATCTGATCTCACATTAATTCACGACGGTTTCAGGTGCTAAGTATTTTTTTTTCTTTTTTGAATGTACATGTTACCGAACATGCTGTTTTGTCTTGTCTGGAATTAGATGCAGGATGAACGACCATCGTCCGCCATGAACCCTTCCGATGTACTCGGTCCTATTGGCTTTTATGGGGTATGTCAAGCAAACAAATATATTTATATAAACAGGACAATATAAGTGTCTTCAATAAATTGTGCATTGAATATATATCAGTATGGACCTGTGCTGTTGTAATTTAAAGGGATATTTTCGAAGATATCACAGATCAAAAAAAAAGAAATAACAAAAAAAAGCATACATACAGACAAATTGGGAACCTCCTCCTTTTTCAAAGTCGTTTAACAAATACAGGGCGCGGTTAACAAATCACAGCGACTGCGCGGCGTCACCGGTCTTCCGGCGGCCTATAAATAGCACCAATTGAACCTCATCAACAACAACAACATCCAAAAATTACCAAGTTATTGATCCAAAGGCGAAACAATGTCAAACTATACTTTGTTTGTTGTTGGCGAGCAAGTATTTTATATAAATAGTTAGAAATTCATCCGTGAGAACAAAAAAAAACATATCAATCGTATATTTTTTATTTGTTATTAGATTATGTTCTTTTTAATTATTTAGACTAAGCTCATCCGGGAGTCCGGGAGTCGACGACATCGCTCCAGGAATCCTGATGAAGCCGGTCCAAGTCGCTTCTTTGAGGTACAAACATGTAGTACTATTAGAGTTTATCCGTAACAAACATACAGACAAACAGGTAAACAGGAAAACAGACCAAAATTCTAAAAACAATGTTTTTTGGTTCGGTATTGATTGTAGATCATATTCGAAGAATTCTAAAGAAAATATTCAATGTGCAGTTACAATTTAACAATTTTTTACATTTATTTCTCCACTTATTTTTGGATAATAGGATATTTGCTTTAACGCAAATATTTTTATAAAAACCTTCTTATAGCGTTCTAACTATGGTACAATATCAAATATAGTTCTATCGTGATGATTGGAAAGTACGTGGAAATTTTAAATCAATAGCCAATTACATGTATTTCAATAAAGAAATCATCTCCTTTTTCATGTGATTATTTTTATTATTCTATCATCTACATTAGATGAAATTATGTATTTTAAATTTTTATACGCATTTTTTTCTTATTAAAAAGATGCCCGAGAGTGGACGTGCTCAGTCTTCGCACAGTTTGGATCGAGCGTCTCAGAAAGGCAAAGGGGTATGTCAGACTCAATATTTATACACAACTCCGTAACTCCTTAGCCCACCCATACAAACATCCAAGTAATGTGACGACTTCGTTTAGCGCTCATTTAATTATTAGGTACATATTTTTTTTATATGGGAAGTTATGTGTGATAAATATCGATGACTGATAACTTTCTGCCCCGTATATGGCACCTGTAGGTTCGCCATCTATTCCATTTGGGACGGCAGGTCGAGGCTTAACTGACTTCGGGTAGAAAAAAGCGTAAAGTTATGTTAAGTTATGTTTTACTAATAATCTATATATATGTATATAAGAGATTTCCACCTATATATTGACTCATCACCATATCTCTGGAACCATAAGGCGTAGTGACTTGAAATTTGGTAGGATTATTCCTTTCGCCGAGTAGAGGTCAGCTAAGAACGGATTTTACGAAATTCCACCCACAAGGGGGGTTGCGGGGGTGTTAACAATGGAAAATTCCCATTTTAAAACCTATAGCTGCTATCGACTTCAAATTTGTCGAAGATATTGCAGTATTAACATAGCGGGGCAGCAGTTATTACTTTTGATACGAAACAGAGTTCGCTGGGTCAGCTAGTATACATATAACAGGCATTCTTATATATATTTTCTAACTACTTCAGAAAATCGTTTATGTAATACCTCATATACCTTTAAGGTGCAACCTTTGGGGATGCCCAAGAAAAAATGCAAACATTTATGATCAGCATGAATATTTGAATGGTGCTTAGGTTAGATAGTTTCAAGTAGGTAGTATTTTGTTACTTAGCTGTATAAATTCGATTTGTATGGGCCTATCCTATAAAAAAACTTGCAAGCGTGTCCCCTGGTGGTAAGCAACTAAGCCGCCCATGGATACCTGCAATACAGATAGTGTTCCAATTGTATTTCCGGCTTTTATAATGGGATAGGGAAGGGGTAGAATGTGCGATGGGAAAGGGAGAGGGGAAGAGGTTTGACCTCACCATCTCACCATACTTCTCTCACTGAGCGAATATCGCCATAAGCCACTTTACGTCGATGCTCTGGGGGGTCACCGGTCGAGCTGTTCGGACATCGAGCATGCACTAAACTGCGCTCAACTGGCTCTACCATTCTTATAATTTTAGATGTCGCTAAGTGTATTGTGTCCAAAACAATATTTAAAAAAAAAGATATACGCAATAAAATGATTTGAAAATGAAGAAAATAATTATTTATTCCTATCAATAAATACACTAAATAATATTATAACTTTTTGATATATCTAGAAGAAGACGCGCGAGAATCGTCCAGCGCCCGGTATGATCGCCTTGGATCGAGCCGGCCAGGGTGGCAAGTTTGGGGTATGTTAAAGAATATTCTTTTAATAAGTTCAACACATATTGAGAGTTTGCCTCATAATAACTGGGTAAACAAATTCGTTGCTGGCATTTAAGATTATTGACCAATTAATAATGATGATAAAGAGAGTTATAAAACAGTCTCGGTGGTCCAGTGGTAGAGCACACAGCTTCTGATCCAGAGGTCCCGGTTCGAATCCTGACACTGGGTCACACCAATGACTTCTCGAAAATTGTTTTCGAAAGTTATGTGTGATAAATATAGATGACTAAAAACTTTGTGTATGGCAATGCGTTCGCCAGCTATTCCATTTGGGACGTTAACATAACGGCAAGACGAGGCTTAACAGCCGCTGCCTACACCTTCGGGTAGCAAAAGGCGTGAAGTTATGTTATGTTAAAAGTCCTTCGCTATTAACTGGCTAGAGATTAATGCCAATCTAATTCGTGAAAGAATGTTGGTCTAGAAAAAAAATAGTAAGTTTGGTAATGCCCCGTAATGCAATACGATGTTAAACAAGATAAAATAAGAAAAGTTGTACAGCGGCAATTCGTGAGTAAAGAAACAATAGAAGTTGACTAAGGAGATATATAGTGCTAAAGAGAAATCACTTAAAACATGAGTTGTGTGTGTGTTATATGAATTCTAAATGTATCAAATATGTTAGTAATAAACAAAAACTTTTTTTTTCTGTTCATTTATTATTTACAAATTAATAATATTACGCTCATACTTATAACATAAGGTAAAAGCGTAGCCTGCAAAGCCATGAGAAAACTAATTTCATTTTTAGATTCCTGTAAATCTGCAATTGGCAGCATCGATTGCTGCGGACCATCATGATTACAAACAGGTAGCATATTAAATTCTTTTTAAGGGATAGGAGGGCAAACGAGCAGGCGTGTCACCTGATGGTAAGCAACCAACGCCGCCTATAGACACCAGCAGCACATATAGTGATACTGTTGCGTTGCCGACCTTTAAGGGATAGGGGATAGGGAAGGATGAGGAAGGCGGGTGGGCCTCCGGGTACTTCTCTCACCGAACGAAACGCGGCATGAGCAACTTTACGTTGATCTTCTGAGAGGTCGTGGCATTTCACCGGTCGAGCCGGCCCATTTGTGCAGCGAACTGCTTGGCTCTACCACTGTATATTTTACTTCAGATATTTTGCTTTAAAAAAGAGAAGATTATGAACCTCTTCCCACCCTTTCCCGTCCTTCAAAACTGACAATGTAACTATATCACTATCTGTGATGCAAGTATTCTTGGATGGCACTAGTCACTTACCATCAAGTGTAAAAAAATCAATAAATCATGATATGGCGTTAAATCCATACTGAATTTACAAGCGTATGAATGTCAACACTATAGTCCGTCCATTATATTATTATCTTTTAGACAGATATTAATAGTGATTGCAAGAGTATTTCAAATATTGACAACTTATTAAAAAACTAAATTTAAAAGTCATCAAGTTGATAAATGAAAATATAGGTATCATGTTTGCAAATCAAATTAACTATGTAGACGTACTCAAAAATAAATCTGTAGGTATTTTGTGACATTTTATCATATCATATTTTATCATTTGTATCATAAACTATTGCCGGGTTCGGTGCCAGGTTGATCAGCTTAGCCAGGTGCGTTTATTTTTTGTAACTAGCTGATCCGGAAACTTTTGTTTTACCGGGTCATAGATGTAAATAAAAGATTTTTTCCTTGTTATACGGTACTCCCCGTCCCTCTAAAGTCCATTTAGGTTGATTAAAGAATCAACCGATGGTTATTTACAATTCAAAGTAACATACATAAAGTTACGCTATCACCCCACAGTGGTAGGCATAGACGTAGGCTTTCCACAAGCTGACACACCTCTTTCGCCGCATCCACAGTCATACAGCTATCATACATTCAGGCTGGTTTAGGGTGCTACGCATTTGTCCTTTTTAAACGGATCATTTAATGGGTCGTGGTAGCTCCGTTTTCCCAATGCCAGGTCTGCCTCAATCAGCCACATGACCGAATCATCTTAACATACTTCTCATCACCTAAGTCACCGAATTATCCTTCCTCTTTCGTTTCCCCCAAAATTATCAAGCTAGTTTTCATTTGGTCCGCAAAGGTGACTCCACACACTTCTCAGAGACGCATTTCTCCTACATAAACTTTACTATTTTATTTACGATTTTATTGTTCAAAGCTCATCATCCTAACACCGTCATTATCATTTATGTAGGCTCAGACCATCCAAGAAAACCCAGGACCTAGCACATCAAGACGTCATTCCAACGATCGCTACCAGGTGTGTTTTGACTTTGTATGTTCAATACCTAATTAATGATTTACATTGTAACGAAAAATGTATATAAAATTTGTAGGGACGAATAGAATATTACATTTCTCTTTTAAATGGAAACAATGAAATATAATCATTAGTTTATTATTATGAAAGTATATCAATAAAATAATTTTGTAGATCAAATCAAAATAAATATATTTTCATAGGTCTTCACAGACACGTCAGACTGGTCAATAGATATATGATTTTTAACTAATTATTAAAATTATATTACATATTATAACTTATTCATTCATAGTTCTTTAAAAGTACTTAAAAAATATTAATCTTCAATAGTAGCAACATGCAAAACATACAATTCAATACATTCATGTTCAAACTAAATCTATTAAACAGCACAGGAAGGAAATGTCTTCCACTTAAGACGTCATTCTATATCCTTATTAAATACATAACCTGCAAAATTTCACGTAGGTAGGTTTATTAATGGGTCCCAAACTAGGCATAGCCTGTATTTTGGTGACCCGAAAAACTTATCTTATGTAAATATAACAGTTTAACATAAGAGAAAGAAAGGAAATAATAATAGTTGTAAATGCATATTGATTATAAAGACAAATTATTGGATAATAATAATGATAACAATAAAATATTATAAATTTAAGTCAAAGATTTAATGTTATTAACGTTTTACAATGAGAATTCGCAAATTAATGTCACAAATAATCAAACAAATAATTAAGGTGTTGTAGATATATTATGTCAAAACATGCAATATATTATGTCAAGTATGCATGATATTAACACGTGCACTTGAAAAAAGTACCTCCGTGGAGCAAGAAAACATGGGCCTAATCGCCACGAGCGTTACGATTCCGAATGTACAGACAATCATGAGAAGAATCAGACAAGAAACTCACGTGCCAAATACTTTTTAAAAAACACGTAAAATATATAACAATGTCATATAACAATGTTACTGTATAAAGAGCTGCAGGCTCGTGCATAAAATGGTGTAGAAGCTGGTATACTCGACCATCAAAATTAAGATTCGTCTATTATTTAATAAAAAGGCACTAACCTAATACCGTTCTTTCTTTTGTATGACTTCAGAATTTCCAAGAAAATCAAGGGCATAATACCCAGCGACCTCATTCTACTGAGCGTTATCAGGTGCGTTATTTGTCTTATTAGGTGTACCGTTTTATAAATATAAGTGTAAATCATGACTGGTTTGAAGAGATATATTATTATGGTGTCACAAGATGAGACGTCCATTTGTAATCATAATGTTTCATAAGGCATGTTTCATATTGATATATAGAGGCGTGTTTGGGCATTAGTATGACGAGTATTCATAAAATATTACATTAACGAACAACTTTTGTTGGGTTCGGCTCATTTCTAGCCGGATGCTGCTGGGTGTTCCGAAATGAGCCGAACCCAACAAAAGTTGTTCGTTAATGTTTGCCGTTTGTTTGCCAAAAATGTATGTGTCTGTCACACTTCGGGTGGAACACCTCATTATTTGGAAGGTTAATTCAACCGTTTCGGTTGAATTAACGGGTCATGCTCTGTATGGCCCTGATTTGGCACCCAAAGACTTCTTTTTATTTCCAACTGATGATGATGATTTTCAATCCGAGAAGAAGCCGTTTCAACATTCAAAAATCATGTTTCGGAAATACCGCCTCCGAAACAAATGCAATTTTGAAAACTGGTTTCACCAAATACAAAAATGTATTTGGTGAAACCAGTTAGTAATCTCGGAGAATATTTTCAAAAGCAATGAAACCATATTTAATTGACAATGATGGTTATTTTATTTTATTCGGTATATATAAGTAGCAGCCCTCGTTATTAGAATATTTTGCAACATTTTTACATTGCTCAAAATTTTCATTTATGTAGCCTCAAATAGTTCAACAAAACTCGGGACCGACAATCACGATCCGTCCTTCAGCTGAACCTTATCAGGTGAGTTTTTATTTCATTATGTCCACTGTCAGAGGTTACTACAGCCTTTATATGAGTTATGTTCAAAACCTTATTAATTGCAAGGCTCTTAATATAATTGTTTGATTGAATACATAGATATATACTGCAAAAGCAGAAGCATGGCAATATTATCTATACAGTGTTGTAACTTCATACACACGGAGGAAGCCCAAATTATAACTACGCGCCTCGATCTAGGTATGCACCCGGTATACAGATCTTCGCGACTGTGCTGGGGTGACGTAAGGACGGTGTGTTGATTTTTTAACAACTAGCAGATTACGCTATCTTCATACCGCCTTAATTAAAATGCTGGATGAGGCCAGCCCTGTCTCTTATTTATGTACCGCACGGCTGTACCTAAATAATATTTCAAATATACGGCCGAGCCACAATACTGTATGAAAAATATATAAAGCATAGCGGAAGGGTTACGGAGTCGAGGATGGTCATATCACACTTTCCATGACCAAATTGAACGTGTCCTTGTGGATGGTGATGTAAGGAGCCTTAAGAACTGACGCGAGAGTAAGTGAAGATGTGAGTGAGGTGTATAATAATCGTTCTTTAGGGTGCTCTGTTCTCCCTGCATGCCAGCAAGGAACTTGGCTTGAAGTTATATGTTATGTATTTGTGTCTAGTATCACTAGAATTCCAACTTACTGGGAAGTTATAGCATCGGCCTTTTTGTTTCTGCTATGTAGCCTCAGAACCCTGGACCTCAGATCTCTGGACCTCAGACCCCTGCACCACGGGTCACTGGAGCTCAGAATCTAGTACCTCAAATCCCTGGATCTCAGATGCCTGGACCTCAGAGGCCTGGACCTCAGACCCTTAGACCTCAGAACCCTGGACCTCAGATCTCTGGTCCTCAGGAGCCTGGACCTCTGACCCTTGGGCCACAGATCACTGGACCTCAGATTCTAGCACCTCAGATCTCTGGACTTCCGGTCCCTGGATCTCAGATCCCTGGACTTCAGAATCCTGGACTACAATACCCTGAACTTCAGAACCCTGGACCTAGCACTTCGCGACACCCTTCAGCTGATCCTCATCAGGTATGTAGTCTGTATTTTTTTTTTCATATTAACAATACTAGAAGAATACAATGAATTGACCCAATATGGTGACTTTTTACGTCATAAAACTTAACATTAAAACAACTTTTTAGGATTATATCGTGTTTATTTATTACTTACTAGCTGACCCGGCGAACTTTGTTTCGTCTCAAAAGCATTATATGAGGAAAATAAAGATTATGAGGAAGTTGGACTGATCAGAGAGACGACTCACCACATCTTTTTCATCTATAGTAGATGCAATTTGAATGATAAATCATTGCCATGTTCTTCGTGGTAAGCTTGAACAACTTCGACAAAAATGGCATCCCGTTGCTGTTTTTTGTTAACGCCCCTGTGATGCCTTCTCCAAAACAATGCTTGATTATTTAAATTTCAACACAGATTTTAGTTTAAAAATAACTTATCCAAATATTCACTTATTTTCAATATTTATAAATTGCAATACTTCAAACCACTGAGTTCAATATACATCATATATATAGTTATATATATATATATATCATATAGGTCAATGCTTCAAACAACGACTCAACAAATTTTGACATTTGATTGAAAGTTTAAATGTCAATATTCATACGATACTGACGAACGATGGAATTTTCTACTAACAATGAACTTTATGTTATGTTTTTAAAGGTCAAATTGCTTTTTGTGTCAAAGTGTAAACGAATCGTTTGTATGGAAAAATTAAATTGTATTTTTTAGTACTTTACTCGCAATTTATCCCTATTTTTTCTATCCTGTAGGCCACGCAGGAGAAAATAAACAGCCGATGTGGTTAAAAATACTAATATATTCAAAAACAAAATAAAATAACAATAGGGAATATAAAAGCGAACATTAGAGGAAACACAAAGAAAAAATACTGCCAAAAAACAAAACACTATCTTCTAAATTTAAAATTATTTAAATATAAATTTGGTGCCTCTCAAAAAGGTTATAATTTTTACATAAATCCTTCTTAGTACAGATTAATATCGCGTCGCTTACATATCCTATGCGCTATTCCTGGCTCTAAGCTATCTCTCCACCAATTTTCAGCCAAATCTGTATGGCCGTTCTTCAGTTATAAGTGTTGTAACAAACACGACTTTCTTTTATATACTTAGCCATGCCATAAATATTGTAACAAAGAAAAAAAAATGTTTTTAATTGCAAATAACATTTATTACTTTTACAGTGTGTTACTTTAATACATAAATATAAAACGATATAAAATATAAAAAGCTTATTCGAAGTGGTCTCCATTGGCTGCAATACAGGCCTTTAAACGTTGAGGTCAGTTATCAATAGAAACACGCACTCTTTCCATGGGAAAATTCTTCACTGCCAATCGTATGGATTGTTTTAGGGACTCTCTACGCTCTAAACGTCATAATAATTTATGACGTTTAGAGCAAGCCGTACTCTCTAAAACTGACCACAAATCATAATCCAGTGGATTAAGATCGGGACTAGACGACGGCCAGTCTTCAGCTCTAATGAAGTCCGAAACGTTCGCTTCCAACCAAGATTGCGTGGACCGAGCTTTATGACCCGGTGCCGAGTCTTGCTGGAAGGACCATACTTCCTTATTAACATGGTGTTGTTACGGGGTTGACTACCTTTTCAAGAATGGTATCTTGTACACTTGTGCCGATGTTTTGATACCTTTTTCACAAAAATATGGCTCAGTCACTCCTTCGTAGCTAACACCCCACCGAACCATCACTGAAGTCGGATAATGCCCACGTTGCACTCTGTCAACTAATTGGGAAGCTTCCTTAGAGCTTTGAGCATAAATACGGTCATTTTGTTTGTTTAAATGTTGCTCAATTGTAAAAACTTTTTCATCAGTAAACAATATTTTTCTGTGACCTCCCTTTTGCGCACCGCTTCAGTAGTTGTTTAGATTTTAACACCCTATTCTTTTTTAAATTATCAGTTAATAAATGATCAGTGCGCCTCTTATAGGCTGCAAGTCCTAAGTCATCTTTTAAAATACGCGACATTGTTCTAGGTGCTATCTTCATCTCCCGAGATAAAATCTTTTGCTTGCGGACAGGATTTCTTCGAATTCTTTCCCTTACTGCTTTGACCACCTTTTTCGTACGAACACTACGTGGACGGCCAAGTCTTTTTCTGTCACAAACAGAGGAGATCTCATTGTACCTATTAATAGCCCGGTACACAAACATTTGACTAATACCAAGTGTATGAAGAGTTTTAAAAAATGCATTTGGCTCCATGCCTACTTTGTGTAATGCAATCACAGCGATTCGGTTTTCTTTATCACCGCACTCCATTTTAATATCGCAAAATATTGTACAATTTATTGGCGCCAAAACGAGAAAACACAATGAACAATCGTATAAAAATGACAGATTCCAAATTCAAATGTAATATTTTTTATTTTTAGTTGTAACAGTATTTATGGCCAGACTAAGTATATAGATTTTTATTTATTTCCTGACGTTTCGAACTCTTTACAGAGATCATTTTCACGAGTGACGAACAAAAAGATGGTAGTCGTTCAAAAGCTATTTTCATTGATACAGAGAGCACCCACTTTTTGGAAATGTAAATCAAAAAGTTGATGTTAAAAAGTATGATTTTTACTAATATTATTTTTACTATTACCAAATCAGACCATGAAACAAAAAAAAAAACATTAATAAGATACATTTACTAAAAAAAAAATTTTGTTTATAAAGATCCTTTGTTGTATGATTTAATAGGTAACAGTTGTTATTTTAAATTATTAGATAATTATCTTAAATAGGTGCGATATAATCCTAAAAAGTTGTTTTAATGTTATGAATTTGATTCGCGAAACTCTGAGAAATAAATATGTCTTAAAACTTGCCAATGTTAGCAACCAGAAAAATGGGGCTTTACATTATAACGTAATTTTTATTTCCAGGGGCCTGCAAATTTCCAAGTCCACAACCTACAACCGGGTCACTCACGTCATCCTTTAGCTGATCGCTATCAGGTGTGTGTTTTTGGACGCTTTATATTAGCGGCCAACTCTTTGATATTTAGTTATTTTAACGCTTTTAAAAACGGCCCACCCCCCCTTCCCTATCCGTTCCTATCCTACTCCTCTAAAGGTCGGCAACGCACCAGTAACACTATATGTGCTGCTGGTGTCCATGGGCGGCGCAGGTTGATTGCCATCAGGTGACACGCTTGCTCGTTTACCCTCCTATCCCATAAAAATAAAAACAGTCAGAAATCATTTAAACTGTAAAATATTTTTTTATTGGCAACTAGGCGAATCTGACTTAGCAGAAATTCAACCACTGTTTTTTGATATTTTTACCAAGAATATTATTTATCTAATTTAATTTTTTTATAACTCTCTTTATCAATAATAAGCTATATTATGGTCAATAATCTTAAATGCTAGCAACGAATTTGTTAACCCAGTTATTATGAGGCAAACTCTCAATGTGTGTTGAACTTATTAAAAATATATTCTTTAACATACCCCAAACTTGCCACCCTGGCCAGCTCGATCCAAGGCGATCATACCGGGCGCTGGACGATTCTCGCGCGTCTTCTTCTAGATAAATCAAGAAGTTATAATATTATAGCTTAGATCCACTGACATGACGATGATGACACACCTCTTACTCCACATCCACAGTCAGATCAGCAGCATACATTTGCGTCAGTTCCGGGTGCTACGCATTTGTCTTTTTTAAGTAGACCATATATTAGGTGGTGATAGCTCCGTCTTCCCGATACCCGCTCTTCAACTCACATTCGCTTCGTATACTCTTTTAGTTATTTTGTTTTCATTCAATCTCACCACATGACCAAATCATGTTATCATACTCCTCTCCATTTAGTCACCACATCATCCTTCAATTTTCATTTTTCCCTTATACTATGTTTAATTCAATCCGCAAAGACCACCTCGACACATACTTCTCAGAGAACGCATTTCCTCCGCATTCATTTTATTTTCATATTTCGCCAGCCTTGCCATAAATGTGATTACACTTATAAAATATACCTGTAACACAGTTATTTTAAATGTGGCCTTTTTATGCGATGGGAGGATAAACGGGCAAGTGGGTCACCTGATGGTAAGCAACAACTCACCGCTCATGAACATGGTGCGTTGCAGTCCTTTAAGGGAGTAGCAGAGGAAAGAAAGAGAAAAGGGGATTGGGCGTTACCTCTCTCACCGAACGAAACGCGGCACAAGCCATTTTACGCCGATATTCCCAGAAGTCGTGGTATTTCACCGTTCAAGCCTGCTCATTCATGTAGTGAACTGCAAGACTCTACCACTGTTAACATATAATATACACCCCCTCACATTCTAAATATTTAAACAGTTATCGGGTTGTATGAAGCAAATTTTCAAGTGGCATGTATGTATAGAAATAAAAATATAAACTTACTGATACCACCAAATACTACAGCAAAACATGACATCAAATTTTTCAATTACAGTTGCCTCCCCATTATCAAGAGATGGCGGGACCCAGTACTGCCCCTGCTCCATTTTTCATGAGCTATCAGGTGATTTTCTTTAGTATTTCAGCACTTTTCACAGTTTATATTCATAACATCTTAAATGTAAACATTTAAGACACAAGTCGAGTATATTGTAATATACTTTATCCCCACTTAAACATTTTTCGTATTATTTTCATAATAATATAGGTTTCGTTAGTCCAGTGCTCGAGCATCCCGCTTCTGAATCAAGAAGTTGCGGGTTCAAATCCTGGCTTATAGCAGTAACTTTTCTAAATTCTTTCCGGTAGTTATGTGTGAAAAATATTGAATAAAATTTGGTAGGTCATAAACCGCGTTACCAGTTGATGTGTTCGAACGAAAGCGAAACTGCTTAGGCGAGAGTAATTTATAGTATTCAAGGTATCCTACAAGTCTATTGTTTGATATTCGCTTTTGTATTTTTTTGACAGGGCGCTCAAAGCGACTACAAGGCGGTAGTGGTGAGGAATTTGTATATCGCCCCCTTTAAAAATATTATAGCTTTCTTTAAAGCCACAGGAAAAATATATGTTTCTAGGCAGAGGTTAGAGTGAGGGCTAGAAGTAACACAGCGTAACGTTATAGAAAGGTTTGAGAAATGCTCGTTATCGTTGTTCTGCTCCAGAACAAGGAATTTACGTTTTTGTAAGTAGTTGCTAGTGTCGTGGATCCTAAATTACACATACTTGTAATTGTGTCGGCGAGTTCCTTCCCAATGTTTAAGAAAAAAATGTTTACATCATTACAAGACTGAGACGGTGACAAAGGTATAATAATTCTGTAGGGGAACTCTTGGAGTTTGTAACGTTATTTATTGAGTTTATTGTTCAAACTTTTGGGGTTTGTAGCACTAGTTATTGATTTTATTGTGTCCTATAGATTTTTGGATTGTGACTGGCCTTATTCAATTCCTGACTATGGTTTTTCTTTTAATTTTAGTACGAGTTCAGGTTACATAAATGATACAGACATCATTTATGTAACCTAAAGTGTTATGATATCTGGTGAGTGATCACTCTTTGTCATATATATAGCGCAAATTCTTATAATAAGAGAGTGTTGCGACTATAAATTAATATAAAAATAGTGCGTCAAGTCCCTCCGAGCTACAGAAGTGAAACTGATAATTAATATTACAAAGATGATAATTTTGTTGTGCAATATGTTTGTAAATTACAACGTCATGATGAGGCACTTCAATGCCAAAGTGGGAGTACAAGATACAAAATTGGTCTATATGGGTTGCCGAAATCACGGAGGCCAGATGCTGGTCAACTTTCTGAGACTTGCTGGAAACTACAGGCGATGTGAACGAAAAGCCCGATATTGTGGTGAACAGGCTGCGGAAAGTGTCTCTCAGGTTATTCCCGAGATTGCAAAAAAAGGAGTCCAAACTCTCTGCTGAGACGCTCAAGCTGATGAGGCAAAGGAGAGAAACTCCATTCATCAGAATGGTGAAGCCTAAACCAGCGTATTAGAAAGCTAATGCGGCGCGAACTTCGTCGATTGAATACTGGAGTAGTCGAGAACGCGATCGACCGCAACAAAGGGTCCTTGGAAGGCATCATCTGATGAAGCTGATAACTGCGGATGGATGTGTCGTCTAAGCCTCTAAGCCTGAGATTCTCGCAGAGATCGAACCTTTTTATGGACTACTTTATTCCACACGGATGACCAAGCCGACGGGACACAGCGATGATGACCATAGAGCCCCGCTAAAGTGTCACTATGGTTAGAACTTTCCTGACATTGCAGAAAGTGAGATTAGGGTGGCTCTCGGGCATCTTCAGCAAGGCACCCGGTGATGACGGAATTACAAAAAAACTTCTAAGAACTAAAATTTGGCGGGACTCCTATCTTAAAGGAATTACCAAGTCTTTTCAATTCCGTCATTCACCAGGCTTGGAACAGGAGTACTGCTGTTCTTAAAAAAAGGAGATAAGCCTTACTGAATAATTACAGATCCATCCCACTCCTGAGCCATATCTACAATACAAGTTATTCTCAAGGGTCGTCAAGAATCGTGTCGCCGCAAGACTCGACGAATTCCAGCCTCCGGAGCAGGCCGGTTTTCGAAAAGGCTTTAGTACCGTGAACCACATCTATACTGTTCGGCAGATTGTACAGATGCCCGAAGAGTTTAACCAGCCGATACGTATGGCATTTGTGGATTGCGAAAAAGCCTTCGAATACTTCGAAACCTGGGCAGGTTTGGATGCATTGCAGCGATGTCAGCTTGACTGGCATTATGTCGAGGTGTTAAGATTCTAGTATGATACTGCCACCATGGCTGTCCAGATCCAAGACCAAGTGAATCGAGGTGTAAGACATGGTGATGTCATATCTCGCAAACTCTTTACCAACCCTCTGGAGGACGTCTTCAAGACCTTGCACTGGACCGGGTATCAATGTGAATGGTGAGTACATCTCGCATCTTCGATTCGCCGACGATGTTGTTGTAATGACAGAGTCGCTGGAACAGATAAGCGGAATGCTGTACAGCCTAGACGAATCCTCTTGGCGTATCGGTTTGGGTATGAACTTGGACAAGACCAAAGTCATGTTCAATGAACATGTCGTGCTCAGACCGATAAGTGTCGAAGGGTCGGTTCTCGAAGTCGTAATCAAATACGTCGTCGTCTTCGTCTACCTAGGCATCTATCCAGTTAGGTAGATGAAACTTCGAGAAGGAAGCCGCCAGGACAGGAGGATTTAGCAGGGTTAGGCCGCATTTGGCAAACTGCGTCGAGCTTTAAACTTGCCTATACCGCAATGTCCGAAGACCAAAGTCTTTGACCAGTAATGACCTACGGTGCCGAAACGTGGACATTTACCGTAAGGGCTAGTCCACTAATTTAAAGTCAGTCAGCGAACTATGGAGCGAGCTCTGCTCGGGGTATCTCTGAAAGATAAACTCAGGAATGAGTATATCCGACTGAGAACTGGAGTAACCTGAACCCTTGAACTCAATTTTGAAGTACATATCTTCAACCGATGAATCTGAAGTTTTTAACCGACTTCGTAAAAAGGAGGAGGTTCACAATTCGTCTGTATGTATAATTTTTTTTGTGTCTGTTCACCGATATTTTCGTCAATTATGGAAGGATTTCAAAAATTTTTTTGTTGGATTGTGTTTACTTTCGAGATGGTCACTCAGCGAGCTATGGAGCGAGCTCTGCTCGGGGTATCTCTGAAAGATAAACTCAGGAATGAGTATATCCGACTGAGAACTGGAGTCACCAGAACCTTTGAACTCAATTTTGAAGTACATATCTTCAACCGATGGATCTGAAGTTATTAACTGACTTCGAAAAAAAGAGGAGGTTCACAATTCGTCTGTATGTATAATTTTTTGTGTCTGTTCACCGATATTTTCGTCAATTAAGGACGGATTTCAAAATGTTTTTTGTTGGATTGTGTTTACTTTCGAGATGGTCCCATTTTCACCAGGTCAGGATCTGATAATGGAAATTAGGAGAAATCGAAGGCAACCACCGAAAATTGTATGCGAGTATAGTGTCTTTGTTACGTAATAGTGAAGTCTTAGGGATATGCTTTATAGTGTCAACATCAAAACTCCTCAACGGTTAGGAGTTCAAGACAGTACTGCAATTGGTCGATAGATACTATTTAGTAGTATGTAGGGCTAGCATGTTGCTTGTGAGGTATACTTGAATATATATCTATATATCTACAATCAAGAAGCCACAGAACTCCTTATCGGTTAGGAGTTGGGAGACAGTACTAAAGTTAGTCGATGGAAACTGTTAAGTAGTATATAGGAATAACGTGCTGCTTGGGAGATATGCTTGAATCAACATCTGATACTGCTGTGCTGATGATGAAGCTACGGAACTCTCAAACGGTTAGGAGTTAGGACACAATACTGTAAAAATATTTTTTTATTACTACTATTTACTACGATTTGCCTTGATTCGGGCTGCAGTGTTATTGTGTCTACCCATGATAATTACAAAAATATAAATACTTCCCAGGTATTATCATACTCTTTCATCTAAGTACCTATTTATGACAATTATAGCTCCCTAATATCTCTTATTTTTGGAGTCGGTGCAAGCCTAGTGTGTTGTACCGACTTCAATAATGAGTGACAATTGTAAATATTAAAACAGTTAAAGATGACTTTATTAAAGTATTACGTTTTCTATATTGTACGATATTACGTATACAATTAAGTAAATTACATTATTATTATAATTTTTATTTTGTTATAATTGAATTACGTATTATGGCGGTCCAATGGCGGTCGAGAACACGGTTTCTGAATCCAGCCCCACCTATTCCATTTGGGCCGTAAACATAACGGCGAGTCGAGGCTTAACAGGCACTGCCTACACCTTCGGGCAGAAAAAGGCGTAAAGTTATGTTGTGTATGTAAAAACACCTAGACACCATACAAACATTCATGTCTGTCATAAATATTCGTACCCGGCTGAGGATAGAACCCGCCAACTTTGTTTCTGCAGTCGGTAGTTTTACCAATGCACCACGAGAGAGAGAGAGAGAGGTAGGCAAATTAACATTGATATTGGTGTAACGGGTAGTGTAACTGGAGTTTCTTTTTGTAAATTATGCTGTCGTCTATGCTGCGTATAGAATCTGTAATTATAGAAGCCCTATAACTTTATTTAATTATGGTCGACTGTCCACCACCAGGGAACGGGGTTTTTACAGAAACTCATAATAATGTTCTTTTTCAGTTTCGTCAAAAAAATTAATACATAACTAGCTGACCCGGCAAACGTTGTCTTGCCGAAAAATAAAATTTTAAAAATAGGGGTTGATTGTAGGGGGTTGAAAATTTAGGGTTGTATGTATTTTTGTATCCCATTTTATAAAAAAAATAAGAAACAGAAATATGTCGAAAAATTAAAAAAAAATATTGAGGAGTGGGCTACCCTTGTGATATAGGGAGATAAAAAATAGATGTTGTTCTATTCTCAGACCTACCCGATATGCACACAATATTTCATGAGAATCGGTCAAGCCGTTTCGGAGGAGTTCAATAACGCACCCCGTGACACAAGAATTTGATATTTAATAGATTTTATAAAAATAAACTTTTGTTTCATGTCGGTTCACACCAGGAGGCGCCTGTGTATTCTCCCGATGGAGACAATAGCGCTGATTTGTTCGGGTTTCTTTTATCGAAACACTTGAAGACACTGCCAGAATTAGATAGGATCAGGGCTGAAAAATGTTTATTCGATTGTTTGGATGCAATCAGAACTGAGCACGCTAAATATAATATTGAAAGACGACAACAACAAAATGAAGATAGAAATATTACCCTTAATAACAATAATGTGATACAAACACCCCAGAAATTTTATAACATTATCTATGAGCGTTCGGATACATCGCAAAGTGATAAAAATAATGATGACGACAATGATGAAGACAAAGATAACGACAAGGATAGTTATGATGACGATGATAACGATAATGATAATGGTAAGGATAAGGGTAAATGCAGTGATGACGACAGTGATAACGACAGTGATAAGAGCACTGATAAAGATGTGTTCATATACATCAAAACCATGCAGGCACCAAGGTCAACAGAGAAAAATCATTCCGCTGTTCTTGTGACAGATCGAACACCAGAAATCATGCAACAGCAAGTCTCAAATGAGGCAACGATAATGCAACAACAACAACCTTTGTATGTAGATTCTTCGTCCTCTCAACCCGATATAAATAAGAGTCAAGAGTTTCTGGAGAGTCCGTTGTTCGAGCACCTATCACAACAAGTCCTGACATCACGACCCTATTTTTCTGAAATCGTACCAACCGATTTCCCTACTGACGTTAATCTGTCTTACTCGGAGTTACAAGGTTCTATGCTTAGATTACAAGATCCAACATGGCGTTCCATAGTAAAGCGATCACTGCGAACATTACTTTCTCAAGGAATCCAATGGCCCCAAAGATCCCAAGGACCCCGAGAGCTCGAAGGACCCCAAGGACACCAAGAACTCCTAGGACCCCAAGGACCCCAGAGACCCCAAGGACCGCAAGGAACCCCAGGATACCAAGGACCCCAAGGGCCCCAAGGACCCCAAGGACCCCAAGGATCGCAAGGATCACAAGGTACTCGAGGTCCCCAAGAACCCCACAGACCCCAAGGACCCCAAGGAACCCAAAGACCCCAAGTACCCCAAAGCCGCCAAGGACCCCAAAGATCTCATGTAATCCAAGTACCCCAAGTACCCCAAGCATCCCAATTTCCCCAAGTAACCCAAGTACCCCAAGTATTCTCCCAAGTACGCAAGGGATCCCAAAAAGCACAAGGATCCCAAAGACCTCAAGAGCCCCAAGGATCCCAAAAACCACAAGGACACCAAAGATCCCAAGGACTCCAAGAACACCACGGACTACAAAGACGTCAAGGACTACACGGACCCCAAGGACTCCAGGGGCCCCAACGGCGCCAAGGAGTCCAAGGATTCCAAAGCCTCCAAGGACTCCAAGGATTCCAAGGAGCAATACAAGGTCTACAAGGATTCCAAGGACCACAAGGACCCCAAGGACCTCAAGGACTACAAGGTCTCCTAGGACTCCAAGGATTCCAAGGACTTCAGGGACTCCGAGGACTCCTAGGACCCCAAGGAATACCAGGGCTACAAGGATCCCAAGGACTCCAAGGATTCCAAGGAGTCGAAGGATTCCTAGGACACCAAGGACTCGAAGCACTTCAAACACTTCACGCACTCCAAATCATCCAAGGGGCTTTGGTGCCACCGCGTTGGTTTACAAGACCAGAATTCAGGGCATATTACGATGACAACGGTGAACTGTATTTCTCTGATGGACGTCGTTATATTCCAGGTGATTATGACATTAATGATTATGATGCCAGGTATTAAATTGGTTTCAATCAAATTTCCATGCTAGTCATAAGGTATGGCATGATGATTCAAAATTATGTGAATGTTGGGTATGAGTGGTATTTCGCTGATGGACGTCGTTATATTCCAAGTGATTATGGCATTAACGATTTTGATGTCAGGTATTAAATTAGTTTCACTCAAATTTTCATGTTAGTTTTAAGCTACGGTATGATGATTCATTTATATTATATGAATCTTGGGTATGAGTGGTATTTCGCTGATGTATGTCGTTATATTCAAGGTGATTATGACATTAACTATTTTGATGTCAGGTATTAAATTCTTAACATGCAAATTTTCAAGTTAGTTATAAGCTATGCTATGATGATTCAATTAAATTATGTGAATGTTGGGTATGAGTGGTATTTCGCTGATGGACAGCGTTATGTTCCAGGTGATTATGGCATTAACGATTTTTAGGTCAGGTATTAAATTAGTTTCACTCAAATTTTCATGTTAGTTTTAAGCTACGGTATGATGATCCAATTATATTATGTGAATGTTGGGTATGAGTGGTATTTCGCTGATGGACGTCATTATATTCAAGGTGATTATGACGTTAACGATTTTGATGTCAGGTATTAAATAGTCAACACTTAAATTTTCATGTTAGTCATAAGCTACGGTATGATGATTCATTTATATTATGTGAATCTTGGGTATGGGTGGTATTTCGCTGATGGACGTCATTATATTCAAGGTGATTATGATATTAACGATTTTGATGTCAGGTGTTGAATTCTTAATATGCAAATTTTCAAGTTAGTTATAAGCTATGCTATGATGATTCAATTAAATTATGTGAATGTTGGGTATGAATGGTATTTCGCTGATGGACAGCGTTATGTTCCAGGTGATTATGGCATTAACGATTTTGATGTCAAGTATTAAATAGTCAACACTTAAATTTTCATGTTAGTCATAAGGTATGGCATGATGATTCAAAATTATGTGAATGCTGGGTATGAGGGGTATTTCGCTGATGTATGTCGTTATATTCAAGGTGATTATGACGACATTAACGATTTTGATGTCAGGTATTAAATTCTTAACATGCAAATTTTCATGTTAGTCATAAGCTACGGTATGATGATTCATTTATATTATGTGAATCTTGGGTATGAGTGGTATTTCGCTGATGGACGTCATTATATTCAAGGTGATTATGATATTAACGATTTTGATGTCAGGTGTTGAATTCTTAATATGCAAATTTTCAAGTTAGTTATAAGCTATGCTATGATGATTCAATTAAATTATGTGAATGTTGGGTATGAGTGGTATTTCGCTGATGGACAGCGTTACGTTCCAGGTGATTATGGCATTAACGATTTTTAGGTCAGGTATTAAATTAGTTTCACTCAAATTTTCATGTTAGTTTTAATCTACGGTATGATGATTCAATTATATTATGTGAATGTTGGGTATGAGTGGTATTTCGCTGATGGACGTCATTATATTCAAGGTGATTATGACATTAACGATTTTGATGTCAGGTATTAAATAGTCAACACTTAAATTTTCATGTTAGTCATAAGCTACGGTATGATGATTCATTTATATTATGTGAATCTTGGGTATGAGTGGTATTTCGCTGATGGACGTCATTATATTCAAGGTGATTATGATATTAACGATTTTGATGTCAGGTGTTGAATTCTTAATATGCAAATTTTCAAGTTAGTTATAAGCTATGCTATGATGATTCAATTAAATTATGTGAATGTTGGGTATGAATGGTATTTCGCTGATGGACAGCGTTATGTTCCAGGTGATTATGACATTAACGATTTTGATGTCAGGTATTAAATAGTCAACACTTAAATTTTCATGTTAGTCATAAGCTACGGTATGATGATTCATTTATATTATGTGAATCTTGGGTATGAGTGGTATTTCGCTGATGGACGTCATTATATTCAAGGTAATTATGATATTAACGATTTTGATGTCAGGTGTTGAATTCTTAATATGCAAATTTTCAAGTTAGTTATAAGCTATGCTATGATGATTCAATTAAATTATGTGAATGTTGGGTATGAATGGTATTTCGCTGATGGACAGCGTTATGTTCCAGGTGATTATGGCATTAACGATTTTGATGTCAAGTATTAAATAGTCAACACTTAAATTTTCATGTTAGTCATAAGGTATGGCATGATGATTCAAAATTATGTGAATGCTGGGTATGAGGGGTATTTCGCTGATATATGTCGTTATATTCAAGGTGATTATGACGACATTAACGATTTTGATGTCAGGTATTAAATTCTTAACATGCAAATTTTCAAGTTAGTCATAAGCTACGGTATGATGATTCATTTATATTATGTGAATCTTGGGTATGAGTGGTATTTCGCTGATGGACGTCATTATATTCAAGGTGATTATGATATTAACGATTTTGATGTCAGGTGTTGAATTCTTAATATGCAAATTTTCAAGTTAGTTATAAGCTATGCTATGATGATTCAATTAAATTATGTGAATGTTGGGTATGAATGGTATTTCGCTGATGGACGTTGTTATATGCAAGGTGATAACGACATTAACGATTTTGATGTCAGGTATTAAAATTCTTAACATGCAAATTTTCATGTTAGTTTTAAGCTATGATACGATGGTTCAATTAAATTATGTGAATGTTGGGTATGACTGGCATTTCGCTGATGGACGTCATTATATTCAAGGTGATTATGACATTAACGATTTTGATGTCAGGTATTAAATTGTTAACACTTAAATTTTCATGTTAGTTTTAAGCTATGGTATGATGATTCAATTATATTTTGTGAATTTTGGGTATGAGCGGTATTTCGCTTATGGACGTCACCATATTCAAGATGATTATGAGATTAATGATTATGATGATTAAATTGGTAGCAACCAAATATTCATGTTAGTTATAAGGTATGGCATGATGATTCAATTACATGATGTGAATGTTGGGTAACAACAGGATGTGAAGACAATATAGGGTAGTAGGTAATTGAGTCCAAGTTGTGATTTTAATATATTAATCATTTCACTTTTTATTACACTACAATTGTATCTTATAATCTAGATACAATTGTAGGTATAATATAGTATTACATATGCTCATATTTAATCAGTGTATGTATCTGTCATTCGTTGTTCGTTCGTGTATCATTCATATTTATTTGTAAACAGTTTCACAAACGTTTCGGTCATACATTCGAATTACTGTGCCATCCAAAAAAGGTAATTGAATGCAGGGATATAAAATGGTGCCAACATGTTAAGTATACTATTTTGAGTATTTATGGGGAGGGGGAGAGTTGTGACTTTTTGGACGAAAGATTTTTTTTGATATACCTTCTTAAAAGGCTGTTTGGACTTTTTTAACATTTTACTGAAAATATATCTGTCTAATATTTACATTGGTTTGTTTTTATTTAACGCTCTACTATCCTATATTAGTCTCCGTTCATAAACTGTACCTACTATCTATTAGTATATCAGTGACCTGTCATTACATTCGAACAAAATTTAGTCTAATCCACAGGAGCTACTCACTGAATTTGAGCGGTTTTCATAGTTTTTCTTGCTCGATTACATTTGCACTAATCTCATAAAAGCTAGTCTCTTTTTCCTAAATTTGAGCTGATTTAGAATAACATATATTTATATAACTAAAAACAAAACTAAATGAGCCAAGGAACTTTGTTTCGCCTCAGAAGCAATAGACATACTTACCTACATTACAGACATATTTGTACAACTTTTGAAGGTGCATAATAATGTAATACATTGTTTTGATTTATCACTTAGGGTGAAACCCGCTATCTATTAAAACAAAACATATCAAGATTCGTTGCGTAGTTTCTAAGATGTAAGCGTATAAGGGGGGATAAGCAGCGGAAAGCGACTTTGTTTAATACTATTAAATGATATGTTTGTTTCGAATAATCTCAGAAAAGGTTTTGACAGCACTTTCACTCACAGGTTGGTATTTTTATTTTATTTTATGGGATAGAAGGGCAAACAAGCAAGTCACCGAGTAATAAACAACTTCTCACCGCCCAAGAACACCGTGGTGCGTTGCCGTCCTTTAAGGGAGTAGGAGGAGAAAGCAGAGGGAAAGGGGGTTGGGCCTCCGGATACCTCTCTCACTGAACGAAACGATCCACTTTATATCGATATTCTGACTTTCTGAGGCCCATTCATGCGGATTGAAAGACTCTACCACAGTTAAAAATAGATTAAGTAGGTAATGAAAACTGAAAATTTCATTCCATAAGAATCTTTTAGTTGGTGGTTTATCCTTCACCAGTAGTAAAATGCAGCAACAGAAGATGTTGTTGTTAGATTAAAATAAATACTAGCCTTTTAAATTATAATATGTGTAAATTAAATAATAAAATATTATAAATTTTAATAGAATAGAGTTGAAAGAGTAGTGTCTGTGTGAAAGTAAGAAAGGGCATGCTATGATGTTTCGGACATGTAGAAAGAATGGATGACGCAAGATGGACCCAGCAGATATACGAGGCAAAAGTGGATGAATGTAGGAGTCAAGGACGGCCAAGACACACATTCCATGACCAAATAGAACGTGTTCTGGAGGAAGGTGATGTTAGGAGCCTCAAAAATCGACGCGCGTGCATGAAAAGAGTTATGAAAATCAACCAAGCGAGTGAGGCGTGTAAGAATCGTGCCTTAAGGCGCTCTGTGCCCTCTGCCTATTAATTTTAGCGCAAAGACAATATTTACAAATATTATAGAAGCGGTATTATTAAAAAATAATAATTTTATTGGTACTCATTGTCCATAAAGGTAATAAATAGTCTTTGGTTGTTAAGTATCAGTAAATATTGTAAAGGCGCGAAAAGTTGTTTATTTTTTGTAAGTTACGCTACACAGTCCCCGCGTGGTCTGACGCTAGTAGTTGCGTTCCGGTAACCGAGTGGGAGTATATAAATAAACCAGTCACATGCGGCTCTGCTTTATTGATTATACAAAATGATCTCAGTGTTCATAATATTGTGTTTGCTATCGTTGACACTCTACGGGTTTCTGTCTACATTGAAACCGACGAATTATCCACCAGGTAAGTTTTTAAAACTATTGCATCAATTAAATCACAGTGTAAGATTTTGTTTCGTTTCCGTTTTTGGAATTCTAGAGTCGATATGCAGAGCAGATTGCAGAGAGAGACACAGATCAGAATATCCAGCTATAGCACTAATTGATAATGAATTATTGAAATATCGATATAGTCATTATTTTAAAATAATTTATTATTAGAAAATAGTTAGATGTAAATACTATAACAAAACAATCACCCTGTTATACATAACAAAACTTACTAAAAGAACATTAATAAAATTACTTTTAAAAGAAAAGTTAAACCGAGAGAAACGTAAACCACAATACCTTTAAGCAGCTGAAAACAGTACCTTCATAACTAAAGCGATAAATAACGTAACTGACTAATTTGTATAGTTAATGCAATATATTTTAAATATAATTAAAAATACAACATACACAACGTAATAGTTTAATGAAGTCATTTTTAACTATTAAAATATTTACAATTGTCACTCATTATTGCAGTCGGTGCAACACAATAGGGTATATTCCTAGGCTGGCACCGACTCCAAAAACTTCCAATGGTGTAACGTTTTTTTTTAAGTAACTTTATTTCTCGATTTTTAGTGATATAAATGAATTGTGACTTGTACTTGTTAGGTATTAATATTTTTGGTATTATTAAGAATAGACTCAATAACACTGCAGCCCGAATGAAGGCAAATCGTTGCCTGGAAAGTAATGCAAAAAAAAAACATTTTTAAAGAATCGTGTTCTAACTCCTAACCGTTAAGGAGTTCTGCGCCTTCTTCATCAGCACAGCAGCACCAGATATATATTCAAGCATAACTCACAAGCCACACGCTAGCTCTACATACTACCAAGTAGTTTATATCGACCAATTGCCTTGCTGTCAGCGCCAACCTACAAAAACGCCATAGACGCATACAATTTTCGGTGGTTGCCTTCGATTTCCTCTGGTCTCCATCATCAGATCCTGGCCTAGTGAACAACTAGTCTAACAAAAAAAAAATTGATATCTGTCCTTAATTGATGAAAATATCGGTGAACAGCCATAAAAAAAATATACATACAGACAAATTGAGAACCTCCACCTTTTTTTGAAGCCGGCTAAAAAGTAAGCTACCCTTAAACATTTTAAAATTCATTGTAAGTTAATTTGAAGAAAATGGTTTATATACTCGTATTTTAACTACCTAATTCAAAGTGGCAGAAGTGTATGCATGATTACTGAAACAAGTTTGTTAATTATTATGGATAAAAACGACATTCATGGCATCGGAAATATCATATGAATTAGTTGTTTTTCTTTCAATGAGTCATTTATAACATTAAAATTAACATCAAGAATGGGCAAGACTATGTCTAAGGCTGGTGACATTCTTGCAAACCCAAACGATGTACTGGGTCGGTGGAGTAAGTACTTTGGGGAAATGTACGAGTATGTTCCGGATGTGGGCGCCGCTGTGTCAACATCTGACGAGGACATTACTATTAAAGAGATTGAATGGTCGATACGAAGTATGACAAATGGTAAGTTAGCTGGATTTGATATGATGTCTGCAGAAATGATCAAACACGGTGGAACCGTCCTGGGCGCTTTCCTGACCTTGAGCAATCTTTGCTGGAGGTCGGTAAGGTTCCCATTGACTGGAGGCGAGCTATCATCGTGCCCTTGTATAAAGGTAAGGGCGCAAAAACATTAGCAGAAAAGCCCACCTAGTAATCCACAATGCAATACTGATCCCAACTCGTTTTAGGGGTTCACTATGTCAATTTTTGCAAATGTTGATACTCAAACCAAGACAGCTTACAAGAGATCTAAGACTCGTTCAGTACCCACCGTATCGATTGTGTATTTATTAACAAAATATTCACGTAAGTACGCAAGTATAACATGGTCAAAATGACAGAATCAAGTTAATGGTTTATAGGGAAGGGAGAAAATAATTTAGATAAAAGTAGCATAAATATTAACGAGTACCTATGTATTGTTCACGCGTATTTAACTCCCTCAGTACGGGAAGATTTAGGCAGCGATAGCTACGTCTCAGCACTCCTTAACTTCTGAACTATAGTCAGAGTATAGTTATCGAAAGTCATTCCGTCAATTCCATTCAGAGTATTCATTCCGTTTTTGAAGACACCTACATTAAAATGCGTTAGGGAACACCAAGGTAGACAATTTATTCCATTCTTTGAATCAAAATTAGACATTCTAACTTCCCTATTTACGTTCAGTATCATAATTAATAAGTTAATGATTTATTGGCATAATTGATGATAATAAACGTTGATGGACATATCAGTAGAGGAAGTCCGAAAAAGAGATTAATAAAATAGACTCATATCCATATATAAGTTTCAAGGTGTATGTGGAATGTGTGAATATGACCAGTGAATGAAGAGACAGGAAAAGAAGACAATAACACGTTGTGTCGATGCCACTTAAATAGGATAAATTAATAATTTAGTTCATATATAAATATTAATTATTTCATTATTCTAATTATTCTTGAAACACTTGGTTTTATTTCATTATGAATTTTACCCGCTAAATCTACAATATTATATTTTTATAAATAATAATATGTCTATAAAACTCTACATGTTAACACCATCTCGTTGCTGTACAGTAACTGCTTTCAAAGGAACTTTCGCATATGTGCAACGACTAACAACTTATGTATATTTGACAAAACTGCAGGTCGTTCTCAACACTAAAAATGTTTCAACTATATCATGTCCATTCGTTTATTTTCTTGTTCTCACGGTTATGAATCACATTATTTTTGGAGATTATTCTAGTAGTGTAATATCGTACTTTATAAATGGGTAACGCCTCTTTAGTGAAGTCGAGTTAATACAGGATACTCGAATTTTATTGTAGTGCCGTAAGATATAAAAACTGTAAAATGTCGGAATCCAGGGCCGGTCAATGAATCTTCATACACATTTTTGTAAGGTGTTTTTAACAGGATATATAGAAAAATATTTAAGTCGTTAATAGCACATTTCAAAAAATACTATAGATGGATATGGTTACTTGCCCTGGATTATGAGATATAAATCTTACAACCCTCCACTATTTTGATATAATATAAATATAAACAAAAAAAGGTATTAACCTAATACATTGAAAGTTTTAATATTACGCATTATCTAGATATTTTAGGTTTATTTAATTAAAACTTCACTGATTAACTGTCTATAGTTAACTTCAAGATGTCGGTTTTTGTGACGATTTGCGCGCGCATCGTATTATTGTACTCTCATCATTTTCCCTAACGCGCCAAAAGAAGTATAATTTCACAAATAATATGGTTAAACAAATATTGTTTTTAATTTGATTAAACAATAGTGACTATTATTAAAAACGTTTGTTTGATGAAAAGTTTATCAATTGAACGTATTAAAAACGAAATTTATGGTGTTTAAAAGGTTAGAAATCAGAACGAATGCAAGGATAATAGTTGATGATGATAGGTGGAGGTGGATAAAACTGTATAACTTGGATGCGTAGCAGATACCAGGGCGCAATAATATTGAGCAAAAAAGTTCAGCACAATGTGGTACTTTTCCCGACGCTAACTTTTAAGCAACAACACTTCGAATAAGAACTTAACATACATAACATAACTTCACGCTTTTTTCTACCCGAAAGTACCCCAGTGGCTGTTAAGCCTCGACTCGCCGTTATGTTACCGTCCCAAATGGAATAGATTGCAAACCATTGCCATGTCGGGCACAAAGTTTTTAGTCATCGATATCAATCACACAGCGAAAATAATTTAGAAAAGCTGTATTTTTACTACCGTCAATATTACAGAATTTTGTATTCACATTTTATTACATTATTTACAATATCATTATTTAAAATGTAAATATATTTACATTATTAAATAAACTATCTGAAATCTAATTTCTCCGCATCTCGGTCTACTGGCAGCTTGCCCAGAAGACTGGCCGCATTGCCACGTTCAATTGGTAAACTTATCATCAAACAATCGACCAGTATTTAGAAAAGTCGGTTTGGCCTGAGCAAGAATTTAAGCCCGAAAAATCTTGATTCAGAAGCGTGATCGTGACCGGATTTTAGTTGCATTCTGGACGATTGAAAAAATAACGTCACTCTCACTGAGATATTATTTTCAAAGAGGTCACTATTACAGTCCACTTCGGATTCCAAATGGATTTATTCGGTTTTGTTTAAGTAGTATCCTCATTGTTAATGCTTTTTTATTGTTGTAGGTCCAGCATGGTTGCCATTTGTAGGCAGCGCTCTTATTCTACAAAAGTTGACCAAAAAACACGGCTCAGAGGTTAAAGCGTTTTTTGAGTTATCAAAACAATACTCTTAGAAAGTTATCGGAATGAAAACCAGTTCTGAACTACTCGTTGTTGTGTTCGGTGAGAAGAATGTGTCTCATGTCTTCAACAGCAGTAATTTTGATGCCAGACCACAAAATTTCTTCGCCCAACTACGATGCCTTGGAAATAAAAATATGGGTGATTATTATGTATTTCTTTTTGTACGCTTTGAAAAAAAAAATTACGCTGATATTAATTTTTCCTCATCAGGTATCACTTTTGCCAATGGAAATGTATGGAAAGAACAGCGTCAGTTCACTTTGAAAAACTTGAAAAATGTCGGCTATGGTAAAACCGCAATGGAGAAAGAGATACAGAATGAGTTGAGTCGAACATTGGAGTTTCTCAATAGTAACAGACATGAATCTGTCAACATACCAACCTTACTTAGTGAATCTATCTTGAACCTGTTATGGATTTACGTTGCAGGTTAATAATTATTATAACAAATATTTTTATTGAATTAATTATCACTCGTAAATCGGGCTGTAAATTAGACATTTCCTGTTACAAAGGCTAGAGTAATGATAATTAAACGTTGGACCACTGAGACCATTAAAAACGTATACAACATTAAATAACTTTACGCCTTTTTCTACCCAAAGGTGTAGGAAGTGGCTCTTAAGCTTCGATTCATCGTTATTTTTACGTCCCAAATAGAATAGGTGGCGAACCTATTGCCATACCGGGCACAAAGTTTTCAGTCATCGTTATTTATCACTGATGACTTTCACAAGTAAATTAATTGTTTTTTTTTTATTAAAAACTTCCGTGTGGATGTAAAACAAATTAAAACGCTCAATCTAAAAAAATTATATATGCAATAAAAAAATGCGGAACGTTGGTGTTCCGCATTTTTTATTTTTGCATTGATAATCTTTTTAAAATATTTTAGTAATTGCGTTTGCTTTTCCAACAGGAGAACACATTCCAGTTGAAAAATTAAGACGCTTACTACATTTATTCGAGCTTCGAGGACGTGCTTTCACAATGGCAGGCGGTCTGTTAAACCAGATTCCATGGTGCAGATACATCATACCCAAACTTAGTGGTTACACTTTAATAAAGGGATTGAATCGGGAAATAGTTGAAATAATAGAGGTTAGTAACTGTCTATTTAGCAGCATTTTTTCGGACTTAATAATTAAACAGCATTTGATTAATAGTAAGTCCCGGTGGCGCAGTGGGCGAGCGCACGGCCTCTGATCCAGAGGTCCGGGGTTCGATTCCAGACACTGGCTCACACCAATGACTTTTCGAAATTGTTTTCGGAAGTTATGTGTGATAAATACCGATGACTGACAAACTTTGTGCCCGGTATGCCAATAGGTTCGCTACCTATTCCATTTGGGACGTAAACATAACGGCGAGACGAGGCTTAACAGCCGCTGCCTACGCCTTCGGGTAACAAAAGGCGTGAAGTTATGTTTATGTTTATGTTGTGATTAATAATAACTATAGCTATCATTAATTAGTATATCTCACCTGGAACTTACAAGTTCACTTCATTCTGAATACTATGACTTGGTTGTTGTGAATTTCCCTTTTGAAGTGGAACTTATTGTGTCTATTGCAAAAGCGTTGAACGCCCCCTCGCGGGTATATTTGAGCTAACTTTCTAAAATTTTTATGCTTTAATTTAAACCGTACACAGACATTCTACAGAAGATCTACTGAGGTATTCTACATACTTGACTTGGTTGAGGTGTGAGTTAGTTTGTGGTTGAGGTGTGAGTTGACTGTATAGTTGGTGGCCGTATATATGCAAACAATCACAGCAGCTGAATGAAAACAAAGGCGCGAAGTTATGTTATTACTTATCACTGGATATACTAAAGAATATTTGATAATTATAAACTTATAAATTCTATTTTCTTTTCTAATTCATCACATTTAAAATATTGCAAAGCATACCTAAACAACATTAGCTATTTACAGTTTTCTCTATAGGCATACATAAACATAATTACTTTCTTTAGTTGGTATATTACATTAAAATATGTTATTTATCAAGTAACTTGATGTATTATATTCATTTATCATTTTTAAGAGAAATAATTTTCATATATAATATATTTCAAGTATAATTTAATGACAAACTGACTTCAATCATGATATGATAAACATTTACATTCATGGTTAAGTAATCTTAAAAAAGATTTAAGTTCCGATTAAGGGTATAAATAATAGCCTATTTATGGTCTTCGTTCAAATAATATCTATATTAGGAAATACAAAAATACTGCAATCTATGTTTCAAATTTTTACATATTATTCATGTGTCTTGGTGGTCCAATTCTGTTAAATATATGTAGGTTATCATAATTAGTTTTGTTAATTACAAGTAACAAGATCTTAGAAATGATTGCTGAACTAGAGATATTTGGAAGATATATATATACAAACGCCATGATGATAATGTTGACCATTCTTATTTTATCTTTGTTAATTACAATCTATTTGAAGTGCCTTACAGGTTCATAATTTGCATTTCAACACATTATACCTTTTTTTTTTAAAAAAAATCATGGAACTGATCTTGGTGAATGTAAACATAATACGTGACGTTAAAAGTAATTAGTTTTAGTTTTGATGTAACATACTCTCGAGAGCAATGAATCCGGGTCACTTAAAGAATGTTAAAAATCTCGGAAACTAAAAATGATAGGTTAATGCAATAAATTGTATTTAATAGACAATGTAATACTCCTTAAATGAAAGTAAAAAAAATATGAGTCACCATACATTTTATTAACACAAAATTACATAAAGAAAAAATCTGCTGATCTCTCCTTAAAACAAAAATAGGAAACATGAAATTTTTGAACTTTATTACGATTTTCTTGAATTTTAATACTTCGTATTGCCTCCTCGTGCTTCCATTACTGCGTTTACGCGGTTTGGCATGCTGTACACCAAGTTCCTTATACGATTTTGGGGAATATTCTCCCATTCCTCTGTGAGAGCAATTTTGAGCTCACGAAGCGTGATTGGGGGAGGGTTTCGTTGTTTTACGCATCTGCCTAGCTCGTCCCAAGCATGCTCGATCGGGTTGATATCCGGGCTGCGCGCTGGCCACTCCATACGAGTAATGTTCATCTCTTGAAGGTAGTCATTCACAATCCTACCTGTATGAGGTCGGGCATTGTCATGCATAAATATAGCATCCTCACCTAAATTGACCATAAATGGACCAACGTGATCATTGAGGATTTCTTCCACATATCTTACGCTAGTTAAAGAGCCGTTTTCTATGATCACCAGCTCTGTGCGACTTTCAGAAGAAATTCCGGCCCACACAAGTACAGACCCACCACCGTAGGCTACTTTTTCCTCGATGCATGCTTGCTTGAATCTTTCCCCTGGTCTTCGATACACTCTGTGTCTTCCATCGTGCTTGTAGAGCATAAATTTTGATTCGTCGGAGAACATAACTTTTGACCAATCTTCAATACTCCAATTTACGTGGCTCTGGGCATATCTTAGTCTTGAAATACGATGCCCACGCTCCAGTTTAGGGCCGTTTGCAGGTCTAAGGGGTTTTAAGTTAGATTCAGCAAGCCGACGTCTTACTGTCCATGCACTTGGGTTACTTCCTCCGAGGCGTCGAAACTGATTGGTGAGTTCAGTTCCTGTGAGAAAGCGATTTCGAAGCATGGTGTTCACCAAGTATCGGTCTTCTCGTGCTGTGGTATACCTGGTTCTGCCCGTTCCTGGTCTGCGTAGGTTAGAACCAGTTTCTTCGTAACGTCGGAGAACTCTTTGTACTGTTGACAGCGACACACCAACAGTCCTGGCTGTATCGCGCTGACTCCGGCCGGTTTCCAGCATTGTAAGTATTCTGGTGCATTCTTCAGGCGTAAGCGACATAATTTCAGCTTGAATAATGAATATAGAGCACTATCAACATGGTTTATGTACCCACATAAATGACAGATTACAAACAAAAGCAAAACCAAATGCTGTAATTTCGTAGTTCCATCTTCGAAAGTGGCCCTTTTTCAAATTTGATTTTTTTATGATATAACTTTACAATAACTAAGAAGTTTTAATACCTTCATTTAAGGAGTATTACATTGTCTATTAAATACAATTTATTGCATTAACCTAGCATTTTTAGTTTCCGAGATTTTTAGGATTCTTTAAGTGACCCGGATTCATTGCTCTCGAGTGTATTATCATGTTATACCAACTAAATGTGAACATGTATCGTCAAAACTGCCTAAGATCAGAATTCTTAAAAACACAAAGTTAAATAAAAATATTAGTTGGGGACTTAGTTATTATTTGAACTAAGTTATCGTTTTCATTTTAATAGTACCTCTAATCTATACATATAATAAAATCTTAGGAAAGTTGAAGAAACACTTTCAACTCTCCTACGATTTTAACATTTTTTTTAGAATACTTGAATAATCTACAATCCATACCAAACCGAAAAATATGGTATGTATTTAGAATTTTCGTCTGCTGGTCTGTTTATCTATTTGTCTGTATGTTTGTTACGGATAAACTCCAAAAGTACTGCATTCTGTCATGTCCAATTTTGCAAAAATATAGCAAAGAGGTCCGGTCAGCTTATAGGCTAAATAATATCACGCTATCACTAAACGGGGGTGAGCAATGAACCCTTATATCATTATATATATAATAAAATCGTAGGAAATTTTAAAACTGTACATAGATTTTTTTCTTTAAGAATACTTGGGACATGATCTAGAATCGACACCGAACCCAAAAATATGGTTTTTAAATCTTGTATGATTATCACTTTGTCTCTGTGTTCGTTACGGATAAACTTTATCATTACTGCATATTTTGTATCCAATTTTCCATTAAAAATAGGGGTTGATCGTATAGGGTTGAAAATTTAGGATTGTATGTATTTTTGTATCCCGTTTTATAAAAAAATATAACAACAGAAATACATCGAAAAATAACAAAAAAAATATTGTGGGGTGGGCTACCCTTGTGATTTAGGGGGATGAAAAATAAATGTTGTCCTGTTCTCAGACTTACCCGATATGCATACAAAATTTCATGAGAATCGGTCAAGCCGTTTCGGAGGAGTATGGGAACGAAAATTGTGACACGAGAATTTTATATATTAGATTCGCTTTTTATGGGACAGGAGGGCAAACGAGCAGGCGTGTCACCGGATGGTAAGCAAGCAACGCCGCCCATGGACACCAGCAACACATATAGTGTTACTGTTGCGTTGCCGACCTTTAAGGGATAGGGGATAGGGAAGGATGGGGAAGTGGGGTGGGCCTCCGGGTACCTCTCTCACCCAACAAAACGCGGCAGGAGCCACATTACGTCGATCTTCTGAGACGTCGTGCTATTTCACCGGTGGAGCCGGCCCATTCATGCCGATAACTACTTGGCTCTACTTGAGACTCACTGAGATGTATTCATCTCAGTTAGTCTCAAGTATATTTAGACCTCTCAGTTTATTAACTGAGAGGTCTAAATAAACGCGATATAATTCATAAAAAGTTTTTTTTATGTTACTAATTTAACATTTTATTTCAGGAAACAATTAAGAAACACAAAAATAATGAAATAAAAATGAATGATTTCATTTATTTGTTTCTACAAGAGATGGCGAACAGCAACAGTGAGACGTTCACAGGTAACGAATACATTTTTTAATATTGACAAATTTATAATCTTTTATTGAGATAATAAGTACAATATTAATTCAATTCAATTATTGATAATAAATTAAATTTTGCAGAGGAGCAATTGAAAATAGTATGCCTGGATATTTTTATAGCTGGATCGCAAACTAGCAGTAACGTGCTAACCTTTGCCATTTTAAAAGTATTGAAAAGTCGCGATATTCAAGACAGAATTTACAGTGAAATAAATTCCGTGATAGGTGACAGAATGCCGCGATGGAGCGACAGCGAAAGGTACACTCTCCTCATAATTTATATATACTTGTTCATAGATACATAACTTCACGCCCAATCCGTACTAGCTGACCGGCAAACGTTGTAAAACCAAGTTTAAAAATAGGTGTTGGTCGTAGGGAGGTGAAAATTTAGGCTTGTATGCATTTTTGTATGTTGTTTCATAAAAAAATTAAAATCCTTAAAATTATGGCAAATTTAAAAATATATATTTAGGAGTGGACTACCCTTCACATTTAGATGATGAAAAATTTTGCACTATTCTCAGAGCACACAAAATTTCAAAAGAAACAGTCTAGCCGTTTCGGAAGAGTATGGTAACAAACACCGTAAAATAATTTTATCTATTAGATAGCAGTCGCCCGCTGCTCCGCCCGCGTGGATATCGGTTACTGCTGCAAGAAGTCTACCCAGAAAAGACACGGACAGAAAAAGGATTCCCAGGTCAATTCATAGCCACCGACACTAACATCGACGATGTAGTCGTTATTGGCAGGCTGTATAGATTGTCTTTGTGTGAATGTTAGTTGTTAATGATGAAAATATTTAAATGTAATCAATACTAAGTTTTCACTTCTGCCAACAGTCCGGAAGTGCAATCAATTGTTTTAGAATATATAACTAAAGCGATTATTGTAGAGCTGCTCTATAAACAATATTTGACGTTAAATTATTTTCAGGTAACAAAATACTTGTATACTCGTAGTGATGGTTGGGAGCCCCGACCCGTGCTAGGGCAACGTAAGTTGTCCATGCGTAAAACATTCTTTTCCTAAATCAGTTCCTACTAATTTGAAAGTTTGGCCCTGGAATTTGTTTATCGTTGGCGCGAAAGAAATGTTTACTGGAAATTGGAGCCTTTTGAAGGGTATAGGCAAATCAGTAGGGACCATGGGTATTCTTGGTATATATATGAGCTAATTCACCAGCTGCAGGGCCGGTGATAATCTTAGCTACTATTAAATTATCTTTTAGCTCCTTTATAAGAAATCTCGTGCCATTACACATGTACCTTTTTTTTTACGCGAGGAAATTCTTTGTCCACACACCCCGCCTGGGTGCGGCAGGGGGTAGTGTGGGACTCCCAAAACAGTAAACTGCAATCCGATCCTAGGGTTACCCACTAAAACCTCGTAGCGGCCTTCCTACGGCGTTGGGGTGGTCCAGGATACGGATAAACCCCTCTGGTCCACCCCGCCGTCGCCCCCCCTCCGTCACGAGGGGGTGCTCATCCTCGGGGAGCCTCGGAGAGGCTCCCCCGGGCGGGGCGGCTCCGACCGCGCGCTGTAAAGAGGCGCGCGGCCGGCGGCGCCCCCGACGACCCTCCCCGGCTGCTCCGGGGGGTCACCCTTCCCGGGCCGCGACCCGGGCGTGCCCGCGGGGTGTGCGCCCTCGCGACCCGCCGGCGGCGGCGATCACTGAGCTCGCCGCCGCCGCCTTCGGCGGCCTCCTTCTGGAGCATCACTGCTTCGCAGAAGGAGACCACACGTTGACTTGACACTTGACTTTTGATGTAAACTCCCCTCCCGCACGCGCATCCGATTTTAATCATTGAAAGACCAAATATTATCTACATAAACAGTACTTAGCGATAAAATAATTCATTTTGTTAAAGATTAATAGCATGAGTAAAATAAATGCGTTTAAAAGTAATTTAAAAAAAAATAAGATAGAAAATGGTTTGTTTGATGTTTGTTGTTCCTGACTTGACATGGATAGGTATAGTTTAACGGGGATTTTTTTGTAGATATAAGAGCTACAATTAATTAGAAAACTCTATGGTTCCATCTTGTATAGTTTTAAGGCAGCGTACGCAAAATAAGTAACTTTTCAAAAAAATCAAGATAAAAAAGGGTTTTTGTGCATCACTTGATCTAGATAGGTACGTAGGTATTTTACGGATTTTTTGTAGATAAGATCTACAATTAATTAAAACATTTTATGGTTCTATCTTTTAGGTAGCGAACGCAAAATAAGTAACTTTTCAGGTTGATTTTTTATACCTTGTCCGAAAATCCCAAATATCTTATGGAACCCTGTTATTTTTCAAAATAAAGTTTAGCCTATGTTACTCGTGGATAATGAAGCTTTCTAATGTAAAAAAAATATTAAAATCGGTCGAGTACTTTTGAGTTTATTCGTTACATACAAAAATACAAATATTTCCTCTTTATCTTTCCTCTATATAATATTTCCTCTTTTAGTGTAGATTATCATTTCCCCATTTTTTACTGATAATAATCGGAACAATAATCTATTGCCGGATCATAGTGAAACGCAGCTCGTTCCAAAATCACTGGAGTACTGCGTCTGCGGAATCGCTTAATTTCTTTATGTGGTGCGGCAGTTTTTGTGTTTGAGGTGCTCGATATGGTTATATTAAATGAACACAATTCTATATAACGACAGTACGACTTTTCTCTTGATTAATCTCTCTCTAGTCATCAGTGCGGTTAGCACGTGAATTGGCTTGGTGCACATTACATTGACTGCGACTACCATCGTCTTCTCCTCGGTATCATAATATCTAATTAATCATAGTAAGAAAAGTTCAACAAAAATAAATCACGTAACGTATATTGTTACAATTTGTAATTGTAGTTATTTGACTAATGTCAATATTCATAACTTTTTTATTTTCACATACAAACTCATCATCATTTTCCTGTCCTTTTTTCTTAGTGGGGTCGGCACAACAGTCATTCTTTCCAACTATCCATGTTGTCAAAAGTTTTGGCTCCTTCTAATTGCCCTAATAGTTGGGTCTTCCAGTATCCTGACGATCCTAGTAGCCAGGTTGCTATGTTAAGAACAACACTTCTTAGAGAGTACCATTCCGGTATCGGTATTGACGGTATCGGTACAAATTGATAAATTTGTGTGAAATGTGTGTACTCGTAACTTGTTCATCCGTTTTTGAATTTCACGATGAGAAAGTTGGACTTATCAGAGAGAGACGACTCACCACATCTTTTTCATCTATAGTGGATGCCATCTGAACTGATAAATCGTCGTCACGTTCTTCGGTAACCTTCATCAACTTAGACAGAAATGGCATTCCGTTGCTTGATAATGTTACCGCCACTGCAATACTCTCTTGAAAACAATGCATTATTTAAAGTTTATTACTTCAAAAATAACCTTTTCAAATATTTACATGACTATAATAATTAAAAATTGCAAACCTTCAAACATATGAAATAACACAACAAATTTTGACATTTTATCAAAAGTGTAATCCCATTGTTTTGTAGTTTCCATCGTCAGTTACAGATCGTTTGTATGGGGAAATTAAATTGTATTTTTTAGTATTTTACTCGCAATTTATCCCTATTTACTCTATCCTATGTCCGTCTCCTGGCTCTAAGCTACCTCCCTACCAATTTTCAGCCAAGTCGGTCAAGTCGTTTTCATGTTATGTGACAACGGAAAACGGGTTTCATTTTTATATATAGATAATAAACGTTTTTTTTATAGTTTGTATCGAAACACTAGTTAAGCTTTCCAAAATTTGAAATTATGAGTCTTGTTTCACTTTAGCACCAGATAACAGTTTTTCATGTCTTTGTGGAAGTTCGACTTACGTACCTGTAATACCTTGCACTAATAATTAATACATACATACATTCTACAACGACGTTTACCGTGGCAAGCGTCTACCCTCACTCCATAGGTAACCTATACCTTTATATATTTCAAAAATAAGCCCTACATATATGAACACTGAATAAAATTACATACATAACTTCCATTGTTCTATCCAAATCCATTGTGGAGTAGGCAGAGAGAACGGAGTGTCATGAGACACGATTCATAAACACCTCACTCGCTTTGTTGACTTTCATAACTCTTTTGCATTGTATATCTGCTTAGTCAATCTTACATCATCCAATCATTCTACAAGTCCGAACCATCGGAGCATGCACTTTCTTATTTTTACACCGACACTCTCTTTCAATCTGACCTTCCTTGTAACCTTGTTTTGGACTCGGCCGGAGAGGGTCATTCCGCAGATTTTACGCAGTGCCCTCATTTCAACCGCGTTTATCCTACTTTCGTGCACACTCTGCCATACCAAGCTCTAGCTTCCATAAGTTAAGCATTGGTATCAGTATTGCATTGTTGATTGATGGCTGGGCTTTTCTGCTACAATTCACAATTGCCATGATATATATGGCCAATGTCATTCTAATTTGTCCATTACGATGTATACGATCAAGTATCATCATCAATCGATTATAAAGAATCATTCCGATTGTTCTCGAGTGCAATTTGGATTTTGAACATAAAAATAATTTTTTTTTTATATATTTTAATTTTTTTTTTACTAATAATATTGATATTTAATGCGACAAATAAAAAATCTGTTTTTCCTTTGATTTATAAACAATATAAAATTGAGTCAATTTGAAAGAAATCACATAACTATAAAAGCTCCATGATTGGTCACCATAGTTGTGACGTCAAAATGTTAAAGTTATTTTATAACAGTACAATAATATTAATTATACATACACATACACATACATAACTTCACGCCAAATCCCTTGCGGGGTAGGCAGAGAGAACAGAGCGCCATAGGGCACGATTCTTACACACCTCACTCGCTTCGTTGACTTTCATAACTCTTTTCATGCACGCGCGTCGGTTTTTGAGGCTCTTAACATCACCTTCCTCTAGAACACGTTCTATTTGGTCTTGGAATGTGTGTCTTGGCCGTCCTCGACTCCTACATCCGTCCGCTTTTGCATTGTATATCTGCTTAGTCAGTCTTGCGTCAACCATTCTTTCTACATGTCCGAACCATCGGAGCATGCCCTTTCTTACTTTTACACCGACACTCTCTTTCAAACCAACTTCCTTCCTTACAACCTTGTTTTCTACGCGGTCAGCGAGAGTCACTCCGCAGATTTTGCGTAGAGCCCTCATTTCTACCGCGTTTATTCTACTTTCATGCACACTCTGCCATACCCAGCTCTCGCTTCCATAAGTTAGTGTTGGGATCAGGACTGCATTGTGGATTGCTAACTGGGCCTTTCTGCTAATATTTTTTGCGCCCAGGAATCTGCCCAACACTCCGTTTACGCTATTTCCTATCGCCACTCGTCTTTCTACATCCGCGGTGTACCTTCCATCTCTGCTAAAAGCGCATCCAAGATATACAATTTCGCGCGCATCCAAAATATTAATTATTTTCTGATAAAAAACGAATTGTTAGTTAATTTTGATGTAAAAAAAATAGTTACAAAGAACTTATATCTATGATAGCTGATTTCCTAAATATCTTGTGAATCATTTGAATTTGTGTTACTACTAGAGCAGAAACAAATACAATAATAGTCCAGTGGTCGAGCACACGGTTTCTGAATCCAGAGGTCGCGAGTTCGATTCCTGGCACACACCAATGTCGTTCCGAAATTAATAAATTTCGAAAGTTATGTGTGCTAAATATTGATGATTAAAAACCACGGCGAGTTAAGGCTTAACAGCCACTGCCTACACTTTCGGGTTCAGATGGCGTGAAGTTGTTTAACAATAGTTTTTTAAGATAAATAAAAGAGGTTAATTGCTGTATTATTGCAAATTCATATTTTTCTACGCATTAGATTGTATTTACCAATGATTTTTTTTCATCAGTCTGGTCTACACTTCGGCGTTTATTCTAGAAATACACAGATACTATGCGCCAGTACCAATGGCTGGACCAAGAGTGCCGGAAGAAGATACCATAATTGATGGCTATTTTATACCAAAAGGTACAACGATACTCATGAGTCTTCGTCCTACTACGATCCAGAATTGTGGGAAGATCCGCATTTGTTCAAACCAGAAAGATTTATCGATGACAACGGCAAACTGATCAAGCCAAAACATCTTTACATTTTTGGATTAGGTGAGTGTAACAAATTGACGATTTGCCGCCAATGATTCAATAAATGACCAGCAACACAAACACAGCCATAATAATCGTCTTTAAAAATGGTAGAAATATTATACAGCAACTAATAAAGTAAGTGAAATATTTATTACAAAAATTAATAAAGAATCTTTTTCTACCCGAAGGTAGAGGCAATGACTGTTAAGCTCCAACTCGATAAATTAATCATATTTTATATTTCAAATGGTGGGTTTCAATGGTGGCAGAACCTATTGCCATACAACGGGCACAATTTTGACAGTCATAGATATTTATGACACATCCATGACAACTCCCAAAAACCAAATTCCGAAAATACATTGATGTGAACCCCAAATCGTTTCCACGAGTTCTTGATTCAAAAGTGCTAGATCGACCACTGAAACACCGAGACTAAGATTTATACTTTAAAGAAAACAGGCGGTAAATAAAATCGAACTACACTACATCATAATTTTCCTTGTCCCTGTCTCAGTGGGGTGGGCACAATATGTTATCCTTTTCCATTCTCTTCTATCCCTGGTCATAGTCACATTTACTCCCTTCACATTCATATCGACTTTTACACAGTCTATCCATCTCTGCTTCGGCTGCTACTAATGTGTCCACCCATAATCCCATCGCTCTCCTTGTGACATGACTTTCGTATCTGCTCAATTTTTTTTCCATAATTGATGCTACTTTCATGCTTCCTCTTACATACTCATTTCTTATTCTATCTCTTTTAGTCACACAACACAATTCACATTCACATTCGCAATTCTGTTGCATGTACTCTCCTTTCATCCACTTCTTTCCATCACCCATACAATACAACAGGTCTGACAATCGATTTGTATATTTTCCCCTTTTAATTTAAGGGGCATACGTGGGTCACATCCTGTTCTTAAGACCTGTCGCCATTTCATCCACCCTGCATTCATTCTGTTATTCACATCCCGGTCAATATTGCCGTAGCATTGAATAAGCGAACCAATTTAAGAAATAATATGTAATAACTAGACTACATCAAAGGGCTTGCTACTGTATCTCATAACATAACATATCTTCACGCCTTTTGTTACCCCAAGGTGTAGGCAGCGGCTGTTAAGTCTCGTCTCGCCGTTATGTTTACATCCCAAATGGACTAGGTGGCGAACCTATTGCCATATACCGGGCACAAAGTTTTTGAGTTATCGATATTTATCACACATAACTTCCGAAAACAATTTCAATGTCATTGGTGTGAGCCAGTGTCTGGAATCGAAACCGGACCTCTGGATCAGAAGCCGTGTGCTCGACCACTGCGCCACCGAGACAAACCGAGATTGTATCTCACATTGCATAAATGATAAAAACGCTTAGAACTGTATTGCTCCTTTTGTGTAACGCTGATTTTGTGATTGTATTTACTATAGCAAATAATGTTTTTTTGTTTTATGGGATAGGAGGACAAACGTGCTATATACTGCTATGCTTTACCACTGCCAGTTCTTCCTAAGAAGCCTTGACGCCGGAACTGGCAGATTCGCTTTTATCACAGTGTGATGAAAGGGAATCTAAGCTAGGAGGATTTTAGCTTGTAGTTTTGGATGACGATTCTAAATACTTTATAAAGTCTAAGGAATAAAGATATTTTGAATTTAAGTTTGGTAGGCCTCGACTCGCCAAATTTATGGCGATTTTGATCTTTAGTAGCGGAACCTATTGCCACACTCCGGGCACAATATTGACAGTCAACGATATGAAATACAGATAATTTCTGAAAATAATTCCGAAATCATTGGTCTGAGCTCGGAATCGATCCCATAACTTGTGGATACACAAGCCGGGTGATAGGCTTTCGAACTTTCCATAGAAATTCTTTTAACTCAATAAAATATTGTAATTCATATGCATCGGATGCTATCAAGCACTGAAAATAAAATAATTATTTTCAGGCCGCAGACGCTGCCCGGGTGACGCCTTAGCAAAATCATTTGTATTCATTACCTTTGTTGGTATGCTGCAAAAGTATCGTATACAATGCAGTAACGGAACTCTTCCATCCGACACACCTACCTTCGGTTTGCTGTCCACACCCAAAGCTTTCACAGCAGAATTTATTAGCAGGATATAAAAATAAAATAAAAAACAACTACCTACTTTTAAACATTGTTTAAAAGTAGGTCTGTAAAGTTAATGGTGTCGCATTTAAGTAGATAAAATTTCTCATCATTAATACTTAGTATTATTCTGATGTAAATGTAAGGTTATTATCAATATGCTACGTTTATCAAATGATGAAATGTACGTAAAGTTATTGTTGAAAGAAATTTACTTCGCTTTGTAACGTTTTACTTATTTTACTTATTTACGCCTTTTTCCCAAGGGGTTGAGCAGAGGCTACTTCTTTATTCCCCATTTGCCCCATTCTCATTATCGCTTTACACACACGCTTTATACACGATCACATTCAATGATCAAATTCCTGACACATTATGTAAGGGCGATTAATTTTTTTTGTATATTGGTCACATTCTAGTGCCCTGGTCGCATGTTAAGAAACCCTGGTCTTCAATGCGGCTGTCGTACGCCTTGTACATCATATTGTTATATTTAAAACCGCGAATAGGTCTGAACTCGTGTCAGTTTGAGAGAACTCATAAATAAAACTTATATGATTTGAATTTAAAAATTTTGATATTTTCTAAGTTCAATTTAAAGTACCTAAATTACAGATCATATTAGCTCTATTTATAAGTATAGTTCTTCACTGTTTACAACTCACACTTAAAAATATCAATAGAAACATGAATTTTAACAAATAATCCAAATTACATTTATAACGTATTTATATGCTTAAAAAGTTGCAGCAACCAGAATACTAAACTGTAAAAATTATGATCCAACTAAATCATAACCAATGTCCTAGTAAATTACCTATACTGAAAATAAATTAATATTTATGAACGGAAACTATTTTATTCAAACATACCAACATCTTTTATTTACAGTGAAGGTGTTGTGCAACAAATTTTAATATAGTTTCAAACAGTACTTGGACAAAAAAAAAACTTTTACATAAGGAAAATTGGTTTAATTTTTTTCCAATAATAATGATCGTTTTCATATTTGTTTCTATGATTTTCGTGAATCTCACTCATTGATTAAAACAACTTTTAGGATTGTATCGCGTTTATTTATTATTTAGTATATAGTATTTAGTATATATAGTTGTTCAAAAGCTATCTTCATTGATAGCTATCAATGAAGATAGCTTTTGAACAACTACCATCTTTTTGTTCATACTCGTGAAAATGATCTCTGTAAAGAGTTCGAAACGTCGGGAAATAAATATAAATAAATAATAAATAAACGCGATACAATCCTAAAAGTTGTTTTAATCAATGGTCGTTTTGAAAAAAAAAAACAAAAATATTTCATTTGGAGTATTTATTGAGTAGTCCCTACTGGTGTTTAAATCATGTTAAGCGCTAGTTTTCTTTCATTCTATCTAAAATAGTTATCATCTTAATGGCCGAAACCAATAATTATAATCAATCTCCAATCTAAGATTGAAGCCAATATAAGATTATTGTGTATCTGCCGATCGATCCCCAAACAAAATTATTCCATGGATTGATAATTGGCACGCTCATTAGCTAACTATTACATTAAAATTACAATTACATTAAAATCACATAATAAAAAGAAACTTTTTTAATACTGGCTCATGGTTATTATTGATATAGATAATCTTAATTTACAGTGGGTTTAGCTCATAGATGTCGCTACAGCATATATGAAGTCGAGAAGAGTCGTTCAAATCTACACGGTAGTAAGTAGTTTATCCTTATGGACATAGATGGCAATACTATAAATTAAATCGCGTTTCGATATTGTCGTGGTTGGTTAGTATATTCACGGGTTAATTTACAATCATCACCATTACGATTCGTTGCTTAGTGGACACGCTGACTGCGACCGATCATTTGGGAAAGCGACATTACCGTTTTTTGTGTTCTTTTTTATAAAATATTTCTATGCCATATTTCAATCAACAATAATGTAAAACCTGAAATTCCAAAAAAAAGAAGTGAGTGAGGTGTGTAAGAATCGTGCCTAATGGCGCTCAGTTCTCTCTACGCAAGGGGTTTTGCGTGAAGTTATGTATGAATTTATTTGTGTTATAGAACAGGGATTAAATTATAAATATTTTTCACAATTTCACTTATATTATAAAGCGGAAGAGTTTGTTTGCTTGTTATAACGCGAATTATGAATCGGACAGCCGGAGGACTTAAAAAGAACCAAGTTAAAATTAGACTAATTTATTTAAAACTAAACTTTAGTCTAGACTTGGACAATGCTAGTACCGAAGTGTCGTTATAAGTTATAATTATATAAAATTAATAAAGCAAATTACAATACTAAGTAAGTGGGAGATTGCTTGGATGTCGCAATCGCGACATCGGTGGTCCTGTCTTCGTGTGAAGCGACAGCAGGTGTCGATATTGCTGACGAATGACTTCAACATCAATTCTGAACTAAATCGAATATGATTCAAAGATGATCTGGCTCAGCGGTTTTAGTGTAGGCCAAGTCCGTAACACGCGTTAGTCTTAGAAACTACCAGTGCGATCAAAAAGCCTTTCTGTGGTGTATAGTCCATTTATCGAGGAAGGATTCAAGCTATATTATATTTTCAAGTAAATGGGATCCTTACTATAAATCAAATAATGTAGCCCTCGGTGTAAGAAAATGACCCGAAAAAATGCTTACATCACGAACGCTGCGAAAACTAATGATTATAGTACAAAACAATGTACTACACTTTTACAGAACATATAATTGTCTACAAGAAATGTCGCGCCCCCATATAATAAATAATAATAATAAATGTTTATTAATAGACTACTAAAGGTCCACTTGTTAGTATACAGTTACTTAAAAAACTACGTTAGTAAACAAGACATAATAACATAACACAGTAACTCGTAATCTTACATGGCTACGATCTTACTAAAATTTTCATGAAATGTTCAAACATGGGAGAATCATATTTTTCAGCAAACGTCATCAGGATGCTATTGGTACTTGAGCGCACTCTTTCTAGCAGTGACGCAGTCCTGTTTCTTATAATACTATAAAAGTCATTTGTGATATTCTGTGCAAACATATTAGATGCGCTACAGAAACGCGGCAAGCCCAACAGCATCCTGAAACTATTGTTGTATTGAACGCGAAGCGTGCTCAGAGCTTGCAGGGAATACCTAGCCCACAGGCTACTATATATGTCTGTATGTTTAGATTTTTTTTAAATAATTAAAATGAAATCGTTTTATAAATTAATTGTTTTGTACCTTGGTATTGACTTTCCTCATAATAAATTATTTCATTAAAGAGATAGGATTCTGGAGCCGCGTTCCCAGGAGTAATGGTAATAGGTATAGGACTAACCTTGGGCAGATGGTGCGGACTCCAAATCGTCGTGGGCTGAATGTGATGTGTGGATTATTCTGTTTACACTTAGATACACTAAAACTTACACAAATGAGTTCACTTAGTTAATGTCTTACACTTAAACTTGTATAAATGAGTTCACCTAATTAATGTTCTATTAAATCTATGTTATTATGAGCTGATGTGTTGGGCTGAGCGTCTTGACGCGAGTCGCCTGAGCTGAGTTCTGAGATGTTGTTGCGAGATGATATTTTTGCACCTACATAATTAGTACCGCAATCAGAACGGACAGCAGCAATGAGGACAGGTGTACCACGACGCAACACGAACCTTTGTAAAGCCGCAAGAAATGCTTCAGTGCTAAGGGAGGACACGAGTTCCAGGTGCACCGCCTTAGTTGCAAGACAAACAAATATACAAAAATATGCTTTCAAGAGTTTTGCGTTACGCAATGTACTACATTTAACTAAAAATGGTCCAGCAAAGTCAGTAGAAACCTGACTGAATACGGGCCGAGGTGTGACTCTGTCTGGTGGCAAATCAGCCATGAAAGGAGGTTTAGAATGTGTGCGGAATCGAAAACATCTTATACATTTGTATACACAGCGACGAGCAGATAATATCCAATACTGTTGGCGCAGTATAGCAAGAAGTGTGTCAGCGCCGGGATGACAATAAATTGTATGATAATGATCAATAATGAGGTCTACCAAAGGACTTGCACTAGGTAATATCAATGGATGTTGTGCAATATATCTGATGGGGGCGTGAGTAAGCCGGCCACCAACTCGTAATAAGCCGTCTTTCATAAAGGGTGAAAGCCGCTGGAGTTTTATAGTACAATCATTGTTGCTTTGAAGACGATGAATTTCTTCTGCAAATGAATTGTGCTCAACTGAATGAATCCAGAAGAGTAACGCTTCTTTGCGTTCGCCTACAACAATAGGGCCGCATCGTCGTTGATCAATAGAGCTACGACAATTAAATATAAAACGTTTTAAACATGCTGTTACAGCTACGAGTTTATCTAAAGAGCTGAAACGAGTTAGTAGATCGGTATCGATATCAGGTACCACAATGTGGGCCAATGCTTTTATGGGCTTAAGGCCCGGTAGTTAATGATGACCTAGCGATGGAGGCATAATAGGCCAAGTGGATGAAGGTAGCTTGAGCCATTCAGGTGTCCACCAAAGCTCATAAGTAGCAAGAGAGTGAGCCGACATTTCTCTACTTGCACAATCAGCGGGGTTCAGTGCTGATGGCACGTGTCTCCATATCAAATTGGGTACATTTGCAGATATTTTAGCGACCCTATTGGCCTCAAAAGTTTGAAGTTTGTTGACTGGTGATGAAGCCAAGCTAATACTATAGTATACCAAGAACCTTTATAGAGTTAGAATTAGGGCTTATATTAAAATCTTTAGGCATGTCGCACTGATCGTTTGGAAAACGCTCAAGTAATTTCAATTAATTAGAGGTCCATTTACTAAGCTGAAACTCTCCGAGGGCAAGAAGCTCAAGAAGCTCAGTTTGAAGCGTGTGGGCCTGTTGAATTGAATCATGACCACATAGGATGTCATCAACAAAGATTGCCTTGCGTAAGACTTGGGCAGCCTGATGGTATCGATGACCCTCATCTTCTGCTAGTTGAAGAAGGGTGCGTATTGCATGATATGGACTAGATCCAAGGCCATATGTTACAGTGTTCAGTGCGTAAGTGAGCATGGACTGATTCGGTGAAGGACGCCAGAGTATGAGTTGGTAACGCCTATGATCCGGGTGGACCAGTATGTTACGAAACATAATTCGAATATCTGTGCTGAAAACGAATGCATGGGTTCTGAAATACTTAATAATGTCCACAATATCCTGTTGGAGAGCTGGTCTTGTGTGAAGACAATCAATAATACTGACAGCAGTGAAACTTTTACAACTGCGATGGCAGTTGTAAAAGTTGTAAATACGTATAGTTTTTGATGAAAAACTATACGTATTTTTTGAGATCCTGATTTAAATATACCATGATGCGGTATGTAATAATGAGGTTTCTGAGCGAAGGTATATGGATGACACAAAGACATATGTCCCAGTTTATTGTATTCAGACATAAATTCGACGTATTTAGTGCGTAGAAGTGAGTCAGACTGCAGTCTTTTCTCTAGGCTGAGAAATCGGCGTAGGGCCACCGCATGGATAGCACCTATTTTCGGTGCATTGAGTAGAAAAGGTAGTGTGATCATATATTGACCTGAGGCTTCTCGCTTAGTAGTGGCACAAAATATCTCTTCACATTGCTCATCCAATGGATTTGTTAATGGAATTTGTTTACAAGTTTCAAGCTCCTCTACTTCCCAGAAGCGTTCAAGGTCTTGACATATGTCATGAGCTGATGCCTCAGGGATTGCGTTGACAATGTGTGCTGACTTTATTAGGGTGTTATTTCTATGTAATAAGTCTGGTACAGGCCCTAATAGAGCAAAATTAAATACCCACCGTATTTGATTTTGCTCTATTAGGGAACGAACTGTTATGAGGATTAATAGAATTTAGTTTTTAAAAAAAATAAACTTTAATTACACTGAAACAATTAATACACACAAAAGAAGATATTAATATTTATTAGAAATTAGGCAAGTGTCACGCGCGCGGATGTCGGATATGAACTGACTGTAGAACTAATTCAAAGATGCTATGAACAATCATAAATGCTGACTGTGCATGGGATTACGGTAAGTGGGCATTATGGGGAACAAGGGTAGATTATAACAGCCCCCAGGGTTAGAGTAAACTTACCCCAAATGGGTTAAGTTTTACGGCAAGGTTGTACGGATTTTTGGCAAATTTTGTTTATTGGAATTTGTAGCAATTTCTGATAGTTCATCAGCACTTGCTGTTTCAAATTTGACTTTACTTTTATTGAATATAAGACGGTGACATTTACCTGATTTAATTCCCTTATATATTGAGACACAAATACAAATTATAATTAATATTACTATTACAATAGTAGTGTATGAATAATATTCTCCGTACAAGACAATGTGCGGTTTTTCGATAATTTTGTCTAAATCTTTTACAATCTGATTTGAATCTGTATACTGTAATGATGGAGGGAGGGGGAAGTTAGGGTATGGTCTTGGTGGGCATTGCTGATAGTGAGACCAGCATGACTTATAAAATGCCAAGAAACCATCTGCAGTGCTAGTGGTGGAGCACCGATAAAGCAGAGCCTTAACCAGTCCGCGTCATCCACGTCCCCGCTCGTCCCTCTGGAAACTTCTGCATCCGCGCAGACGCGCGGCCACCACCTGGAGATGCAGATGAGCTAAGGATGCAGGGCGAAAGGCGAATATTCTGCGCCTCAAAACAGAATCATCTCACTAGGGAGGCGACCCGAATAAAACCGAGCCAGCCCGTTGGCTCCGAGGTGGCACTCCCACCAATGGGCTAGGGTATAGTGGGCTAATCACTCGCTTACCTGAAATACCAAGATTCCTGAAACTGAAACAGAGAGAAACCGGACCGATCAAACTACGACGACCTTTGGCATGAAAACTCGGACACGAATTGCTTGCTGGAACGTGCGAACGCTGACTGACGACAGTCGACTTGCCCAAGCAGAAGCAGAGATGCTCAGATACAGACTGCAAATATTGGGCCTCAGTGAAGTTCGCAGAAACGGATTTGGAGAACTGAGAACACCTAAGGGACTCACCCTGCTATATTCCGGCAAAGAGAACGAGGACGACTCCCTGGAGCATGGCGTGGGATTTTTGCTCACGGACGTAGCAAAAAAGGGTCTTTTAGACTGGAAACCGATCTCTGACCGAATTATTACGGCCCGTTTCCACACCAAAGTCAGAAAAATCAGCATTGTCCAATGCTATGCACCCACTAACGAAGCCAGCGAGGAGATCAAAGACGATTTTTACAGCTCACTAACCGCCACACTCAAAAACATCCGTAAGCAGGACATTGTTATCGTCATGGGTGACCTCAACGCGAAAGTGGGTACGGACAATGCTGGCTGCGAGAGACACATGGGCAAAAACGGACTGGGTACACGCAACGCGAACGGAGAGCTCTTTTTAGAGTTTTGCCAGACAAATGATCTAACCATCGGAGGGACACTATTCATACACGGTGATCACCATAAATACACCTGGAACTCACCCGATGGCGTAACCAAGAACCAGATCGACCACCTGGCTATCAGCTCAACTTGGCGAACATCGCTGCTGGATGTGCGTAATCGTCGAGGCGCCGATATCGATAGCGATCACCACCTTGTAGTTGCAGAAGTGCGGTTAAAAGTATCGACGCCTCGCTCGACCGAAGGACCTAAAATCAGCCCACGTTTCGATGTCAGCAAGCTGAAAAACCAAGGCACTAGAAATTTTAAAATAGAACTCCGAAACCGTTTTTCCGCCCTTGAGCGGAACACTTCGAACGCTGCAACTGTCGACGCGGAGTGGAATCGCATAAAAATGGTCTACAAAGAAACCAGCTCCGTCGTTCTCGGACATAAAACACACACACGAGAAGAATGGATGTCACAAGAAACTTGGGATCTCATCGGCCAAAGGAGAGAACTTCACCTCAGAATTGTAGCGCGGAGCGTCGAGCATGTACAGGAAGATCTCAAACGACAATACCGGCAAATCCGAAAGGCTATCTATCGCAGTACCCGTCGGGACAAAAGAGTCTGGGCAAACGGTATTGCTGATGGAGCTCAAAAAGCAGCGGACACCGGTAATCTGAAGGAGATGTACAAGGCGACCAACTTACTATCAGGTAAACGAAGTGCGAAGAATAGGCCACTGAGAGACAAGGAGGGCCAACTTATTGTGACATCAGAGGGCCAACTACGGCGCTGGCAGGAACACTTCCAGGAAATCTTCCTGGTCCCTGGCGACCTTCCTGACTCCTCATCGGAGGAATGCTTGCCGCTGCAAAATCTTGACATAGACTGCTCCCCACCGACTGCAGATGAAGTAATCCATGCCATTCGCTCGCTCAAAAATGGCAGAGCCCCAGGTGTTGACCTCATAGCTGCAGAAATGCTGAAGGCGGATGTAGCAACAGCTGCAAACGCCTTAACACCACTGTTACAACGCATCTGGAACGAGGAACAGCTACCAGACGATTGGAATAAAGGCCTTCTTATCCCAGTGCCAAAAAAAGGAGATCCCAGTCAATGCAGTAACTGGAGAGGCATTACTTTGCTCTCGATCCCTTCCAAGGTGCTTTGCAAAATCATTTTGGACAGGCTTTCAAAGGCCGTCGACCCTCTTATTCGCAGTGAGCAAGCAGGATTTCGCCCCAATAGGTCGTGTACAGACCAGATCAACACTCTACGTATCATACTGGAGCAAGCATCAGAATGGCAAAGAGAGATCTACCTTACCTTTGTGGACTTCGAAAAAGCTTTTGATACGCTGAGATGGAACGCTATCTGGTCCCGCCTGCGCAAAATTGGAGTTCCCGATAAGATGATAAGCATGGTGAAAGCCATGTACAGGAACTATTCATGCCAAGTGACACACAAAGGGCTCTTATCGGAGGACATAAAAGTTCATGCAGGTGTTCGTCAGGGCTGTCTTCTATCGCCACTCCTCTTTCTTGTCGTCTTGGATGGTGTTCTGCATAAGACAACAGAAAACAAGCGTCGCGGCATAGAGTGGGGTTTAACCAACGTCCTCGAAGACTTGGACTATGCAGACGACATATGCCTCTTAAGCCACACTCGCGCAGACATGCAGGCCAAACTGGACGACCTCCGGAGAGAAGCCGAAAAGACAGGGCTTAAAATCAACACCGGGAAGACCAAGGAAATGAGGTGCGGGGCAACGAGTTCATTCCCGTTGGTTATCGGCACAGAGGGAGTGGAACGGGTCCACAAATTCACCTACCTCGGAAGTTGCGTGTCGGAGACTGGTGGAACTGAAGAGGACATCACTTCTAGGATAGCCAAGGCAAGAGCAACTTTCGCGCAAGTTGGACCCGTATGGCAGTCGCGGAAACTGACCCGGAGAGTTAAACTCAAAATATTCCGGTCGAACGTAAAATCTGTATTGCTGTACGGGTGTGAGACGTGGAAGGTCACCAAGGACATCTCGCACAAGCTCCAGGTCTTTGTCAACCGATGTCTTCGCAGAATCCTGGGTATTTACTGGCCAGAAAAAATTTCCAACGAACAGCTTTGGGAACGCTGCGATGAAGTCCGGATCGACCAGCAGATCAAACGCCGTAAATGGAGCTGGATAGGTCACACTCTCCGAAGGGATCCAAACCACATACCGAGGCAAGCCCTAGACTGGAACCCCCAAGGAAAGCGCAAACGTGGCCGTCCAAAACATACCTGGCGGCGGACTATAATTGGCGAGGCGAAAGCCATTGGAAAAACCTGGAGCGAAGTCAAACGCGAAGCTCTAGACCGAACGGGATGGAAACTCACTGTGGACGCCCTCTGCCCCAGCTAGGGGTCATAGGACCTTAAATGATACTGTAATGATGTAATAGAATCTAAGTTTATATTAGTCAAATTTAAAGTTGATACAATTCTTTTAGATTTTAACAAAGATGCAGAATTACAACAGGAATCATTAATAATATTGAAGTTAGTATGTACAGGTTGAATTTTAATTATTTTCGAATATTTTGATATTAACCTTGTATCTTTATAGAAGGCTATGCAATGTTTAGGCAAATTTAATATCCCTGTACCGGATATTATAATTTCTGTATTGTTGAACTCTCGACAGTCAATAGATAATTTGTATGGATTAGTGATAACATATATCCATCTATTGTTTGATAGTGGTTGCCAAATATCGAGATGACCTTGAAGAGTTCTTGTTTTACAAATATTAGGTAAAGTATACAATGCCTTTGAAATTATTTCCGATTCGCAGATCGGAGTTACGGAACTTGAATAGGTATTTAAATCGTAACAAATGTAATTGAAATTATAAACAATCTTACAACTAATTAAACTATTCAACTTACAGTAATAATTCTTATCTTTATTGATAGCGATATATTTAGTGGATGGGATTATGGTAGTATATGTTTTGGGAACAACTGTGACTGGGTAAGGAATACTATGGTATACATAGTAGTTTTGTGGGTTAACAAGTGGTACTTTTAAAACAAATACTATTTTATTGTCGTTATAGTAGGTAGCGATTTCAGATATATTCATCAGTGTATAAATATTATCTATGGATAAAGTTATAGGAAGCTGGTGATACTCTGATAGGAATCTATAATTTTCAACAAGTTCTGTGAATAACTGCTTAGGGGTTATTATGGATGGATACAAAACATTAGATTTGCTAAACATAATTCCATTGATTACATCTTCAATTTTAAATGATAGTGTTAACAAACTGCTCTCTAACATATTGAGTATTGTGTTTAATTTTGTTTTTAAAAGTAAGTTATCATACAGTGATGACAAATTTTGATGATCAAGCATTAAGGTATCTATTACACTATTTAATTGTTGTTCGTTAATACTAATTTTATTTAGGGTATCTCGCAAAGATGAAAAAGTTGAAGTAGTGACGAGAATATTTTGTTTAACTAATTTCGATAAGTTAATTTGATCGGTTTGCACTAATTGAATGGCATTACTGTAACGGATTGCATCCTCTTCGTCCATTGTACCAAATAAATGTTTGAACAAGGAACCGACTCCACCAATCCAGGCCGATCTTTTTGACCTTAATTCAATTAAATGTGATATTGAGTCAAAATCACGAACAATATCGTTGTATCTAATTGACAGAGGTTGGTGTAGGTTTAAACATTCTATATCAGTGTAGAGAGCACTTTGCTTGCATAAAAACTTAGAGCTGCCTATTACACCGTTCAGATTTTTAATATGTGGCTGTATATAAGAAATGTCTATTGGAATAACAATGCTAATGTGTCCGTCTATTATTTTTAATGATCCAATAGGGTCAAAGTATATGCCAGATGCATTTACAGTAGGTTCTATGAAGGTTCCGTGAGTTGAAGACAAGGAACTGCAAATGAACAAGTTATAAAACTTTAATATAATTATTTATTAGTTTATATACTAACTAATGTATTTTGGATTCTCTACAGTTAAGTTGAATATTACCTTCGAGTATATTTATTTTATTTATCTTATTCTAAGTAAATATCTTAACTAGGAATATGACGACGAGCTAATTTTACTTCGTCAAAGTGATGAGTAACGTGTCGTCTATTTATTAATAACGTTAAACTATTTCTGCCGTTTATTTTTATTACTTTATAAGGGCCCTTCCAAATTGGGGATAATGCTTTACGCATACGGAGGTGGTTTTTCAGATAAACATAGTCACCAGCATTATAGGTTACAGGACGAGTGTGGGTATCGTAATATGCTTTTGAAGATTCTTTGGATCTTTTTATATGTTCAATAGCTTTATCTCGAGTGGTTTTTAATCTATGTTGTAACATTTTTAAATATTCAGGGTAAGTAGCGTCAGAGGTTGCTTCATAGATGGAATTTGGAAGAAAAGGTTTGTGCCCGAAGATTAATTCATACGGGGAGTAATTTGTTGTTGAGTGAATTGCTGTGTTATACGCTAACATAGCTGTGTATACAAAACGCGGCCAATTATCTTGATTTTCGGAAACATATGATTTTAGGTATTCTTTTAAAGTTGAGTGACTCCGCTCGAGTGCTCCTTGAGTCTGTGGATGATAAGGTGACGACCAAAGTTGTTTTATTTTTAGAAATTTACAGGTTTCTTTGAACATGTCTGAAGTAAAGTTAGTACCTTGGTCTGTGAGGATATATTTTGGGATACCAAATAAGGATATAAAGTGGATTAAACAGTCACTGGTTTCTTCTGCTGTGGTGCTTCTAATAGGATATGCTATAGAATATTTAGTTAAATCATCTTGAAGTGTCAGTATGTACTTAATTTTTGCTGTACCGGATTCTGGGAGTGGACCCACTATGTCCAGGGATAGCCTTTCAAATGGAGCTGTAGAGGTTGTGGTGATTTGCATTGGGGATCGATTGATTTTTCTAAGAGCTTTATTTGTTTGACAAGATGAACAATTCTTTACATAGTTTTCTATTTCATTTCTCATACTTTTCCAATAGTATTGTTCACGAATTTTATTAAACATTCGACTGGAGCCTAAATGTCCAGCGATAGGACTATCGTGATTTTCTCGCAGTATTTTTTGTATTTCAGAAGGACTAGGATAATAAACTCTGTTGCGGTATATATTTACTTGGATATTGGTGTTATGGAAAATATGTGCTAACATGTTGTAGATCTTAATATAAGCGTGTTTGTCAAATGGATTCTTGAAATCAGTGATACTAATCATGTCAATTGTTTTATTTTCGGATAATAAGTGATTTCTGAGATTTTTCAGTGATGTGAAGATGTCATCATATACGCAGTTATCAAAATGATGTACTTTAATGAATAAGAAATAATATTTTTTATCGTTAAGTGTTAATAATTTATATGAGTGTAATGTTTTTTCGGAATTAATAAATTGTTCGGAGTCCGAAGAGTTGGATAGGATTTCTTCGACATAGGGTACGGATTTATCAAGGTCGAGGGATGTTGGAATTATGATAACTTTACTCTGACTTTTTAGAATGCTGTCATTACATTCGATGATTTTGGTATCATATTTAATAGTTGGATGAATTTTCAAAAACTTAGAATATGTATCGGCGAGGTGAGGTAATGGTTGAGGCATTGATGAATTGTTTTCAGGATATGGAAGGACATTATCTGGATTTGGAATCTTTATACTGGGACTTGGATAACGTGTAATTGGAGTTTCATTAGTATTTTCACTTATAATTGGCTGATTTGGAAGATCAGACGAATTGTTAGTACTTGGTAAAGATAAAGGGCTAAAGTCGCCTACTCCGTCATTAAAAGGGCTAAAATCTAAAGGACCGAGGTCGATCAATTCATCATCAGGTAAGAGTTGAAGATTATCAGGATTTTCAATGTTTTCGGGATATAAAGGGTTTACAGGATTAATAGGATAGCGCGAAAGTGCATCAGCTGCTGAATTTAGTTTTCCTTTTCTATACATGATTTCGTATTCATACTCTTCTAGCTGAAGACGCCATCTTTGTAACTTACTACTAGGGTCGGTATGATTAAATAGCCATTTAAGCGGGCGGTGGTCACTTACTATTAGAAATTTGCGGCCAAATAAGTATGGTCTGAATGATTTACACCCCCAAACTATAGCTAGTAACTCTTTTTCGGTAGTGCTATAATTTGTTTCGCACTTGTTTAATGTTCTAGAAGCATAGGCTACAGGATGGTCCTTACCTATTGGACCTTGAGAAAGGATAGCGGATATCGCATAGTTTGATGCATCACAAGTTAGGTTAAAAGGTTTAGAAAAATCAGGATATATTAAGACTGGAGCAGTGATAAGTTTGTTTTTAAGGATTTCAAAAGCTAATTGTTGTTCGTTAGACCAAACAAAAGGGACATCCTTTTTTAGAAGGGATGTGAGTGGTTTTGATACTTTAGAAAACTCGGGGATGAAACGTCTATAATAAGATATCAGTCCCAAAAAGGATTTAATATCTTTTGGACATTTAGGGGTTGCAAATTCTTTAACGGATTTAATTTTATTAGGATCTGGTTTAACACCGTTTTCTGTAATAATATGACCTAAGTAACCTACTTCTTTTCTTAAGAACTCACACTTATCAGGTTGTAATTTTAAGTTGAAGGAACGGATTTTTTGGAAAATGGCTGTGAGATTTTGGATATGAGAGGGTAGGTCAAATGAATAGCAAACTATATCATCCAAATAAACAAAACAACGCTCTCCTTGTAGCCCAGTGAGTACATTGTTCATTAATCGTTGAAAGGTAGATGGCGCATTTTTAAGTCCGAATGGCATTCTAGTGAATTCGAAATGGCCTTGTGGAACACTAAAGGCAGTTTTACAGGAGTCGTCAGCCGCCATTTTTATTTGATGAAATCCAGAGGCTAAATCTAGGGTAGAGAAGTATTTGGACTTGCCTAGTTGGTCAAGTATTTCGTTAATGTTTGGGATAGGATATGTCTCACCAATGGTGATATCATTTAACTTTCTGTAGTCGATTACAATACGCCATTTCTTTTGGCCAGAGGCATCAACTTTTTTTGGAACTATCCATATGGGAGAGGACCAAGGGGATAATGAAGGACGGATAATCTTTTGGTCTAACATTTTTGTAATTTGTGAATGTACTTCTTGTTTGTGGATTTCGGGAAACCTATAGGATTTAACATTTATCGGTTGATCGTTTGAGGTGCGAATTTCATGTTGGATAGCGTCAGTGGATGTTAGTAAATCGTCAGGCAGATGAAATATATCCGAATAGTTAGAGCATATATCATAAAGGGCTCTGGTTTCCTCATCGTTTAAGTGCGAGACACGGAGTAGTTTTAAGACGTCTTCAGTCCTACGGAAACATGATTTCTTAACAGTATGAGGTTGACATGATTCGTAATCGACAGGATGTAGGGTGAGTTGAAGATCGGATTTTATAGTAGTAGGATTTTCGGAAGTGTTTAAAACTGTAAGATTAACTCTATTATTATTCTTCACTTTTACTAGACAATTGGCTATAAACAAAGTGTCATTAACGCGTTGGTCTAGAATAAGACCTTCTTTAACTTCTGGGTTAATGACTGAACACTCTAAGGTAATTTCAGAACGTGCTGGAACTTGATAAGTTGGACTTTTAAAATTAAGTTTAATTTTATTTTTATCTAAATGAAGAATTTGTCTATTATAATCTATAAAACACTGAAAATGATTAAGTAAATCATTGCCTATTATTCCGTCATATGGGAAGTCAATTTGGCCTATGATGTGAAATGTGTAAATAATGGACTCTTCCCCTAATATTAAATTTACATCTAGGTTTCCTAGAGTGGATACTGGGTCTTCGTTACTATCTATACCTTTTAACTTAATTATATCGTTTCTGAGTTTTAAATGTGAAAATTTACAAATAGAAGTTTGTTTTAGAAGGCATACAGAGGATCCGGTATCTACGAGGAATGTTAATGGTTTGTCAGACATTGAAGTTTTAACGAGTATATAAGGTAATGATATTTTGTTAGCCATGGAAGAAAGTTCAAATATTCTATTTATTATAATGTTCGAGTTAGTAGTTTGGACTTTTATTTCGGGTTTAGAAATATGGACACTTGTTTGGGGCTGGTTACCCGTGTGGTCCTTGGATTTAGAAGTGTGGACACTTGCTTGGGGCTGGTTACCCGTGTGGTCCTTGGATTTAGTAATATGGACACTTGCTTGGGGCTGGTTACCCGTGTGGTCCTTGAATTTAATAATATGGGTGCCATTGTCATTTAAGGATATTGCAGGAAATTGTAGCTTGGGTCTCACGAGACACCTCCGTGAGCCCATTATTGGTTTAAATGTTGGTCATCGTTATAAGACTGGGAATCTCCCTTAATAGGCTGAGATTCTGAATAATGTTCTTGATAATTAGAGGTCGTTGGCTGTGGATTTTCGTAATAGCCATTGTCTTCATTAACGGCAAAATTTACCCGACCATAATTTTGCTTTTGATAATCTTGGTAAGGGCGTTGTTTAAGCTGCGGTGACTGAGGTGTTCTGAATTTATTATTATTATATTCACGTTTTCTGCACTTATCAATGGTATGACCTGGAATTTTACAATAGCGACAAAATAGATTTTGGATATTTGGCTCCGGTTGACGTAGCACCTGAAACTTTTGAGTTATATTCGAAACAGGAGGTTTAAAAGAGTACTGAATTTTATGTGGTTGACGTTGTGACGGAATAGGATGGTTACGCTTAGCGAATAGGTTCAAAATTTTCTCTTCGGAAATTGCTAGGTTAATTGCTTCGTTAAGATTGGCTGGGTATTTACCTCGAACTAAATTAGAAATTTCTGGTTTAAGGCCAAGTAAAAATGTATGGAGAGTCAAGTCTTCCATGGCCGCGATACGGCCAGACAACTCAGACTTCTTTTTATTGGAAATGGTTACCTCCGTCAACAACTTAGATAAACAAGTTTCTAAGCGCAGCGCGAATTGGCTAACTTGTTCGTTATTAGTTTGCTTACATTCCTGCAGATCAGTTAAAAGATGAGCATAATGCTTTCTCTCGCCGAATTGGGTCTGTAAAAACCCACTTAATTGTTCCCAAGAGTCAAACTCTTTTATAGAACATGCTATTTCGGCCTTACCTTCAAGCTGTGAGATAATGTACTTAAAAAGTATTAATTTTTGGTTTTCGGATGCTAATTCAAACGCGTTATCACAATTTGTTATAAATGAATTTAATTTTTCTCGGGTACCATCGAAAGGTTTTATGAACTTGAGTAATGTCCCAATAGGAATAGCATATTCTGATTTAACTTGAGAATCCTTTAAAGACATGTTGAAATTAAAATAGAATTAATTTGACTGATGAATACGGTTCGGTGTAATAGACGGCCACTAATGTTGTTCAATGTAAGATAATATGAACGTTACAAAGTTGCAAGTTGATTACTAAGAATTGTTATTGTGATATGTTTGAGAATGTTACAATGTTAAATCAAATACTAACATTAAGATAATTTTAAAATATGATTTAAATTATTATCTACTTAATTAAGGATAGTAAATAATCTTCTGGTTTTCCAATGGGTTTTAACACACACACACACTTGATATTTAAATAATCAAAATAATTTTCACTTTCACAGTAGTTATAAAACAAAAGAACTTACAGGAACACGCAGAAAATATACTGGAACATGATCACCTTTCGAAGAACAGGCCCACAGGTAAACGAGTACAGGTACAGATGCTGTAGGCGAATATCCAAGACGCGGAGAATGAATATCTTTGTTTTCAACGTAGTTGTAGATAATAGATTTCGGTATTTCGCAGGAATGAGTCACAGAATTTGCAGGATTGATGATGAGTAACGACGATTTTCTTTTCGATAGAGACAGGATTAATTCACCAGGTTACTACGGCGAATATTTTTTTGACACAAATTCGTCGCGGATATAGTAGATAATGTGAATTTAAATATGAGTTCATTAATTGCACTTTGGACACTTGCGAATATTGAAAAAAGTCACACAATATAGGAATTCGATATAGTTATTCACTTGTATACTTATTTACAACTGAACGGAGACGTCCCAAGGATACCTTCACCATCGGTATCCCACCGCTGCCACCAAATTGTTATGAGGATTAATAGAATTTAGTTTTTAAAAAAAATAAACTTTAATTACACTGAAACAATTAATACACACAAAAGAAGATATTAATATTTATTAGAAATTAGGCAAGTGTCACGCGCGCGGATGTCGGATATGAACTGACTGTAGAACTAATTCAAAGATGCTATGAACAATCATAAATGCTGACTGTGCATGGGATTACGGTAAGTGGGCATTATGGGGAACAAGGGTAGATTATAACAGAACGCTGTAGGCAGATTTGGTCGCATCTAATACTTGTCCAAGTACATCTGAGCCGATAAGAAGATCAACTGGGCCCGGAGTGTGGTAGTTTATATCTGCTAGTGGTAGATGCAACTGGTTTTTTATACGTGCACAATCAGGCACTCTATACGTAGGCAAATATCCTGTTATATCTTTTATTATATGAGCTGTAGCCTGAATAGTAGGAAGGTCACTATGAATAGGACGACATGTTATCTCAAGAGCTGACTTCGTGTCTTGGCTACGTTTACTGCCCACCCCTGTTATTTTGAGTAATGAGTGAATGTGTGGAAGTTTTAATATGCTGGCCATGCGTTTAGTAATGAGTGTTATCATTGACCCGGTATCTAACAAAGCGCGTGCCTTTTGAAACTCAACATTTACGTCAGCTATTCTTATTGTTGCAGTGGGTAATAGTACGGGAGTTAGGTTCACAGGTTTATAGTGGTCAGCATGGGAAGAAGAAGCATCTGTTGGGTTGTTGCTTCTAGGCAGGACGGATAAAAACATTTGAGCAGAGTTAAGGTTAGGTTTAATGGGTTCTCTCCGATTGTGTTTACGGCATAGTCATTGTGGTGAGGTATCTTTTTCAGCATTTGAACCGGGCTGTAGAGCTGGAGTCGCACGAGGTGATTCGTCACCACATGAAAATACTCTACCGGTGAAATTCGAGTACGATTGACTGGGACGGTTTATATGCTGTTTTGTGGGCGGATGCTGTACACGTTGGTGATAACATCGAGTCGGTGAAGTGGACTGAGGTGATAAGCTAGGGCGGTGTGTAATGTTACCACATTCCTTACACGTATTTGTGGATTTACATTGAGTCTCGTAATGAGGCCCTAAGCATCTTCGTCAACGATTACGAGATTTTATAAAATTCCAACGTTCTTGTACCTGTTGGTTATTGTAAGCCGGACAAGCAATCAACTTATGATTTTTAGAATTACAATATGGGCAATACCAATTTGGTTTATTGGATTGAGCTGAGAGAACATATTTATTTTGATTAAACGTATACGGAGAGCGGCGAGAGGTAGTTTGTGGTTGATTACGCGGTGAACTATGTAACTTGGGCGGATTAGTAGAAGCTGGTGGAGAGTTGGCCTACTCTGTCTCAACACCCCGAACGTATTCTTCTAAGAAGGTTAAAAGATCGGCCAGTGTCGGTAGAGCAGAACATGATCCGAATTTACGCTCGAATAGTGTGCGGAGTTCATCCTTTAGCTTTCGCACTACAATGGACACGAACACATAGTCGCTATCCTTCATGGGCAGATCAAGATTGACGAGTGCTGACTGACCTGAGACCAAAGCGGTGAGGAAGAGCGTACGGATATCCGATCGCGAGTGGATAGACAGTAGATATCTACAAATCGCTCTATTAATATGCGACGGTTTTCGTATCTTTTGGAAAGTATGTCGATAGCAACGGAATAGTTCTCATTGATAATCTTTAAATAAGCGATCATTTGCAGCGCCTCTCCTGTTAGGTATGAAAAAAGATAGTGAAGTTTGACGGCATCAGAGAGCTTCGCCATGTGGTCAGTTAAGCTGCGAAATATCGCTATAAATGACGGCCAGTCTTCAACTTTTGAGCTGAATTTCGGGAGTTCAATTTTGGGTAGAACTGTAGCTGGTGGAGTAGTATTAGAAGAACGATTACGTGCCATTGATGGTATCACTTCATGGAATACGAGAATTTGATCATAATTTTCACGCGCAGTTTCATACGCAGTCGTATAGGAAGCCTCGATTTTATCGGATAAATCCTTCTCATCGAGAATTCCGAAATATATAGTTTCTAATTTGGCCATAATTGCTTCGATATTGCGATACCATGCGATGAAGTCTTCGCACTTATATTTATCATAGTTTTCCGCGCCGACTGTTGCAGCAATATCTTTGAGAAGACTAATTGCTTTGACAGACTCTCTAAAGATTGCCGCTTGAGATTTTAAAGGCATTGTATGAAAGTGTCGCTTAAAATATAGACTTGAGCTGAGAAAATGGACACGGACACTCTCAGATAAAAAGGAATTCTAATAAGAAACGAGTCACTACTTATGTGGAAAACAAGAAATCAATTTGTTGTAAAATAAAGCTAAACTCGTATACAGTTCTTGGTACCTACTGATAATGCACGAATAGAAATAGGAATGTGAGCAAAAAAATTATCCTAACTATCGACCCTAAATATGGCCAGCAAAAAAAGGGTCACGCTAAGTATTTTATAAACAAAAACACAAGGCCGCAGATTAGATGCACAACTATGCACTTGAGTTCTCAGAAACAAATAATGACGCAATATGTATGTATTTAAAATGTCGACGATTTATAACTGAATTGACCAAGTAGATATACAACGCAAAAGTGGGTGAACGTAGGAGTCAAGGACGACCAAGACACTCGTTCCATGACCAAATAGAACGTGTTCTAGAGGGAGGTGATGTTAGGAGCGTCAAAAGAGAAGATTGTGAGATTGTGTGTGTGAAGGGAAAGAGATATGAAAGTCAACTAAGCCAGTGAGGTGTATAAGAATCGTGCCTTATGGCGCTCTGTTATTTCTGCCTAACCCGCAAGCCATTTGGCGTGAAGTTAAGTATGTATGTTTATACATACTTATATATATTTAACTTCACGCCAAATCCCATAATAACAAGTAGGTATTTCAGCCAATTTTACGACGCCACATTTTTTCCTTATTTGTTTTTTAAACCAATAGAAAATCTATACTATAATTGGTTAGTCTAGTCAATTAGTGTTAATAATTATCTCCATATGGACTTCGTAATAAACGTAAGCATACAATATATATTATGTGCTCTCCGTTGGTCCGTTTGAAACAAAAATAATCTTGAACGGTAATTTCTACAAAACAAAAATCTTCACATGTTAAATTTGATATAGAGTTTGTTTGCTATATCCAGTTAATGGAAGTAATTAATAATAATTATGACATTCCTAACCTTCTCATACATATACACTACTTGACCAAGCAAATGTTGTCTAGTCAAAAAAATTAAGTTTGTGATAATCAAATTAAAAATAGGAGTTGAGAAAAAATAACGTGAGCATTCCTTGCCTTTATATCTGGCTTATATGGATCTAAACAATGACTTTGACACAGTCAGTCGGCAGGGCCTCTATAATATACTCGCGCACATAGGGTGTCCACTCACCCTGTTATCGCTGATAAAATCTTTTCATGAGAACATGCGTGGATCAGTAATCGTTGACGGTGATATATCTGCATATTTCGGCGTAAACCGTGGCATGAGACAGAGCCCCAAATACTCTTTGGTGTGATCTTCTCGGCTCTACTACTTGTGGCCTTTAAAGACTGCGTAGTGTATCTGCATATGAGGTAGGACGGAAGCCTTTTTAACATTCAACTGATATATTCGAAAAGAGAACGGGATGAAGTCATGGTCCGCGAACTTTTATATGCTGATGACTCTGCACTTATTGCCAACTCGGAAGAGGATTTGCAGGCCTTCGTGTCAAGGTTTGGATATGCCTGCTGGCTATTCTCGATGAGTGTCATCGTGAAAAAGACTTAAGTTATGACGCAGGGCATGGATGTCCTGCCGAATATCTAACTGGACGTCACTGTACTCCAAGTTGTAGATAGCTTCTGCTACCTTGGCTCCACCACAGAAAACAACTTGTCAAACGGCAAGGAACTGGACTCGCATTTTCACATCAGTAACAGCATTTGGCAAACTTACTAACCGCGTTTAGAACAACAGCCAACTTACCCTTACCACCAACATAAATCGTGTATTAGACCTGCGTACTTAGCACTCTGCTGCTCACTCTTCCTCGGAAACGTGGACTACATATCCCAAACAAAAACGTCGTCTCAACGCGTTCCACATGCGGTGCCTAAGATCCATATCGGGCGTAACCTGCCAGTGTCAGTTTGGCCATGTACCACGCATGGATTCCTAAAGATTGCCGCGTGAGGTCATGTTTGGGCAGATTGCTAATGTGAGGAACTGGTCTCCTCATGTTGAGATACAACTATTGCTGCAACTGAGATATGGATGCTTTCCGAAATGCAAATTCAGGCACTGCAACAATCACCTGACAAGATGTAGTGGCCAATCATGAACATTCTGAATCCAATATTGCGGAAGAGATATTTTTAATGCATTTTTACAATATGGGTATCAAAACCTTGTTAGAGTAATTAAAGAAATAATGTGACGTCATTCTAAATCCAATATTGTGGATCATCCAAGATAGTGGATCATCCAAGATAGAGTCATAGTTATTTTTAATGCACTTCTGTAAAATGGCTTCCGTAATATGGTGGTATAGACATTTTATGCACTTCTACAATACGGATATCAAATGAAAATGCTTGTTGAGAGTAGCTCAAAAAATAATGTGACGTCGTTCTAAATCCAATAAAGCAGATTATTTAAGATATAGGCAAAGTTATTTTTAATAGTAATTGGTTACTTCATTACTTCCCAGTATCAAGCAAGGCCAGCCTTACCTACTGATGCTCTGAAGTCACTTTGTACAAATAGCACAATGACTTAAACATGTACAGTAAGTCATATAGTAGGGGAGCCCACGATGCTAAATGGGGATTTACTCGAGCGTCTTAGAGACCTATTGGGTTGCAAAGCTTAGATGATAAGAAGAAAAAAATGTTATATGATATATACCTATACATCGGTGGGAGAAGCGGCTATAGATTTTTAAATATGTAAAAAAAAAACTGTTGCATGGACATCCTCGAGCGCGTCAGATATTGATAGCATCAATGCCCTACGTATTTTTAATAATGTACGTTTGTTAATCTGATCGTTTGCATGATGCGGGTGGTTGTATGTAAGGGTTGAAAATGAAAAAAAAAAAATCGAGCGCGTCAGATTTTCTAAGGTAGTGTTAAGTGCATCAAAAAAAAGCTCTCCATTCACTAATCTGACGATTTCGATGGGACGCAAACTCGCAGCTATTGTCATAATGTGCAATTAAAAATTCGTCATTTTGAAATTGAGCGGGATCACGGTTCAAACGGCCTAAAATTATTCTTGGAGATCCCGGTTCGAAAGGCCAAAATGAGCGGGATCCCTTTTCAAAGGCCTCAAATGAACGGGATAGCTCTCTATCGCTGGGTTGCCAAGGTTTTAAATTGAAGTAAGAGGGCACGTTGGTAACTATTTATTTCAGTCGTAACTTTCTACTGGATAGCATATATAATATAATATAAACTATTAACTATTATAACCCGTAAACTATAACTAAGCTCCTTTATTCTATTTTATTGTAATAGCAGCCGCCCCGTAATAACTTGTATGTACTGGGCGGCTCGGTGTAACAAAGAAGAAGACAAAGAAGAAGACCTCGATCTTTCGATCGGTTTATTTACACACACACACACACACACACACACACATACATACAGACATAAAATTTTAAAATTAGCGGGAAAACAAAAATTTTTTTTTTAAATCATTGAACTTAATTAATTGAAAAGCTCAGGAAAGGAATAGAAACGCGGAGAAGGAAATGTAGGCATCACGCAGCTGCACACATTTTACTCTATCGACGAATTTTTGATATTTCGGCTTGCGGAAATCGTCAGATTATATATTTTTCATTATTCTTGAATTATTTCATTCAAATTAAAAAAAATTTAGCTACGCTCGAGAATGTTGAAATGACGTTTTTTTTACAACTTTGTTGCCCTCCCCTTTTTTACATCACTCTCAAATTGTCAGATTAGTGGAATATACACTTTTTAGGATGTAATTAGCTCACCCTACCTTAATCTGACGCGCTAGAGAATTTCTAATGGTCAATTCTTTTTTACTAATCTGATCCTGTATCCTTCACGGGCGGCCTTATATATAGGCCTCATGTTTTGTGGAGGTACATAACCGGGTACAAGGTACGAGTATCCCCCTGTATATTAATGTGCCGTGCTTTAGTAAATCACGAAATCCCTTCCTGGGCTCCCCTACTAATACATTTGATCGCTATTTATATAATTAGTACAGTCATTTAGTATTTTTACCTGGAAAGTTTTCCGGGAGTTTTGAAATTTGGCAATTTTACAGATTTTGGTATGCTCTTGCCAAATTTCAACTTTGCCACCTCGTAAAAATGGCGCCCAAAAGCAGTTTTTTGATAATAACTCCTTTCTGGCGCATTTTACAGGAAAACATATTTATTCTAAATAAAAAGAGAGAAAATTTCCTACAATTTATGTCTGAACCTTTTCTTTCCTAAAATCAATAGTTTCGGCGTAGGAGCGCCGTAAAGTGTAATTCAATACACGTTTCAAATGCTCAATTGTCATATCTGACCACATACCACACTAAAATTTGTCAGAACGTTTAATTGTGAAATACCCTTTCCTTGTAAATAGTTCATACTCTTCAGCTGTCATTCTTTGTTTCAAATGAAGCATGTCTTGCAAATATAAATGACAAGATTTAGAAAATAAGAAATGACCACTGGCATATAAAATAAGGTACCTATCATTTTCTGCACAGTGTCAAGATGTAAATTCCAGTTGCCCATTCTCTCCGCTGCAATGAATTGTTTTACAAGTGTAACCATCCGAAAATATTGCACCCATAATTTCGCTGTAGCACCACGTTGTTCAAATTTATTCAATTCATTCGCAAATTTATCAGCAAGTTCTTTGCAACATTCTTCCTGGTCCGCCTCAAGTACCACTGACCTGTCGAAATTATATAACATTCTGTCTAATTCTGCACTGAGATCAAGTGTCAAATCAATAAATTGTAGGACAATTTTAGCAATAGCAAGATGAGTCAGCATGTGTGCTCTTACTGCGCGTGAATACGCATGTCCTACCATTTTTTTTTCAATTGAATTTAGTCCATAAATAGTGTTAAAGAGCTCTTTTAATCCACTTCCGTTCATTATGTATTGTATCCGATAGATCCCATGAACGACATTAACAAATGGAATCCACCGAGTCTTATGACAGTATTATTCAATTTGGAATTCTCATCATATGAAGAAATGATTTCCCGCGCCTTAAAATATAAGGGCTGGTCAAAAGTGACGAAACAAGTATGCTGATGTAATGACTCACATTTTTCACGAGCAAATAACAGCAGTCAAAATTGTGTCACCCAATAAATGATTTTTCAAAGGGCAGTTCTGCTGTCGCTTGTTCCATGAATCCACTCCATCCAGGTATGTTAGGCAGGTCAACCGATTTTCCATATAGCCATAATAAGTCGGAAATTGATGGTGTAATATCCGTCGCAACCGCACGAATGCTACCAAGATCTTGAATCTTTACTGTTTTCAAGCCCGTATCGTTTTTCTTCGTAAATGTTTTTAATTCAATGGCACCAAAAGTACCTACAACTTTTGCAGACGGCATTAGCTTTAATTGTTCAATATTTTGGTCAGGAGCAATCGCACTTTTAGGTGTTATACAATGGATACCACCCATAGCATAAAAAGTGTCGTGCCCATCTAATGTCTGCGTGTTGAAATCGGCGTTATCGAAAACAAACTGTGAAAACGATTGATCATCGATATTCAATGGCGACCGCATTATAACTGAAACTTCGAACAACATTGCTTCAGTGTAAGAAGAGCAAAATCCGAGAGATGATAAAGTATCTATCAATCGTTGATTTAAGTAATATTACACGTTGGTGTGGATATATAATGGTTTCGGTGCTCGTACGCCGAAATTATTGATTTTAGGAAAGAAAAGGCTAAGACATAAATTGTAGGAAATTTTCTCTACTTTTATTTTGAATAAATATGTTTTCCTGTAAAATGCGCCAGAAAGGAGTTATTATCAAAAAACTGCTTTTGGGCGCCATTCTTTCAATATGGCGGCGCGAGCGGCAGCCATACGAGGTGGCAAAGTTGAAATTTGGAAAGAGCTTACCAAAATCTATAAAATTGCCAAATTTCAAAACTCCCGGAAATCTTTCCAGGTAACCTCTATTTTTTCGACCAAATGACTGTACTAAATAGCCAAGAAAATAAATAATAAAATTCTAGTAATTTTTTAACTAATTTTCTGCAAGTTGTGTGTGTGTTAGGGCTACTATTGAATCTTGGAAATAAATCCATAAATTTATAGCGCATAGACAATATTTACAAATGTTATAGAAACGGTATTATTAAAAAAAATAAAACAACTTTATTAGTACTTATTGTCCATAAAAGTATCTAACAGGTAATAAATACTTCTTGGTTGTTAAGTATCAGTAACTAGTGTAAAGGCGCGAAAAGTTGTTTTTTTTTTAAACGTACTCAACTAATTGTTACCATTGTAAGTAACGCTATACAGTCCCCGCGTGGTCTGACGCTCGTAGTTGCGTTCCGGTAACCGAGTGGGCTAGAGTATATTAATAAACCAGTCACACGCGGCTCCTTATGATTGATTATTCAAAATGATCTCAGTGTTTATAATATTGTGTTTGATATCGTTGACACTCTACGGGTATCTGTCTACATTGAAACCGAAGAATTACCCACCAGGTAAGTTTTTAATACTACTGTATCAATTAAATGACAATCTAAGATTTAGTTTCGTTTCCGTTGGAGTTCTAGAGACGATTTGCAGAGCAGATCAGATTGCAGTAAGAGACATAGACACAGATAGGAATCGATTATGGAAAATTAAATAAGATTGTGTCCACTTTTAGTGATAGTTGTTAGTTAACTATTTATTATGACATGAATAATTATATTAATAATAAGTTCCGTTATTAACAAATTCTTAGACTATCTTGGGAAGTATTATATAATATTCATCAAGATGACATATAATAAATTTTACGGGAACTTAATTGTTTGTGACAAAAAAAAAATATCGAGAATTCATAAATATATTTAAATGTAATACATAAATAATACATAGATTGTCATTTTTTTTTAAATATTTATTTATTAGAAAATAGTTAGTTCAATGTGAACATTTTAACAAAACAATCGCAGTATACATAATTTATTAAAAAAAAAACGTACGCTACACTATACATTTTAAAATTCACTATAAGATACTTTAACAAAAAGAACGTGGTGTATTATATATTTTAACTACCTGACTCAAAGTGGCAGAAGTCGAATGTCTGAACAACGAAACCATTACCTATTGTATGCATAATTACTGAAACAAGTTAGTTAATTATTATGGATAAAAACAACATTTATGTCATTAAAAATATAATATGAATTAGTTGTTATTCTTTCAGTGAGTCATTGATATGATTTAAATTAGGCAAGTTCCGTTTCCCGGCATTAGCCATAAAAAAAAATATTAAACAGTTTTTTAATGTTTTATAATATGGGCCTAGTACTATTTCATAAAATGTTAAATACTTTACGTAAAATTCAAGACATTCTTGAATATTTTATAACGTCGATTCACCAAATATTTTGCCAAATCATGTTATCAATATATCTAACATTCAGTTGAGTATGTTTTTTTAGATTACTGCAAAATGTCATTATTTGTATTATTATGTGTGTTATGTGTTTAGAGAATATTTTTTTCCATCATCGGTAAAATTAAAATATTTCATCAAGTGATCATACTGATATCGGTAGTGAAAATATAGTTAATATAGAAAATATTCAATCTATAAGCCAATTTTCATCTTATTCTGCAAACCCATAGTCGGAAAATAAGCAAACATGAAAATTATTGCATTTTTATTATAACAAGACACTCATAATGATGTCCTTTTAATGAAACAAGAAAAATATGGCTAGTCGATAAATCACTTCAGAGACTTGTAAAATATTCAATTTAAATCACGCTTTTAATATGCAAGGGTCCAGACAGCATTAGTAGTAGGCAGCCTCATATTAATATAATGAATACATATAGACATCATATATAGCAAGCCGAGTGCAATGTCAGACAATGATAATAAATTAATAATTAATTCACAATTGCAAATAAATTAAAACAATTATTGTTTATTGTTACTTATTATTTAAGGAGAGCTCCTTACATACTTTTTTTATATTTAATAGTTTCGTTTCATTAGGATTTAGCTGACCCGGCGAACTTTTGTACCGCATCAAAATTAAAAACATGAGTAAAATTTGGATATGAAAAGATCAATTTGGGATATTTATCGGCACGCGTCACAACTGCTATGTCCCGCTATGTTAATACTTTATTATCTTCGTAGATATTCGTTTAAATTACATGCTGTACAGAGCCTTATTGATCTATCTATATTATAAGCACAATCTATTTATGACACTTAACTGGACGAAAATTAATGCTGTTATGTTTAAAATCGCTTCGTAAATAAGCCATTATTTTACGTTAACAGGTAAGAAGTAAAAATAGTCATTGTGGTTTATCCCTAAGAGATAGACATATGCGATCGCGGACTTTTTTGTAGACCTTTTGAAAGTGTATAATAATGTTGCATATTATTTCGATCTGTCACTTAGTGTTCAGCCAGCGTTTGCAATTAAAGTGCCTAATCTCGAAAATTCCTTTTTTTATTTATTAAATTATACATGAATTATAGATCAAAACCATCCCGTTGACACCCTCTATGTATTTAAAATAAATTAAAAGCAAAAATCCTTTTTAAAGAAGCTTTTATTTAAGCGCTCTAAAAATAAGAAAATAATATTTCCTTAAAAATTTCAAGTATCAACTTAGAGCTTCAGTATGTACAATTTATATAATAATAAAAGCTTGTCGCGCGAGTTGTAAATAAACTGTACTAATTTTATAATGTCAAATCAAATCAAAATAGCTTTATTTTTTTGGGTCTTAACACAGTTAAATATAGTCCGTAAATACAAATATTTAACTCATATTTATATTTTTATATTTAAAGCATAACATATTAAAACACTAGCGCTTGAAAAAATTGCCTCCTTGGAACAAAAACGCACGGACGATTCTGAGTGTAAGGTTGTTATGAGAATAAATGGGCAAAACACTCATGTAAATTAATCTACTAACTTTACTATATTATCTATTGCAATTTCATTACTTACTGATAAGGAGTCAAACCTCGCGACAAGCTTTTATTATTATATAAATTGTACATACTGAGGCTCTAAGGTGATACTTGAAATTTTTAAGGAAATATTGTTTTCTTATTTTTAGAGCGCTTAAATAAAAGCTTCTTTAAAAAGGATTTTTGCTTTTAATTTATTTTCTTATTTTTAGTTATAGCTGGCTAGGTTGGTGTCATTTCATTCAACGCATCATTATTGCATGTTAGTTTACCGTCTAATTTCAAACAGTCCAGCTAAAATTGAATAAGGCTATCATCTTATTCAATTTTAGCTTAGAGCTTTCTTTTCCATTTAATCGGAATGATGATTTTTAATTCATAGCCATATTGTAGAAATGCATCAAAAATATGTATGCCGCCATCATGGATGGTCCACCGAATTGTATTTAGAATGACGTCACATTATTTTTCGAGTTATTCTCAACAAGCCCTTTCATTTGATACCCATATTGTAGAAATGCATTAAAAAACTGTTCCTCTATCTTGGATGATTCGTTATATTGGATTTAGAATGACGTCACATTATTTTTTCAGTTACTCTCAATGAGCCCTATCATTATAGTTACTGTTAACAAGCCCTTTCATTTGATACCCATATTGTAGATACGCAAATATTTTTCCCGCCATATTGCATTTGGAATGACGTCATATTTTTTTTCGAGTTACTATTAAAAAGCCCTTTCATTTGATACACATATTGTAGAAATCCATTAAAAAAAACAGTTCCTCTATCTTGGATGATCCGCCATATTGGATTTAGAATGACGTCACATTATTTTTTCAGTTATTCTCAATGAGCCCTTTCATTTGATATCCATATTGTACAGAAGCTTAAACTATGTTTTCCTTCATCTTGGATATTCCACCATATTGGATTTAGTATGACGTCATATTATTTTTTGAGTTACACTCAATAAGCCCCTTCATTTGATACCCATATTGCAGAAATGCATTCAAAATATTCATTCCTCCATCTTGGGTGGTCCGCCATATTGGATATAGAATAATGTCACACATCATATACATGCATTGTCATCCAAAGTAAACGTGTATACAAAAATTCAGCTCAATCGGTTGAAGATATCTACTTCAAATTTGAGTTGCAAGATTCCACCGAACATACATACTTACATACATACATACATACATACAGTGCAAGCTAAATAAAAGCTTTTAAAAACCGCATCGAAATCCGTTGCGTAGGTTCAAGTATATAAGCATATAAGGGGACAGACAGCAGGAAGCGACTTTATTTTATACTATGTAATGATATTCTGGACTAAAATTTGTTAATTAATACATATTAATTAACAAATTTTAGTCCAGAATATCATCTATAAATATATTGCATAACAAATTTTAATATATACATACATATGTATATATTAAAATTTGTTATGCAATATATTTGTTGACTTATACATTCCGTTTCATCAAAAAACATAATAAAATAAATAAAATAAAATAAAATAAAATAAAATAGCCTTTTATTCAGACCTTCCTTAACTATAGGTTACATATATTATATAGAAGTTCATATTGTATTTTTTTCTTATATAATAGAAACCTTTAATTTTGACAACTCTGGTATTACTCTTACATCTGTTTTCCTTCTGGCAAAGGCCTTCTCCAACATTCCCTAGTTTTCTCTGTCCCTTGCGGCTCTTGTCCATGTTTTACCAGCTATTTTGATAATCTCATCCACCCATCTCTTAAATTGCCGTCCTCTCTTCCTTTTCATACCCCTAGGATACCAAATTGTACCTCTCTGACTCCATTTGTCTTTTCCTCTCATCATATGACCTGTCCATTTCCATTTTAATTTCCTTATTTTTACTGTTTTTACTGATATCTACTAGGCGTTTTCTGTCTTTTCTTCTTATACTAATTATACTACGCTCCATTGAGTGTTGACAAACTATGACCTTTGTCTTTTCGGTGTTAAAAGTTACAAGTTGAAATTACCAAATTTTAACTTGGGAAATAAAAAAAAGTCAGACGGAGCCATATCAGGTGAATAGGGTGCTTGGTCGAGAACGTTTGTTGAATTTTTCGCTAAAAACTCTTTCACTATAATCTGGACGTTTTCGGCGGATACTCTAACGCAAACGCTTCATGACGCCTAAATAATATTCTTTATTCACTGTTTCTCCCTCTGGAAGGAATTCGGAGTGAACCACACCACGGTAGTCAAAAAAAACTGTCAGCATCACCTTGATTTTGGTGCGACTTTGCCGCGGTTTTTTGGGTTTCGGCTCGTTTTCGAGACGCCATTCTGAAGACTGTTGGCTTGTTTGCATGTCATACCCATAAACCCATGTCTCGTCGCCAGTTATTATACGTTTCATAAAGGTCGGATCCATAGAAGCTCGGGAAACCATGTCTTCAGCGACATGCTTTCGCTGCCCTTTTTGAACAAAATTGGAAACTCTTTTGGAACTAGTCGAGCGGCGACGCGTTTCATGCCTAAAATGTCAATGAGAATATTGTGGACGGACTTAAAAGATATGTTCACCTCACTAGCCAACTCTCTCAGACTCATACGTCGATTTTCGAGCACTAGCTTCTTGATTCTGTCGATGTTTTCTTTGGTCGTAGCGGTTGAAGGTCTACCAGAACGAGGCAAGTCTACTACTACTTCTCGGCCTTCTTTAAAAGCCTTATACCATTCTTATGCCCTTGTTTTCGATATACATGATTCGCCGTAGGTATTTCGCAACATTTTTAGTGATTCACCACATGAAATATCATTAGAAACACAAAATTTAAGGCACACTCTTTGTTCAACAATATTTTCCATTGTAAAAATCGCCGAGGACTCAAAACTATGACCAACAAAAAGTTTAGTTTAAAACAAATTAAATGACAGATCCCGTTCAAATTTTGCGGGCTAAATCAGTACAGTGCTACCAACATGCAGTAAAAAATTTAGAACGACCTCTTTTACGCGGGTCTCTTTATTGACATATGCCCGATACTTTTTACACAGAGTAGTATCACGAGGTCGTCAGCAAATCTGAGATGTGTGAGGTGAGCACCATCCAAGATATATATATCCATAACTTCCCCAATTAAGATTCCTGAAAATATTTTCCAGGACTGCCGAAAAAAGCTTTGGAGATAAGGGATCCCCTTGACGTACTACTCCTCACATTATTTTTATGCCCGCATACGCTGTATGCGGGCTTTGCTGATATTGTATACATTTCGAATAATTCTTATAAATTTGTGCTCTACTCCCTGGTTCTTCAGTGCCTCCCAAATGGAAAAATGATGCAGCGAATCGAAGGCTTTGCTATAATCAACAAATGCGCAGTATAGCGGTACATCATACTCCTTGTATTTTTCGATTATTTATTTGAGTGTATGAATGTGGTCCAGAACTGAGAAGTCACTTCTAAAACCCGCCTGTTCCATAGGTTGGTTTTCGTCTGAGTTTAGAAAATGTTTTATAGATGTTAGACATCAAACTTATTGGTCTGTAATTATTTATATTGGTTTTGTCGCCTTTTTTGAATAACAGGATGATGTCTGAGATTGTCCATTGTATTGTTTCTGTACTAATGATGTGATTAAAGATATTGACTAGAATGGGCGCAATTATTTCCTTTGCATATATTAGTATTTCATTTGTAAACCCATCAGGACCTGGTGCTTTGTCTTTCTACTTCTCTCAAGGTAATTGGTAGCACCATAGCATTGTATTCTAGCTCTGGGCAGATGGTATTTGGATTTTATTGAGTGTATAAGTTTGTGTAAAAGTCAGTTGCAATTTGCATTATATCTGTTCTTCTATAGTATCTCTTTGTATAGTCTTTATTTTCTATATTTTTAAGTTTTGTCATCCATTCCTTACTGTAACATAGCTTTTTCCATGCTTTTCTTATTGCACCTGTTTGTATCACATGTTTTTCAATTGTTCTGAGTTGATGTTGCTTCTTGTCTTTCCTGATATTTTTCCTGATTTGCTTGCTAAGTTCGCCTATTTTTTTCCTACTGGCTTTGGTTGGTTTTGTACTTATTAGATTAATCCGTTCTTGTAATAAGATCTTTGTTGTTTCAGATATATATTTGGTCCTTCTTTTTTTCTCTTGAGTGCTCTTGGTGATTGATAATTTTAACTTGTTTTCAAAGTAGTTGTATTGTTCAAGGACACCTAAATTTAATGTTTCAGAATTAAAATCTTTGAAGTAATTTTCTAGCAATGATTTCATTTTTCCCAAGGATTCTTCATCTTCAATTTTCGTGGGCAGCCAAAGATGTGGTCTTGGTTTTTGGTGGGTTTGATTTTCAGTTCTGCTCTGACCATTCTATGATTAGTGTTGAAATTAAACTTGTTCAGTATACTAATATTTTTGAAGTTGTTCGGGCTATTTGTGAGAATGAAATCAATCTCGTTAGTGTATCTACCATCTGGAGATATCCATGTCCACTTCTTAGGTTTTTTCTTGAAAATGCTATTCAGAACTGTTAACTTGTGTTGGAATGCCAAGTTTATAAGTCTTTCACGATTTTTTGCTCCGTTTCCCTTTGCTACGATTCGCAATAATAGTTTCTTCGCCATACTGCCGAGATCCAATTTGGGCATTGAAGTCACCCATTATAACTAGATTTTTGTGAACATGATTTTGGATACTGTTGTTTAGGTTTTCATAGAATTTTTCAACATCTTCAATTCTTACATTCTCAGTTGGTGAATATACTTGAATAATGGTGAAATTATCCTTATAGTTTGTGACATTCAAGTTTAGGATAGCTATGCGTTCTGATACTCCAATTATTTCTTCCACTTGTGCTCTCAGATGCTTTTTAATTATAAACCCCACTCCATGTTGTCCTTGGGGTTTCCCACAGTAGTAGAATAGAAAGTTATCCCATTCTTCTAGTTTATCCCCTACTCTTCTAACCTCACTGAGGCCTAAAACATCCCAGTTTATATGTTGGAGTGCAGCTTCTAGTTCAACTAAATTTTCATCGCGTCTCAGAGTAAGCACATTCAATGTTGCTATATTAACTATTTGTTCCGTTTTTATTTTGTTTGATGTGGTTGCTTTTTCCTTTATTTTCTTGCTTTGTTTATGTTCTTTTCCATGAGTTGGAGGGTGGTGGTCTTTAACCCCCACGGTGACCAGCCGGCTTGGGGATTTTAATTTGTTGGTGGCTTGTTTTATGTTTGCAAAATTTTTAACTTTAAATAATTCCGGTTTTCCAGTGTTGTCTGCTAATTCCTATTTTTAATAATCATTTTTTGGTGAGAGAGCATAAGAACTCTCTCTCATGAGGTCAAAGACCTTTTTCTCTAGTTCTTGTGTTTTGTTAACTTTGAGGGGTCTTTGTGTTGTTCTATCCTTAGAAGATTGAGACTCCAAGTTATTCTCAGGAGAAGTAATAAGGAGCCTTTTTTTCAAGGCGACCTTGTGTTGTTTTACTATAAGTTTATCATGATTCAAGTATGCAATATGACCCTTTTCTCTTTCCTTTATTAGTTCACCTCTGAGACTGTTGCGTTTAGCTAAAACCTCTTTCGAGTAATCTTCATTAATGTAAAGACCTTTAGATAACTTCTTTTTAGACTTGAAAATCTCATTTCTTTTCCAAATAGCCATAAATGTTAATAGTACCGGCCTTGTTTTGTTTTCCTCATATTTTCCAAGTCTCTGTACATTTGATAGCATGTCCTGGGTTAGATCATACCCCAATTCAACACTTAACTTTTCGCAAATACGCGATAACATTTCATGATTTGTCATTTTCTCTTCTTTCCAGCCATAAAGCATTAAATTATTGCGTTTTGAATTGTTTTCTAAGTTACCCACTTTCGTTACTTTTTCTCTCAGTTTTTTATTTTCGATCTGCAGAGGCTCTATTTGTGCTTCAATTATGGAAATCCTGCTTATGAGGATCTCTGTTTGCTTGTTTATGTGATCTCTCAATTTATCATAAAGTTCATTGGTATTCATTTTTAGGTTATACTGAATGACTTGTCACTTGCAACTTAACCCAACTTTTCGTTTGGAAATACGATAATAATTTATTCCAATAAGTCTTTATATTTCAATTTCAACAGTAGTTTCTCACTTTTACTTCGTTTATATTGTAAATAGCCACTTTGAGCACTATTTTTTGCACTTTAACTATTTATTTCGATAAAAATTTACAGCAGTAATTTTAAGCGATGTTCCTTGTTTGACAACCGGAACGAAGAACATTTCATATCAATCATCAAAAAACATATTGGTGAATAAATAAACAAACATACAAATAAACAGATACATAAATTCACACCAAGCTGAAAAATATGACTAAAAGTAAAATTCTAAAGGTATCATTTGCCTGTATGGAATGGTTTTTTTTATTCAAGGTAAAAAAGTAGTTTTGCGTTTATAAGTATGAGAATGTTTGAGAGCTATTTCACACAGAAAATTATGCTACGCCATCAACAAATGGAGCAAAGAAGTCAAACTCAGGCTACTGGAACTCTTTCAATATTAAATAGTTATGTTAGCGATGCGATGGTTTTTGGTTACTATATTATCATGGTAGAAACAATAAAGGCAACATTCTTTGTATAAAATAAGAAGAAAAGAAAAGAGTTATGAAAGTAACCGGAGCGAGTGAGGTGTGTAAGGTCACCCGCACACGGTGCCACAACCACAAAACACCGCCACTGGCATATTTCTTGTAATTTTCAAACATCGCCGCACACTGTTGGCGCCGGTGGTAGCCACATGCTAAAAATTGGCGTTTACTGGCCGGTGCGGGCCACAAGAAGCAAGCAATATGCCGGAGTGGCGGCGTTTTGTGTTTGTGGTCAGTGGCCCGTGTGCGGGTGCACTAAGTATCGTGCCTTACGGCGCTCCGTTCTCTCTGCCTACCCCGCAAGGGATTTAGCGTAAAGTTATGTATTCTTTATATTGGAGACAATAACTTAAAAATATTTAAGAGAGACATTTTGTCGTCCCAATGTGTTAAAAGTTCATTTTTTAAACTAATACCACGATCGCTCACAAAATCGACATAAGTATCTGTCTTATCTGAAATTATACCTCATTATTTAATCTTAGAGGCTAGAGACGCAACTCTGACCCTGTCAGTGTTGCAGGTATCCATGTAACAATAACCATGTGGTTTCCAGCCGACCGTATGAGGTTCACCTAAAACTATGATTGAAGGTTTGTTTCATTAAACTCTGATTTTTCTGCAAAAGCTGTCTTTAATAGAAAACATGTGGAACTGCTGACAACAAGTAGTAAGTAATATAAAAACATATCGGATCTGTATGTCACGCTATTATCTTCTCTGTAATAAGAGGTCTCTATAGTTTCTAAACAGTTTCTACCTCCCTTTTTACGTAGAATAATGGCTAAGCGAAGCGATTTTAAACACTACAGCATTAATTTTCATGCAGTTAAGTGTGTTAAATAAATTGTGCTTTTAATATAGATCAATATGGATCTTTACAGCATGTAATTTAAACGAATATTTTTGAAGATATTACAGTATTAACATAGCGGGACTTAGCAGTTGCGTCGCGCGTGCCGATAAATAGCACAAATTGAACTTTTTAATATCCAAATTTAACTCATTTAATACTTTTGATGCGGAAAAAAGTTCGCCGGGTCAGCTGGTATTACATAAGATAGACTCATATTCATATAGGAGTTTGAAGGGGTGTGTGGATATGAGCAGTGACAGAGCAGACAGGAAAAGAAGACAATGACAAATTGTGCCGATCCCAATTAAATAGGATAAATGCATAAATGATAATACAAATACATATGAAAGACCTCTTGATGCAGTGATTAAAAGTAAATAACTTTAGGGCAAATGTAAGCGCGTTTGATACCCGCTATGAATTAATGTAAGGTACTTAGGTATTCTTCTTTTCATATTTATTAAAAGTATTCATCAAAATAATTTATTTACTCAAATGTTTAACATAAATATTGTTTTTGTATCAAACCAGTACCAGTATCTCCAGTCGGATATCGACAACTGCTACGGTCTCCGGCAAGTGGCATATTTAGGCCAGATTAGCCGAGCTGCAGATAGTTACAATACGGCATATTTAATCTATAACATTTATAATATCAATCAAAACCACTTGTATTAATGCGATTAGTAGTAGCTATTGGGGCAGTAATATCATATGTATTTCTCAGATTTTCGCGAATCAAATTCATGACATTATAACAACCCTTCAGGACTATATACCGTTTATTATTCGTGAAAATGATCTCTGCAAAGAGTTCGCAACGTCGGGATATAAATAAAAATAAGTAATAAATAAACGCGATATAGTCCTGAAGGGTTGTTTTAATGCAGTAATATCAGTTAGCTAATTTATTTGTAAATCATTATCATCATTACATAGGATAAAATAGAGCTTTCGGCTGTCTGTCGCGTCATATGCTTATGTCTTTGAAACTAACGAACGTATTATGATGCGGTTTTTTAATAGATAGAGGGTGTCAACGGGGTGCTTTATATGTATGTATGATTCATGTATGATGTAGTAAAATAAGTGTAGATTTTCAAGATTTAGCACTTAAAATGTAAACGCTGTAAAAATACTTTTGAAGCGGAACAAAGTTCGCCGCGTTAGCAAGTGATTTTTTTTTTTAATTAATTTATTTATTTATTTATACATACAGCAACATCATGTAAAAAAAATAACATAGGTATTACAAATAGTTATTATCAATAGTAACCAGGATACAGTGAGCAGCTAGTACTTAATATAGGTAACCCTGTGCTATAAGTACCAGTATCCTTTCCAGTGATACAGAAATACATGTATACTACAATTAACACTACTTATAATAATCATTGAGTACAGTGGGAACATGTAAATAAACTAATACCAAAAAAAACATGTGAAACATAAATAAATAACAATAAATAAATACATAAATAACAATATTATTATTAAGTTAATACAATTTTTTATTAATAATATATTAAGTTCATAAATATTATTCTTTCATTACCGAATTATGCTTGAAACCTTTGGTTTTATTTAAATAATAATAAATTTTACCCAAGAAATCTACGAGATTATATTTTTGTACATGAAATAATATGTCTTCAAAACTCTACATGTGAACACCATCTTGCGGATATGCTGTTCAATAACTGCTTTCAAAGGAACTTTCACATCTGCGCAACGACTAACAACTTATGTGAACTTATATTTGACAAAGCTGCAGCTAGATGTCGTTATCAAAACTAAAAATGTTTTGACTATATGTCCATTCGTTTATTTTCTTTTGACATCTCACGCTTATGAATCACATTATTTTTTTTTGGCGAATAATCTACTGGTGTAATAACGTACTTTATTCATGGGTAACCCCCCCTTTAGTGAAGTCGAGTTAATACAGACCATTCAATTAACATTTAGGAATTTTAGTGGAGTACCGTAAGACATAAACACTGTAAAAGCTCGGAATCCAGTGACGATCAATGAATCTTCATACATATTTTTGGAATGTGTTTCTTTGTTAAATTTGTGTAACATTTGTATGGACGGAAATGGTGACTGGCTCTGGATTCTGAGGTGTACAGCCCTTCACTATTTATTAAAATAATATAAATATAATAGGTATAGCTATAAATTAAAAAGAAGTTATTTACCTAGCACATTGAAAGTTTTAACATGACGTAATATCTGGATATTTAACGTTTATTTCAATATAACTTCACTGACTATCTGTCTATAGTTAACTTCAAAATGTCGTTTTTATGACAGCGTGCGCGCGCATTTTAAAAATAACATAAAGCATAACATAACTTCACGCCTTTTTCTACCCGTAGGATTAGGGCAGCGGCTGTCTCGCCTTTATGTTATATGTCCCAAATGGAATAGGTGGCGAACCTATTGCCACACCGGGCACAAAGTTTTCAGTCATCGATATTTGTCACAAATAACTTCCGAAAATAATCGTAAAAATGTACTCTCATTATTTTTCCCAAACGCACTTATCATGAAGTTTAACTTCAAAAATCGTTTGGTTTTTTGGTCAAAGATGAGCCATGTTGTTAGTTGTTTTAGGATAATGAATTTGAAATAGAAATCAAAAATGTACAATATTAATAATAAAAGAAATGAAAACTTCATTGTAAATGGGTGATGCAGTTGTGACAGATTCGACGGCGTGCTTTTAGCCGAATCTCTCGGTAATCGTTGATGTAGTGCTTGAGCAGGTGGTTCTGATCCCAAAGCTAACATATGGAAGCGACAATTGGGTATAGCAGGGTGTGCATGAAATTAAGAAACACGAGTTCTAAATAAGGAGAAATTCGCAATATTTGCTGAGTGACCCTCGCTGACATGGCTTTCTTCTCGAATAGAAGGTTGTAAGGTAGGAAGTTAGAGTGAAAGAGAGTGCGTACGGACACTCTTTTTCGATCCAAGTTGGTTGGTTTGGACATGTAGAAGGACTTGATGATGCAAGATTGAATAAGCAGACAGAGTGTAAAAGCTGAAAGATGTAGGAGGATATATGTTTTATAACCAATAACTTGACGTGTTATTTAATGTCCCCGAGAGACTCTATTAAAGATAAATATTTTTTAATATATTAATATATTCCTGAGTAACTGACTTTAATCAAAAAATGATACAAACTAATTTAACTTAATTAACAAATACCATAACTTACTTGTTAATTAATTGGGATAGGGATGGGATAGGAGGGCAAACGAGCAGGCCTATCACCTGATGGTAAGAACCAACGCCGCCCATGGACACTAGCAATACATATAGTGTTACTGTTGCGTTGCCGACCTTTAAGGGAAAGGGGATAGGGTATGATGGGGAAGGGGGGTGGGCCTCCGGGTACCTCTCCCACCGAACGAAACGCGGCATGAGCCACTTTACGTTGATCTTCAGAGAGGTCGTGGTATTTCACCGATCGAGCCGGCCCATTCATGCAGCGAACTGATTGGCTCTACCCCTTTTAAACAACATTTACAAGTTCAGTTTATGGGTATAATATTCTTTATAAGGTCTTTTATATACAACCATTCTAAACATTTTCAATTCCCGATTTTCCAAAGCTTAAGAGGGGGCGTGTTGTATTGATCCATTATTGAACCTGGTCTCATGGCCTTCGTAATAACAACACGTAACAAAAATTTGCACGTTTCTATTTAAAAAAAAATATAGTCTCTATTTCTCAAAGAGATAAAAATCTTTCCATACCTTTGTGTATGGTACGATGGTGTGTGGTTTTCTATAGACGTAAACTTTTCTTTCATGTTTATAAATATTTTATAACACCTGGAATAGAAACTTAACGTACGCAACATAACATAACTTTACGCCTTTTTCTACCCAGAGGTCTAGGCAGCGGCTGTTAAGTCTTGACTCACCGTTATGTTTACGTCCCAAATGGAATAGGTTGCAAGCCATTGTCATGTCAGGCACAAAGTTTTTGTCATCTATCTAAATCACACTTACCTTCTGAAAATAATTTCGTAAAGTCTTTGTTTAGCCTGCATTTGAACCCGCAAAATCATCATTCTAAAGCGGGGTGTTCGACCACTGGACCACCGAGACTGTGTAAAGACTTCGGCTATATATAGTCTCAGTTTCAAAGGATTTCACACTTAAATGTACGTACTCTAACCAATTGGATTTTAGTTGCACTCTGGACGAATCAAAGTAACGTCATTCTCGCTGAGATATTATTTTGTAAGAGGTCACTATTACAGTCCACTTCGGATTCCAAATGCATTTATACGATTCTTTTTAAAGCAGTATCCTCATTCTTAATGCTCTTTTCTTGTTGTAGGTCCAGCATGGTTGCCATTTGTAGGAAGCGCACTTATTCTACAAAAGTTAACCAAAAAACACGGCTCAGAGTACGAAGCATTTTTGGAGTTATCAAAACAGTACTCTTCGAATGTTATCGGAATGAAGACCAGCTCTGAGCTATTGGTTGTTGTTTTCGGTGAGAAGAATGTGTCTCAAGTCTTCAATAGTGGAGATTTCGATGCAAGACCACAAAATTTCTTCGCCCAACTACGATGCCTTGGAAAGAAAAATATGGGTGATTAATATATTAATTATTTTGTACGCTTTGAAAAAAAATATATTTAACGCTGATATACATTTTAATTTTTCCTCATCAGGTATAACTTTTGCTAATGGAAATGTATGGAAAGAACAGCGTCAGTTCACATTGAAAAACTTGAAAAATGTCGGCTATGGTAAAACGGCAATGGAGAAAGAGATTCAAAATGAGTTGAGTCGAATATTGGAGTTCCTTAATAGTAACAGAAATAAATCTGTCAACATACTAACCTTACTTAGTGAATCTATCATGAATCTGTTGTGGATTTACGTTGCAGGTAAATAATTGTTATAAGTTAATTCTTGCCTTTTCTTTCAGAAATTTATGTAAAATATTTTTATTCAATATATTATCCGTCTTGACGTTATAATCGGGCCGTAAATCAGAGGTTCCTGCTACAGAGGTTAAAGTAATTGTCATTCAAACTTGGACAACCGAGACTATGACTATAAGTTATTAATAATCTATATATATATAAGAGATTTCCACCTATATATTGACTCATCACGATATCTCTGGAACCATAAGGCGTAGCGACTTGAAATTTGGTAGGATTATTCCTTTCGCCGAGTAGAGGTCAGCTAAGAACGGATTTTACGAAATTCCACCGACAAGGGGGGTTGCGGGGGTGTTAACAATGGAAAATTCCCATTTATAACCTATAGCTGCTATCGACTTCAAATTTGTCGAAGATATTGCAGTATTAACATAGCGGGGCAGCAGTTATTACTTTTGATGCGAAACAGAGTTCGCCGGGTCAGCTAGTTAACTTATAAATTAATAGTGCTATAGTAATAAAGCAGAAGTGAAACATTTTTTGCAGCAAACCTTCATATTTTTATTAGCTTTTTATTAGCTTCACCTGTATGTTTGTTTGTAGGTTTGTATGTTTGTATGTTTGTAGGTTTGTATGTTTGTTTGTAACCGACTTCTTTTTTAGTTTCCGGTGATTGCCACTAGATGGTGCGATTTGTGAACTATGAAAGTTCTAGACTAGAAAACCGAACTAAAAAATAGAAAATAAATAATAGTTTAAAAAAACTAAAAAACACGCTTTTTATAGAAAACCGAACTAAAAAATAGAAAAATAAAAAAAAATATTTTATTTTAAAAAAAGCGTGGGGTGCATGGTGTGAATAGTTATAAATATTTTATTGACAGATATGAGTAGAGTGATTATCATTTCGTTAATATCTAAAAAGCACCCCACGCTTTTTTTAAAATAAAATATTTTTTTTTATTTTTCTATTTTTTAGTTCGGTTTTCTATAAAAAGCGTGTTTTTTAGTTTTTTTAAACTATTATTTTATCAGTTATTTTATTATCTACCAGCACTACCATCCGCAATCGTCGAAAATTAATGTTTGTGTGATATGTTTCTGATAATAATACACAACAAAAGAAAAACTTACATAAAATATTTTTTGTATGTGTTTTTTAGTTATTAAAACCTTTTCCGTATGCGTATAAAAACATCGCCCAATCGTTTTGGCCAATTTGGCGTTCAGCAATTTTTATTTTTAGTTACTTAAATAACCTTTCTTAAATATAATAGTTGTAAGACAGTGTTTAACCACAAAAAAATTATAAATTAATAGAATTGCATGTCTTTTTCCAACAGGAGAACACATTCCAGTTGAAAAATTAAGACGCTTATTAGATTTATTCGCGCTTCGAGGACGCGCTTTCACAATGGCTGGAGGTCTGTTAAACCAGATTCCATGGTGCAGATACATCATACCCAAACTTAGTGGTTACAATTTAATAATGGGATTGAATCGGGATATAGTTGAAATAATAGAGGTTAGTAGCTTACTATCTTTCAGAGACGATAAAGCTAAACAGCATTTGGATAAATAATTAGTTTAGCTATCGTTAATTAGAAATCACCTTGAATTTGCAGTTTTAATACATACTGAATACATTGTTTTAACATATTATAATTGTGTTTTGTACTTGTTGACTTTGTATTTAGAGTTTTCTTTTTTTCTTGGAAATTCTAAGTATATTAAACACTATCTGGTAATTGTTCCTATCTTGATATTAAGTACACAAGAACAAAGTGATCTCAAAAGAACATACTCTTGAGTAATATTATCATTCGTTTACAATATAGACTAAAGTTTACTCAAAAATCTTTTATTCCTTCTCATGAAATAAAAGTAATTCATAAATTTTACTATATAGTTGTTAGCTGTAGGCCAAATCATATTTGCGTAAGATGAAATGTCTGTATTCTCGTTATTCTTTAAGTCTAATTCATTACATAACTATAGAATAAAAGTGACTCTGTCAATTACCTACTCACGCATATGATAGTTGGGATCGATCCCCAGATCGAGTCCCAGGTTAGGTCATAGAATATATTAAATAATATATTATGTAACTTTTAAATATTTAATCGAATATTCTATTTTAGGAAACAATTGAGAAACACAAAAATAATGAAATAGAAAGGAATGATTTCATTTATTTGTTTCTACAAGAGATGGCGAACAGCAACAGTGAGACGTTCACGGGTAACGAATACATATTTTTGAAATTTATACATTATTAAAATAATACATACAATAATAATTGAAATTTCCAGTAATGATATTAAATTTAATTTTGCAGAGGAGCAATTGAAAATAGTATGCCTGGATATTATTATAGCTGGATCGCAAACTAGCAGTAACGTGCTAACTTTTGCCATTTTAAGAGCATTGAAATGTCGCGATATTCAAGACAGAATTTACAGTGAAATAAATTCCGTGATAGGTGACAGAATGCCGCGTTGGAGCGACAGCGAGAGGTACACTCTCCTCATAATTTATTTATTATACTTGTAACTTACATTTTCTGATTTGGGCGTATTTAAGGCGAATTTCAATGTATATATGTATTTATTTGTTGTTGCTATCATATGTTTTTCTGATATGTGGTGACTTTCTTTTTTTACTTATATTGTGACTATAACATACGACCAATTTCTTTTTTTTAAATTTTTTGTTTGTCTGCGTACACAATAAATTCCGCCAATTTTTTTACATTATTTTTAAAGCAACGAAAATGTTTTGTTTGACCGACTCGAAGGTAGACCTAATTTTAAAGATAATCATAAAAATAAAGATTGTGTGGTTTTAGGAAACCACCGTAAAAGTGAAACTTTTTTTCACATTATAGACATTTAACTAAAAATTTTCGAAATATTATTTTTTTCGAAAATCGACTGTAAGTCACTGTTCACGTATTTTAGTTACCATAAAATATTGGTTACATTTATAAACGATAATAGACGTGAAAGGCGCTCTGACGAGCGCCTTTCACTTTATCCCTACTCCGCGGCCGACCGTCACGCGACATGCAACACGCAGACGAAAAAGTTTGAGACGATGTAATAAAAGTTTCACTTTAATAAATGAAACAAATTAAATGCAAAAAACGTCGGGTAAGAAATCATGATTTATGATGATTTATATATTTTTTTAATCGTGATTCTTTTGTAGCCAGGAAAGCCTTGTAGAAATGGGCTACAATGGGCTTGCGTACTAACTACAAAATTTAAAGACACGAAGACATTCTTTGTTAAGATATTAAGTATTAAGTGGCTATTGCTCAATGCTCTTTGTTGCCAACGATTGCGAAATGTACTGCTAAAAGCTATCCCATGCTGAATGGCAATTCATACAGCGTGACAGTGACGCCAGCTTACCGGCCAGATAGCCAGTAAATCACTATCCACATATATATATACAATGATATTATCTTGTTTTTATATTCTTAAATATGTAAAGTATAGGTATATGTTTTTTAATTAAATATATTTATGATAATATTTAATTAGCTATTATGTATTTATAATTTGTTTATAATACAGCAGGTAGTAAAATATACGGTAATTAGGTTTTAAGATTATTATAAGGTATTATTAGAATATATCTTTATATAATTTCTAGAGGAAGGTGATGTTAGGAGCCTCAAAAATCGACGCGCGTGTATGAAAAGAGTTATGAAAGTCAACGAAGCGAGTGAGTTGTGTAAAAATCGTGCCTTATGGCGCTCTGTTCTCTCTGCCTAACCCGCAACAGATTTGGCGTGAAGTTGTGTATGTATTTATTTATAATATATCATGTTCAAACGAGGTTACGTTAGCAAGGTTTTGATCGTTTCAAGAACTTGCTTGTAATTTTTATTTTTAATGAGTTAAAAAGATTTGACATTACATAGTTACATATCTATAGAGAAACAAAACAGATCTGTTAAATAAAATAAAATATCTTAATGCCTACTTTTATTAATTAGAAGAACAATATCGTGTATTAGAATTTGATGTTGGTTAGTTTTTTTTTTTAAATTGGTTCGATAGATAACTACAACTACAACCTGACATAAAAACGACGTAGAGAGGCTTATGACGCTGTTCGTTGTTTGAAAGAGGCGTCCGGTGGCCCACTTCCATTAAAGGCTGGCAACACAGCTGTGACCCCTGGAACGCTGGTGTCCATGAGCGGAGCTTAGTCACTTACAAACAGGTGACCCGCTCGCCTGTATCTTGTGTCTTTTCTATAAAAAAAAAATATTTACTCGAGATTTTTTTAAATCACCTTCGATGTTTGAAGTGAGAAATCGGAGGATTATGAAATTTTGTACCTTTATAGTTTATACAGGCTGGAAGTGACGAATACTATTGTTTTTTTTTTATAACGCGTAAAAAATAATTATATGGCATAAAAAACGTGACGTAAAGAAGACATTGATATAATTTGTTTGAAAAATGGGGAAATTAACAATAATTTTGGTATTGAAGTTGGGGGACTTGTTTGACTTGTAACCTGATTAATTGGAGGAATGCCGACCACTAATAATAATAACTAGACAAAATATATTAGTAAAAATACTTTAATCAGCAGTCTTGAATATGGTGAATAGAGAGTTAATCTCTTTTCTGCTGTCGAATGTCCCTACAGTTAATGTCAAATGAATGAAACCTTTTAGTTTTAAACTAAGTTAAAAATTAATATCAAACCAATTCTTCCAGCAAAATGCCCAGTATCAACGTTACGACAGATACTTACTGTATACATTTATTGTATTGGAAAATACAACTGATAGATATTTTTAATTGAAAATGAAACGTAAATGAAAAATTGTACCAACGCTCCAACAAATATCGCTTTCTTTTGTAAAAAAAATCATTTGCATATTATACAAAAGTAATTCATAGTTAGTTACTTCTCTATATTACACGTGTAGCCATCGGGGACCAAAGTATACAATAAGCTGGAATCGATAACGTGTAACAGAACCACATATTGCTGACCAAAACAAAACTGAAACAAACAAAACGGGTAATTCACAGAACAGTGCATGAAGAGGCTGGCTCGATCGGTGAAATACCGGAGGCCTAGTTCTATCACCTTCCATTCCTATCCTACTCTTTTAAAGGCCGGTAGCGAAAGTGTAATGAAGGTTTGTAAATGAAGGTTTTATTTAAACCTTCACGATTTTAGCATAACATATATTTTATTAATTACTGACTCACACTAACAAACATCTTTAAGTCGAATTGTATGGTTTTGTTGCGATTATTGTTAACTATGTGTTTATTAACCCGCGTCACCTGCGGGCGGATTATTGAGTAAGATTCTATGGATAATATAAAACGTGGGGTCTTGTGTACCCCATACCGCACTGAAAAAGGGCAGTATTTCATATTGTTTAGTGAGGGGAAAATAAAATCGTTTTTATGTAATTGTACTAATGGATGTTTTTCATTAAAATATTCTATTCTTGAACAACTGAATCACTTTGTCAGAATATTCTTTGCTTTTTCGCCTGCCTTGCGACTTCATAAAAAAGTGCGCAGATTTTCATAGTATCGAATATATCTTGTTTTGCTCTTCTTCTCGTTTGAGAGATTGTTTTTCTAGTAATGGTAATTTTGAGCTAGACTTATCACTCATTTCCTCTTCATCATGATTATTATAACTAATTAACTTTCTTTGTCATCCCTTCGAAATATAGAATCATTACATAGTATAAAACAAAGTCACTTTCCGCTGTCTGTCCACTTATATGCGCATATCTTTAAAACTACGAAACGGATTTTGATGCAGTTTCTTTTAATAGTTAGAGAGTATCAACGGGGTGGTTTTGATCTATAATTCATGTATAGTGTAGTAAAAAAAAGTGATAATTTTCAAGATTTGGAACTTTAATCGCAAACGCTGCCTGAACCTTAAGTGATAGATCAAAACAATGTACTACATTATTATACACATTTAAAAGGTCTACAAAAAAGTCCGCAAGGGCATATGTCTATCTCTTAGGGATAACCTACAATGACCATTTTTATTTTTTTACTTTTTACGAGAAGTAATGGCTTATTTACGAAGTGATTTTAAACATATATAGCATTAATTTTCATCCAATTAAGTTTTTTAAATAGATTGTGCATGTAATATAGATGATCCTGGCCCTTTCCACCATGCAATTTAAACGAATATTTTCCAAGATATTGCAGTATTAACATAGTGGGACAGCAGTTATTACTTTTGATGCGGAACGAAGTTCGCCGGGTCATCTAGTAGAAAATATATACAAATAAGATATTATTATTTAGTCGCAGGCGCACCATTCAACGTTTTGCACAACATTAACTGCTTAAATAGTAGCGTACGGTACAAGATCTACGGGGAACGAGCTGTTCGCAACCCTGTAACGTTCTGTATTAAACTTATATTTCGTACGAGGTCTAAAATATCTGGTATTAAGCAAGGGATACCAAAATACGCGGCATCACTAGCACTATTCTATCTATAAAAAATTATTCCAAATCAAAATCCGTTGCGTATTTTCATAGATTTAAGCATATAAGAGGATAGACGGCGGAAAGCGATCGTTTTATTCTAAGTAAAGATAATGAAGAGACAGCGATCCGTTACATTTTTATTTAAAGTATGATGTATGATGGCACGAGTTATAACAAAGAAATGTATAAATACTTTAATAGAGTAAGCAGATGCTGCGAGTGTCTGTATTTTATATTTAGTAATACCTTTTAACTTCACATAATGTGACAATCGAACGATACATAATTATCGCCAATGTCATTCTAATTAACCCATTACGATGTATACGCTCATACATCATACATCACTCACAAAGAGCGATGTATCGTAAATTTGAATCGATTATAAAGAACGTTTCCGCTTGTTCTCGAGTGCAATTCTAAGAAACACATACACAACAATAACTGGTATTATTGTATGAATATATTTCATGGACAAAGCATGTTTCAGAATATTGTTTTCTAGAAATGTAACATGTGTTATAATTACTTAGGCGAGTGAATGCTGAGACTGATGAGTAAAGTAGATAGCTAAGCTATTTCAAAATTACATGTTGTCCGTTCAAAGATGTATCTTGTTTTAGTCATAATCTTTTTATTGGATGATTTTGATTATTTTATTGAATATATAGGGGAGGTAGGGGAGGGATGGGCACTTTTTTACTATTTATTGCATAAAAAAAATAGATTTTATAGATAATCAACTTTTATTGCCAATTTTTGTTGCACCACACATTTGGCTAGATATAATTGAAGAGCTTTCTTAAAAATTACAATTAGTCTCAACATTATGCGATATTTTATAAACTAAGTCAAAAGTGCTCTCTACGGTCGGTAGGCTTGGGCATACCCTGCGGGAGGCTTGGGCCTATAAATCAGTTTATATCCATTATGGAATTCAAAAATTAGTTAACTGTTATTAAACTATATCAATAGCAGAAACCAAGAATAAGAGTTAGAAATAAAAAAAAAACATCTTCAACAGTATCTTAAATTACCGGAATGAATTTAGACTCAATTTTTGAGTTTGTGGCGCAGTAGCGAGCATCCCGCTTCTGATTCAAGAAATAGTGGGTTCAAGTCCTGCCTCACACCAATGAGTTTTCGTAATTTTCGGAAGTTATGTGTGATAAATATTGATGACTGACAACTTTGTGCCCGGTATGTCAATAGAGTAGGTTCGCCACCATTATGTTTACGCCATTTCCGACGTGAACATAACGGAGAAACGAGGCCTAGCAGCCGCTGTCTACTCCTTCGGGTAAAACTTTTTTTTTGGGCTAGGAAGGCATGTCACCTAATGGTAAGCAACCAACGCCGCCCATGGATACCAGCAACACATATAGTGTTACTGTTTCGTTGCCGACCTTTAAGAGATAGGGGATAGGAAAGGAAGGGTGGTGGGCCTCCGGGTACCTCTCTCACCGAACGAAACGCGACATGAGCCACTTTACGTCGGTCTTCTGAGAGGTCGTGGTATTTCTCCGGTCGAGCCGGCCCATTCATGCAGTGAACTGCTTGGCTCTACCACCTACACATGACTTTTCACTACGACTTTTCGTAATTTTCGAAAGTTATGTGTGATAGATTAAAACAACTTTTAGTATTATATCGCGTTTATTTATTACTTATTTTTATTTATATCCCGACGTTTCGAACTCTGTACAGAGATCATTTTTACGAGTGAAGTCTTAGAAATAAATTATGTGTGATAAATATCGATAACTGACAACTTTGTGCCCGGTATGGCAATAGGTTCGCCACCTATTCCATTTGGGACGTGAACATAACGGAGAAACGAGGCTTAACAGCCGCTGCCTACTTCTTCGGGTAAAACTGACGTGAAGTTATGTTACGTTAATTAAAAATAAACCAATTGTTAACAATTTTCCTATACTGAACATAGTAAGTGGGAGCATTGGGCATGCCCAAACCTCCCCATTATCCAAATGCCCATTGCTCCCTCTGTATACATTTTTGACTTATGTTACCGGTATTTTAATGAATCTTCATATTTAGGCTTAACTTTTAGTTTAATATATAGATTAGTAAATATACAATAGATAAATAATAAAAAATACACATACCTTTTATTAGTTTTATCTTTATTACGATCCGAAACCACAACAAAATATTTACTTTTACTAGCCCAAAATCTTTAAACGTGTTTGTGTTTGATAACTTACAGAAATTACATATACCTTATGGATTAACAGTGTTTCCAGTTGGTAAAGAAAATTAACAAATCAAGAAAAATATGAAATCTATGATCAAATCAGAATAAAAGGGGGGTGCCCATGTCTCCCTACTGCCCATGCATCCCCTACCTCCCCTACTTCTGGACACATCTATTGCCCCACTTTGCATTTTCAGTTTCGTTTGGTCCTAGCTAAAATTTTATGATGCAGTTTTGAACCTGGCACATTCATAATTTCATTCAATAGTCGTTTTTTGAATTTTAAACAAAGAATTTAAAGAAACAAAAGACACTTTGGGGTCTGTTTGTTGATATCACACAATGGAATACCCAGAAAACTTGATTTACTTGGATTTAACTCTTGAAAGTGTGATTGATCTCTTTGGTTTTCCAACAAACGTTACTTATTTTTAACATTAAGGTTAGGTTCTATCAATAATCTATGGATACTTCGCCTGAAGTTGCCGCCCAAGCTGTGTCACTTATCCAGGCCGGACAGAGCCAAAGAAGTGTGAGTTCTCAACTTAATTTAAGTCGATCTGCGGCCTGATATGTTTATCAGAGGTTCCTAGAGACTGGCGGCTTTGTTCGTCGCCAAAGAAGGCCACGATTTCGGGTCAAAACTGAAAGGCAAGATCGATTCATCGTGACGACCAGCTTGACAAATCGTCACCTTACCTCCATTGAGATACAAAACCAACTTCGCGACTTCCACGGAGTATCTGTGAGCGCTCGAACTGTTCGGAGAAGGTTAAAAGAACGCTATTTGGTACCACACAAGTCAGCTAATAGCCCAAAACGAACACGAGCACACTGAACAGTGCGTCTTCATTTCGCGCGCACTCATTTAAATTGGACTCAGCAGCATTGCAGCCGTGTACTCTTATCCGATGAGTCTAAAATTGTGTAACATGCCAAGGATGGAAGGAAGAAGGTTTCGCACAATGCTGCTTTGAAGAGGGGATTGCTTATGGCGGTGGCTCATGGATTGACACTAGAAACGCGGCCTTTAGTGTCAACTACATTCCTTTATAACTGTATTTGATTGAATTTATTATTTTATTTCTAAAATCTATTATATAAATAAATACATAACACTTATAAACTTATAATTATGTTTTGTAGAACTGATTTTTTTAATATTTTACCAAAACCTATTGAGTTGTTCAATCTATTTCTTTTTTTTAACAGTCTGGTCTACACCTCGGCGTTTCTTCTCGAAGTACACAGATATTATGCGATAGTACCAATGGCTGGACCAAGAGTGCCACAAGAAGACACCATAATGGATGGCTATTTTATACCAAAAGGTACAACGATACTCATGAGTCTTCGTGATATATACTACGATCCAGAATTGTGGGAAGATCCGCATTTGTTCAAACCAGAAAGATTTATCGATGACAACGGTAAACTGATCAAGCCAAAACACCTTTACAGTTTTGGATTGGGTGAGTGTAACAAATTAACAATTTGTTAATATTTCCATAAATAACCAGCAATACAAACACAACAATAATAATCGTCTTTGAAAAAAAAATGGGATCAGATCTTGGAATGAACGACTAAAATATCCTCATTAGAGATTTCATTATAAATAACAATTTAGAAATATTAAAATCGACTAATAAAGTAAGTGAAATATCTGTTACAAAAAATAAAAAATAATCTTTTTCTACCCAAAGGTATAGGCAGCGGCTGTTAAGCCCTGTCTACCTGTCGCTCGTTATACCTCGTTAATTAATTATTTTTTTATGTCCCAAATAGAATAGCTGGCAGAACTTATTGCCAACGCTGGACACAATTTTGACAGTCATCGATATTAAGACACATATCTCAAAAACAGAATTCCGGAAATACATTGATGTGAACCCGGAATCGTTTCCACGAGTTCTTGATTCAGAAGTGCGAGCTCGACCACTGGACTACGGAGACTAAGATTTATTCTTTATTTATGCTTTAAATAAAATTGTTATGCAGATGACAGTACCGAGGATGCCTTATATACCGGCCATCCGCGTATTTCTCGGGAAAACGTCGACGAGCACCGGAACAAACTTGTGTCTGAAATCGAAACTCTGCTTAGTCAGGTTTCGGACTGGGGCCGACTAAACTTAGTCCAATTCAACCCTAAGAAGACACAGGTTTGCGCGTTTACCGCTAAAAAGACACCCTTTGTCGTAGCTCCCTGTTTTGAAAGCACTCCCTTACCCGCCTCAGCCGCTATCGGAATTCTTGGTGTCGACTTGTCGAGTGACGTCCAGTTCCGCGGTCATCTGGAGGGCAAGGCCAAATTGGCCTCCAAAAAGCTTGGTGTGCTCAATAGAGCGGGACAGTATTTCACGTCAGGTCATCGCCTGCAACTTTACAAGGCGCAGGTCCGTCCTCACGTAGAATACTGTTCACATCTTTGGGCGGGGGCACCCCAGTACCAGCTTACTCCATTTGACCGCATCCAACGACGCGCGGTTCGGCTTGTCGACAACCAAGCTCTTACTGATCGGCTTGATCCTCTAGCGTTGCGGAGAGAGGTGGGATCTCTATGCATCCTCTACCGCATATACCACGGGGAGTGCTCTGAGGAATTGTTCGGATTAATACCGCCAGCTGATTTCCGCCACCGTTCGACGCGCCAACGTTACCACCCGCATTGGCTGAATGGTTGGCGATCGACAACAGTGCGTTTCAACAGGCACTTCTTGCCACGCACTGTTCCTTCATGGAACCAGTTGCCGGCGACGGTATTTCCGGACCGCTACGACCTAGGAACCTTCAAGAAACGAGCCTATTCTCATCTGAAAGGCCGGCAACGCTGATGTGATGCCCCTGGTATTGCAGACGCCATGGGCGGCGGTGATTGCTTTCCATCAGGTGACCTGCAAGCTCGTTTGCCCTTTCTCCCATAAAAAAAAACTACGCTAGTACAACTAAACGATATTAAATTTAGTTAATAAATAAACAGTTTGATTATTTCCTGTCCTATTTAAAATCATCATATTGTATTAGCAAATAACAGCCAAAACAGTATTAAATATTGGTACATAGTGGTCATATTACTTCTTTACTTTTAGTTCACAGTTAAAAGTATATAATTCTCTACGTTACTGTAGTGTCTCTCATACGTCATGTTACTGCAAGAGGATTGAAGAAACTGGGTTTTAAAATAGCGATATAAAATAACAGTACTCTCCCTTACTATTTTGAATTTATATAAGTAAATGGAATTTATGTGTGATAAATATGATTAAATATCGATATCTGAAAACTTTGTGCCCGGTGTATGGCAATAGGTTCGCCACCTATTCCGTTTGGGACGTAAACATAACGGCGTGTCGAGGATCAACAGCCGCTGCCTACACCTTCGGGTAGAAAAAAAGCGTGAATTTATGTAATCATCATTACATAGTATAAAACAAAAAAACGCTTTTTAACGCTGTCTATGTTTAAAACTATCCAACGGAATTTGATGGGGTTTTTTGAATAGATAGAGGGTATCAACGGGATGTTTTATAATTCATGAATGATGTAGTACAGAAAAAGTGATAATTGCAAAATTTACTTCTTTATTACTTTTGATGCGGAACAAAGTTCGCCGGGTCAGCTAGTGATAAATAAATAGAAAAAATTGTGAAACTAATTTCTGCATTTGTGATATTGTAAATCAAGGCTGGTAGGCCTCGAATTGCCAAATTTATGACCATTTTGAACTTTGGTGGCGACACCTATTGCCATACACGGGGCACAATGCTGCCACTCATCGATATTAAACACGCATAACTTCTGGAAAGAATTCCGATATCATTGGTCTGAGCCCGGAATCGATCAAATAACTTGTCGATACAGAAGCGGGGTGCTCGGCCTCTGAACTATCCAGACATTTATTAATTGTTTGTATTGTTACTCATATGCATCGGATGTTATCAAGAATTGAAAATAAAATTATTATTTTCAGGCCGCAGACGCTGCCCGGGTGACGCCTTAGCAAAATCATTTATATTCATTACCTTTGTTGGTATACTGCAAAAGTATCGTATACAATGCTGCAACGGAACTCTTCCATCCGACACACCTACCTTAGGTTTGCTGTCCACACCCAAACCTTTCACAGCTGAATTTGTTAGCAGGAAATAAAAATAAATCATTCTATATGGTATCGCGCATTTAAGTAGTTAACTTTTCTAATCATTAAACATTAGTATTATTTTGATGTGAATGTATGGTTTATCATAAATATATGTTTAATAAATGATGAAAAGTACGTCCAGTTATTGTTGATCGAAAATTTCATCCTTTTGTATCGTTTTACTTAATTTTCATTTTTTACTTATTTTCTGGGGGTTCTCTCATGAGGTTGAGCAGAGGCTACTTCTTTGATCCCCATTTATACCCCACTGTAGCCCGAATACTGAACCAAAAGAATACGTGAAATTTAAGCAGTAAGTAGCACTTTATTGATTGTCAGATTTGAGTGGCGGTTCAGTATTCGGGCGTATCATTATCGCTTTTATTCCCGACCAGATTTAATGATCAAATTCATGACACATTATGTGCCGGCTATTTATTCATTTTTGTATATCGGTCACATTCTGGTGCCCTGGTCTCATGTTAAGAAACCCTGGCCTTGAATTGTGCTGACGTACGCCTTGTACGTAATATTGTTGTATTTGCGTCATCAAAACCGCAAATAGGTTTGAACTCGTGTCAGTATTGTGTAATTTAGGTATTTGTAATTGAATTAATAAAACTGCTACTATTTTATAGTTAATTACTTGTAATTAAATAAATTCAAATTTCAAGCTTTATTATAAGTATAGTTCTTCACGGACACTTAAAAATATCAATAGAAACATTAATTTCAACATTAAATCCAAGTTAAATTAATAACGTATTGATGCATAAAAAGTTTGCGTAAAAAGCAGCCAGTTTTAGTACTCAACTGTCAAAATTAAGATCCAAATAATCATAACCTAAATGTCCTAGCATATACAGTACTGTAAATATTAATAGGTGAGTGAGTTAGTGAGGTGTGTCAGAATCGTGCCTTATGGCGCTCCGTTTTCTCTGCCTACCCCGCAAGGAATTAAGCGTGAAGTTATGTATGTATGTACTGTAAATAAATAAATATTTATGAACGTGAACTATTTTACTCGAACATAACTGATGCAATATCTTCAGAAACTCAATTAAAAAAAAAGAATAAAAGATAATATAAAAAGATAAGATGAAATATAAGATAGGGGTAAAGTCTTAATAATGGTAGAGTCTTGCGGTTCGCTGCATAGATGGGTCGGCTCGACCGGTGAAATTCCGCGACCTCTTGAAGGCGACGTGAAGTGGCTTGTGCCCCGTTTCGTTTGGTGAGAGCGGTATCCGGAGGACTGATGCCCTATCTCCTTCCTTTCCCCTCCTTTAAAAGACGGCAACGCATCACGGTGTTCATGGGCGGTGGGAAGTTGCTTACCATCAGGTGACCCACTTGGTCGTTTGCTCTCCTATCCCATAAAAAAAGATAAAAAGACAAGTTTATACTTGCTTCTCTCCAGTATTAACATGGTGTACCCCACTATGTTTGGCATATTTTTTTAAGTTATTCTTCGAAACATTCGTTAGTATGATATATTTCTTTAAAAATGCTGTCCTTAAATCATTTCAAACTAAGGCACATAATAAAATCTTAAATTATTTTTTAACTCATTCTTTTTTTAAGGCTTGTGAAACGTATGTAAATGCAAGACCAGTTAATTCTCCGCTCTTACTGCAAGTACGGTACGTTAATAATCCATACTAATATTATAAATGCGAAAGTAACTCTGTCTGTCTGTTACTCTTTCACGCCTAAACGGCTGAACAGATTTTGATAAAATTTGGTATGGTGATAGATGATTACCTAGAAATGGTCATGGGCTATAAATAATCACGCCATCGTTCTTAGGCGGTAGGCAATAGGCAGATAACTAAATTGAGTTAGTGATTTTTAGTCGTTTTTGTTGGGAGTTTTTCTCTTTCACGTCTAACCGACCGGAAAACGATAGTGGGACATTGTTGCAGGGGGACATACAGCTGGGAGAAAACAAAAATAACTTATGCGGACGAAGTCGCGGGTAAAAGCTAGTACATACATATTTATATAATTTTCATTTAATATCTATCTAACAATAAACACTCTTTCAATACATTACTTCACGAGATTAATGATTTCAACAGAAAAAGAGTACTAGTAATAGTAGTTTTAAAATATTTGTTTGGTTTAAAAAAATGCAAACATTTAAAACCTCTACCCGGAATTTCACACTTTAAAAGGTTCAAACTTTTACATATATTGTTTTCAATAAAATATATTCTCAATATTTGTGCATTTTAGCGAACAGTTTTATTCACTAGCATACCTACTCCATTCAAAGCGTGCGAATCCATCAGCATTTTACTATTTTATTTTACTTTGAAAACATAAAAAATGGTGCGCAGCTATTAACGATTTACACACTATTAAAATTTAACAAAAATATATATTTTTATTTTTTTTAATATGTACAGTTACATAACGAATAAAATTGATGAAAAATAAAATCACGACACGCAATTCGCCCGGCGTTATGATTAAAATAAAAACCTAAAACAGATGTACATAATATCAAAAAAGTATGTTGTTTGAGTACGACTTAGACTAAACACTATTTTCAAATAATTTATACCTCTTTCTTCAGAATGACACTAATCAGATTTGTAAATAATTAATAGAACGGCGAAGGGGAAGGGGAAAAGGGAAAAGAAAACTGCGTACTGATCCCAATGCTGACATATGGAAACGAGAGCCAACTTCGAGCTTCCATATGTCAGCGTTGTCGTGTCTCGTGGCCGCGCAAACTCTGCCATACCCAAGTATGGCAGAGTGTGCGCGGCCACGAAACACCTTCCTTGACCAAATGGAATGAGTTCTGCAGGATGGTGATTTCAGGAGCCTTAAAAATAGACGCGCGTGTATGAAAAGAGTCATGAAAGTCAAAGAAGCGAGTGAGGTGTGAGCGCCATCATGCCTTATGGCGCTCTGTTCTCGCTGTCTACCGCGTTAGGGATTTTGTGTGAAGTTATATAATATGTATTTATCTATGTAACAGAAAGGAGAATATCAGGGGAATCATAATTATTTTTCACATTGGCTGGTATTTACGTATGTAACAAAGATTGTATCAGTTATATATACATTTACTTTGAACGTATTTCATCTCAGGTTGGCAATTCCCTTATAATCTTACAAAATTTTTCACAGACAGCTTGCGTATTGGCTTTGTTTTATTCACATCTTAAAGATTCTGTGTACCTCCCAAGTATGTATTTAGTTGCTGTGGTGATGTGTGATGTCTGGCACCAGATAGAGTAGAAAATAATAGTGTCACCGCGTAGAATTCCACACGTAAATGGTGAAAAGAAGTGCTTATAAGATTTAACCATCTATCATTATTATTACAAGTTTCGATAGTCTAGTGGTTCAGCACACTGATTTCTAGTTTTAGAATTTCCGGATTCGAATGGACTTTTGTGTCACCAATTATACTTTATTGTATATTTTGTAGGAGGAATGTTTTAATGTCTTTTACACTACATACCCATGTATAAACAGAACATACATGCTTATTGTAAGAAAGGTTATTAAAAAACTAAATACGTAACTATCGTGTTTTGACGATACATTGAAAAGTTTTGAGCTCGACCATAAAAAAAACGCTTTCTTTCTAAATTACTATTTTATTTATTTACATAGTTTCCAGAATGATCTATACACCTTCGCCACCTTCTCTCTAGCTTTAGTATTCCTTCTAAAAAAAAATCTTCAATTTCATCAAAATATTCAGTTACAGCTTCTTGTACCACGATATTCGTCGAAAATTTTCATCCAGCCTTGAGTTGTTTTAAATTGGTGAAGTGATGGTAATCAGAATTAACGGCCCTCGTTGCGCATTGTTTAAACTACCGACTGCAAAATCGAGGTTGGCGGGTTCAAGTCCCACCCGAATACAAATATTTATCTTCCAAACGACACGGTTGAATTATCCATGGGTAAATTTAAGAATTATATTAAAAGTAGATTATATCAAAGGGCTTACTATTGTAGCGAGGATTATATAAACGATAAAAAGTTTGGAAGTGAACAGCTCCTTTTGTGTTGTGTTGATTGTAATTATTACATTTGTTAAACTGGAAATTGAAAAGAGTCGGCCTTGAGGTTCTTGCCAGTTTTTCTCAAGAAGCTTTGACGCCGGAACTGGCACTTAGATTCGCTTTCACATTCAAGACAGTGTGATGAAAGGGAATCTAAGCTCCGCGTATTTTAGCTAGTAGTTTTGTATGACGATTCTAAGACTTTGTAAAGTCTAAGGAATAAAGATATTTTGAATTTGAATTATGTCAAGCATGAATGTTTGTATGGTGTCTGAATGTTTTTCTATGTATTATAAGTATGTATTTACAAAAGAAAAGTATTTAATATATGTATTAATATCTGTAGATACATCTCCTTCCTCTTACGCAGATATTTATGTATTAACAGAAAATCTAGCATCGACACTAAGAGCTGACGCTTTTGTCTGAAAACAAAAAAAAAAAAAAAAAAACAGTCTACCTATATGCATTACACTAGTTTGCATGACACAAGCATTTAGTTGTTTAGCTTGGAACTAGAGGGTGCTGTGTGTACGATAGAAAAAAGAAAGAACAGGCCAAGTCCGAATAGGGTGGATGCGGCAACTATTCTAAGCTACAATTTTGAATTTGTACGATCAATTTCGCCGCAATATGGACAAGAGCATTATTTTGGTAAAACAAAACTTTCTTAGACCACATACCAGGCTCTTTAATTTTTATTATATCTTCACGAAAAAGTTGTATGAGTGTGCAATAAACATACACAAACATAACTTCACGTCTTTTATTACCCGAAAGTGTAGGCAGCAGCTGTTAAGCCTCGTCTCGCCGTTATGTTTACGTCCCAAATGGAATAGGTGGCGAACCTATTGCCATACCGGGCACAAAGTTTTCAGTCATCGATATTTATCACACATAACTTCCGAAAACAATTTCGAAAAGTCATTGGTGTGAGCCAGTATCAGGAATCGAACCCGGACCTCTGGATCAGAAACCGTGTGCTCGACCACTGCAATAATAGTCTGCATTTATGGTTTTACATTTACAAGGTAGTAACAACTTTAATGAATCCTCCACAGTCCCAAACATCTGAAACTTGATTGTCAAAATAGGCCGAACTATTTTAGGAGGCGTTGACATTGCTCTTGTCCATTCCTTGGTAGCCTAGGTACTGTAAACTCTTTGGTATTTTTAGATATAAACTCTTTGATATTTTTAATACGTGTGTTTCGAAATTTGTATTTGAATTTTTAAAAATATTTTGATTTAAAAAAGATTCGAATGTCAATGAATAAAAAAGAGGTAGAGGTAGAGCCAAGCAGTTTACTGCATAAATGGGCCGGCTCGACCGGTGAAATACCACGACCTCTCAGAAGACCGACGTAAAGTGGCCCATGCCACGTTTCGTTCGGTGAGAGAGGTACCCGGAGGCCCACCCCCTTCCCCATCCTTTCCTATCCCCTTTCCTTAAAGGTCGGCAACGCAACAGTAACACTATATGTGCTGCTGGTGTCGATGGGCGGCGTTATTTGCTTACCATCAGGTGACACGCCTGCTCGTTTGCCCTCCTAACCCATAAAAAAAGAGGACTTAGATGTTGATCTTAAGGTCGAGAGGTCGTGTAAAATACCAAAAGAGAATAGCGAGATTATCATGCGTATCATTGAGAATTGGAATATGAACAGAAGTCTGCATGTGGTGCAATGGACAACGCTACAAATCAAAAAGGTCATGTACACATAATTATCTAATATATTCTATGATTTAATCTGTTGGCATTGTTATTTGATACACATGCACAGAGCTCCTAAATACCCTAAGAATGAATAACTGAGCTGAATCATTTTATATAGTGATTCTCACGTTGGTTCTACCAATATCATAAAGATTGGGAAGACGAGAGAAGGAAGTCGTTACAGTACCCATCTGGCAGAGACCTAAGAAAATCCCAGGTAATTAAAATTCAGTTCTGTGCTCGTTCATAGGAAATGCCTATTGCTTCTGCTATCTCTGCCATCATCAAACTCCTGTCATTCAAAATCATGTTTAATAGTTTACTAGTATTTTCGCCTGTGGTGGCCGTGGCCTACCACTCCTAGGTACATCTTGAACTGCCTCCCTGCCACGTTTGAAATCCGGTACCCATCTTTTGTCAATGGCAGATGATGGAGCAGATACCCCCAACATATCTTCATAAATTTGTTTTGGCGTTAATCTCTTTTTTGTAAATATTTTATAAAAGAAAACGGGAACATCAAATGTTAAATCGATATTAAATGGATCACAAATTGGTAAATTTTGAATGAAGGAAAAAAATAGCCGAATATATTTAAAAAATAAATAGAAATTCTGTGCCAGTATTATATTTTCTTTTAAATTTAAACATCAACCTTAGGCTCAAAAGTTTTTAATTTGTCCTCGTATGATGTGACTCTTCAGAGATCACTTAATAATTAACAAGCTCAAGATCACTTAAAAATTAATAATTAACAAGCGTTTTCTGTATATTGTTTACAATAATAAATAAAGGCGTAGGTATCTATGGCAGGTACTATCATTGGCATCCCGTGTAAATAACATTATTTATTTAAAAAATTTCACTAATCACTAATCGCATAATTTGATTGCACTTCAAATATACATGTACCTACATGTTATTATATTTCCTTCAAACAACATTATTTGACGTTAAACAAGGCAATATAATCTGACCACTGCTGCAAAACTACGCAACACATCCGACAAACAAATGTAACATTGTATTTCAAATAAATTGTCCGTTGATAAATCTAGCTGATAAAGCATTCGAATAATTTGCGCGGATAAATCGAATAATCACATTCGACGTGTGCGCGAAATGAATCACTGAATCGAGTAATTCGGTCTGTGAAGTTATTTCCATTTGAATCGGTATTTGAATCAAACTGAGTACTCTGTGCGCCAGTCATTATTTGCACTTTGAGCTTACACGCCAATAGCACAATAGAAACTGGCAAACGAAATACCAAAGTGTACCGTGTAGTGGAGAGAATGAAATGAAAATGGACTTAGCTGAGGAGGAAATAATTTGTGCGGTAACTCGCTGCCGTTCCCGTTTATATGTAAAGGGATGTCTGCGCTGCTACGTATGTAGGATTCATTCAGTATCTATTTTTTTTATGGGATAGGAAGGCAAACGAGGAGGCGTGTCACCTGATGGTAAGCAACCAACGCCGCCCATGGACACCAGCAACACATATAGTGTTTCTGTTGCGTTGCCGGACCTTTAAGGGATAGGAGATAGGGAAGGATGAGGAAGGGGGGTGGGTCTCAGGGTCCCTCTCTTACCGAACGAAACGCGGCATGGCGCGTCGATCTTCTGAGAGGTCGTGGTATTTCACCGGTCGAGCTGGCCCATTCATGCAGCGAACTGCATGGCTCTACCACTGTTGAAATTTACAGAGAATGAGATTAATAATTCGAAATTTAAATTATAAAATCGTACTTGCAATATACTCTCGAGAGCAATGAATCCGGGTCACTTAAAGAATGTTAAAAATCTCGGAAACTAAAAATGATAGGTTAATGCAATAAATTGTATTTAATAGACAATGTAATACTCCTTAAATGAAAGTAAAAAAAATATGAGTCACCATACATTTTATTAACACAAAATTACATAAAGAAAAAATCTGATGATCTCTCCTTAAAACAAAAATAGGAAACATGAAATTTTTGAACTTTATTACGATTTTCTTGAATTTTAATACTTCGTATTGCCTCCTCGTGCTTCCATTACTGCGTTTACGCGGTTTGGCATGCTGTACACCAAGTTCCTTATACGATTTTGGGGAATATTCTCCCATTCCTCTGTGAGAGCAATTTTGAGCTCACGAAGCGTGATTGGGGGAGGGTTTCGTTGTTTTACGCATCTGCCTAGCTCGTCCCAAGCATGCTCGATCGGGTTGATATCCGGGCTGCGCGCTGGCCACTCCATACGAGTAATGTTCATCTCTTGAAGGTAGTCATTCACAATACTACCTGTATGAGGTCGGGCATTGTCATGCATAAATATAGCATCCTCACCTAAATTGACCATAAATGGACCAACGTGATCATTGAGGATTTGTTCTACATATCTTACGCTAGTTAAAGAGCCGTTTTCTATGATCACCAGCTCTGTGCGACTTTCAGAAGAAATTCCGGCCCACACAAGTACAGACCCACCACCATAGGCTACTTTTTCCTCGATGCATGCTTGCTTGAATCTTTCCCCTGGTCTTCGATACACTCTGTGTCTTCCATCGTGCTTTTAGAGCATAAATTTTGATTCGTCGGAGAACATAACTTTTGACCAATCTTCAATACTCCAATTTACGTGGCTCTGGGCATATCTTAGTCTTGAAATACGATGCCCACGCTCCAGTTTAGGGCCGTTTGCAGGTCTAAGGGGTTTTAAGTTAGATTCAGCAAGCCGACGTCTTACTGTCCATGCACTTGGGTTACTTCCTCCGAGGCGTCGAAACTGATTGGTGAGTTCAGTTCCTGTGAGAAAGCGATTTCGAAGCATGGTGTTCACCAAGTATCGGTCTTCTCGTGCTGTGGTATACCTGGTTCTGCCCGTTCCTGGTCTGCGTAGGTTAGAACCAGTTTCTTCGTAACGTCGGAGAACTCTTTGTACTGTTGACAGCGACACACCAACAGTCCTGGCTGTATCGCGCTGACTCCGGCCGGTTTCCAGCATTGTAAGTATTCTGGTGCATTCTTCAGGCGTAAGCGACATAATTTCAGCTTGAATAATGAATATAGAGCACTATCAACATGGTTTATGTACCCACATAAATGACAGATTACAAACAAAAGCAAAACCAAATGCTGTAATTTCGTAGTTCCATCTTCGAAAGTGGCCCTTTTTCAAATTTGATTTTTTTATGATATAACTTTACAATAACTAAGAAGTTTTAATACCTTCATTTAAGGAGTATTACATTGTCTATTAAATACAATTTATTGCATTAACCTAGCATTTTTAGTTTCCGAGATTTTTAGGATTCTTTAAGTGACCCGGATTCATTGCTCTCGAGTGTATTTTATTTATATGGCCTTTACTTCGTCAATATTACATAGGACTTTAGAATTGCCTGGATTCAGATTGAGAATTTTTCTGGTTAATTCGTCAGTGCATGGACAGAGGACAGTGGTAGGATTACATCAGAAATTTTACGAACACCTATAACAGACGTATAGGGATGCCTGCAACCCGGTCGTTTAGCGATATGCTTAAAATTTTGATAAGGGTGATTATTACAATTCCATTAATATTTCCTAAATGTACCGTATGTTTAAAAAACTGTGATGATCTGGTAGCAAATTTTTCAATAAGCAAACAATAACCAATAATAATGAAAGCTGAATGCATATTATTATAAAGTAAGCGGTCTGAAACCGATATTTGATAAAGACACCAAAAAGTATCGTTATCAAATATATTTCTAAAAAAAATAAGAATTTCTATAGCAGCAAGTACCAAAAGAACTTAAACATCTGTAACTTGCAATGTATGTATGTAAGTATCTATGTTTGGGTGGAATCTATGAACTTAATGTAGAAGTAGAAATCGTAAAAAGCTGTAATTTTGTATACACTCTAAGTTTAGGTGACAATGCATGATACTTTGTGACAGTATTCTAAATTCAATATGGCGAACTATCCAAGATGTCGGAATACATATTTTTAATTTTTGCACTAGAGGTATCATATAAAAGGGTATGTTGGCTTGTTATGAGTAACTCTAAAAATAATGTGACATCATTCTTTTTTATGGAATAGGAAGGCGAACGAGCAAGTGGGTCGCCTGATGGTAAGTAACTACCTCCCATGAACAACGTAGTGCGATGCCGTCCTTTTAGAAAGTAAGAGAGGAAAGGGAAGGGGAAAGGTGATCGTGGCTAAATCCAATATGGCAGATCAGAGAAATAGCCTTAATGCACTTCGGCAATATGGATATCAAATGAAAGGACGCATTGCGAGTAAATTATTAAGCGAGATACAAGCTGAAATAGAATTATAGGGTCTCCATATTTGAGACTTGAAATTTTCGAAATTAAGCGGTAAATTACCTTGCAACAATGATGTGTTGATTGAGGTGAATATACTGAGCTACCTGGCTAGGTAGCTCAGTCTATTTATCTGTATTAACACATCATTGTTACGTATAGCTCGACCGGTGTTATACCACGCCCTCTCAGAAGATCGACGTAAAGTGGCTCATGCCGCGTTTCATTCGGTGAGAGAGGTACCCGGAGGCCCACCCCCTTCCCCATCCTTTCCTCTCCTCTCTCCCGATCCTTAAAGGTCGGCAACGCAACTGTAACACAATATGTGTTGCAGGTGTGGGCGGCGCTAGTCACTTACCATCAAGTGACACGCCTGCTCGTTTGCCCTCCTATCCCATAAAAAAATAACCTAACTAAAAATAACTTTTGCCTTTCAGGCCAATAATATGTATCTATTTTAACTATGTTACACATTGACTCACACCAATGACTTTTCGAAATTAATTTCGAAAGTTGTGTGATACATATCGATGTTTGAAAACTTTGTGCCCGGTATGGAAATAGGTTCGCCACCTATTCCATTTGGAACGTAAACATAACGGCGAGTCGGGGCTTATCAGCCACTGCATACACCGGGTAGAAAAAAGCGTGAAGTAATGTTATGTTAAAATGATGTCTCCCTTTTAGGCTATGCGAGAGTGTAACCAACGAGTAAGCGGATCAATTGGTGGTAAGTAAATAGCTCCGCCCATAACACCAGTTGCTTTGCCGGCCTTTGCGAGGGGAGGGGAATAGAAGGGATGGCAATAATATCCGGCCACTTTATTCACCGTATGAAATGCAGCAGACGACGGTTTCCTGAGAAATCGCATTTCACCGGTATAGCCAGCTATTCATGGAGCGTGTAGTATGTCTTTGCCACATACAGCCCAGAATCCTAATATTAAGCAGTCTTGTATACTGTCGATACTAACTTGAAATGCTTCTATCTGAATTACGAAATAAGTGCTTACATTTTCACGGAACCGTCCATAACTATTAATAAAAAGATACTCAAATAAATGGTAAATGTATTTAAACAAGAATAAAAATATAAGTATCTTATACTTTTTTTTATGGGATAGGAGGGCAAACGAGCAGGCGTGTCACCTGATGGTAAGCAACCAACGCCGCCCATGGACACCAGCAACACATATAGTGTTACTGTTGCGTTGCCGACCTTTAAGGGATACGCGAAAGGTAAGGATGGGGAAGGGGGGGGGCTCACCCCCAGGTACCTCACTCACCGAACGAATTGCGGCATGAGTCACTTTACGTCGATCTTCTGAGAGGTCGTGGTATTTCACCAGTGGGTGCGTCCCACAAATAATTTATAATATAAGTAGAAATTATTTTTTCTCACAATGGTAGAGCCAAGCAGTTCGCTGCATGAATGCTGTATGTATGTTTGTTACTCTTTCACGTAAAAACAACTGAAGGGATTTTGTTCAAATTATACAATAACGGCGAGTGCGTGCCCATTTCGGAGAGCTTGAAAGGATAAAATGCGAGAAATTAGAAGATGGAAGTGTACTGAGTATGTATGTAGACCTAGTCAGTAAAAGACTCAGTGAGACGAGTCTTTTTGACCTAGGTGTTGAAGAATGCTGGGAAAGAATGAAAGATAGTATAGTGGATAGTGCAAAAGAAGTATGTGGTAGTGCAAAGAGGCATAAGATTCTGAGAGGTGATGCCTGGTGGGACGCGGATGTGAAATCCAGCGTAGAAAGAAAGAAAAAAGCATGGTTGGATTATGTCTCAAGTTTGAATCAGAATGATGGTATGACAGAGAAAAAGTATGAGAGCTACCGCCGCTGCAGGAATGTTACCAAAGCCTTAGTGAAAGAGAAGCGTGAAAGACTAGTTGCGAATGAGGAAGTGAGGTTGACGGAGAACTTCGAGGCGAATAACAAACTCTTCTGAAGGGAAGTTAGAAAGTCTCGGGGTTCTTCGTCAACATCCAGAATGGACAAAATTATGTCTAAGACTGGTGACATTCTTGCAAACCCAAGCGATGTATTGGGCAGGTGGAGTGAGTATTTTGGGGAAATGTACGAGTATGTTCCGGATGTGGGCGCCGCGAGTGAGCCTACGGCTGACACCGCTGCGCCAACATCTAACGAGGACATTACTATGGAAGAGATTGAATGGTCGATACGAAGTATGAAAAATGGTAAGGCAGCTGGAATTGATATGATGTCTGCTGAAATGATCAATTACGGTGGAACCTGTGTGCGGGACGCTTTCCTGACCTTGAGCAATCTGTGCTGGAGGTCGGGTAAGGTTCCCATGGACTGGAGGCGCGCTGTCATTGTGCCTTTGTATGAAGGTAAGGGATCACGTATGCAGTGTTCCAGTTACAGGGCCATCAGTTTGATCAGTTTAGCAGCAAAAGTGTATGGGAAAATTATTGAAAGGAGAATGAGGGTGATATCTGATGGAGTGTTGTGGGAGGCTCAGGGTGGTTTCAGAAGCGGACGAGGGAGCATGGATCAGATTTTTTCTCACCGCAACATCGTGGAGAAACAACTGGCTGTTAACCGGAAGGTTTTCTGCGGTTTTGTGGATCTGGAAAAAGCGTTTGACAGAGTGTTACGAAAGGATCTGTGGGCTTCCGGGCTACGGGGTGAGCAGAGCACTGCTGCGCGCTGTGCAGTCCACTTATGAGGGCTGCACAACGTGTGTGCGTGTTGACGGCGGCTTGTCCCCCTGGTTTGACGTCAATATCGGTGTCAGACAGGGTTGCGTGCTGTCCGCTCGACTGTTCATCCTGTACCTGGACAGTTGTCTCCAGAGAGTGAGATCGATGGATGTAGGGATGCGAATGGGTGACCTAGTTGTGAGCTGCCTGCTTTACGCAGATGACGCCGTGCTTCTAGCCGAATCGCCGTCGGACCTGCAAACACTAGTCACTACTATGAAAGATGATTGCATGATGCTTGCAGTTGAATGCGACGAAAACGAAAGTTATGGTGTTTGAAAGGGAGGAATTCAGAACAGATGCAAGGATAATGGTTGATGATGTAGTGCTGGAACAGGTGAATGAAATTGTATATCTTGGAGGCGCTTTTAGCAGAAATGGAAGGTACACCGCGGATGTAGAAAGACGAGTGGCGATAGGAAATAGCGTAAATGGAGCGTTGGGCAGATTCCTGGGCGCAAAGAACATTAGCAGAAAAGCCCAGCTAGCAATTCACAATGCAGTCCTGATCCCAACGCTAACTTATGGAAGCGAGAGCTGGGTATGGCAGAGTGTGCATGAAAGTAGAATAAACGCGGTAGAAATGAGGGCACTACGCAAAATCTGCGGAGTGACTCTCGCTGACCGCGTAGAAAACAAGGTTGTAAGGAAGGAAGTTGATTTGAAAGAGAGTGTCGGTGTAAAAGTAAAAAAGGGCATACTCCGATGGTTCGGACATGTAGAAAGAATGGTTGATGCAAGACTGACTAAGCAGATATACAATGCAGAAGCGGATGGATGTAGGAGTCGAGGACGGCCAAGACACACATTCCATGAACTTATAAAACGTGTTCTGGAGGAAGTTCAATAATATAGACCATAATATTATGTACAAAAGATCTACATCACTGTATTAATTTTTAGAACAAGAAATTTCTTTGTAAGTATACATACATGCTTCATGCCAAATCTCTTACGGGGAAGGCAGAGAGAACAGAGCGCCATAAGGCGCGATTCTTTCACGCCTCTCTCGCTTCGTTGACTTTCATAACTCTTTTCATGCACGCGGCTTGATTTTTGAGGCTATCATAACCTTACTCCAGAACACGTTCTATTTGGTCATGGAATGTGTGTCTTGGCCGTCCTGGACTCCTACATCCGTCCGCTTTTGTTATTTGTTTGTTACGCTTTCATGCGAAAACTACTCAACCGTTCATCATAAAAGTTTGTACACATATTCTTGGAGGTATTAGAGGTAACACGGGATACTTTCTTTCTTTCTTTAATTTACATATATTTGGACCCGAAGGAAAAACTACCTCTAAAAAAAATATCCTACATTAATACTCTGCATTTATCATTACATAGTATAAAACAAAGTCACTTTCCGTTGTCTACTAACAAACTACGCAACGGATTTTGATGTGGTTTTTTAATAGTTAGATGGTGTCAACGGGGTGGTTTTGATCTATAATTCATATATGATGTAAAGAAAAAGTGATAATCTTCAAGATTTAGCACTTTAATTGCAAACGCTGGCGGAACCCTAAGTGATAAATCAAAACAATGTTCTACATTATTAAACACCTCCAGAAGGTCTACAAAAAAGTCCGCGAGGGCATATGTCTATCTAACCCACAATGACCATTTTTATTTTTTTACTTTTTACGAGAAATAATGGCTTATTTACGATGCGATTTTAAACAATACAGCATTAATTTTCATCCAATTAAGTGTCTTAAATAGATTGTGCATGTAATATAGATGATCCTGGTCCTTTACCGCATGGAATTTAAACTAATATTTTCGAAGATATTGCAGTATTAACATAGCGGGACAACACAAATTGAACCTCATGATATCCAAAATTTACTCATTTATTTCTTTTAATGCGGAACAAAGTTCGCCGGGTCAGCTAGCATCTTATAAAATTGTTAAAGTCCAAAATTATTTATTTTTGTTACAGAGAAATGAGTATTTCTTCGAAATTTTATTCTTCGGCTGATTCATCTGGCCAAAATTTGAATACATTTTCAGCTCTGTCACGCATATATATAAATAACATATATTTCAATTTCGGACATGTTATTATAAAGTAGTTTACAACAATTAAATATTTTGTGCCCAGATGAATCATAACAAGAACTTTAAATAAAACCCTTTGTATAATTTGGGTCTGTATTAATGAAAGAACCATGTTTTACACATATAAAATATTTTATTGAACATATGTATTTATAACAACATGTATTTATGAATACAGTGATGTAAAAAATCTGCATCAATCAGCTGTTTATTTTTATTTCCAGACAGCTTTTTGTCGGGTTTTCAGCTGTAATTCTTTGTTGTATCTGTATGATATGATATTGGGAAATTTTTGAGCTGAAGACACGTCGTGGATACAATGCGATGCTACTTTGTGGGCTAAGATAAGAGACCTTGGTGATATTGAAATATTTGCTGAAGGCGATTTAACATTCTCGAAGGGACGTTAGCATTGATTGAGACATCGGTTTCATTTTCTGTTAGGTTAAAATCAATTCTAAGCGTCATTTGTTATCTCATAGTAAATATTGATAACCAGTCACCTGTCCGGCAAGATGGCGCGTCAAACTTTCAGAAAATGTTGAAGATGGAGCTATGACCTGTGATGAGCTGAAAATTTCAGGAGGCCTTGGTCTAATCCTTGGTATAACTGTTGGAGATGATGGTAATTCCAAATCTAAGGCATCATTTATTTCGGTATTGTCTACTGGATCACTTTCATCAATTATTTCTTCATCTGAATGAATATCATGTTCCTTTTATTTCTTTTTAGCATAAAATCATCGAGAACTTTCTCTCTGAACTTAGTTTTTATTTGGGTGTCAAACTCTGAACTGAGACGATTTCTCTCTTTCTTTTCAAATATGATTCTTTTATTTTTATTTTCCACACATTATACTTGGCTGGGTCTTTTCTTATGTTTTGCATATTTTGCGTCCTGCGCGTCTTTTTTTTCTCTTACGTACGTAACAAAAGCGTTACTTTTGTGCTGAAAAGGAGATATTTAAGATTAATATGGTGTTTTGACCATATGAATCAGGCACAGATGAATCAGGATTTTACCATTATATATGCATACAGTCATGCATACAGACTTCAGTAATATAATTTTTACACTTGAATCTATAAATAACCGAAAAGCATTACACGAAGTACAGACTGAAGTTGTAAAACTATAAAATAAATTTTATAAAGTATGCATTCTAATCAAAATGTCACCTGAACCAAGCACAGATGAATCAGATATTTACCTTTGTAACTCCAGAATCCAAGCAAACGAGTTGCACGTCCACCTTCTGGTTCGTCGGTTGCACGGCTGGCTTCCCCCCAGGCGGCAATTCAAACTCTCATTATTATTACCCAAGCACGGTCAAGTGCAGCTTACTCCATATTAATCAGAATTTTATACCGGACACAACTTATTTGCCTATTTATAAGCTTACTAAGGCAGAATTATAAATAGTACATTTTTTTATAAGGGGCCAATTCATCCTCTTTTGGTGTCATTATAATTTATAATAGTTAAACAATGGGAAAATGCGATATCGACTATTTTCTTCCGGAAAATAGTATGTGGACGCGTCATATGAATAAGAAGAACATATTTCAAATATTTATAATTTTTCTTAGACTACAATTATTTAAAATATATTACTTGTCCCAGTTAGAGTTAAAGCTAAACTGTATAAAAAATGTTACACGCTTTTGTGACACTTAGTTTTAGAAATAAATCCGTAGACGTCCAAAATTATGTCTCTGAAGAAGTACTCAGATTTTACCGTTTGTTGTTGCATTTCAATTAAGTATATTGTAAGTTTTTGTAGTATTCATTGTATGTTGTAATTTTAAAAATTGATAATCCCAGCTAAGCAATAAAATAGAGTCATCATATTGATTCATTACTATCGATCTTTGATACTTGTTTAATGGCTTCAATCAAATCAAATTAGCACACATTGTAAATAATAATAAGTGCAGTTAATAAGATTATTAAAAAGTATTTAGTACAAGCTTGTTTTTACTGAAGATCATTTTTAGTTGTTTACTTGAAATAAAAATACGTACTGGAGTAGTTCTAATCTGCTTAAAATAAAGTAGGTTAGACATCTTTATGGGTATAATTATGTAATCGGATTTACTTGTCTGTTAAAAAAATAAACGAGTACAATACAAACAAAATATAAAAAAAAAACTATTATAGCATTAAAATGTTGCGGAATATTTTAATGTTACTACATTAAATTATTCCCCAACATTTGAAAAGAAAAGATTAAAGTTGAAAAGAATAAATGTAGGTAATGAGATTTATTTAAAAAATAATTTAAAGAAAAAAACTTTTTTAAAGAACCTTTTATTTAAACGCTCTAAAAAGAATAAAATAATTTTCACCTTAAACAATTTAACTATCAACTTATAACCTTATTATATACAATTTATGTGATAATAAAAGCTTGTCGCTATGTTTAATTACCTATCAGTGGCTATCCATAACCATCTAGAAATATTTTTTTAGATTTATTGATTACTGTGACGGATCGCATTATCCAAATATATTTTTTTGGTTTATAACATATATATGGACACCCGAACACATATTTATTTATTTATTTATTTATTCCAAAAAAATTACAACTATCCTTACAGGCTAACCCAATACAATAGTGTAACAACTAACTAAATATAATATTATCATATATATTATAGTACAATAAATTAAAGCGTCCTATATGCGACCTTTGTGTACTCGCTCAGTGAGCATGAGAATAGATCCAAGTTCTCGGAGAGCGCGTTGAGCGCCCGCAGTGCTCGCGTCACAGGCGCCTGCTGCAGCAGGTTGGTGCGCGCTCGCGGCACGGCCAGCAGTGCCGGCCGCCGCCGCCGACCTCTGTACTCGTCCGGTACACATAAACCTAGTATCTCCAATATAGCCGGGTTATGTATCTTCCCGCGCAGGACTTGAAATAAATACATTGCTAGGGCAACGTCTCTTCTAATTTCTAGCTTCGTGTAACCTACCATCCCTAACACAAATAGGGTCGGATATAGAAGTGGATAACCCGGGTATACTCCATACATTTTAAAATACAAAAATCTGAGAAATTTATTTTGGATTCTCTCCAACATAATTTTATACTTGTGCTCGTGAGGAGACCATATAACTGAATTGTATTCTAAGTGGCTTCTCACAAGAGCTTCATAAAGCATTTTTAATGCCCTAATATTCGTGAATTGACTCCCATGACGTAAGACAAATCCTAAATTTCTAAAAGCCTTCTTGCAAACTACAGTTATATGCTTCCGAAAATTTAAATCAACATTAAAAACTATGCCTAAATCTTTAACTTCAGAAGCGCGTGCGAATGGAGTCCCGTTTATGTGATACTGGTGGAGACGATGAACACGGGCGCGGCTGTACGACATCACTGAACATTTGTCTATGTTAAAATAAAGTCTGTTCTTTTCACTCCACGACACAATACTATCAATGTCTTCCTGAAGTTCTCTATGGTCTATATCTTGTTTTACCTTATGAATCAGTTTTAAATCATCAGCAAATAATAGACATGTGGAATTACTCACAACTGAATTCAAATCGTTAATCATAATGATAAAGAGCAGAGGTCCTAGATTACTTCCTTGACTTACTCCAGATCTAGTAAAATATGGCTCAGAGAGGTGTCCACCACAGTCGACATACTGACGTCTGTTTCGCAGATAGTCGGCGAAAAAGTTTAACAGGTGTGGTGTACATCCAAAGCTAGCCAATTTTGAAAGCAGTACATCGTTGTCTACTGTGTCGAAAGCCTTCTTAAAATCAAAATAAGCGACATCTGCTTGGAATCCGGCATCTATTGTAGGTATCAATATGGACATCAAATGCATTAAGTTACTATTGGTTCCCCGCCCTCGGCGAAAACCATGTTGTTCCTCGCAAAGCTGAGCACTTATATGAGCATATAAAGAGTTATGGATTGTTGATTCAAACAGCTTATCTGGAGTACTTAATACTGCCACTGGCCTGAAGTCACTGGGAGCTGAACCACCTTTACCTTTCGGGACTGGTACTACTCTTGTGATTTTCCATTGATCAGGAAACGTAGCGCTACTAATACAAATATTAAATATGTGTAATAAAGGTTCCCTTAATATCCTACTGCAATCCTTAAAAATAAACGGAGGTATACCATCAGGACCTACAGAGCGCTTTGAGGTCAGGCTGTGAAGTGCATGACTTACATCATCAGAACAAAGGGGTGCAAGATGAGCCCAGGCTGCTGTTGGTGTTGCTGCCTCCATTGCGTCCTCCACATTTAAGGTAGCTGGCTTAATATTGTAAACTGATTTAAAAAAGTTTGCAAAATCTTCAGCACATTCCGATTCCGTTAGTACACGTCCATTTTTAATTAACTTATATTTAGTTGTACTATTCTTTCTGGATCGCATGTAAGACCAGAAAGCTTGCGGGTCTGTTGCCAGATGCTTTTGCATCCGATTAGAATACGATTCAAGTGCCTTAGCGGTCTGGGTTTTCACTCTTGTCCTACACCGAGCAAAAGCATCGTAATCTGCACGTAATTTGGTGATTTTATATAATTTATGTAGTTTTGCCTTATCTCTTATGTCTCTAATAATTTCTGCTGTGTACCAAGCGGGATATTTGTATGGAGTATGCATATAGTGTTACAGTTGCGTTACCGGCCCTTTCCATGGGAAATGGAAGGGGTCGGAATTGGGATGGGAAGAGGAGGTGGGAAGGGTTGGGTTAAACATAGCGACAAGCTTTTATTATCACATAAATTGTATATAATAAGGTTATAAGTTGATAGTTAAATTGTTTAAGGTGAAAATTATTTTATTCTTTTTAGAGCGTTTAAATAAAAGCTTCTTTAAAAAAGTTTTTTTCTTTAAATTATTTTCAAGTTTTTAGTTATCGATGGGTAAGTCATCTCATTCAAAGCATCATTGTTACAAGGTCGTTTGCCAGTTAATTTCGAAAAGTCCAACTCTTCAATGAGGAGACCTCCTAAAGTCTTTTCCCTACTTAAGGCCACGTATGCTTGACCAGCAGCAAAGATTTTCGAGCCTAAGTAAACAAATTTTTTTGTTTTTCAAATTTGTTGATTTTGCAACTTAATTTTGTTATGTGGGACTGTTGTTTAATAACAAAATATGTTTAACTACTTGTGATGTGTAACGCCATCTGTTGTTTTAATCAGTACTCTATACTTGCCGACCTGAGTGTAACATAGGAGTGTTGTAATAAAAGTTATAGTTCGTTCCCATCATCCACTGTGTTTAATTCTAATAATACGTATAACACCATTAAAATCCGTTAGTGTAGCAATCATGTTAAAGTTATTAAATCCTGTCCAATTTACGTCGGTATCCTGAAAGGGCATGGCATTGCACCGGTCGAACCGGCCCATTCAAGCAGCAGATTGCGTGGCTGACCACAATTAAAACACTGTTAACTATTAAAACATAGGTCAACGGAAAGCCGTCGACTGTGATGGACTACCGCCTCAGCCGTAAAGTGGTCGTAAGGTTCTCAATGTTAGCACTACCTCATTTTGATTATAAATTTAGACGCGCCGCTTAACCCTGTATCTTGACATGGTGATTTGGCATCAGTGACTGAATAGTAAACAACAGATTGACTGACACCGCCCAAACAAGCAGGCCGCTAACATCTAGCCGCTCATATTGAAAACCCTATGATATATATAATATTCATACACATTCTAATTTGTTTATAACATTAATTAATAAAATAACATAGCTCGACTCCTTTTTCTACCCGAAGGTGTAGGCAGCATCTGTTAAGCCTCGACTCGCCGCTATGTTTACGTCTCAACGATCTTTAAGGGAGTAGGATATAGGATATGGGAGTAGGAAGGAATGGGGAAGGGGAGTGGGCCTCCGGGTACCTCTCTCACCCAAAGAAACACGGCGTGAGCTGGTTGTGGTATTTCACCGGTCGAGCCAGCCCATTCATACAGTGAATTGCTGGGCTCTACCACTGTTGCCATACAGCGAGCACAAAGTGGTCAGTCAAAAATATTTATCACACATGACTTTCGAGAGGAATTTCGAAAGACATTGGTGTGAGGCCAAATTCAAACCCAAGACTTCCTGATTCAGAAGCGGGCTAGTTTACTGAACCACCGAGACATAGTTTTTGAAATTCTCATATAACTCTTTAATGAAAGGGCCATTTGATACCCATATAGTAGAAACGCAAATATTTATTCCACCATATTGGATTTAGAATGACGTCACATTATTTTTCGAGCTACTATTAACAAGCCCTTTCATTCGATACCCATATTGTAGAAATGCATTAAAAAAAACTGTTCCTCGATCTTGGATGATCCGCCATATTGGATTTAGAATGACGTCACATTATTTTTTTAGTTGCTCCCAATGAGCCCTTTCATTTGATACCCATATTGTACGAAAGCTTAAAATATATATTCCTTCATCTTGGATAATCCACCATATTGGATTTAGAATGACGTCATATTATATTTTGAGTTACACTCAATAAACCCTTTCATTTGATACCCATATTGCAGAAATGCATTAAAAATATCCATTCCGCCATCTTGGGTCGTCCGCCATATTGGATATAGAATGATGTCATACATTATATCATGCATTGTCATCCAAAGTAAACATATATACAAAATTTCAGCTCAATCAGTTGAAGGTATCTACTTCAAAATTGAGTTACAAGATTCCACCGAACATACATACTTACATACATACATACATACATACATACATACATACATACATACATACAGTGCAAGTTAAATAAAAGCTTATAATGAAATACCATATTTGTTCGTAGGTATAATAATCTATAGAGTACTCGGATATTTTGGAGATTGAGACACAACAAAAGTGGTATAGATCTTTAGACTTGTATGCATATGGATTCGCGGGAGAGTGAGTTCTCTCTCTCACTTCTATTTATAATGTGGAACATGTTTGCATATTTTACCTTTACACATTCGTAAATTATTCATCAGATTTCGAAGAAACTTTGTCGGTTGGTGGTTGGTACACATTCCCGCAAGTTTCTGAATATAAAGCAACTTTAAAAAAATATGTTATTTTTTTTTCAGAATTTCAATTTCTTATTAATATCTTTGTATTTGACTTTATCTGAATTAAAACTATAAGTTTATGGAATTTATTTCGACAAACTTTAAACGGAAAATTTGCTGTTAAATAGAGAAAAAAATAATGCCCAAGTTGGCAAGTAATAATATTATTGTCCTGTCAATAATTGCTGTATGCTTCACCAAGTGACCCAGTGGAAAGTTTATATCACTTGTTCAGAGACACAGGTAGTTATTCCGAACTCGCCGTCGCGATGCCAGCCTCCAAACAGGACGGTTTACTAGCTAAACGGCAACCGGCAACCCCGCCCTGTATGGTACACGGCGGGGTTGCCGGAACTTTCAAAAGCTGCCATGGCCTTCCTCAGGGGGTGATCAGTAGCCTTTTCTAAAATTCCTTTTGAGGTAGGTACTCCTGTTCAACAGTACATCATCTTAGTTCAGAGCCGATACTTTCGTCGGCTGGCAGAGTCCTCCGCCCAGTAGTCACCATTAGGGTAGTAAGTGCTCATCGTAAATCCGCTGCATTTTCTCTTATCTGCGTCGGCGTCTAGTCAAAGGACTACCCGCCCACTAGTCAAAGGAGAAATGAGGTGGATGCTTTCTGCCTTTTATAGGAGAATGATGTAAAAATGCAGCACCGCTTCCTAGGTCTACTCGCTGTCCACCATGACACTGACGATGGCAAAAAAAAGGAAACGGAGATCTAGCACGATTGCGACCAGCGTCGCGTGATGGCGCAACCATTTGGCTCTCATGCGAGAAGCCACATGTCTTCGCCCGCGCTACTGTGGTGGAAATCCCTGTCGCCGTTCACCTTAACATTTGGCACAGGTAACGGTCGAAATAGTCCCGTGAGGGCCTGTGTCCGTTGGTTATTGTTTAGAACCTAGCCATATATAAGACAAGAGGTGGTTATCCCCGTCAGGATTTCGTTCCAACCATTTTGGTAGTACTATAAACAAAAAAGGCACTATTTTGTGGCAGTAGAGCACAAACAATCCCAATCAGACAAGAAATTCCTCTATGGATTTTTTCTTCTTTCCTTTATTATAATATACAGAATGCACGCAGTAAGAGTGTGTAAAATAATATACCTATTTATTTTTAAAACTTCACGCCTTTTTCTAACCGAAGGGCTTCCACTACAGTTTGGCGAGTTTTTACATCCCAAATGAAATACTTGGCCGGACCTATTGTCATAAATCAAGCACGCTGTTGTTGGTTATCGATATATATATATTAAAGGTATGCTGCTCATAGCTTCTAAAAAGTTTTACAAAAAGTCATTGGTCTGAAGGCAAGATTCGAATTTGAGGACTTATTGATTAATAAATAATAGTTTAAAAAAACTAAAAAACACGCTTTTTATAGAAAACCGAACTAATAAATAGAAAATAAATTTTAATGAATTTAAATTATGAAAATAGTGTTAAAAATTTCAATTAATATAAATTAATAATAGTGCGAATAAAAAAAAAATATTTTATTTTAAAAAAGCATGGGGTGCATGGTGTCAATAGTTATAAATATTTTATTGACAGATATGAGTAGAGTGATTAACATTTCGATAATATCTTAAAAAGCACCCCACGCTTATTTAAAAATTTTTTTTATTTTTTATTCACACTATTATTAATTTATATTCATTGAAATTTTTAACACTATTTTCTTAATTTAAATTCATTAAAATTCATTTTCTATTTTTTAGTTCGGTTTTCTATAAAAAGCGTGTTTTTTAGTTTTTTTAAACTATTATTTATTTTATATTTTTTAGTTCGGTTTTCTATAAAAAGCGCGTTTCTTAGTTTTTTAAACTATTGCTTAACTATTTTAAAGCGTGCTAACAACGGATATCAAAACCGAATTTGAGGAATAGCGCCATCTGTGACTTATACAAGGAACTCGTTTCAAGTTGATAACGTAGACTTTCCGCTGATTGCTACTAGATGGTGCGAGAAGTGAACTATGAACACTAAAAAATTAACAAAAATCATATTTTGCAAATTGAAAAATGGAATAATTTTATCAAATTAGTGTATTGTCATCAGTCCTCAATAAATCTACAAAGTTTGAACGAAATCTGGCCGTTTAAAGTGGGTCAAAATCGCGCCCAAAGAAGTCGGTTACAAACAAACATACAAACATACAGGTGAAACTAATAAAAGCTAATAATAAATAATAGTTTAAAAAAACTAAAAAACACGCTTTTTATAGAAAACCGAACTAAAAAATAGAAAATAAAAAAATATATTTTATTTAAAAAAAAGCGTGGGGTGCTTTTTAGATATTAACGAAATGATAATCACTCTACTCATATCTGTCAATAAAATATTTATAACTATTGACACCATGCACCCCACGCTTTTTTTAAAATAAAATATTTTTTTTTATTTTTCTATTTTTTAGTTCGGTTTTCTATAAAAAGCGTGGTTTTTAGTTTTTTTAAACTATTATTTATTTTCTATTTTTTAGTTCGGTTTTCTAGTCTAGAACTTTCATAGTTCACAAATCGCACCATCTAGTGGCAATCACCGGAAACTAAAAAAGAAATCGGTTACAAACAAACATACAAACATACAAACCTACAAACATACAAACATACAAACCTACAAACAAACATACAGGTGAAGCTAATAAAAAGATAGACCTTCATACCATCAATCAAATCAGATGAATTAATTAATCATAATATAACACCCAATATTAAATCATACAAATATAATCTCAATTAATCAGACAATAAACGAAATAATATATTACATTATTTGGAACATCATTTCTATAATTGCTTCATAATCCTATTGATCAGGTGATAAGTGTAGCTACCACTAACCACATAGATATAATATAAAAAAGCCTACAAGAGGTTCTCACTTCTAACTCACTTTTGACTATTTAATTAAAAAATAAATTAATTAGAAGGTTAATAAGACGTCGCTGCGAGTTAATGGACCGGCTCGAAGAGTAAAATACCACAACTTCTCAGAACGTCGAAGTAAAGTGCCTAGAGAAAGACGCCACGTGTCGTATAGTAACAAAAGTGTCCGGAGGCTCGCTTCCTTCTCTATTCCATTTTATAGACCGGTAAGGCATCTCTGGGCAGCACTATTCGCATTCCACCAGGAGACCATCCAACACTCAGGTGACAAACTCAAAAAAAAGATAAAATAACCTGTATCTTTATTTTGAGCCGTTTAAGGTTGATACTCTAGAGGACAAGGGATCGGAATACTTGTTTGCTATAGAAATTCATGGTTCATTCTTCGCACAGAAGATTAGCATTGCCATTCAGCGTGGCAATGCGGCCAATCTTCTGGGCACGCTGCTAGTAGACCAAGATGCGGAGAAATTGGATTTCACCTGGTCTTTTTTTGTTGTTGTCAAATAAACCTCTGTTGGTAGATAAAAACGTGTTAAATGTGTGTTACTAGAAGAGCGTTGAGTGGTTTGATGACGAGACGTAATGTTGTGCACCCGCCTTCACTTCTGATGAATATTTCTTGTTATAATAACAAGCACAATAGCGCCTCTAAATTGCTTACCTGCAGTTTGTGTAAACATGCTTAACAGCTGACAGGCAACTAGATGAAATAGTCTTTGCTCAAATACGTAACTTGAAGGCTGAAGGCTGTTTCACAGTTTGAAGAAACGCAATATACATATTTACAAAGTTTCTAAAACATTTAAATATATATATTTTCACTAGACTGGTAGATTTTTCTGATTCCACATTGCTATGGAAACAGAGCTTTTTAGCAATTTCAAAGTAAGGAAATTTATTATATACATATTTTTTTTCTGAAGCTTCAGAAGCTTTTTGATGTATAATTCCTATTCAATCGAATTTAGGTTTTAATATTCTTATATAAAATATTATAAACGAACAAAGACATGTATATTTATGTTTCAAAGAAATATATCTCATTTTCTCCTTTAATATCTCCAATACACGTGTAACGGTATTAAGAAAAATCGAAATATAAAACTTGTTGTTTACGCGAAATGTTTTATATGAAAGCGTGTGGTATGGGTATTTCTTCTATAATTATTTTGAGCGCGGATTATCGGTTTTACGCTTTATAATTTAAATGTAGTGATCAGTGGTATTTCCAACCGGTTGAACTTAACCAGTATTACGAATGAGAGGTATATTTATCATTAACATTTATTAAAAGGTCAGTTTAATCTGATCTTTTCTTTTAATTATTTTTATATTCACCCTATTTAATACATTGTATATGTTAAGTTGATATTATAGAGACTAGTATACGACTTGTAAGTTAATATGTAAGTGTAAATTAAATAGTGAGATTGAACATATCGTGGTGTTAATAAAACATGAGCTGTAGCGTAAAGTGGTATCATGCTGGCGTCAAGATAGAGCGTCTTTATCGTTTGGCGCTCAATAAGGCTCCCAGTGAAGATCTGAATGTAGTCGTTGTGAGCGGAAGAAAGCTGCCGGGCCGCGGTCGATAGGTGGTAGGGCGCAGGCGCGGATCCTTGCCGCCGTAGGGGCTCCGAAACCACGCCAGTCCGCCGGCAGGCTGATACGCGGCCGCCGGCAGCCAGCGTCCGCAGGACGCTCGCGGGCGCGTGAAACATGCATACGAGCCGTAATCGCGGCGTGCACAGCGTCGCTCTAGTGCTAGCTCTCACTATCGCCTGGTTACCACATTCAGACCTCGCAGCGTGAGTATTATACACCAAACTAGGCAAACTAACTTTTTCTAATTGTGCCATCATATTCTGTGCCGACACATCGAACAGCGTGCTATCATCTAACGGAGAAGCCATAGCTTGCATTTAAATCTCTCAAGGCAAACACTTCGTATTACACGGGCGCGCATCTCATTTGTTGATAACATGACCTCGATGTTAATCCTTTGCAAATAACTGAACTAGAAGAGGGTTGTAGTACAAGATTTTGATTTATCCGTCAAATAGAATATCTCAATTAAAAAATTTAAATTTGGGCCTGCAAATTATAGTCTTATTTTTAAAAATAATTCTACTTAAAACCGTCAAAGTTCATATGTAATTCAGAAGCAACAACCAGTTTTCGTAATGTGATCAACGGTTCGAAGCTCGTGAAAACAATATCGAGGAAATTGTCACCGCCATTGGTGCTGCTAGGAACGATTTTTCGCTGTCAAGCTAATATATTCCTTAACGTTCAACGCATTCATATTAGAAATCTTTTGTGAGGATCTTTATAGGTACAAGATGGTGTTACCAATGGTTTTTAACAGTTCAACGCAAATATTTAGCTTGTATTTACAATTATACATAAATAGTGCTTCTACATTATTTGTTTTTACAGTGTTGTTTTTTTAATGAAATTTTCGATTATTGAATTTATTATAAATACGTCTTATAAATAATTATCAAACTACTTTTAAATGATTTATGATAAAATGTCAAGAAGTAATTTTGTAACTTTGACCGACTTTGTTCCAAGTTGAACCGACTTTGTTCCAAGTTGAACCGACTTTGTTCCAAGTTGAACCGACTTTGTTCGATTAACTGTGAGATTGCGACCCAAGCGGAGTATAAACATTTTATGTGCGAAGCAAGGATGTATGGAGTTCGGGTGCGTCCCATACGCGGCAATAAGTTTCCTAGCTTTTTACTTGGCTGGACCAAATATTTTACTCAGTAAATTTCTAAAATTCAAAAGGCGTCTTAAGTGTATGTAAAAAAAAAGACGATGTAATTATAATAACAACCATTTCATCCGCCTTCTCTGCGTTAAAGAATATTTGATCAGAAAGGGAATTTGTAATGTAATTCATAGCTTTGTCACTACTGCGCTATCCCTCTTTTTCAACAACTATAAATATTTTTGAGATACGTCAGCAATTGCTAATTTTATGACGTGTGTGTTTTATTTTATGTCTTGCAGTAACATCAATAGCCAAATAACCTTTAAACCTTCTGTATTCTCCTAAATAAATTCATCGATAAATACTAAATTTGTATTTTTGATTATAATTGTATATAATAAATGTATAGATTTTTGATGAACGTTGAATACCACAAACGCCAATATTTTAGAGAATGATTAAGATTTATTTATCGAATATTATAATAAATCGTTCTGAATTGGAGTAAATATGTATCAACTACATATTTATGATTACTACGCAATATTCAACAATAGTTTTTAATAGGTACAGTAAATCTAGACTTCAATCTAGAAAGTGAAAAGTTTATAAATACTTTTAATTAAATTTCAATGATGCTAAGCGAGTTAAATATCGATCTCTTTGACAAAAAATCGATAATTACCTAATTAATAATATTATAGCAAAAGCGGATGGATGTAGGAATCGAGGACGGCCAAGATACACATACCATGACCAAATAGAACGTGTTCAGGAGGAAGGTGATGTTAGGAGCCTCAAAAACCGGCGCGCGTGCATGAAAAGAGTTATGAAAGTCAACGAAGCGAGTGAGGCGTGTAAGAATCGTGCCTTATGGCGCTCTGTTCTCTCTGCCTACCCCGCAAGGGATTTGGCGTGAAGTTATGTATGTATGTAGTAATATTGTTTCCAGTTGTCTAGATCTACTTAATTTTAAACAAGTCAAGACTGGATAACATTATAAAATTACAACGATTTTATGGTTTAATAAAACGAGAGAATCGACGAGATCCGATACAACTACCTAAAATGTAACATACTTTTGATCTTTATATCCCAATGTAGGTGGCGCCAGTCATTTGTTATCATGTCACTTCCTTGTTTATTCGCCCCCCTTATTTATAAAAATGATCTCAATTCAATATTCGACAATCAGGTAAAAACTAAAAAAAAATCCTGACATGGTATTGTATTCACCTGACTATCGTTTCCATATTTTTTTTTTCATTACCTTTGTTGGTATCTGTACCAAGCGTGGTGTTTACGAATTAAGATTTCTTGTTCATGTTCTGACTCAAATATTTAGCTAAAGTTCCCTTCACTTATTCTAAACAATACTTTTCATTTTACATACATGAAAAGTGATTATTTCATTCTTGATAAATGCATAAAACATCTAATATTTTCGCTACTTATATTTCCAATTTATTATATTTAGAACACTGTCACTTGAGTTATCCTTACATTCAAATGTAAGCTTATTATCTAATAATAAAATTAAATCACCTTGATCTTGATTTGTGTTAATAGTTAAATGGAGTTATTTACAATACAGCATAATAAAGTCTATATAAAGTTAGACATCTCGCAAATAAGTGCGTTTTGACAGTGGTAGAGCCAAGAAGTTCGCAGCATGAATGGGCCGGCTCGACCGGTAAAATACCACGACCCCTCAGAAGATCGACGTAAAGTGGCTCATGCCACGTTTCGTTCGTTGCGGGAGGCACGGAGGCCCACCCCCTTCCCCATCCCTTCCTATCCTACTCCCTTAAAGGTCGGCAATGCAACTGTAACACTATATGTGTTACAGGTGTCCATGGGCGGCGCTGATCACTTAACATCAGGTGATACGCCTGCTTGTTTGCCCTCCTATCTCATAAAAAGTGCGCTATTCAGCATCCCAACTTTTGTCGATTTCTTTCTTTGAAGACAGACATTCATTATAATATTAATCCTTATTGACACTTGTATCTTTAAAGTTGGTAGCAGAGATAACTCTTATCGATCAGATAGAGGTTTATTTATTAAAAAATAAACATAAAATGTTTTATTTTTCTAAAAAAGAAAAATCATTATTGTCGGATTTAAGTAACGTTCAACCAGATATTGAAACACCGGGCGCTTTAATTTGAATTTATCGAACGAATGCATTAAAACTCGTGTTCTGAAATAATCCGTTTACATACATACAAACATAACTTCACGCCAAATCCCTGACGGGGTAGGCAGAGAGAACTGAGCGCCATAAGGCACGATTCGTACACACCTCACTCGCTTCGTTGACTTTCATAACTCTTTTCATGCACGCGCGTCGATTTTTGAGGCTCCTAACTTCATCTTCCTCCAGAACACGTTCTATTTGGTCATGGAATGTGTGTCTAGGCCGTCCTCGACTCCTACATCCATCCGCTTTTGCATTGTATATCTGCCTAGTCAATCTTGCACCATCCATCCTTTCTGCATGTCCGAACCATCGGAGCATGCCCTTTCTTACTTTTACACCGACACTCTCTTTCAATCCGACTTCCTTCCTTATAACCTCGTGTTCCACGCGGTCAGTGAGGGTCACTCCGCAGATTTTGCGCAATGCCCTCATTTCGACCGTGTTTATCCTACTTTCATGCACACTCTGCCATAACCAGCTCTCGCTTCCATAAGTTAGCGTTGGGATCAGTATTGCATTGTGAATTGCTAGCTGGGCTTTTCTGCTAATATCTTTTGCGCCCAGGAATCTGCTTAACGCCCCATTTACTTTATTTCCTAACGCTACTCTTCTTTCTACACTAGCGGTGTACCTTCCATCCCTGCTAAAAGCGCATCCAAGATATACAATTTCATTCACCTGTTCCAGCACTACATCGTCAACCATTATCCTTGCGTCCGTTCTGGATTCCTCCCTTTCAAACACCATTACTTTCGTTTTCATCACATTCAATTGTAAGCCTTTCATCAAACAATCATCTTTCATAATAGTGACTAGTGTTTGCAGATCAGACGGAGATTCGTCTAAGAGCACGGCGTCATCTGCGTAAAGTAGGCAACTCACAACTAGGTCACCCACTCGCATCCCTACATTCGTCGATATCACTCTTGGGAGACAACTGTCCAGGTACAGGATGAACAGTCGAGCGGACAGCACGCAACCCTGTCTGACGCCGATATTGACGTCAAACCAGGGCGACAAGCCGCCGTCGACACGCACACCCGCCGTTCAGCCCTCATAAGTGGACTGCACGGCGCGCAGCAGTGTGCCGCTCACCCCGTAGCCCGGAAGTATGTCCCACAGATCCTTCCGTAACACCCTGTCAAACGCTTTTTCCAGACCCACAAAACCGCAGAAAACCTTCCGGCTAACAGCCAGTTTTTTCTACACGATGTTGCGGAGAGAAAAGATCTGATCCATGCACCGTTTTCCGCTTCTGAAACCACCCTGAGCCTCCCACAACACTCCGTCAGATATCACCCTCATTCTCCTTTCAATAATCTTCCCATACACTTTCGCTGCTAAGCTGATCCAACTAATGGCTCTGTAACTGGCGCATTGCATACGTGATCCCTTACTTTTATACAAGGGCACGATGACAGCACGCCTCCAGTCTATGGGAATCTTACCCGACCTCCAGCATAAATTGCTCAAGGTCAGGAAAGCATCCCGGACACAGGTTCCACCGTGTTTGATCATTTCAGCAGACATCATATCAATTCCAGCTGCCTTACCATTTTTCATACTTCGTATCAACCATTCAATCTCTTCCATAGTAATGTCCTCGTCAGAAGCTGGCGCAGCGGCGTCAGTCTTAGACTCAATCACGGCGCCCACGTCCGGAACATACTCGTACATTTCCCCAAAATATTCACTCCACCGACCCAATACCTCGTTTGTCACCAGAATGTCACCAGCCTTAGACATAATTTTGTCCATTCTGGATGGTGACGAAGAACCCCGAGACTTTTTAACTTCCCTCCCAAAGAGTTTGTTATTGGCCTCGAAGTTCTCCGTCAACCTCACTTCCTCATTCGCAACTAATCTTTCACGCTTCTCTTTCACTATGGCATTGGTAACATTCTTGCAGCGGCGGTAGCTCTCATACTTTTTCTCTGTTATACTATCATTCTGATTCAAACTTGAGACATAATCCAACCATGCTTTTTTCTTTCTTTCGACGCTGGATTTTATTATTAAAATCCGTTTATTATTATAATAAACATGCCAGTTTCAGTTATGTTATCACTTTTGTCAAACAAAAACAAATTTTTATTATGTACGACAATTTCCGGTGACTGAATAGAGAATGAGGCGAGAGCGCTTTTCAAATTTGCATCTCGCAATTCAAGGTCGAATGGAAACGAACTATGTACATAGTTTATTATGAATTCTCAATCTGTCTTCTTGAAATCTCTTCTTGCACTTTGCTCATATTATTATATTATAAATTTCTATATTTTATATTAAACGATACAATCAGCTGATAAAATTTCAAAGTCAAAGTAGTTTTATTTTTAAACAGTCAATGTACAAAAATATTTAAAATTAAAATTCTTAAACACGAGCGCTTGAGGAAAGTGCCATAACATCGAATATGTCGTTCATTATGTGATTATTATATTATCTCTTTGGCACAATATTGATTAGTATCTAATTAGTAATATCTCTCTCCAGTTCTCAGTCATCAGTCTCCAGTTCTCTAGAGTAACTGAATTTTTTAATAAGTTAAAGCTGGCTCGCCGTCTATATACTTATTTTTAAATCACAATGGCTTTGAACAGATGATGTCGATAATATAGCTCCTTTGCTATAATGATACAAGTTGATATTTGTAGTCAGCTTACGTCCTGCAGTGGACTTCGAAGGACTAAATTATGACGATGATTATGAAGGATCCCACGGACATATAGTAAATATTGTTTATGCAGTTTTGTGGGACAACGGATAAATTATAGTGCATAAGTGTACCCTATACCTAATAAATTAATAAAAATTAAATAATTTACTAAAAGTAATGTAAGCCTCTTAAATAAACGATCAAGTACATCACAATTCATTAGTACAAAATTTAGTTTGAGCTACTTTTCTTCTTCACCAGGACGTCGGGGATGCTAGTTGAACGGGAATTTGTTTAATTTAAGTTAATTAAAAAAAATGTATTATCTATTATACAAACATTAAGATGATGGTAATGCATTGTTCTTTGTGCAATATTAAAACATTAATTAAAAACGGATGTTAGAAGTTAACAGGAAATAGGACTTTCATGCTTTTACAGCGAGGCTTAAAACTTAAAATCTACAGTATATATCTAATAATAATAGCTTTTATCAATACTAATTGTTTTAAAGTCTCAGTGGTCCAGTGGTCGAGCTCAAATTCAGAAGTCGTAGTATCAATTCTGTGCTCATATTAATAATTTGTCGAAATTATTTTCGGAAGTTATGTGTGATAAATACCGCCACCTATTCCATTTAGGACGTTAAGATTTGGCGATTTGATGCTTAATAGCCGGTGCCTATACACGCCACTCCATGTATAGAACGCCACAACTGACGGTCTTCTCCCACTTCCATCCATTGGCTTCCTGCGGTTTCCATCAAATTATCGGCCCACCTGGTACAGGGACGGTCTACTCCGTGTCAAATAGTTTGTGGTCGAGACTCGAGAACCTTTCTACCCCAACGATTATCGGTTCATCCAGCGATGCGGCCTGCTTACTTCAATGTGCTAACTTTTTGAGCTATGTTGGTCACGCCAGATCTCTTGCGTATCTCCATGTTATGGAATTTGTCTCGCAGAAAGATTCCAAGCATAGCCCGCTCCATAGCACGCTGAGCGACTTTGAGCTTCGTCATGAGGCTAACATTCGAAGATCATGTTTCAGTTCAGTTTGTCTTCACTGGTTATTGGCATTGACCTTAGACTTAAGCCACTGAGGAATTTTGTCCTAGAAGTGTTGAATCTGTCAGTTTACCCTTTCTCGAAGTTGGCCTATTTGTCCAAGGTTAACACATTGGTCCACAATTTCGAGGATCGCATCGCCAACAGAAATAGGTGCTTGAATGACATGGGCTTTTAACATCATTTACTCTTGAGCATGTTCATCCTCAGCCTCACCTACTTCTTGGGAAAATCTGCTGAGATCCTTGAGCATTCTACCAAGGTCCTCCAGTGACTCTGCCATGACCACGATGCCATCAGCAAATGTAAAGTGACTGATATGTTCACCATTGATATTGATCCCTAGTTGGGACCAATCCAGGAGATCGACACTTTCTCTTCCAATGCAGCGGTGAAATTAAGTCCCTTTGTCTGACACCTAACAGCAATAGGATTAGATTAATACTCCCAGATTCAGAGTGACATAGTAGCGTTTTTATACAAACACTGCAACAATTCGATATACCTATAGTCAATTTGGCATCTCTGAAGGGACTGCTGCAATGCCCAAGTTTCGACAAAATCAAAAGCTATCTCATAGTCCACAAACGCCAGCCACAATAGCTGATTAAACTCCTTAATCTTTTGTATAATTTGGCCAAGTATATTTGATCTATGGGACTAAGGGAGGCTGGAAGTCATCAAGCCTGCGCGAGAGTCGATTTATAATGATCTTCAAGAACAACTTATATTGCTCAAAAGCAAGATGGGTCTATCGTTTTTTAAGCGGGTTTAATCGCCCATTATGAAACAAAAACTATTTCAAATGGTATTTAAGTCGCGGGCGACAGTAAGACATTAAAATGTTTAATAATAAATATTTTTTCGAAAAAATTGTCACTTTCTCGAAATGATTCAAATATAATATCACAAAAGTTGAACGTCAGTATTTTGAATATTATGATAGATTTTATAGTTAAGTAGCTGTCTAATGAGTTCCAAATTTCCAAGTATAATATAACCAGTTCATATTAAAAGCAGCTGAGCTGGCGCTTTATTAAATTAAAACAGATGTATGAGCATATCGACTAATTGGTTATTAGCTACGTAACGCTCATAATTGGCGGGAATTTTACAAAAAAACATCACAACTGCTAAAATGTTCTAGAAGTATCGATATATATTTTGTTGAAATTAAATCATACACATTATGTCGATATGAAAATGTCCGCTACATATCGACACAACATATTTTATTCATGTCGTCTGGAAAACCAATCTGTCTATTATTAGCTGGGATGTAATAGAATTTGGATGTTAAATTTGATAGAAAAGTGCCAAGTCTGACACCACTTTACAAATACTGTTGATATATGTACACTAATAAATAAATAAAAATAAACATCAAATGTTTATTTTTATTTATTTATATTCATCTTGCACTGATTACTCGTTTGCTCGCAAATTCTATAAAAAAAACTTAATGCCTTATTACCTTTGTTGCCTCGTGCGTGCGTTATATGCGTTATATTTAGGAAACCGAGTAATTGAATTAAAATTTTCTTTTCTTTAACTGTCGTAATTTAATTAAATTTGACTCAAAATGAAATAAAATGAATTTAGTTCAAATATCCAGCTATTTTTTTTATTTAATATTAGCCATAATGTTCATTTGTTCATAGCTATATGTATATATAACTATATTTATTTGTACAATTTTAGAGATAAGTTATAGACGTTTAGGTCACGTACTATTTGATTAAATATGAGGCTGGTGAATATTTTCGTTTACTTAACGAAACCTGCAAATCATTTCTGATTGATATTACAAAAAATATGTACGTATTTAATATAGTCTCGGTGGTTCCGTGGTCAAGCACCCCGCTTCTGAATAAAAAAGTCGACCAATGAATTTCCGATACTAATCTCGAAAAGTTTCGTGTGAAAAATATCGATGACTGTAAATTTTGTGCCCATGGGCGAGTTGAGGCCAGCTGCTCCTCTATGCCTTCGGGTGAAAAATGGTATGATGTTAAGGTATATACTTAGATACCACTAATATTATGGATTATCTAGTTCATTGTTGCGGTGACTTTGAGGTGTTATCGTCCTGTTCCGGAATTAGAAATCTCAGTTTCGAAGTTTGGTTATAAACGAAAACTATTAAATTACATTTTTTTTAGGAAGTTGTAATAAGTGAAAAAAATAAGTGAAAAATGTCGCCTCTGAAGTCTGGAAGGTTCTAAATCGGAAAAAATATTAGTCGACACTAATACAGAGGATTGTAACAAACCATCTTTTTTATAAAAAATCTACTATCATTTTACTTTAGTTATTATCCGATAAACACCAACGTATCATTTCTAAAGACAATAATATAGTCAAATTCAAAACAATAAAGATTAATAATTTATCATACACATATACATAACTTCACGCAAAATCCTTGCGATGTAGTCACAGAGAATACAGCGCGATCCTTACACGCCTCACTCGATTTTTTGACTTTTATAACTCTTTTTATGAGCGCGCATTGATTTTTAAGGCATCAACATCATTTCTTCATCATCATTCAGAACTCGTTCTCATTGGCCACGGAAGGTGTGACGTGGTCGTCCCCGGCTCCTACCTCCAGCCGTCTTTGCATTGTATAATCTTGCATCCTCCATTCTTTCTACATGTCCTAACCATCGGAGCACCGACCGCGACAGTCTCTTTCAATCCAACATCCTTCCTACCAACCTAGTTTTTGACGCGGTCTGCGAGAGGTACTCCGCAGTTAAGACAGGCTCACCGTTATGTTTACGTCCCAAATGTGGCAAACCTATTGCCATACCGGGCTACAAACTTTTATGTCATGGATATTTATCACACATAACTTCTGAAAAGAATTTCGAAAAGTCATTGGTGTGAGCCCGGATTCATACCCACGACCTCTTCATTCAGAAGCGGGGTCATAGAATTATAACAGAATTTGAATAGACCTTCCTAATATTATACCTCAAGCTAAGCCGCCAAGCTATAAAAACAAGTAATAATAGAATATTGATGGTATTAATTAAGCAGATGAATGTTTTTGTTTTTTTTTTTAATTAAGTTTTTGCAACATTTCCTACATTACGATGTTACATGGGTTCTTGATTTTTTTTTATAAAAGTGATTACTTTAACATTACACGTCTCATAATCTACATTCTGTTTTAAAATTACTAGTGGTAGGCACGCGATGGACCGGAGACGCTCCGTCGTCGTTCCGGCCGATATGCCTGCGGAACGAGGCGGAGAAGCTCTTTGAAAGGGTTATCTCCGCCCGTATCAGCAGCAACCTGTCGTAGGTGGGCCCGGACATATCGGACAGCCAGTTCGGGTTCCGGCAGGGGCCCTCGTATACCACGAGGTCCCCGGGGACCTAAGGTTGGTCATCGAGGCCTACCTGCAGGAGAGACGGGTGGACTTTGACGACCAGAACGGGACGGAGCAGAGGAAGGAGGTATCGTGCGGGGCTCTGCAGGGGTCCATGCTCAGGCCCCTGCTGTGGAACCTCGCCTACGACCCGGTCCTCCGCATGTCCTCCGTCATGTGCTACGCAGACGACACTCTGGTGGTCGCCACGGGGCTCGACTTCGAGCGTACGCTCAGGTTCGCCGAGCTGGGGGTGGCAATCGTCGTCAGACGGATCCGCGGGGTGGGCCTGGAGTTGGCCAAACCTCGGGGGACCGGGAGAGGGAGTTTGCCGCCTCTACGGTGGCCCGTGCGGTCCGTGGCCCTGTACGGGACCCCCGTTTGGATGCGAGACCTCGCGGGGTCTTCCCGCTCCAGGGCTCTGCTGAGGAGCCTGGAGCGGATCATGGCCATACGGATCGTACGGGGCTACTGTATGATATCCTACGAGGCGGCGACGGTCCTCGTGCGTTCCCCCTTCATACGCGGTTCCCCCCCCCCCGCGTACGATTTCTGCCGGGGAGGTGGGGGCCCGGACGCGCGGGGTCACGAAGTGCGGAGGCGGGAGGCCTTCCAGCGAGTCCTAGGAGACTGGCGCGACGCACTGGACCTCCAGGGCTCCGTAAATGGTGCACTGTCACCTACAGGTTGACTCAAATACTCACCGAGCACGGATGCTTCGATGAGTATCTAAATCGAATAAAACTTGAAGAGACGGCGAGATGACACCATTGCCGAACCACCATTTAAACTGAAAACGGGTATCTGTAAGTATAGTTTTACATATGTACAAAATGTACTTTTGAGTGGGATTTTTGTAGGACAGAGAGCAAATGAGCAAACGGGTCACTTGATGGCAAGCAATTAGCGCCGCCAATGGGCACCTGCAACACAGATAATTTTGCAGTTTGTTTGAGGGTCTTTATTGGAGTGAAATGGGAATGGAAGGGATACCTTTCCCGCTGAACGAAAAGCATGAGCTACAATACGATAATCATATCATAGCTTCACGCCTTTGTTACCCGAAGGTGTAGGCAGCGGCTGTTAAGCCTCGTCCCGTCGTTATGTTTACGTCACACATGAAATAGGTGGCAAACCTATTTCCATACCGGGCACAAAATTTTCAGTCATCGATATTCATCACACTTATCTTCCGAAAACAATTTCGAGAAGTCATTGGTGTGGGCCAATGTCAAGATTCGAACCCGAACCTCTGGATCAGAAGCCGTGACCACTGAACCACCGAGACTAAACGTTACAATACGTTAATATGCTTAGAAGTCGTGGCATTCATGCCACGAACTGCGTGGATTTTGCACACTGAAACTTGAACGAAGAACTAACTAGATAGTGATTCTTTGTAGCAGAATTACTACCAAGTCTGCGGAACTGCAGAACTGCTATATAAAACCAACAAGATTTACAAATAGGGATTACGAAAGTTTTATACCCTTTGGCTTGTATATAATACAGAGTTACAGGTTAGAAAAGTTGTCAGTAACAGCACGTTAAAAAGCAACAATATATTTTACGTACTTGACTATCCTTGATAACTTACATAGTAGTCTATGTTGTCAATTATTGAAGTCTTTAAAAGAAATAACACAGTTTTTAAGATAACTTAACGCTTATTATACCCGAAGATGTAGACAGTGGCAGTTTTATATGGACTTATCACGTACAATACATTAGGGACAATTTTGGAGATAATTATGATAAGCGCTAAAATGTTTAAGATACAATAAAAAAAATAATAATGTCTGCTTTAAGCAACTGAAGTTCTATAAGTCACTTATGATTTTATTTGCGTAGAGTCTAACTGAGAATGAGTATGAAATCTTCGTCGTATAATAGTATTTTACTGAAAATATCAGTTCGCATACTTATACATACTTAACCTATTTAAGATATTATTTGGTATTCAACGTTAGTAACGACTTTTTACTAATGAGTAATGTGATGTTACCGGACTTCGGTGTTAAATATTTTCCGTGAATAATATAATTATACACAATGCTCTCTTAGTCAGCAAACAAGAATGTGATTAAATTATGTTTTGCCATATCACTGCTTGCCAAATCAGTCAAGATGAGACCGAGTTTTAATTTTATCATCGTTATTGTTGCGATTGAAAAATAGTATAAAAAATATGACATATTTTCTATAAATTTTTGATTAATGCAAGTTATTAGGTGAAAAAAAACCCGGAATAGATTAGAATCTATGTCCATGCATATATTAATATTATTTTATTTATATACTAGCTGACCCGGCGAACTCTGTTTCGCATCAAAAGTAATAACTGCTGCCCCGCTATGTTAATACTGCAATATCTTCGACAAATTTGAAGTCGATAGCAGCTATAGGTTAAAAATGGGAATTTTCCATTGTTAACACCCCCGCAACCCCCTTTGTGGGTGGAATTTCGTAAAATCCGTTCTTAGCTGACCTCTACTCGGCGAAAGGAATAATCCTACCAAATTTCAAGTCGCTACGCCTTATGGTTCCAGAGATATCGTGATGAGTCAATATATAGGTGGAAATCTCTTATATAATATATATATATAGATTTAAATAGCTGCTTCCTACTACATTCATATAAACTTAATATATCATAATATAATATGGTGAAAACAACCAAATAACATTCTTTCAATTTTTGTATGTCTATCTGTCTGTATATTCTTGGTTAATCTCTGAAAGGGCTGGACCGATTTCTGCTTCTTTTTCCTGGGAAGATTAAAAAAAAATCCGCTAGGGGCAGCACCGGTGGGGGGGTACATATGTTTTGAATTTTCTATTGACAACAACGTTAAACGTACGTGTTATTACTAATAAAATAAAGATATATATTGTGATCAAACACATTATTAAAAAGTTATTATGCCTACAAAACATTGTGCTTTTGCTAATTGTACGTCTGATAGTCGTTACAAGCAGGATGGTGTAAAATTCGTGCCTTTTATAAAACCACAAGTTGACAAAAAAAAGTGTTTGGAGTGGATCAACTTATCACGACGAGCGGACTTAACAGTAGAGAAAATAAAAAAACATTCTTATATTTGTACAAAACACTTTATTAATCCAAATGGGCCCACAACAGAAAATCCTAATCCATTGCCATTGATTGGGATGCTGGACACTGACACTGAGCATTTATAATGTTGCTATTATTCTTATTCAAAGCTATACTTATTTTATATTTCACAGTAACTCTAAGAGAAGATTGTACATCTGCTCTTAAATAATATACCAAATCATTCGCATTATCTTCCATATTCAACACAAAGTCACTCAAACAATATTGTCGTCCTCTTTGAAGTGCTTTCGAGTTTCCACAATTCGGAAGCTGTTCATCATCGTCAGATAAAGTAGCATTTAAATCTAAAGTATCAATAGGACCCGTAGTTATATAATTATACATGACAGCATAGCAAAAAGAACGAGGGATAGCTTGGGATGGAAAATTTGCCCAGTTTGTAGTAGGAAAAGTGCAGGATGTTGAACTTGGTAGGGTTGGATTAAGTAATTTCATGCGTAGCTTTTTATCTGCTAGACATTTACCACCATCAATTCCAATGAAATTTTTTTTATCTGTACCATTTGCAATGCATTCTTCAATTCTTAAATATACCAAAAAAAAAGAAACAACAAAATTTATTTAAAATAATCAAAATTCAAACCACACAGTGACATATAGGATAAAATTTAGAAACCAACTAACCTTTCAACTAGGACGTTTTTATTACCTGACACGGTTAAACCACGACATGCAAGCCATCGTTTTAAGTCCTGGACAAGATGATCTTGCACTTTTGCAAATTTTAATTTCGCCCCAGGTACATCATCTTCCGTTAATTCCATAGTTATTCTATATACTTAACGTTGTTGTACCCCCCCACCGGTGCTGCCACTAGCAGATTTTTTTTTAATCTTCCCAGGAAAAAGGCTAATTTAATTTAATAGAAACAAAAACAAGATACTGGCGATTATCACTATATTCATCGTTCATTCGACATAACATTATAATACAAATCCTACATTACATTGGTGTGAGCAAGGATTCGAACTGGAAACTTTTGATTCAAAAACGGTCAAGCTACTGAGACAGGTTGATAACAATAATAACGATAACAACATTAAATATTCACGTTTGCAAATAATTTTTACATCATTATTATTTGAACAAAAGCGTTCAAGATAAAATGTAAGTTACAACACTCAAGAGGCAAATGAAAGTGGTAGCGTCGAGGTGCAAAATGGGCCACTCCCCAAGTGTTCCTATATCGAGTGGCCCTTGCTTTGACTCGCGGTTTACCCCCGTTACGATGTGGGGTGATTTTGTTTTTATTTCAATAACGCTCAAATTTTCGCTGCTCAAACCTTTAACTGAGATGATGGATCTTAATAAATATTTTGCCAATAATAATATTAAGAGTCTCCATTTAAAATATACTTTTTCGATAAGCATTTTCAAACAATAGAAAAAGTGTACAAGTCTACAATATAGGATTTATTCGTAATATTTGTATAATACTTAATTTATATTCCCGTAAGTACGGCAATAAGTTTTGGCATTTGGGATATGAAAACTTGAAGAGTCGTAGCGAAACAGCAAAAATCTTTTCCCTCACCTTCACCTCTCACAGTAGAAAAACGTCAGAAATTCCTAAAAATAGCCATGAAACAATTTTGTCTCATAGATTACTCTTTGCAATAGAATATATTTAATTTGTTAAATATAATAATGTAAAAAATGGAAAATTTCCGATCAGAGAATCGAGAATAATCATAGATTAAAGTACAATGAAACGTTAATCTCTTTTGATTGGAACCTCTCTCAGAAAAACTTATAAGAAGTCCATCTTTAACTCTTCTTAAAGGATTTTTTCTTTCTCTTCGCAGAATCTCTTATCGTAGGTAGAGGCGACTGAACCAATTGACTTCGCAACGGATTTTGATGCAGTTTATTAACAGGGTGGTTTGATCTATAATTTATGTATGACGCAGTAAATAAAAAGTGATAAATCCGAAATTTACTAATTTATTACTTTGATGCATTATAAATCCCGATAGCGTGGTTCACTAGGTCCGCAATTCGCCGATACTATAATATACGACTACGCTCATATAGAGTAGTTCGCTTTCAATAACGCAAACTCTTAATGAGATTTTAAGAAATACTTATCTATTCTGTACATATTTTCTAAATCTAGGAAGGTTTTTCTTCACAAGGCCGCCCAGTTTGATATCAAAATCTATTCAATTTTATGCGAACGCTCATAAGAGTATAAACTTTTTAACCGTGGGATAAGCTTATGTGGGATCAACCGAAACTAGTCTGCGAGGTATGAAATGGTCTATTGTTTCTTAACTCTATTTAATTTATCTGATTCAATTTGACAAATACGTATAAGTTACTGAATAGAAGCAAATGGGACGTTTTAATATTATTGTTTTTGTTGCATGAATAGTCCGGCTCGACCGGTGAAATACTACGAGATTGAAATAAAATCGATGTAAAAAGGTTAAGGCTGTGGTCTTGTTCAGCGATATAACACTGTTGGTACCTTTCCCACTACCTTACTTATTCCATCCATAAGGATGGCAATGCAACTATAACCCGCTCAGTGTTATAGATGTCCATGGAACAACGGAACGCTAGTTTGCTTACTGCCAGGTGACATGTTTGGTCGTGTATCCCCTTCTCCCACTACAAAATTGGTCTCCTGCGAAACAGGTAAATATTTCATAAATATAATAGGGATGCAAAAACCTTTCTTGTGGTTTTTTTTTCTGCGGTAACACGTTATTTCAGCGCCATGGTAGTTCCTATGGGAAATGCATGAAAACGAATCGAGTAAAATTTCAAACATGTATCTTCACGCGCATAAAACATGAAGGTTGAGTGGCGAAAATTTGGTCCAACGGTAACAAGTATCACCGTTCTTTCTTACCACATAATATGTGACTTGACATTGAGTTATATCAAGTTATTTTTTTTTCAGAGGTGCTGGTGGTGGAGGAATGTTTGGAGACGTCAATATTTCAGCGATCTTGGATTCGTTGAGTGTCAGCTACGACAAGAGAGTGAGACCAAATTACGGAGGTAAGTGACATTTACAATTGTTGATTTTTTTTTAATTACCGATGGAACAGATTGACTTAACTTGTAACAGGGTTATTTTTGTACTCTGGAGATATCGAGGGAAAAATATCTTTAAAAGGAATACTTACTTACAGCAGAAGTTTTAGTAATTCCTTCTGTATCCTTGTACTTTTGGAGCATAAAAGCTAGTACATAGTCATTAAAAAGTTATCAAAGCTAGCTTTTATACCCCCCCCCATAAGATGATCGGGAATCTTAACCTTAACAGATTATTTCATCAGAGATTTTTACTATTCAGTAAGACTTTATCGGGATAAATAAACATTGTTTGATTAAAATCAGGTAATAGAGTATAAAATGAAACTACTTTAGAAAAAAGACTACACGTGTGGAGCTGTGGGCAACCGTTAGCAATAAATCATCTTTCATTTTTTTTCTATCTCTTATTTATTTGGGAATATGTTTAATTTTGTCCATCCAGTATGTATGTATTTTTTTTATTAAATCTTCTTAATTTCCTAATCGTTCCACCTCTATTTTTGCTTGTTTGTTTTTCTTTTACCCTTTTATTCTGGTTCGGCTTTTTGAGCGATCAAAAAGTCATCTCTCTTATTTTCTACATTTCATGTCCAAATTTTGATTTAACTGATTTTATTCACTCCGGTCTTCGACGTCGTTTGTTTCTCTAGTTTGCAGACCTACCTGTTGATAACTTGTTGGAAGTCATTAGATAATAGCATTTATTGGAGAGAATGTGTCTGAATTCCTCTGTGGTGTGTGATTCAACAGCTGAATATTATACTTACCTTTAAATCACCACGTGTTATATACTAGTGCATCTTTGTTCCTAATTAACTTAATCGCATTACTACGAAGAAAAGCAATTAAAAATAAGCATTTCTCTAGTAGTCTCTTTGTTCAATAAAGAAAGGTAAAAAAAAACATTTAAACGAAAGCTATACTAAGTTCTATTCATCATTATTTTTTAACGGACATAAATAATTGAGTAGGAAGATACCAATTTTAACTATGGTGATTCTAGCAGGCGAGTAGTGTAAGACGGTTAGAGATAAAACAGCTGTTTGAAAAAAAAAACTAATCAGAGATTTTTTAATTTAAATATGATCATATCATGTCATCGTAATGAAGACAGCACGGAGTAATGATCAGTTTTAAAAAATTCCAGTTGTGTAATCGATGTAAAATTTCAGGACCACCCGTGGATGTGGGAGTCACCATGTACGTCCTCTCCATCAGCTCCTTATCTGAAGTGAAAATGGTATATAATGTTGGAAAACTACATTAGCATATATGGTCATTTTAATTCGAAAAATGACTCCATCAACCCACGGTCGAACGTAGATATGCCAAAAATGATATAAAAAATGTGATCTGCGTTCAATCGTGGGGACTCAGGGCGTCACGTCACCGTCCTCTGGTTTGGTTTTCACGGCACGGAGTGCACGCCACTCACGATTGGGCTTGATTGCAGGTCCGCCAGTGGAGGTGGGCGTCACCATGTATGTGCTCTCTATCAGCTCCGTCTCCGAAGTGCTCATGGTACTCGCCAATGTCAACTCACGCTTGTCTCGGTCGTTCCGGCAGTGCTCTATGCCGCTGCGACCGAGCAGCCCCAGACACGAGGCTGCGAGCATGCCGGCGTTATGGAGCAGACCAACCGGATGGCAATGCACCACTAATTTTTATCATCTTTGAGTTTTATATTTAGTCCATCATACCCAATGAAAATATTAGTCAATAGTGGTGCATCCTCCGAGTGCGTCTACAAAAATACATACTAAATGTAAATTGCTGTAAAGCATTCCTCCAAGCAAGAGACTGCCGTAAATCTGTTCCTTTGTTTTATGTTTATTTTTTTCAAGCTTTTTACGTTTTTGAGTACCTTGGTGATTGTTGTGTCTGTGGATTCTCACTATTGTCTCTCCGAACGGCGTTTTCCGATACGTCAATTACGCTGTTTCTGCTTAGTTGTTTCTTACTTTATGTAGTTTCACTATTTATATCTGTTTTATATCGAGTTCCATTTGGACGAGGTAACTTGAGACTTTAGTCTTATTATTTGAGTTATATTTCAAATACTAAAATTTAAATATATCTCAATCGGGAACCATCAAGCTCCTGTTGTTCTAACTTTTTGATATTGTTGTTTTATTTATAAAATATACTTTCTTGCAAAAAAGCGCCAACGTGTATCCGGTACATTATTTGTACATGGAGTGTTATATAAACCCTTGATATAATCGGTGTGAGCCCAGGGTATGTGACCCCTAGTGGAAACCAAATCAAGGAGGCTCTTAAAGTCACTGTAGGACGTGACCCAAATTTTAGCTATAGAAACAAAAAAGTGAAATAAATAAAGTACACCTATAAGAGGAATTGGTTAAATATATTCGAATTTCACTAAAGTTTGAAGTTAAATAATGTTTTTGTTAAAATAATACGCTCATAAGTGTACTTTACGTATCAATTTTATTATATGCAAATAACATTAATTTGGAATGTTGAAAAATGTTTATTATTAGAATTATTACATTTTACTTCTTTGATATAACACCTAGATGAATTTTGTCATAGAAGTTAGGACAATATTAATCTACGACAATATATACTGTCATAGAAGTTAAATCAATTGACATTCATATAAGTCATCTACAATATTTATAGCATAGATATATGAATAATAGATCGGCAATAGTCACCCAAACAACCAGACCAAAAATAGGTTGTTGATATGTGAGTGACTTATCAATGTTAATGTTCATGTGTTGAAATGTAAATATACGCGAAAATCTAATATACGCGGTTACGCTGTCAGTGATGAATCTTTCATCTCTCAAAGTCTATACTAAATCTATGATTTATAGTACAATAAAATAAAAAAAGAATGACTACAAGACACAAAGCTCAAACATAATGAATGTGCATACATAAATGTCTGCAGCAAATATCTGTATATTGTTCCCCTTAACTGATTCAAGCTGTTTAGTAGTATTTACTGCAGCGCGCGTACAATGAATGTTTCCTCTACAAGGTACATTAAATTCGCAAAATGGCTGTGAATATTAATCCTACACTTACAATTTTGAGCCACGTCAACGAATACAATTGCCAGTCTTGCATCTGTTATTTTTGCATTTGTTATTGTTAAGTTAGAGTGTTAAGTTGTGAAGTGCCCTATTATTTTCTACAATATGGAAAACGTTTTCAGGACTTCACTCTGGACTTTTACTTTCGACAATTCTGGACTGATCCTAGACTTGCATACAAAAAACGTACTGGCGTGGAGACCTTATCTGTTGGATCAGAATTTATAAGGAACATATGGGTGCCAGACACGTTTTTCGTGAATGAGAAGCAATCTTACTTCCACATAGCAACAACAAGCAACGAATTTATCCGCATTCATCACTCTGGATCAATTACGAGGAGTATAAGGTGCGTGATTGTACCGAAAGAAGTGCCACTAGTTCATGTATATAGTTTTGACAAGTTTAATGGCAGCGGAATTATACCTTAGTATTATTAAATACATACAATATATCATTATTGGCTCCACACCATTTTAATTGTTCTTGATCTTCAAGTCATTTCACTATATGCATGGATATATTGTTTAGAGGATTTTTTTATGGGATAGGAGAGCAAACGAGCAGGCGTGTCACCTGATGGTAAGCAACCAACGCCGCCCATGGACACCAGCAACACATATAGTGTTACTGTTGCGTTGCCGACCTTTAAGGTATAAGACATAAGGAAGGGGGGTGGGCCTCCGGGTACCTCTCTCACCGAATGAAACGCGGCATGAGCCACTTTACGTCGGTCTTCTGAGAGGTCGTGGTATTTCACCGGTCGAGCCGGCCGATTCATGCAGCGAACTGGTTAGCTCTACCATCGGTGCACGGTGGTCAGCTAGACCCACGTTGCCTTGCTGAAGTTGTGGCTGATGTTTTAGATAATCTAAATATGAATAAGGATATCAGGAGTAGTTTAACTTTCATCAATAATGAATTTCAAATATACGTATTCAAAATGAAAAAACTACTCTAAATAGAACGAACAGTTAGTCATGTATTGATATGATCGTTATTGAATAATATAGTAACAATGTCTATTTTCTTCCGATTAAAAATATCATCTGTTACTTTGTAAGGGAATAAATATAGCAACGTCGCGGAAAAAGACGACAATAGATAAAAGCTAGACTAGCCATTGAATCTTTGCTATTTCTCTGTGAAAACTTTTCTTTGTTCACAGACTGACTATCACTGCTTCTTGCCCGATGGATTTGCAATATTTTCCTATGGATCGTCAATTATGCAACATTGAAATCGAAAGTTGTAAGTAATTTTAGTTCATTTGTTTTATCTTTTTCCGCTTTAAACTAGTACAAAACAGTACTGACGAAGAAATAACTTCGTACAAGCCCTAAGTATTTTGCTTTGTGAAACAAATGACGTTCTTCAAATTAATAATTACATACTTTCTATTTACCTGAGCTGCAGAATCATGAAGCTTTTCTATTTAGTAGTTTATGAAATCGATTTAAATAAAAATATATTGAAATCGCTTTGAATTACTTTATAATACGTACGTATTCTGTCTGACGTCGCAGTCACACTCCTCACCTTAGGTAGATCGGTAGTATAAAAATCATTCACCTATACAAATATATTTAAAGAAAACCCAGTGCAATGGGTGCTTATTTTATCGTTCCATATCTCTGCATGGTACAGTTGGCTACACCATGCGGGACATCCGATACAAGTGGAACGAGGGACCCAATTCTGTTGGAGTATCGAGCGAGGTATCACTGCCGCAGTTCAAGGTGTTGGGCCATCGACAGCGTGCCATGGAGATATCGCTCACGACAGGTATTATTAATTAATGCACTGATTACAAAAGTCACATCAGATACAGATTGTTGATAGCTTCTCTTGTACTTCATCTTGGTTTATTGTGCATGTATATGCTTCAGCCCTAACATTTTCGTCAGCAAAAATACCTTTCGTAAACTAATAAAGGAATGGTTTACCTATCTAATAAAAATATGTAGATATATATAAATAAATGAATTAAAATCTTATTATGTAAGACAGAAGGATTGTTATTAAAATATTTTTTTGGTTACAGGAAACTACTCACGATTGGCTTGCGAGATTCAGTTTGTTCGCTCGATGGGCTACTATTTGATTCAAATCTATATTCCATCCGGTTTGATTGTGATAATTTCTTGGGTATCGTTTTGGTTGAACCGGAACGCTACGCCTGCAAGAGTTTCATTAGGTGTCACAACTGTCTTGACGATGACCACGTTGATGTCGTCCACGAACGCAGCGCTCCCCAAGATATCCTACGTAAAATCTATTGATGTGTATCTAGGCACCTGTTTCGTTATGGTCTTCGCAAGTCTCTTAGGTAACCTTAGCCAAATTTTAACTTAAGTCACTCATCCAAAATATCATAATTAAATCAATAGTTAACTTCGTTTCACGTGAGTGCTTTTTTGTCAAATTAAGTTGGATTTTTAAAGAATTTAATATAAAATTTTGCCTTTGCCAAATCTGACAATATTAGTCCAGTGGAATAATAGAGCAATTATATTTTCATAATGTTAATTTTCTATCCCAGAATATGCCACTGTCGGCTATATGGCTAAAAGGATTCAGATGAGGAAGCAACGATTCACTGCTGTTCAAAAAATGGCTGCAGAAAAGAAGATCCATATTGATGGTCCACCAGGTACATCGGAACCAATACCTCCACCGAGGACCAGTACTTTAAACAGGCCAACACCACCCAGCAGGTCTTCGGTAAGACTCAATACTGTGTATTTTTTTTGTATAATTTGTTTGTTCTAAATTTAATACATACCGGTACACCTTGTTGTAAATTCATAAATACTTTAAAATGCAGTTTCTATAGGGAATGTTTGTATTTGTCCAGGAGGTTCGGTATAAAGTGCGCGATCCGAAAGCGTACTCCAAAGGTGGAACCTTGGAGAACACTATAAACGGCTCCCGTGGTCCGGCACCAGGTCCTGCACCGCAACCCGACGAGGAAGCGGGACCAACCCCACAGATTATTCATGCTTCTAAGGTATTGCACTAAAAACATTTTGTCATATTGTTTATGTGATTATGGCGAATTGTATTTATCATATGCAGCCAATTGCGAGTGAATATACTTTGGCGAGCTTTGCAACTTAACTCTATATGCGAATTTATTTTTATCACTAATCTCTTAATATATGTTACCGGTCATAATTTTTTTTTACAGGGCATCAACAAGCTTCTCGGCACTACCCCATCGGACATTGATAAATATTCACGTATAGTTTTTCCCGTCTGCTTTGTCTGTTTCAATCTTATGTACTGGATAATTTATCTACACGTTTCTGATGTTGTTGCTGATGATTTAGTATTGCTCGGTGAAGAAAATTAAGATCCTTATCTGATACCAGTGCTACTTTATTAATAGAATGCACAACTTATACTGCATATTAATGACTTGATCAGCGGAATCGGTTTATTACTCAGGAATTACATTCAAATATATTTTATTACCAATAAAATTAGTATTACATGAAATAAAGTAGCGATGTTGAGGTAGAAGTTTCAGTAATATAATAAATAATATTCGAAAGTAAAATTGACAACGGTTGGTTTTTAGTAGAATTAGCAGACTGTTTTTAAAGATAAATCTTTGATTGCTATAAATCCTTTCACTGTGCATTATTTTCCGATCGATATGATATTTTTGAATTAAACATTCTAATGTTAATAATATAAGAAATGAAGTATATATTGGACTAATAAATAATTTGTGTTTGCCACACGACACATACATTATTGTAAATAATAATTATGTTTCAAATAATGTTTTGCATAAATATTTTTTGAAACGGCCCTATGAAAATATTTCAAACCATCGTTGTATATTTTTCTCTTGTCTACAAACTACACCCTCAATCAAAGTAACAATTTATTGAATATTATATGTTAGTACGTATTAGTATTATTATACTGTTATATACACCACTATTTTAGGTAACCAATCACAATTACGCAAAAACCTATGCGGGAATGTAAAGAGGAATATATTAAATTTTACGATCACTATTATTTTTTTGGTGAATATTATATTTATACTATAAGAATATTCACGGCAAAGTTATTGAACTGGTGAAAGGCAAATAAATATATGAACAACGTTATTTTGTTGAACATAAACGATTTGTATACACCGGTAATAACATTTACAACTACTCTATTATATCAAGTCTCGGTAGTCCAGCGGTCGAGCACACGGCTTCTGATCCAGAGATCCGTGTTCGAATCCTGACACTGGCTCACACCAATGACTTTTCGAAATTGTTTTCGGAAGTTAAGTGTGATAAATATCGATGACTGAAAACTTTGTACCCGGTATGGCAATAGGTTCGCTACCTATTCCATTTGGGATATAAACATAAAGCGCGAGACGAGGATTTACAGCCGCTGCATACACCTTCGGGTAACAAAGTCGTGAAGTTATGTTATGTTACAACAACTCTATATTGCACCAAAATTTTTTTTCTGTAATATTATTTAATTAATTAATTTCTGTTCATAAAATTCGATTATGAAATATATATATATTGATATTAAATTTAGTATGATATCGAAATATAACTAAAGTAGCCCTGAAAAACATCTATTTAATAAGAGTGATTATTTTATAAAACGTGATTTGTGCAAAATTAATAAAAAAAATCCACTAAGTCTTCTTATTATTGAACTTTGTAAGAATGATAATTTAATAATTATATATATATGTCAGTTTAATTAATCCTAAGTCGCAGAAATATGCGGGTGGAATGTCAATATTACAGTAATATCTAAATTATATATTAATAAAAAAAAAGCTTAGTAAGTACATTTATGTATAAGTGGATTGATGTAATCTGAGTTGAAGCGATATAGTTATAGTAGAGTACCGTATATTATACAGAGCTGTGACTACTTTTAAGTTATAACACAAAAATTATTTGAATATTTAATATTATAATTAAATATTCATTACACTTCAATATCTTTTTTTTTTGTTTAATGAACTTACAACTTTGATTATGTTACGATTAATTTCTTCAGAGATCGTAAATTTAAGAGTATAAATGGTTATAATCTTATTTAGGATTTTGTGCTACGCTCCACTTCTTATTAGAATGGATCCCTGATTGTTTATTTCTGAATTTGCTCAATGTTTTTTAAATACTACTATATATTAACGTGTAAGAAATTGAATATAGTTGTTTATTAGGTATTGTAAAAAAATATAGTTTAGGAAGTTTTGAAAAAAAATATGTCTTCGTGTTGTAAATAGTAACCACGCGTTAAGATCGGCGATGGAAAAATATTACCTTTAATAAATATAATATTTAAAAAAGAATAAAAATAATAATAATTCTAGAAGTCTTTTGTTAATACAATTAGTTATAATGAATAATAATTGTATAAAGACTGAGTCAGTACAATTTGTTTTGTGTTTGTTCATTTAATGGAAGAATAATATTCTGAATGTTAATATAAAAATAATTCAGCGTCGTAATAGGGAACACACTTAATTGTGGTTACGTAATGCACTCATGTTGTGACTTCCTTCTCCATTTTTCTGTTCTCTATCACCAATATTATTTGAAACATTATTTTAAAATAATTATAATTCTGCATCAAGACGACATCTTTCATCTTCATTCCGCTCAAAACAGCAATCACATTGAAACTAAAATTACTTGATAATTATACTTATGAGTTATGAAATTGAAGAATAATACTCATCTGAGCAAGTATTGCTCCAGTTACAAAATAAACCTTTTGATAGTTATCATAGTTCATCATTTTAGTTCATAAATGGTTACCTTTAAATAAAATGGTTCGGTTTTTAATGAATAAATAAATATTTACATCACCATATTGAATTAAATAAATTCTCTGCTACATTAAATGATTTATATACAAAATAATTAGAAGTTAATTTACATTTTTTTTTTAATTACTATCAGCCAAATATATAAGTGTGACTATCGTGAATAATTATAATAATTAGTTGGAGATTACAAGCGATGTAAGTAATGTACATGCGTATGAAAAACAAAATAAGATGTGAAATTCGCATTATATTGCACCTAGAAGGTAAGGAAGTAGCGTAGCTTAGCCTACGGGGGCGCTTACAATGCGTGATGACCCTTTAAAATTATGCAGTTACATCCATTCATTGTTTTCCGAAAATAATTGTAATCCACATGACAAATATTCCATTAAATACTTTTTTTTTTTAAATGCGCGCATTGCAAGTGTACCTCGTTTGTGAAACCAAATTCTAAATCACATATAAATAAAATTTAGTGTAATTAAAAAAAAAAATACTGTGCGAAAGTACTTTAGAGAATATGAGAATATAATTTATTACGATATTTAGATATCAAATCGAAATTAATTATATAATGTAGTAACAATATAAAACATTTAGTAATTAATTTAATTAACATATAAAATTTAGTTAAACTGGTAAAATATTAATTTAATTATGTAATTGTATGCATTGCGTAACATGAAAATTAATAGAAACTAAATGGCAAGGCGCATGGCAAGTGATCTGTTGTAACCGAAATAGCAGTGGGATCGATTGACACACCACACCCACATTTATAACCCAAATGTTGTTCAAACTTAATATTTATAAATTATCAACACCTAACATAAATATCTATAACATACTATAGATGTTAGCATCAATAATCAAATATTGTCACTTGCTTTAGAAATAATCTAATAAAATAATAACTAAGCTAACTAGTTTACATTTTGTACCTTCTGCGAATCTCGTATTATCAAAAACACATTTATTTTTAAGGCCTGCAAAAAGCACACGGGTTTTGATGTTGATTTGAATTTTGAATACACCTATACAAAAGCTATAAAATATATATTTTTATTATGCAATTACATAATTTCAATGAACCAAATGAGATATAATAATACATGAAGAATTTGGAAATATCTTGAAAGTATAGTTTAAATAGTGCCAAATATGAGGATTTAAGACTTTTATTCTCGGTATAGCCTATATATAAATATATTATATTAAATTATATCTGTTAATATTAATGTTTGTTAAGTTATTTAATTTTTAAAGAAGAACGGTATGTTAATATTATTATCATTCATTTAGATGGTATTTTTCTAAAAAGATTTACCGTATCGCTGAGTCTCTTTAGATAGGTATTGAAAAAAATCAATGTTTTTGACATACCAAGGAATTGTTGTACATAAATTGTTAATCGATATCTATATAATTTTAATCACTGACAGTGTAATGTAACGCATTTTTTATTATATATATTAAATTGTTAACTTGATTTAAATAAATTGACAAATTAATTTAGTTCCATTATTGAATAAATAAGAGACATTTGTCATTTTTTTATTATGTATAACAAAACCAGATTCACTTAAATAAAAATATCATTTAAATGTAAAGTTATCGCATTTATTCATTTGAAAGGAGAATAATATTTCAATTGTGTTTATTCATTTAGCTTAAGTCAACATTGAATATGCATTTATAAATATGAAATAGAATTTAGTATTATCATGAAAATTAAATTGATTGACATGAATGCTACTTAGGTCATTATTGAGTTTTACATTCATTAAAGGTCCAATACGCAATACGACCAATGATTATGACAATAAATAACCAACTTCCGGTGAAATGAATGCACACTAACATCGAATTAATAAAATTATTGCAAAATTAGTTGAAATAGAGAGAATAGAATTTTGATGTCAAATAATTATATCATTCTTCTATTACAATAATATTATAAATCAGTAAAACTGTTTACAATTAATGAAAAAAAAAATAAATGAAAAAAATTAAATGCAATAAAAAAAAAACGCTCACCTAGATTTATAGCAAGTTAGATTTCAAGAAATAAAATATATTAGAGGTTTTTTTCTTGCTCTTTTATCAATAGATATGTGTTGATGCGAATTAAGATACTTATGGCTTAATTGTTGAGTTTTTACTTAAGCGTACCTAAATTATTATTTTATTTTACAGTCTGTAATTTAAGGACCTTTGCGTAAAGTTATTTATTTTGTCGATGTTGTTTCTTTTATTTACATTAGGTGCGAATATTTTATTAAATTGAAATATGCAATTTTTTTCTTATTTTATTCTTTTATTTCATTCAAATTCAGTCTATCAACGGTTGTTTAGTTTACATTACACACTCCGTAAGTTGGATAATTCTATTAGAGACATAACGCAAACAAACCTCTTAACTTTAATAAAATCTGCATAATATAATGTTTGTTTTGAAAAAAATCCTTGTAAATTTCAATGCTTGCATGAAGACCTGATTTCACAATATACACTGCAAATCAGTAAACTATCTCACTGTAAAATAAATATCTTTAGCATCAGTAAGTTTGAAGTAGGTATGCATAATATCATTTGATAATATTAAACAAAACATTTCTTCAATACTCTTTCAGAGATTTTTTTTACAAATAAGATGTAATGTAATATGTTCGTTATTTAATATGGGGTTGTGCGTATTTATCTACATTCCATATATACATACTTAAAATTATCATTTTATTTTATCATAAATATTATTTAATATATTTTATGATAAATATTGCATACAAATTTTGAAAATAAAATAAATAATAATACTGTGCTGTTTGCAGTGCTTCTCTTCCATTGTTTTGATAATTATTATTAATATCAAACATACTAAGTGTTGATAAAAATATTAAAATGTATTTTAACAATAAAACATATTCTAAATTATTTAAAATAACTAGATGGAAAATAAAATAAAATAATGAGTTATTAGAAATGTTAATTTTATTAATAAATGTATATCAATTTGGTATGGTTACTGAAAAGAAAATTTATATTATGGGTTAGATTGTTTGAAATATTGATTTATTAATTTATTAAATACTACTAAATTCTATTGTATTCGTGTCGTTAAATGATGTTGCTCAAACTAAATAACTTTAAAAAAAGATGTAGTTACATTGTACGAAATTTAGTTCTGTGATCCAAAATAAATTATATGATCTGTATTATTGTTTTATTTTAGACAAGCGGACGGCGCTAAATTCGTACCACCATTTTCCAGCTCTTATTAACTAATGTTGTCAAAAGATTAGGCTGTGGTTTTATGACTGACTTCACCCCTCCTTGGGAATGTTTCGCTGGTGGGATAGGGAAGGGGTTGGAAGCGGGATGGGGAGGGGTGAACGAGAAGAGATCGGACCTACGAAGACTTCTCTCACCGAGCGATATGCACTATGAGCCACTTCACGGCGATATTCTGAGAGGTCTTGGTATTTCACCAATACACTGAAATACAAAGATCTAATCACTTAATTCCTCACATAGTTTGTACTGATGTATTATAATATTTTTATACACTTTTACCAATACAAAGATTGGTGCTTTGCTTCTATTGATCATAGCGTGATGTCACATAAAGCTTTTGTCTATAAATAAAGTATTTAACAACAAAATGAATTAACCACTCGAACAAGTGGTTCCAGTGATTAGTGCGTTAAATAAATAAAGAAACAAAATTCTTCAGTTTTACTGTTTAAAGCGCTGTTTACTGCGTTCAAATAAATAAAGAAACAAAATTCTTCAGCTTTACTTACCCGTTTACTAGTTCTCTTCCACTCTCAATAATCGTAGCGAGATGAAATGTAAAGTTTCTTGGTCGATTCTTCTCATGATGACCCCTACACTCGGAATCGAGTCGCACGTGGCAATTGCGTCCGTGTTTTCTTGTTCCACGGAGTCAATTCCCTCAAGCGCTCATATTTAAAAATTCATTTTAAATAATAAGTAAAATTTTTGTACATTGACTTTTTTAAGTGTCTGTGAATACCTACGAAAATAAAGCTTCTTTGATTTTGTCTTTGTATTTTTAAATTCTGCTAAAAGGGCCAGAATTTTCACGTCATTTACTGTCTATTACGAGCAAGTATATTATTTTACTTTATATACTATACTAGCTGACCCGGCGAACTTTGTTCCGCATCAAAAGATTCAAAAGTAATAAATGAGTAAAATTTGGATCTTAAAATGTTCAATTTGTGCTATTTATCGGCACGCATTTTGGCGCGCAACGCAACTGCTATGTCCCGCTAAGTTAATTAATACTGCAATATCTTCGCAAATATTTGTTTAAATTACATGCTATAAAGGGCCATATTGATCTATATTAAAAGGACAATCTATTTTACTTAACTGATGAAACTTGATGAAACATGACACTTAACTGGATGAAAATTAATGCCTTCAGAGAGATAGAGAGATAGAGAGGGTATAAGCTATGGTGTCTCGCTGACCAACGCGGATTTATCAAACATTTTATAATTTACCAAGGAAAAAATGAAGAAATAGCTGTAAAATTTGCAGATTATTCACTGGGAGAAAAAGTTGTTCTACAGTTGACAGAGAAAGAATGGGGAAAGCAGAAAGTTATTTATCATGATAATTTTTTTACATCTATTGCTTTATTAGAAAAAATGAAAACAGAAGGAACTTATGCCTGTGGAACTATAAGGTCTAACCGTAAAGGCATTCCCAATAATCTGGTAGCTGAATCTAAACTGAAGCGTGGCGAATATGATTATAGATTTTCTAATTTTAATATCGCATATTATAAATGGAAGGACAACAAAATTGTACATTTGGCATCTAATTTTCATGGCAATGAAGAAGCTACAGTAACACGCAAAGAAAAAAATGGGTCTAAATCTACAGTCACCTGTCCAAAAGCCATCAAGGACTACAACTCTTACATGGGTGGTGTTGATACAGCAGACAGATTGAGAGCACTGTACTGCGTGGACAGGAAGTCCCCAAAATGGTGGCACAGGTTGTTTTGGGGTATTCTTGACATTACATTTGTAAATGCATATATTATTCATGGACTCATAATGGAAAAGACATCTGTAAAAGAATTTAGGAGATCCGTTGCACAAGGGCTGATGTCTATGAAGGATATCAAAGATAACAAGAGGAAAAAGTTATCAAGAGATTCTGTGCCTAGCCCTGGGCCATCTAAGAGGCGCAAAACTGGCTTCTCAACATTGAAAGACGTTCGTTTAGGAAACCGCGGCGTACATTGGCCTACGTTTGTGCCAAATAGAGGGAGGTGTGAACTATGTAGCATCAAGAAAGTGCAGTCAAAACCTCACTCAAAATGTTCACACTGCAATACATTTTTGTGCATAAATGAAAAAAAGAATTGTTTTGCAGAATACCACGATGCTAATGTTTAATTATTTTTTAATTGTATTATTAATTCGAGCCAAAAAGAAATACTACCTATGTTCCTGTTTTTTTAGTCATTTTGTAACCCGATGTTCCTGATGGTACTTATAAGTCTAGGTTCTGAAAATATTACCTAGATATAATACAAAAATATGAAAAAAAAAAATTGGTTTTCTTTACTGCCCCTTATTCATACAAAATCAAAAAACTCTGTTTTTCATTACTTTTGGTATATTCGCTAGGAAAGGGTTAATAAATGTTAAGAATTATTCTAAAATATTTAAAAAGGTTTGCTTTGATGCTAAATCAAATTATTTAAGTACTGCCTACTCCACTAACAAAATCGGAACAAGATCAAAGCAACTTGAGTACCTATCATTGACAATGAAACAGGTCGTAGAAAGAGCCGTGACGATAATATTCAGCTTATTCTATTTTAATACTAGAGGCAAATATAAACTTGAGTTAACGTATCATCGCCTGCACAAAGTACACAAGTCTTTTTTGGGAATGGGTGTACAGTTTTATAATAGGATACCTACGCATATTCTGGCTTTGTCTTATGATCGCTTTAGGCGGGCTGTGAAGGATCGTCTCATTGGTGGTGCATACTACACCATCAATGACTTCATGACTGAGAAGTCGCCCTGGGACCATCAAATTGCTTGCTCAACGCGGATTTTGTTGTTTGTGTGTTGGAATTGGTTCACATATTTTGGAGTGGAGGCGTTCTTTAATAATTTCTGATAGTAAATTTTTGTTTTAAATTCGCCTTGATATTGTGTTCAATATAATAAGATACATAAAAATTTTATTATTCATCACATTTGTTGGTCAACGTTACCGATACTCCTAATTAATTAAATGGTGTCGCGTCAGTTGTGCTCGACTACTATGGTCGCATAGAATTTCTTAGTTAACATGTAGGACGTAGATTTTAATTTGGTTGGGTCTCAATTGTGATTGTCGGAATCGGGCCGTTCGTGGCGATTGCGTCCGTGTTTTTTTTATTGTTCCACGGAGGCACTTTCCTCAAGCGGTCGTGTTTAGTATTTTGCTTAGTAATTTATTTTAAATAATATTTTTAATCTGTAGTTATTGACTATTTATAAGTGTCTATGAAGACCTATAAAAATAAAGCTTATTTGACTTTGACTTTGACTTCGGACCATAAAAGTCCCGCTCAAATCGGTCCAGTTGCTTCGGAGACTAGTTCAATGAATCACACAGTGAGACAGTCAAATGTTATTTCAATATTCGCACCATGCTTATATTGAGTGTTTATGATATATTTGAATATTACAAAGAGTCACTCACTAATTTCATTTATTTGTATTGTATAATAATCATTTAGTTGTATATGTAATCATGTACGTTTGCGCATATTTCTATTTATGTATTAGGTATAAGTACGTGCTTAAAAGTCACAAACTAAATTATAATATTTAGACTTGTACCCGTTAAACTATTGCTTAGATGCTATGCTAAGTAGATGGCGCTGTTTGTATTGTATCAATCAGTTCCTTGTGAATCATGTTGAATTCAATAGCTGGGCAGAGGTAAATAAGTACACAAAAAATTGTTCCAAATAAATTATAATATCATTAATAATACCTTAATATGCAACATTATTTCGAATACACTATGAAATTTGATGAAAAAATAAATAGTTATTATTTTTTATAGGTTTTGAGTCACAGTCACAGCATAATTTCACTATGTGTATAAATTTTATTAATAACTTATTTACAAATTATTTACGTCTACTGTCACACTGTATAAAATTGCTTTTATGTAGCTTTACGCCTCTTAAACAAGAATATGTTGGCAGAGCGTTTCCTTGTGACGCCGAATGAAATATTTGGTCCTAAGGTATAGACGGTCTTCTACTGCCATATTTTCGGACACAAATTGTTCAGCAATCGATAATCCAAGTAAACTTTTTAACAGTACCAGTTTTCAATACCGGTGGTCATTCAGAACAAAGGTTAATTAAATTAACTAAACGGCGGATTAACAATTTTTTTTAAAACATACAATTGAAAAGAAATACAAAAATAAAGAATACCTGTATTACACATTATAAAAAAAATAATGTTTTTTTTTTAATTTTAATTTTTTTGGCTAATAACAACAAAGCTTCGGTTTATATAAAAAAAAAAGTTTTTACCATCCATCAGATACGAGGGTTTTTATACAAGGTGTTAATATGGTGTTGTTATTTTTTTTTTTATTTTAACATGCGTTCGAAGTCTCGGGCACTCAGATAATTAGTACTATTGATTAGAACATTTTAGACTTTGTCTTTTCCTATCATACGATAAAATAGTTTTAATATACAATGTGATAATTATCAACTATCTATCTATAAAATTATATGTACCATAATTATATAGTTTAAGTATAAGGTGAGTACATTGTTATCAATTACGTATTGCAAAAGCAATAGCGTTCATCGGAATTGCAACAACAATTAATTTTAGTGCTCGATAATTCTAATTGTCAACTATATCGATATAAATAGTTACGACAACATTAAAATGTCATCGGTCGATTACAAAATATAGTCAATCGATAAAGCATACTGATAGCAATATTATTTAGTTAGATCACTTACTTTATTAGATATTAATGAGTTTTTTTTTCTAATTCTTATTAAATTTTAATGACCACTTAGAATCTAACGAAATGAAGTGTTTTTGTATCACAGTGGTTGAGATTCAATGATTATTTGTATGATGTTGATATGAATATATATTTCTTTTTACGTGTTATTTATATTTCAAATTTTCAATATAATCTTGAGCTTGTAATACTATTATTGTATTAGTATTATTAGAGCACTTATACCAATATTTTTCATGATCAACATATTCCAACGTTATTTAGTATGAAATAGTACACCAAGAATTGTTATGTTCTTAATACAACTTTATCAATAACGTTTGAAACACGGTCTTAAAAATAAAATAACAATTTGTTTAAACAAAAAGAGTTATAAGTAGAACAAATAGTTGATGAATGGAATATTTGATTCAAGTTATTGGACACTATATAATATGTTTCATTAATTATGTCATATTAAATATTACTAACAGACTATCTTTACTATGTACTGGTGTTTCACAACTGTCAGGCATCCTGTGATGGTTCTTTTGTTTTTATCTTAGATAGACCAGTGCTTAACAACACTTCACCTGAAGTTAAGTTTTAGTAAGGTCGTTGGTCGGTTGGCACTGGCCTTATAAATATGTATTCACATTTATCTAGAAGGCGTTAAATGGGCACTTAATCATTACAATACATCAATTAAATACAACCGATTTATATCTATTAAAGTTTATGACAATTTACAACTAACTGCATGAATTCACTCATATTTAGCTATATGTTTTAATTATTTACTTTTGATTTCATTTGCTGATTTCTAAAAATTATCAGTGTGTTACTTATAGTGAGTTTAATCTCAATTGTAATAGTTCATCAGGTTTTATACGCCAATCGCCGTCATAAACTGATTCTGATTCTAGTAATTGCTATGATATTGCAATTGGCACTAGCGATATAGAAAGAGTGAGACATAGCAATACAATGACACACACTTGTGTGATTCGTAATAACCCCGCCGATACAGAAAGCAAATTATAACTGAAGGAAAGCCGTTCTAATTAGACATTATATTGACAATAAAGAAATTTTTAGTACTTAATTAGTAATCACATATTCTGTACATACTAAAATGTTAATTGGAGGAATTTTGAAATTTCGGAAAATAAATGACATAACAACATAACATAATATGGTATACATACACAATAGTTGAATGGCTGATATAATTAATTTTGGCATGAAATAATATTTGAAGATAATGCTGAATTTAAAGATAGTGTTGAATGCAATTAATTGTATTAAACAAACAAACAAATAGGAATCGTTATTACCAGTATTCCAATAACATACGAAATTAACACGAATTATTGTTGCACGATTTTAATTATTAGAACTGTAAATGATAAATTGGAACTCTAATTAAATTACTACGTTAAGGATAGGTAACTACTCATTCCATGCCGTGAGTCAGGTTTGATTCCGGAAGGTTGGAATGATAAAAAAGTGAATAAATAAATAATTATCGTGTGTAACTTAATAATATAATAATCATTATCTTCTCGTACCAACTACCTCGACTTTTCTTGCCAGAAGGGGTTGAAAGTACAGAATCTATGACAACTCAAGTTAACTCAAATACAAATTAGTTATTTAAGCGCATACTATTTGACGGGCCTCGTGGCCTCGTGGTGCATTGGTGAAACATCTGACTGCAGAATGGAGGTTGGCAGGTTCGATCCCCACCCGAGCACAAATTTTGATGACAAGCATGAATGTTTGCATGGCGTTGGATGTTTTCTTATGTATTATAAGTATGTATTTACAAAAGAAAAGTGTATAATACGTATTATTATCCGTTATATAGTTTCCATAACACAAGTATTTAGTTGGTTAGCTTGGAAATTGAGGGCGTTGTATATATTGTGTTCAAGATATATTATTACTAATGATTCTCAAGAAAAACTGACCAGGTTTATTTTGATGATATCCAATTTAGGAATAGAAAAAGTATTGCTTTGTGTTTAGCCCGTATACATGCAGGAAAGATAGAGAAGGCTAGTAGGCCGCCTGGCTAAGCTATATGCATATATATACCTCCTATCAAATTTAAGATGTTTTTTTTTCACTTCGAGAGCATATGTTACTACGTTTTGAATTTAAAAAATATACAAAAAGTAAGTGTAAGTATGTGATAAGAATTTTTTTTATACAATAAAATATATGAAAAATTTATCACTTAAATATCAAATATTTGTATGTAAATAAAATGTATCTAGGTATTTTGATTAAAAATAAAATTAGAATAGATAAATTACGTGGAAACATCGATACTTCCACGTAAATTTGAATATTCTCACTCATATGGACTATAATAGTCTGCCCGAACAATAAAGTAGATATCTATCTTGATCTATGGGTATCTATCTGGGTACATATCTAGGTATCTATCTAAAAAGATCTTAGGATTTAAAAAAAAAAACTTCTAATAATTTTCTCAATTGTGTTGTGAAGCCCAGATATACTAAAGTTTTTAACTAATAGCGAGCATAAAATAAATTGTGTTAAATATTATGGTCACTAACTAAACATGTCATTATCGATATTTAGGTATTTAATTTTAAATTTTAAATTTCAAATACAAGACTCTAATAAAGTCCAATGCCTGTGACATAGTTGATAAGCTATCTGTTATACGTATTACTGTTATATATATCATATATATATATTTTAACTTAAAACTTATTCTATGTATATATCTTCGATCGGGTATGCAGTTTCAATGAATTTCTGATAGAACCGTTGAAATGCTCGTCTGAAAAGTTCCAAAAAGAAAATTTAATTATAAGAATAACTATTTTATTTATAAAAGGAAGTTCATAATTTCATTTTAATTGTTTAAATTTTAAAAATAATGATAACAGTCTTTCAATTTGTGATACAAAGTATTAAAGGATAACACTTACCCTACAGCTTCGGCTACGGGCCTTGTCGACTCTTGTCCTCTGAAGACATGACATGCAAATCGTTGCAATGTTGGATGTTTAGTGATAAAACCTAAATAACGATGATCACGAGGATGAAATGCGCAAAAGGAAACATTTTTTAATGAATAAAAGTAATCGATGCAAGGTCCGTTTCGACTTCTCTGCAAATAAAAAGAAATATTTTTCATTAAATTTAGGTTTATTATTATTAAAAAATTTCATATCCTACATGAAATTTTTTTTATAAAAATATAGGTCCAAATATTAAAGATAAAAACCCCATTTCGTTTGATAAGAGATGTCACCAAGCTGAAATTAAATTATGTGATTTTTCTTAAACAGAAACTAGTCTCCCCACCCCAACAGTAGATCGGGATAAGCTTATGATGTAGTTGATGATAAAAATGAGATGAAAAGTAAGATTTTTTCGTTTTTATCCAAATCAGAACACAAACAGTCATTTGTATGTCATAACTGTATATCTTAGACACATAGTTTGATAAATATTTGTATTTAAATGACTATTAAAGCGATTGCAAAAAGATTGGACGAAGAGATGAACGAAGTTAAGTGAATATAAGCTAACAAAAATCAAAATGATCATCAACTGACAGAGAGGCATTTATATTAAAAGATATAACGTATACAGGGACACTTATTTAAAATGAAATAAATTTTAATGGTGAAACACAATGAAGGCAATAAAGGAACATAGATTAAGAGGTTACGTAAACAAAAGATAAATAATTTAAAGAAAAAAACTTTTTTAAAGAAGCTTTTATTTAAACGCTCTAAAAAGAATAAAATAATTTTAACCTTATACATTTTAACTATCAACTTATAACCTTATTATATACAATTTATGTGATAATAAAAGCTTGTCGCTATGTTTAATTACCTATCAGTGGCTATCCATAACCATCTAGAAATATTTTTTTAGATTTAATGATTACTGTGACGGATCGCATTATCCAAATATATTTTTTTGGTTTATAACATATATATGGACACCCGAACACATATAGTGGTACAGTTCCGTTGCCGGCCCTTTCCATGGGAAATGGAAGGGGTCGGAATTGGGATGGGAAGAGGAGGGGGGAAGGGTTGGGTTGAACATAGCGACAAGCTTTTATTATCACATAAATTGTATATAATAAGGTTATAAGTTGATAGTTAAAATGTATAAGGTTAAAATTATTTTATTCTTTTTAGAGCGTTTAAATAAAAGCTTCTTTAAAAAAGTTTTTTTCTTTAAATTATTTTCAAGTTTTTAGTTATCGATTGGTAAGTTTCTCAGTCTCTTCATCTCATTCAAAGCATCATTGTTACAAGGTCATTTGCCAGTTAATTTCGAACAGTCCAACTCTTCAATGAGGAGACCTCCTAAAGTCTTTTCTCTACTTAGGCCGCGTATGCTTGACCAGCAGCAAAGAGTTTCGAGCCTAAGTAAACAAATTTTTTTGTTACTTATTTGTTGATTTTGCAACTTCATTTTGTTATGTGGGACTGTTGTTTAATAACAAAATATGTTTAACTACTTGTGATGTGTAACGCCATCTGTTGTTTTAATCAGTACTTTATACTTGCTGACCTGAGTGTAACATAGGAGTGAGTTGTAATAAAAGTTATAGTTCGTTCCCACCATCCACTGTGTTTAATTCTAATAATACCTATAACACCATTAAAATCCGTTAGTGTAGCAATCATGTTAAAGTTATTAAATCCTGTCCAATTTACGTCGGTATCCTGAAAGGGCATGGCATTACACCGGTCGAACCGGCCCATTCATGTAGCAGATTGCGTGGCTGACCACAATTAAAACACTGTTAACTATTAAAACATAGGTCAACGGAAAGCCGTCGACTGTGATGGACTACCGCCTCAGTCGTAAAGTGGTCGTAAGGTTCTCAATGTTAGCACTAACTCATTTTGATTATAAATTTGGACGCGCCGCTTAACCCTGTATCTTGACATGGTGATTTGGCATCAGTGACTGAATAGTAAACAACAGATTGACTGACACTGCCCAAACAAGCAGGCCACTAGTATCTAGCCGCTCATATTGAAAACCCTATGATATATATAATATTTATACACAATCTAATTTGTTTATAACATTAATTAATAACATAACATAGCTCGACTCCTTTTTCTACCCGAAGGTGTAGGCAGCATCTATTAAGCCTCGACTCGCCGCTATGTTTACGTCTCACGATCTATAAGGGAGTAGGATATAGGATATGGGAGTAGGAAGGGATGGGGAAGAGAGGTACCCGGAGACCTACGTCTCCGGGTACCTCTCTCACCCAAAGAAACAAGGCGTGAGCTGGTTGTGGTATTTCACCGGTCGATGCAGCCCATTCATACAGTGAATTGCTGGGCTCTACCACTGTTGCCATACAGCGAGCACAAAGTGGTCAGTCAAAAATATTTATTACACATGACTTTCGAGAGAAATTTCGAAAGAATTGGTGTGAGGCCAAATTCGAACCCAAGACTTCCTGATTCAGAAGCGGGCTAGTTTACTGAACCACCGAGACATAGTTTTTGAAGTTCTCATATAACTCTTTAATGAAAGGGCCATTTGATACGCATATAGTAGAAACGCAAATATTTATTCCACTATATTGGATTTAGAATGACGTCACATTATTTTTCGAGCTACTATTAACAAGCCCTTTCATTTGATACCCATATTGTAGAAATGCATTAAAAAAACTGTTCCTCTATCTTGGATTATCCGCCATATTGGATTTAGAATGACGTCACATTATTTTTTTAGTTTTCCCAATGAGCCCTTTCATTCGATACCCATATTGTACGAAAGCTTAAAATATATATTCCTTCATCTTGGATATTCCACCATATTGGATTTAGAATGACGTCATATTATATTTTGAGTTACACTCAACAAACCCTTTCATTTGATACCCATATTGCAGAAATGCATTAAAAATATCCATTCCGCCATCTTGGGGCGTCCGCCATATTGGATATAGAATAATGTCATACATTATATCATGCATTGTCATCCAAAGTAAACGTGTATACAAAATTTCAGCTCAATCGGTTGAAGGTATCTACTTCAAAATTGAGTTACAAGATTCCACCGAACATACATACTTACATACATACATACATACATACATACATACAGTGCAAGGTAAATAAAAGCTTATAAAATAAAACTGTCTTAATAGAATTGTGGATTTACGTACATCTGGTTTTGATCGATCAACCATGCGAAGACCTTGATCTGATACTTCTAATATGCAAGGCTGCACTGTGGGATCTCCACTACACTCCCCAACAATCTTTTTTACTGCTTGACATACAACTCCTGTACCCTTGTGAGCCAATGTTTCAACTGACCCCATATATCTGAAAAAACAGAGGCGCTCAAATTTCATATAATTTTAAATACATTTAATTTAAACTAAATAAATATTATTAATGTTTCTTTAAATTGATGATTCGTTGTTCATTATTCAGTACAGGTTTAAAAAAAATGTTTTAAACAAAAATAGTGAAAATCTACTCAAAAACAATGGAATGTATACTTCTACCAATGACAAGTAAATAATTATAGATAACATTGTAGCGGAGTATATTCTTAGTTATTCTGAGAATTTTATTGGCAACCATAGTTTCTTGTTAATACTAAATAATGTTTCTTATCGTAATATCATTTTAATACTAACCCTAGCAAATATCTTTCCCGTTTAACTTTAGTATTTGCTGGATCAAAGTCACTATAGTCCATGTCTACAGCGTAGGCTGATGGGAATATCCCTTGCTGGCCTGTTCTTAGATTTACTCCTGTGAATATAATAATATATTTTAAAATTGAAAGTCTATGATGAAAACGAAAGTTATGGTGTTTGAAAGAGAGGACTCCAGAACGGATGCAAGGATAATGGTTGACGATGTAGTGCTGAAACAGGTGAATGAAATTGTATATTTTGGATGGGCTTTTTGCAGGGATGAAATTTATGAAATTTGACATTTATTTTATTTGTTTTCAAAGGTACATACAAAATGGTAAGTTCCCTGTCAGCTGAGCTAGCCGTGGCTGTGTTTCAGCTGACAGTTTCCTCTCCACAAGTAACACAGAACAACTAAACTTAACCCAGAACACATATATTACAATAATCTAAAAAATGCAGAACAAAAAACATTACATTAAAGACTTTGTCATTTTGTAAAGTCCAGTAAGACAACAGCATAAATCAATTGGTGGTTGTTTGTGTTCTGCACTTTTCAGGTCAGAAATAAACAATATGACACCATCTACAAAGCTGGAACCTCATAATAAGCTACATAGTATATGTGAGATATGAAGATAAATGTAGATTGTATACGTAAGTTGTGCATATGTATTGGTAGATACGTTATGTTCTCAATAGTATCACATCCTCCGTCCCTTTGCAGTCGAATTTGTGCAACCATTGAAAGACTGGAAGATGGAAGGTACACCGCTGATGTAGAAAAAAGAGTAGCGTTAGGAAATAAAGTAAATGGGGCGTTGGGCAGATTCCTGGGCGCAAAAGATATTAGCAGAAAAGCCCAGCTAGCAATTCACAATGCAATACTGATCCCAACGCTAACTTATGGAAGCGAGAGCTGGGTATGGCAGAGCGTGCATGAAAGTAGGATAAACGCGGCTGAAAAGAGGGCATTGCGCAAAATCTGCAGAGTGACCCTCGCTGACCGCGTGGAAAACAAGGTTATAAGGAAGGAAGTCGGATTGAAAGAGAGTGTCGGTCTAAAAGTAAGAAAGGGCATGCTCCGATGGTTCGGACATGTAGAAAGGATGGATGATGCAAGATTGACCAAGCAGATATACAATACAAAAGCAGATGGATGTAGGAGTCGAGGACGGCCTAGACACACATTCTGTACAAATAGAACGTGTTCTGGAGGAAGGTGATGTTAGGAGCCTCAAAAAACGACGCGCGTGCATGAAAAGAGTTATGAAAGTCTACGAAGCGAGTGAAGTTATGTATGTATGAAAGTCTAGTAAAATATGTTATCTAATTATAAAAATATTCAAAAAAAAATAAAAAGTATTAGTTATGTCCAAATATTAACTGTTTGATAATGGAATTCTCACACTGGTGATCTATTCTGCCAGATCGGTATTCAATCGATGACATGCTAGCGCGTGTGTGGTTATCTTTAGTTATTCATATTCAAAGTTTAAAATTTTCTATTATGCGTAAATACATATGTATTTAATAGTAACAATAAGTACAATAAATTCAGAAAAGTACTCAGGGTCAATAATATCACAAATATATACTCGGGTGGGGATCGAACCCACCATCATAAGCATTTTCTATCGCTACTTTCTCCAAAGGGGGTACTTTCTCCATTGTGGGTTATTCCGTTTGTAGACCTTTTGAAGGTGTATAATAGGACTGAACCCTAAGTGATAGATAAAAATAATGTACCGCATTATTTTACCTATTTTACCGCACTATTTTACCAGCGTTTGCAATTAAAGTGCTAAATCTCGCAAATTATCATTTGTATTTGCTACGGTATACATATATGATACATAAAAACCATTCCAATGACTCCTTCTATATATTACAATCAATATGCGTTGAGTAGTTTCTAATATATAAGCATATAAGGGGACAGGCGGAAAGTGACTTTGTGTAGTGATACTATATAGTGATTTAAGTATATTATTAATTTCGAAAATGTTTTTACAATTCACCTTCACACCATAAGTCATCTGCTTCTTTTTGCACATAAATAGGATCTCCTATTTCCACTTCAATTTCATCGTGATGTCTAGGATTGAATTTGTGTAGACCACGATGAGTCGCTTCCAACATTTCAAGCTGACTATGGGGCACTGTGGTCATATTTCCAGCAAAGTGAAGTCCACTGATACTGCAGCTCGATGAAGGGGAGACTAAAATTTTAAAAATAACTTTGGTATTTCTCTATGTTATTTAATTAATTTAACTTCATTTAAAAAATAATAGAGATATGTAAATGTAAGTTGTCAATTTTAAACAATATTGTCGTATTTTTTTACCATTTTGTTGCAGTGGCGTTGGTGAAAGACTTTTCGGTCCAGTGTCGATAGGGGAATGTGCTGTACTATGTCCACTGTCTACGTCACCAAGACTTTGGAGCCTTTCAGAGTCTGGACTTGAATCTTCATCTAGCAAATAACCGCACTTTAGTACAAGTAATGGTCGTCCGTGACATCCTGGCTTAACAAGAAGTCCTGTGAGCGCACCGAGCTCGTCTGCTAAAGATGTTGGTTGTTGATTGCAGGCTAAGATATTTGCTGAAATTATTACAATCTTGATAAGCAGATTTTTATTTATTTATTTACATTTAGAAAATACTTTTTTGAATAATAGAGTAATATTAATTGCTCTCTTTGTGAAAGTAATCTATTGGATGGCAATATAATCATAGATAAAGAAAAAACTTCAAACTGTAATTAGATTTCTTTCTTAATAGCTTCTTGTTTTCAGAACTGATTATCTACTATCTTTGTAATCTACTCTGTCAATGTAATAAAGAAATATATTTTCACGCATACATACATTAACAAGTATGAATAAAAAAATACTGATCAAAATACATGTTTGATGTAATTGTGACCCAAAGATCTTATAAATATGTACAACTAAATCAAATCAATTAAATCTTCATATACGATCGAACACAATCTCGCCATTCAGTATCTTTTCTTTATTTATTTCTAAGACTTTCGCGAATCTCACTCATTGATTAAAACAACTTTTAGGATTTCCCGACGTTCGAAGAGTTCGAAACGTCGGGAAATTAATATAAATAAGTAATAAATAAACGCGATATAATCCTAAAAGTTGTTTTAATCATCTTTTCTTTAGATTTCATTTACAATCGAAAAAATCCCGGGATCCCGGATTGCAAGATCATTTTCACGTGAAAATGATCTCTGTAAAGAGTTCGAAACGTCGGGAAATAAATATAAATAAGTAATAAATAAACGCGATATAATCCTAAAAGTTGTTTTAATCATCTTTTCTTTAGATTTCATTTACAATCGAAAAAATCCCGGGATCCCGGATTGCAAAATCTATTTTTTTAATAACGTAATATAATAACAGGCATTGTAATATCAGATCGTTATTATTTTATTTGAAATACGTATTAATAACTTTATATTATAGTGTTATAATTGAAAATTTTTGTTAGATTTGTAGATCCTGCTTTAACAGGTTACCTAGTATTGACAAGAATCAATGAAATAGTTTTAACTGTATTCAAAATTAGTCTACTAAAACACTTCAAATAAAATATACATAAAATTGAATTTATAGAAAAAAAATACATACTAAAATTTGTTGTTTATATGTTATTTAACTTTTGTGCTTAGAAGGTTTATATTTCTCTAATATCAAGTCAGCTATAGATAATATGAAAATTTATGATCGCTAAGCTTATTTTAGAAACCAAAAGAGCCTAACATTTTAAATTGACATTCGCTAAGGCGCAGATGCATGCAGTTTTTAACAGGCGCTGGCATACTTACATATTGTCGAAAATTTGTATCTAATAAAACTATAGTAATGAACAAGCTATCATTGAATAGAGATCAATTTGTAAATTTACATTTACTCACACTTCTTGTTCTTGGGAATCTCTGGTAGTTTTCGTCTTCTTCTTTCACCGTTTGTGAATGATTGATGATGTGGGCTACGTTGCGTATCACTCATGTCTGGTTGTGGCGTGGGCGATATGACTCCTTCGTTAACTCCTGCTGTAGGTCCATCGGTATCACCCACACCTCCTCTGTCCTCTTCAGGTGAACCATCACTCTTTGATGACGGTGATTCATCTTCCAAACCCACATTTGGCACTAATCTGAAACGGTAACACGATCTATTGTAGAAACTAGTTAAACAAAGATTTAAATTTATTCTCAAAATGTAAGATAAATCGTAATAAGATTTTATTAAGTATTCACGTGGCAAATAAGTTTAACACAATGGTTGGTCGTCTATTAAATATGAACAAGTATATGGTAGTGATATTGTAATATAAAGATACTTACGAATAAAATGGCGTTGGGGCTTTTATATGTTGTGGTAATCTATCAAATACACGGCGAAATTCTTCAAACTCGCTATCAGCCATGTCGCTTTACACCTGATTGTTGAGTTGAGTTTTTGTCGCATGCGCGCGACTCACCCCCCGCAATAGTATCGACCGGGGAACAGGGGATGACTGTTGCACAGTGCGCATGTTCAACCCCAGTGCGCAGACATTAATATCTCACCGCGCATGCCTGGAGATGCTTACAATATCACGCAGACATTTTAAATATATGATAGTGCATCATTGGGAAATCCATTCATGCCTATATTATGAAAATGTCAATCAAAATGTTGCTATATATTTAGCATGTTGCTTTTCTCGCTCGGATCAACATAAACATCGGATGCGATGATATTTAAAGTTTTAATAATCTTTTCAGCATAATATATTAATCGGAGTCGTTGACCGATATCAATTAATTGAATCAATTAGTAAACATTATATTTAAAACGGCGTTATGCTAATAAAATAATAATAACCAAACTGAACAACTACATGCTTGTGTTATTGAAACTAGATAACGGATATTCAAAATTTCTTTTCTTTGGTAAATACATACTCATAATACATAGAAAAACACCCAGTCGTCATATAAACATTCATGCTTGTCATAAATATTTGAACCCGCGTGGGGATGAAACCCGCTCACCTCAATTCCGCAGTCGGTTGTTTTACCAATTAGTTAACGAGGCCCGTTGATAATACGCATATTCAACGTAACTTCACACCTTTTTTGATTTGCCAAATCATCACGTTAGGTCCCAAATAGAATAGGTGGCGAACCTATTGCCATTGCCATAGCAGCGGGCACAAAGTTGTCAGTCATCGATATTTATCACGCATAACTCCCATAAAGAATTCCGAAAAATCTATGCTGTACTCAATACCCAAAAATATAGGTACTCGGGGCAATTATTTCCCAATATCAAATAATGATTTAATAGTTGGCTGATTAAATCAAGAAAAATTTTTGGAAATGTATTGATATTTACCGGAGTTAAACTACAAGATCTGACAAACAGAAATTCATCTTGTAAACTATAAAATTATTGGAAAATAAATGCGAAAAAATATATATTTAATTTTTCTCTTTTTAAAAATTTAGCTTACAATTTAAAATAATTGAGGTGGCTATTTATGTAATTTGTTCAACATTCTCCTTCTCATCTTCAACAATAATAATAAAATATTTACTTGAAATACTCTTAACGTTTTATATTGTGACTGGCGACTGAGAGGCTTAGTGTATTTACAAAGCACTCAGAACGTGCCCTCTTTCTAGCTGCAAGGATGAGAGATTACATACAGACCATCGCAAACACTAATAGTCTTTTTTTAGAGTACTAGAATTAAGAAGTTTTTGACCTATAAGATCTTTCTTAGAGATATTACTTGTTTGTGTTTTTTTTGTAATTTTAATTTAATGTTAAATTTGAATGTTTTTCATAAGGTAATTTGTCGAAAATATAAATGTTCTTTTTTCACAACGTTTGCTTTTTACGTTTTGCTTACATCTGGTGTTGACCATGTGTTGACTGCGATGACTCGCCGAATTTAATTTTGTCCCAAATGCAATAGATGGCGGGACTTGTATATATATATCAAGCACAACTTTGCGAGTCGCCATTTTTTATATTTAGCACAATAACTTTGGTAAAAAGACTTGCAAAAAGCTATTAGTGCCAAAATAGGAATCCTAGACTTGTGAATCCGAAGTAGAATACTGGATATTTAAGTCAGCTTGACGATTAAAATATGAAATACTTATTAAATGCCTATGTAGATTTATCAACTTTTATTATTTTTAATTACTTTGTACTCCTGAAATTAGCTTATCAGGCTATTAATTACAAGGATAATACACAATTATTATGTACCTTAAATATACAGCTTAAGTGGATATGTAAGCTTAGATGTTCTAAAAGCCCATATCAGTAATATTTGAATCAATACATTTATTAAAAGAAGTTGTTTTTTTTTTGATTCCGTATAATACATATTTAAGTGCTATTTCAATCAAGTACTGATGTTTACAAATACAACAAAGTTTCCAAGTAGAGCGACGCTTCAAATCACAAAGACGCTTCAGACGTCCCCTAAGGAAATCAAATTAGACAGCCTCGTCTCTCAGTCGTTTAAATTGAAATAAACAATTAACACAGTAACTAACATTATATTCAATATTTACTTAAATAAATATTTTTATTATTTTATACACTATCTCCTCTAACTCAATCTATAAAAAACCATCTATATAAATAAAATATTTTATCTCATAACTATCTAGTTTATATTTTTATTGTTCTTAATTATAATAGCTTATGAAATATACCTACTTGGGATATTAAAAAATCTCCTATTAAAACCTGTGTGTTCAGGCAACTCAACACAACACACTTTTTTGTAATTCTTTAGGAGGTTATAGTTGACCAACAAAATTTGTGTACAAATTTTAATCTAGTAGTCAAACTGATTGAATCAACAAATTTCAATGAATAATATTGTTATAGTTTGTTTGTCAGATAAAAAGGTCTCGGTGGTCCAGTGGTCGAACACCTGCTTCTAAATCTAGAGATCACTGATTCGAATTCTCACACTGGCTCACACCAATGACTTTTCGAAGTTCTTTTCGGAAGTTATGTGTGAAAAATTTCGATGACTAAAATCTTTGATCCCGGTATGGCAATAGGTTCGCCACCTATTCCATTTGGGACATAAACATAATGGCAAGACGAGGCTTAATAGACGCTGCCTACACCTTCGGGCAGAAAAAGGCATGAAGTTATGTAATATTGTTATAGTTTGTTTGTCAGATGAAAAGGTCTCGGTGGTCCAGTAGTCGAGCACCCGCTTTTAAATCTAGAGGTCGCTGGTTTGAATCCTCACACTGGCTAACACCAATGACTTTTCGAAACTACTTTCGAAAGTTATGTGTGATAAATATCGATGACTAAAAACTTTGTTCCCGGTATTGTGTATCCTTATTGTGCTCTGTTCTCTCTGCCTACCCAACAAGGGATTCGGCGTGAAATTATGTATGTATTACAGCATATTTTAATTGTTGGTCGTAGCTATAATATTAATTTCTATAGCTTAACGAGCCATGAACAAACGTCATCGTATTATAGTCATATAAGTAGATCAGACTCGAGTCATGCGGGCGTGCTATATCAGATTGATCCACTATGACCAAAGGGAGACATAATCTTTTTAATATTATAATGTCGTTTTGACTTCACTCCAAATAACATTAAAACAACTTTTTATGGATTATATCGCTTTTATTTAGAACTTATTTTTATTTATTTCCCGACGTTTCGAACTCTTTACAGAGATCATTTTCACGAGTGATGAACAAAAAGATGGTAGTCGTTCCGAAGCTATTTTCATAGATACAGAGACTACCCACTTTTTGGAAATAGAAATCAAAAATTTGATGTTAAATAAATATGATTTTTACTATTGGTATCAGACATCAGACCATGAAAGAAAAATTAAATATTTATTTATAAAATATTCATTCAAATTCACTCCGAATTTATTTATAAAATATTCATTCAAATTCACTCCGAATTTATTTATAAAATATTCATTCAAATTCACTCCGAATTTATTTATAAAATATTCATTCAAATTCACTCCGAATTTATTTATAAAATATTCATTCAAATTCACTCCGAATTTATTTACAAAATATTCATTCAAATTCACTCAGAATTTCCCCGTTCTGAATGTTATTTGTAAAGGTTTAAAATTAATTAACGTTATTACTTATCGTATTATAGAATTTGTGCGTTTAAACTCGCCAAGAACATGGAGAAAGCCTACGTCCAACAGTGGGCATCAAAAGGCTGATAATGATAATAATGGTCATGAAAGTTATTTCACCAAAAACCATTAGGTTTAAATTTTCTTTCATTAATGAAAGGTATAAACTATATAAAATCACGCCGCAACTAATAGGAGCGGAGCATAGGCTATTTTAATGGGTGGGATTTTTAATATCGGTACGGAGTTCTCGCAGTCAGGTAGTAAGACGTAACAACATATTTCTGTTTTATCACCTCGGTAACCAAGTCCTGAAGTTCGAATACTAATAATTACTGTGGCTATTCTGTGTTACAATGCTACCAGTCTTCTAGGAACGTGTTCGTTAGACCGAGATATGGGAGAAATACCATGATTATCGTCTTGGTTTTATTACTTCATTCCTTATTTGAATGAATGTTATATTGATTATACAGATTTTAAAATCTTGGACTTTCAATTTAAAATTTTACATACATACATAACTTCACGCCAAATTCCTTGCGGGGTAGGCAGAGAGAACGCAGCGCTATAAGGCACGATTCTTACACACCTCACTCGCTTCGTTGACTTTCAAAACTCTTTCAAAGCTCCTAACATCACCTTCCACGAGAACACGTTCTATTTGGTCATGGAATGTGTGTCTTGGCCGTCCTCGACTCCTACATCCATCCGCTTTTGTATTGTATATCTGCTTAGTCAATCTTGCATCATCCATCCTTTCTACATGTCCGAACCATCAGAGCATGTCCTTTCTTACTTTTACACCGACACTCTCTTTCAATCCGACTTCATTCCTTATAACCTTGTTTTCGACGCGGTCAGCGAGAGTCACTCCGCAGATTTTGCGCAATGCCCTCATTTCGACTGCGCTTATCCTACTTTCATGCACACTCTGCCTTACCCAGCTCTCTATAAGTTAGCGTTGGGATCAGTATTTCATTGTGTATTGCTAGCTGGGCTTTTCTGCTAATATTTTTTGCGCCCTGGAATCTGCCTAACGCTCCATTTACGTTATTTCTTAACGCCCCTCTTCTTTCTACATCCGCGGTATTCCTTACATCCCTACTAAAAGCGCATCCAAGATATACAATTTCGTTCACCTGTTCCAACACTACATCGTCAACCTTGCATCCATTCTGGAGTCCTCCCTTTCAAACACCATAACCTTCATTTTCATCACATTTAATCGTAAGCCTTTCATCAAACAAGCATCTTTCATAATAGTGACAAGCTGCCGTCAACACGCACACACGTTGGGCAGCCCTCATAAGTGGACTGCACAGCGCGCTGCAGTGAGCCGCCCACCCCATAGCTCACATGTGTCCCACAGATCTTTTCAATTCAATTCAATTCAATATTCTTTATTGTACACCAAAACAAAAGGATTACATTGCATTAGCTGGATAAACAAATAAAAAATGTACAAACGGCGGTCTTATCGCTATCGGCGATTTCTTCCAGACAACCTCTATGGACATACCAAGTAAAGCAAGGGTAGTCTTTGGTGTCTAAAATAGAATTTATATAGATAACTAAAAAAAAAAACAAAAAAAGAAAAGAAATTAACAAAACTATAAATCCAACACAAGCAATAAATATAAAGCATATAATAGATAGATAGATATAGTATCCTTACATATTGTATATACGACATAATATATACATATATACACTTACACATATACTCTTAAATTTACACATACATATACATAAATATACATACATAGAGATAGTTTCCGGCATAGGTGTGATTTTGACTGTGCAAAAGTAACCTAATAACCTAATTGTACGTGATAATGATTAATTAGGCGTTTTTTGAACACACTTAGGGATTCAGCAGATTTTATTGCCAGTGGTAATCCGTTCCACAAGCGTGCAGCTTGTACGGTAAACGATTTATCTGAAAAAATCTTGGCATGTGACGGTATTGCCAGTTGCAGATTTTCTGATGACCTTAGAGATCTCGTATGTGTGTCACATAAGAACTTAAAACGTTCTTTGAGATAGATGGGGGCGCAAGGATGAAACAAGATATTGTAAAGAAGAGAAAGAATATGAGAATTCCGGCGAAGGCGTATAGGAAGCCATTTGAGCTTAGCACGAAATTCAGATACGTGGTCATATTTGCGCAAACCAAATATGAACCTAATACAGACGTTTAGAAGTCGCTCGAGTTTATTTAGTTGGTCCTCGGTGATGTCAAGATAGCTAGCATCAGCGTAGTCGAGGATGGGTAATAAGAGAGATTGGGCGAGCGTAGTTTTGGTAGCAATCGGAAGAAAATTGCGAATCCTTCTTAACGATGCGGCAGAGGCGAAGATTTTCCGACTTATGTTCCCAAGCTGAGGACCCCAAGATAGTGTCCTATCTATGAGTATCCCGAGGTTTTTGGCGTGGTTACTGATGGGAATAACGGAACCGCCGAGACATATAGATGGGATTTGATCCCAGATAACTTTAGAGATCAGTTTGGAGCTGCCAACTAAGAGTGCTTGACTTTTTGTAGCATTTAAGGATAGTCCATAAGCTTCACTCCATTCTAATATGCCTCTTAAGTCCCGGTTAATCCCATCAATAGCGTCAGGTAAATGTTGCAGTGAAGCTTGAGTGTAAATCTGCAGATCATCAGCATAAAGGTGGTAGGACGAACGAAGCTTAGTTGAGATAGGATTTATAAAAATCGTGAAGAGTAAGGGAGATAAAACGCCACCCTGCGGCACACCAGCCGTGATACTGTTCCAAGACGAGTAGGTGTTATGAAAACGAACACGTTGCCGGCGCCCAGACAGGTAATTATCGAACCAATCAATCACCGCTGGAGATATGTTAAGAAGCCTGAGCATAGCTAGCAATACTTTGAAGTCGACGGTGTTAAATGCGTTGCTGAAATCCAGCAGGCAAGCCACAGTGAGTTTACTGTTTTCCATACCGGCTCTAATATCTTCTGTGATATTGATGAGAGCAGTTGAGGTACTATGACCGGGACGGAAACCGGATTGGTAAGGGTTAAGGAGGTTGTTCGTGGTAAGGAATTTACTGATTTGCTCATGGACAAGGCGTTCCAGGACTTTGGACAGGAACGGTAATATTGAAATTGGGCGATATTCGGAAAAGGATGAAGGATTAGCCTTTTTAGGCAAAGGTATAACTTGTGCATCTTTCCACATTGAAGGAAAGATGCTACTGGACATAGAGGAGTTAAATATATGAGAGAGGACAGGAAGGATAATGTCAAGGATAGGAATGATCATATTACGGCTCAGTGCGTCTGTTCCAACTGCATTGGAAGTTATTGATAGCACGTGCTTCTTAACATCACAGTCGGCCACTTGATTAAAGAAGAAAGGATCGTAATCAGGAGTTGGAATTGATGAAAGATTTTCCACTAAAGTCGCGACTTTAGTGGTCCTATTAAAATTGGACGAAGACGTGAAGTGTTTATTGAGCAACTCGATATTTAAATTTTTAGGAAGTTCTTCGTTTGACTGTTTACCAACTCCTAGCGATTTCAGAAATTTCCATATTTTAGATTGGTCCACATTTTCAACAGATTTATGGATATATTGGCGTTGAGCTTTCCTACACACCTTACTGCAGTGATTCCGTGCGCTGATGTATCTCTCTAGGTTTTCTGGCGTAGGACGACGCTTGTACCTAGACCTTGCAGCTGCTTTCTTCCCAATTATTGCTTTTATACAAGGAGTTAGCCATGGAGATGGATGATGCTTCAATTTTATAGTACGTTCTGGAGCATGTACGTTATATAGCTCATTCAATTTGGATGTAAATAGACGGACTTTGTCATCGACCTCTTTGGCATTAAACAGTTCTGTCCAATCGATGTTCTTACAATCTTGTAAAAGTTTAACATGATCCATGCTACCGAAACTACGCTGCAGAAGAGTTTTAGACCTAGGCTTAGGGATGTGAAACTTGTAGGATAGGAAAATAAGATCATGATAGGAAAATGAATCAGCTGAGCACTGACCATGTTTAGCAACGTGAGCAGTAGAGGAAACAATTATAAGATCGAGGAGAGAGGGAGTGCAATTAGGAAAGTGGTGAGTCGCAGATGAAGGAAGAATGGTTAGGTTGCAAGAGTCTAAAACATTGGATAGCGATGATGACCGATGGTCCATTTTGAGAAGACAGGTGTTAAAGTCGCCCATAATAATGATATGACTGTAGGAACATACAAGGTTCTCAAGAAGAATTTCAAGTGAATGAAAGTAGTTTATAAGAAGAGAGGGGCAATAATAGACACCTAAAAGGATGCGGGAGTTGCAGAGTGCAACTTCGATGAAAAGATGTTCGCCAGCAAGGCGTGGAGGTGGCTGTGGAGACTTACTGACTATAGAGTAGGATAAGTGCTGGCGAAGATAAATGGCAACACCACCACCAACTCCATTTGAGCGGTCATTGCGTATTAGTTGAAATCCGGGTAATGTAAAAGATTTAGAAGGAAGACAAGGTTTTAGCCAGGATTCAGAAATGAGAATGGCTTGAATATTCCTACAGTCAAATCCAGCTAGCATCTCGGAGAAGTGGGCCGGAATACTCTGAGCATTGATGTGAACCACATTGAAATTCCCCACAACATCAGAAAACTGCAATTCTAAAGTTTCAGAGAGCGAAGGTATACTAACAAAACTGTCACAATCACTGTCCGCTGACTGGAAATATTCAGAACTGGACATGTCATCATCATCACACATTAATTAAAAGTATAATATATATATATATATATATATATATATATATATATATATATATATATATATATATAATACTTCTATAAAAATATATTTAATACACAAATATATTTTTTTAAGCTTAAGATTAATAAATAAATATATGTTAAAGTTAGCCAGATATATTTAATAACGCAGAGTTTATTTAACCAATTAAATAAACTAAATATATATTCTATTTATACTCTATTTATATTTTTAGTAACACCCAATTGCCAGTTCAGTGTCCGTGATAATTAATATAAAAGAAAAAACTATGTTTTAATTAAGGTTCATACTTTAACATATAATTCAATGGCACATAGGTTGAAGGCAATAATAAGAAGGCAACTAGGCAGCAACATTCTTAAATAAACAACAATAAAAAAGAATAAAAAATAAAAAATTAAAGCGATCTGATCCAAAAGAGTTTAGGACTTGAAGGTCTTGTAAGCCAAGAACCACAAATAAAAAAAAAAAATTAAATAAAAAAAAAGAAAAACGTTGAAAAATGACAGTTGACAATATGACAGATGACAATCATGACAGAGAATGTCAGTTATCCGTTAAATGTAATCAAACATTTTAATCCAAATTTACAAAATACACATATAAAATATACAGCGGTATGAAGACCATCTAAGAATAAGCATAGGATATGGATATACACACGTATGATACTTATTTAACAGGAGCCACTGCCCAGGCGCAACAAGTAGTAAGCTACCAACATTGAAAATAACCATAATTGTTATGCATAGTAAGTATGTAGAAAGTTAACATTATTTATTTCCTAGTAGTGGCAGCTCGCCTCGATTTGGTGGCTTTGTCACTCGGCGCTGCTGCCCTTGACATCTCATTGGCCTCGAGACTGTGTAAATCGCCAAGAGAAGCAACCCGGTGTCGCGAGTTGATGCTCATAACATATACGCACCCTTCCCGAGTCCAGCACTTTGATACACCAAACTTGGCACGGGCTGCCATGAAAAGGTCATGCCTAGATTTTGTTAAGAATTCTGAAATGGTTATTCCAGTTCCCTTCAGTTTAGTTTTAGCATACCACACTTTGTCACGAATCACAGTATCTTTAAATTTTATCAAAATTGGCCGAGGGCTACCAGCCGGCCTTGGCCCACCCATTCGATGGCAGTGTTTGATGTCACCAGCAGCTACAGTGTCTAGCTTAAGTTTAGAGTTTATAACACTGACAATGTCCCTGTTAGTGTCCTCATCCTTGCTTTCAGTTACTCCATGGAACATAAGCATTTTGCGACGGCCCCTCATCTCTAAATTGTCCATGTTTGATGCCAGGACTGAAACTTGCTTTTGTAGCATGCCAAAGGACTGCAGTACAAACTTCTTAAATATAGCAAAATCAGACACCACAGTGGAAACAGATGGTGCAACAGCTGGTTTCTTAAGTTCTTCTACTTGTGCCTCAAATTCAGCCATCCTTTTCAGAAATTCCTCCATTAGAGAACTCATTGTACTTTCAATTGACTCCATTTTGTGCACAGGTTTTATAATTGCTAAATAATGGAGAATTTTAAGTTTAAACAAGGAAATAACACTTCACCGGCAAGCAGGTTGACTTATTTAGTATTATTTATCATTAAAGCATGAAAATAAATGTAATAAACACTGTTATATATTTGTTTTATGCAGAGCTTTTTTCAATCGATGCTAACTATTCAAACTACCCACAGATCTTTTCATAACACCCTGTCAAACGCTTTTTCCTGATCCAAAAAACCGCAGAAAACCTTCCGGCTAACAGTTTCTCCACGATGTTGCGGAGTGAAAAAATCTGATTCATGCACCTTATTCCGCTTCTGAAACCACCCTGAACCTCCCACAACACTCTGTCAGGTATCACCCTCATTATTCTTTCAATAATCTTCCCATACACTTTCGCTGCTAAGCTGATCAAACTGATGGCTCTGTAACTGGCGCCCTGCATACGTAATCCCTTACCTTTATACAAGGGCACGATCACAGCACGCCTCCAGTCCATGGGAACCTTACCCGACCTCTAGCATAGATTGGCACTGGCAGCCCCAGAAGACTGGCTGCATCGGCATGCTGAATGGCAATGCTAATCCTCAGTGCGCAATCTACCAGCCCTCTGGTTACGAGAGACCTCGATCAGTTCAAAGCATTTGGACCCCATGCCCCAAGAGTATCAACCTGAATTGGATCAAAACATAATCAACTACAAGGTTTCTGTATTTGTGCCGCTTGAGATTTGCTGCTGAAGCTGCAGCAGTCGGACATCCCTACCGTGTGTGAAAGGTAAGATGAAGCACGGGTGTCAACGCAAGTATGGTCCCAGACCAAAAGTCCAATCTTCCAAGGCAAGAGAGACATACCGCCTGGTGTCATGCCATTATCGCGCTCCAAACTGGTCTAGAACCGAACATCATCATAAATCACCAGCAGGGTGACAAGAGCACGAAGAATATTAAGGTTGATGTTTGTTTTCAATATTAATCCGTTAAATCGTACATTTGTGCACTGATTCGAGAATAAGAGGATTATGAAGAGCAATAACGTCTATCGACATATTATGAAAGGGATCGTTATCAACTGAATCGTGAAGATACAACTCAACTTGCTATTCTTCAGATGTATCTGTATGGAATAATACCATTCAATACGTATTCAGTACTCATATCTCGATACCTACATAAAATAGTTTTATAGATGAGATTAAATTTAAATGTTTGTATTTTGCCTGTAAGTTCATAGTAACTGGAAGATCCGAGCATCACACTCTTGAATCAAGTCTCGAGTTCCAATCCTGGTGGTTTCAATTTTTAATCGACTTCGAAAAAAGGAGTTCATTTATTTTTGGAGTCGGTGCTAGGTAACGTGCTCTATTGTGTTGCACCGACTTCAATAATGAGTGATAATTGTAAATATTTTAACAGTGAAAGATTAATTTATTAAAGTATTACGTATTATTGTATTAAGTATACAAATTAATAAATTACGTTATTTATCGCTTTTTAGTTATAAGGGTAGTGTTTTCATATACTTAAAGAGTTTGTGGTTTACGTAGAAACGTAAACCACAAACTCTAGAACTCTAGACTTCTAGAAAGAAGTCGGTTTAACTTTTTTCAAAGTAATTTTTTAAACGTAAAAATTGGTACGTCTGTCGAGACGTAATAGAATAAAATAGAATAGAATAGAATGAAATAAAATAAAAATAAAACGTAATACTTTAATAAAGTCATCTTTAACGATTGAAATATTTACAAATGTTTAAATTTTTTAAACGTAAAAATTCGAGACTTCGAGAAAAAAAGCGTGATATTACTTGTATATCACCCTAACATATACCATACAATATTTAAATAGTAAATATATATTATTTAAACAGAAATTAAGAAGATTTTTTTTTAGATTGAATAGTTTATCGTGCATAATTCAGGTATATATATCAAATAAATGAACCCCCATCCCCCCTTTTTTTGATAATGAATGATAGGGGATGCCCATTTCACTAAACAATGGTAATAAATACAGCGAATGGACTGCTTGCCACCCGTCAGCCGACCGGTAGGTGGCATCGGTTCGTGTTCATATGTAACATATCTTACATATACGATACGTGGGCAGCTCTTACCGACGATAAGAAACGTTTGCAATACGTGAATAAATAGTCTGAAATAATATAAAAATGAATTTATTTCTTCATTCTATTGGACAAGATACTATTTCTACGTGCACTTTCGGGATTAAGGATTTTATTTTAAATAATATGTAATATTTTGTATTGACTATTTTTAAGTGTCTGTGAAGACCTATAAAAATAAAGCTCCTTTGACTTTATTATTACGGCAGTAACAAATGTTAAGATTTATAGTATCTATAGATTTATTTATTTACAATGGTAAGAGAAAATAAATAAATTAGGTTTATTATAAAACTTTTATCAAGAAAAGTTTTTATCCTTTATATTTCTTTAACTTGACTACGTAATAGTCAAAATAAGTAGTTGATGAGCTATGAAGAATATAATTTCAACATTCAAGTTAAATATAACTAATTACTATTTACACAAATGCGGAAATTAAATTGAAAATCGAAAATATTTCTTAGATTTTGATTGGATTCATTTTTCAATCTAAATAGTTCTTAAAATATTTAAGTCTTGAGAAGCATAAAGAATACCACTCTTAATCATGGCTCTATAATTATGAAAAAAAAGTAAATTAAAAAATATCTTCATCTACCTGAAAAATATAGATCTATAAAATAAAAAAATAAATAATTATAATAAATCTTAAAAATGCAATATGATTTTTTGAAATTTAAAGATGAATGGTTATAGTTAATTATAAAAAATAAATATATAACGTAAAGAACCTGGAACCTTTACAACACAAGTGTTACACTCGCTCTTACCAATATTTATTTATGTTTAGGGTATATTCCATTGTATTTATAGAAGTGTTTGCAAATGTTTTGTTTATTCGAGAAAGGTCTACACTGAAATTATTTCAATTTTAACCTTTTTATAATCACACAATTTGTATAATTTTAGGTTATCATCATATGTCTTGTTCCATTAATCATCTATCAAAATTCATTAATCCTTCGCCAAATCAAAAAAAAGGAGAAAGAAATTAAAAGCAAATACTTTGTTTTAAAATGTATACAAATAATGTGTCGCCAAAGTGTGTACGTGACTTTATGCTCTGAAAAGAGAACGTTTTCCAAGTTGCCCCGAACGCTTGATTCAGCCAATCAAATATACCCACCCTCCGTCAAGTCTCCCGCGCCTCTTCTCTTTATAAACCAACGCAGCCTGAAGTAAGGGCGCAGTATGTCTCAACGATTGCACTGATACACTCAGTAATTAAATTACCATCCATCGGATTCACACTTCGGATTTCAACTGCTCAAATATACATCTTAAACAAATATTTTATTAGGACTTAGATTTGATTCGGATTCAGTAATAATGAGTGGATCTGGAAAGGGACTTCTCGGTCTTTGGCTGTACAGAAACGGCACAGACTGGGAAGTTAAAAACGAGGCGCAACACCACCCTAAACTTGCTGAATTACATAATATGGCGATGCAGCAGCAATCGAATCCTCATAATATGGAGGGTGAAAGGACTTCTGTCATGTTCACCTTAAGGAATCAAGTTGGTGGACTTGTTAAAGCTCTTACTGTCTTTCAAGATCTCGGCATTAATGTTCTCCATATCGAATCAAGAAAATCCGCTACTGAAGTCTCATCGGTAAGTACATATTTTTAGAAGGATCTGATTAAGATCTGGGGAGCTCTTCTTATTTTCTCTTACATGCATACTATCTGCGTAAATGCATTTTTTTATTTGATCTCGATCACCAAGCAATATGAAAAGACATCATAAGAAAAAGGGGAGATATTAATAGCAAAATTTAGAAAAATGATCTGGAATAATCGTAACTAACGTTAGAAAAATATAGACTTAAATTAATCACATAATATAACTTATATGTAAAAAAAAATAATATCTTCTTGTATAGTTAAACTAAATGGTGGATTGGTACATTTCAATTTTAATAAGCATTAAGCATATTGCATTTTTTATTTTATTTCTTCTATATCGAAATGTTATTACTTTCTATATGTGTAATATAAAGCTTTTAAAAGATTAGAAGTTCTCGCTGAGCGTGTTAGGGCATAGATTTTAACTGGCCTTACTATCAAATTACAAAAAAAAACCCTTTTCTTATTAAAATTCAAATTATATTAATTATCATTATTATTTGTTATTTATCTCAAAATAACCAGGATTACAATTTCATTTTAAATTCTCTATTAAATTGAAACTACATTTACATGATACCATTTTTTTATTTCAAATTTTATTATTTAAGTTAAATATTTTTTGTCTGACATTATATTTCTTTGAACAAGACGGCATTAAATTAAAGTTGTTATTTTTTTAATAACATCGTGGTTATTCTTCCTTTAGTCCGATATATTGGTTGATGTCGAGTGTGACTCTCAACGAATGGAGCAGCTGAAGAGGATGTTAAAAAGAGAAGTACAAGATTTTGAAATATTTTCATCTAATGCCGGTGACGAGTTTCCCCCACCAACCCCGTTATCTGCTACAGCCAGTTTCGGTAAACGAGATTTTTTACTAGACTTGAAATGCCAATTTCTAATTTTATGCGCAATCTGCAATATTCAACTATTAATTGCTGTAATTTAGCTATAGATGAGTTAAAGGAATTTATACCTTAATATTATAACTGACATACGTATGTGTAATCTGTAAAATAAATAATAATGCGTTACTAAATAATGTAGACATAATATATCAGTAAAGGAGACTCGGGGCGTTTTTTACCATAGTTTTAAGATTAAAAATATAAGATATATTCTTATATGATAGATATGCAGTTATATCAATTTAAAATCTTCCTGTAAATTGAATGGACATGTATGTATGTACTTAAACTGATTAAAGAAAAACAACTGACTGTAAAATCAATTTGCAATGTTAATTAATTTCAGTCAGTTCATTTTCTTAAGAACCACTTAATTTTTTTTTGTGTTTAACTTTGCAAGCCAAGATTACAATTCAATTTGAGACAATTCATTGTCGAAAGCTCTTTGATTGTATAATTGATTTGATTTATTTTTGGATGTGTAAATACATTTATAGATTTCGGTGAGATGCATTGGTTTCCCCGTAAGATATCGGACTTAGATCGTGCCCAGAACGTTCTTATGTACGGATCGGAGCTGGATGCCGATCATCCTGGTTTTAAGGACCCCGTATACCGGAAACGGAGAGAACAATTTGCTGCTATCGCAAATAATTACAAAAAGTAAGTGAAATATGCTTCAGCGGCATATGAGAGATGTCCTTGAAGTCGGTATGGTGTCCTATGGTGATGGCGTGCTGATGTCGCCTCGAACTGAATTTCTATTAGAGATTATGGAAACCTATGATTTTGAGATAGAATATTTAAATTTGACTGGTTGACCATTAAAGACCTTTAGGAAAACGTATAATAGAAAAAAAAACCTCTTTAAATACGTAATCATAATCATTACATAATATAAAACAAAGACACTTTCCGCTGTCTATTCCCTTATATGCTTAGATCTTTGAAACTAAGTAACAGATTTTGATGCGGTTTTTCAAAAGATAGGTGTTAACGGGGTAGTTTTTATGTATAATTCATATATACTGTAGCAAATAAAAAGTATCAATTTTCGAGATTTAGCTCTTTAATGCTAAACCCTAAGTGATAGATGAAAACAATTTACATTATTATTTATTATACACCTTTAAAAGTTGTACAAATAAGTCCAGAATAGTGTATACCCACAGTGTCCATTTTTATTTCTTTTCTGAGTCGAAACAAAGTTCGCTGGGTCAACTAGTTGAGCCGTTTGGGGTTGAGAGTTTGGGGACATGGGGTCCGAGTGCTCGTGCACTTTATAAAGATCTTGCAAAGCGGCTGATCGAAGCCTCTCGCGACCAGTGGGCTGGTCTATTCCTCTTTTTTATGAGATCGGAGGGCAAACGAGCAGGCGTGTCATCTGATGGTAAGTGACTAGCGTCGGCCATGGACACCTGCAACACATATAGTGTTACAGTTGCGTCGCCGACCTTTAAGGAGGTAGGATAGGAAAGGGATGGGGAAGGGGTAGGAGGCCTCCGGGTACCTCTCTCACCGAACGCAACGCGGCATGTGCCACTTTACATCGATCTCCTGAGAGGTCGTGGTATTTCATCGGTCGAGCCGGCTCATTCATGCAGCGAACTGCTTTGGTCTACCACTGTTAAAAGTCCTCGCACAGAGGATTAGCATTGCCATTCAGCGTGGCAATGCAGCCAGTCTTCTGGGCACGCTGCCAGTAGACCGAGATGCGGAGAAATTTGATTTCAGATAGTTTTTCAGTTGTATATATTGTAAATAATGTAATTAATTTATTTCTTCTTACTAAAGAGTTAGGCGTTATTAAAGAGTTGTCGTAAATAAAGAGTTGGGTCGTTGGATTCACTTTACAACCTCTTATTTATATTAAAATGTAGGTCGTATCATGTATGGTCAAGAGGATTTTTAAATATATTTGAAACTGAATGACTAATATTCGCAATTTGTAAAAAAATATTAAAAGGTATAATTATAAAACAATGGCTTAAATTGAGGTTACGTCGTCTTTCAATTAGGCATAGTTAGCTGCATGTTTTTTAAAGGTTTAAACTGGTTTTTTTTTATATTACAGCGGTCAACCTATACCCAAAATTCAATACACGGACGTCGAAATCAAGACATGGTTAGTATTTACAACTTCATATTATGTTCTTCTGATAAACGTTACTTTGCATTGAAAATATTATATCTTCAAATATTTATTTAGAATTTTCTGCAACTAATGGTGCGTGGAAAAATAGTGTTTTTTCGTTCACAACTAAAAATAAAAAAACCGTCTTAAATATTTCTACAAGCTTGTAACTGTCTGTCGCGCCTCAGTGACAATACTTTACTACCAATCCACGTCCATAGAGACTAATAGAGAGGAACTTAGGTCTGCTCTCCGTCCACCTCGCGGCAGGTCACCAGAGGTGCGGTCAAGTGCGTCTACACATGACTGAATTCCTCCCTTCTTATAATCGTCGGCTCACTTATTAATATTAGTTCGGAAACGTACTGTTTTATACTAGTAATACTACCCGTATTTTAATGAGTTATGAAACCAAAAGTTCCCGAATACTGCGAGGATGGCGCCACTGTGTTTATGATCCGACATATTTATATATTTTTTAAATTAAACAAGATACCCAACCTTGAATAGGTTTTTAAAGTATAGTGATGTTCTGATCCATTTGGCGTCGCAAACAACCATAGGACCATTAACTAAAACGTATCTCCATTTCTATTTCTCTTTCTCTTCCAGGGGTATCGTGTTCCGTGAATTGCACAAACTGTATCAGATGCACGCTTGCGAGGAATACCTCGAGAATTGGCCCCAATTAGTTAAATACTGTGGTTATAGGGAAGACAATTTACCACAGGTACCTACAATATTATTTAAATTGGACATTAATAATCAAATTACCTATAAATTGTAATGAAGTTACTTAAAATATATAAATACTAGCAGACCGCGCGAACTTTGTACCGCTATATTGTATGTAGCTTCCCGCCTCACGGTGTTACTTGCGTACAAACAAAATGTCGATGACGACGATGATTACACATAGCCTATGTTACTTAGTGATAATGTATTTTTGAGTTTATTCGTTACATCATCATCATCATCATCATGAGCCCAGATTAGTCCACTGCTGAACGTAGGCCTCCCCCTTAGCGCGCCATAACTCCCTATCTTGTGCCAGCTGCATCCAGCGACTCCCGGCTGTTTTTATGAGGTCGTCTGTCCATCTAGTGGGGGGACGGCCTACGCTACGCATACCAACCCGTGGTCGCCACTCAAGAACTTTTTTTCCCCATCGGTCGTCAGTTCTTCGAGTGATGTGGCCTGCCCACCTCCACTTCAGCGTGCTAACTTTATGGGCTATGTCAGTTATTCTCGTACGTCTACGGATCTCCGTATTTCGGATCTTATCCCGTAGAGATACACCGAGCATAGCCCTCTCCATAGCACGCTGAGCGACTTTGAGCTTCTTAATACGGCCAGCATTAAGAGACCATGTCTCAGAACCATATGTCATCGCTGGTAACACACACTGGTCATAGACCTTGGATTTAAGGCACTGAGGAATTTTGGACGAGAAGATATGCCTAAGCTTCCCGAACGCTGCCCAGCCGAGTTGGATCCGTCGGTTAATCTCTTTCTCGAAGTTCGCTCTACCTAGTTGAATAGTTTGTCCTAGGTAAACATAGTGATCGACAACTTCGAGGATCGCATCTCCAACAGTTACCGGTACTTGAATGACATGGACATTGGACATGACTTTTGTCTTGTCCATATTCATTCGTAGACCCACTTGTTGGGATAACTTGTTAAGATCCTTGAGCATTGCACCCAGATCCTCCAGCGACTCTGCCAAGACCACGATATCATCGGCAAATCGAAGGTGAGTGATGTATTCGCCGTTGATATTGATGCCTAGCCCGGTCCAATCTAGGAGCTTGAAGACGTCCTCCAATGCAGCGGTGAACAGCTTCGGAGATATAACATCTCCTTGTCTGACACCTTTCTGCAGTGGAATAGGCTCTGTACTCCCATCTTGGATTCGAACTGACATATTGGCGTTTCTATACAAACACTTCAGCACTTCGATGTATCGATAGTCAATTTGGCACCGCTGAAGAGACTGCAGCACCGCCCAAGTCTCGACGGAATCGAAGGCTTTCTCATAGTCCACAAACGCCAAGCATAGAGGTCGATTATATTCCTCGGTCTTCTCTATGATCTGGCGTAGAGTGTGGATGTGGTCTATGGTACTAAAGCCTCTTCGGAAACCGGCTTGTTCGGGAGGCTGGAAGTCGTCGAGTTTGCGCGAGAGTCGATTTGTAATGACTCTGGAGAACAGTTTGTAGACATGGCTCAGGAGCGAGATTGGCCTATAGTTTTTCAAGCGGGTCCTGTCACCCTTCTTAAAAAACAGCACCACCATACTCCTGGTCCATGCCTCTGGAACGTCGCCCCCGAGCACGACAGAATTGAAAAGCCTCTGAAGGGCTCTTAGAACCGGCTTGCCGCCTGCCTTCAGTAGCTCGGAAGTAATTCCATCGTCACCCGGTGCCTTCCCGTTCTTTAACTGTTTAAGAGCCATTTGGATCTCGTACAGACTGACGTCCGGGATATCTTCAGTAAAGTGTCGAGTTAGCTTGGATCTGGGATCTGGAGCCAAGCCGACAACAGGAATCTGTGAAGATTGGTATAGCTGTCCATAGAACCTTTGAACCTCTCTCAGGATCTCATCTTTAGAATAAATGACGATGCCGTTGTCTGCCTTCAGCTTGGTCAATTGACTCTGCCCAATAGACAGATCTCTTGCGAATACTTTGGTGCCTTGATTACGCTCAATGGTCTCTTTGATGCGTACTGCATTGTACTGGCGAGTATCGCGTCGAACACTCTTGGAGATCTGCCTATTCAGTAGCCTGAGGTCGGACCAATCAGCTGAGGACTGCACCGACAACTTCTGTCTTTTCTCCATGAGCCCGAGAGTGTGTTCAGAAAGTTTTTTGGTTCTATGAGCACGTTGGTTCTTGAAATATTTGGTACCAACTGTGTGGACTGCTTCCACAAACCTGTTGTTCATATCGTTCACTGTTTCGCATTGGTCTAGGCATTCGAAGCGATTATGAAGTTCAAGCTGAAAGTTTTCCGGGTTCTGGTACTGGACAGGTGTAGGCCGGAGTATAGATCTCATCCGTCGCGAACGTTCGGCCTTAATACAAATATTCAGCATGCCACGGACAAGTCGGTGATCGCTCCCAGTTTTTACTCTGTTGATCACTGTGACATCACTAAATATATGCCGTTTGTTCGCTAAGATGAAATCTATTTCGTTCCTTGTAGAACCATCGGGGCTTATCCAGGTCCATTTCCTTTGAGGCGGTTTCCTGAAGAACGAATTCATCATGTAGAGGTCTTCCCTCTCCAGGAAATCAGCCAGTTTCTGCCCTCTTTGGTTTCTCTGTCCAATTCCATATTGCCCTACCCTCAGCTCATCGTCTTTCCGTCTGCCTAGTTTTGCATTAAAATCTCCCATAACCACCGTGAACTCGGTTTTGAAGGAGTGGATGGCCTTCGAGATATCCTCGTATAAAACCTCCACCTCTTCGTCTGGGTGTGTCGAGGTCGGTGCGTAAACCTGTATGACCTTCAACGAATATCGCTTGGATATTCTGAGTATAAGGTACGCTACCCTTGTCGACACACTCGTAACCCTGTCCACGTTAGCTACAAGAGATTTGTGAACGATAAACCCGACACCACCCTGAGAGGTTTTGTCGCCTTCCCGGTAGTATAGCAGATTGCCAGACCGTAGGATTATAGTGTCCTCCCCCTGTCTTCGGACTTCTGATAATCCCACGATGTCCCATCGCATCTTGCTCAATTCTTCTTCCAGCTCGGCAATCTTCTCGTCGGTCCTAAGTGTGCGGATGTTGTGTGTTACCAGGGCCAAGGGTCGTTTTTTGTGGTAGCCGTATCGCGACCGGGGATTCTTAGCACCCCTCACTCCGCCGTTACCAGACCCGCTACCATAGGTCAATGGAATAGCGGAGTCGCCGTGACTAGGGGCCGTAAATGTTACGTCGTTCATTTGGGGGGTATTTGCCGTAATCGCCACGCTTGGCAGGCGGGTTGGCGATCGCAGTAAGCTATGTTTGTTTGCTATGTTATGAGGAGAGAAAAACGCTGCTGCCCATTTTTTTCTTGCTTTTCTCTTAGTCGCCTTTTACGACACCCACGAGAAGAAATGGGGTGGCGGTATTCTTCGCCGCACGCCACACGGCCATATTCGTTACATACAAAAATATAAATCTTTCCTCTTTATAATATTAGTGTAGATTAAAATTATCATAATCTGAATATTAATTATAGTTAACTGTTGAGTGTATTTCTTATTAATAACAGTTATGACAATTAAATAAATAGTATCCAACTCTAGGTAGGCCTATTTAACAATCGCAAAAGTTTTTGAAAATAATTTAGGAGACAACTTATACTACCGGTAGGTAAACAATGCCTATATATCGATATGTGAGAGAAACAGTACCAATAGCGACGTTGTAGCCAAAGTTAAATGCTTTACAGTTGGAGGACGTGAGCGCTTTCCTGAAACGCAAGACTGGCTTCCAACTTCGCCCGGTCGCTGGATATCTATCTCCGCGAGATTTCCTTTCAGGGCTGGCGTTCAGAGTGTTTCATTGCACTCAATATATTCGTCATTCTTCGGATCCATTCTACACTCCTGAACCGTAAGTTAAGACTGAAAAATGGTTACAATTTAAGAAATAGATTTTAATTAAAAAAAAACATCCATTAAAGATTACTACTTTTCGAACTACATGAATAAAAATCATTTTTTAATAACATGTTTAAACAAACATGATTGTTTGTTTCAAACATGATTATTATTTTCTTTTTATTTTTTTACTTTTTAATTAAGGTAGTTAATAAGGTATCTTGTGCCCGGTGTATGGCTATATGAGGCTCAACAGGCTCGAGCCTGTGTTCTAGAAAAATGTGAAAATTCGTGTGGATAAAATTTTTATTTGGTTAATCAGACCTTAAATCTATCGTACATGCGTAACTTTTACATTTTTAGACCTTAGGCAATTGTGATTGAACACCAAATACACGATTTAGATTATTAATCTTTTATTTTATTTCTTTTTGATGCACAGTGATTGCTGCCATGAACTGTTGGGACATATGCCGTTACTAGCCAATCCTAGTTTTGCACAATTTTCTCAAGAACTTGGATTAGCATCACTTGGTGCTTCTGACGAAGATGTTGATAAATTGGCAACGGTAAATAAACTAATATTATATTATATCTCAAGCAAACTCGTAATTTTAAAAGGCATCCACATATAAAAGGGCGATTCCGCTATAGACGATTTCAGACATGATTTTTAAATCACGCAGTTAGCCATTTTTGTTATTATTAGTGCATAAAAGTAAGTCTAAATTTAATACTAAATATATTTTTATTTCATTTTATATCATAATACATTTTTTGGCGCGTTTGGAAATATTACCATCCGAAGAATTAGAGTTATTAGCTGAAAAATCATGTCTAATTTGATGTTGCGCCCGCGACTGTTAAAAAATATAATAAATAATTATTTATTTTTGTATTGTTTATAGTCTTTTTTATATTCTTTGTTGCTTTATTATTTTTCTGAATATTAATGTACAACTAATTAAATGTCTTAAGAATCAACAATTAATTATTTTTTGTTTGTAATCTGGAAGGATTGGGCCAAATTTGTTACACCCGCTATGACGCTTTGAACCTTTCTCCTGATTATGAAAATGTGATTTTAAATTTTTATTGATTAATGTTAAGTAAGCACATTAAAATGTAGTCTTCTAAAGACTAATTTATATTAAAAGGTTTTTTATTTAGTTATATTAAACTAAAACAGGCGTCTAAAATATAAAATGAAGTACTCGACATGATGTTTATTTCAATCTTAGAATTCCAAACAGTTTCATTTGTTGTGTTGAAAGATTATGTTGCTTACAAATCAGTCAGGAAGTTGTAAATCAGTTGGCCCAATTCATCAATGCTAACCCGATCATTAGTAATAAAACGTTAATATACTTACAATGAAATTACAGCTGTATTTCTTTACTGTGGAATTTGGATTGTGCCGGCAAGTTGACGGCACATACCGCGTTTACGGTGCCGGCTTGCTATCTTCCGTCGCCGAGCTACAACACGCCCTTACAACTCCTGAAAAAATAAAACGCTTTGATCCAGATGTCACTGTGAATGAAGAATGTATTATTACGTCGTATCAGAACGCTTATTATTATACGGACTCATTTGAAGAAGCAAAGGAGAAAATGAGGTGAAAACTTTTAAAATATTTTGAAATCATATTCGATATGATATGAATTAAGAATATAGGTACTTTAAAATCTTTCTTTAAACATCATACTCAACGCAGACGGCCGGTCATTAAATCACAACCGAATCTTTTCCCCCACGCCATACAGAGTGGGTTAAGGACAGAAAAATGAAATGATATTTTACCAACTGTATTAAAATTATATGTTATTGTTATAATATGTATAAATTAATATAAATAAATATAAATTAATACATAATTTGAACAATACAGGGCTTTTGCTGAGAGTATTCAGCGTCCATTTGGTGTTCGCTACAATCCATACACCCAAAGTGTTGAGATACTCAGCAACGCTCAAAAGATTACGGCTTTGGTCCGCGAACTGCGCGGTGACATCTGCATAGTATCTTCCGCCATAAAGAAGATTTCCGCTCAAGACTCTGGACTTGACGTAGAGACTATTGCAAATATGCTACATACCGGATTGCAGGTAAAATACTAGAAAATTGAATTTATTAGACAACTAAGTTAGAGCCAAGCAGTTCGCTGCATGGCTCGACCGGTCAACCGGTGAAATACCTCTTAGAAAATCGACGTAAAGTGGCTCATGTCACGGTTCGCTGTAAGAAAGATATCCGGAGGCCAAAACCCATCCCCCTTACAATTACACGTTCAATCCCTAGCCAATTTTAAAGGCCGGCAACACAACTGTTAAATATGTTGAAGGTGTGAATCGATGACGCTAGTTGCTTACCGAGCAATTAGTTATCTAACTTAACTTTGTCCCCATACATTAAAACAAAAACGCAGTCAATTTAGAACACGTAACTTATAATTTAAAAAAAAAGGTGCATGAGGTTAAATATAATTTTAACTTCAATTTGAATATTAAATATATTTATTTACAATACTAAAAATATATAAACTAATTACATTATTTACAATAATATATACTATTATTTTATGTATATATACAATATTACTAGCTGAATTCAATTTTCTCCGCATCTCGGTCTACTGGCCGCATTGCCACGCTGAATGGCAATGCTAATCCTCTTTGCGAAGAATAGACCAGCGAATGGACTTCAGTTCGCGAAAAGCTTCGATCAGTCTCTAACCAAGATCGACATAGAGCATATGAGCCTTCGTACAGACATGTCCCCAGAGTCTTAATTCCAAACGGCTCAAAAATATAATCAACTACAAGGTTTCTAACTTTAATGGAGAAGCTAAATAATGTATTTTAATTAAAAGTACAATAAAATAAAGCTAATGCAACCTTATTACATAAATCGCTTGGTATCCGTGGAAAATTGGGCGGCTCCCAAAAGATTTATTTCTCCAACGTAAGCAATACACAATTTTCAATAGCAAATTTATTATCAAAGCCATTGACAAAGTTACCCATTTAGTTTAGTGAATTTATAAGACCGGGCGACAAAGAAATCATAGTCACCTTCTGCGCATTAAATATAATAGAACTTTATTGCTTATATATTTCTTTGATCGTGAGATGAATGAAATTTAATATCCTGCTTCCATTCTATTAATGGACGTCCAGAAATGGCCACAGCTTATTTATAACACTCCGTATATTCATTCACCATTCTTAGCATTAAGCATTCTTAGCGAGAGATTTTGATACAAGAACAATAAATTTGACTTTTTTTAGGTTCAAGAAAGGAGTCCACAGTCCACGTCTGGTGGGAGCACACCCAATTCTGAAAGAGGAGTTTCCCCACGTCCTGATGCATCGAAATGAAATCATAGACCACATATGCAGCATATTACTCTTTCATTAATAAATCATTGACAATACATAATGTAACTTCATGGAATATTAATTACTTCAAAGTTAGGACTACTACTATTTACTAACTTACCTTATGATAATTTTTACTATTTGCCTTTGTAGATTAACACCCTAGTGGACGGGCGTTAGAGTTTTACTTGGGAATCCAGAGCCAGTCAATTAATATTCTAGCAAGTTTTTGTAATGTGTACCTAAACAGCGTATAGAAAAATGTACAAAAAAAAATCTATTGTATTCATCTTCACTGTATGGAGTTTCATTGGCTGGCCCTTGATTTTCCTAGCTTTTACAGTACTTATTTATACGGCACTCGACCAAATAAACATTTACTGTTCTTGAAAAAAATTTTATCTTGTTGTATTATTTTGTGTACTTGACTTGAAAATAATTACTTAACTTAAAATAAACACAATTTATAGAGTCTATAACGTATTCATAATATATATCAAATATAGATTAAGGTCATGATATTTGCGTTAGTTGTGTAGTTACAATTCTTGTTATTAATTGCTTCTACGCTTAAAATGCTTGAGCTGTTACTATTTATGTTAATAACTTACTATATATATAATTACACTTATAGTTGGTTGTTTGTAATATATAACATACTTTTTGACTTATCAAATATAATCGTAGCGTAAAATGATTTCGTGTATTTTTATATATATTAAACTAAAACCTAAAAACAGTATATTTTATAACCTCAATAAACCACAAATTACTTGTTTTTCTGACAATTTGAAAATTATAAATTGGAACAAGTACCTGACTTCTATCTTAACCTAATTTGAAAGTTTATTGGAAAGATTTCAGTTCCTACGGGTAAACAGATTTACAATTTCACTAAAAAATAGATGAGCGGAAGGTAAAGAAAACTATTTAAAATAGAATTAATGTATTAAATAATTTGATAGAAAACAAGAATTATTTAAGTGAAACTTCTAATCTCTCTTTCAATTGTTTAACATTTCTAACGACCCTATCTGAATATAATAGGTAATATATAGTAGTTGGATATAAAACCGGTCAGTATAATAATATTAGCTGACCCGGCGAACATTGTCACCTCAAAAGTGTCAAAGAGTAAGTAAAAGATTTTTTATAAAATAAAAGTAGCCTAAGTTACTTCTTATTACATCAGTTACCTACAAAAAGTCTAAAAATCATTATTTTGAATTGGTGAATATATATACGGTATATACATGCATTTAGTGAAAAAACGGTTATTTCAACATTACAAACAGATACTCCGACTTTATTTAGTAGTATAGATATAGATATTGATTGGCCAAGAAATTCTTAGAATCATTTCCAATCCCAGAAACTAAAGAGCATAAAGGATCTGTTGGTGACACCAATAATTGTGGTAATTTTACTTTGCCTCCGGCACACCATAAAATAGTACATGGATCATTGTATTTCAACGCCTATTTTTATTTACAAATTATTATTACTGCTACAATTTTCACCGATATGTAAGAATAATATTCTATTGCCATTTTTTTTTTTTTTTTTACGCGAGGAAATGCTTTATGCACACCCCCCGCCTGGGAACGGCAGGGGGTAGTGTGGGACTCCCAAAACAGTACGCTGCAATCCAATCCTAGGGTTACCCACTAAAACCTCGCGGTGGCCTCCCCTCTGTCGCGAGGGGGTGCTCATCCTCAGGGAATGGATATATGATATATGAATAATAGTGAAATGCCGCTCGATCCAAAATCACAAGAGCACTAAGTCTTGACGTGCTCGATATGGTTTTATCAAACGATCATAATTCTGGTAAAGCAATACAACTCTTCTCTTGATCAATCTCTCTCTAGTCATCAGTGCGGTTAGAAAGTGAGATGAGCTGTTCGCACATTACATTGCCTGCGACTACCATCGTCTTGACCTCGGCATCAGGCAATCGTTTCTTAGGCAAATATACTTACTATGTACGCGATGATGCAGCCGCAGAGAGACAACTAGCAGGTAGATCTTTTTTATATTTGTTTCTTTCTATATAAAATAATTCGACTTAAAGATACTTGAGATATATTTTGGAAAAATAACGACGTCTTGTATCTTATATGTTATGTTACCGGGACGTGCAGACGGGCCACCGGCCACAACCACAAAACGCCGCCACAAGATGCAAAAAAGGCTACAAAAGTAGCTGAAGCGCGCGACAGCCACTTTTAGCCGATTGTTGACACTTGCGGACGCAGACGCAGTATCATAATAAGCTCGGATGAAAACGGTTTAATTGTGCTACTTTTATTAAAAAGACATCGTCGTAGAATACGAAACAGTAATTATTGATTGGCTACATCCATATTTAACGAATTTACACAAATGTAACAAACATTTAGATGATCTTCTAAACCACCCATCGATAATTTTGGGATCTATATGCTGAAATAAAGCACCACGATTCCATCATGCGGAGAAGCATCACCCCCGCGAAAAGACTAGCTATCTTCTCTATTACCAAAACTATCAATTTTTGAATCCCAAATCGCAGGACGGGATTGAATCTCTGACATAAATAATGCTATATACATTTTTAATTACCTATATGAACCACTGACTATGTGCGTGCGTTACCGTCGACGGGTTTACTGAGGAAAGGGAGAGAGGGGCGCGGAATCGGCGCGAGTGGCGAGTGGCGAGTGGCGACTTTTTGTATTTCGGCGTTTAGTGGCCGGTGCGGGCAACAAGAAGCAAGCTGCGAGGATTTGTAGCGAGTCCATATAAAATGTATGAAAATTACAGGAAATATGCCAGTGGTGGCGTTATGTGGTTGTGGCCAGTGGCCCGTGTACGGGTGCCCTTCAAACTGATATGAAGTATATCCATCATATGGAAAGTGACAACTTGTTTTGGCTGACACCAAATGTAGAAATAATCATATTTCATATGATTGTTTCGCCATTTTACCTATCAATAAAATAAAATAAACACCAATTCAAATCGATTTCCAAAATAGATGCGGCTGTTTTATTGGCGACGATCGTTCTTCAGATATGACACGTATATAACAAAGTAGATAGTATTATGAAAGACATTGAATTGGACCGTAGCCAGTAGAAAAAAAATAATGTATCGATCACAAGGTATCACCATGCCGTTACCGTAAGTTGGATCAAACGATCAGGAGCTATCAGTCGACACTTGTACATACATAACTGACTGGTCCGAACCAACTACGGTTGGGCAATATGCCAATATATATATCTATTAATTTTTGAAGTGACTGACGCAACGCTGTAAAAAAAATGAGGTCGTGTGTGGATTCCAGATAATTCGGAATATTATATTTTAACATTGGCATAGCCATACAGTTTACTGCATTAATTGGTCTGCTTAGTCTGTGAAATAATACGTTCTCACGGCGATCGGTGACACTTGTATCCATAGGAGCCCCCCTTACCTTACCATAAAATCCCTTCCTATCTCAATTTAAAGGATGGCAACGCGCTATGACCATCAGGGTCTGCTTACCACCAGCTGAAACACTTGCTCAAAAAAGTATCATAAATGTAAAAATTAATTAACCAAATCAGGAAGATTTAAAAATTACATACATAACATAACTTCACGCCTTTTTCTACCCGAAGTTGTAGGTAGCGGCTGTTGAGCCTCGTCTCATCGTTATAACAGTGTTAGAGCCAAGCTCTCTCAGTCAGCCGGGAGAGTAAGAAAAACGTATGCCTAAACCAGCGTATTAGGAAGCTGATGCGGCGCGACCTTCGTCGATCGAATACCCGAGCAATCGAGGACGCGATCGACCGCAATAAAGGGTCGAAAGTGTTCGCTCAGCAGCTTGGAAGGCCCCATCTGACGAAGCTGAAAACTGCGGATGGACGTGTCGTCACCTCTAAGCCTGAGATTCTCGCAGAGATCGAATCTTTTTTTGGGCTCCTTTATTCAACACGGATGACCAAGCCTACGGGACACAGCGATGATGACCACAGAGCCCCGCTAACGCGTCACTATAATGAAGACATTCCCGATATCACATCAAGCGAGATTAGGGCGGCTCTCGGGCAACTCCAGAACAACAAGGCACACGGTGATGACGGAATTACTACAGAACTTCTAAAATCCGGCGGGACTCCTATCCTAAAGGAATTAGCAAGTCTTTCTAATTCCGTCATACACCAAGGTATAACCCTTCAGGTTTGGAGCAGGAGTGCGGTGGTGCTGTTCTTCAAAAAAGGTGATAAGACCTTACTGAAGAACTACAGACCCATCTCACTTCTGAGCCATATCTACAAGTTGTTCTCGAGGGTCGTCACGAATCGTCTCGCTGCAAGACTCGACGAGTTCCAGCCTCCGGAGCAGGCCGGGTTTCGAAAAGGCTTTAGCACCGTGGACCACATCCATACTGTTCGGCAGATTGTACAGAAGACCGAGGAGTACAATCAGCCGCTGTGTATGGCATTCGTGGATTACGAGAAAGCCTTCGACTCCGTCGAAACTTGGGCAGTTCTGGATGCATTGCAGCGATGTCGGATCGACTGGCGCTATATCGAAGTGTTGAGATGTTTGTATAACACCGCCACGATGATTGTTCAGATACAGGACCAGGTGACGAACTCCATCGAGCTGAATCGAGGTGTAAGACAGGGAGATGTCATATCTCCCAAACTCTTCACCAACGCTCTGGAGGACGTTTTCAAGACACTGGATTGGACTGGACAGGGTATCAACGTGAATGGTGAGTACATCTCACATCTTCGGTTTGCCGACGACATCGTTGTGATGGCAGAGTCGCTGGAACAGTTAAGCGGAATGCTGCGCAGCCTAGACGAGTCCTCCCGACGTGTCGGTTTGGGCATGAACTTGGACAAGACCAAGGTCATGTTCAATGAACATGTCGTGCCCGGACCGATAAGCGTCGAAGGGTCAGTTCTCGAAGTCGTAAACAAATACGTCTACCTAGGCCAAACTATCCAGTTAGGTAGACGAAACTTCGAGAAGGAGGCCGAAAGGAGGATTCAGCTGGGTTGGGCTGCATTTGGCAAACTGCGTCGGGTCTTCAGCTCGCCTATACCGCAATGTCTGAAGACCAAGGTCTTTGACCAGTGCGTCCTACCGGTGATGACCTACGGTGCCGAAACGTGGACACTCACGGTGGGGCTAGTCCACAAATTTAAAGTCGCTCAGCGAGCCATAGCTCGCTGAGCGACTTTTAATTTGCTATGCTCGGGGTATCTCTGAAGGATAAACTCAGGAATGAGTATATCCGCCAGAGAACTGGGGTAACCGACGTAGCTCGTAGGATAAGCTCGCTGAAGTGGCAATGGGCTGGTCACATCTGCCGAAGGACCGACGGTAGATGGAGTAAGAAGGTCATAGAGTGGAGACCGCGTCTTGGTAAACGTAGTGTAGGACGCCCACCAGCCCGATGGTCAGACGACCTCAGAAAGGCTGCTGGAATAGACTGGATGCGGAAGGCAGAGAATCGGATGTTGTGACGCAAATTGGGAGAGGCCTATGTCCAGCAGTGGACTGCAATAGGCTGATGATGAGAGCCAAGCAGTTCACTGCATGAATGGGCCGGCTCGACCGGTGAAATACCACGACCTCTCAGAAGACCTAAAGTGGCTCATGCCGCGTTTCGTTCGGTGAGAGAGGTACCCGGAGGCCCACCCCCCTTCCCCATCCTTTCCTATCCCCTATCCCTTAAAGGTCGGCAACGCAACAGTAACACTATATGTGTTGCTGGTGTCCATGGGCGGCGTTAGTTGCTTACCATCAGGTGGCACGTCTGCTCGTTTGCCCTCCTATCCCATAAAATAAAAGAAATGTTTACGTCCCAAATGGAATAGGTGGCGAACCTATAGTCATGCCGGGCACAAAGATTTAAGTCATCGATATTTATCACACATAACTTACGAAATTAATTTCGAAAGTCATTGGTGTGAGCCAATGTGGGGATTCAAACCCACCACCTCTGGATTCAGAAGCGGGGTGTTCGACCACTGGACCACCGACACCTTGATTTTAACGAAAAAAAAACTTCGTATAACTTATTAATTTAATTAATTATTATAGACATGTCATAAGGCGGAACAAAGCGCGACACAATATTGTATGGAGTCCTTGGCAATGTTTCTTGAATTTAATTATAGCTACTTACGTATCTGTCAAAATCGTATGGAAGTTGGCAAGCGTGCTGCAGTAGTGGAGTTAAAATTATCTTCCATTGAAATGTTGTATGTCATCATACTTTTGGTTAGTTTCACGGGAATTCGCAACGTGATTATGAAATAACTGTCATAACGTACAGTAAACTACGCACGCCTTTGAACTGACCATAGATTTATAGATAGTTCATATAGTTTATTTTAACAACATTAATTCGTATTATGATATGTTTATGAAATTCAGGCCAGAAATAAACCATGATTCCTCTATATAAAACTAACTATTCTACTAGCGTACTTCTTATTTATTGATTCGTACAGGGATTACAGGATTACTAAATAGTCACAGATATCTCCCAGTAATCATATATACTGTATCTGATGAACCATAAGACGACTTCTTTCTAAAGGCACTATGATAACAATTGTCATTACATACTATAAAAAAAAGTCGCTTTCCACTGTCTGTACCCTTATCTTTGAAATTTCACAACCGATTTTGATGCGGTTTTTTTAATAGATGAACGCTATCGACGGGTTGTTTTGCATGTATAATTAATGTACAATATAGTTAAGAAAAAGCGATAATTTTCGTAATTTAGCAAAATACTCTTGAAGCGGAACAAAGTTCGTTGGTAAGCTAGTTAGAAATAAAGTAAATACTTTAGTAGGTTACCTTTGCAACAAAATGGTTTTATTTTTGAGTTTATTTATTTAGCCCTTCGTTTCCATGCTCACATATTTAGTGGTACACGTAATACAAATTCATTTTTAACAGTTTATCTTAATTTAATGTTCAGAAGCGCCATTATTATTGTCACAAGTCAGCTAAAAACTATTTTTACAATAAAGTTAACTTACACATCTTACATGATATTTACATTGCGTGTTGCCAGGTCCTATTTATATGTGTTAACTTCACCCTTCAAACATTCGACGGTGTAGGTTGTATCTAATACAACACGACGTTTTTGGTACCATATTGGCATAAATAGAACTTATTTGTCACTGGTGTGAGCTTGGATTCAAACTCGAGACTTCCAAGTCGGAAGCTAGTTTGGAGTTTTTTTTATGGGATAGGAGGGCAAACGAGCAGGCGTGTCACCTGATGTTAAGTGATCAACGCCGGCCATGGACACCTGCAACACATACAGCGCTACAGTTGCGTTGCCAACCTTTAAAGGAGTAGGATAGGAAGGGATGGGGAAAGGGGGATGGGCCTCCGGGTACCTCTCTCACCGAACGAAACGCGGCATGAGCCACTTTACGTCGATTTTCTGAGAGGTGGTGGTATTATACCGGTCGAGCCGGCCCATTCATGCAGCGAACTGCTTGGCTCTACCACTCTTAAAAGTTGTAGTAGTTGTAGTATCTATCATAAACATATTACATCATTTAGTTTCTGTTGCATGACACATTAATATACAGTTTACTTTTAGACAGACAGACAGCCATCGAAGTTATTTTTAACCGTAAACGAAATCAAACTGACTCGTGAAAGGATCTACGTTAACTATGTATTAGTTGAAGGAAAAAAATATTAATGCATATTAGATTATTAATAATAAAATATAATAATAAAAGTAGAGTAGGATGCCAAGTCCCGTCCCATCGCCAGTTTCCAGCATGTGAATAGGCCCAGCTGCCGCAGTTGCGTTCTGATTCCGCCGTGTCAGCACGCCCGCCGCTGTCGTCTCTCTAGTTTTCCTTCCTCCATACGAATCAATATTGCCCTATATAACGTATCAGTACAACGCAAGCTTTTATCTCTAACACGGCAAGCATTTTACGGCACTTTAATAAAACAAGTTTTACTGCACAGTTTCTATTCAGATACACTGTACGGACGCATCCAAGTATTTCAATTAGTATATTGTTTCAGTTACATTGTCAACATAGGAAGTATAAAATAAACCTTACTATGTATCAGCTGACTTTCGCAACAGCTGATACGATGTATAATGTATTATTTTTGAGACATTGTTCTCAATTCTATTTACAGTTATAGAATGTTTATTTATACAACTTTTGTAAATGATTTCAATACATATTCGATTTAATATACATTTTTGAAGTAATGAAGTATGTATAGGTATAAAATTTATAAGAAAAAATGTCGATTGGAGATTTGTGAAGCGAGGTGCTGTGTTTGTTTCAAGGTGAGACTAATTACGCTCTAAATGATTTGTCGTGAAGGTGAACTAAATGGCGTGTATGTATGGTTTTCAAGTTGCTAATAGATCTTTTGATATATTCCCGCGATCTGAGTTTATGATTGTGCGTAAAACATGAGGCCTGTGTTCGTGTCCACGTAGAATTGTCGCGCCGGGGGAAATTGGCGTGCGCGGGCGCGGCTGGCGGGCCGGTGTGACGTCACACCGTGGGCCCTGACTGGGCCGTGTCTCCTGCGTCTGGCGCTTCAGTACAACCTTGCATGCGCTGAGGACATGTCCGTGTTATGGATTATCAATGCATCGTCGTGTATACCGTCATCAATATTGCACCCCCGCGACTTTCGTCGCAGGCGACCGATCTCTCCGATGGCTGTATCGCTTGGTTTAAAAATAAAATCAAAAGGTTAGTGACTTACAATTGTTTTTTATGTAACTTGTAAAAGTTACTCAAAAATGTTACTCAGAAAACTGCGTAAATATTTATGGAATAGTGATTATAGGTATATTATATATTTCGAAGGACTTTAAAACATTTTTTTGAAGTCATTTGAAAGGACGCAAAGTTTTTTCATTAGGTTGTGTGTATTATTATGTATAGTTATTTAGTATTATGTATGTTTTTTTATTTTAAGATCAATATGTATGCACGGAAAATAATTTTGAATTAAAAAAAAATATCACATTGCATAAATTTTCAATCTGATGTTTTAAATTCGACTGCGATTTGTTTTCTAACAAAACAAAATGTCTTAGAGCAGCAACATTTAGGTTAATGGAGTGGTATGAGGTATCATACTCCCTTGAGATTATGTTATTAATACACTTTAGTAGGGTCCTTGACCTCATAAAACACTGTAATAAAATTGAACGCACAATTTCAATTAATTTAAAAATATATTACAGCAAATTCTTTCTTTTTATATATACCTTCACGCCTCATTGTAAGAGTACAGACAGCTTTTGCCAATAAAAATAACTATAACTATATATCACCCAAGTAAAATCATTAAAAGAAGCCAGGATTCAAACTAGACCGAGATGCGGAGAAATTTTATTTCAGCCAGTTTTTTAATTGTATATATTGTAAATAATGTAATTAATATAGAAAAAGTTAAATAGGCTAGAAGAAAAAAATAGATAACAATCTATTTTTTTCTTCTAGCCTATTTAACTGCATTTAATTTATCTGTCGGTTGAGAATCATACCAAATCATATCAAAGTTTATTCTAATTAAAAATATAGTGATATTTATTTATATATTAATACATAAATTTATCCTATATCAAACAGGATAAATTACAATATTTAGATAATTTTCATCTTAAAAGATGGATACATATAGACAGGAAAATATTTAATACTTGTAGATTTTAGACACACATTCCATGACCAAATAGAACGTGTTCTGGAGGAAGGTCATGTTAAGAGCCTCAAAAACCGACGCGCGTGCATGAAAAGAGTTATGAAAGTCAACGAAGCGAGTGAGGCGTGTAAGTTTCGTGCCTTATGGCGCTCCGTTCTCTCTGCCTACCCCGCAAGGGATTTGGCGTGAAGTTATGTATGTATGTATGTATGTACTTGTAGATTTTGAAAGTAAATTTTATCTATACAATTAAACGACTATATTTTATTCCAGAGCGGTAGCAGTATATCTTCATTCACTTAGATTGTCACCAAATAGCGGCATCATACATGGAAACCTGGCGTGTTTATATTACAAACAAGGTTTTATTGACCAAGCTATAAATACGTATAGGCGAGCTATAGAGCTCCAGCCTAATTTTCCGGACGCCTTCTGCAATCTCGCTAATGCGTTGAAAGAAAAAGGCCTTGTCGCCGAGGCTGAGGAGTGTTACTACAAGGCATTAAGTTTATGCCCTTCACATGTAGATACACTTAATAATCTCGGCAACGTTAAACGAGAACAAGGGAAAATTGCTGAGGCAACCGCATTATATAAGAGAGCATTAGAAGTGTTCCCCAATTTTGCAGCCACACATAGCAATTTAGCGTCACTTTTGCAATATCAAGGTTTGTGTTTCAATTTTTCCTTTAAATTAGATAGAATATATGTCCACTGCTGAACGTAGGCCTCCCCCTTAGCATGCCATAACTCCAGGTCCTATGCCATTTACATTCAATGTCTGCATGCTGCTTTTATTAGGTCGTCGGTCCAGGCCACAGTCAATGCTGCGCAGTCCGATCCGTAGTCGCCTTGAGTGGTGACCACTTTCTTTCCCAGCGGTCATCGTTTCTTTCAGTTCCATTGCAGCGTGCTAACTTTCTGGCCTGTGTCAAGCTAGGGATCTCCGTATTTTGTATCTTTTCTCTTAAATAACTAATTATTAATTCTCCAAAGCAGGCTGAGCGAATTTGAGTTTCTTTAAACGGCTACCATTTAAAGACGGTTATCATCATTACATAGTATAAAACAAAGCCACTTTCCGCTGTCTGTCCCCTTATATGCGCATATCTTTAAAAATACGCAACGGATTTAGATGCAGTTGTTTTAATAGTTAAAGGGTCTCCCCGTTGACACCCTCTAACTGGTGTTGATCTTTAATTCATGTATAGTGTAGTAAAAAAAAGTGATAATTTCCAAGATTTAGAACTTTCATCGCAAACGCTGCCTGAACCCTAAGTGATAAATCAAAACAACTTACTACATTATTATACACCTATAAAAGGTCTACAAAAAAATCCGCGAGGGCATATGTCTATCTCTTAGGGATAACCCACAATTACCATTTATATTTTTTTACTTTTTACGAGAAATAATGGCCTATTTACGAAGCGAATTTAAACATTACAGCATCAATTTTCATCCAATTAAGTAAATAGATTGTGCATGTAATATAGATTATCCTGGCCCTTTACAGCATGCAATTTGAACACATATTTTCGAAGATATTGCAGTATTAACATAGCGGGACAGCAGATAATACTTTTGATGCGGAACAACGTTCACCGGGTCCAGCTAGTTTAATTATATCTCAGATCATAATTAAATGTATTTGTATTTGGTGTGGAACGACGCATTAAAAAAATATCATCATAAAACATTATCATTACTAATAATAAATCTATTGGCATTTTCACCCGCACTTGTGTCTAGACGGATATTTTTATTTTTGATACAGTTCATACCGTGTATTGTGATAGATATGAGTTTGTAATTAAATTTATGAATAACATGAATTACATAGACGCAGTAGAGCGGAACAATCGGGGACAGTAGCGTTATAGTTTCCATAATCAAATTGACAACGTCTTATCGGAAAGTGACGTCAAGAGCTTTACGAAAGAAGGAATGTTCATAGCGTGAGTTATAACCCACAAAATGGGTTAACCCGCAAAGGGTTAAAGGAGAACTTTATATTAAAATATAACATCAATATTTGAACAACAACCAGCTAAAATCAATCATCATTCATTCACTCATGATTTTGGAGTTAAATGTTTTATTATTCTAACTATATAATATTATGAATATATGCACTTAGACCATTATTACTTTTATGCATTTAGTGGTAATATGGAAGTGATAAAAATTTTTAGTTAATATTTTTGCATAAGAGAAGTATGTAATTACTGCATGAATGGGCTGGCTCGACCGGTGAAATACTATGAATAGATTATCGAATAAAGTGACTCATGCCGCGTATCATTCAGTGAGAGAGGTTTCCGCAGATCTATTCCCTCTTCCTTCTTATCCATCCCATCCAGGTGGGACATGGGGCCATGGGCGGTGGTAGTTGCTTAGCATAAGGTACTCCGCTTGCTCGTCTGCCGTCCTATTTCATTTAAAACATCTTACCCTAATATCTCCTCGACAGGAGTTATAATTAATTTTAGTTAATGTTGGTAATATGTACGTAGTACGTACTTACAGATAGATTACAATTATCAAATTTTTACTATCATGCATTTTATTATCAAAAAATCTGGTCATGTATTATCCCAAAGAAAGGGTTGAAGTGAAAAAAACATTATTTTCATCCCATTCCCATTTTCTAATTTTTATGGTAAGTTACCAATCTAGTATAGTACTTTCTATTTTGTATGCATATACAAAATAAAAATTTCCACGTCATTGATTTAGTAGATATATATAAATCTAAATCTAAAACTATCTTACTTTTTACCTACAGATTTTTAAAAATATAGTTTTTAAGTAATTAAATCTAACATCATAATTACAGGCAAACTGCGCGAGGCGTTGACGCATTACAGACAAGCTATAAATATTCAGCCAAGGTTTGCCGACGCTTACAGCAACATGGGGAACACTCTTAGAGAATTACAGGATATAAATGGTGCACTTGTATGTTTTAAGAAGGCTATAGAGATAAACCCGACATTTGCCGATGCTCATTGTAATTTAGCGAGTATTTATAAAGATATGGGTAGTATTAATGATGCAATTGATCATTATAAAAACGCTTTGCATTATAAATCAGATTTCCCCGATGCTTATTGTAATCTGGCTCATTGTTTACAATTAGTGTGTTACTTTAATGGTTACAACGAAAGAATGCAAAATATTATAGACATTGTTAGATTACAACTCGTCAAAGATAAATTGTCCTCTGTACATCCGCATCATTCTATTCTATATCCATTGACAAATGAAGTAAGAAAAGAGATAGCCGCTCGACATGCTAACTTGTATAGTGAGAAAGTAAATATGTTGGACAGAATTACGTTTATACATAATAAAAAGCTTGAAAGACGAATAAGGATAGGATATGTGAGCAGTGATTTTGGTAATCATCCAACATCACATTTGATGCAATCCATACCAGGTTTACATGACCGATCTAAAGTGGAGGTGTTTTGCTATGCTCTAAATTCTGACGATGGAACTACATTCCGTAATAAAATTAGAAGAGAATCTGAACATTTTATCGATTTAAGTTCAATCTCCAGTTATGTTGAAGCTGCAAAAAAGATTAACAGTGACGGCATAAATATTTTAATCAATATGAACGGTTATACAAAAGGTGCAAGAAATGAAATTTTTGCCTTAAAACCGGCCCCCATTCAAGTAATGTGGCTAGGATATCCAGGCACTAGTGGTGCCCCGTACATGGATTATCTAATAACTGACGAATTATCATCACCTCTATCTACAGGTGTAGATTTTAGTGAAAAATTGGCTTTTATGCCTTATACATATTTTATCGGCGATCATAAGCAAATGTTTCCTCATTTAAAAAAGGTTTATAAATGTAAAATTATGGAACAAAGACCAAATGACCATAATTCTGTTGTGATAAATACATCCGAAAATATAGACATTGAAGAAATATTCAGTGTGGTGCAAACAGAGGCGGTTATTAAATACGAAGATTTAGAACCTATAAAAAATATTACTAAAGAAATAAATATTCCAAGTTATATAGTTGAAACATCGACAGACGCGCAGACACAACAAGTAGGTATTTTATTTCTAAGTCATATAAATTTCTTTATAAGCAATATATTCAAACTTAATTGACGATATATTAAATAATAATGTCACAGGTGTTGCTCGATGGAGTTTCTATTCAGAATGGATTATCTCTAATTTATTATAATAAAAAAATGGCAGCTGCAGAAGAAGTTTTCGACCATATAGTACTAACAACAAGAAGACAATATGGTCTACCAGATGAGTCAGTTATATACTCTAACTTCAATCAATTGTATAAAACGGATCCAGACACATTGGAAATGTGGATAAATATATTGAAAAAGGTACCAAATAGCATCCTCTGGCTGTTAAGTTTTCCCGCTGCTGGCAAACAAAATATTCACAAATACGCTGAAAATTTAGGTACTGATTTCATATGCTAACTCAATTTAGATATGATTAATAGTTGTGTTAAACTTCATAATATTCTACAGGTTTACCACCTGACCGCATTTTGTTCTCTAGCATAGCCAGTAAAGAGGAACACGTCAGACGCGGACAGTTAGCAGATATTTGTCTTGATACGCCTTTATGTAATGGACATACAACCGCAATGGACGTTTTATGGGCTGGAACGCCAGTAGTAACACTTCCCGGAGATACTCTAGCCTCAAGGTTTATATTGTTTTCTTACATCATATAGTTCTATATTAGAGTTCGCTAGGCTCAGATCGAATGTTTCATATAATTTATTTTTATTATTAGTCTTACGCTATCAACACGCCAAGGTGTGTATGCTGTAGACTCAATAAATGATTATTAGATTCGATGAAATAGTTGACATGCTCATTTTAATACTGTCAGCGTAGGTCTTTACGCATTAGTGAGAGTATGTATATTGTTTTACAATTATGAAATATTTCCTGTGATAAATGCAACTTCTCATAAAAAATTGCGTAAATATAAAAAAAAAACTCGTAACTATTTGTACCTTTCAAATTATAGGAATAAATTAAAAGCAAAAATCCTTTTTAAAGAAGCTTTTATTTAAGCGCTCTAAAATTGTACATACTGAGGCTCTAAGTTGATACTTGAAATTTTTAAGGAAATATTATTTTCTTATTTTTAGAGCGCTTAAATAAAAGCTTCTTTAAAAAGGATTTTTGCTTTTAATTTATTTTCTTATTTTTAGTTATAGCTGGCTAGGTTAGTGTCATTTCATTCAACGCATCATTATTGCAAGTTAGTCTACCGCTTAATTTCAAACAGTCCAGCTCTTCAATAAGGCGATCATCTTATTCAATTTCAGCTTAGAGCTTTCTTTTCCATTTAATCGCAATGATGATTTTTAATTTATAGCCATATTGTAGAAATGCATCAAACATATGTATGCCGTCATCTTGGATGGTCCACCGTATTGTATTTAGAATGACGTCACATTATTTTTCGAGTTATTCTCAACAAGCCCTTTCATTTGATACCCATAATGTAGAAATGTATTAAAAAACTGTTCCTCTATCTTGGATGATCCGTTATATTGGATTTAGAATGACGTCACGTTATTTTTTTAGTTACTCTCAATGAGCCCCTTCATTTGATATCCATATTGTACAGAAGCTTAAAATATGTTTTCCTCCATCTTGGATACTCCACCATATTGGATTTATAATGACGTCATATTATTTTTTGAGTTACTATTAACAAGCCCTTTCATTTGATACCAATATTGCAAAACTGCATTTAAAATATCTATTCCTCCATCTTGGGTGGTCCGCCATATTAGTTATGGAAGGATGTCACCCATCATATCATGCATTGTCATTCAAAGTAAACGTGTATACATAATTTCAGCTCAATCGGTTGAAGATATCTACTTCAAAATTGAGTTGCAAGATTCCACCGAACATACATACTTACATACATACATACACACAAACAGTGCAAGCTAAATAAAAGCTTTTAAAAATAACAATTATCTATGATTTATGTATTATCAGAGTTGCCGCATCACAATTGAATGCTCTTGGATGCCCAGAACTGATTGCCAAAACTAGAAGACAATATGAAGATATCGCTGTAAATTTGGGAACAAATAGAGATTAGTGAGTAGAAATTTATTTATTAGATTAGTGAGTAGGAAAATGTTGCTGATATTTAAAAGATACTAGTAAAAATTCGAAATGTCAATCCGACATACAATTGACCAAATTACTTAGAAAAAGTACCAAATGCAAATATGTAAAAGTCGACGGGCTAATCCCCATCTGAGTACAAGTATTTGTGATAAGCGATCTTGAGTAAGATGTCTATGTAACACAAGTGTCATTTGTCTAATGTAGAAAATAGGTGTACAAACAACAACATATATCAAAAATTAACTTGTATATTACTTCTGTTTGTAGGAAAATTGGAATAGTATACATATATGTAGATAACTAAAGTAATCTAGAAAATAATTTTAAAGCAAATCTGCGGCGACTCTTAGGATAATCAAAAAGAAAAAATAAGAAAAATACTAATGTATTAATCTTTATTTCCAAAGTTGCAGATACATAAGGGCTAAAGTAGCTAAGGCGCGTTTGGAAAGCACGTTGTTTGATTGCAAACATTATACAATTGGATTGGAAATACTTTACGGAAAAATGTGGAGTCGTTATGAAAACGGAGAACCACCTGATCATATATATGCTGTCGATAAGTAACAGGATGATGGATAATGGATCTAAATGTGAGTAATCCACTCATTTAACTTATAGCTTCTTTTGGATATAGGGCAAATGTGCAAGCAATATAGGTGCGTATCAGTTACGTTGCCGGCCTTTAAGATAGGGTATGGAGTGGGGTGTGAAGAGACGGGAAAACGAATAGGCCTGACTCACTCATCTAAAGAAACGTGGCATGAGCCACTTGACGTACATTTTTTGAAAATGCATGATATTTTGCAGTTTATCAGCAAATATCGTGGATCTCTAGAAATCACCGTTCCAAAGACTTTATTCGATTCTATTTTATAATAATTTTTATAATTTTCCTTTCAGATTAAAAATCTCCTTCACTCTATACATCGAACAATTTCCGTCCAGATGCTGTTCATTCTCAATAAATATTTTTCTTTCAACTCTTGTTAATTAAATTTTGATATGAATAAAATATATATTGAAAATGTTAATTGAAAATATTATTTACGTTCATCCTTTTAATATCTGAACTAGTTAACAAGTTATTCTTATTAAGAAGAAACCACAAAATAAACCCGCCTTGTGAATTAGGCTAGATTCCCGTCCCTATAGATTTAATACTTGTTTTTAGCAACAAACATTAACTATTTTAAATTAGGATATTCAAAAAAGACACTGATTATTTGAAAAATTTCTTTATTTTTTATATTATACTCAGTACACAAACAACTATAATATGGCTAATGTAATTTAAAAATAAATTAGTTAAATGTCGTTTGTACCTAATTGACATAATTAATACCAATTCAAAAATAATTCTTACATTTGAACCATATTTTCATATTTATTTAAGTGTCTTTATAAAACAATCGCTGCATCTTTATTAATTTAAAGAAATATACATATATTATCCAGATAATAAAAGTAGTACTGTGAATCAGAGTACAAAAAATTCAAAATTAATTTAGGATATACATATTATGTATAATAAATGCACAAATCACAAATATCTATTTAAAAAACAAAATGATTTCATTGTTTATTTATATTCCAATTATTTCAAAGTTATTCGCCTACGCCTTTTATACAGATTATAAACTACCTATTATACTGAAATATCTACGAAGTACGACACGTTGAAGGTGAAAACTGCATGCTTACGCACATCTTCAATACAATTCGATACAACGCCATCTATGAAACTATATGTTAAACGTTAACGTGTTTTGCTTTTTGAATGAATTTGCAATCAATTGTAATTCCTTAAGGGAACATCATAATTATTACAATATAATATAGGTAACATTTTATTCACGTTCGATCGTTTTGGCTTCGATAGTATTTTTTGTATAACTTCTTATAGTTATTCACAAAACAAATTAAATCGCAAGTTAAAAGGTTTTGCGGTATTGGCTTGTGCAGATGTTATTTATTTAATAGTGCTCTACTGATTTAGATAGAAGACTATTAAAAATATGATTGTGAGAAGTAAATCAAAGAAACTTTTTTCTTATATTTTCATGTATATTTATAATATAATAAATATAATTATCATAAAGTGAGCAATCCAATAACTATTGTTATATTTAAGCTTACTTTAGAAAAACTATTGTTATCGACGATTAAGTATTACCGAAAGTGCGAATATTTTAACTGGAGGTGTTTCGGTGACGAGGAATTTTAATATTTAAAAAAGAAACGTGGTTATAAATATCTATTTCTTAAAAATTTACGATTCTAGACATTTTTTTTTTACTTTTACCATATTTAAGAAAAATAAAATCTAAGTTTCAATGAGTTATTTTTAATGAAAGCGGCTATAGTGTGATCTTCAGTAATAAGCAAGGTGACGATTTACGATTTAGTATATTCTACTTATTAAATATTTACCAAAAACCCTTAAGATTATTACATAGTAACTTTTTTTAAATTATTGATTCATTTCCATCGATTTCTGATGAAGCTATGAAAACGAATTATTTCCTTTAATTATGCTCATTTTTTAATTATTACAAATACAAATGAACTATTTCATTATTAAGAATATTTATTATATATAAAATGTCATATATATCATAAAATATCTAAGTAATAAGTTTAAAATTAACGTCATAGATTTTAATAAATTTAAAAAATAAATACAACCAGTAACTATTGTGTAGGCATGCGTGACATCGTGAATTGTTTCCATGTTTGATTATGAAAAAACACTTATAAATATTGAAGATTTTTAATAATTTGACATTAATTAAAATTACTAACAGTAAAGACAAAAAAATTGTAGCAAAAGAAAATTTTATTATAAGAAATATATATATATATATCTTGATATTATACTGTTATCTCTATGTACAAACTGATCACGCATGTTCGACGTTCTGTAAAATCTTAAATATATCTAGCGATTCTTTAAATAATATATTATATTAAAAATAACAAGAAAAAAAGAACTTTATCAAAGACTTAAAAGAAGATTAAGTGTATAAGAGTAGTTTTGGATATAAATCATTCAATTTTATTTAATTAAAAATACATTATGATTTAAAATATGAATTTCATTAATTAAATATAAAAATTATATTTATATTGTAATCATAAAGTTTATATTTCTTAATTAATAAAACGAGTCTCAATTTTTCACATTTTATTATTGAATAGATTTTTGGAGCAATTTTAAAACTTGTAGAAGTAGAATAAAACATCAATTGAAGTAACAGCTATCAATACTTTAGTAACTAAATTAAATCTAATAGTTTATAGCTGACGATGATATTTAGATGTGATCTATTTTATGATATTTCAAATGTAACCTAAAAAAATTGTTTACTATTATTAAGAATCGTAATAAAATGCATGAAAGCTATTATGGGCTTAATGATGATTAGAATGATAGCTAGAGATCAGCCAATTGTTGGGAAATTTTTCAAAGCTAGTAATATATCCTTTAGGGTATCCTTGGTGATTCAGAAGAGACTTTCTGACTCATAGTTGAAATAAGGGTATATGATTCATAACGTTCTGATATCATTTCTGATAGTTATATCTAGTTTTTTAATTTAAATTTGCCTTATTTATTTCTTAGATTTTTGCGACTCACATTCATAACATTAACACAACTTTTTATGGAATATATCGCGTTTATTTAGAGATTATTTACAGTGAAAATGATCTCTGTAAAGAGTTCGAAACGACGTTCGAAAATAAACGCACTATTAATCCTTAAAAAGTTGTTTAAATGTTATAAATTTGCCTTGATATTATTTATAATATATGTACATAAAAGTTTTATTTATTACACAACGTTACCACTCGAAATAAAAGATGTCGTGTCAGTTGCTCTCGACTAATTTATTTGCAGAGAATTTCTCTTTAGGACGTTGATGTTAATTTGCTTGAGCCATAACTGTGATGGCCGAGTATTCTGGCTGCTACACCTTTTATGCACGAGTCTACTGCTTTGTTTTCAGTAGCGATATTAATATTATTGTTATTTATGTTTAATAGTTGAAAAAGAGTATCTGGCACATGAGTTTCTTGCCTGATTCTTCTCATAATAGCCCCTACACTTGGAATCGGGCCGCTCGTGGCGATTGCGTCCGTGTTTTCTTGTTCCACGGAGGCACTTTCCTCAAGAGCTCGGGTTAAGTAAGTCATTTGAAATAATAAGTTAAATTTGCCATTTGTTGACTATTTTTAAGTGTCGTGTGAAGACCTATGAAAATAAAATTTATTTTGACTTTGAATAAGACCCTATGAAAAGATTAGGATAGTCATTACTATCCTAATCTTTTCAAAAGACACCGTTCAAAATATTTTCCCGGTGATGGGAAATAGGCTCCAACAGCTAAGGCAGACACGTAAGTATAGTAAAATTTAAAAACAGCAAAAAAACACCTTATTGCTATTTTTATTTATACTGTAGCTCGTGGATGGATCACTACGTATTAATTCTGCTTATCTAATTTTATGCTTCGGTATTGAAAAGGCAACTTTGGTAAAATAAAAAACAATAATCTAAGCAATATATAAAGATGAGAAGTTACTATTAATGGTGTTTTTCAAAAACTTACTGTTAGCCATTTCAAAAGCATATTCAATCTCATCTTAAATCCGTCTATAATTTTGTACTATTTCATTATTTGCTCTTAGAAGTGAACGTTTGTATAGTTACTTCCTTAAATGACAACAAATAAATGAAAATAAAAACTTTTAAAGATTAAAAAAAAGATTGACGAAAGTTACAAGATTTTCGACAGGATTTCAACAAACAGATGTTGAAGGATTAAACCGCCCAGATCTTTATAAAAGAAACAATTAATAATGATGATTACAATGTTTATTTTTTTCTTATATAACTTGGAATGGATATTTATTTACGCATTTTTATATGCTAAAAATAAACTTGAATGATATATTTAAAATTGAGATTATAAGTGTGATTCTACGGAACCAATTTGCAATTTGTTAGATCTGTGTCTGATTTTTATCGAACTTGCTAATATTACCTATAAATCGTATGTGTCTTCGTTAGAAAGTAATGTTTAAAATTGAATTGTGCACTTGAATGAGTTTGTGATTGTTGAAGTATATAGAGGGAAATATTTAAATAGGAGAACCAAATGGTTGTCAATTGATTGTTGGTTATAAATTAGATTTATGATAGATCTTTTGAGTCCTACTTATAACTACACAATTATGTGTTTAACAAACAAAATTATTTATGTCTATCCTCTTCTTAGACATATCCTTTCTAAGCTTAAGATCTAGTCACTAAAGATATATTTTAGAATTTCGTTTCGGAGAACTGAGGCAAACTGTGCCCACAGTACCTACTTTTTATTTTAATTCTTTTTTTTTAAATCTACCGTCTAAATGTTGTTACATATTAATTTTAATGTAATAATATTTTACATTATTAATAAATATCTAAAAGTACTTGCTAATATTTAAATAAATATGATTACATGGTCTACAATGTGCTATTTTATATTAAAGTGCCGCATTATAAGACCTACACTTGCACAATATAACTGTACATAGTTGGGGCCTATCCAACATATTACCACGAATAAGAAAAAAAAAAGACTACATAAAAAAGGTTAACACCCAAATGCCATATAATTTGGCAAAACTATTAAACGCAAGTTATCTTATTTGCACAACATTTTAAATACACTCCAATAGCTGAATATCATTGAATACGTCGGCAATTATTTATTGCTCAATCAAATTGCCAGTCTGTCTATTGTGCAATTATATTGTGCGTGCAAGTACTATTTTATATTAAATTATAGACATTCTTATTTACAAAAAAAAGTAATAAAATAACCTACCTATATAGTACAATATTTACTTCTAGCATAAGACATTAACACATTTATGTATTAGACAATCATTGCTTATTTAATACATTTGCAAGTTTTAGAGTAATTTTTATCATTAAGTGCATGTATTTTTATTATTATTTATATAAGAGAATAAACTGAGCAGGGTCTCGGTAAGAGAAGTAGAATTCTAAATACAACAACTCTTCCCTAAATCAATTCCGTAGAATGTCTTTACTCAAATAAGTTGGTTTTATTTATAATAACCTATCACAAGATCACATTTTTACTTATGATATATCTTTATTCTAATTTAGATAAATATTGTGTTATTTTTTTCCACTTTTTTATATCCTGATAATTAATTTTGCTGTATCTACTCAGCCAATGTACCTATTAGAAATGTTTTTCTAACTTACCTTTTCAGATTAATACATTTCTTCTACAAGGACTACCTTAATAAAGATAAAGGGAGAGTCGTAGCTGAAGACAGGAGCCCTGCTTTTCAGATATTTGAGGGTGTATGTTTTATATTTATCGCTGTGAATGTAGGAACAAGTAACTCGTTACCAATCACATTTTCCGAGCGATAAAGAAAAAGGAAAACAGTCCACGAGTTATATTCCTACACTAACAACATATCTCTAATGCTCAATATATGACAACTACGGAGCTTTGAAGAATACCTAGTAGCGAGCAAAAAAAGCTAATTTATCTAAATCGAACTAATATATAGTAAAGCATTGCATAAACTATTGTGCGGCAACTATTTAAAGAAATTGCAAATATTTTCAGAAGTAAAATGTATCGAATGATCACTAAAATATGTAAATCTCTCCTAAACCATTTTACACGTATGATCTCGCTATGAACTCTTAAAAAGTATGTCTTTTTTACATTTAATTATAGAAAAATAAATGAATAACTTTAATATTATTTTTAATTATTGCCTATTAAAAATAATAATAACTAAATTTATTAAGCAACAAGGATTTGATTTATTAAACATTGTTGAAAAATTTACTCCCGCGTTTTTATGGGCTTGCTGGAATTCGGCCAGAAAGCATTTGGAATTGATTAAAACAACTTTTAGGATTATATCGCGTTTATTTATTATTTATTTATATTTATTCACGAGTTCAGAACTCGTGAAAATGATCTCTGTAAAGAGTTCGAAACGTCGGGAAATAAATATAAATAAATAATAAATAAACGCAATATAATCCTAAAAGTTGTTTTAATCAATGAGTGAGATTCGCGAAAGTCTTAGAAATAAATAAGCATTTGGAATATTCGGAATCGGCTATTGATGGCATGAGACTATTGACGTGTGACATTCATTTTAGTCAATTTTTTTCTTTTTTTCTAGATTTATAAACCATCGTTTATATACATTTACGAATTCTGATTTACAGAAAAGAGATATTATTGTATAAAATACATTCCAAATACTTTTGATCGGGTAAATTTTCTGTTTAGAGCGCCTGTTCTCATAAATGATTGCTTATAACGCTGTAAACTTCACTAATTGACTTTATTCCATTTTACTATGATCGTGATATGAAAGTTTTGTAGTCGAATATTTAAATTTTATTTTGACTGTCACGTTTGTCGTTTGGTTGGTAGAAAATAATAATTTTAAATAGCATTATTATTATATAAGATTTGATAGTTATCTGAATTTTGTGAAGCGAGAGTTCAGCTATTGTAACTTGGAAGAACTTGTTCAAGCGTTTGTTATTTTACGTAAAAACGTTAAAAAATAATCAGAGTAAATTAGTTAACAGGAATGTATTATGCTTATGATTGAATTATAATTAAAAGAAAGGTTTATATATATATATATATATATATATATATATATATATATATATATATATATATATATTTTGAATAGCTTAATGCATTATCTATACTAAATATTTTTTGTTTTATTCTTAATAGTATTCATATAGCGAAGATTGATGTGTAACTGAACATTACCTACTTGTATGAAAAATGTGGGTGCATGCTGGACATAATGAATATTAAGTATAGGGTTTTTTCATAAGAGAGTCTAGATGTTGGCGGCTTGTAGAGACCTGCTTGCATAAGAGGTGTCTGTCTAATGTCTATTCAGTCACAAATGCCAAATCAACATGCCAAGTTACACGGCTGAGCAGCTCGTCCAAATGGTAAAACCTTAAAATCATCAAATTAGTGTTCGTTAGTGCCAGTGGAAATATTGCGAGCATTACGAACTATTTTACCATCTTTACAGTGGTCCTTCACGGTCGATTGTCCAACTATTACTGGACAAATCCAAGAAAACTGATTCGGTAGACAATCAGCCGTCGTCTGTGAAGAACCACCGTATCGGCCGTAAAATGGTCGTAATTTTCACAATGTTTGCAGTAACGCACTGTCATTTTAATGATAAAATTTATTATTTGGACGCGCTGCTCAACCGCGTAACTTGGCATAGTGATTTGGCTTCAGCGACTGAACAGTAAAAAACAATTTAGACAGACTTCGCCCAAAAAAGCATGTGAAAAACCCTATTTTTGTCATTATTTGCATGCCTTTGGTGAAATCCTCCTTATAGTTATAAAAATTAAAAGTTTGATGTATACTTGTGAATTTACCTACTTATATTTGTGTATATCATATACTTAACTAAAGGTATGCAATAAATAACTGATATACCGTAGGTATTCAGCATTAATTTATAAGACATTTTTTGTTCTAATGAGTCAAAACCTCAACATGCATTTCGTTGATGGGTAGCAAAAGTTGTCTGTATTAAAAAATAAAATTCAATAGTCATTTATACAAGTTATGAAATAAAGCTTAAATTTCAACGAAAACGATTAAGAAATAGGGCGTTTTTCCACTAGGTGACCAACTGCTTAACAGTAACCTCTAAAACAGAGACTTTTCGTGTGCGGATAGATTCTTAGGATTTTAGTCATACTTTGTCGTTCTCGTAACTGAAATGGCTTTTTTATTTTTATTCAAATTTGCTATATACATTGCTGCTTACATATGAAAAGAAATTGAAATAAAAATTATGTCTAAATAAATCATCATTAACCATCAACTTTAGAGATTATTTTACATTTAAATCAAGTGAAATCGATTTCGTCTTTTAACTAAATCCAGGAACTTTTGGATGCAACGAACTGTTAAATGAGTGACTGTCACGTCAAAAACTGTTTATTTCACAGAAAAATTGCAAGCTGTTAACCGCCTAGTGGAATACGGCTGTTATTGTTGGTGTGATTTGCAACTACAGCAAAAAACAAATTACCTAATGAACAATAATGATAACAATATCAGCAAAGAAGGAATAAACAAATCACTAGATTTGTGACTATTATAAAAATTACACTAGATTATTCTAGTTAAATAATACAAGCATATAAATTTGAGCATCAGACTGCAAATATATTATATATATATTAATATCTCACTCATTTTACCACAGATAGAATAATAATTTGAAACATATTTGTTTTAACAGCTAAATACTCTATTTTGTTGTTATGATATTGTATGGAATTGGCCAATTTTACGTAGTCAGTGTCATTAAAAGATGACCAAGCAATTTTTTATCTACGTAGAAGCATTCTGTTAAAAATAAATAATTATTTATGTAATCAATTTAAATTAATGTTATTCAAACCATCGATATTGAGTTTCAATTTATTACTCGTATGGCTTATGTGATAAAATAAGCAGATAGTGTGTGTCTCCCTCTATTTATCTTCTTCCAGTAGAACCAGATCGTCAGCCACGACGTCAGACACGTGAAGGTATATGATCCAGTACATTAAGTTAAAACATACGAAGCACACCGGGAACACAATACGTGAGTACTTGTCGATGTCCGACGGTGTCATGCCAAGCAGTTTGCTTATATCCTGAAAATTAAAACGTTCAACTGAATTATGAAATACACTTCTTCGAAGTTTCAGAAATTAACTGAAAAAAACCGACAGACATATATACACACATATTAAAAAAAAAATTGATTATTGTGTTTTATTTTAAAGCAAATTAGTGTTCTTTAAAGTCTTTAAAGGTTAGTCGATTTTTATAAATGTGTGTGAATAACTTATAGAGTTTACCTCGATTCATGGGAAATTTAAATACAATTTCATTTTGTAATTTGGAAGTTAAACTATTCTAAATTTAACTAAAATTTAGATACTCCGTTATTTTAGTAGTCTTAAAGGCATATACAAGTTTCTTTCACGTTACTTACTTACTATGGAGGGTAGAAGAAAGGAGGACCATCTTGTATAGGGGATTAGTCCAAAATGTGCTCAGTGTTGCTAACAGCAAATTATTGTTCGAACACTCATCGAAAAAGCGCTAGTGTTGAAAGTGGAAATGATATGAATATAAGTTATACGCAGAGTAAAGTGTGTTGAGTTGAAAAATTTAATATTTTTCTTGACTTCTGTAGTTATTCTGTAGTTAATAAATGTGCAGTATTTAAAATCTCAACTATTTATGTAGTCAATGGTAATTTAGTAAATAATAATTTTGTTCAGTGAAAAGTTGTTCAAGTGGACGAAAATTAAAAAGTGAAGAAATCGATACGACTGAGCCTCGAACTTCTTTGTACCAAAAGTATACATAATCAATTTTTATTAACTATTTAGAGATGCAGAAGATAACTATAACAATTTAGTATTAAATAAAATAAAATAATTAGTAATTAATGTATTATTATTAATTAATAATTTATTTTTTTATTATAATAAATTTTTTATTTTATTTTAACTTTCAGAATAAACTATCGATTTTTATTCCAAACGCATATTGAAAAAAGGTGCTGTAACAAAGTGGAAGTTTAGTTTAGTATCCTACTTTAATAATTTGTGGCACTCTTTTTAAAATTCTTCCACTTGATACTATAGCCACCTTAATTGTTACCCTTTCAATTGACACTTTTTGATACACTGAGATGGTCCTTCTTACTTCTACACTCCATATTACTTACATACTAATAAGGTTTTTGGCGCGAATGTAAAAGAGTCAGGTCCGTTCTTTGCATTATTTTCTACAATTTGTATTTCAATGGATATTATTGAATAAAATTCGTGGCGTTTTATTTCATAAGTGTTCGTATATGATTGCAAATGTGGAAAATGGTGTAAATATCGTGTGTAGTGTGCTCTTCTACATTGTCGTCAAAACTCCCACGGAACATCATGCATAAAGTGCTACGACTTTATGAATGATTAGGTTACCTTAGATTATGTTTAGGTTACTATAAGTTTTTATATAAAAATTGTACGCCAGACAAAGCAGTATGGCTTCAATGCTTTAGCCTTTCCAAACTGAACAAACATTCTAAACCATACCGAGAACCTCGATTTTGTACGAAGTGGGTTAAAATATAGAAATATAAGTATTTGACAAAGGTTTTGCGATGTTTTTTTCTTTTTACTCTCATAATTACTGCCAATAAGCGAAGACGATGCACGCAAAGTGGCTGAAACCGGTTGGAAACCAAGGGCCGAAGATCGATGTTAATGATGATGAAAGTCTTTAGAAAACTATCTAACCAACTTTCGATAAATTTCGAATTTTCCCTAATCTCAACTAAATTTCTGCTCGACATCACATAGAATTAGATCACATAAATTGCGTCACATAGATATTGCTTTCGTGAAGATCAGATCATATAAACAAGAGTATTTTAATTTCCGAGAACAAGCTACAAAAGAAAACAAAGGTTACATTTTTAACATCTCTTCCGGAAATCCATATCCAAAGAGTTTTGATAAAGGAGAGCTTACCTTTAGCCCAGATGTCTCAATTTATAATATTAAGTTAATAAGTCGATTTTGGCTGAAGTCATACCATATCTTAATAAAAGAGTTTGGAAACACTCGTACTGCTTATAATGTTATCTCCATATTTCATTTAAAATATCAATTCCATAAACGCTAGCTTATAAAATGCAATAACTTATAAAATATAAAAATACAGAAACGTCGCACGCAAGCATAGCACAGCACTAAATTAGGTTCATAATTAATAAAAAGCTATAAAAGGATAATCACCTTTCCTGGGTGTAAAATATGTGGAGGTGGACCAGAACTTTCTTCTTCAGTACCACTGCGACCTCCGTTTATGGTATTCTCCAAAGTGCCACCCTTTGAATGGGCTTTCGGATCATGTACCTTGAATCGCACCTCCTGAAAAGTTATTGACATATTTTATTCATACTTATATGAAAACTATTCAAAATTCTTCGCTTGGAATGGATTCTTGGATTCTCACCGACAATCTTCCTGGTGGGCATCTACTCAGCGTACTCATTTTCGACAAAGTGTGAGGATCTCCTGCGGGAGGGCACTCAACGGGCATTTTCTTCTCGGACGCAATTTTCTGGATGGCCACAAATCTCTGCTTCCTCATCTGAATCCTTTTTGCCATATAACCAACAGTTGCATACTCTGTAAAGATGGAAACACATTTTCACAACGATGCAACTTTATTCATACATGCAAATTATAAACTGTCGCGTAAGACTACCACATATTTCAATGTTATCATTTCGCTAGAAGTTATTTAGAAATCGCATTGCCATATTATAAATAAATAACTCAAATAATATTACCTAATAAACTAGCGAAGACCATGACGAAGCAGGTACCCAGGTAGACATCAATAGACTTCACGTAAGAGATTTTGGGTAGAGCTGCATTTGTGGACGACATGAGCGTTGTCATTGTTAATACAGTAGTTACGCCTAAAGCTACTCGAGCTGGTGTAGCATTCCGATTTAACCAAAACGATACCCACGATATTATTACAATCAAACCAGACGGAATGTAGATCTGAATAAGATAATAGCCCATAGAACGTACAAACTGTATTTCACACGCCAGTCTTGAATAGTTTCCTGTAATAATTTTATTATGACATATTTATTCATATTAGAAATACATCACAAAGTTTTGATAATATTTCAATTGTCAATTATGATCTGAATATTAACACAAACTATGATTTTACCTTTAGTATGTATCAAAAATCTGACTGTTTATAATTAGATAACCGATATAAAAGATTGTCAAAACAATTTGTTTCTTAACTTTTATGCAAGATTTTTTTTAATATAATTTATTAAACAGGACATTACACAAAAATCTATTTTACACCACTCATAGTGTTTGGTGCAATAATACAAAAGCAGGAAGTGAAAAGAATCGTGGCTGTTTATGTCCAGTGTTCCACGTAATTGGTGTCTGAGTTAGATCTGTAAATATTCTACTCTTAGATTCCTTTAAGAACCCAAGTACCTGTGGTAAGGGAGATCTCCATAGCTCTTTGGCGATGACCCAGCACCTTGAATTGCGGCAGTGACACTTCGCTGGAGACACCCACAGAGTTGGGCCCCTCGTTCCATTTGTATCGGATGTCTCGCATGGTGTAGCCGACTGTGCGCAGCGGACATTAGAAAATGATTTTACCCCAAGCCCATTGCAATGGGTTTTACAACACGAATCATCTTTCGGTTGGGGTAATAAATGAAAAGTCGCGAGCTCGGTGTCACTGGTTCCGTCGTGCGATTGTCATGTAGTGTTTTTAGCGTGTGTGCTTGTGTCGCGACGACGGTCGTCTGCACACGGGCTGGGGGAGACGGGGTCGGTGGCACAGCGATAGGCGGATGGTGCAGGGATAGCGACTAATGCGAACGGTTACCTGTCGTCAGTGTAACAACAGTGGCACGTTGACGATGCCCCAACACCCGGAACTGCGGCAGCTGCACCTCATTGCTCATACCGACGCTGGTCAGCCCATCTTTCCAGTGGTACCGAATGTCTCTCATTGTATACCCGACTCCGGAGACATGCCAAACACACAGAACGCTATCACTTACGCTGCGAAGCCTCGCGTTTCCTCTGCGTGTCGCTGAGCTGTGTTGTGGTTAGATCTCACGAACTTTAATGGTGAAACAATGGAACTAGACCGAGTATCAGACCACGAAGTGGTTATACTCAGTTTGAAACGATAGGAATGATTAAATTACTTTTTAATTCTACCTACAGGATGTGATAGAACTGTAAAAATAATATACTCTTGTAATTATATATAAGAAAATATCTAATGAACTGTAAAAGTATACAATGACATAGTACGAGTACAATACAATGATAGTGATCTGGTGCAATAACAAAAAGCGTGTGCGTTTGATCAAAATAGTTAGTAACTACTTTGTACGTGCAATGGGCTATAAAGCAGCGATAGTGCGGGTGTTGGGTATTTGTGTGCCAGGTTTGTTTCCGATGCGCTCCGCCTGCGGCATGGCTATCGGTGGTTAGGCAGACCCCACCGTACCCCGCCTCCTTTCGCCTTGTCACGGCAAGTTGCAGCGTCGGTGTCCTAGTATCATTTTCAATCGCTTGATGCTCGTAAAAATTGTTAAGGACTATTTAAATTACTATCTGCCTTCTGCTGGTGCTGTATACGAGAAGGAGACTCCTGAATTTAATCAAAAAACTTGAGGGAAAACAAACAGCACATGTATCGAGGTAGTTAGTAGGTTATGCTAAGAGGAATATCCCTTAGTTCTGTATCTGTGATGTTACAGAGTGACCACATATCTGAAAGCCTATAGTTAATTTGCGTTGTGATAAACAAATTAATGACTGCATTTTGCTGAACAATATACACACAAATATAATATACATGTATATTTTTCTGTCATCGTATATGGTATATTCGAATTATTTTTTTAAATGAAACAAAAGTTTTTTGTTTTATCAATAAAATAAAATGAAAGATCCCAATGGCCAAAATGCCATAAAACGTGAGCCTGTATAACAAAACTTTGACACATTTTGTACAATATCGTCATATGTAATTGTATCTATTAGCGACTTGTAATAATTGTAAATTTTAATTATAAGAGAGCATTGGATACACAGTACTGTCGTGAACCACACATGTGAAGCTGACAAAAGTACTTACAACTTTCTATCTCTATATGACACAATTGACGATCCATTGGGAAATATTGCAGATTCATAGGGCACGATGCTGTTATTGTTAATCTATAAACAAGGAAAATATCGTGTGAATCGTTTATAAAACAATTCTAACAGTTGCAGTTCGATGCAGTGAAGGAGCCGGCTCGATCGCTGAAATACCGCGATCTCTCAAAATATCGGCATAATGCGCATATGTCATGTTTCGCTCGGTGATGGAGGTTTCCAGAGGCCCTACCCTTTCCCTCTTAATCTCCCCCAATCCCACTTTTCTATCCCATTTTAAAGGTCAAAAACACAACTCTAATCTCTGTAAATGGGCGGCCTTAGTGGCTTTCCACGGTGACACGCCTCCTTGTTTAAAAAGTACAAAAAAGTCATCATATTGTAATTTTACGGCGTTTTCTACAGAAAGGTATAGGCATCAAATCGCCTATTCAAATTGAAATCAAATTGAGAAATTGAATATAATAAAGAATGACAAAAAGCGCGCTCACTTTATTGTCCCCCTTTAATTATCAAACTCATTTTATTTAATAGTTACCCATAATCAATGAAATTGACGTTTATATTACCTGATACTTCTTGTGATGGAGCCAGAATAGTGTATTCTTATGAATTCGTTGCTAGTAGTGGCTATATGAAAGTATGATTGTTTCTCGTTCACGAAGAACGTATCAGGCACCCAAATATTCTTTATGAATTCAGAGCCAACGGACAATGTTTCAACTCCAGTTCTTTTCTTGTATGCAAGACGTGGATCGGTCCAAAATTGTCTGAAGTAAAAGTCCAGTGTGAAGTCCTGGCAAAATTATATAAATATTAGATCAATTCAAAATCATTAGCTAAATAATTTACCATACAAAACTTTCCATCTCAAATACTCATGAATATTGATTAATGAGTTTCTTTCCATATCTAATATCTAAATAAAAGTACACAATGAAAAAAATCATGTGAAAATATTTTAAAATTTATATTGATCAACACTTTTAAAAATATGTTTATATGATTCTTATAGATATTCTGAAGGTTCCATTTAATTGTTCTGCTGCTGTAGACACAGAAGAATAGTTGGTAATAACATAACTAAAATTAAACAACTAACATTTGCATGCTGCATTAGTGTTTGTATACACTGCCAAATATATCTATAATAAGAAGAGGCTAATAAAGTAAAACAAAATCATTTCGAAAAATCGAATGAAATTTTATTATATATTTTTTTGTTTTACAGAATATATATGTATATTAATAAATATTGTGTGTTACCTACGCAAAAGACATTGAACTACATCAAATATAAGTAGATTTATTGAGCTATAAGCTTCAAATGAATTGATTAATAATAAAATAAATAAATAAAATTGTGCAAAGACTGAGTGATTGTGATATGAAGCGGTACGGTGGTGAGGTGATGTCTATTAATGAACAAGGAGGTTGAAAACTAGTAAGTGATAGGAGAGGGTAAGCAGGTGGCAGCAATAGGCGGACACCCACGGCTCGATAGAAACAATTCATAATCAATTGAAACTAACAAGCCGACTCGTATACAAGTTGCCACCTATAAAATTTGGACCAGGTGTTGTGGAACAAAATTAACTTATTTGATAATGAGAGTTGAATCGAGAGGTGCGAACTTTTAAATTAGCCAACCTTCCACCCCGGGCCATGGGTCACGTCTCATTGTGACATTCTCAACCTTGATTTGGTTTCCACTTCAGGGTCCTCCACCCAAACATACAACCAGCAAGCTCACTCAGATTGACACATTGGAAAACCGAATTCATTTAATGTTGTCTGACCGATATGTAGGTACTTTCCTAACCCGTACAGTATTCACATAAAATTACATCGAAACAGTAATTTTTGAAACGAACTTTTTTTTAAAACAAATAAACAAACACAAGGTCAGGTAGATATCGATGTTCCATGTCATTTGGGGAATATAGAAAGTCACAAATATATTATATTGGAAATTTTCATTAATATACACATAATACGTACATGAACACAACAAACTACAAAATGAATCACGATAAGAGTATAACAGTATTCGCAATTCCACAGAGCCATTTTGTTTATTTTTTGTTAATTTTCACAAATTTTATATGCAGTACTACTCCCCTAACGATTATTAATAACGGGTCTTGTTTAAAATTTCACAAAAACAAAACGAAATAAATTTATATATTATTAATATAACCTGTATGTTTTTTTTTACAGGAAATAACGTAGTAGTTTTATAAAAAAAGAAATGTACTTTCTAAATAAATTCAAATCGCATAATTTGAAATGAATCAGTGAAGTGAAATTTGAAATAAGATTTTTTCAATACTAATCAAAAGTCATTAGTTAAGACGAGAACAGCTTTGGAGTTACGAGTACTGCAGGACACACAACGGGGTAGTTTCAAGGTATAACGGGTTGCTTTTCTTATTATGACTGTAATTCTTTTTTTCGTCCAATTTAAATGATTTTACCAGGACACACAATAAGAAAGCAAAAGGGCGGACAAAGAGCGATCTGCTCCACCAAACGCGGACATGCTCGCAGCCTCGTGTCTGGGGCTGCTCGGTCGCAGCGGCATAGAGCGTTGCCGGAACGACCGAGACAAGCGTGAGCTGATTGTGGCGAGTACCATGAGCACTTCGGAGACGGAGCTGATAGAGAGCACATACATGGTGACGCCCACCTCCACTGGCGGACCTGCAATCAAGCCCAATCGTGAGTGGCGCGCACGCGTCGCGTCGTGAAAACCAAACCAAACGATGACGTGCCCCATCGCCATACAAATCAAACCCACGCACGAGCATTTGAGTCTGGGCGCCACATAAACAATGTAACTGTACAGCTTCCATGCCGCAAGGGATCATCATCATCATCAAACGCAAGATCGGATGCAATCGAACCGTGGACACGGGTGCTACGATGAACGGTATAATGCTGGTGATTATGCTAAGGGATAAAAACCTTGCTAAGTATGCGCTGTGTAAATTAGTTGTTTGGAAAATAATGTACCATTTTCACTTCAGACAGAGAGCTGATGGAGAGCACGTACATGGTGACCCCCACTTCCACGGGTGGTCCTGAAAACGACACAACACACATCACATCACAAGTGTTAGTTTCTCAAATGTCAGTACAAATGATGTGTGTCTCTCTGTACCGTATAGTAAACTCTTCCATCGTTCAGACTTTCTTGATCAAGGTTCAGTAACGATTTTTCTATGATGGAATTGCATGTGAATGAATTTATTTGAACTTTTGTGCGGAAGAAAATGTCACCAAGCTGTTAAATAGATATATTTTTTTACAACATTTAACCCAAAGCTATAACTATTATTTATGTAATCCCAGATTAGAAGTATGAAATGTTATCGAATTTATCAAATCAAATAAAAGCTATCAGCAATTTCATTTTAAATTTAAATAGATATTATTAATTCAGACTAATACTGTCATAGATTAAGGCGATAAATTAACATTTAAGTAAGATGAATTTAAGAATACGATTGCAATTTATAGCCAGATCGCACTGTCGTATCGCTGTTACATGAATCAACAATTTAACTATCAATGTCAAAGTACTGCTGGGCTGTCATTTACTAAAAATTGATTTGCATTGAAAACTATCTAAAAATTCACCTACTTTATAACATTATTTTTTACGTAATTTACGACGTTTTATTTGATGTAAGTTATTGCGGATAAATCAATGTTAGTCACGGATAAAAATACATCGTAAACGTGATTCAATGGAGATACATGTTAAATTTGAATGTGTTATTTTTGAATGAATTTGATATGCTGCTCACCTCCATAGTTTGGCCTTACTCTTTTGTCGTAACTTATACTAAACGAGTCCAAAATGGCCGATATGTTAACATCGCCGAACATGCCTCCCCCACCGGCACCCCTGCAAACAACAAAACTCATATCAGGTAATAATCAAATGAGACGTAAGCCAGTTTCAGAAGTGAAAATAAATAAATATAAAATTCCGAGGCCCGTCTGGGAAATTAAAAAAGTATTTATACGAAGTATTGATTGAAACCAATGTAATTCGTAGTAAGTATTGAAATTCAATTTCAATATTTTTGCCGTGTCAAATTTATGTAAGTATAATGATAATTGTTATGTTTTTCTCTTTTGCAAATTCACGTCGTTTTCTAGATCGAAGTGTAGGCAGAATTTATTACTCCTCGACTCGTAGACACGTAAATGGAACTAGACCTGGTTTCACCTGAAATTTTAATGATTCTGTGCAAAACTTTGACCACCCTTAAGTTAAGAGTGTTTTAGTAAAGATAATTGTATAAATAGCTACTTATAATATAAGTTATTATCGATAGGCCCGCGTGAAATTCTCTCTCCTTGAAACACCTTTTTTTACGCGAGGAAATGCTTTATGCACACCCCCGCCTGGGAACGGCAGGGGGTAGTATGGAACTCCCAAAACCCTAACCTCCGTAAACTGCAATCCGATCCTAGGGCTACACATTAAAATCGCGGCGGACTTCTTCCGGCGTAAAGCCCTCCGGACCACCCTGCCGTCGCCCCCTGTTACGAGGGGGGCTCATCCTCGGGGAGATTCAGCGTGAGGCTCCTCAGGGCGGGGCGCCTCTGACCGCGCGCTGTAAATAGGCGTACCCTCGCGGCCCGTCGGCGGCGTCGGCGGTGAGCTCAGTGATCGCCGCCGCCGCTTTCGAGCGGGATCGGCTCTCTCCCGAACCCGCTCGGAGGCCTCCTTCTGGAGCACTCCTACTTCACTCCTACTCGCCCGCCAACATTGCCGCGATCAATGCCGGCAGGAACAGGTCTCGCCCGGTCCCATGCCGGACAGACCACCAGTGTGTGCTGGGCCGAGACCAGGTCGGATGCGCAATGGTGGCATCTCGCCGTCTCTTCTCGTTTTATTCGACTCAGATACTCACCGTAGCACCCGTGCCCGGTGAGTATCTGAGTCAACCTGTAGGTGACCGTCCTTGAAACACCTAGGCTAGCTCTCTCCAATTATAATCCATACATTCCCAATGTAATCCATATATTATTATATGTATAACAATATATCTTCTTAAGAATCTAGTTCAAAGTGACGAAACTGAAATTTTTATTCCTTTCCATGGTAACGAATCCAAGTTAATCTATCATTTCAGGAAAATTTAAATAAAAGTGTAACTACTGCTGCTGCATAATCACTGCTGGTAAAATCTTTGAACTCAATTTTGAAGTAGATATCATAAGCCGATTGAAATGAAATGTTGTATACGCGTTTAGATTGGAGGACAATCCTCAATATGGTGTGTGATATTATTAGGCGGAACACCCAAGGCAGAATGAACATTTTTAATGCATTTCTACAATGTTGAGGTATCAAATGAAAGAGCTTGTTAAGAGTAACTCGAAACATAATGTGACGTCATTCTAAAACAAATATGGCAGATCATCGAACCAAAATGGAGGAATAATATAATAAATGGAGGAATAAATATATTTTTTATCATTTCTTAGTGTTAAATGAAAGGGCTTGTTGAGAGTAACTCGAAAAACAATGTGACGTCATTCTTATCCAATTTGTTAGACTATCCAAGATGGTGGAATAGATATCTTTACTGCGTTTCTACAATTTGCGAATCAAGTAAAAGGCTCTCCAAGCAAAAATAGAACTAGAAGGTCTCCTTATTGAAGAGTTGGACCATTCGAAACTAAGCGGTACCTTCCAACGTTGAATTAAATTCAAAAAATAAAAAACCTTTTTAAACAACCTGTTATTTAAAAGCTCTAAAAAAAATAATATATTTTGTCCTTCAAAATTTCAACTATCAACTTAAAGCCTCATCATATTATACATATTAAAGGCTTGTCGCAAGGTTTAGTAAAGTATAATACCTAAACTTGGCAGATCAATTTAAAATTTACATGAGTATCTTGCTCGGTTCTTCTCACGACACTCCTAATCGGGCAGCTCGTGTCGATTGCCTCCATGTGTTCTCATTCCATGAAGGCACTTTTCTCAAGCACAAGTTTTGATATGTTATGTTTCAACTATAATAATAAGTTTATCAATTGTATTTACGACTATTTTTGAGTGTGCAAATGTTTTTTTAAAATTTGATTTGACATAATCAAATTGGTAATCATCATCATAATCATCATTAGCCGCTTTTGGTAATATTTATTTACAAATGGCGCGAATATAATAATTAAATTCATTTCACTAACACCCCACTTTTTGGCCGAGGGTTGTGTATGAGTTAAAACAGTGAATATTTGATAAGTCCTCAAATTGTGACAAAAAAGAAACAACTTGATTATAATGAACATATTATGTGAGCTTATAATTCTAAGTCTTTGGATATTTTTTGTTCATTTTGCATCAATTTAAATGTCACGTGTACCATAACAGAATTAAGAATAATCTATTTATATACGCTACACTCATTACTTTTATGACTGTCGGCTATAAATATATAATGTTTAGCAATTTTGTGTCAATAAAGTTAATTTTCAAGGAACTTGACGCCTTTTTCCGCTGTTCTAAAAATAGATATTATATTGGAGTGAGGGAGTAGCGAACTTGTCCTGCGCAATACGAGACGCCGCTGTGAACGGGACGAATATCCCTTCCCACATACTTTTTGGGGCATCGTGTACATTTGACTACCCCCTCCCCTAACCTCATGTTGCTTTAACTTTAACTAGAAACGGCTGTATCAGATTAAATCGAAACATATCCTGAAGTTAAAATTTTAGAAAAGATTTCAGAAAGCTCTGACCCTGTTTTAAAAATAACTACAAAGTCTTCAAGAAGCTTTATTTTCTTAGGTCTTCACAGACACTTAAAAATAGTCAATGTTCAATTATTTAACTTATTATTTAAAATGAAATTCTTAAACTCGAGCGCTTGAGGAAAGTGACTCTGTGGAATAAGAAAACAGGGACGCAATCACCACGAGCGGCCTGATTCCGAGTGTAGGGGCTATCATTAGAATAATCGTGCAAGAAACTCATGTGCCAAATACTCTTTTCGAAATCATTTAAAATTAATAATATTAATATCGCTAATATAAAACAAAACTACTCTACTACTAATTTAAAATAGATAAGTAAGCTCGTGCTTAAAAGATATAGCAGTCGAAATACTCGCCAAGCATAATTAAGACCAAACCAATTTGAAATCTTCGTCCTACAAGTTATCGAGCAAAATTTGATGAACTATGTTAGTCGAGCACAATTGACGCGACCGCTTCTATAAAGAATGGTAATGTTGTGCAACAAATGTGTACATTAATAAAATTTATTTGTATCATATATCAAAAACAATATCAAGGCAAACTCAAAATTAGAAATGCAGATTACTATCAGAAATGATTATTAAACGATTACAACCTAAATTAAGTAAACAAATTCCAACACGCAAAATACACAATCCGCGTTGATCTTATCTGAATACGACTCAACTGTCATGAAGTCATTGATAGTTTAGTACGCACAAGCAACGAGAGCATCCTTCACAGTTCACCTAAGCCCTACGAAAGACAAAGCTAGAATATGCACAGGGACCCTATATATAGATGTACACCCATTCCTAGAAACGAATAAAGTACTTTGTGAAGACGATGACAGGACAACACAAGTTTATGCTTGGTATTAAAATTATGTAAATCACTACGTTCAGTATATCTATTTTAATTTTCCCTGACAAACATTATATTCATATATATAAATTAAGGAACAATCGTTGGTCTATGTCTGTGAAAAATGCCAATTTTCTTAAAACGTTCTCTAAGGGAGACTTTGGTCCCCAAACAAAAGAAATGTTTCTGAATAACAAAAATATACTGAATCTCAGCTGCTCTACCCCAAATCAAAATACTAGAAAACATAACGCTATGAAAATAACTGAAATAAACTAATCTGGCGGTTGCAACATCGGTAAGATGCCAAACTTTTTGAACCGCGTAGGCAGCAGAACTAAGTTTTCCCGCTAAAGATTTTACTTAAAGGCCCTACTGGAGCGTACTGTCTTATCACTAGAAAGTGTTACCTACAAATGCAGTTAATTTCACTGCATTTCTGGGTTCTGTTATTCAGAGATATATTTGAAATCAGACCTTTATCATTAGGCATAGTAAACTAAAACTAATTTTGTTTTTTTTCGAATTGAGAACTAAATTATTAGCTGTAAATCATCCAAGACAGCTATTTGCAACATCAAAACTGCTTTTTTTAAGGTCTACCTTGAAGAGGAGTGAAGTGTCATCAGCAAATAGTACAATGTAGACACCGATGATTCAGATGATCTCACCCCGCTTACATCAACAAACTTTAACTTGTTATTTAACATACTCCAGTTTACGGTTTATTGATGTTGCATCATTATGCAACAAGCCTAACTACAGTGTCCTTCATACCGGTAATGACTAAGCTTACAAGACCTTTTATAAAACCGTACTGCTCTCTGGAAAAAAGCTTATTTTAATTGAAACGGTTAAAAGTATTTGTTTTGAAATATTTATTTAAAAATTTTGCTGACAGCAGGTAAAATGGAAATAGGATAAAAGTTAGTTGAATCATTCCTACGTCCATTAATAAATAATGTTATCAATTCACTGAGTATTATTAAATTAATAAATACACCTGCGTCTACACATTTATTAAAAGCACAGCCAAGTTTGGAGCTATTAGGATAATTATAGAATATATTAATTTAACGGAAATGCCCCATAAATAAGCCTTTTTTTTAAATGAAATACTTTAGTTTAAATGCTTTTATAATATCGTAAGTGTCGACATGTTCAAAATTAAAAGTAACGTTGCACTTGCCCACATCATCTTTAAGTTGAGTTTCAGCTTTGATATATTCAATTTAACGGGACACGAACTTAACGTATTAGTAGTAGTAATGAGAATTTTGGCAAAAAAGTTGCTAAATGTTTCGAAGACAGCACAATCATCTTCAATAATTTTATTATTAACTAAAAGTTTAATAATATAATAGTATAATATTATCATCACGATTCCTTGTACGATCAGTCTCATTGTTGATGATATCCCAAGTTACTTTAATCTTGTTCTGAGATTCTTGTATCCGTCTACTTAAAAATATTAATTTGGCAATAAAGCTATTTGCTAACAAATGCATTTTATTTACAGTTTTGATTTTAAAAATAAATTTATGTGAGTCTATGGTCTTTAATAGAGAGTGATAATGTTCATCTGGATCACTCGACATGTCCGGGGAAGTAACCCTAGCTGCTTTAGCGTTATGGGATTGCTTAATGCCTTTAAGGTTATAGGTCTACAAGTAACTCAATGAACTAATTTAGGCCTATTCATCACAAAAACTGCCTATTGACCACAATGGTCCGATGGCAAGCGACACAAGGTTTCTTTCTGCCCAAAATAACAATTACAAAAAATATTGTCCAAAAAGGTAGCAGAGTGAGATGTAATTCTTGTGTGTTCTAAGAGTAAATAATGTAGTCAAAACGAGGTAAATAAACTGCCAAGCCTAGTATTTATAGTTTAATCTTGTAACAGATTAATATTAACATCACCACATACAATTACATTCCTATCACTTCTAATAAGATTTTGCATAAAATTATCCATAGTTTCAAAATAGATTCAAATATATTTAAATCATCCAATTGCGGCCTATAAACACATAACACAATAAATTGCTCAAGCTCAACACAGAACAGTTCGACAGAGTGACCAATGGAGAAATTTGTAATGTCTCTCCTGAATTTAAATTTAATATTGATACAAAAATCATGGCACCACTATGATTGGCTTTTTTTTCTACAGAATACACTGCCAATAGAGTAGCACGCATTATTTTAAGAAAGTTCGCTAGTTTTATGCTAATGTTCAGTCAAATATAACACTTGAACATTGAGCTTTTTACAAAAAAAGGTCAAGCTTAACTTCCTGTACAATTTATTTATTAGTTTTTAAATATGCAGAAAACAAGTATCTAATTATTAACCTCAAAATCATGTGTGTGATAAATAAAGATGACTAACAAAATCGTGCCCAGGTGCCCATCATGGGATCCAATACTATGGTATTGGATCCCATGATGAACCTATACAGTATTGTTCCATAATCAATATTTTGTACTTTATTTATTTCGAGGATCAGTAGAACAAGCCCTTGAGAAAAATGATGTCAGGAACCTTAAAAACTGACGAATTTGTATAACAAGTGTTATGAAAGTCACTGAAGCGAGTGTGGTGTGCAAGAATCGTGCCTTATGGCGTTCTTTTATCTCTGCCTACCTACCCACCTACGAGTCCAAGCCTATCAGTTGCTAGCTACATCTGTTGGCTTGTAGCTAAAAAGCATTTATAAAATTGTAATTTTTCTTTGATAAATACATAAAACGCGTTTTTAAATTTGACTTTAGTTTTTATGAAAATTCTTTTTGACATAAATAAAATTTTTGTTAGTTTATATTTAAAGATATATATTTAAAAACTACAATAAAGTTTGTAGTAGAGTGCAAACTATGCTAATCTTATTACAGACATACAATTTAATTTATAATATTAATATTTTGACTAAGCCGATTTTATATGAATTAAACCGAAAGAAATATCTACAGAAAAAAAAGAACATAATAGAAAAATAAAACATTTATTTCATATAAGATAAGATCATAAGGCTATCAAACTAAAATGTGGGCGACAAGATTACAAAAATCCCGCTTAAGATTATTATTTATTTCTAAGACTGAGATTTTTTTGTGTTTGAAACTTTTGTAACGTGAAGTTCAAACGGTCTTTACAACAATAAAAAGATTGTATTCAAATTTAGCATAAATTTAATAAATATAATAATAGTATGATAAAAGAAGAAATTTGCATTTCTGAAATACCAGATTTTACTTTTATTATATTATAGAATAATCTCACCCACGATTCCCAAAACCAGAACCCTTTTAGTCAACCCTAGTAAAACATACATTTTTCATTCAAAACATTTTTTTTGCATAAATAGATATTGATAGATCAGCTGTGTGGCGCCGGCTTAGAATACCGCCACCCCATCTCTTCCCGTGGGTGTCGTGAAAGGCGATTAAGGGAAAAGCTAGAAGAATGGGCTGCAGCATTCTGTCTGAAGAAAATACAACTTACTGCGATCGCCAACCCGCCTGCCAAGCGTGGCGATTATGGCAAAAACCCCCCATGATTGAGCGGACCGGCAGTTATGGTGCTCTATGGGGGAAGCCTATGGCCAGCAGAGGACCTCAAAAAAAAAAGGCTAATGATGATGATGATGAAATAGATATTTAATATTATAGGTATACCTAACATAATATTATCCTGAAACCTTTATATAGTCTCTGTGGCGCAGTGGTCGAGCACATGGCTTCTGATCCAGAGGTCTGGGTTCGATTACAGATACTGGTTCACACCAATGACTTTTCGAAATTGTTTTCAGAAGTTATGTGTGATAAATATCGATGACTTTGTGCCCGGTATGGCAATAGGTTCGCAACCTATTCCATTTGGGATGTAAACATAACGGCGAGACGAGGCCTAACAGCCGCTGCCTACACCTTCGGGTAACAAAAGGCGTGAAGTTATGTTATGTTAACCTGAAAGTTTACTGCATCTTTATAATATTAATTTAAAGGCATTAAATAAAAATAGACTAAAATAATAATGAACTTTTAAATGCCAACTTCATCTATAACAGGTATGCATTTATCAGTGGGAAAAGGTTAACCGTTCGCTACCCACATGCTTTGAGTGGAATTCAGAACTTGCGAGGTCGATGCAGTTTATATTCCCCTTCACTCTTTAGTAATAAACACGTAATAGTACATAAATAATTATTGTTTCTATTAACATATTTACATAAGATCATCATCGCCTGTATCCCATATGGGTAGTCAGAGACTTTATATTTCCATAAGTTATGATCTTGAGACACTTTATTCGCCTAATCCACAGGCATACATCTCATCATGCATTCACGTTGGTTTTGGGTGGTACGAATGTTTTCTTTTTAAATCGACCAAATACGCAGAACATTTTTTATCTGCATGCTAATTATCATTTAATTCTGGTCAACGTTCAGTTAAGTATTTAAACCGGGATTTAATAACAAAGATCCCAAACATTCATTACCTCTTAACTTTGAAATGTATGTAGGGGAGGTAGGGGAGAGATGAGCAGTAGGTAGACATGGGCACCCCCCTTTTATTCTGATATGATCATAGATTTTATATTTTTCTTGATTTGTTAGTTTTCTTTACCAACTGGAAACACTGTTAACACTGGTATATGTAATTTCTGTAAGTTATCAAACACAAACACGTTTAAAGATTTGGGCTTGTAAAGGTAAAAATTTTGTTGTGTTTTCGGATCGTAATAAAGATAAAACTAATAAAAGGTATGTGCATTTTTTATTATTTATCTATTGTATATTTACTAATCTATATATTAAACTGAAAGTTAAGCCTAAATATGAAGATTCATTAAAATACCGGTAACATAAGTCGAAAATGTATACAGAGGCAGCAATGGGCATTTGGATGATGGGGAGGTTTGGGCATGCTCAATGCTCTATGTTCTTACTATGTTCAGTATAGGAAAATTGTTAACAATTGGTTTATTTTTAATTAACGTAACATAACTTCACGCCAGTTTTACCCGAAGAAGTAGGCAGCGGCTGTTAAGCCTCGTTTCCCCGTTATGTTCACGTCCCAAATGGAATAAGTGGCGAACCTATTGCCATACCGGGCACAAAGTTGTCAGTCATCGATATTTATCACACATAATTTCCTAATATTACGAAAAGTCGTAGTGAAAAGTCATGTGTAGGTGGTAGAGCCAAGCAGTTCGCTGCATGAATGGGCCGGCTCGACCGGTGAAATACCACGACCTCTCAGAAGACCGACGTAAAGTGGCTCATGTCGCGTTTCGTTCGGTGAGAGAGGTACCCGGAGGCCCACCCCCCTTCCCCATCCTTTTCTCTCCCCTATACCTTAAAGGTTGGCAACGCAACAGTAACAGTATATGTGTTGCTGGTGTCCATGGGCGGCGTTGGTTGCTTACCATCAGGTCCTGCCAGGCCTGCTCGTTTGTCCTCCTATCCCATAAAAAAGTCATTGGTGTGAGGCAGGATTTGAGCCCACTATTTCTTGAATCAGAAGCGGGATGCTCGGCACTGCGCTACCGAGACTTAGTCCTTAAAGAGTTATACCCAACCTCCGAAAACTTAAGATACTGTTTAAGATGTCGTTTTTATTTCTTAACTCTTGTCCTTGGTTTCTGTTATTGATATAGTTTAGTAATAGTCTATTTGGTAACTAATTTTTGAATTCCATTATAGATATAAACTGATTTATAGGCCGAAGCCAAGCCTCCCACCGGGTATGCCCAAGCCTCCCTCCCATAGGGAGCATTGGGCACTTTTGACTTAGTTTATAAAATATCGCTTAATGTAGAGACTGATTGTAATTTTTAAGAAAGCTTTTTAATTATATCTAGCCAAATATGTGGTGCAACAAACATTGGCAATAAAAGTTGATTATCTATAAAATCTAATTTTTTATGCAATAAATAGTAAAAAAGTGCCCATCCCGCCCCTACCTCCCCTACACAATACTTCAAATATATTTATTAAGCTTCCGTTGTTAGTCTGTATAATTATAAAAAAAAATCTACTGAGAATAATTATTTCAATACATAACGTCACAATCATATTACTAACATACGATCACGCCTTTTATACATAACTTCACGCCAAATCTCTTGCGGGGTAGGTAGAGAGAACAGAGCGTCGTAATAGCATGATTTTCATATTCATGCTTATCTCCTTTCATGCACACACGTCGACTTATAAGGCTCCTATCATCACCTTCCTCCAGAACACGTTCTATCCCCATGGAATGTGTGTCTTGGCCGTCTTCGACTCCTACATCCATCCGCTTTTGCATTGTATATCTGCTTAGTCAATCTGACATCATCCATTTTTTGTACATGTCTGTACTATCGCAGCATGCCTTTTCTTACTTTTACACCGACACTCTTTCAATCCAACTTCCTTCCAGACAAACTTGTTTTCGACGCGGTCAGCGCGTGTTTCTGCGCAGATTTTGCGCAGTACCCTCATTTCTACTGCGCTTATCCTACTTTCATGCACATTTTGCCATACACAGCTCTCGCTTCCATAAGTTAGCGTTGGGATCTGAATTGTGGTTTGCTATCTGGACTTTTCTGGTTACGTTTTTTGCACTCAGGAATCTGCCCAAAGCTCTATCTACGCAATTTCCTATCGCCATTCTTCTTTCTACATCTGCAGTGTACCTTCCATCCCTGCTAAGAGCGCATCCAAGATATACAATTTAATTCACCTGTTCCAGCACTACATCATCGTCCTTTGTTTTCGATCTGGATTCCTCCGGGAGATACTATTCCTTTCTAATTGCCACAGTCCTGTAAAACATTTCGCACTTTTTCCACTTTCATTGTTAATCTCACTATCGCTTTCATACACACTCGTAGAAAGAGTATCCACAACAATTGACCTGCCATTTGTCTAATACATCACTGATTTAAGAGTGGTAATCTTGCCTAGGATGACCTTTACCAACATGTCCTTTCACGCTTGTCAGTCAATCTTCTTTTTGCCATCTTTTCGAATGTCCAAACCAATTAAGCAATCGTTTTTCAAAAATTGACAGTATACCTATCTACTAACTACACAACATCCTCAAATCGCACTATTTCTCATTTTATTCATCGAACCCTGCCATACGTGGTTAGTAAGAACACCCCACTAGTTTTGATAGGGGACGGGAAGTCCAGCGTACCTATGTATCCGGAACAACGTTTCATTATGTAAACAAAAGGTAATGCTAGAGCTAGAGCTCTAAAACTTCTCAGCTCCACAGCATTATTCTATCTGTGAATATTTCATTTTTAACTAATACAATTTATATAATGTGCAGAACTAGTATATATATAGCTATATATATTTATATTATATATTTAATAGAGTGCTCACGCGAAATACGAACACGCGAACTGGTATTTAACTGACAGCCTTACTTGTTCTCCATATTATATGGAGTACATATTCAATTATTTTTTTAGTAACGCCCTTGCAGTGAAATGAATCAGGTCAGAATATAAATATTATTTATGGTAGTCGATAGTTTTTTATACATAATATAAACCACTTCAACTGATGGAAAGTGACAACGAGGTTGTGGATGGTAAAGCCAGTACCTAGTCTTGTCAATGTCATGTTTGAAGACGTCCACATCACATTCGTTGGGGAAAGCCGGCGCATGTAATCTGCTACATTCATTAGCAGTGCGTATTATGAACGAAGGTTCATACAGCTTGGTTCGGACCGAGGGTGTCTACAACTTAAGCACAATATATTCTTGAACCTGTGTGTAATTCTTCTTCTATTGCACAGAAAAAGTAGGTAGCTTGCAGTAAACTTAAATGAGTTTAGTTCATGTATTATTTCCTTCCAATCTGATATTATATTGACGCTATGTAAGTCTTGGTGGCACACGGCACAGGCACGGCTTCTGATTCAGAGGACCGGGATCGATTACTGGTACTGGCTATGACTTTTATAATGACTTTTCGAAATTGTCTTCGGAAATAAATATCGATGACTGAAAACTTTCTGCCCGGTATGGCAATAGGTTCGCCACCTATTTCATTTAGGACGTAAACATAACGGCGAGACGAGGCTGAACAGCCGTGTGAAGTTATGTAATTTTATGTTATGCTATGTAAAAAATTATAGGAGTAAAAAAATAAATATATCCCCAAGCACGGTATACATGTCTCAACAATATCTAAACGATGATAACTTACAAATATAACTTCGCTCTTTATACTTTAGTTTTTGTACGCATATTAATAACTGTTATAAATTATATATCTGTATTCAAATATTTTTTTTTTTCTTGATAGTGAAGAAAAAAACAATTTAGTCAAGACATCGTTATGCACACGCATCAACGAAGCTTCCAATTATAAACTGACTGCTGTTAAAAACTTAATTCAAGAAAAATATTGAAGAAAAAGCAGTTTCTTTAGCAATGAGAATAATAATACTACACACATCCTGAGATGAAACGTCATTATATGTGTGCGGTACCCTGTGCTCCTACAACCTTTATCTATTGTGTTGTATATCTGCTTAGTCATCCTTTCATCATTCATTTCCGCGCAATATAGAAAATATAATTTATTAAAGGATATAAAGGATTTGGAAAACTTGTGAAATGTAAGTGTGAGTGAAAATAATATCGGCTAGAACTATTTATTTCTTTGAGGTTACGCCCAAAAATATCAATAGCCCATCTAATATGCTGAAAGCTATTATGTCCTTAATTGCAAATTTATCACCTCGAAAGAAACGGTTTTTTGGTCACTTATAATTTCTGCCATAGTGACTTAAAATATAGCGAAATGAGAAATGTACATATATTATCCTAAAATCATATCCATGGCTTTATTACTTAACTAAAAATATACAATTGAGCACGTTAATATTAATATATTTTAAATCAGATTACAAATTTCAAAGAACAAAAATACAAACTGACTTTAGATCAAAAATAAAAGAACAATTGGCTGTTTTACAAATACGAGTGGATTATTAAATATTGTCGTGTACTAAATTAAAATTGGTTCGATAAACCGCTTTGCCGTTACCGACCAAACACGGCCCGGGACGCCAATGTCCAATGTACTTAATAGCTCGTGGATACTCAGGGATCGTATTGCCAAATTGCTTTAAGCCCTTGCGTAACTCTTTTTCGATAAATTTAGAAGAAAAATAATAGTTTAAAAACACTAAAAAACACGCTTTTTATAGAAAACCGAACTAAAAAATAGAAAAATAAAAAAAAATATTTTATTTTAAAAAAAGCGTGGGTTGCTTTTTAGATATTAACGAAATGATAATCACTCTACTCATATCTGTCAATAAAATATTTATAACTATTGACACCATGCACCCCACGCTTTTTTTAAAATAAAATATTTTTTTTTATTTTTCTATTTTTTAGTTCGGTTTTCTATAAAAAGCGTGTTTTTTAGTTTTTTTAAACTATTATTTATTTTCTATTTTTTAGTTCGGTTTTCTAGTCTAGAACTTTCATAGTTCATAAATCGCACCATCTAGTGGCAATCACCGGAAACTAAAAAAGAAGTCGGTTACAAACAAACATACAAACATACAAACCTACAAACATACAAACATACAAACCTACAAACAAACATACAGGTGAAGCTAATAAAAAGCTAATAAAATAAATAATAGTTTAAAAAACTAAAAAACACGCTTTTTATTGAAAACCGAACTAAAAAATAGAAAAATAAAAAAAAATACTTTATTTTAAAAAAAGCGTGGGGTGCATGGTGTCAATAGTTATAAATATTTTATTGACAGATATGAGTAGAGTGATTATCATTTCGATAATATCTTAAAAAGCACCCCACGCTTTTTTTAAAATAAAGTATTTTTTTTTATTTTTCTATTTTTTAGTTCGGTTTTCAATAAAAAGCGTGTTTTTTAGTTTTTTTAAACTATTATTTATTTTAAATTTTTTTTAGTTCGGTTTTCTAGTCTAGAACTTTCATAGTTCACAAATCGCACCATCTAGTGGCAATCAGCGGAAACTAAAAAAGAAGTCGGTTACAAACAAACCTACAAACCTACAAACCTACAAACCTACAAACCTACAAACATACAAACATACAAACATACATACAGGTGAAGCTAATAAAAAGCTAATAAATATAATAAAAGCGAGTCTGCTTTTAACCACAGGTCTGAACTAAGGCATCATAAATTTGACTGTACATACACACAAACATAACTTCACGCCAAGTCCCTTCCGGGATAGGCAGAGAGAACAGAGCGCCATTAAGCACGATCCTTATGCGTCTCATTGGCTTCTTTGATTTTCATTACTAGTGATATAAATGCTCATCGGTTTTAAGGCTCCTGATATAATATTTTTCAAGGATTCGTTCTGTTTAGTAAATAAAAGTGTGTTGTGCCCGTCTTTTACTCCGACAGACCGTTTTGTGAATAGCTAGCTGAGCTTTCTTCTAACATTATTTGCGCCCACGAATCTATCCAACGCTCCATCTACGATGACTTCACTCTGCTTTGGACATCTGTGCATCTTTGCTAAAAGCGCATCAAATATACCTATACAATTTCAAATTTCCTTACTTGTGTTTGAAAAGGAAGAAACCAGAACGAATGTTTTTTATTCCTTATAAAAACACATCTCTTTAGTTTTTATCACATTCAATTGTAAGTCTTTCGGCAATTAATCATCTTTCAAAATAGTGACTAGTGCTTGCAGGTCCGACGGCGATCCATGTCCAGGTCGATTTCAGTCTCTGGAGACAACTGTCCGGGTACAAGATGTACAGCGGAGCGGATAGCACGCAACTCTGTGTAACGTCAAACCAGGGCAACCAGCTCCCGTTAGCATGCTGACATGTTGTGTAGCCTCATGAGTGGAATGCACAGTACGCAGCAGTGCGCCGCTCACCCCGTAGCCTAGGAGTATGTCCCAGAGATTCTCTCGTAACAATGTTTTATTGACATAAAACGCTTTTGCCAGATCCACAAAACCGCAGAAAAAGTTTCGGCTTACATGTAGCTACTTTTCTACCATGTGGAAGAAATCAATCTATTTCTGCTACTTCACAATTTTTCATATCATATCCTATCGATAAATTGACTATAATAATGCCCTCGATAGGTGATGGGGCAGCGGCATCAGTCGCAGCCTCAATCGTGGCGCCCACATCCAGGGCATACTCATACATTTTCACAAAGTTCTCACTCGCCCGACCCAATACATCATTTGGTTTAGCAAGAATGTCACCAGCTTTAGACATAATTTTTCCCATGCTAGATGTTGACAGAGACTGTCTAACTTCTCTCTAGAAAAGTTTGTTATTCACCTCCAAGTTTGTAAAATATTTTCCATTTTTAATACTATTATTTTGATTTAGACATTTGATACATTGTCCAGCCATTTTCTTTCTATTGTCGCCAGATTTAACATCCGACGCAAAATCTCTCACAATATTATGTCTCTTTGCACATGATTTTCTACACTTTTTAATATATTTCTCCCAGCATTATTCAACTCACTCGTGTTTTTTAGTTATTACAGAATTTTACCGTCAGTAAAAGAATCACTTAGGCGAGTTATTCTGACAAGGTCTGCGTGCATACTTTGAACTCTTTCATCTTTAAGTTTTTCACACTTCTCAATCTCCCCGAAATAGGTACGCACTCGCCAGTGCCTCCACTTCTTGAAAAGGCCCACACACTGACTTACCACCAATCGTCAAAGCAAGTCCGTATCAAGAATGGGGCCTCTGTAGGCTCTTGTATCCCTTAAGAGTATTTCGGAGACGACTATCTACCAGAATCAGATCAATCATACTCTTTTGTTCATTCCGTCTCCACGCATACGTGTGAATATCTTAATAACAGAATAATGTGTTAGACACAAGAACGGTATCTGCCAAGCAAACTACTGTGTGTCATTGCCATAGTGAGATTAATCGTGGGCGTCAAATGTACATGGACGAAATTAAAGTCGTAATGAAAAAATGCATTAATCATAGCGGAGAATATTTTGAAAAGCAACAAAACCACATTTAGTTATTTTATTTTATTCCGGATACATAAGTAGCAGCTTCGTATAGTATTAATGGTTTAGTTTACGATATTCCAATGATTGCGCACTTCAGATTCAGCAGTCGTGAGATTGGTTTCGGGCTCACACCAGTGACTTCTCGGAATTATTTTCGGAAGTCATCTGTGATTAATATTGATGACTGACAAGTTTCTGCTAGGTTTATGACAATAGGTTTGCCACCTATTCCATTTGGGACGTAACATAACGATTCAGCGAGTCGAGGTTTAACAGACGCTGCCTACACTTTTGTGGAGGAAAAAGAAGGCGTGAAGGGTTATTATGTAATTATTGCGGGATATACCGAGATCGAAACGATTGATTGAACTCTACTCCAGTCTCTATAAAGTATGTCCATGAAATTAATAATGAGACTCGATAATTTCTTATTATATTGCGAAAAAAGTTTTAAGCGAGGCATAATTGATTCGTGAGAAATGAATCAAAAAGTATATAAAATTCGTGCGGCAAAGCTGGCGCCAATTATTTGAGACCTTTATCTTATATGTAAGCTGTAAAGTAAATCCCTGAAAAATTTATTAAAACGATGCAGTAAAATTTTATTATTGCGGGTTCATTTAAAATTATCATCACCGGGTTTAGTTAACTTTTCTTCTAGATAATTTTCAGCCTAAATAAAACTCGTATAGAACTGTCGGCAACATTAATATAAACTTAGTCAGCACGCTACACTCAGGCGCACTTGTTTCAACTTGAATTACTTAACTTATTTTACGCTGTAATTAATGAGTCCTAGTGCCCGCAAAAGCCTATGAAATGAAATAGTGTTAATTTTATATAGTAATTTTTTTTTTCTCTCTCTCTTTCTTCGGTCCCCCATGTCTGAGGATCGTGGTCATCACCGAATGCTAATGACGGTGATGTGACACACATTGGTCGTATGATCTGCGTCCATCAATGACGGTTCATCGCGGCCCTGACAACGGAGCAAAACTTTTCAGGTGGGTTCCTCATTTGGTCTCTCCATCTAGTTGGTGATCGTCCACGCCCTCGTTTACCCAATTACAACATAACTCCATTACTAGTTTAGTGGATTATTCCTTAGTGTAACGGAGTAAACTTAGCACGCAGACTTTGCTATACAGAAGACCGCGTGATTGCCAAAGGAAGGCAAGATAACGTTTTTTTTCGAAAGCTATTTGAGATAATCTTCATAGTTAATAAAATATAATAACAAAAGACAAACTTTCACATTTTTAAAAATTAATATCATTAATTTAGTTTTGCGATTACTTTTTTTAAATAAATGTCAATATTCATAGGGTACTAATGTCACACAGTTGGTTTGCCTTCCCGAAATCTCTCTACTTACATTTTAACCTTACTTTATCTAAGCTCAAATTGACTTTTAACTATTATTTATATATTTTTTTTAATATTAATTGCATTTATGCATTTTCTACTCTGTTCTATTTTCGAAAACAATAGAAGTTACTTATATTTTAAATTATATATTAAAACATTTTAAAGTAGAAACACAGCATACATACACATACAGTATAAGTAATTCAAAGCCATAACCACTGCCATCTCTACCGGCTATGTGGAATATCTGCTGTGATATTCATAAATTGAGCGCTGAATGTCTGTTTTACATAGTGTTTATTAATAAAATTTAATATTCACGCCATCTATTTAAATATAACCTCAACACTTATCAACTTGTTTAATTTAACAATTGGCATTGATGTCAAACAATTTAACGCCGAATAAAAGCAATACCGTTGTTGACCCAGTTTCTTTATAATAATGTCGTTGACGAAGTATTTTAGTGATATGCAAAACGGCACCACGTCATATGCAAAAAAAAAATAGGAACAAACTTTAATTACTTAGTGTTCATAATCGTAAGAGGTTGGTCTCACTATCCAACATACTCGTATAATAAATTACTTATAGCGGTCAGCTTATAGCAGTATGGAATATATGTTATTTTATATGTTATCTTATATGTGCATTCATATGGGCTCCACACGAAGATAAATATAGGATAATGTTAGAGCGAGTACAAAATAAATTTACACGGCATTTTTACCACAAGCAGTATGGGGTTTATCCTTTTTATCCGCTCATGTACCCAACTCTCTTTGTGCTAGGAATGGTTGGGTACAATGAGCTGAAAGTACGGCGCCAGTTTGCATTGGTGATTTACCTAATTAAGTTGCTTAGGGGAGAACACCACAATCCAGGGATACTACAGTGCTTGAACTTTTGCGTGCCGAATCAGTATATTTGGAAACGTCGGCGCCCACCATTACTAAAAGTTCCAACGGCTAGGACGAACATACTAGCTAAGACACCGCTTACCTGTACTATTCGTGTAATCAATGAAGAACACACAAGAGTAGATGTACTGAATGATCCCTCTAGTGAAGTCGCGAAGGTTACATTATACGTAGCAACCTATGTATAACTAGACACAAGGCATTATTATTATTTTTTAATTTTTTATATAAATATTTATAAAATGTTTCTCTGTTCTGTAGGTGTAATATTAATATATCTTTTTATTTGTATTTTATTTAGATAACAGTTATTATAACATTAGTTACGAAGGGCACTCTATCGCTTTAGGTGTGTCACCTGTAATGATAGTTTAAGGATGTAAATAAATAAATGTTTATAAATATATATATTATAATTCAACGTGTCATGTGAACACCACAAGTCGCTATCCTGTTAAAATATGATGACTTTAAAGAAGCGTGGTACAACCAAAAAATCTTTTTTTGAAATATTCATACATGAGGCGAATTTTATCGCTCGGAATTTGCATAAAGATTTGTTCTCATTGATCCAAAATAGCGGCGGGACGCATTGCAAATAGAGTGCTGATACTGAACACGTTCGTTTGAATCTTATTTCACTATAGGTATAATTAATGGTATATTATTATGTATTTTGTTACATATATATTATAAAAAGTGTGTATATTAATATTATACACACTGTCATATTAAACAAATATAAATTTAAATAATGATTGGGATTGAAATTTTGTTTATTAACTCTATCTTAGAAAACTACAGAATATTCTATGTAGGCTTATGATTGCAATAGTTGAAATAAATGAAGATACACCTGTGTTTTTATTATACGTTCAGGCCAAATTTACTCTGTGACATCACATCGAATGAATGAACTGTACGAATTATTGTAATTTCGCGATGTAGGCCTTTCTATGAGCGTTTATTTCAATTGTCCAATTTAAAAGACCAAGTAATAAACACGTTTTTATCTACAAGTAACTAATTTGAGATTCGATTTATTTATTTACGATCGTAATTCACGACGTTAAATTTAGCAGTAGTAACTTTTACGCCAATGCATATAAAGTGAAATAAAAGTGAGCCTTACGCGACATGGTTGACTTGCGGTAGAAAGGCGGCAGCTAGCGCCAGTAGCAGCGGCGCGCTGCGGGGGCGGGCGCCGCTCATGTTGGTCGCGGGAGTCGCATGTGAGCTTGGCGCGTGTTAGAACAGTTCGCGCTTACTCGCCGAGTGCCGTTTGCCGGCGGTGTCACGCGGCCAACTGGCTGAACCTCCAGAGTCGGTCGGAGAGCTGGTGGCGCTTTCCGCTAGCAGTGATGTCCCGCCGTCGCCGCGCCGCTCGGGTATCGATCGCGGCAGGCGTGACCCGGGCCGGCACCGCCTGTCGCTTCAGCTATCGACCCTCGCGCCGCCGCAGCCCATGCGACGCATACTCACCTCCTAATTATTACACAGCCGGACTTGATCGCATTAAAACTTCAAAATCTGCGCGCGACACCGCGGGAATAACAGTTTTTATTATATTTTTAAATTCGTTGTCAGATTTTAACTGACACAAAAATATTTTCGCCCGATGTCATGTACTTTATATTTTGGAACATAAATAAAAATGCCTCTCAATTAAGTGTAAATAGACTGATTGAAAGTCATCATCGATTTTTTACTGAAATGTTTTTATTGACAGAATAAATTGTTCTGCCATAGATATTTAACATAGCTCGGGACCTTCTGATGCTTTTAATTTTATATTGTTTTTACAAACTACATAAATTCTATTACATTGGCTAAGTTAATAAGTGGATTGGCGTATTATTTCTACAGACAAATGACAAATACAAACTTTGACAGTTAAGACAATAAATACAGAATTTAGATTATTGACACTCACTCCAATCTTCAAAAGAAACTACAATTATAATGATTTAAGCTCTGAAATCAACCAAAATAAAATTTAAGTAGAGTAACTGTGAATTATATGAGTACAATTCAACATTTTTTTTACTGTGCGGCGTGTAAGCATTATACTGCAATTCTGCTGCAACTACTGCAATTGCAGAGTTCATTACATATAGTTAGTGGATCAATATAGTTACATCTACATATTTATAGTTGTGTAAATAAAGCTGTGATTTTTAACCATAAGAAAGTACTATTTATATTATAATAAACAAAATGATACATTAAATGTATTACATGCAAAGAATAAAGATGCGGAAAATGGAGATTAACTCATTCATATGTAAACTGTGCATTGTTATATTTAGTTCAGCAACAAAAGGTTATTAGAATGCCAGAGCATAGTTCAGCCAAAAGAGAAAAAAAAAACAAATTAAGTGAAGAAAAACTTGTAGTAGCAGTAAGTAGGCTTATAATAAAAAGTCAGCGATTAGTTGAAGGGCTGTTGACGTCATACAATGATAATTATAGGTAGAATTAGCGATACTCTGGTGGAATTTATTTTAGTTTTAGTAGATTTCATTTTATTGATTGTTAGTGCATGTCTTGAAGATTTCATATGCTAAAAGGATCTAAATCTACACAGACAAACGTTACGGTCTGATGAAATCTTTGTCATAGTATTGATTTTATTGGCGTAAAAGTATTGAGGTCCTATCGTGTCTCCTTTAGCAGCTTCAGTTCACGACTTATCATTCCAATGCGGTGAGCTGTTCAGGAATTTACTTTATGATACGAAAAAAATATTCTCGTGTTGATATTCTATATTGGCGATATCATTTCTAATATTTGTTGGTAGCGTTTGCTGTGTATTTGAACTTACGTAAGGTACGTAAGGTACGTAAGGTAATATAAGTATCGAATCGTTACTAAACCAGAAATTATGCAGGTATTGCATTGTAAGTTCACGTCGTTATTACTCGAAGGTGTAGACAGTGGCAGTTTTGCCTCGACACTTTGTATGGTCTTTTTTATGGGATAAGGGGCAAACGAGCAAGCGGGTCACCTGACGGTTAGTAATTAGCGCCGTCCAGGGACAATTGCAACAAAAACTGTGTTACAGGTGCGTTAGAGGGATAGGAAGTTAGGCCTCTGGAGATCTGTTTCACCAAATGACGCCGCAAATGCCACTTTACGTCTTCATATTTCACAGGTCATGCCGGCTTATTCGTACGAGAACTACGTAGCTCTACCCAGTGGTAGAGCTACTTAGTTCTTAATCTCATTTGCGCAAATATTGGCTACAGATTTATTAGCCACCGATATTAAGTATTCTTTTACTGACAATTTGTTGAATAAAGACTGTTAAGAAGTTCATAAACAGTTCACTGCCTATTAACGTGTAAGCTAAAATTAATAAAAAAAGTAAACGTGTATACTACTAATGTATAATACTGTACACATTATACAAGCCTGTATAATAACTTGTTTGTTAGTTCATACGTCTTCGAACCTTTGTATCCGTTGACAATTTACCGAAAAAAAAAAACACATTTCATGCATAATAAAAATACGCGTTTGACTGAATTCTGTACAACTCTTGTTTTTTAATTGATAGGGACTAAACGAGGAAGCGTCACTTTGTGGTAAGTGATCAGCGCCGCCCACGGATACCTGCAACACTTAATAGTGTCACAGTTGCGTTGGATACATTAAGATAGGGCAGGGAGAGACAAAGGTGAGGGAAGGCGAAGGATATCTCTCTCACAGATCAAAACGTGGCATGAATCACTTTCCGTCAACGTTCTGGTCATGGTAGTTCAATGGTCGAGCAGGCCTATAATGCAGTGAACTCTGCGGGATTTATAAACGTAAATATTGTTTATACGAAACGTTTATAAATATAACGATATTTACGTGTACAGTGGCATTGCATGTCGTGATTTTATAAACACAAACTAGGTTACTATGATTAAACACGGATTTAAATACTTAAATTTAATGGTAAACTAAAAATATCTTATAAATCTATAAATAAAAATAAAATAAAACTTAATTAACTTTCAGTTTTGATTTCGGTTAATAATATAATTCAATAAAATGACTAAAAAAATAAAATACAAAATAGTTCGTAATAGCTGATAATTCAAAATATTTTGTGAGTAATTAGTATGAAAACATCTTTAATTTAAGTAAATTAGATTTTTATATATTTTTGGATTATTTGTTTACCTAAACGTGTGGCGTTATTTCCCGTTCATTATATTTATGTAAAATGCAACGCGAAACCCTAAAAGTTGTATTTTTTTATGGGATAGGAGGGCAAACGAGCAGGCGTGTCACCTGATGGTAAGCAATCAACGCCGCCCATGGACACCAGCAACACATATAATGTTACTGTTGCGTTGCCGACCTTTAAGGGATAGGGGAAAGGAAAGAACGGGAAAGGGGTGGGCCTCCGGGTACCTCTCTCACCGAACGAAACGCGGCATGAGCGACTTTACGTCGATCTTCTGAGAGGTCGTAGTATTTCACCGGTCGAGCCGGCCCATACATGCAGCGAACTGCTTGGTTCTACCACTGTCTATTTAAGAGTACCTAATTCCTTTCTTCTTTGTCGTTCCCTCACTGATGAGGATCGTGACCACATAGTTGTTTCCACCTAGTGCGATCATATGCTGCGTGGACTGCTCGTTGCATGTTGCCACCCGCTGCCTTCTTCAGTGCATCAGACCATCTAGTAGGTGCCCTTCCCTGTGCACGTCTGCCATCCATCTGCCCTATTATAATTTGTTTCTCTATACTATGCTTTGAGGACCGCATAATATGTCCAAAGAAACGCAGGGCTCGTGTCCGGCATATTGCTGAGAGCCGCTTAGTGATGGAGAGCTCTTGAAGTATGGACTCATTAGTTCGCATCGCAGTCCAAGGTATACGAAGCAGTCTTCGCCAGCACCACATCTCAAAAGCGTCGATTTTATTGCCGTCGCGGCAATAATTCCTTTAATGTGATCTAAATATCTAAAACGAACGTACTATTTAAAAATATTTTATCTATGTAACCAAAGTCCTGGGTCAAAGTTAGCGTTAGTTCACAGTTACTTCTCTAAGCAGATATGATAATAGTATTTTTAATTCTTTACAATATTGCAACTTCATATAAACGGACGAAGCGCAAGATATGCCTACGCACCTCGACTTGGCGTATTTTGCTAAAATATAAAGACTTTACGGTCTTCAGCATACCACATAGAGTTGCTTATCTATTAACATTTTTAATATCGTGATCTCTTTTAAAATGTAGTGAATTTATTTTGATAAGAGTAATACCAAGGTGCCAAATCGATACCATTTAAATTATAAAAAACACATGCTGGTTAAAACATGTGGTGACCCGGTCTTTTTTTGTAGAAAGACAATGACCAAATAAAAAAAAGGTATATGTAGTATTAAAAAAAACTAAAAGTTGACAAAAATCTTCGGACTAAGTCCCTGAGATTCTATTAATATTACATAAAAAGTGTTGATTGAAATTGATAATATTATCACCATAATATATCTTGGTGGTTAGTCGCTAATATCAACAGCTAAGCAAGTGAGGTGTGTAATAATCGTGCCTTATGGCCCTTTGTTCTCTCTACCTACCCCGCAAGGGATCTGGCCTGAAGTTATGTATGTATGTATCAAAAACTTGAATTGAAATAAATATTAGTGTTAGAAAGTCCATTTATGAGGAAAGCTTTTGGGTATTAATATGATTGCGGCAATAATCTTTTTAGTGGTAAATGTATAAAATATGGCGGTACGAAGTTCGCGCGGTCTGCTAGTATTATAATATAAATATTACACACGAGTAACTCAAAATAATTGTTACATTCATAACCAATACACTAGTCGTAAACGGAACAAAGATTTTTTTGTTCATGTATAAAACTTGTATGAGTGGGCTTATTGCCAAAATATATGCGATAGACGCTTCTTATAGGGGAGGAAGGGGACAGTGCCAACTTAACTCACCCCCCGGGTGGTAAATTTGGCACAACTGTGTGAAAACTAAATAATATCTGTATCTAGCGGCATATAAATGCACTTACCGATTCAACAGTAACCACCTTTTCTTAAAATGGGTCATATATCATATTAAGAATCTTACATCAGCTAAGCTCTAGGGAAATTGCGGTTAATGATTTTAATAATTGTATAACTGGAGATTTTTGCTGAATACTAGTCAGCGCCAAGCCACATAAAAAATATAAGACAAATCTTTTTATTAGCTTTTTATTAGCTTCACCTGTATGTTTGTTTGTATGTTTGTTTGTAACCGACTTCTTTGGGCGCGATTTTGACCCACTTTAAACGGCCAGATTTCGTTCAAACTTTGTAGATTTATTGAGGACCGATGACAATACACTAATTTGATAAAATTATTCCATTTTTCAGTTTGCAAAATATGATTTTTAGTGTTCATAGTTCACTTCTCGCAATCAGCGGAAAGTCTACGTTATCAACTTGAAACGAGTTCCTTGTATAAGTCACAGATGGCGCTATTAACGCGCTTGTTATAGAAAACCGAACTAAAAAATATAAAATAAATAATAGTTTAAAAAAACTAAAAAACACGTTTTTTATAGAAAACCGAACTAAAAAATAGAAAAATAAAAAAATATATATTTTATTTAAAAAAAAAGCGTGGGGTGCATGGTGTCAATAGTTATATATTTTATTGCCAGATATGAGTAGAGTGATTATCATTTCGATAATATCTTAAAAAGCACCCCACGCTTTTTTTAAAATAAAATATGTTTTTTTTTATTTTTCTATTTCTTAGTTCGGTTTTCTATAAAAAGCGTGTTTTTTAGTTTTTTTAAACTATTATTTATTATTTTTATAGATACTTAATATTTATTTCTAAGACTTTTGCGAATCTCACTCATTGATTAAAACAACTTTTAGGATTATATCGCGTTTATTTATTACTTATTTATATTTATTTTTTCGAACTCTTTACAGAGATCATTTTCACGAAACGTCGGGAAATAAATATAAATAAGTAATAAATAAACGCGATATAATCCTAAAAGTTGTTTTAATCAAATAGATACTTAATGTTTTGTCTTGGAGTTTATGGACGAAGTTATCATGATGAATAATTATCAGATGTATATTGCTATGGGCATATCGTGTGTGGGTCTTAAGTACAACCTGGTGGAAACTGAAGAAGATATGGTATTCAACCCAGTCCTCAAAATAGTTGTCACATTTTACCATGATCAATATATTATTACTGAAAGGCATGTCGTAGCTAACAAGCCAGATATAGTAACAATGGATCGATTAGAACACCATGCTGTGATAGTGATATGATAATCGAGTCATTATTTTTCTGCCCTTATCCCATTCTAAGTGGGATCGGCACAATTTGTCATCCTTTTCCATTCTCTTCTATCACTCGTCATCTCCATACTTATTTCCTTCATACTCATCTGCATTCCAGAGTCCATACACCTCGTTTTCGGTCTTTCTCTTCTGCTATGTTCATCCACAGTCATTTTCATCATTCGTCTTGTAATTTTCACGAGAAAACTTTCTAATGTTCTAATTTAAAAAAATAAATAACAAAACTAATTATATGAATCTTACCCAATGGCTTTTCGGAATGTGTGAAGTTGATTATATCATTTGTTCTGTTAGTCATTCTTGTCAACGGACTGATTGCCAAGAGGCTTGAACGATATCTTAAGTGAGAAAGGAAGAGATGCAGGAGACGTATTTCATAAAACAAATACAAAAAAAATAAGTTTAGTACCTGCTACTTATACTTTGAGATTTTACTACGGTTTCAGAAATATGTAATATTTAATAATAAAAAAATACGTTAACAGGTTTTTTCTCTTTTTCGATATTTTGAAAAACCTTTTAAAAAGGTTGGTTTTCTTAAAAAAAGAAATAAAGCACCTATCCTAGGTTATCATATCATGCTGTTCCAAAAATTAAGGTACGCTCACTATATTTTTCATGACCCGCTATTTGAAGCAAATTGATTTTCTAAATTTAGAATTTTACATACGCAAGCTTGAACATTTTAAATCAACAGAATAACAATATGTTGAGGTTATGCAAACATTCGGTGATATATAATAATAATCTAACTGAACTCTCTACGTACTGTTATAATATTCACGTTTTCTTTGAAATAAACCTATTTCAAGTTATTAAAAAAAAACGAAAATTGCGGGTAAATTCAATGAAGTTTTAAGATTGCACTCATTACTTATTGAGTAGAATATCGTTCTGATAATAAACAGTAAAAAATACATACAGGACCTCATGCCAGTATCCCATAGAGATAGGCAGAGACTATAGCTTTCCACAAGCTATTTTAGTTTGACTTTCGGGTGCTACGTATTTTTTTTTAAGCAGACTATTCATTTAGTCGTGGTAGCTCTTTCATAATCTCCATCTCTTGGACTCTTCCATTCACATTCTCTTGGTACACTGACTAAAAGTCTTTTGGCTTTCATTCACTATTAAAACATGACCAAACCATCTTAACATACTTTTCTCCCTGTAAAACAATAAATAATAACATAACTTACTTATATGTTATATTGTAAATGTGTGAAAAAATTGTATTTAGAAACCCGATCTCTTTCCGCCTCCCCCATTCCCAGCCTACAACCCCATTATTATCCTATCTTTAAGGCTAGCAACGCAACAACGATACAGTAACTCACCACTAAGCGAGGTGCTCGTCTGCCCCTATGCTTTTTAAAAATGGATACTGCCCTTCAACTAAGACACAACACTAACTAAAAATTTAAAGTTTTATCGGTCGATGTTTTCAATAATTATAGACAAAATAAACAAGCAAGTCTATGTTTAAAATAGGCAATAAATTATTTGCATAATTTTGTCTACGTTGTTCAACGGTGATGCACTTTATTTAACTCGAGCGCCCCTCTTGTTCATGCACAAACTTCATTATACAGAAACTAATTAGTTAGCTCGCCCTCAAGCAAAAGCATTCTTAGGCAAGTGGTGCTTGATATCTACGCCTTTCCACGTTTCAGCGGGCTTATTAAATTGTTGATATTATCTCGTTTGTGATAAATTTTATATGCAAGTTATGTATTTGATTTATTCTGTTATTGTTTATTTCCACTTTCCATCATTAGAACAAATTTAAAGCAAATTGTATACTCAATAGCTGACCCAGCATAAGTTGTCATGCCAAAAAATAAAAAGTTTGACAAACACATTTGGATGGTTTGATTTGGATTGGTTTGATTGTAGAGGGGTGAAAATTTAGGTTTGAACGTATATTTGTACCTATGTTATTTTATGAAAAAATAAAAGTAAAAATATATAGAAAAAAAAATAAAAAACAAATTACCCCACCACTAATTTCCTCCAAATTTAGGAGGATGAAAAATAGATATGGTCCTATTGATATATATCCCATAAATATGGACCTACCCGATATGCACATAATTTTTTATGAGAATTTGTCAAGCCGTTTCGGAGGAGTCTGGTAAGTAATACTGTGACACGTGAATTTTATATATTAGAAGATATATGTAATTTAATATATACATTAATCAAAATTAAGTATCACTGAAATAGTTATGGTTGATATGTGACCTAACTATTCGAACCCAAATTACCGATACTTTCTATCCCATCGGGTATTTATGGTGTGATATATAAAATATACCCCTAATAATAATACTGTAGTCAGTAATTCCTATTAAGTTATAAATGTACAATATATTATAAAAGATAGGTAGTATCTCTATTCTGTATTCCGTGAATACGCTGGACTGCTGAAATATTCATGCCCCGACCTTCGGTACCGCTGAAAATCAGGGATTTTGACCCTTTTCGACAAAACCTGTTTTTAACTAACGTACTGTTACATTTCTGTTACTATTACCACGAGAAATAGAACAAAATATCTACATAAAGTATTCGTAAATAAACAATAATCGTATGCATGTAACTCATCCGAATTTATTATACTAGGTATAATGATTTCTCTTTTCACAGACCTCGGATTCAAATTGAATAAAATTTACTCAGCATTTTAGTCTCACTTTAAACGACTTGTAAATGGCATGGTTTTTTACTACGAAATACGTACTTTAAATTATCTAAGCCTATATAAGGGGACAGACTGCTGCCTGGCCCCTTATATGCTTAGATCATTGGACGCAATGGATTATGATGCGGTTTTTTTAATAGATAAAAAGGGTCAAGTAAGTAAAGAAAGTAGGAAAGAAAAAGTGATAATTTTCGAGATTGAGCACGCTGTAAACGGTTTTGATGCGAAACATAGTTCGCTGGGTCAGCTAGGACTTATCATAACATAGCTTAAAATAAAGTCACTTCCCACTGTCTGTCTCCTTATAGGCTTAGATCTTTAAAAGTACTCAACGAACTTTGATGCGGTTTTTATAATACATAGAGGGTGTCAACGGGGTGGTTTTGATTTATAATTCATGTATAGTGTAGGAAAAAAGTGGTAATTTTCAAGATTTAGAACTTTAATCACAAACGCTGCCTGAACCCTAAGTGATAAATCAAAGCAATGTACTACATTGTTGTACACCTTTAAAAAATCCACAAAAAAAATCTGCGATGGCATATATCTATCTCTTAGGGATAACCCACAATGACCATTTTTATTTCTTTACTTTTTACGAGAAATAATTACTTATTTACGAAGCAATTTTAAACATTACAGCATTATTTTTCTTCCAATTAGGTGTCTTAAATAGATTGAACTTACAATATAGATGATCATGGCCCTCAACACCATGCAATTTAAACGAATATTTTCGAAGATATTGCAGTATTAACATAGCGGGACAGCAGTTAGGTCGCACAGTATTCCCTGCCAAGACGTGTGCCGATAAATAGCACAAATTGAACCTCATGATATCCAATATTTACTTATTTAACTATTGATGCAGCATAAATATCAGCTAGTATATAATACAGATATTTATATAATATATTTCCAATATTAATTGAAGAATATATTTTTCTAAGATAAACCTCTCCAATTTTTAAAAATAGACTTGATATAATCTTACGTAGAATTACAGATTAAACAGAAATGATAAGGAGTAGTTCAAGTATAAAATATGACAAAAAATTAAGCAGAAAAAAAGATATGCTTCCTAATGCAATAAATCTGGTAGTTTTTATTACATTAGACTTACCTTTTATTATAAGTGCGAAGTAATAAATATGATAAGTAAATAAGTAAGACATTTAATATTATTCATGTAAAATAAACAAATGAGATTTGTAAAAGCAAAAATATGGCGTATATTTTTATATTAACATTCAATTTCTCTTATTACATTAGATTTATTTCATTTCCATATCAAAAGCAAATGCTCATATTTCATGCTCGGAAATTTCTAAAATACTCACTCGTAAGGCTTTTAAGATAATACTTGTACACGCTAGTAAACCAAGTCAAAAAAACGCTGAGAAAAACATAGTACATAACAATATTATCATCAAAGATAACACACACACACTGCACCGGCTATCAACAACAAATTTATTAATTTTCATTTCAATTAAGAATGTTCGTAAAGTTTTTATTAAAAATTTAAATTGCCGGCAATATCGCTTCAAGGCTTTGCGTTATTTGGTGGAACGTTCGACCCAATTTCATTAATGTGGCTGATGCATATTTGGTTCACTTGAGTGTACCTATGCTTTTTATCAAGTCTAGTTAGATATATGCAGTGATAGTTTCTGAAGTGAAATATTTGGCTTCGATTTGGTATTTGGTATATGCTGCTGCATTTACGCGTCGTCTCCCCAAAGTCTTTCATTCCAAAGTAAATGATTGTCATACATCACACAACACTTTCGAAAATTCATTGGCGTGAACCAAGATTTGATCTTACGACCTCTTGATTAACAAACGGAGTGTCCGACTTACACACCACACGAACTACATTAGGTACATGCGCATGCAATAAACATTTTTTTTATAGGATAGGAGGGCAAACTAGCAGGCGTGTCACCTGATGGTTAGCAATCAACGCCGCCCATGGACATCAGCAACACATATAGTGTTACTGTTGCGTTGCCAACTTTTAAAGGATTGGGGATAGGAAAGGATGGGGAAGGGATGTGCCTCCGGGTACCTCTCTCACCGAACGAAACGCGGCATGAGCCACTTACGTCGGTCTTCTGAGAGGCCGTGGTATTTCACCGGTCGAGCCGGCCCATTCATGCAGCGAACTGCTTGGCTCTACCACTGTTAAAACATACATCGAACAATGAGAATTTTGTAACTATGTAATTAAATTCTGGATGTAAAATAGTGCGCAGTTACTTAAATATGCTTTCTGTAATAGAGAACAATGTGACATACAGATAATTATAGGCTAAATTCTATGTGATTGTAGAAATTATTGATGCAATACACGATCGATGTCAAGTCGTTAGAGGTCGGACAATTTAATAATCAATCACAAGTGATGATTTAAAATTACGTTTTTGTTCAAGAGTGGTAAAGCCACGCAGTTTTCTGCATAATTAGACTGGTACAACCGGTGAAATGCCATGACCTTTCAGTATATGGACGTGAAGTGTTTCATCAACAGTTTTGTCGAGGTATATCCAGGCCGGCAACAACTTTAACACTATATGTATTGCAGGTATCCACGAGAAGCACTAGTGATTTACCACCAAATGACCACTTAGTTCGCTTGTCCCTTATACTACTAAAGAAAACGATCAATAATAATATGTTCCCCATGACTATAGTTGAATACTAAACATTGTCTGAGATTAGTCTTGGCATATGGTCGATATTAAGATAGACGAGATGAGTGCTTTTATGTACTGAGATTGCAACATTTTCTATGGGAGCTTTGTACGATTAATAGTCTTCATGGCTGTACAAATATTGAAATTTATTGAATGTAAAATCTTTGTAAAAATTTCTGCGGCATGAGAATCGTTTATACAAATACATGTCTCAAATAGAGCTTGCAAGTGCGTCAAAAACGCGCACGACGGGTGTTGGATGAGCACCGTGCTCTAGTATAGCTTCCACAATAATATGTAAAATTTGTAACTATTATCAGAATTATTAATGTAGTCAGTGTACTTTATTTCGTATTATTGCATACTAACACTGCAACTATTGGTGTAGTCACGAAGGTAAATATATGTATACGTACGTAAATATATGTATAAACAAGCATATAAAATATTTGACATTTGAATGGTTTTATGGAATTGTTAATTTTAGTCACTTTAATTTATCATTTTTATAACCTAACATCGATAAAACATATAACGAAAGATTTTCAGAGAAAAATTCTAATGTTTTTTCAAAAGACATTTTATTTTAGTATATTTTATAATGTGTAATAAGCGTGTTCCTAAAAATAAGAAATCGAACACTTTTGCCTTATATATCTATGTCTGAGCTCGAAATCGAGGCGTCTGTTGAGTATTATAACTAATGTTAATAGAATTCTGTTAATGAAAACAGCACTTCATTCCACACCATCGATTTGCAGTCTGATGCTTCTTCATATTCCATCAGTACTATTACGTGCACGTTTTACACAAACACTTCTTATCTTGATACATATCATTCTTATTCTATCTCAAGATTTTATTTAGTTAAGGAATAATGTAGACAAAGACTTTCAGAAATTATCTTGACAAAGAAAGTTGTAGCGTTCCTGTGTCTACGTCTATATTATGAATTTTTTTCATGTTTAGCGAAGGCCATTTACGAATACCTCTTACAAGAGTTATGCGGAACTCGCCGGCATACCGACTGTAATCGAAACAAATAGCGCAGTTTCCGGAATACCAACTAAACTAAAGCGGTGCACTGCAACATTGTTTTGAGGTCCCATAAAGAGGTATATCGTCTGTTGTAAAATGTTCCACTTTTGTATTTAAATGTCTGTAAAATTTGTGCTTGATATAAGTTTTATTGTAAAAAGAATCACGATCTTTATACCCTTGGATCTGTGTTAATTCTACAAAGCATTTCTTAGAATTTAATGACCGTGGAAGTATAAAATAAACTGAAGGACGACGAGGCTTTTATTCAGTCGGTCAATCTTGTTGATGCATGACTTACGTGTCATTATGAAGGTATTTTACTGAAGCGCACATGTTGACATGTAATTTTGTTTCAATAATTGATTTATTTTTCTATCGATTGACGTTGTTTATTGACGATTTTAAGTATGTGCCAATACTACCTATTATTAAAGTTAATTATAAAGTACGTTTTTAAGTAAACCATGTTGAGTTTTTAATGTTAAAAAACGGTTTTTCTCAATTTCCGGCAAAACTAAAAGTCCACTGGAAAAATATTAAATGGCAAAGTTGTAGGCAATAAAAAGATCTAAAACTTTTGTATTTTAACTTTTTTCACATAACCTCAAAATTTATGTGAAAAATGCAAAAAAACAAGCTTTTGGTTTTGTTTTTTATCTTTTACAAATGGTTTTATGGTGCTCTGTTCTCTCCGCTTACCTCGCAAGTGACTTGGTGTGAGCTGAGCTTTTCTTTATAAGTTATAAGCGCTCAGAAATTTATCTCGATTTTTTTTTTATATCCGCGGCATATTTTCCATCCCGGCTTGATGTCAATCCAAGATATAGAGTTTTATCCACTTAATCCAATACGTACGTAATCAACTATTATCCTTGCACTTGTTCTGGTTTCTTCCTTTTAAACACTAATCAATAAAATGTTTACAATTTATTCCTATAGTAAAAATCATACAAACTATAACAACTCAGGGGATTCATTCAGTTCACATAAAAATAAAACACGGCCGTATTATGTAATAACATTTAATGACAAAAATGGTTTATCCATAAACTATAGATAGAAATTTAACTAAATGTAACGAGTTACATTTAAAATGCCTCTAAACATGGCATACAAATATTCTAGTAATAAATGGAACGATCATAAAAAAAAACTTAAAAAAAGGCTTATCGATTTACGATAAATTTTGATGAGATTTATTGTTATTTTTTTTCTAGCTTCTAATTGTGTGTACCTATTGTCATCTAGCGAAAACTATTTGCCACGATTTATATATTTATGGCCAGTTAATCCAGGTTTGTGACTTTATTCTTACTCTAATGATGGCTATATAAAGATAAACACGACAATAATTGTGAGTAATAATTGCAAGATAATATAATCTTAACCCACACACAACAACAAAAAAACAATTTTGAATATTCTCATTATGATGTGGTCTCAAGAGTAACATAACTTCACGCCTTTTTCTACCCGAAGGTGTAGGCGATGGCCGTCAAGTCGCGTCTCACCGTTATATTGATGGAATGGAATATGTGACGAACCTATCGCCATACCGGGCACAAAGTTTTCAGTCATCGATATTTATCACACATAACTTGCGAATATAATTTCGAAAAGTCAGTGATGTGAGCCAGGATTCGAACCCCCAACCTTTCGATTTAGAAGCGGGGTGCTCGACCACTGCACCACCTATTACTGGACCACCGAGACCTATAGACAGTGTCTCAAGAGTAACTTTCGTGAAATGAACTTACTCCGGCAACAATCAAACATTTACAAACAACATCGCGACAACAACATTGAACAACACAATCGATAATAAAAGCAAGAATAATGAAAAAAGATATATCCATTTTATTATCATTTTTCTAATAATAGTCGAGGAGCTTCGATTGTATGTCGCAAACACTTTTATCACTATAAACTACTGTATTCTCTCATTTACTTTGAACATAGTTTTCCACTACACATATTCATAGAGAAGTTAATACCTTTGTTATGAAAATAACTAGTAGATTAGTTTTAATGGCACTATCTTGATAATTAATTTTATGGCAGGTAACGAGATACTAACGACTGTACTTATTTGATATTTTATACTATGCTACAATGATAATGGCTTACAGGACAAGCATGAGACTAGTGAAGAGCCGCAGAAAAGAAAAAAATATCTAATGAATATTCAAAATTGGAACGGTTGGATATTTTTTAAAATAATAATCAAAAAGTATCAAAATAACTGTTTCGGCTATAAGTATAGGGTTGCTGTAGTAAGTTGAGATACTCCTAACTTCATAGATAAGTTGAGATCCTATAGAAGGAAATAACGAAATTGATTTTTAATTTTTCTAACTTGACTGTATTTATCTATTTGATAATTTAACTATATAATAAAAAAAAAAATAAAAAAAATAATAATAAAATAAGCCTTTATTGCTGTTTTTTTTCCACTATACAGCTGTTTCACTAATCTATTCTATGGCAAACTATTTATACTTAAATTAATTATAAATCGGCTCGGTTTTCTGTGACAGCTTGTCCTACGACATAGGCCTCCTCCGAATTTTTCCAAGACTCTCGATCTCTAGCTATGCGGGTCCATACTGACCCAGCGACTTGTCTAATATCATCCTCCCGCGTTTGCGCGTTTGCGCTACACTATATTAAATTAATAACTATATATACTAATTTAACTATTAAATTAAATTATCAAATCCATAAATTTATATATAAATTTTATTAAACTATCAAATGAATAAATACAGTCATGTTAAAAGATTAAAAATCAATTTCACTATCTCCTTTTTTTTCTCCTCCTTTTTCTTTATTTATAATAATAATTTTTAATATTTAATAATACGTCTATTATAAATTAATTAATTAATCTATGTCTTTCACTATTGTTTGGTGTATGGTGTTCGTTATTGCATATATAAATAACCTGTAGTTGTTTCCTTGATAAATATATAATAAAATTTATTATATTTTTAAATATTTGCATCATCAGATCAACTATTTAATAAAAGGTGGAAGTACGTATTGTCGTACAGCGGCACCTAATATTTATCGATATTTATTCAGGATTTGGAGGCAGATATCATCTACCTGCCCTTCCAGAATTATGGTGCATAAGATGGTCTGCATCAGGTGAAAGCCGTTCTTCCTTTTAACACCCATGGACGTGCTGGTAATCTTTTTCAGAGTGGTGTTAAACGCTATTATATGAACGATGCTACCCTATGAAGTTGACAGAAGATAAAATTGACATACTAAGATTGCTATATACGAACAATACGTATACACTACTCGTCATACCTATTGCCTAACGAAAGTAAACATAAGTGTTTAACCTAGTACTTATAAACATTAAAAAAACCTAATCTAGCCTGCTATTTAATATCTAGTAATACAATATAAACGGCTATAATGCTTTTTAATGTCATATACATTTTTGTTTAATTATATGACCTAATAGATATTATTTAGTTTGAACTAAATGTTATCTAAATTCAAAATACGAATAAATTATTTCTACTTACGTACCATTACAAATATGATTTATAATTAAATTCTGTCCTATACCATATGTCTTATAAAAACATTTATAATGACAATAATTTAATTAATTTTTGAGAATCGCACGAGAATATTATTATTAAAAGATGATAAGTTTTCTTTTTTAATTATTACGCTATTTTTATCTTGATATGTAATTATAACATTAAAAACTCAAATCACGATCTTTAATTCATCATCAGTTACATTTTTATTTTCTACCCGAAAGTGTAGGCAGTCGCTATTCACTCTCGCTTAGCCCAATTTTACGTCCCGAATTGAATAGGTGACGGAGACTATTGCCATACACCTGGCACAATGATATCGATATTTATCACAAATAACTTTAAAAAGAAATTGGAAAAGTCATTAGTGTTGCCTGGATTCCACGACATTTTGACGCAGAGGTTGTTCCTCCACCACCGGACCACCGAGACGTAATTTTATAATGTCACAAAAAAATCTTACTATGATTAATTTGATATTACTAGAATGACATATAATAAAAAAACAACTTACTAACTTAACTTTGAATTCTTAATTATTTTGTAATACTTTACTCAATAACAAATTTCCGATGTTACACTAATATGATATTTTATAATTCAATACAACAAAAATACTTGTATTGAATAATTAATAAGTATATTCTATGATTATTTATGAATACAACAAAAATCTTTTAACAAATATCTATGCTACTATCAAAAAAGCTTTATTATTTTATAATTCTTAACTTCTTCTTAACTTATTGGATTACATGTGCATACAAAGCTTTTACAAACAGTTTCGTTTAAAGAACATGTATTATGAATTATACGTCTACACTCTTAATAAACAATACTCCTTCTGCCAGAAGTAGTTGAATATATTAAATAATATAACAAGCTATTTTCTATTGAGATTAAGGCGATTGCCAACCAATTTTTCTTATTTTAAAATTATACATTTTTATATTCAAACCGGTCGGGATAAGAGACTGATGTCGCTATTATAGTTTTCTTTTTTACCTACAACAGACACCAACTCTTTCCTCCAGACTAAGGTAAATATCTAGAATCTAAGAAGTAAATAAAAATGTGTATAACTATTTTTTATATTTCTTCGTCGGAAATTTACAGGTCTGCAATTGTTTTCTTCGTTTGAAATCTGATTAACGTTTTTTATAGTATTTGATGTGATAATTACGCGAAAAATAATTTAAAAAAATAACATAAATCACGTCAGGATTTTTTTAAAATTGAATATTGAAAATTTCGCTGATAAGTAGATGTCTGACCGCCTACGTTTTAAAATTTATAAAACGTCTTTATATGAATTTTGCTTAACTTTTCGTGTATTGAGATTGAATTTGAGTACTAAACTTCATATCTTAAATTCGCACATTAGTGACTTTTCAAAATAAAATTGAATTTCGGTATTATGAAAGATGAAATACTAGCTGTTGGTAGAGTATTTACTATAGTAGATAATCCAAGCCACATTTTTTTACGAAAAGCGCAAATCAGAAGTTTCCAGAACAAAAAGTCCAGGTTCTACAAAGGAGAGGTACATGTAATTGAGACCAATAAGTTATTATTATATTTAAGCAGATTTTTGAGTTAAAAGTAAGTAAGTCAGATGAAAACTTGTGTCTTTTTTCCTATTTTCTGTGTGTACCTCTTTTGAAAAATCTTGAGGTGATGGAATAAAACTAATTATGTAGGCATACCAAAATACCCCAAGATCAGTTTCATTCCAAAGAGGAAGTTTTAACCCTCATTTTGCAGGCCTGTGAATTGAATCCAACTCTCATTCATTAGAGTTGATACAGTTCAGTGGAGTTGTTTGGTACTTTGTTGTTGGAAGACGGGTGTGTGTTGACACCAGTCTTCTCCGCGGATCAGACATGCGTAAAACTGGCGTGGACTGCCTCCTCCTGCGATATTTGGGTCCCACCAGCAAAATACTAAAAAATAAAAATAAAAACTTCAATATACAAATAGTTTTTGATTATTACAGATTACTTTTCTCTAAAGAATTGTCTGAACGAGTTTTGTTTGGGTTCCTGACAATTTTCTTCAGAAGTGGATCTTTTGTTTTTATGTTATAACTAAAATTAATGAAATCATTCTCTATTTTGTTATTGTCAAATGATCGTCTTCACTTTTAGTACTTTATTCTGTTATATTGATTTTCGCAGTAGTTTTTATTAGGAGTGCATTAAATTATTTCCTATAACTTTTTAGTTCTCGCCGAGAATTATACCCTTGTAGTGGTGATATATATTTATTATTATTAAATATTTATTTATTATATGAATATAAACTAATCTAATCTAATTTTATATATAATTAATTTTCATAACTTAATTAAATAATTTCAATAAACAAACATACAACAGACGACGATTTTATATATACGGAAACCGATGCCGGCCGATCGTCCGCCCCTATTGTTCTCGCAAGTACATACGAGCGCTGGCCGCCGTCTTGCGGGAGCGCAACACATTAGTTCATTAGCTCGACTCGCTACTATCGCATCGTATTGTTCCGCTATCCTCACGCCTACTAAATATCGCGCCACGGACAGTTATCTTGTGTGTCTCTGTTTCTATGTGCTATCGCTATACATAATCTAATTTCTCACTCCTTCTGTTCTATTTCACTTGACTATATTTCATAGTGCTGTGTGTAAGACTTTTGTCCTTAATAAAATATTTCTACCGTCATCTACAAAGTGTGTCTACTTATTTTATACTTCTCAATCTTTTACTACGTTCGCCAACTATAACCGGCGAACTCGCACACTCCCGCTATACCCTTAGTTGTTGATATGACTATTTTTAGCACACGATTGAAGTATCATTTCCTTATTTATTAGTAACTAATATCTCTCGAATATTGGTCACGCATCCTCCAGCGCTCCCCTAGTCAAGTGTGCTGGAAAAAACTTTACTTCAAATATAATCAAATCTTCTACCAATTATAATTTCCGAGATAATGGCTTTGCATTATTTGCAGTTACATGGACGTTTTTTTTTTTATTTTACGTTCACTCAAATGGTGTCATGCAGTCCTGAGTTAGCGTGAATACAAGTAAGACATTCTTTTTAGTGACAATTAACCAATAGTGGAATATAAGTTACGAATTGCAATTTACATATACCTACGAGTCATGCACATGTGCATTACATTGGAATATGTGGGTGGGTATAACATCTGAAGGCACGATTTGAAGTGTTTTTGTGTTTTATTGTAAATAGAAAGGTCATCATATGTTAAACTTCTTCTAGTCGCAGATGCCTGATGGTAGAGAATCCTTATCTGCATCCACAAGCAGAGAAGCTCTTATGAATGACTTTGCAGTTCTTGTCATAGTTAAATTTTGCTAAAAAAAATGTGTGACAGCCCCCACCCTACACATTTGTGACTATAGCAATAATATTGCATGGGAACATGTTATTATCGCTAAAGCTTGTGAAATTTAAAGTTGCATTGTTGTAATTTATGAATTTCTAAAATTCATATCTAAATAAAGATTGATAATTATCACAAACCACTGAACAATTTTGTTTACTGTTTATTAGGTACTATACTGTGTGCCCGATATATCGCAAAAAGATTCAGAAATCAGGGAAAATTTTCAGTGCAAACATGTATGTTTGAAAATTCCATATGATGGCACATAAATAACTTAGTAACAATGTTGAACAATCACATTTACTTGGTGTACTGCCATGCAACACGGTTTTTAATGGGATAAATATAATTAATCGTGTATAAAACTAATATAGTGTGAGTAGATTGACTACATAATTTCTGAGTTCGTAATTGGGGAGTACTTTATAGGACATCACGAACCACATGTGTTTGATCGGTAACAGAACCTACCCATGGGAGGGGTATTTTTAAATTTTAATTTTTCACACTTACGTTTCCTGATTATGATTTAATATATCTTGCGATGGACATGACCCATTACTTCCCTGCCTAAGAGGAAGTCATTGCACTAAACATAAAATAATAATATTTTAATAATTTTAAAAATAAAATAAAAAAATGAATAACTGTTATTCGAATTGGGCGTCCGGAAATTATGTTGATAAAATCTTCTCTGGACAAAATATATAAAAAATAAAAAAAAACCCAGTAACATACCAAAGTTTAATTAGGCTTGATGATCTACAAGCGCAAGCAGAATTATGGGACTGGATCTAGATTTAGTTTGAAATATTCAAATTGTGGATTTTACTTTCAAAATTTAAGCCAAGTTCTAGCCAAGTTTGACTTCACATTAATAGAATTTAGACAGTTATGTAATTTAGTCACGGACTAAAGCATATACTTTGTGAGGATAATATACCAAAAATAATGAAGTATATATGGATATCAATAGATATGTAACCTCATGGAGGAGATATATTATACAGAAAGGCTGTGCGCAGCCTTCTTTGAAGAAAAGTTTACCCAATTAAAAAATGCATGTAAAAATTACTAACTCCAGCGAAAGCAGCACCATTCCAACCAAGGCGTTCCTGGTCATTCTGAGGACGTTGTGTTGGTATTTTACGATCGTTGCGGGAAGTCAGTCTGGCTTTTGCACGCAGCGCCGCCCGTAGTGGAACGTTTGCCCTTGCTGCCTCCGCACGCCCATGTTGACAGAACTCGATCAATGCAACTCCCAAGGCTACAACCAACCCGCCCACTAGCACATAGAATATTCCTGCCACTTGGCTCAAAGTCATTTCCGTGATTGTAGACTCCTGTAATGAGAATATAACGTAATATTATTAATAATTTTTATTCACATTTCATTATTGGAACTTGAATAATCCACGATTTACGTGCATTATTAAAAATTCATCGAAAATTCGATCTTATTTTATATTCAAATTATAATAAACCAACAATTCGGTCATGCTTCGCTGCAATTCACGTTTATCAGTACGCAGAATTAATTAGATGTCTGAAGCATTCCAGAATTGTAAAGGGCATAAGCACAGAATGTCAGCGAGACCAAAGTGTCGGAAATTAGTGCACTGTGACAAAGCCTTCAGAACTTTAAGTTTGCGAGCGTCACTGAGCACTGGCGGAAGTGAAACTTTCATAACTTACTTGAAGGCCGGTCGCGTTGACAGCCACTAAGGAACTGTCACACAATGCATTCAGAGGTTCTTATATTCATAGATAAATATCGAGTTTTAATATCCAAGGATTATTTTTCTGTAATAAGCTTATTTTCTATATTGAAATCAGTTTTGCGAGTTTCGAAGTTCTAACCGATAGAAAGTATAAATAAGTATATAATTGACGGGCCTCGTGGCGCATCAGTAAAACTACCGGCTGGAGCAATGAGCTCGGAGGTTCGATTCCGAGCAACAAATATTTGTGACAAACATGAATATTTGTGTGGCGTCTGGGTGGGCATTATAAGTATGTATTTACAAAAGAAAAGTATATATGTATTAATATCAGTTATCTAGTATCCATAACACAAGCATTTAGTTGCTTAGCTTGGAACTAGAGGGCGCTGTGTGTATTGAATCCAAGATATTAATATTGTTGTAGTACCTCATCATTTTTCGTGCGGCAGGCAGTATTCCTGTTGTAGTTCATCCATTTGTGCCACAGTTTCACGATTGCATCCTCCTTGTTCAAATTCATAATCGCCAGGTTTACTGCCTCCCTGTGACGAAATAAACAATCATTACACATATTACAATTCTTTTGTTTGCAACATTTCACGCCCTTTTCTATTCAAAGATGTAAGCAGGCTTGTTAAGTTTAGCCTTGCTTCTTACATTTGAGCCAAAATAAAATTTGATTTTTGTTGTATTTTTAACCACTAGATAAGTGCAAACATTTACATATATTGCGGGGTGAGCAGAGTGATCAGCACTATGAGGCAGGATTATTACACGCCTCACTTGCTGCTTTGAGTTTCATAAATCTTGTCATACATTATCAATTTTAAAGAGTTATCATCATTTTAAAGACTCATTCAATTTGGTCATGAAAAGTGTGTAGTGGCCGTCTTCCACTTCTAATATTAGGTCGGGGAAAAAGTCTTTTCGCATAACGTAGGTATAAACTTATTATAAAATTTCTTTGACTGGACTATTTGTGTCTGGCTGGTTTTGGTAACATTAAAAAGGTTACATTATAAAGAAAAGAAAAAAATAAAAAAAAGTTGTTTCTCGCTATTTTTCATTTGTTTTTCTCTCCGTAAAAATGAGTGAATCTAATGAAGAAATTCGATACATTTTAAAATTTTATTATAAAAAAGGCAAAAATGCAACTCAAGCAGTGAAAAAAATTTGTGATGTTTATGGACCTGATGCAGTGTCAGTAAGAGTAGCACAAATTTGGTTGAAACGTTTTCAGTCCGGAAATTTTGATGTTAAAGATGCACCTCGCTCTGGTCGCCCTGTTACGAATAAAATGGACGCCATTTTTGAAAGAGTGGAGCAAGATCGGCATATTAGTAGTTACGATGTAGCTGAAGAACTGGGAATTGACCACAAAACAGTTTTGACCCATTTGAAGAAAGCTGGTTATACAAAAAAGCTCGATATTTGGGTGCCACACAAGCTCACTCAAAGAAACTTAATGAACCGTGTACTCATTTGCGATTCATTATTGAGACGTAATGAAACCGAGCCGTTTTTGAAGAGATTGATAACTGGCGATGAAAAGTGGATCACGTACGACAAGAACGTGCGAAAAAGGTCGTGGTCGAAAGTTGGCCAGGCTTCACAGACTGTGGCCAAACCTGGCCTAACACGAAATAAGGTGATGCTGTGTGTATGGTGGGATTGGAAGGGCATTGTTCATTATGAGCTTTTACCGTCCGGCAAAACCATCGATTCTGATCTTTACTGCCAGCAACTGATGAGATTAAAGGAAGCAGTCGAGAGAAAACGGCCGGAATTGATCAACAGGAAGGGTGTGGTCTTTTATCACGATAACGCTAGACCACACACATCTTTAGCCACTCAGCAAAAATTAAGAGAGTTCGACTGGGAGGTCCTAGTGCATCCACCATATAGCCCTGACCTTGCGCCTTCAGATTTTCACCTGTTTCGGTCTCTTCAGAATTCTTTAGGTTCTGTAAGGTTGACCTCAAGAGAGGACTGCCAAAACTATTTGTCCCGTTTTTTTGATCAGAAGTCCCAAAGTTTCTACAGTAACGGGATAATGTCTCTGCCCACAAAATGGCAGAAAGTTATTCAACAAAACGGTACATATATATTGTAAATAAATGTAAATAAACTTTGAAAAAAATGTCTTGACTTTTCATACAAAAATACGAAAATACTTTTCCCCCAACCTATTATATATCCATCCAATTTTGCATTGCATATCTGTTTAGTTAATCCTGCATCAATCATCCTTTCCAAACCGTCAAAGCAGCTCAGTAATAAGTAGTCATCGAAAATAAAGTTTGAATATGATCCATTTTCGAATCGCTGAACCTACTATACCTTCGCGTATTGATCTTGTGAAGTTACAGTTGAGTGAGCATTCTTTCGAGAATGCTTTTAAAGAGAATCCAACAGCAGATATAGATACTCTTTAGTGTACCTGAGAGGAGATCCTTTTGCCGTGACGATGGCGAAAGTTAAATGCTGATACTGACAGGTACGAGATCCAATACAATTAGCGTCACGAGTGTCAGTCATAGTATTGGCACCAACGATACGCTCTTTTAAAAATTTGGTTGTTGATCCTACATTGGCACCCTGAAAATATTAAAAAGAAAACAATGGTTTAAAGTTTAATTAATTATTATTTAATTTAGCGGATACATTGTTCATCTTTACAACCGACCGTCAAAATCGGTAACAATATAAGTATCATTTATATTGTTACCGATTTTGTCGGTCGGTTGTAAAGAGTAACATTGAGTTTAAATTTAGTAACTAACATTAAGTTAGTTACTAAATTTAAACGTCATATGTGATGATATTATTAAGGCCTAAATATTAAAGTAATAAAAAAAATAGTTTTTATAGCTTTCTGGTTTCAAAAAAAGGATTATCCAAGCCATATCGTTACTAACTCAAAGTAAAAATACGATAATAATAAATATATAAAGAAAATAATAAAGCAATAAACATGTAATTTTGCTGGAATATATGTAAAATTATATATTAAATTCTAGAATATATTTGTGAAACAAATTAAATTCAATAATATCATTTGCCAATAAAAACTAAATCCAATTGAACTTAATAAGTTTGTTTACGCATCCTCGGGTTTTAAATATCAACAGTTTTGTTTACCTTAATACAACTACCAGCATGCTGGCAGTATGAATAAATATTAAATTAAAAACAGTCACAATTTAAAAAAAAAAATCTCTTCAATTCGCTTCGGCAATATATCAGCGATTTATGTGTGTTACCTGCATTTTTTAAAAGTGCATGTAGTTCTTACTTCGGTATTTGCCAAGTTTGATGTATATGTGAGAGCTTGAGTTGGCTCCGCTATACGTTCGACTATAAGATAAGCCGCTAAATTCGCCGTATACGAACATACCAAGATGAGCGCAAAAAACCACCACACAGTACCAACAATCCTTCCCGACAGAGACCTAAAATTGACAACATTATCAAATATATGCGAAAAAAATTTAAAAAATTGATGAAGCAATTTAAGTTAACTTGATTTGTAGTCGATCGAAAGAAGTAGTCTGTTTATTAGGTAAAAGAAAGCCGTGATAAATTGCAGATAATATTACACGAGGCCAAAAGTAATTCTAACTATTGAGGTATAGATATCTTTGCCTATATCTTTCAATATTAAAAACGCGAAGATACAAAAAAAGAAGGCTTCTAAGTGTATCAAGTTGTCTCGCTAGTCTGGAGGTCGAGGTACGAAGCGGGGTGCGCTTCGTAATCAAGAAGAAGTGGTTTCCAATTCGGGCACACCATTTATGACTGATAACATCTGGGAATTCGTTCCTGAAGTAATGTGTGATAAATATTGACGACATATAAAATTATGCCCCGTTTATGACACAGTACCGCTACTTATTCCATTTGGGACGGGAAAATCGGTCACAGAATTTGGATAGAAAAAGAGAGAAAGATTTAATTAATTTTTCTTTGGAACATGAAATATATTTATGAGACCTTTTATCAGATAATAGTAGATAAATAAAAAAAATCGAATTCCATTTCTTAAAATCGTAGAAAATCAATTCGTGAATTTACACTTAATACAATGTAAATTTAATAATAATAATGTTATTCAAAAGCGTAGGAAGTAGCAATTAAGACTTATTACACATAAATAGAATTTGAGTTTGACTTTGGGATCTCTAAGCCGGTAGTCCAAATACTATGAAGTGGCTATGGAAATGATTGAATTTTGACGTGTTAATTAAATATAACATAGGTTATTTAAAAATTAGGACTTTTCAGGTTAATAGTTACCTTGGCACCACATCGCTGCCTTGTTGCATAAAAGATCCAAGCGAAAACCAGAACGAGTTCCAAAGACTGAACTCGTTGTGTAAAATTATCTGAAATAAAAAATCATCCATGTAAAAAATTTAGACAGTCATTAGTTTTATTGCTTTTTCTCCTAAATTAATTACCTCGCTAGTGCTGCTCATAGCCCTTTCTAAATGTGAGTCTGATATCGAAATAGATTTCCATTCGTGAGGAGAAAATCTTGAAACTAAGAAGAGTACGATGCTCACAGCAAAGAAACTGAACAACACGCAGAGCTGTAAATAAATATCACTCTTATAATATATTATACTCAACTTTTAAAAGTGGTAGAGCCACGCAGTTCGCTTCATGAATAGGGTCAGCTCGACCAGTGAAATACCACAACCTCTCAGAATATCGACATAAGTGGCTCATGTCGCGTTTTACTCGGTGAGAGAGGTGTCCGGAGGCCCAACCCATTCCTCCGCCACTCCTTTCCATCCCACTTCCGACCCCCCTTCCCATATCCCATTGTAAGAGGCAACGCAAATTTAACACTATCTAGAAATAGTTATAATATTGTGTCCAACATATTATTATTATTATATCTGTGTCCATATGGGTGGAGTTTGTTGCTCACCACCATGTGACAAGACTTCTCGTTTGCCCCCTATACCATAAAAAATGGAGTATTCGGTTTATAGTTTTAGGGTAAAACATCAGTTAAAACTAGTGGCACTTATTTATTTTTTTTATGGGATCGGATTGCAAGCGAGTAGGCGTGCCACCTGATTGTAAGCAACCAACGCCGCCCATGGACACCAGCAACACATATAGTGTTACTGTTGCGTTGCCGACCTTTAAGGGATAGGGGATAGGAAAGGATGGGGAAGGGGGTGGGCCTCCGGTTACCTCTCTCACCGAACGAAACGCGGCATGGGCCACTTTGCGTCGGTCTTCTGAGAGGTCGTGGTATTTCACCGGTCGAGCCGGCCCATTCATGCAGCGAACTGCTTGGCTCTACCATTGTTAGACTTATCCCGGTGTTACAGTGCTGCTATATACCAGTTTTTAATGTTTTAGTCCGCGTGCATCCATTAGGATTCGTAACCAAATGGTACTTATAAAAGAATCCGCATATTATCCCCTTCTAAGTATTAAGGTTTTCGCTCAAACATATGCCCAACAAAGTACCGACTTCGTAATGAGTACGATTAAAACTTGCACGTACTGCTAAGCTCGCTCTGTATGCTGTGCTATAGCAGTCTACATTTTTACTTTTTGCTAGTTGGTGAGATGTCGTGATATTAGAGAGTGATTAAATTGTTGAATATATAAGGAAACTAAGTACTTAAATTATAAGACCTGTAATATTTACAGTCGTGAATATTAAATTTATTACTATGTTAAATTTTTAATAAATGATAAAAAAGGTATACATTAAAATATTAATTTCTGAAAGAACCAAAATCTATAATTGATTCTTTAATTATTTAAACAAAAAAAAAACTTTACCTCTAAATCAAATATTATTAAATTATTTTATTACATAGTATAAAATAAAGTCGCTTTCCGCTGTCTGTCCCCTTATATGTTTATATCTTTGCAACTACGCAACGGATTTTGCTGCAATATTTTTATTTTTATTTTTTTTATCAATAATTCATTTATGATATAGTAAGGAAATAGTGATAAATTCTAAATTAAATTATTTATAGTTTTGATGCGGAACAAAGTTCGCCGGGTCAGCTAGTAAATCATAAAATTTAATTGATAATATTATTGATGTACGAATATAAAGGAAAAACAAAATCTTATCGATTTTACGCTCACATGGCAAGTACCTACTCACCCATATTTCTTTTGATAACGGCCGAAGGAAACCGAATGTGTCGGATAACTGTTTCGGGGTCCTTGTGTAGATGATAGGCGTGTCCACGCTGAGGAAAGGTTCACTGAAGTCCACTAATCGCTCCCGTTCCGATGTAATAGCCAGCAATGTCACCGCAATATCGGCTTCCTGTAATAAAAACGTTTTTGAAAAACGTGTCTGGAAAACTTCAAAAGACACTTTGTTATAACCCACCTTACAGCTCGTTAAGGATTTATTCTCATAAATTTTACGACTACGATATTCGTGTATGGCTTTTGAGAAACATAGAGACCGTACCCTCAATTATTAGAATGCTCTAATAGTTCGGACATGTAGAAAGAATAAATGATGCAAGATTGACTAAAAGCAGAAAGATGTAGGAGTCGAGGATGGCCACGATACATTTGTCATGACCAAATTGAACGAGTCCTCGAGGAATGAGACGAGCGTGTATGACAAGAATTATGAATGTCAATTAATTATGCAAGTACGATATTTACAGGGATGTCGTCTTTTTTGGTGCTGTATTCTCTCTGCCTATCCCGCAAGAGACGTATAAAGTTATGTACGAGTATGTATGTATGTTTATGCTATTTATGATATTAGTCGGTATAAATATTTTCCTCAATGTACGTTAAGCTTCACCCCATGATAAAGGAAACTAACCCAGCAAATATTTCATTAAACATTTAGACGAGCTATGAAATAATATGAAGCGAGAACACAGCTAAGTCATATAGAAGAGATTAGGGGAAAATCATGGTCGGGTATTAAATTTACCCTCAAATTTACTCTTTGAGTGGAGCAATTGTCTTTGAAATAAGTCATGTAAGGATGGACTTTGAAATTGTTATTATATTTAATATCAGTTGATTAAGATCAACTGATATTAAATATACGTAGTTACATCTATTCAGGTTTTGAGTGTCTACATATAAAAACAGGTATTAAGCTAATTGAAGTGGGTTAAAATTGTAGATATAATTATTAAAATGGTTTAGAGACTTTTATATTTTGTATTAAAACCAATAAATAACAAAACAAAGCAGTGAAAATAAAAAAATATTATTGAAATGATATCGTTCATTTTTTTTTCTCAAAAGAAGCAATAGAGCAGGAGGGCATATCTATAAGTGAGTCTCCTGCTGGTAAGTGACCAGCTCCACCCATAGACATCGCCAACACTGGGAGGGCCACAGTTCCGTTGGCGGCTTTTATTATGGAATACGGGAGGAAGAGATAGGCAGAAGTAAAGGATGAGGATGGATACCTCTCTCACTGAATAAAATGCGCATCGCGTCGTAGTATTTCGTCACTCGAGCCGGCCTATTTAAGCACTGAACATATATTATACGTGCTATAAAATTATCTAACGTAGATATTTCCGCACGAAAGCACTCTCGGTTCCAATGCACAGAATATCCCGTTAGCTTCCCGATTCGTTACTGCTGTTAACTGCTGCAGAAAATAAAAACAAAAAACATCGCACTGTACACATACACCGGGCTAAAAACTTGTTTGGATAAATGTGCAACGCTAAAAGTTGTACACATTTTTCGAAAGCGCTCATCTATTTTTAATCCTTTACATCGGGCATAGAAAAACACATTCGAAAAACTATACATACCAACTAATATACCACCTGTGTTTATATACGATACTAGCTTTTTCGCCTCGCGTTTTTACTGACGTACAAACAAATTGGCGATGACTATTACTCTGCGTGAATGAAGCTTTCTAATGGTGAAAGAAGATTTGAAAACGGTCCAGTAGTTTTTGAGTTTATTCGTTACATACAAAATTATAAAAATACAAATCTCTCATCTTTATAATATTAGTATGGATATAGACAAATAATATTTCTTATTATATCTAAAACTTGTCTATTATTTATAAACTATTTGATTGAAACACTATTCTTTAACTTCGCTCAAACAGAACTAAAATATTGTCATCCCATTGGTCTAGTGTTTAAGTACCCTATTCAAATCCGAGTGGCACTCCACTGGTTGATTTCTAATAACTTCATATTCATAACAAACATGTGAAGTTACTCAGAAACAAAAAAAAAAACTTTTGTGTCGGAAATCGTGCCTCATGTATGGCAATAATATATAAATATTGCCAGACTACAAAAAAAAAACACGACCACAATATCCTCCATATATTATTTACCACGTTGGCTGTAACGTGTATACGCTGCCGGCTACTGTCGTAAAGTTTGTGACTTACATTGCCTTATTAAATTAAGGCTGTATATATGTCATAATACCTCTATTAGGCCAGACATCAACGGCCCCCCGTGTTTTATCGTGGCAGTTAATATGATTTGGTGTTCATGATGATTTCGTACACGAAACATCGCAATAGTGAAATATACAATAATGAACAAACATCCAAAAGCTATAGAACACCCAGGTTCGAATCCAGGTATTTTCCCTACTAATACTGTTGTGTCCTGTTGTTTACCTATTCTATATAACGTATAATTTAATCAATGCGCCATGTTCGAACATTAATTACCGAGTGCAAACAATTAGTAATGAATTACCTATTATGCTTTCTATTTTCTCTTATCGTTCTATATCAGTAATGGATTCTACGGAAATTAATTGACACCAGAAATAGAGCCCAGCAGTTCGCTGCATGAATGGGCCGGCTCGACGATTAGGTTAGGTTAGGTCGACTTAAAGTGGCTCATGCCGCGTTTCGTTCGGTGAGAGAGGTTCCCGGAGGCCCACCCCCCTTTTCTCATCCTTTCCTTTCCCCTATCCCTTAAAGGTCGGCAACGCAATAGTAACACTATATGTGTTGCTGGTGTCCATTGGTGGCGTTGGTTGCTTACCACCAGGTGACACGCCTGCTAGTGTGCCTTCCTATCCCATAAAAAAAGACAATGTGTTATAGTTAGCATGATATATGTATGATTAAATTTATGGGAGAAGCCGGCAAACAAGTTATATGGTGACCCACCATATACCGTCTCGCTTTGTTGTGCACACCAAGTTTTTCTAAGGCTAATTTGGCCTTGCCCTTCAAATGGCCGCAAAACTGGACGTCACTCTACATGTCTACACCAAGAATTCCAATATTGGCTGTGGCTGGTAGATGTTTTAGAATGGTTAAACGCCTGTCTTTATAGGGTTAAATTGGACTAGGTTTAGTCGGCCCCAGTCCGAAAATTGCCTAAACAGAGTTTCGATTTCAGACACAAGTTTACTCCTGTACTCATGAACGGATTCCTGAAAAATACACGTGTGGCCGGTATCGGCAGGTCATCCGCATAACTTTAACAGACAAGAAACAGCGTAGGTGATGGCACAAACCCGGTCGAAGGCCTTCGATATGGTCAACCTAACGGCCAGCGGCTCCCCTTTACTCTCAACCGCCTTCGCCTATCAATAAATTAAGTGTGGCGAAATTTTGCGTCCCAAATAGAGTAGGTGGTGGACCCTATTGCCTAAAAACGACCACAATGTTGTCAGTCATCGATATTTATCATACATAAGTTCCAAATAGTATGAAAAGAAGTCGTTGGTGTATCTCGATATTCGATCCAACTACTACTTGATAAGCCTAGTAGCCGAGTAGTCTGGTATACTCCACTCCCAGACCATCTAAATGAGAAAATTGTATGTTTTGATGAAAAGTATGAAAACTCAACATATAAATATTATATTTGTGAGACTTACCTTTCGTATAATATCACCCACTACTCCAGCATAAATATCTGGTGTGGCATCCTTTACGTATTTTCCTTCTTTTGACAACTTTATCTGGTCTGAAAATAATAAATCTAATAAATCATCATGATAAAGTAACAGTCTTATATAAATATAATACAAAATTACGCTGTTACATGTCTGAATGCGAAGATGCCAATATTTCGCCAAGAATATTTTCATCTTTTTTCTAGTACTAGATATTATTTATATATAGTTATAGGTAAATCGGTTGCAATTTGTATAGTTTTATTTAATTTGCGGTAAGTTTATACTATATTATATTATTATTGCCAGTCGAAAAAATGTACATAATTTGTAATACTTAAATACCTATATATAAATTTATACACAGGAGTTTCAAATCACGTATTAATTAGCACTAATATAAAACTAAATTACTTTATTATATCAAATTTGTAGATATTAAATCGATTACCGGATTCTATCAGATAGTGCGTTAAGACATGAATGCTGTCTAGTACTGAAACATATTATAAGTCATATAGTCATATTATGTAAGTCAGTGTGATATTTTGGTGAGATTGAGGGTAAACAAGTTAGCGAGTTACTTAATGGTAAGCAACAACCGCCACCATGGACACCTGATAGATAGTGTTATAATTACGTTGCCGGATTTTAAGTTATAGTAGGGAAAAACCAAACTTTAAGTTATAGTAGGGAAACTCGGGATAAACCAATTTACATTTATGTTTAGAGGTATTTCACCGGTCAAGCCCACCCATACACGCAATGAACTGCGTGACTCTACAACTGTTCAGTTATACTAATTAACAGTGGTAGAGTCAAGCTGTTCGCTGCATGAATGGGCCGGCTCGACCGGTGAAATACCACGACCTCTCAGAAGACCGACGTAAAGTGGCTCATGCCGCATTTCGTTCGGTGAGAGAGGTACCCGGAGGCCCACCCCCCTTCCCCATCCTTTTCTATCCCCTATCCCTTAAAGGTCGGCAACGCAACAGTAACACTAAATGTGTTGCTGGTGTCCATGGGCGGCGTTGGTTGCTTACCATCAGGTGACACGCCAGCTCGTTTGCCCTCCTGTTCCATAAAAAAAAAAACTATAATATAATAATAATATCTTGAACACAATACACACAGCGCCCTCTAGTTCCAATCTAAGCAACTAAATGCTTGTGTTATGGAAACTATATAACGGATATTAATACATATATACTTTTGTTATGTAAATACATACTTATTATACATAGGAAAATACCCAGACGCCACACAAATATTCATGTTTGTCACAAATATTTGTGCTCGGGTGGGAATCGTACCCCCGACTTCATTGCTGCAGCCGGTAGTTTTACCAATGCGCCACGAGGCCCGTCAATAATAAGTATATATAAGATAGTATGATAGTAAATAATATAATAATTGGATAATATTTATAACAATTTATAGCTACTAACATTTAATTCCCATTTTTTTCGATATCATATCAACAAAATCCTTGTAGAATCCAAAGAACTCCACTTGTTGTCCATACTCTGTCTGTTTTTGCATCAAATATGGTTCTTGAATAACTGCCGTCATTACGTAGGTCCTGTTAGTTTCATATACGGCAGGAGGACGAAGCTGAGTAAACCGCGTTGACATCATCTGGAGTCCCTGAGTGTCACTCCAAGTGGCAACCTTTGACCAAATTGAATTATTGTCTTTGTTCATTACTGAATTCTATGTAATACGGGTATCGTAGCAACGTTAGCGTTAATTTGACTATTTTTAAGTGACTTGACAACTCTCACGTCAAAAGGATTACAGATACATTTTTGACCCGTTACGCAAAAAAGAGGTTATGTTAGTATCTGTATGTAATATGTAAATTTATATTGCATAAACTCTTATAATTCTTTAAGAATTTCGCTGGGTATAAAAAGTACGTAAATTAATAGTATGTAAATTTATATATTTACACGAATTCTCAGAGGTATAAAAGCGCGAATTTGAGTGCTGAATAGTTTGAAAAAAAAAACATGACAGAATAAAATAGGTAAAAATATGTAAAATTAATCAAAACAAAATTCTGACATTAACTTCAACACAAATCAAATGTATATTACATAAAACATCGAGGCTGAAACAAATTTTGAAAGTTTCAAGTGCGAACTGAAAGAATGATCTGAAAAGTTTTGTTCACGTTGATTTATGGACACCGGAAAATCATTAGTGAGTTTTCGGAATGGAAATAAAGTTAAAATTATCCATCGTCAAAAGGTTACCCGGCTAATAGATGTGAAAACTTTAAGATGAATTCAATAACGCCTATTTTATAGCTCTACCTGGAGGATGACCGTTTTCATAATTACCATTTTCTTAATTTGTATGTTTACAACCTGTAAATCATTAATCAGTCATAATTCTGTGACGTGTAAAATATGGAATTGCCATAATTTGATACATTTTTAAATTTGTTAATACTGTTATCTATTTAAGATATACAAAAATATAAAACTTGGATGTACTAATTTTTTTGTAATTTTATGTTTTTAAGCTATTCCAACCGATAATCAATTTTATTTTAGAACTAATCTTAGGATTTTTAAATGCATATTTAAATGATACATCTCCTTATAGTTTGAGAGAATGGAAATTTGAAAAAAAAAACTAACTTATAACATGTAGAAAACCAGCTATTTGAAAAGCAAGAGGATATTTTTTATGTTATATAGCTTGTATATATTACCTTAACCATAGCATTCTGTACTGTCATTTCTACCACCTGTAGCGTGAAATTATGTCTGTGACCTTCCTCATTGAATGAAATGTTACCGGTCAATCCTTGAATATCCGTCTAAAAACAATATTCGTAATGTTATTTTTGGCTCACAATTTTCTGTAATTTGAATTTATTATAATAAAATGACTAAGCAGTTTATTTAGAATTTATTATATATTTATTTCCCGACGTTTCGAACTCTTTACAGAGATGACCATGATCCCTGTAAAGAGTTCGAAACGTCGGGAAATAAATAGAAAATAAGTTCTAAATAAACGCGATATAATACATAAAAAGTTATTTCAATGTTATGAACGTGATTCGCGAAAATCTAATAAATAAATATATATGTGCCAAATATTAACTTGTTACACGGAAATACAGATAAGTCTTAAAACATAAACTAATCCAATTTTAAGGATTATCGATGAAATTATTTTTTTTATATAGCTAACTATAAATACCTTTTTTATCAATCTAGAGATTTTGTCGCCATGCTCAAATGGAACAACCCAGCTCTTTCCAGGATTGCAATCTATAACTTTAGTAGAATTCGCTTGTCCTGCAGCACGTCTGAGGGCGCTCCTGAAGGCATCCGGTTTTTTCCTCCACAGCCTTCCGAGTGCATCCATGAGCACTTGAACTCCGTCATACATCAAAGCAGTCTCTGCCTATAATTTTATTAGCATTGATAGAAATTTTTACTTTACTAATTTAACTAATTGTAAATACATTTAATATATGTAAATGTATAAAGAACCAAACAGCATAGAAGAAAATACATTTCCAATTGTATTTTAATACAATAATTTAAGAAGCTCTTACACTCGTTGAATCATCTAAATTGATTTGAAAAAAAAGAACAGAACTCTATATTTTAAAACTGGTCTAGTGGTCGAGCACACGGTTTCTCAATGGTTCGAATCCTGACACTGGTTCACACCAATGACTTTTCGAAATTGTTTTCGGAAAGTTATGTGTGATAAATACCGATGACTAAAAACATTGTGCCCGGTATGGCAATAGGTTCGCCGCCTATTACATTTGGGACGTAAACATAACGGCGAGACGAGGCTTTGCTAAGCCTCGTCTCGCCGCTGCCTACACCTTCGGGTAACAATGGCGTGAAGTTATGTTATGTGTTACTTTATTAATACTGTATTAATAAACCATATCATTTGTTCTAATGAGAGATAAAGGTGTGCATTAATTCTTCAATAGATACATAATAACGCACGTTGAATGTCTCGAATAGCCTAAAATAATAATTATTGATTTACTCATAGATATAAGAATCGGCAATAGTCACCAAAACAACGAGACCAAAAATGGGTTGTTGATGTGTGAGTGACTTATCAATGTGTGCGTAAAAAGCGCTTCAAGGTGTCAACTTTTACATAGTTAATGTTCATGTGCTGAAATGTAAATATCCTGAAAATCTAATATACGTGGTTGCGCTGTCAGTGATGAATATTAGTACATTTTTCCTGATATGTGCCATCTATTATAGTCTATGCTAAATCTATGGATTTACTGTACACAATACAACAATAATTAAATAAGGCCATTTGTTATCTCGATAGTCAGGAGTTGGAGTACCACCGAATCAAGAAGTAGAAGAATCAAATCCGGTATTTGTACAATTCTAGAAATCTTTTTTGGAAGTTACTAGTTTCTAGTTCCATCCATATATTGTAAAAACTCAGCGAGTTGAGGCTCCATAGATGATGCCTAAAACTTTGCGTAGGAAAAAGTGTGAATTTACAAAAAATTTCCCTAGTCGTAATATTATTAGTCCGGCCTCACAGAATGGACCAAATTAAATTATCAATCATAAAAAGAAATTAATTGCTTTCAATTTCTAACACAGGTATCGATTATATACCTAATTTACAAAAATGTATAACTATACATTATAGGAATTTTAAGTGAGATGGCCTATTAAAATTGACCTGGCTATTGACTTATCATTACATGGTCAAACCAAATCGTTTTCCACTGTCTGTCCCCTTATATGCTTAGATCTTTGAAACTAAGCAACGGATGATATGATACGGAACAAAGTCTGTCGTGTCAGCTGGTAAAATATAAATTTTATTAAAATTAAAAATCAATTCATCTGTCTTTTAAATAAACTAAACACGATGTGTTAGAAATTCATTAAAAGGACATGAAAAATTATAATTACATACAGACAAAAACGAAACTTCACACGCCTTTTTCTACCCGAAGGTGTAGGCAGCGGCTGTTAAGCCTTGACTCGCCGATTTGTTTACGTTCCAAATGGAATAGGTGGCTAACCTATTGCCATACACCGGGCACAAAGTTTTCAATAATCAATATCTATTACACATTCATAGGTGTGAGCCCGGATTCGATCCCATGAATTGTTAATTCAAAAGCAGAGTGCTCGACCACTGGACCATAGGGGCTTTTGATGCTAAATGATAATTAGTGTCCTAAATATTATGACAGTGACGATTATGACTTAACTCATCCATTTTTATAGGTATGGACACACCAACTCTATTTATGTCTGTGTATGGTTTTGATAAAAAAAACTACCAAAAAGAGATTCATATCAATGAGTATTCGAAAAAAGCTACTCATCCAGAAGATCTCCGATTTCTTTTGCGTTGTGAAAAAATAATTAACTTTAAATCTATTAAAAGTGCAGCGATAGCATTTGGTATTCCGTAGTATATTATTATTTTATGGGATAGAAGGGCAAACGAGCAAGCGTGTCACCAGCAACACATATAGTGTTACAGTTGTGTTGCCGATCTTTAAGGATAGGGCCTCCGGGTACCTCTCTCACCGAACAAAACGCGGCACGAGCCACTTTAATTCGATCTTCTGAGAGGTCGTGGTATTTCATCGGACGAGCCAGCCCATTCATGCAGCGAACTGCTTGGCTTTACCACTGTTAAATTATTAGGTAGCAAACAGTAATAGGGCTTCAAATTTTGTTTCCAACTTTAGTAACATGGATTTGGAATCCGTAGACCTCAATGTTGTTAATATTCGGTCGAATTTGAAATGGTCCATGTAACTCAGAGAATTCTTAAGAAATTGAAAAGTGTTAAACTTCGCAAAAGTAACGAATACCCGCAGAGTTCTGTTAGAGAGTGAAAAAGAAAGGTAATCGGAATCAGTGGATAAAAAAAGTGCAGTGTTATACTAAACATTGATTGTCAATATAAAATCTGATAAAACTTTTATAACTAACTCATAAATAAAGATAATTATAATCATCACTCTCCTGACTCAATCTCACACCAGATAGAGCTGACACGATATATCATCCTTTTAAATTTTCTGCTGTAGCTACTTTTACACCCATCTTACTCATATTTCTAACATCCATATTTTATCTCATCACTCTCACTTACTCTCCTGGTAATATGACTTTCTTCATCATATTCACTTTATCGTACCAAGCTAATCTACCACGTCCTATTTTTTTCTGTGATACTGCTTTTGTGAATCCTCTTATTACTCATTTCAAATATCAAACAAAAAGCTTAAAGCTGAAGCAATATATATAACGAAAATGTTTTCGAACCTTTTCATAGATAATGTTAGATATTATTTAAACATATACATATATTTTAATTTCATGAAATCACAGTACACGTAATTGTAGAACAACAAAGCATTTGTTGTTGGGTTATAAAAGCACTTACGGATATCGTCCCCTTGAATCCGGGTTCCATTCGCCGCAATCCATCCATGAAATCGCGCACAATCTTGCGCGAATGGTCTACAATACGGAACCCGGTTATGTTGAGTGCACCATATTCTGTTACTTCGTTCTCCCAATGATCATCCATAACCTAATAATAAGATATTTTAATTTGTGTTTTAATATAATTAATAACAATATCTGAGAATTGTTAATATGGAATGCTGAATATCTTTGATGATTGGTATTAATGATCTTAACTGATTGATTTAAAATTAGGTTTATTATATTATGTAATAGATATAAGTTTGTGGATTGGCATGGCATGGACATGTTATGAGAAAAGAAGAAATGGATGAAGGAAGGAAGGTGAGGAGAATGAATGTGGTTGAACATATTGGTTGACGACGGCTGAAAAATACATTGATGGACTTTATAAATGTTGATAAGAATATAAAAGGAGACAGAGTAGAGATGACGAGTGATAGACGAGAATGGAAAAGGATGACATGTTGTGCTAGCCCCTCTTAGAGTGGGTTAGGGGCAGGCAAGTGAGGAAAATATATTGACATATAAACTTCTTTCAAGATACTTCTATCAATGTACTCACCAAACCGCTGAGCATATAATGATAAGTTCTGCGTCCCAATTGTATTTTGCGAACGTGTTCCACTAATATATTTTTAGCGTTTTTAGCATTGCAATCTAGAACTATACGTTTATATCCCCAACGGTCGTATTGCTCTAAGTTCAACAAGAACTCTATAGCATCAGACGCGTTATTGATCCGTTTCACCAACGAAATTTTGAATGATGTATGACCCGGTTGCATTGTTTGATATAGTTGCTGCAATCTTAACAAACCTGTGAATAAAATTAGAAAATATAGTTTTTTTTTAATTATAATATTCAAATAACTTTTAATGGTCTGATGGTTGAGCAACCGGTTCTGAAAAAATCGTGAATAAATATCGACCGATAATGTCATGCTTGATATATAGAAATAGGTTCCGCCATCTAATTCACTTGAAACGCACAAATTGGGCAGGTTACGGCTCCTTAAACCTCTTTAAGTTATAAAATACTAATTGTTTAGTAAATACATGGAACAACCTTAACTTGCAAAGAGAATAAGAGCTTTTTTTTTAATCCATTCCAAAGCTGAGAGTAACGTAGCAACCGGAAGTACTGTAATTACAAACTTCTTGATGGGGACCCGGCAGCAGCTTCATTGTTAAGTTTTCGAAGTGATTGTTTTGAACTATGCAGTCGTTGAAAAGTCTCTTTTATGAGGTGTGTTGATAGTAAAGGCCTTGTATTTGTGCTATAGTTGTGGTTTTGTATGACATTTTCTCCTCAGCCATTCCTTATAATAAATATAATGTTGGATATTTCGTAATCTGTTTTTTTTTTATGATAAAGTTAGGCCAATGGACATCTGCAACACCACGGAGGAATTACAGTTGCTTTGCTGGCATTGATAAAATATGGAAGGGCTAGGCAAAAAAAGTGGAAGCCTCCGGTGGTCCTTTAAATATTTCTGTCATAGAATGTGACATGTACCTCTTTATGACGAATTGTTGCTGGTCGTGGTATTCTATTAATCTTGTCGACCCATTCATGCAGTAAAGTGCGTTTCTCTACAACTGTTAAAATATTTCTCAGTTTCAATAATATTAAATTGCATTAGAGAAATCATAATAACATTGATATGATTTATTCCCATTGTAAATCTACACTTGCTCTCAGTTTTACGACTTAATTTGATTCATTAGCACATCAAATACTTCAAAATTTATTACGTGTAACCATAATTTAATGTTACTGCATGAAAAGCTATTATAATACAATGTAGTAAGATTTATTTTGTCTTTAACGAAATTATATGTCGCCACCGAACTTTATATAGACTACCATCAAGATAAGACTTACTAGCTATAAAATACTGAAATGGTTTCCTCATTTAAAGACACGTTACAATTACAAATTATGAAAATAAATAATATATTATTAAATTTACGTATTTATTTACGTCTCGGTGGTTCAGTAGTCGAGCGCCCCGCTTCTGAATTAAGAAGAAGCGGGGTCGAATCTTGGTTCATACCAATGACATTTCCAAAGTCCTTTAGAAAGTTATGTGTGATAAATATCGATGACTAAACACTTTGTGCCCGGTAAGGAAATAGGTTCGCCACTTATTCCATTTGGGACGTAAACTTAACGGCGAATCAAGGCTTAACAGCCACTTCCTACACTTTCAAGTAGAAAAAGGCGTGAAGTTATGTTGAAAATTTACTGTAACAATTTTAAATGAAAAATAACATAACATGAAAATTTATTGTTTTGCTGTAAATTACAAAATTTTATTTTTAAAAAAGACTGACTGTGATCAGTCTCTTTAACAGAGTTATTATGCGACCGAGTCACTTTGAATAAAGTATAGTATATTATAGGCTTGATACGGGGATACGAGTCATCATTTTTTCATAACTTCCCAAATTTCATTTGTATCAGCCAGGATTCAAATTAGGAACCTCTGAAGCGCATTTGAAAATTTGGAATGCTTTACTACCAGGTGATCAAGACTTATGATAAGAGTAAATCTCTATTATGTTTAATCCTTTTGTCGTGTCTAAGGAACTCTTAGGAGATAGAGTACACTACTCTCTAAAAAGGAGCACACTTAAACATTAATTTTACCTCCAAAGTATGACTCTTCGGTCGATAAAATGATTGTATTCGAAGATCTGTAAAGACTATTGTTGACCAATATTATTGTTTGAATATAAACATTAACAAAATTATTAAGTTCCATATCAATTTACTAATAATAACACTTTGAGAAACATCATTATGCATAAGCTTAATAATTCAACGCAAGTGATGTTTTTTTAATGGAATAGGAGGGCAAACGAGCAGGCGTGTCACCTGATGGTAAGCAACCAACGCCGCCCATGGACACCAGCAACACATATAGTGTTACTGTTGCGTTGCCGACATTTAAGGGATAGGGGATAGGAAAGGATGGGGAAGGGGGGTGGGCCTCCGGGTACCTCTCTCACCAAACGGAACGCGGCATGAGCCACTTTACGTCGATCTTCTGAGAGGTCGTGGTATTTCACCGGTCGAGCCGGCCCATTCATGCAGCGAACACCTTAAAGTATTACTAGATAAGTCCTGTTATCAGTTAAATAACAAAATCACCCATTCCGCTATTGTAAAACTCATCTAGAACCACAAACTTTTATTATTCTGTGTCCCATTTTGTGCCCACTATCTCTTCACCAATTTTACACGATATCTTTTTTTTTGTTTCTCTTTATATTCCAATATCCTCGCTTATGGGTTACCAATTGTATTAAAATAGATAAGGTTTTGTCTCGCAACTAAATTGTTGTAAGGGAAACGAGCAGACGAGTATCGAGTTTTGTTTTTTTTTCTTGACCAAATATACAATCAAAGTATAAAATGTAAAGTATGTTTCACAACTTCACGCTTTATTCTATCCTAAGTAGGCAGTGACTGTTAATCCTCGACTCGGCGTTATGTTTACGTCCCAAATGGAATAGCTGGTGTACCTATTGCCATACCGGGCACAAAGTTTTCAGTCATCGTTATTTATCACACATTACTATTGAAAATAATTTGGATTTGTACACAGGAGAATTCTCGACTCGCTGGAAATACATATACGTTGACGTAATTCTTAATGAGCCGTATGGAATTAGAGGTGGAAGCTATTGCCACAAACCGGGCACAATATTATCAGAAAGATATCAACACCTAGCTTCCGGAATATTTTCCGGAAAGTTGAAACACCTCGCTTTCAATCTCCAGATCACCGTATTAATACTATATTTTTAATATAACTAACTAACTATTTATTCTAATGGACTTTAAACTATTGCTATTGCTGATGACACAAGCAAATATATATCTTTAATTTATTTAATAAATACATTATCATTGGGAACCAAAGGTCCCAGTATTGGTACCTATCAAAAAAGCTTCTCAAGGAGGCGACGCTTTGGAATTCAATTTATTCAATATTGCCACGAGGAGACGTGAAGATAGCCATCTAAAAGTGAAGTGAAGGAATACTCGTTCGTAACCTATTTTTATTTATAGAAACGTTTTTATTTTTTTACAATTTCTATTCAACTTCAGAGTCTTTTTTATTTATTTTTCTCCTCACTGCACCACATAGAGATGATGCAGACATATGATTTTTACATACATAACTACACGCCAAATTCCTTGCGGGGTAGGCAGAGAGAACAGGACGCCATAAGGCATGATTCTTACTGGCCTCACTCGCTTCTTTGACATCCATAACTCTTTTCATGCACGCGTGTTGATTTTTGAGGCTCCTAACATCAACTCCATATGCTAGTGCATATGCTAGTAATAGAAATAGATTATAATTTAACTTAACCTGTCAAATGTTCTGTCACAGCTATATGCATATCTGCTATACCGTAACATAGGTGCATAGATCTGCGACAAAATGTTCTCTAAAAGTATTAGAGAGGTGCATAAATCTGCGAAAAAATGTTTGAAGGGTTGTTCGATTTTAAACGATGAAATACCACAACGACGATAACGACAAAGAGTAGCTCATGTCGTGTTTTGTTCGGTGCGAGAAGTATCTGGAGGCAAACTCCTTTTCTCCCTCCCATCCCATTCAAATGTACATCTTATCACAACGGCTTACAACTTACACTGTAGGTGACCGCTTAATGCAATGGCTACCTTTTAAATGTTAATAAAGTATTCCCCATTTTTCTTTACGCAGCAGACACGAGGACAGCGCGAGAACTGGAAAAGGAAAAGACAAACGCTCTGGAGATGTGTTGCAGGAGGAAGATGCTGAGAATATTGTGGACAGAAATCCGATCCAGCGTGTTCATACTCCAGGAACTCGGCATCACGCAGTGTATATCGGCAGTCTAGAGCGTCTAGTCATACAGGCAACAGTGGAAGGAACCAGATCACGAGGCAGGTCAGCAATGTGTAGGACTGATCAAATAAAATATGCAGTGGGAAACCGCATATCTGATTGCATCAGACAGTCTACCATCAGAGACGATTGGAAGGAGGTCGTAAAAATAGCTTTGTCTGCATTTGATATCAATGCAACGAAGTCACCGTCACCACGGCCGCTCTGCCAAGAGTGACACGACACAGTAGAAGAGAAAAATATTATATGCTACACAAAAGGATTTCTTAATTTAATTATCTATTTTAGGAATAAATTTGTATTATTACAAATGAACACAAATATAAAATATTCAGTGATAGCAAATTTCCCGCGCACGGAGATTTTGTTTTGCCACAATGTACTTAAATTAGCTGACCTACTGACGTATAAGGTTTTGTCCGCTCTCATATTTGTATCATGGTAATGACGTACTTCCGCTTTCTTATTTAGAAAAGAAAAAGATGTTTTCTTAAGAAAACCATTTTTTTATCAATAGAAAACAATAATACTTACAACAATATTTCCGCTTTTCTCTTGAGGAAAAATCTTGTCATGAGCGTCAAATTTTTACAAAAAAAGCTGAGTACATATATTTAAGAATAATGGACAGACAATAGTCACCCAAACAAAGAGACCAAAAATGGGTTGTTGATGTATGAGTAACTTATCACTGTGTGCGTAAAAAGTTCCTCCAAGTGTTAACTTTTACATAATTAAACATTGTATTACATAATTTAACATGCACAATGCATGTGTAAATTATAAACATCCTGAGAATCGCTTACTCGCGGTCGCGTTGCCAGTGATCATTTTTACTAACATTTGCCGTCTACTACAGTCGATGCTAAATCTATGGCTGAGATAATGTGTCAAGTTATGGTAAAGCAATCTTTAGAAAACGTAAAATATGTACCTAATTATGATTGGCTGTTTCAATAATTCTAGAGCAAAAAAGTTTTCACATTAGAATTTGCATTAGTTTTGGAACTACAAAGTTAATTTGATGCTATTAAAGTTATTCTGGGTATAATATTCGTGAATGAGGATCGATGGTGGAGCGAGCAGTAATATAAATTCTGTTATAATTTCATCAACAACTTTGTGATTCAGTTATGAAAGATATCAAAAGACAAAGGAATAGGTCGTTGGGTGGCGCACTCCTGAGTTTGTTACACGTTCAAAAGTCAACTTAATAACTTAAAAGTCTTCAATTAAATATTAAATTTCGGAGCCTATAACGTTTGTTTTCGCTTATTTATCCCAAGGTTTCACTAAGTTAACGAATTAATGTGAAGAAAATGTATAATATATGCTTTGAAAATGGTAAATATATTGCATAAAATGACCATCGAGTGTTCGATCATTTAACAGTGGTAGAACCACGCAGCAGCTTGCTGCATGAATAGGCCGGCTCGTCCGGTGAAATACCGAAAATTTAATTCCCTTTGGGACGTAAACATAACGGCGAGACGAGGCTTAACAGCCGCTGCCTAGACTTTCGGGTAACAAAAGGCGTGAAGTTGTTTGAAAAAAAAAACATCTCAGAATACTGGTGTTTAAGTGGCACATTTCACGTTTCGATCGGTAATAGTAGTATAGGTCGGCCGACAGATTCACTTATTCCCCGTTTTTTTCCATTCCACTCTCTTAAAGGCTCCCAACGCACTAAATGCGTGGCAGCTTCCCACTAGGGCTTGTTTCCCCCAACCCCATATTTTATTTCAGAAATATATAAATAATATTAACGTCATAATATTATTTAGATAACATTACCAGGATCTATTCATAACATTGTTGAAAACAATATCTGTAAATATAGTCTAAAAACAAATTTATATATTTGTTGTTTGTTAGTTCACGATTTGATAAGCGAAAGCGTAGGGAGCTAGAATTTTGACGATCAGCTTCCAATTATTTGGCCCCATGGAATACGATACAGGCCATACAGGGATCACAATTTTGTGAGTCATAATTTTTCGACGATCGATAACTCTAAAGCACATACACAGCACAAAGCAAAAAGTCGTTTATCATACATACGAGAATTAAACCTAAAACCTTAAACCTAATACACTAAAATCTAAACCTAAAACTTGTCTAACCAAAAAAATACTTTTAAAAAAAAGTTATACCGACTTCTAAAAACGTAAACCACAAAATCTTTAAGTAAATAAAACAGTACCTTCATAACTAAAAAGAGATAAATAACTAAACTTACTAATTTGTGTACTTAATACAATAAACGTAATACTTTTAGTAATCTTTAACTATTAAAATATTTACAATTGCCACTTATTTTTGGAATCGGTGCCAGCTTTGTTAAAAGACCCTGTTGTATTGCACCGACTTCAATAATGAGATCTCAATAAAAAATATATACAATTGTCATCTATCTATCATCTGAAGTAGGTGCTGGTTAAAAGTTACCCCGTATTCTATTTTGCCGCGTGACTTTATCGGCCGCGCATATCCTACAACACAATAGACTACGTTATTGAGGCTGGTATCGACTCCAAAAATAAAAAATATTCAATATACAGTGTTTATTGAATCTTTTTTTTTAGAATTATTGGCCACGACCTACAATCGTTATGGAACCTCAAAAATATGGTTTTAAGAATTTTTTGTGTTTGTCTATATGTTTGTTACGGATAGACTCTTATAGTACTGCATGCTTTTTCGTCCAATTTTGCATAAATCCAAGAGGTCGGGTCAACACATACGCTAAATATTATCACGCTATCACGAATTGGGGTGAGCAATGAACAATGAATTTATTTATTTATTTAAATTAATAATATTAAAACACACGTCAACCTCGCGTGTTTTATCAGTATTCAACGTGATAATATGTTAAACAAGATTTTTAACAGAAATATTCACAAACAAAAATACACCAGAGATATCACTAAAACACTCAGGTTAAGCACTAGAAATTGGATTATACATGTACGTACCGTACAGTTTTGACAACAATGGACTAGAAAATGTACAAGAATATGTATATCTAGGCAAAAAAATATCATTAAAAAAGTGACAGGTCTCAGTGGTCCAGTGGTCGAGCACCCCGCTTCTGAATTCAGAGGTTGCGGGTTCTAATTTTGGCTCACACCAATAACTTTTCGAAGGTTACGTGTGATAAATATCAATGACTAAAAACTTTGTTCCCGGTATAGCAATGGCTTTGCCACCTATTCGAGTAGAAAAAAGCCTGGAATAAATTTTGGAGTTTTAAAGAAGTTCTTAAATTAAATATCCCGATGAGACTGAAGAAATACAGTTTTTAATTTGGGTATCTTACGGTATCTTTCATAAGCATCACACACATATTTAATAAACACACTAAAAATAAGATACTATCAAACCAAAGAGCCATAGAGCGGAGCACTCTAAAATTGAAACTAAAAAACAAAAAGAGACATAAAGACCTAAGAAATACAACAAAAGTTATTGATGCTCGACAGCACTGCAAAATACTTAAATGGAAGTGACCTCGACCTCTCAGAATATTGACTTAAAGTTTCTCATCATGCCACGTTTTATGACAAAGGTATCCGGAGGACCATCCCCCTTCCCCTACCTTACCAATACTACTCCCTCAAAGGCTAGAAACGCAGTTGTAGCACTAACACCAATATATATATCATAACATAACATAACTTCACTCATTTGTTACCCGCAAGGTGTAGGCAGCGGCTATTAAGCCTCGTTTCGCCGTTATATTTACGTCCCAAATGGTGGCGAATCTATTGCCATACCGGGCGCAAAGTTTTCAGTCATCGATATTTATCACACATAACTTTCTGAATACAATTTCGAAAAGTCATTGGTGTGAGCCAGTGTCAGGATTCGAACCACGACCTCTGGATTCAGAAACCATGTGCTAGAGGCTAGACCACCACCGAGACATTTATATATATATTATTTATTTATTTAACAACAAATTGAAGCCAAGTATATGACGAAGGCAGACTTGTTTTCCTTTAACGTTCAATTACTTTTGTAAGTTGATCAGCATACGGTATAAGTATATATTCTATTTGAAATACGATCTTTTGATAGAATAATGGAATCAAGATATTCTAACTGTGAGGTCACAGGGATTCTGGTAACCGTGAAAGGTTTCGGGCCGCTATTTTAATTTAACCTTTTCCATCACAATAGGCCATCAAATTAACGTTAAACAGAATATTATCATTATTATTATCTCTATTTATTATTTCCACATATAAAATCATACATAATATAAATAGTTACGTATTTAATTAGTTTCATAATTATAAAATTGATAAGCTATATTTAAATGTAAGGGTATTCAAGAAGAAATTATGTTTGTTACTGCCAAGTACAATTTTCCATTGCACGTTTCTAGAGAATGGTATTAATATGCAAATAAGGAAATTCATCTGACGCGTGCCATCGCCCGTAATAAAAATAATTAATTGTAAATACCAAGAAAATCAAAATGGACGAAAGCAAATAAGACAAGATGTCAAAATAAAGCAATAATTTTCATGGTAGCTTTAGCTTTGTTGAAGAAACTTAGCTTTGTTGACGATGGTACAATCCTACATTCTAATCAGCTAGATTTTTTAGAATTAAATGTATCTTGAAACGCAATTTTATAATAATTATCATTACGTAGTATAAAACAAAGTCACTTTCCGCTGCCTGTCCCCTTATATGCGCTTATCTTTAAAACTACGCAACGGATTTTGATGCGGTTTTTTTTAATAGTTAGAGGGTGTGTGGGTGGTTTTGATCTATAATGCATGTAAAGTATAGTAAAAAAGGTGATGATTTTTAAGATTTAGAAATTTTATCGCAAACGCTGCCTGAACCCTAAGTGATAAAGGTCTACAAAAAAGTCTACAAAAAAATGTATAACAAATAGACTTATTCAAATTTTGTCAGTATTAATAAAATTTCAATAAATTGGAGGTATCAAAATATTCACTGATTAATGAAGTGGAACTTATTGTTGTTCAATACAACTTCAACGCTGTCAAACAGATGTTCAAATAGGCTTTCATGAAATAGTTTCCTCACGCAACAAAATTATGATTTTTATATATCTATTTATTGTTTCTCTAACCTTGTAACCTAGAGAAACCGTGCTAGTTAAGTGTCGTGTTAAACCTCTAGGGCAATCGAGACATTTTAACTACAAACAAGCCTTATAAAACGATATCAATATCTCTATGGATCTCAGCGACTCCAGTTTCGAACCCTAAAAAGAGGACCTCAGGAGACTTAATTTACGTAGCTTTTATTTATCCCTACTATATAATTCTTGAGAAAATGTTACTAATATAATACACCGGAAAAAATATACAAAAGGAAAAATATCGTGACTGAATACCATGTTTTCATCAAAAAACCCTAGAATTTCATGACAGTAGTAATAATGATAAAGACCGCCAATTTGGAGCATTCACTTTAATAATAATAATTTTGATAATAGCAATAAAGGTGGCAATATAGATAGCGTGCCGAAATACATAATGATAATACAATGACGTCACGAAAATAAACTTTCCATTCCAAAGCCTTTGTTTCAGAGGCGACCTGTCAGCGGACTTGATTACGATAATAAGAAATCTCTCTGAATTTTTATCTTTATGTTTTGATGCTGATCAGTAGCGTCAGTATAGTTAGTCAGTATAATGATTGATGCTACTCGGTATTTGCAGGCGTGAAGACAAATTTTTAGTAGATGTTCTTGATACATTATTTTGTAAATAGGCTGTTGGTATTCATATTTCAAAAAACCTGAGAGGTTGTCATTGATGTTTTGTACCCAGCTTCCGAATCATTAGTATGGGACCGTTCAAGTATTACGTAAGTAGTCTATGGGAGCGGGGAGGGGGGTCTTTGCTTTGCTTATTTTAGATAACATGGGGGGTAGGGGGCACCGGATGATGAGATTGCGTCATCAGTAATTAATTTTCCAAATAAGCCCTTACACCAATCTTGTAGGTATCTTAAGCTTTTTTTGTCGAAAAATTTTAATGTAATTACGGGGGAGGGGGTAAGAGCTTTGCTTACTTTTGCTGACGAGGGCGGTGGGAGGGGGTAAATAATTGTGAATGACTGTTTGAGCTACTTATTGCTGTCATCTATCATCTGTTACGTTTCATTACATATTATAAAATAAAGTCGCTTTCCGCTGTCTGTCCCCTTATATGCTTATATCTTTGAAGGTGTCAATGGGGTGGTTTATATCTATTCATGTAAGATGTAGTAAATAAAAAGTGATAAATCCAATATTTATTTATTACTTACTTTTGATGCGGAACAAAGTTTGTCGGTTCAGCTAGTATGACTATAAAAATCAACAAATCGAGAAGAAATTTCCCCTGACTTTTAACTTTAAAATAACTTGATAAAACCGTCACATTAATATCAGAAGGTTATTGATTCCATATTTACACTAGAAGTTTATGGTTTTTATTTAATTTTTGTTCATAGTATCTGTTCCATTGGTTCTATTCTCAGTTCTATTGTCAGTAAGTAGGAGATGGTAGGTTGTTTTAACTTTATCATGACAGCATTGTTACATGATGTACAGAAAAGCAGCGAGAAATGTATTCAGCTACTATTTACATACATCAGTTCCACCGGTCTGGAACGGACACTATTAAATTCAGTTACACTCTATACCTATTCAGTATTCTTTGAAAATTGCTGAAAACCGTAGTTTAGAAAAAATGCTTGTAACTTTCACGAAAGGTTTCCGTTACATCATATATAATATATATTCTCACTTATAAATCTGCCGAAGTTTCTTAGCTTGGATGGAGGGCGGGGTCTTGAATGAGGTGTTCGGACCCTGTGTATTATATATTGCCACTTACACCAGTACCTTTAGAAGTTAAGAGAATATATGAAAAATAATAAATGTGGATACAAAAAAGAGGTCCATTGTTTTGATAAGTTATTTTGTTGATTATAACATACAGTTTTCATAATATTTTTTATTATTATTATGGTATCGCAGAGGTCAAGCACACGGCTTCTGATTCGGAGGTCCGGGTTCAAATCCTGACACTGGCTCACACCAATGACTTTTCGAAATTGTTTTCGGAAGTTATGTGTGATAAATATCGATGACTGAAAAACTTTGTGCCCGATATGGCAATAGGTTCGAAACCTATTCCATTTGGGACGTAAACATAACGGCGAGACGAGGCTTAACTGGCGCTGCCCACACCTTCAGGTAACAAAGGCGTGAAGTTATGTTAGTGTTATGTTATTATTAATAATATATGATTTGTTGCAACTATTTTAAATAATTGATCTTAATATTTCAAGAATAATTAAGAATAATTTTATAACTAAACTTATTGACCTTTCCAGAAACCGCTTTCAAACCCAAGAACATAACATTACCAAAGTGTAATTTTAGTATGTTCTGAAACTTGTAACGAACTGTATCTTTTTTTTTAATACCACCTCTATAGTACAAATTAAAAAGATAATCGGCCGTTTAAATAGAGGCCCATAGCGTGGCCCTATTTAGCTGCCAAGTTTAAAAACAGTGCAGTGTATTCTAGTTTATTGTAACATATGATAGTTGTTATTTATCTGAAAGAAGATCAAGTAAATATAAAGTACAAATGAATATAATTCTTTAATAAGCAGTTTTTTAAAGTCGCAGCAGTTACGAGATCAGGCAGGTCGTAATATTTTGTCTTGTCTTTTAATACTTATTACGTAGGTCAAATTAAATAAAAACCTAATTAAATAAGTACGTAAATATGTGTCTATCATAAATCTACCTGAAATTGAAAATATAATTACAATTAATCTAAAATTATTCGTTTACAATTTTAAAATATAATAAAATGTTTATAGCTGTTAAATAATTTCAAAATTTTAATTTTATTTTCAATATTTAATTTTAAAAATAGAATGAAATATATAAAACCGTTAAATAATTAAAAAAAGTCTATATTGCTACAAGAAAGAGAAAAGAATATCTAGGAACGAGTTGGCACATTCCTATCGGATATAGGCAGTCTATTAAAGAGACTGCAGACACTATTAGCCGTGGGCAACATTTTCACCGCAATCTCTTCGTGTCGACATTTTATTATCAGCGTAGAGACAGCGGCGTTCTAATCCCCGGCGCGGGGCACAATTTACGATTTATAAAACCACCGTTTACTGCTGTAAAGCAAAACGATAAAGACTTATACCACGAGAGTCTGCGATACTCACCCCGCACTCTTTCTATCTTAATATCCGGCGATATTAAAAATTTTATCCGGAAAAATGTATAAGACTGTGTTTTTAGTTTGATTATCACCGGTTGTAAATATAACTTATCTACAATGTATTCTTTGATCACCATTACTTTTTTTATTATTTTAAATCTAGTCTTTGTTTTAGTGAAACTATATCTATAAGTGCTGCTGCTTCAAATATCAAGCGGCATAAATACAGAAACCTTGTTGGTGATAATGTTTTTGGCCTGTTTGGGGTTGATACTCTGTGGACATGGGGTCCGAGTGCTCGTGCACTCTATAAAGATCTTGCAAGGAGACCGATCGATGCCTCTTGTGACCAGAGGGCTAGTCTATTCTTCGCATAGAGGATTAGCATTGCCATTCAGCTTGGCAATCCGGCCAGTCTTCTGAGTACGCTGCCAGTAGACCGAGATACGGAGAAATTTGATATCGGCTAGTTTTTCTAATTGTATATATTGTAAATAATGTGATTTATTTATTTGTACTTGTTATTGTAAATAAAATAATTAATAAGTTATTTTGTCTGTAGTTATTAGTTTTTATATTTTAAAAATTTGAGAAAATATGTTCATATTTTGTTTATTTCAAACAAATAAACATCTCAAAATTTGTTGACATAAAAAAATACACTAAACTGTGAAACAGAGGCGAGATGTGTGAGAAAAATACAAATTTATTTCCAACAATAATATTCACGAATTGTTTTTTTTTCAGTTAATCCATTTTAATATAATTGACGAGATATGTGCTAACGCTACGTAATTTCTAATTCTGGAGGAAGGTGATGTTAGGAGCCTCAAAAATCGACGCGCGTGCATGAAAAGATTTATGAAAGTCAACGAAGCGAGTGAGGTGTGTAAGAATCGTGCCTTAAGGCGCTCCATTCTCTCTGCCTACCACGCAAGGGATTTGCCGTGAAGTTATGTGTTATGTGTGTGTGCTACGTAATTACGTTCATTTTAGTTGAAAATTAAAAAATAATATGTTCAGTCTCTTTTAATAATGTGCATCGCCTACATTATAATAGCAGCATAATTAAAGAGATACCTTGCACGTAATCATTCCTACGCCTTTTCTTTACGAGAAAACGTTAGTTAGTAGCGGCTATTACGCCTCGACTCGTCGAAATTTTACCTCTTAAATGGAATAGGTGGCGGAACCTATCGCCATACACCAGGCATGGTATAGTCAATAATGTGAGCTAGGTAACGATCGCACGACTTCTTGATTCAGTAACCGCCCTTCTTTATACTTTATTCAGAACGCGACCTTCTGCCCACCGAGACGACATTTTATAAATATTTGCTGGTTTTAATAAAAGAGTAAGATGTCTGACATCGCGTTCTAATTTTGAATGTTTTCATTTCGAAGTCAAGTTCAGGTGAAAGTTGGTTGAGAGGGTGAAATTTTATATTAAATCCTTATATTTATTCAAAATAACAACAACAACAACATAGTGTTCAGTTATTTGTTTGAGTTACGTATTTTCTAAACTGGATGATGTCATAGACAGGGGACGCTTGCTTTAGTATATATTCATTTATACTCTTCCTAATTAAATATTTTATTTATCATTCAGTTTTATTTTAATACAAAATTATTGAATCATCATTTTTTTTTATTTATCGAAGTATCGAGCTGATAACGCAGTTCAAAAATATCTAAATTAAAAGTTAAACATTGCAATACTGCCGTCAAGTAATAAATTTGGTGTAACATTTTATTATTTCGTCACTTTTAGTGTAGAGTTTAAACTCAAAACTGCATATTTTATGCTATTCATAATGAAACAATTAAAATAGATGTCACTTACCGTCATGCGAATCGTACATGTAGATAATTTCCTTCCATCCATAATATAGTATGGTATCCACTATGGCTTTGTGATAGTCTGGTCTCATGCTGACCGCATGGTCAATTAATCCTGACGACGGTGGAATGACCTGTTGAAGAAAATCAGAGCACTAATTGGCTTTCAAAGATCATATTATAGGAATAGGACGATTGCGACACTCTTTCCATGACCAAATTGAATACAACTTACGAAAACAAGTTCGAAAAGTCGTTGTTGTGAGCCAGGATTCGAACCCGCAACTTCTTGATTAAGAAGCGGGGTGCTCGACCACTGGACAACCGAAGTTATGTGTGATTAATATCGATAACTGAAAACTTTGTGCCCGATATGCACATAACTTCAAGACGTGGCTTAACAGCCTACACCTTCGGGTAGAAAAGGCGTGAAGTTATGTTATATTATGTTAAATTGAACACGTTTTTATGGAAGGTAAAGTGAGGCGTATTTAACTAGAGTTATAAAAAAAGTCAAAGAAGCAAGTGTGTAACAAACGTGCCTTTACGTTTAATTTATTTTGTTCTCTCTGCCTTCCCCGAAAAGGTCTTAGCATGATGTTATACATTTATAAGTGTGTAACTAAATGTGTCCTATTTAATTACTTATTATTAAAATAAATGTACCGATGAAAATAATAATTTAAGGTTAATATTGCAAGTTATGTACAATACATTAAAAACTTTCTAAGATTCTCATATAAAATTTAATGCGTGTTGCTGATTTTATTCCTGAGTGTGTACTCAAATATAAATTAGGATACTTAGTTCAACGTGTCTCACCTAAATATGATACTAATCTGATAATAATTGCTGAAAGCAATAAAACATAATACAGAGGAAAACAGAGACCATTCTCGTGAAAATTTGCATTTCATTCAATATAAAATTTATTGTATACTTCTTATATTCTTATATATACTCTTTTATTGAACTCGTTTACTTTCTAATAACCAGATAATAAATTCAAATACTTAATGTATATTTCCCGCTATAAATAACTAAATTTGCATCCTAAAAGTTTCATGATTTTTGGATTAATTTGACAGTTAAAGAGCCACAAATTCTTGACATTTATAACTTAGCTTCTGTGGATATTTTCATAAGACTCTACCTCTTCTAACTAACTAAAGCTAGTAGATTGAGGTTACTAATAGGTTTGCCTAACTCAAACGCTTCTTGCTCCGGCTACACAAATTTGGTCTGACGTAAAAGTTGAATGCTCTTCTTTCAAGTATCATAAGCAAATATTTTCAGACATAACATAACTTCACGCCTTTATCTACCCGAAGGTTTAGGCAGTGGCTGTTAAGGCTAAACTCGCCGTTATGTTTTAACGTCCCAAATGAAATACGTGGCGAATATATCGCCGTACCGAGCACAAAGTTTTTAGTCATCAATATTTATCACACAAAACATTCGAAATTAATTTCGAAAAGTCATTGGTCAAAGCCAGGATTCGAACTCGTGACTACTAGATTCAGAAACCGTGTGCTCGACCACTGGACCACCGAGACTTTTATCTTCAGACGAAAATTAATATCGATATTAGTTTTCACATTTTAGCTATAGTATTAGTTTAGTGATTTTTTTTATGGGGTAGGAGGTTCAAACGAGCGAGCGTGTCACCTGATGATAAACAACCTCCGCCGCCCATGGACACCAGCAACACATATAGTGTTGCCGACCTTTAAGGGAATAGGATAGGAAAGGATGGGGACGGGGGGTGGGCCTCCGGGTACATCTCTCACTGAACGAAACGCGGCATGAGCCACTTCACGTCGATCTTCTGAAAGGTCCGGGTATTTCACCCGTCGAGCCAGCCCATTAATGCAGCGAACTGCTTGGCCTTACCACTGTTGAATTATTTTTGGGTAAACGAGCTTATCAATTTCCTTTTGGTAAAGAAGTTAAATCAAAGAATTTCCTGTCCCTTATAACGATTCCATAAAACCTTTGTTAAAAGGTAGAACGATAGCTTACTAGTTAAGTAAAATAACTAGTACAGAATAAAGGTGTATATATTTTTATGGATAATACTTAAAAAAGTATGTGAATCTTTGTAAGATTTTGCTGTTTTACTAACCTTTAACATAATATTGTCTAGCATTAAGTACACAGACTTATTAGCAACATTTTTGTGGTAAGCTATGAACTGCTTGCTTTGTTTAAGCCCAAATTATAATAAAATTCCAAAGCATATAAAACTGTTACATACAAAGTTATGAGTAGTTAACTAGTTTCAGATTCCAAAGAAAAGTTATACAGTACTTTGTAATATAATTTTTCTACAGCTTTAAACTTACAACAAAGCTAAACATATATGATTCTTAGAGTGCAGATCGTATTCTTTAGTCATACTTAACAATACCTATGTGAAACGATAGGGTGCCACTATTCTCTAGAATGCTGACATAGACCTTGAAGCTTGAAGGTATGATTTCTTATTATCTCTCTCTGATCGCTACCATCGTGGATAAAAATGTTTATTTATACAAACGACTATATCACTATAAGTCAACACAATCAATACAATCAATATTTACATACCTTTTCTGGGAACCACGGAGTCACAAATGGCATTTGAAATGTATTTGTGTACGAGTGTAGAGTATCGAAAGACTCCGGTGTGACAGCACCCAGCATCGCAAACACACCACGCGCGAATTGATTGCATACTGTTGAGAAAAAGTTTTATTAATCTATAATATGAAGACTTATTTGTTAAAAAGTCCGATTAAAATATTCAAGTTATATATATATATATTCAATTATAATGCTGAATATAACATACTGTTGCATTTTTCTTACAGACATCAAAAGCTTTTTGGTATTTACTATATTATCTACTATTTTTATTTAAATATAATAATTGTAATATATTTGAAATATTCAGTTTCCAAATCCAGACTTGAAGACTCACCAAGGCGTTGTATCATATTAAATATAAAATATAAAAAAGGCAAATTATTTAATCAGCTAACTTATGAAAGTGAGACTTGGGTGTGGCAGAGTGTGCACGAAAGTAGTATCCTAATTCGCACTCGAAACGAGAGCACTGCGCAAAATTTGCGAAATTACTCTCACTGTTCGCGAAGGAAGTTGGATTGAAAGAGAGTGTCGGTGTAAAAGTAAAAGAGGGCATGCTCCGAAGGTTCGGAGATGTAGAAATAATGAATGATGCAAGATTAACTAAGCAGATATACAATGCAAAAGTGGATGGAGGTAGTAGTCAAGAACGGCCACAACCAAATAAAACGATTTCTGGAGGAAGGTGATGTTAGTAGCTTATATCGACGCGCGTGTATGAAAAGAGCTTAGAAACTCAAAGAAGCGAGTGAGGCGTGTAAGAATCGTATCTTATGGTGCTCTGTTCTCTCTGCCTATCCCGAAATGGGGTTGGTGTGAAGTTGTATATGTGTGTATGAATGTAAAAAAAAACTTAAATATTTCGGATGATCAATAAATGAACAAGAAAAAAATTAATACAAAAGAATGGAACGAATTACAGAAGACGATCCACTTTATTTCAGGTTCATTAAATTTAGCTCCGTTGACAGGCTTTTAGGGTAATCGAATTAGTGTGCAATTACATAGGCTGAGTTTTCTTATATTAATATAATATTTTAAAAGTCGCACGATATTAAAAAAAAAGTAAGTGATATTTCGTTTAGTGACAATAATAAGAATTCGGGGAATTGTATTTTTTTCTATACTAATATTTTCAATTATTTTAATTACTTAATTAAACAAAGACAAAAATCGATCTACACCAATATAGTAAATCCATCGTTTATACAACAAATTTATTGTTAAATATTGTGTATAAATACCAGGTGTACCGGTATGAAATGAGCGTTAAGATACAAATGTGTTGGTGGTTATTTGTTGTGAATAAGCCTTAATTTTTTTTTCTGTTTGGTTGCCATGACAACCGTCAAACATTCAATTAACCTAACAGTTAGTAATCAAACAACATCATATTTTTTTATTGTGTTAAAAATGACAAATTTTGTGCTGGAAAGTGATGATTTGCGGAAAGCATTAATTTTTTATTTCCATTTGCAAAAAAAAATGCTGCAGAATCACATCGAATGCATGTCGAAGCATATGGTGATCATACTCTATCAGAAGCAACATGCAAGAGATGGATTCAACGATTCAAATGTAATGATTTTGATGTGAGAAATGAAGAACGTGGAAGACCACAAAAAAATTCGAAGACGCCAAACTGCAAGCCATATTGGATGAAGATGAGATACTTTGAGTCAGAAGCAAATGGCAGCTATGTTAAATGTTGCACAACAAACAATTTCAGACCGTTTGAAAGCTATGGGAAAAATTCAAAAGTGTGGAAAATGGGTGCCACATGAATTGAATGAAAGACAAATGGAAAACCGGAAAAACACTTGTAAAATTTTGCTTCAAAGACACGAAAGAAAATCAGTTTTCCATCGAATTGTCACTGGCTATGAAAAATGGATTTATTTTAGGAATCCTAAACTGAGAAAACCATGGGTTACTCCGGGAGAACCATCAGCATCGACTGCAAAACCAGATCGTTTCGGGAAGAAGGCTATGCTCTGTGTTTGGTGGGATCAGAAGGGTGTGGTGTATTATGAACTCCTAAAACCTGGTGAAACTGTTAATACTAGTCACTACAAACAACAAATGATCGATTTGAACAACGCATTGATCGAAAAACGACCAGAATGGGCCAGAAGACACGGCAAAGTAATTTTATTACATGATAATGCACCTGCACACAAAGCAAAATCGGTTGAGAATACAATCAAAGTACTTGGCTGGGAGTTGCTACCCCACCCGCCGTATTTAGCAGACTTGGCTCCTTCCGATCACCATTTATTTTCATCGATGGGACACGCATTGGCTGAGCAGCGGTTGGATTCCTACGCGGAAGTGGAAAATTGGGTGTCTGATTGGTTTGCTTCAAAAGAAGAACATTTCTATTGGCATGGTATCCACAAATTACCAAAAAGGTGGACAAAATGTGTAGAAAGTGATGGACAATATTTTGAATACATTTGTTTTTTTATCAAATTTAATATTTTATTTTCACAAAAAACCGCTCATTTCATACCAGTACATCTATGTAAGTCTCGGTTGTCCAGTGGTCGAGCACCCCACTTCTGAATCAAGAGGTCACGGGTTCGAGTCCTGGCTTACACCAGTGACTTGTCGAAATTAATTTAGAAAGTTTTGTGTGATACATCTGGATTACTGAAAACTTTGTACCCGGTATGGCAATAGGTTCGCCACTATTAAAGACGTAAACTTAACCGTGCGTAAACTTAACCGTGAGTCGAGGCTTAATAGACATGATTTTCACGAGTAATAGTAATAATAATAATAGTTCTTCGTAATTCTACTTCAAAAAAATTAAATTAATACTAATAATTCTTTTTGGTCGCGTATTCAATAGATTTTGCCAGTAATAATCAGATATTTTAATAATTACATTATTTTTAGTATAATTGACATACACTGACACTTGACATATACATTTGACATGCTCAAATGAAATTAATAAAAAAACATGAGCACAGCAATCATAGATTTAGCATAGACTTTACTTTATAGATGGCACATGTCAGGAAAAATGTACTAATATTCATCACTGACAGCGCAACCGCGTATATTAGATTTTCAGGATATTTACATTTCAACATAAGAACATTAACAAGTTGACACTTTGATGCGCTTTTTACGCACACATTGATAAGTCGTTGTTTGGGTGACTATTACCGATCTATTATTCTTATATCTATGACACCAATATATTGTTACACACGAATACTTATTCGAACTTTTATACAGGAATAAATTCTACGTCCAATACTCATTTTAGTATTTCAGTAATTTAGCTTACCATCGTCAGCTAAAATTGTGTTCAGTGCTATAACAATATCGTAATTTTCTAATAAATTTAATAAAACAGTACAATTTTAATAGCTGGTAACTTTATTAAAACGGAACATCACCCTTGTTTCATAATTTCGCTTTAAATTTTAGCGACAACAACCATTATATTAGACATTCATTACTACCAATAACTTTTACCCGCGAAGGGAAGGCTTTGAGGTCAGATAATATTGTTAAAGTTAATTTTGTATTTATTTTTACGTATACTTCAAGGTACTTTTGTACGTTTTGAATGTGAGTGGTCGGGTCGGGATCGTTAGAATAAGACTGAGGTACTACGACCGAATAAATGGTCTGTTTTTATAGGGTAAAGCGGTCACCTAATGGAAAGCGACTACCGCCGCCCATGGAACTCTACAACACCAAGGGCATCACATCAGCCTTGCCGACCTTTAAGATAGTAATACGCTTGTTTCTTGAAGGTTCGCAGGTCGTAGCGGTCCGAGAATACCGTTGCCCCAGTCTGAAACCTGACTAAGCAGAGTTTTGATTTCAGACACAAGTTTGTTCCGGTACTCATCGACGTTTCCCGAGAAATCCGCGGGTGGTCGATATAGGGCATCCCCGTACTGTCATCCGCATAACAATGAAGATTGCTGTATTACAGCATGTCATTGACATGCAGACGGAACAGCGTATGGGATAGCACACAGCCCTAGGGACTCCAGCATTCAAAGTTTTTAAGTCGGAGCATGACCCGTCGACAACGACTTTAAACGAAAGCTCGGGAAGCCCGTAGCAAGGAAGCTGTCTATTTAAGAAATGCAAAATACGTAGTACTCGAAACAGAGGTGAATGCATGATGAGATGTATGACTGGCTGAGGCTAAAGAGGTGTGTCAGGATCGTAGCTAGTGGAAAGCCAAAGCTTCTGCCTACTCCTACGGAATACAGGCGTGAGTTTATGTACTTTTGTACAAAATTTTAATGTCTACAAAGTACTATACAGTTTGTTTAGTTTATTTAACTGTAGGCTAATATATATTCCACGATCTGAATTGCACATGGGAATCTGTGTTCTTAATATCAATCTAAACTGTGTTTTCTATTTGTTACTTTTATTTTCGTGAACCCATGTAGAAGTCGTCCCAATAGACTTGGAATGTCGTATGTAGAATTACTAATAAGAAGGGCAGAGATAAAAATAGGGGAAGTTTTGAGCGACATACACGTAGTTGTGGATGGTAATTGCAAACAGAACTGGGCTTTTTTCTACAGTTTTCGAATGTGCGTGGGGTGATATTTAAAAAATGTACGTACGTAAAAGTATGTATATTATTTTTCACGTATTTAATTTGTTGAAAATGAAACAATATTCAAATAAAATAGATGATTTTAATGAGATGTATTGTATGTTTGACGATATTGATTGTCTAATTGGGTTAACGGCTCGAGAAGATGTCGCAGACAATAATCGAAAAGAACAGACAGGCTTACAGACAAATAGAGTGTCACCCGACCGATACCAACTTGAGAAACTCTCATTTAAATAATAATAGCAATCTGAATAATATATTATAAGTGTGAAATTAAATTTTATTTCGATGAGAATTATTTTCAGCACACTTGAATTAAATTATTATTTAAAAATGTAATGAAACAAAATAGCCAAATTGTAATAAATCAAATTCAATAAAAATAATAGTTTGGACTTTTATTATTAACATTGACGTATCTATTGAAGGGCAAGGCAACCACGGCATAAAGTTATTGATTAGTTAGTACTTTTCGATAAAGAAAACATTAAATAGGGGTGCAATACAGTTAAATATATAGTCAAAATTTAAATTAACTAACTACCCCGAAGCGATTACATATTTTTATGGGATAGGAGGACAAACCAGAGTAAGTGTCCAGCGCTGCCCATGGACACCTGCTATACATATAGTGTTACAGTGTTACAGCGTTGTCGGCTTTAAGGGAGTAGGATGGGAAGGGATGGGGAAGGATGAGGAAGAGAGGTGGGCCTCCGGGTACTTCTCTCACACGCGAAACGCGGCTTGAGCCATTTTATGTCGATCTTCTGAGAGGTCGTGGTATTTCACCGGTCGAGCCGGCCCATTCATGCATCGAAGTGCTTGGCTCTACAACTGTAAAAGAGTTCCAACAACCTCCATGAGCTACTGGAGAACTATACAGTAAAATTTTGTATGAGGATCGGTCCAGTGTCCACTGTGTTTGATCCTCAAGCAATTTCTCAATCGTTTTGTTAACCCTTACCACAGGGTATAAATTTAATAAAAAAAAAATAGTAAAAATTTCTTAGAGAAATTAGTTGTAGAACGTATGTTGAATAAATTGCTACAAAATCAACAAGATCGTTATTCTGGGTGTTAAAATATTTTATATCACGATATTTCTTAAAGTTGCATAATATAATCTTACATGTAACAAATTTTCATAAGAAAATTCTAGATATTCTGAGCGTTACATCATCGTCTATATACCATAAATAAACGATGATGCAACGGTCAGAATATCTATCTGCAGCAGACCCTGGAGCCTAGACCATAAGTTGCAAAATAATTAAAATAGACCATTCTAGCCGATTTAAAATAATTTAAAATTGAATTTTCGCCACCAAGTTTTCGAACTATCAACTGTATTATAATTATCAGACACAAATAGAGGCCCTAACTTCATTACATCATTGGGCCATCTCAAGACCTCTAAGAAAATCGATTCGATGAGAGGTGTTCGAGATGTTCATAAGTGACGCTTATTGCTTACCATCCAGGTGTCGCTTACTCATTTTCCCCTTTTTCCCATATATCAAATATCATATATTAAAAGATATATAATTAGGTGCTTAAATTTAATGTGGTCTTTACCACTTTAGGCAATCAATATTAATTTAGATTATTTGACATAAGTCCAAAAACGATTAAATCTAAGTGAAGACTAAGGTGGTATGCTAAGGTGGTTTGGTCATGTTGCAAGAATTGAAGAAAGCCGACAAAAAGAAAAGATTATACGAAGCAAATGCGAGTGGCAAAGTCGTGAGATCGGGAGACTAAGAAGGAGCTACCACGACCAAAAAACGGAACCCGAGGAAAAAAACGGAGCACTCAATACCTACGTGAATGCATGATGAGATGTATGGCTGTGGTTAGGCGACAAAATTGTGTCACGACTGTGGCTTGTGGAAAACCAAAGTGTCTGCTTACCCATTCATGTTAGAGGTAATTTTTAGAAATTGGTCATCGATAGTGTATCGATTAACAAGTAATATTGTAGCCTGTAGCCAGTAAACTATAAAGTATAAATAACAATATTGCCACACAAAAACAAACTAAAGAAACTAAAAACTGGACATCGATAAACAATTATGTGAAACAAGAAATTGCAATGAAAGAAAAGACGTTTTATTCGATTTGAGAAAAACGTGAAGAACCGCACAAAGATACCACTAGAATTTTCTAGTAGAGCAAATAGGCACAGTGTCTGCAGACGACGCCCATCGCCTTTCACGGACAATTTACTTTTGTTCTTTCTTTTTTAATTTCCGCGTCAGTATTTTCGTACTGCTCTTTGTTTTTTTTTAACTTGAACCAAACTACGAGAGAAAAGATGTTTGCATTTACTGTCTCTTGTGATATTTTTCGACTAGGGTTGCGTCACCTTATTGTCACTTACAACCCGCGATAACGTCAGATGTCGCAACATTTTTGACTTAAATAATTCACCGCTACATAACCCCTGGGCACGTTTGGGTCAGTTATTTTTCTTCAAGTGCTTCTTATCTGTGCCTTTTGTTATTTTTTCTTATTACTCATTTTATTATTTTGGATGTAGTCTATGGTTGCAACATTCGCGCAAATTATTTTTGTCTCAAGCATAGTTTGACAATGTAAAGAAAGATAAAACTCGTTCTAGCGAACTAAGCCTTCTGTTTTTATTAAATAAAGAAAAGCTGTCGTCAATAGAAAAATATTTCAAATAGCTTTACAAACAAAAGATCTTCTTTCTTTTCTCCAAATACATATTTTATAGTAAACCAGAATTGAAGGTGAATATTTTTAAAAAGTTTCTAGGTCATAGGCATTTCAATTTCCATAAAATATTTTATAACTTGTACATTTCCGGAGCAGATTGCTCACCACTGGCCGATATGGATTTGAATTAATATTATGTAAATTTTATGAAACCACCATACCTTGCTCGTTCGAGGTGAACTTTTATAATAATTTATTGCTTTATTTAGAGGTTTTCTTTTTCATTAATTATTTTGCTCACACCTCTCGAAGGTAATGTTTCTTAAAATATTGATCACACTGTATCTGATATTATCGGCTAAGCTAGTCACTGTATACTGTTAAAATGATAAGTTCAAGATAATTTTGAGTTGCCCGAAATCATAATGCTAAAAATATGTTAATTGTCATCTCCGTGCTCCATTGATTGAACACCCCGTTTCTGAATCAAGAAGATGTGGGATCGATTCCGGGCTCACACCAACGACTTCTCGGAATGCGTTTCCTTTCAAATAAATTTAATATTGATGACTAGCAAAATTCCGCCGTCTATGACATTAGGTTCCTAGTAGAACCTAATGTCATAGATCCTAGTAGGAGATTCCTACCACCTACCACGCATTATCTTGGAAGTAAAATATAGGTGAGTCGAGGGCGAAAAAGTTACGAGTTACCAATCAAACATTGTTAAAAGCTTTTATTTAGCTTGCACTGTATGCATGTATGTATGTAAGTACGAGTATGTATGTTCGGTGGAATCTTGCAACTCAATTTTGAAGTAGATATCTTCAACCGATTGAGCCGAAATTTTGTATACACGTTTACTTTGGATGACAATGCATGATATGACGTGTGACATTATTCTATATCCAATATGGCGGACCACCCAAAATGGAGAAATGGATATTTTGAATGCATTTCTGCAATATGGGTATAAAATAAAAGGACTTATTGAGTGTAACTCAAAAAATAATATGACGTCATTCTAAATCCAATATGGTGGAATATCCAAGATGGAGGCAAACATAGTTTAAGCTTCTGTACAATATGGATATCAAATGAAAGGGCTCATTGAGAGTAACTGAAAAAATAATGTGAAGTCATTCTAAATCCAATATGGCGGATCATCCAAGATAGAGGAACTGTTTTTTTTAATGCATTTCTACAATATGGGTATCAAATTACATTATATGGGTATAAATTAACTTTTACAGTGGTAGAGCCAAGCAGTTCGCTGCACGAATGGGCCGGCTCGACCGGTGAAATACCACGACCTCTCAGAAGACCGACGTAAAGTGGCTCATGCCGCGTTTCGTTCGGTGAGAGAGGTACCCGGAGCCCCCCCCCCCTTCCCCATCCTTTCCTATCCCCTATCCCTTAAAGGTCGCCAACGCAACAGTGACACTATATGTGTTGCTGGTGTCCATGGGCGGCGTTGGTTGCTTACCATTAGGTGACACGCCTGCTCGTTTGCCCTGCTATCCCATAAAAAAAATCAAATGAAAGAGCTTGTTATTAGTAACTCGAAAAAAAATATGACGTCATTCCAAATTCAATATGGCGGGAAAAATATTTGCGTTTCTACAATATGGGTATCAAATGAAAGGGCTTGTTAATAGCAACTCAAAAAAGAATATGACGTCATTATAAATTCAATATGGTGGAATATCCAAGATGGAGGAAAACATATTTTAAGCTTCTTTATATATTATATACTATTTATACATATTTTTGATGCATTTCTACAATATGGCTATGAATTAAAAATCATCATTGCTATTAAATGGAAAAGAAAGCTCTAAGCTGAAATTGAATTAGATGATCTCCTTATTGAAGAGCTGGACTGTTTGAAATTAAACGGTAAACTAACTTGCAATAATGATGCGTTGAATGAAATGCCACTAGCCAGCTATAACTAAAAATAAGAAAATAAATTAAAAGCAAAAATCCTTCATAGGGAAGCTTTTATTTAAGCGCTCTAAAAATAAAAAAATAATATTTCCTTAAAAATTTCAAGTATCAACTTAGAGCCTCAGTATGTACAATTTATATAATAATAAAAGCTTGTCGCGAGGTTTGACACCCTATCAGTAGGTAATTAAATTGCAATAGATAATATAGTAAAGTTAGTAGATTAATTTACATGAGTGTTTTGCCCATTTCTTCTCATGACAACCTTACACTCAGATTCATACGTGTGTTTTTGTTCCAATGAGGCAATTTTCTCAAACGATCGTGTTTTAATATGTTATTCTTTAAATATAATAATGATTTAAATATCTGTATTTACGGACTATATTTAACTGTGCGTGGAGACCTATGAAAATAAAGCTATTTTGATTTGATTTGACATTATAAAATTAGTACAGTTTATTTATAACTTGCGCGACAAGCTTTTATTATTATATAAATTGTACATACTGAGGCTCTAAGTTGATACTTGAAATTTTTAAGGAAATATTATTTTTTATAATATAATATAATATAATATTTCCTATAATATAAATAAAATATATATATATAATATAAATAAAAAAATTAAAAGCAAAAATCCTTTTTAAAGAAGCTTTTATTTAAGCAAATAAAAGCTTCTTTAAAAAGGATTTTTGCTTTTAATTTATTTTATAATTTATGCCCGAAAATGTAGGCAGTGGCAAACATGCCCGGACTTTGTTTCAATATTTTGTTCACATTATTCAGCATCACGTATTGTGAGCAATATAGCCATTAAAATAATTAATAATAATTTTAATTTTGCATTTCAAAATAAAGATGTTATGAATTCAATAAACTATTACCTATCATAAATTCAGCAGCTCTGTTTCTTAAATTATCCTAAAAAAATCCTAATACACTTTAGACTGAGATAATAATTCTAAAAAAATCTACCCAATTGAAGAGTGTTAAAGCCACGCAATTCGCTGCATGAATGAGCCGGCACGCACGGTGAAATACCACGAACTTTCAGAATATTGATATAAAGTGGCTCATCCCGAGTTTCGTTCCAAATGTCTGGAAACCCAACCCCATTTACTGTGTGAATCTTGTAAAAATAATATATTCAATTAAACACTTACTTAATCGGGAAAGTTTGAACGCATCAGCAGTATTAATTACGTCCACATAGGCTTGTAGCTCCAGTCGTCGACTGCTGATATTCTGATTATGTATAGTCATCGCATACTTGAAGACATTCTGGATTTCTTCCGTGTTCTGATCAAATATGGCTCCTACAAAAAAAGATATGGTATTTTTAATTTATTTAAAGTTAACAGTCATTTGAATTATCCCTATTATCATATAGACTTAAAGTACATAGATAGATAAATAGCAATCATATAGTAATAATTAAAAAAATATAGGGCATGTGGAAACTTGTAAGAAACCGCTCTTTATTTAATATATAAGTGTAGATCAATAGTTTATCCAGACCATCAAAACCGCAGTTAGAGAATTCAAGTTGAAGAGAGAAGAGGAGAATGAGAAGATTCAAGTTGAAATTACTGTATATAACTTTTTCTTCCAATTGACACTAGACACCAATCGATTGATATTCCTTATCAATTTCAACTAATATTATTGATAAAATTGGTTAAATAATAAGCTGTAATAGCTAGGAAAGAGAAAAGATTCAATATTTATTGAATAAATTCGATGTCAATTATAAATAAAAAATCCTGATAACGTAAATAATATTGATGAGAATTTTGCAATTAAATATAAATCAGCTTATGTGTTGACCCGACCGCTTGGCTATATTTATGTAAAATTTGACGTCAAAACGTGCAATACTTTTAAAGTTAATCCGTAACAAACATACAGACAGACAAACAGTCAAAATTCCTAAAATCACATTTTTGGATTCGTTATCGATTTTAAATCTTGTCCCAAGTATTCTAAAAAAATATTCTATGTACAGTTTCAACTTTTTTAACGTTTTCAGTTTTCTGTTTCAACGTTTCAAATTTTATTATAAGTATAGATTACTTTACTAAAATTTGAAAAAAAAAATATGTCAGAGAATCTTACACGAATAGGGCACAGTCAGAGCACCTATTTCTTTTTATTGAGAAGCTGAACTTAACGGTCAAATCACAAAAACAGTAGACAGTAGTTTTTTTTTTATTTTCAATTAAACTAATTTTGATATTTGAGTTATAAAAGTAACATTTCTTATTGCATTTTCTTATTGCTATTCTCAGGATCAGCTATGATCTTGAAATACTAATAACTTAATATTCTAAAGTAGATGAATGTAAAGTCCAGTGGTCGAACATTTCGCTTCTGAATCAAGAGGCTGCGGGTTCGAATCCTGGCACACACCAATGACTCTTCGAAATTATTTTCGGAAGTTATGTGTGATAAATATCGATGATGAAAAACTTTGTGCCCGGTATGGCAACAGGTTTGCCACCTATTCCATTTGAGACGTAAACATGACGGCGAGACGAGGCTTAACAGCCGTGGCCTACACCTTCTATTCGGGTAGAAAAGGCGTGAAGTTATGTTATGTGATATGTATATTATGTAAAGTAGATAATTTTACTTTCTGTTAATTTTAAAATATTACTTTAGATAAAAATTATCCACAACCTGTGTGCATGTATAAAAGCGATAATGAGAGCGGAAGAAGGAATAAATGTCTGTCAGGATCGAACCAAATGCAAAGAAGTAATCTCTGCCTACACCCATTAGAAAATACGTGATTGTATGTAATATTAATATATATTATGTTAAGGTCTTCTTGATTTATGTAAGAAATTATAAAATGTAACAATAAAATTGGTAGGTCCAATAAGCTACAATTTCAGAACAGCTTGGGGCATATTTTCATTTGGTTGTTATGAAACCGGATTTGTTTACACTGAACATGTATCTTGCCGTGGTTGTGAAAGGTTGTAACTTCATTAAAAGAAGATTTACCGGATACTTTATCAGCGTTACGAGGTTGTTCTAAGCCACCAAGCATTTGATTGTCATGAAAAAATAACACAATATTAAGAGAGGAATATTTTTAATTTAAAAGTGTTATTTTTATAGAAGTTAACTTATTAATAATTTACTTACCGCTTTTTACTACATCCATATGAATATAGATTCACAGCGTTGTAGTAGAAAGCGGTTTAAGCACCATTTTTTTTAATAAATTTGAAAAAAAAAATGGTCCTCGGTTTATCTGTATGATGCGGCTAATCTCTGATATGGCTGGACCTTATTGTGACGGGACTTTTCTTGAAAGGTAGCTGATGTCATAAGGACTAATCTAGGCTATGTTTATTACACTAGTTAAGCCAGCGAACGTTTTTTCGCCTCTGAAAAGAAATAAAAATGGTAATTGTGGGATATAAGAGATAGACATATTTCATACATAGATAAGACAAAATGGTCTATCTTTGAGATACCCTATCCCATGTCCGTCTCCTGGCCCTAAACTACCTCCCCACCAATTTTCAGCCAAATTGATACAGCCGCTCTTGAGTTATAAATACTGTATTTAATAACACTCTTTTTAGATATAGATAATCATTTTTATATCATATTTATGGGATAGAGAGAAAAACGAGCAGGCGTGTCAACAGATGTTAAGTATAATGCGGTCTATGGGTGCAACATACCTGCAACTAAGATTGTGTTATAGTTGCATAGCCGGTCTTTAAAATGGGATTAAACCCCTCTAATACTATTTTAACGGGAGAGAAGACGGGGTTGGGTATCTGGATACCTCTCTCACCAAGCGAAACGCGATACCTAAGCCATTTTACGTCGATATTTTGCTAGGTCATGATTAATGGTCCAATAACGCAGCGAATTGCTAGGCTCTGCCACATAAAATCATCATCAAACATTATCTGTTTTATTATTTTTGTTTCGTTCTTAAATATACATTGACACGAAAAGTACTGAAAGAACAAATGCAATGTTATCGAGTACAATCGCAAATATATTTAAAATACAGGAATATATATTGAAATCGTAAATCACTAGACAGACAAACCTTTCATGTTGATTACATTCAGTAAGTACATACCGAAAGCAGTGAACGCCGGGTCAGATATTTCTCTCTTTCATACCGTCATACCCTTAATTTTGCAGACAGGGTGTATTATAAAATCCAATGACTTTGCAATATTGCAATTTTTCATTATAGATTTTTTTTTTTCAAAACGCAATCAGTGTTTTATTTTTTAGGTTTTTCATTTTTAATTTTGTTAATGTTTTTTATAGGTTCAATAGGTGAATATTACGTTTGGGGTGGATAAATTAATTGGGTTTGAGTCGATTTAATGATTTTAAGTGTGTTATTCCTCGTGATAATACTATACTTATATATTTCTTCACATACAAAGCCACGTAAATCTTGAATATGTAAGCTAGGATAAGGTCGTCCTCATCCTTGAGACAGAGAGAGGAGGAGAATTTGGCTGAACCTTAGGTTAACACTCCCTCGTCGATATTTTGAGAGTTCGTTGTATTTAACTAGTCAAGCCAGACCATTCATCCGAACTGCAAATCTACCATAGTAAAATTACTATGACATATGAATGATCATAATTTCACAATATATTTTTCAGTCAATGTGGGTCACAATACACACAGCGCCCCCTAGTTTCCCAAGCTGAGTAACATACGTGTACAAAACAATGACTTCACTAATAATAAATATACATAAATTGCAAACAAACAAAAATCAAAACTTTTTAGTCGGAAAACTCACGAATATAGTTACGTATACAGCCTAAGTAGGTGCTGCTGTTGTCCCTTCTATAATTCCCCCCACACCTTACTTTTGTGCCTGCAGTCCGTGGAGACCAAAGCACAAATTAGTAATGGTTCACTTTTTTATGGGATAGGAGGGCAAACGAGCATGCGTGTCACCTGATGGTAAGTGACCAGCGCCGCCCATGGACACTTGCAACACATACGTGTTACAGTTGCGTTGCCGACCTTTAAGGAAGTAGTATAGGAAAGGGATGGAGAAGGAGTAGGGGGCCTCCGCCTACATCTCTCGAAACGAGGCATGTGCCATTTTACGTCGATCTTCTGAGTGGAAAGTGGTATTTCACCGGTCGAGTCGGCCCACTCATTCAGCGGACTGCTTGGCTCTACCACCGTCAAGAGTAACTTTCTTAACCGACTTCGAAATAAGGAGGAGGTTCTCAATTCGCCTGATTGATAATTTTTTTTTTATGTCCGTTCACCGATATTTTCGTCAATTATGGACGAATTTTAATTTTTTTTGATCGATAGTGTTTACTTTCGAGATGGTCCCATTTTCACCAGGTCAGGACCTTATGATGGAAACTAGGAGAAATCGAAGGCAACCTCCGAAAATTGTATGCGAGTATGGTGTTTTTGTTACGTAATAGTGATGTCTTAGGGATATGTTATATAGTGTCAACATTTGATGCTGCAATGCTGATGAAAAAGCCACCGAATTCCTCAACGGTTAGGAGTTTGAAGACAGCACTGAAATTTTTCGATAGAAACTACTTGATAGTATGTACGGCTAATGTGTTGCTTGTGAGATATACTTGAATATACGTCTGATGCTGCTGTGCTGATGAAGAAGCCACAGAACTTTTGAACGGTTAGGAGTTGGGAGACAGTGCTGCAGTTAGTCGATGGAAACTATTTAGTGGTGAATAGGACTAACGTGTTGCTTGGGAGATAAGCTTAAATCCATATCTGATACTGATGTGCTGGTGATGAAGCTACGGAACTCTTAAACGGTTAGGAGGTAGGATACAATACTGTAAAAATGTTTTTTTTCTGCAATACTATATATAAGAAAAATATAAATACTTAACAAGTATTATCAAACTCTTTTAACTAAGTACTTATTAATAACAATTATAGATCACTAAAAATATCAACCATTTAACAAACGGACTTGTAATAAGTGATAATATATTTAATAAACTGAAAGTCATGTAAATGAACTAACTTCTATTGAAGTTTACAACTCATTAATATCACTAAAACTCGAGAAAAAAATTACTTTAAAAAAAAGTTAAGCTGACTTCCAGAAACGTAAACCACAAAATCTTTAAGTACATGAAAACAGTACATTCATAACTAAAAAGCGATAAATAACGATACTTACTAATTTGTATACTTAATACGATATACAAAACGTAATACTTTCATAAAGTAATCTTTAATTATTAAAATATTTACAGTTGCCACTTATTTTTGGAGTCGGTGCCAGCCTTGGTAAAAGACCCTATTGTATTGCGCGACTTCAATAATGAGATCACTATAAAAATATTTATAATTGTCATCTATTATTAAAGTAGGTGCTGCTTAAAGGTTACCCCGTATTCAATTTTGCCGTGTGACTTTGACGTCCGCGCATATCATACAACACAACAGACTACGTTACTGAGGCTGGCAGGCTGTTTTTTTGCTCCTAATATCACCTTCCTCCAGAACACGTTTAATTTGGTCTTGGTTGTCCTCGACTCCTTCATCGATCTACTTTTGCAATGTATATCTGCTTAGTCATAAAATAACTTTAAACTAATAGAAAGAAAAAAATAAATCGAAAAAATTTTTACTTTGCTTTTTAGGCTGTTCAAAACATATTAGAACAAAAAATATTAAGATTCATTGATTGACTGGATTCCTATGTTTTTCAGTTTTTACGTCTTACGGCACTCCACTATTAGGCGTGTTAAACAATAACTACTTGTTAAATTATGCCTTAAATGTACAAGCTCCTTTACTTATTACAGGAGACAAGGCATTAAGTATATGAATACAATTATTATTAAAGGAATATTATTATTATTATTATATTAAATGTATCTAAAGTAATAATATGTCGTCAAATGTAATTATGTGCAGAGATATCAAGCTGGCTCCGAGCCAGTTTCCGCCATTCTCACTGCGTTGCTTGCTAGCTCTATAAAAGTTTAATAATTGTCTTTGTTATAATATAAATTTATATTATAAATATTATATTCATATTTTTTAACAGTGGTAGAGCCATATTTGGTATATGAATGATCTGGCTCGACTGGTGAAATGAGCTCTCTAAATATTGAAGTAAAGTGGCTCTTGTCGCATTTAGCTTGGTGAAAGTGATATCTAGTTACCATAATATAGTTAAGTGATACTTCTGTTTTTATATATATTAATTAAACATCGATTTTACGAAAATTTGATATATTTTGGCCTTATAGCTAGTTTCACAAAAATATTAAGACAAACAAAAATCGGTAGAGTCGCGCAGTTCACTGCATGATATAATATATTTCTCTGAAAGTCGACGTAAAGGGGCCGCGATTCTTTCGGTGAGAGAGGTTTCTGAGGCCCAAATCACTTCTCTATTGCATTATCAAACCAGCCATTTAAAGGCCAATATCACAACTGTAACACTATATGTGTCGCAGGTGTCCATGAGCGGCGCTGATTGTTGAAGGAGACCCGCTTAATCATCATGCCATAAAATAAATAACAATGAAATGATGTGTTAGTAGGGAATTTAGCACAAAAGTAAGATTAATGCTGTGGAAATGAGTCGTCTGAGAAGTACAGCTGGAGCAAGCTTTCTTGGATAAAATGAGAAATAATTTAATTCGAGAACGTTGTGAAAGTTCTGTAGTCTTGGTGGTCCAGAGGTCGGGCACACGGCTTCTGATCCAGAGGTCCGGGTTCGAAACCTGACACTGGCTCACACCAATGACTTTTCGAAATTGTTTTCGGAAGTCAAGTGTGATAAATATCGATGACTGAAAACGTTGTGCCCGGTATGGTAATAGGTTCGCCATCTATTCCATTTGGCGAGACGAGGCTTGACAGCCGCTACAACTTTAGGTAACAACAGGCGTGAAGTTATGTTATGTTTGTGAAAGAAGAGGTAGTGTAACTAGATGTTTCGGACATGATAAAAGGATTGTAGAAAGAAGACTGACTAGGTGTGAAAGGGCAAACCGTTAAAGGTCGACCTAAGCGAACCTACCACGATCAAATTAATGATTTGTTGGAGAGAGGCCAGGTTAAGAGTCGCCACTATTGACGAGCAATAATGAGAGTGGAGGACGCAAGATATGTATGTCAGGATCGTAGCAAATGGAAAGAATTAGTCTTTGTTTACACCCATGGGAAAAAGGAATGATTGTGTGTATGTATGTACAATCAGAGCCAAAACTTGATATATATTAGAAGTTGCTAAATGTTCAAATGGTAGAAATTATGGACGTGCGTTATTTCATAACATCTGTAAGTTTGGCACGGGCTCTTAGAAAACTAGACGCAAAAATTTGGATTAGTTCCTGTTCCTATTTTGGGTTTATCGGCCTTTCAAATATATTGTAGACTTACAAAAAGATTTTACTACGATTAACTGTCACTTTGAAGCTTAGTTACTAATCAAACAATTTATACAACTACGTATCTAATAAAAAGGGAATATTTAACAGTTACTAGTGAGTATACTATAAGTAACTAGTGAGTCTGTGTGGCGCCGGCTTAGAATACCGCCACCCCATCTCTTCCCGTGGGTGTCGTAAAAGGCGACTAAGGGAAAAGCTAGAAGAATGGGCAGCAGCATTCTCTCTCAAGAAAATACAGCCTACTGCGATCGCCAACCCGCCTGCCAAGCGTGGCGATTATGGCAAAAACCCCCCATGATTGAGCGGACCGGCAGTTGTGGCGCTCTATGGGGTAGGCCTATGTCCAGCAGTGGACCTCAAGAAGGCTAATGATGAATGATTTAACAGTTTCTAAATTTGAAGTTTAGCAAAATATTTATTTACAATATTAAGAAGAAATAAATATATTACATTATTTACAATAATATGTACAATAACATAAAAGACTAGCTAAAATCAAATTTCCCCGCATCTCGGTCTACTAGCAGCGTACTCGGAAGACTGACCGCATTGCCACAATGAATGATAATGCTAATCCTTTGTACGAAGAATATACCAGCCCTTTGGTGGCGAGAGGTCTCAATCAGACTCTTTGCAATATCTGCATAGAGTGTACGAGTATTCAGACCCTATGTCCCTAAGGTCTCAACCCCAAGCAGGTCAAAAATATAATCACCTACAAGGTTTCTATATTTGTGCCGCTTGAGATTATCTGCTGAGGCAGCAGTAGCAGCACTGGCCAACCCTAACGTGCTTGGGAGGTGTGATGGCGCAAGGGTGTTTGCAGAGGCATTAAAATATAATATCAAAGTTGTCGCAATCAGGATTTATTGTGACAGTTGTTTTAATTTATTAAAAAATTAAAGGAAAAAATATGTCAGTGTCCTATCAAACAGTAATTAGACCATCACATATTAAATAATTCCTAATTGCTCTTACATGGTATACCTATATTAGATGAAGAATTATGTTTCTGCACACAGTCCTTCTAATAATAATAGTTAAATATATACTGTGAAAAAAAAATAATAAAAAAGAACCAAGCACTATTCTTTTAAAGGTATTATTAAACGTCAAAGTTATTTTTGAAAGCCTAGAAACAGCCCCTTCGCAACACCGCATGTGCGAATAGCGCAAGCGAGACGTCTATATAGCGTTAGAAAGAGAAAATCGATTCTCTTACAATATAATTATGATGTGTCAACTATAGTGTCATGAAATGAGATTGTAAAACGTATTTTATTTTTTAAAATATACCAAAAATTATGAATGTATATGTGAATTTTAACAACACGTTTATTAAATATTATGCAAAAAACCAAAAAAAAATATATGGAAGATATCACATGGAAAATTGCTAAAATTAAAAATATAAAAAATCATGCATTTATATAGAACAATAACTTACCAACAACAATCTTCTCCACAGCAAAAGGTTGAGCCGATAACAACATCACTTGTAAAAGTAACAATCCCGTGCAGCCCGTAATATGGTGAATATTGGCCGCCATTTTACTAAATTTATATCAGTTGATACAGCTTAACATTATAAGTTTACATATATACTATAAATAGAGTAATATTATATTGTGTTGAATGATATTTCCGACGAAAATACAGCTAGGATGCTGCGTGCAAACCTGAGACTTGGGGGCGACTGATGGGCGAGTTAACGGTGGCAGGGTAAGCGGAGGTACCTCCCACCCCGCTGAAACGCGCTCTCACTTACTCATTTATCGCAAATATTCCTATAAAATAAACTAATACTAATACTACAATAAATCTATTAACATATCTATATTAAAATTAAAAGTAATTTTTAATAATTTAATTTTAGAACGTTGCATTAAATTACTGCTGGCCATGTGATTGCTTTTTTTTAATTATCATAATCGAAAAAAAATATATATTTAGCCAGTAATATGCAAAATTTTATTGCTGGTGATGTTATCTTGCATTTTCTTTGTTGCATAAACATAATGTGTATTTAGCTAATAGGTGGTGCGCGCGTCGTTTTGTGGAGATAAGGGTCGCCTCCCTCCACTCACTCCCCTTTTCTCTTTTGAAGCGTGATCTTCTCCCTTTTTGCATTAGCCACAATTCACAGCATTGCCTCTTTACCGTGACGCGCTTATTTTTTTTACCGACTATAAAAAACGAAGAAGGTATTCAATTTCAAATGCATAGTATCGTACTTTCTTACAAATTTTTAAAGATAATTTCTATGGCAGATAATGTAGACGATTATTTGTTTTTCTTTAAAAAGGTTGAGGAAAAGTAAATAATAAGGGTTAATTTCATACAATATAAGGATGTCGCGAATATAGACAAATTAATTGGATGTATTTATTTATTTGTAGGCTAAGTGGTTGCTTATTTATTAATTTAAGATTTTTTGTCCTCCGGTAACTGTATTATGATACGACGATATCGTCAAACTGTAGGTATCTTAAGATACGTATAGTTCTTTTGTTTTTTAACAATGGTAGAGCTACGCTGTTCTCTGCAAGAATGGGCCGGCTTAACCGGTAAAATACCGCAACCACTCAGAATATTGACGTAAATTGGCTCATGCCACCTTTTGCTCGGTTAGAGAGGTATTCGGAGTCCCAGGCTCTTCCCCTCTCGCCATCCCATCCCACTTCCGACCCCTTCCACATCCCATTGTAAGGACCGGCAAAGCAACTGTTGAGTGCAACAGTTTCAGTGCAACGATTCCTATCGAAATCTGAATACAGATAGTGATCTGTATTCAGATTTCGATAGGAATCGTTAGTTGCTTACCATCGGGTGTTACAACTGCTCGTTTGTCTCCCTATCCCACAAAAAAAGTTTATTTTCGGACGTGATAAGTGTAGTGAGTGACGGTATCTAGAAAAAAGAAAAATAAAACATCACCAAGCGACGAGGGTAGATGTACAAACTTTTACCTCATCTACGGAGTCGTGACGGCGCCCCTTCAGTCTGCTTGTGACCACGGCCAGTCCAACCTGGTCGAAACTTCAAGCTAATAGAGGTAAATAATTGTTAACCTAAAAAAGTGTCGCGTTAATTCCCGTTCATTATATTTGAGTAATATGCAACGCGAAAGCCTAAAAGTTTTTACTCTCGGATTCTTAGAAATTGGGACTTTTCATTAAAATATAAATATAAATGACAAATACTCTTTATTGTACACTAAGAAAATTAAATACAAAGGACAAATAAACTGAAGAAAGTAATTAAGTACAAATGCGGTTATATACATTTCAATCTCTGTAAAAAGTCTTTTGACTTTGAATCATAAAACTTTCGCATAAAATTAATAAGGTCATAGATTTAGACATTTAACATGAGAGAAAAGTGATTTATTTTCCGAGTATATTTTCCGGTATGAGTCGTGGGTCACCTAATGGTAAGCAAGTACTCACCTCCCATGGACACCCTAGTTCGCTGCCGTCTTTTAAGGGAGTAGGAGGGGAAAGGAAGGATAAACGGGATCGGGCCTCCGGATACCTCTCTCACCGAATGAAAAGGGCTACGAGCGGCGGTTGTGATATTTCCCCGGTCGAGCTGGGCCATTCATGCAGCGAACTGCAAGACTCTACCACTGTATATAACAATATTTTTAGATGACGTGAAATAGTGAAGTAATATTCTTTTGTGTACATTTGAGGCAAGGCACAGCAAGACCTTTCTCCCTAAAATGTAGTAGTTTTTCCTAGCAGATAGCCCAGTCTTATAGAAAACCCGAGATAATACCAAAGCTTAGTAATGATGGGTACCTATTTTGAGTAAGGTCTTCCCTGAAATCTGTGTGAAATGTTATTATCGAAAACCAAATATTTTATGCAAATTGAAAAATAACGTGTAGTAAATTTTTCATTGTTAAAAAAAGTAAAAGTGTGTGTGTCCGCTCCGACGCACGACTGGAGTTTACTCCTCAAGAACGATTATAAAATAAAATAATAAATATTTACTGTCTACAAATATGAACACATTTCTTCGTAATAGAGAATGGCGTATCGCTATAAAGAGTGTTTCTATAAAGAGCTCAGGACATTGTATGGAGTGCCGACTCTTATTTATATGCTCTGTGACTATAGCGCATAACGCATTTCGTGTGACATGCTATACTCTCTAGTACGATTTTGGTCCCCATAATTTTCATACCCCGGGCCTATATATGTAAATCGATTCTTAAGGAGTAAAATCCAAAAAACATACGAGAATCCAATAAAATAATATAAATATACACACATTTATGTAGAGCCACACAAAATAAATAAGTTCAAGCAAGGACTAGGAAGCTTAATATCCTTAAGCAGTTGACGACTCGGGTCCCTTTAAGCCTTGAAAGCTCAAAGGGGAAATAAAAAGATATTTCCATTGCAAATTTGAGTAGGAAGGTAAGTCTGATTTTGATCGCTACTTTGAGAGAAAGACTCGAACAAAATGGAGGCTAATCTTCTGTATTTTTTTTTTATATTTAAGGTTAGGAATTGTATGTGGTGTCATTGATCTTTTCCTAAACTAAAATAATAATAGTTTGGGGAAAAGTCTTTTCGCTTAAAGACTTGTAATAAAATATCTTTGGCTATACCAATTGTTCATTTAAAGAAGGCAATTCTAAATGCAAATTAGGAAAAATGTGTCATTTTTATTTGTTTTCCCAGTTGTTAAAATGAGTGAGTGTAATCAACATATTCGATACATTTTATAAATTTACTACTTTTTTTTTGTAGTGGTAGACTCGACGGGTGAAATACCACGACCTCTCAGAATATCGACGTAAAGTGGCTTTTGCCGCGTTTCGCTCGGTGGGAGAGGTATGCGGAGGCCCAACCCCTTTCCTCCTCCCCTTTCCATCCCACTTCCGATCCCTTCCATATTGCATTCTAACGGCCAGCAAAGCAACTCTAACACTATATGTGTTCAGATGTCCATGGGCGGCGTTTGTTGCTAACCATGAGGTGACACGCCTAATAGTTTGTTTAGTTTTATAAAAAAGGTTTTATAAAATTTTTTATAAAAAAGGTAAAAAATGTGTCACAAAACATTTGTGATGATTTTTAACCTATAACCTATTGCAGTACCTGTGAGAGTAGCTCAAATTTCGTTAATGCGTTTTCAATCCGTAAAGTTTGACATCAAAGCAAAGACAAAAAGCTCTGGTCACCCTGTTATGAACAATATTGATGCTATTTGGAATAAGTGGAAAAAGATTGGCATATTAGTAGTTACAATGTAGTTGGAGAACTGGGAACCGTCCAAAAAACGGTTGCGGTGCATTTGAAAAAAGCTGAGCACAAAAAAGTTCATTATGGGTGCCTCAAGAGGTCACTAGAAGAAACCAAATAAGATTAAGATGTAATGAAACCATTTTTGAAGAAACTGATAACTACTGATTAAAAGTGGATCACTTGCGACAAGAACGTGCAAGAGCGATCGTGGTCAAACGTCCATCAGGCTTTGCAGACTCTGGCAAAGCCCGTGTTTATCTGTGTGTATTATTCATTAGAATATTAGATGCATTATTCATCATGAGCTGTTACCGCCAGGCAGGACACAAAAAAAAACATAAATTAAATGATAATATAGACCAGTGGTGGATTTACACTAGGGGCAGTCGGGGCAAGTGCCCAGGGCGGCAAATGTTTTAGGGCGGAAAAATTTTGAAAGTGAAAAGAATTTTTTGGAAGACGTGTTTGCCTGTGAAAAAATTGATAGATTATAATTATGAGTAGTCACCCTTAGTGCCAAATTTATAATTGTTAGAAAAAAAAAACAAATATTTATTTATGTTTTTAGAATATATACAGTCGACTCTTGTTAATTCAAACCTGCGATAATTCAAACCTCTCGATAATTCAAAGATATCACGAGTTCCCTACAAAATCTCTTTATATTTCGAACTAAATCAATACATTGTTAAACTCTTGGTAATTCGTACGAAAATATCATTGCTATATAACAAAACGACGCGTTAATTCGAACTTATCGGCGTCCAACACTCGACAATTCGAAGTTGCAGAGAGAAAGATTGTAAGTATGTACATAGATTTTGCGACAAGATCAAACTTGTATTAACTTGTTTGTTATTTGAGCCTTTATTTAGGCTATGATTACAGTGTTTGACTAATGGTACTGTTACACATGCTTTTTATTAGTACGAAAGCATGCCATTACCAAGCAAGTGCTCAATAGTAGCATGTGTGTTGATACATTGCTAATAATGAGCATGTTAATATGAAAATCGACAGCCATGCTAATATCGACCATGTATATTGTAATTCAAGAAGTAGTGGGTTCAAATCCTGACACTGGCACATACCAATGACTTTTCGAAATTCTTTTCGGAAGTTATGGTATTTTCGGAAGGTAAACCAGTATTACAGAATTCTTTCAAAATAATAATTAATTAACATTATGAATACGTAAGTGTATGTACACGAATGTACCTCTAAAGTTCTGTCATTGTTATAGAATAGCAGTTAATAAATAAGAATTGATCAACACTTAATAATTCGAAGTTTTCTTTAATTTCTCTCACAAATTTCGAACTATTTAATATTTCCCTCGAGTCCCTCGAGTTTCGAATTAACGAGAGTCGACTGTAATATAAAAAAGTTTCTGCAATAAATTAGTTATTTTAAGTTTTAAAAATAAAATACATATGTTTAAGGGGTGAAATACGTGTAGAAGGCCGTTTTCAGGCTGATTTTATTTAATTTTTTTAAGGTATAAAAAATTAATATTATTGATTGAAAATATCAGGTTATTTCATACATATATTTATGAGAACTTATTCGTATTAAACAACAATATAACTTATCAATAGCACCGAAAAATTGTTTAAATAAAAATGTCGCTTATGATGGAGGTCCATATTCAGCGTAATTGCATAAAGAAAATTATTTTTTCTGTGCCATTGATTTCAGATAAAAATTATAGCTTCTATAGTGCACACCAACTGCTAAGTCGGAAGACAACCTACTATGTGTATCAGCTGAAATCTCCGCTACTTTTCCAGTTACATTGTCGTAAAATATGGAAAAATATAAATATATGTATGAAATAACCTGATAGTTTCAATATATAACATTAGTTTTCATACCTTAAAAAAAATAATAAAAAATCAGCATGAAAACGTCTTTCTACACGTATTTCCCCCCTTAAGTAAAATTCTAGTGATAGGGCGGACTTTTTCCGGTGCCCAGGAGCGGCATTGAGTTTAAATCCGGCCCTGATATAGACACATTATAAAAAGTAAAACTTTTTCATAAAGTAAAAAAAAATGTATATACAATACATACTAGCTTCCAAATTTGAAATAGAAATAATAAAAAAATGTAATACTTGCCTACATAGTCCAAAAACATTTAGTGAGTGGTCTCTTTCAAGCTCATAAAATATGAAAGCAATAAACGTCAAGCACAAACAGCAGTAGTTTCTCCAACATAAAAGTTTGTAAGCGGTCGTGAGGGAGATGTCTACCAAATCCAACTGCTGCCTGTTCAGCATTTTTCCACTCGACCATTCACTATCTATTATTATTTCATCTTGTATTTATATTGTAATTATTGTTCTTTAAAAGGCGTTTCTCTAATGAACTTGTTTAATAAAAATATCCTGTAATAAATAAAAAAATAACTATTGTAAAGATTCATTTAGTTTCTTTAGTAACCTCATCATCTTCCATGCATAATCACACCATCTTAAGATTACCCTAAAATGTGTTCGTCTAGTCAAGTTGCCTCATCGCCATAGATGTTGCTACTTAGATGATATAACTTATTAAGTATTTATTGTTTTCACTCAACTTGAATACTTAATATCAAAGAAAACTATAAGTATTATTTTTATTTCCAATAATTTCATCAAACTTCACTACCTATTCATGTATATTTTTATTTTTTTAAATATCTTATATAACTTTATAAACTGATGAATTAACTAATTTCTATTACATTCATATGTATATGCGTACATACACCAAAATAACTTTACTTAACTTTTAAGCAAGGAGTAACTTAGGCTACTGTTTTTGAAAAAATATTTTATTTATGGCTTCCGAGGGAAAACAAAGTTCGACGGGTCAGGTAGTTATGAATATGGCAGAAAGTTGGACTGAAAGCCAGTGCCAGTACTAATGTAAGAAAGAACACGTTCTGATTGTTCAGACAAGTGTAAGAATAGAAGATACAACTCTGTCTATGCAGATATATAGTGCAAAAGCGAAAAACGTCATGTCGCAGAAGTCCACATCTATGACCAAATTGACTGTGTCCTCCTAGCGGAAGGTGACGTCAGGAGAGCGAAGACTGTATAGTAAAAGATAGTCAAAGGCGCAAGTGAAGTGAATAATAGTCATTTCTTATGACTCCATGTTCTTTCTGACTGTCTCACTTGGCGTAAGGTATAATATATTATGGATAAGTCAAATTAATATAAGAAATCTTACTATATGTAATGTCTCGCTGTGTTTATAATAACTTGGTGGTCCAGTGGCGAATGCCACGCTTTTGATTTTAGAAGTCGTTGGTTCGGGTGCCGGCTCACACCAATGACTTTTTGAAATTATTTTCGGTATGTACGATAATTATCGATGACTGACAACTTTATGCCCGGTGTATGGCAATAGGTTCGTACTTGGGACGTAAACATAATGGCGAGACGAGGCTTAACTGCCCCAGCTTACACCTTCGGATAAGTTTAAATATCAACTCTCTTACCGAACCATTAAATATAAAACTAAAATAGTTTTAGTATTTTAGTAAAAAAAATCCAATGTAATTTAATTTACCACCCGTTAAAAATAGATTTAAAACATTGTGGTAACTAGGATACCTACTATGAAATGACTGCTCAGTTCATTTAAAATTTTACAGCTCACAGGTTCCTCTATTAAAAAGTAACCGTATTTCCTTTATAGGCGTCATTCCGACCGCTATTAAATAGTCGTCAAACACCATGGACAATAGAGAGGACACAAATATTGTTCACTAACACTGTGACATTAAATATTAAAGATTACTTAGCGGCTCACATTCCATATACAGCTTTAGGTTTAACCTGTTAATATTTGCATAAAATACATAATATATGTGTGTATTAACAAACCGTAAAATAAATTAACTTTCGTGAGATGTTCGCCTAGATCTTATAAACTATTGAAGATAATTTAATAAAACAGTGTATTTCAACAGTGGTAGAGACTTGCAGTTCGCTGCATGAATGGGCCGGCTCGACCGATGAAATACCACGGCCTCTTGAATATAGGCGTGAAGTGGCTCGTACAGCATTTTATTCGCTGAGAGAGGTATCTAGAGGCCCGACTCCCTTTCCCCTTCCTTTCCCCTCTTACTGACGGCAACGCACCACGGAGTTTATTGGCTGTGAGAAGTTACTTACCATCAGGTGACCCACAAGCTCATTTGCCCTCCTATCCCATAAAATAAATAAGAAAATTAAACAACTATTAAAGTGATTCAAGAGGAAGTTTAGAATACCTACTGGAAAATAGAAACATGTCAAAGCAGTACAAAGTTTAGAATGGAGTAAAATTTGCTATTGAGATGGCCTAGCGAGCAAGCAGGCCATTTGGTGGTAAGTAACTCGCGCCAACCATCAATATTTGCAATACCAAAAGGAGTCACAGTTGTGATACCTGTTTATGTGATGGTTTGGGAAGAATAAGGTAATGGTAGTTGGCCTCCGAATATTCCTCTCATATATATCTAAATATTTCATATTCGGTCGAGAAAGCCCAATAATGCAGTAACCTGTGTGGCTCTACTACTTTATATTCAAACATCAGTGTTCAATTGAGTAGAATTAACACAAGTTCATAAATCAAAAGTCTATAGTTGTAACACCAAACATTTTGTTACTTTTAGTCAACCACTATCAAGCGTATTGTACATACCCATAGATTTAGCATAGACTATAATAGATGGCAAATGTCAGGAAAAATGAACTAATATTAATTTTCCTGGCGCTCTCGTGATGTTGGAAGGAATGAAGTATTTGTGAAAACAATATATTTGTGTCTTGAGTATAGTTAAAATGAAAGGATGTTACTGAATCACGTGGTAGAGTCTTGCAGTTCGCTGCATGAATGGGCCGACTCTACCGATCAGTGAGGGGGGTACCCTTTTCTTTTCCTTTCCCCTTCTACTCCCTTAAAGCACGGCGACGCACCACGGTGTTCATGGATACGTACTTACCTAATATAATCTAAAACAATTATCAGCATTTCCTAAATATATATATACTAGCTGACCCGGCGAACTTTGTTCCGCATCAAAAGTAATAACTGCTGTCCCGCGATGTTAATACTGCAATATCTTCGAAAATATTCGTTTTAGTTGCATGCTGTAAAGGGCCAGGATCATCTATATTACATGCAAAATCTATTTAAGACACTTAATTGGGTGAAAATTAATACTGTAATGTTTAAAATCGCTTCGTAAATGGGCCATTATTTCTCGTAAAAAGAAAAAAAAAATGGTCATTGTGGGTTATCCCTAAGAGATAGATATAAGCCTTCGCGGACTTTTTTGTAGAACTTTTAAAGGCGTATAATAATGTAGTACGTAGTTTTAATTTATCACTTAGGGTTCAGGCATCGTTTGCGATTAAAGTTCTAAATCTTGAAAATTATCACTTTTTTTTACTACACTATACATGAATTATAGATCAAAACCACCCCGTTGACACCCTCTAACTATTAAAAAAAACTGCATCAAAATCCGTTGCGTAGTTTTAAAGATATGCGCATATAAGGGGACAGACAGCGGAAAGTGACTTTGTTTTATACTATGTAATGATGTATAATATACATGTATAGAAATATTAAATTAGATTTGATACTTGACATCAGGATTATTTAAAGAAATAGGTCACAATATTTAAATCTTATCTACTTATGCTCGTAAAACCAACAAAAAAGTGCCTTAGTTTTGCCCCCATTACCGTCATACCTTTTTACAATTTTCGTTGAAAGGTTAGACGACAAAAGCAGGTAATATGCTTATATACTAAAAAAAATCCTTGTCAATATATCTACCTTATAACGCAATTTTATTGATGAATTCCATTATGTGCTGATAGAAGTTTGGGAATAGGTCCACCTTATAACATTTGGGACCAAACATTTGGTGAGCTGAGGCACCTTCAGATGTGAAGATACAAAAATATTCGTTACAGTTTTTGAATATTATAACGGTTGTCATCAATAATGTCTTCCCAGTGGTATGGCGATTCCCGAACAGCCCGTTTCTGAACCAGAAGTAGAAGAAGTTTTCGGATTTCTCTGTCGGAAGTTGTTTTGGATTAGATGGTTTATAATATTGTGCTTGGTGTATGGCGATAGGCTCCGTCACATGTTACGTTTAGTACTTAACAATTTGTCGAGTCGACGCGGCCTACATATTTAGGTAAAAGAAGGAGTGAATCTATTATTAAAAATAATAATATTGATATCTAGTCAAACTTGTATGACGGACATCGGACAAAAAGGGAAAAAGTTAAATATATTAACTAATTTTTAATTAGTGCCAGTCTAACCTAGAAGCTAGCTGAACAGCAGTTGACAAGCGCAAAGCAGAATTGTTCGTATAATATTCTGTAGACAGTACTGCCGGTAGATTTTAAACTGCGTGTACTTGCTCCACCAATTTGTACGGCATTTTATAGAAAAACTTAAGCAAAGCCATCTTTAGTCACAACCTGATAATATTAGTTATGTCACTGCATAAAAATTACATCTTTTACAAGGACAAAATACCAGTTCCTCTTACAATATCGCCGAAGTGGTAAAGCCTTGCAGCTCATGAATGCCCATGAATAGGCCAGTTTGACCAGAGAAGACGACGTGAAGGTGCTCATGATTCCTTTTGATCGGAGAGATAGGTCGCCAAGGCCTAAACCCCTTCATCCCTCCTTTATGAGAAAGGAGGGATGAAGGCGTTTAATAAAGGCCGGCAATTGCACCAAGTGTTGCAAGAGTCCACTGGCAGCGCCAGTCACTTACCAGGGCGTGATCCATTCGCTTTCTTGCCCCCTATCCCACATAAAAAATTGAAAACGTGGTTCCTCATAATACAATAATAAAAAGTCATTTAAATCATGTTTATGTTTATTATCGTCAAAGTATCAAAGAAAATTTCTATCCAATTTCTAAACGTGAATACTGAATGGCAACTTTTGCAGAGTTGTCGTTTGATGGCACACGAAATTGAAACGTATTCAAAGAAGTGATTTGAAGTTTCACCAAATGAAAGGCGAAACACTTAATTGCGCTGGCGAAGCCGCCATCAGGAGCTGAGTGAGGCGCACTCAAATTATTTGACTCGGGGAAGTTAGCTGTTGAGGTGAAGAAGTTCAGTAGATATTCAGAGTTCCATTATTTATGTTCCGGTATGTACCTTCACACGTAAAGTTACTACCTATTTAACATAGACTACATTTCGCCCGCATTTTTACTTTTTCTGTAGAGTAGGTATATAATAAATAAATAAACTTTGAGACATCATTTGTGTATCGTAATGTATCATCACGCCAAATTAAATATTTAATCGCCAAAAACAGATGGCGAAGTCGAGTACGATTAATAAATTAGCAAAATGGAAAGAATAATTTAAATAAAATCAGATGATGATATGATGGCAGATACATAAATGAAAACTATAAGTTTAAATTCGTTTTCCGTTTAGGGAACCATTAACAGTTAACATGGATAAGTTTTTTTTGAACACTCTTCCTGCTTTGTAAGCCACATTGGTAAGCTAATAAATATATATCTTGTTTCAAGAAACTTTTTGTCTTAGGAAGAATTGACATAACAAAGATCCAATCATCTCATTATGAAGCTAAATACATAATAAGTTCATTAATTACATCTTTAGCGAAAGTCATAATAATACCATTTGAGTTTGCAAAATTTCTTAAGAATAAATGTAATTTTATTATATAAAGTTGTAGTTAAACTGCCATCGCACATTCGTTTCGGTGCTCCTTGCGTTTCCTGGCATCTATGTCGCTGCGGAGAGATTATCGACAGCTAGGGACATCATGGCCTCTTATGCGTCAGGAGCCCGGCAACTTTTTCCGTCACGCCAACATCAACGACATTAGCCGTCGTGCTCTTGTCGTTGCCGGTGTACCAGCCGTTCTAGAACGAAATTGTTTGGTGCGCCATGATAGCAAGAGACCGGACGGGATGTCTCTTTTGTCCTGGAAGATGGGTATGCCTTTGGTTTAGGACACTACTTGCGTCGGCATCCTAGCGCCATCACACTTACCAAGCACTGTAGGGGGCCGGTGCTGCTACTGCTTTAGCAGAAAATCTCAAGCAGCATAAATACAGAAACGTTGTAACTGATTATGTTTCTGAGCCATTTGGGGTTGAGACTCTAAGGACATGGGGCCCTAATGCTCGTATGTTTTATAAAGATTTGACAGTGTGCCCAGAAGACTGGCTGCATTGCCACGCTGAATGGCAATGCTAATCATCTGTGTCAAGAATAGACCAGCCTTCTGGTCGCCAGAGGCCTCGATCAGTCATTTTGCAAGATCGAAAATAAATAGATGTAAATAATGTTATTAATTTATTTCTTCTTACTATTGCTAATAAATGTCTTGTATATAATGAAGTATTGTCAATAATTTTAAATACAATACTGCATTGCATTAAAATTCCGTACAGTTACTTTTTTGTTCTATAACTAAAAACTACAATAGAACAATTGTCAGCAACATACTCACCGCATTTCGGCTACAAAATAATGTGTAACGGGATTATTCAAATTCTTAACATTTTGGCCTGGCCTGATGCCAACAACAGAAGGCATCCCTGTTATCTGAATTCGAACTTTTGATACTAATGTCATTTGCAAATTTTTAAGGAGGCAAATCAAGTAGAATGTACAGACAAGTTTAATATAAGATTAGAAAGTTCATGTTTTTATCTGCAATAGTAAGAAATGGGTGGTCTCGACCGCTGATATACAAGAGCCTCTCAGAAAATCTACGTAATGTAGTTTATGTGACATTGGTCTATCTATCTATTATTGGTCGAAACAAAATGATTCCGGTAGCCACTACAATTAGTCATTACATAGTATAAAACAATCTCGGTTTTCGCTGTCTGTCCCCTTATATGTTGAGATCTTTGAAACTACGCAACGGATTTTGATACCTTGATACGGTGTTCTTAATAGATAGACGATTTCACCGGCATGGTTTCTATGTATGCACTTTAATTGTAAACGCAATAAAAAATACTTTTGATGCGGAACAAAGTTCGCCGGGTCAGCTAGTTTATCATATAAATTATCTCGACAATTTAATTATCCACCTATATTTACGCTATTCTGTGAAAGTTTAGTTAGCATCTAGTAATGTTATAACATCCTGATTATTACCTGAGCATTCCTAGACTTATTTTAGTCATAAACTTAAATAAATAAAAAGATGTTCAACCCTACAACAATTGTTAAAACGTTTCCAGAATATAAATATTAATATTATTCCCTCAATGTCATGTATACATAAAAATTAACCCCTAGAGCGTTAAAAATCGTGTGATATTTAACCTTTTAGTAACACCTGATACCTGATAAGTGTTTTGTAGCCGGTACAAGCAGATATTACTAGAAATTTTCTAAAAACGGATATGAAAACCTTTGAAACATGAATATACAAGCTCGATATTATAATTTTATCACTTATTATGAGAATTTTTAACTTACTAGTGTAAGTAAATATATTTATATTGTATCAGAGTTGAAAATCTATTGTCATAGTAGCGTGTACAAATACTGCCTAAATTATTCCACATTTTTTTCTTCCTAATATAATATGATGATATAGGAATAGTAACGGAAAATTAGGTATAAGATTTCTTGGTGATGCAACGTGTGTACGTGGTTCAAGTCTTTATGCACTTTTAAGAAGCTACTTATGAGTAGTACAGAAAATTAAGCCCAACGTATATTATCATAATAGCAGTAATTATGTCTTAATCCATGGGATGAGTTGCATCCCACGTATTGACACCATTATTGCTACCTACAACTTAAAATAATAAAATACACAAATATAAATCTTTTTTTTAATACAATATTTAGCTATATAACTAAAGATTATAAGTTCCTTATTTATTTCTCAGACTTTCGCGAATCTCACTCATAGATTAAAATAAATAAAAATAAGTAATAAATAAACGCGATATAATCCTAAAAGTTGTTTTAATCCTTATTCATTTTTTTATATATTGGTTAGCACACATTTGATATTGGAATAATAAGATAAACCCCTTCTTGATTCTTAACACAGTCGTGTCACGAATATTTCTTTTAAGTTATTACATTTTTCTGGCGAGAACTCAGTACGCAATCATTCTGTTACGACGAGAGCTGTCGTAAAGAGACCAGTTCGAAACTTTACAGCTTAGCAACGTCCTGGAACAGTTGCAATTTTACACGCAAAAAAGTTAATAATAAAAAAGGGATACATATAAAAGCTTGCAACAATACTTCCGCAAAGAAATATTTTATAATAAAATTATAACAAAGCCGTGTCTGAATCTAAGAGATATTAGAGAAAAAAAGACTTGGTAGGGATTTATTAAGTCAATGGAAGCTAAGAAAACAGATTTTAGAATTTCTATCAGCTCATCTCTGTAAATGTTTGTACTGTCGAGAATACTTCCATGGTTAAATTCAGCAGACGTGAAATGGATAAATGCCATGACATTTTCTCACCAAAGTCTTTATAGGAATTTTACATTTTAAACTTGTGTGGTTCTAAAATATATACGATTGCATGCATCGTGTGTTAGTAAATATGAGAATATTATTATCTCCTTTAGTATTTCTATTTTTTATGGAGCAAAGGTTGTCTTGCCAAAAAATAAAATTTAATAAATAGGGCTTGATCGTAGCGAGGGTAGTGATATTTTTTATGTTGTTTCATACAAAAATAAAACCAAAGAATAAATTGAAAATATAAAAAAAAAAAATTTGAGAGTGGGGTTTAACATTTAGGGGCTCAAAAAAGATGTCCTATTCTCAGACCTACCCGATAAATACACAAAATTTTATGAGAATCGGTCAAGTCGTTTCGGAAGAGTACGGTAACAAACACTGTGACACAAGAATTTTATATTTTAGATGTTCAAAATCTAATGCAGAACACGAAGTTAAAAGATAAAAGACTACAACAATGTGAAAAGCTCTACCCAAGTTGAGCTTCTTTTATATCAGTGGCTTCATGGAGTACATTAAATCAACATGGATCTTTTGGATAAGTCCAACTGGCTCTGATTGTGATCTCAGACTTAGATTTTATTTTCTCGTTGGTATACTCCATAAAGATGTAACAGACCGAACTTGTATCTTATAGTACTGTAAAATACAAGTTACAAATTTAGTCTTTATCACTTCTTATGCATATTTATACGGTCATACCCGTTTTTGGAGGGATTAGGCATAGACTAGTTGTTTCTATTTGTTACGATCCTGACAAAGATCCGCTTTCTTCACTCTTATTATCATTTTGTTACAGTTTTCTCACTTCAAATGTTTGTTGTTTGGATAGTGAATTAGTTTAATAATAATAATAGAATAATTAAAAAGACCCTAAAATAATTTCACACATTAATTGTAACCTGTGCAATTCATAAGCCAAATTTATAGACCACGCTATAGGGTATGTACTTTTCTTGATAATAAACAAAATACCTACTGAAAGACATAACAGTGTTGCTTAACACGTTCATACACTACTTGCTAAAAATACAATTTAATACATAAAATAGAATCCGATTACAAATATAAGCTAAAAAGAGAACTAAAAAGTGAAACTACGAAGTAATAATAGACCAGACATTACATTTACCAATAAAGACCCAAAAATAACATATTTAATAGACATATCGATACCAATTTCAGAAGACATCAAAAATAAATATACAGTGAAAATACAATAATACAACCCCTTGGCCAATGAATTAAGACAAATGTGGCAACAAAACGTAGTCAATAAGGTACCGATTATAATATCTTCACACAAGTCTTCTTACAAAAGATTTACATGCATCCATAGAAGAACTAAATTTACAAAAGCAAATCCCTACAGAAATCAGTTATCAGCGATACATGCTCCATGGTCAGATGATTCCTCACTTCAACTATATAAGTAGTAGGCAATGAAGTTAATCACTTGGTGTAAATCTGTGAGTGGCTCACCAATTTTACCAGCAAATGCTGAGATCTAAAAGGATAGAATAAAACATAATTAATTAAATAACAAGATGGCGTTATAAAATGACGTGTAGTAGTATTATTTGTTGATAAAATTTTTGATAATTTTGGCTTAATTTCGATCAAAGTGATAAGATATTTTTTTGTAGCATAAGGTGCCAACGAGATTGTAGGTCATCGGATAGAAAGCGACTACCGTACGTTTTATTAAACCTTTGTATTGTACTATAGCACCCAGATGTATAGGCAATGCCAATTATGCTGTCAGACGTGGCATTAAACTTCTAGACATCGGCCAGTCAACAATACTTAAATCTTTTACGACAAGTAGACTATCATCCACTAAAAAAAGTAATTCCTAAGATTAGTGCAACCAACCAAAATAATTTTTAACTAAATAATATAAACATAAATAACACAACTTCCATACTATAATTAATATAAATCTAAATTTTTTATCGGAATTTATATATGTAAGATTTGCGTACTACTTACGTATATATATACGCTTATACATACATACATACATAACTTCACGCCAAATCCCTTGCGGGGTAGGCAGAGAGAACGGAGCGCCACAAGGCATGATTCTCACACACCTCACGCTTCGTTGACTTTCATAACTCTTATCAAGCACGCGGCGATTTTTGAGGTTCTTAACATCACCTTACTCCAGAACACGTTCTATTTGGTCCAGGAATGTGTGTCTTGGCCGTCCTCGACTCCTACATCCATCCACTTTTGAATTGTATTTCTGCTTAGTCAATCTTGCATCATCCATCGTTTTTACATGTCCGAACCATCGGAACATGCTCTTCCTTACCTTTACACCGACACTCTCTTTCAAACCGACTTCCTTCCTTATAGCCTCGTTTTCGACGCGGTCAGCGAGGGTCACTCCGCTGTGACCCGACTGTGTATATACGTTTATATTAAACTAGCTGACCCGGCGAACTCTGTTTCGCATCAAAAGTAATAACTGCTGCCCCGCTATGTTAATACTGCAATATCTTGGACAAATTTGAAGTCGATAGCAGCTATAGGTTAAAAATGGGAATTTTCCATTGTTAACACCCCCGCAACCCCCTTGTGGGTGGAATTTCGTAAAATCCGTTCTTAGCTGACCTCTACTCGGCGAAAGGAATAATCCTACCAAATTTCAAGTCGCTACGCCTTATGGTTCCAGAGATATCGTGATGAGTCAATATATAGGTGGAAATCTCTTATATATATATATATATATATATAGATAAATATCAGTGCTTCTAAATACTAATAAAATTATGGTGACAAGCAGGTGTCCCAAAGTATTCTAAAACATAAAATTTTGCCTATAAATGCGAATATATTATCAAGCCATTTAACTGCACGAAGGTACAGATATGAAATGTAATACTACAAACTACAAACAGCAAATAATTTCGTCATAAATGTCATAAATTTAATACTCGTCAGAAACATTGATTGCTTATTTTCAACTAGTTAGATGAAAGAGGTAAGTAATATAAATTTCTAGTAAAATATAAAAAAAATCCTAGTAAAATATATTTTAAAAACAAGTTTACCGCTCCAACTTTTTTTCTTAAGAAGATTTTGGATTCAAATAATCACTATTCAGAGACCTTTTTGAAACCTTGACCTTTTTGGAGGGTTGTTGTTAAATAATCAAGAATTGTGTGTGGTTTATTATGATATTTCATATATTCAAAAATTTATACAAGACCTTGTAGCACTCTCTATGCTAGCGGACATTTAGGCCGTGAAGAAGTAGAAACAACAAATAAAACATTTATTTACTAACAAAATTATTAACGTCCCGATGACTACTCGGAAACGAATTTTATTTTGAAATTTTAACTTAACCCTAATTGAATTCCAACCGTCCACTTAAACCATTGGGTCGTGAACAATACAGAAAGACACGTTTGTTTTTTCCGTATAATAAAACCGTACATTCAATTCGCCTACGGCTATTTTGAGATTAACTATTTTAGGGCTTGAAGATCTGCTTTATTTAATTGCTTAATTAAAGCGCACTGATGTTCATATTCAAGGTGTACTGTGTGCAGTAGCTACGAAACGAAATTTCTGGACTTAACTTTAAACATAATTAGAAATGTTAACAAACGTGGTATTCTGTATCATCGTAGTTATTTACAAAACAAACTCGGGCCAGTTTGTGCTTTTAATACCCTGCAACTGCCACGGCCACTGTAAAAACACTCATTACATATTCAACGTCATGCGCGAAGACTTACTTCAAGAGTCGAGCATCTGTTACTACCTTTCACCACTTTGTTATCTCATATAAAAGGAGATTTCTGTGGGATACATATATATATTCTCGTTCTGAAAGTGCATTTTAAGAATGAGCACAGCTGTATGCACGGTCTCATTATTTTTTAACTATTTTTGCAAAGATTGCAACTGCTAAGCTATTTTTAGAATATTCGAAGGAGCAAAAATGAAATTATGTAGGGATGTCATGGATAGGTTTCAGTGGCCTAGTAGTCGAGAGGTCGCGGGTTCGAATCAGGCTCATACCAATGACTCATAGGAATTAATTTCGAAAGTTATGTGTGATACATATCGACGACTGCAATCTTCGTGCCCGGTATGGCAATAGGTTCGCCACCTGTTCTATTTGGTACGCAATCATGACAGCAAGAAGATGATCAACAGCTGCTGCCTTCACCTTCGGGTAGAAAAGGTGTGAAGTTATCTTATATCATAGACATCGTTTTTTTTTGTGTGATGCAAATAAGCAAGCGTGTCATATGATGGTAAGCGAATAGCGCCAGCAACGCAGATTATGTCACAATTGAGTTTCATTCGTCGATGGGAGTTTGATGGGAAGAGAGAAGGGGGTAGGCCTTCGGATACCTCTATTATCTAACATAACGCGACATGAATCACTTTACGTTTATATTCTGAGAAGTCGTCGTATTTCACCGAACGAGCAAGGCTTAATGGAGTGAAATAGATGAAGATATCATTTACCTACAAGGAAAGCGTCTCAATATTTTTTTTTATAATATTGTAATTAAATGATTGTGATGATCATTTAAACATTGCGAATACGCGGAGCTCAAGTTATTGGAGTAATCTAACAGCTCAAATAAACTAGCTTTTGCCTAGAGCTGGCAATGGCATTAAAATCAGAGATGTACTATCGAACAGTGACATCTGGCAATCCTACCATTCGGCCATTCCGTACGTCACTGTGAAACATATTGGTCAATGAAACGACTGCGGTAAATTAACGTGTACGGTCAGGCATCGTGCAGGATTATTGCCTTATCACGCTTGTTGGTCTCGACAAAAGAGTCCACTTATGTATATCGTACACAGTCCACATATATGTATAGACTAACATACATACATGAGTTTAGGAAACAATATGTCTAATTCCACGAAGAATTCGCTTAAAATCACACACTATATTGCCTATTTGATTAGCACAGATATTCCAAGTTTCAATATTCCAAATTCTAGCGGCAATCATACCACATCAGGTTGGATTTCAAGTTGGTATTGATGATGTATGAGTTTAGTTTTGTTGATATCTCGATTTAAAATCGATGTTTTATCATAATTTCGACACAACATAGACCACTTAAAGTTATGTAAGTTTGGGGTCGAATAATTTCAGGTCGAATAACAGTGCGCCATAAGGCACGCTTCTTATACGCCTCACTCGCTTCTTTGACCTTCATAGCTCTTTCAAAACCGACGAGCGTGTATGCGTCGGTTTTTAAGGCTCCTGACATCATTTGCTCTAGGGCTTTTGCTTTAATAATTATTATTTAAAATATTTAGGATATTATGTATTATGTAATGTATTACTATATTATGTATTGTACTTATTGAATGTTGGGTATGGCAGGAAAAGCATAAAAGTAAGAAGAATGCAGTGGAAATTGGTTCTCTGCGAGATATGTGTGGAGTGACCCTTGCCGATAGAATGAAACAAGGCGTGATAAGGAAGAAATGCAAGTTCAAAGATGATGGGTGAATCAGGGTGAAGTATGTTAAGCTGTTTTGGTCATGTTACAAGAATCAATGCAAGGCGACTGACTAAAAGAGTACAGGAAAGGAATGTGAGTGACAGTGTCGGCATCGGGAGACAAAGATGCAGCTACCACGACCAAATAAACGGTCTGTTTAAAAAAGGCAAAATGCGTAGTACCCCAAACCGACGTGAATTCATGCATGATAAGATATATGACTGGATGAGGCGAAAGATGTGTGTCAGGATTGTAGCTTGTGGAAAGCCAAAGTCTCTGCCTACCCCTTTGGGATACAGGCATGAGCTTATCTATCTATATATGTATGTTTTAATGATGTATTTTGTTTAATTTATTATTCACCCTTATTGTATAAATCATTATTAACTTTATATTCAGATGTAGATAGGGTAGTTGTTAAATATTTTTTATTGTTCAATATAAAATTGGATAAGGTGAAATTTGGAAAAAAACTAAAAACAATATATTTTAATATCTTAAATATTAAACAATTTATAGAAGAAGAAGAAGAACCACGAACGATATTTTAATTTAATAAAACTTTTGGCTTTTGTTTCCTTAATTGAAATCAAATTTCAAGAATGACACAGCTGCCACATTGAAGTCAGACCGTATTTCAAAATTAGTTTTTATTATATAGATTATAATAATATAACCTTATCGTGGATCGTATATTAAAAATTATATCAAATTTAAATTTTTAGGTTAAATAAATATCAGATTTATTTTAAACTTGTGGTTGCCCAGAGTTGGTTCAAACATAATGATTGTAAATTATAAACTTATTACGGTTCTGTCGTCATTATATTTCTATAATTACAGATTCAATACCAGGATTTTCCAAACAAATTAAAAAAATATCTTTCATATTATTCTACTAGCTGATCCGGCAAACGTTGCTATGCCTAAATAAATGGGCAGTTGACCATTACTAATTACCCTTAAAAATATTAAAAATATGAAAAGAATAGCACAAAAAATTTCACCAACTTGTTAGTGATTATTATCACGCTCAAAATAATACATTTGTCAAGATTCATGCCTATGAAAGCGATACATAAAAAAACAAATGAGTTATAGATTGCTGAGCTGCAGGCTTCGTACCGGCTAACCGTCGATTCCTTATTTTTTGAATACATTTTCTGCTTATCGGGATGCCGAGTCAGCTAATGAGAGACTTTAATTTTTTTTACATTTTAATTATCATAGGTAGAACACGTTGTGTATTCACAGTGTGATCAGCCTATGTAAAAAAATCTTCTAAAATGCCAGTGTTTTAATACTGGCACATTATTCCACGAAAGACTATTCTTATTCGAATATATTACCGATTTTTCTAAAGGATAAAAATGTAAAAATAACTGAAAGCAGTTTTTATATCGAAAAAAAAATTCTATAATGAGAAACTATTTTGTAAATACAATACATACAGTCGATGTTATTTTTTTGTCATCATAAATTATAAATAGGATTATTTCGCTATAAGCCTCTTTAAAAACAGAAAATAATAATGTAAATTCACATTCATAATATATGATGAAAAGGATTTAAAAATAAAATCGAAATTCCCAATTGAGAACTACATGTTTGTAGTGCAAATATAAATAACCCTGGCTATTTACAATTCATTTAAATGAGGTTTATTTTGTGCTGACCTCGAGCGTATGCTCAGGTTTGCCGGGCTGGGATGGCAATCGTCGTCAGGCGGCTCCGCGGGTATGTGAGGTGCTCGGATTCCACCGCCTCACTCGTGGCCTCCAGCATCGCAGATCTTGGTGGCTGGCACAAAGTACCTCGGCCTCACCCTGGTCAGCTACTGCAGATTCGACAAAGCTTCATGCGGATGCTCTCTCGAGTGCTACGGTTGGCGGGCTAGCTCGGATTCCACGGCCTGCTGAAGTCCCAGTCCCCTGACATTAAGCAGCACGCGGTGAGGTAGGAGTCAGTCAGTGGAATTTAGGTCTATACCCTCCTTCTGCTCTGAGGATATGTTCCAGGAGTCAGTGGCCGCGCGCTGTCATCGCCGCCGCCGATGGTCTGCGAAGGCCAACCACTCGCTAGTAAGCGGCCCGGGAAGGATGACCCTCCAGTGCGGGTAGGCGGGATCTTCGCCGGCTGCGCACCTCTATACAGCGCGCGTTGGGAAGTGTCTCTGAATTTCCCCGTGAGTGATACCACCGAAAGAGCGGTTTGATGGCAGGGTGGTAGGGAATCCGCCCATCCTGGGACACCTGTGCGCCGGAGTAAAGCCGCCGCGAGGTTATAGTGACTAGCCCGAAATTGCAGAACTGGGCAGTAATCATTTACTCCTCCTGTGCAACAAGACAAGCGAGAGCAGAATGGGAGTTGCAAAGTTGTTTCAAAATAAATTTAATACATTTTGCTAAAATTAGGAAAAATCTTATAGAATATTAAAGAATGCAAAAGCATTTGATAGTATTCAGGTAAAAACTTTAAATACACCGGATACAAAAAAGTTTTTGTCACATAAAAGTTAAAACTTCTCAATACCATACATAAACAATAAAGTTTCAGCATCAAAAAGAATTAAGAGTTTGGACGAGGGGATTGCGTAGCAATCTATTCTCACCGGTGCGGGTACTGGTCCCTAAAACTTCCGGTCTGTGATCATAATTTCAATTTCAATTTAAAACTTGTACAACTTTGTGTTTACATTGAAAATCAGGGGATGTGTGAAACGTCATATGCGGTGAACATAAAAGATACATAAATTATTAGAAATTGTAAAATTACAATTTATGTCTCCATATTATATGTATTCGAGTTGCCCTTATTTCGTAACAACAAGTAATGTGTTAGTTTCTAGTAAACAAACAAATAATGAATATAGAGTAATTTTACTTTTATATTTATTATTTCTAATCATCATATTTGACGGACATGTATTAAGTAAAGCAACCGAATGTGGAGTCGACGTCAGTGGGTCTTATCGTAACCCGAGTACAAGTATTTATGATAAATGTGGATGTTTGTACATACATATTAAAAGTGGGAATCTATCTATGTATAAAAAAAAACAACATATATTATATTAACTTGGAAAACCAGAGAGCTGATCTAACAAACGCAATAATCTATTAATACTCAATGACAAGATGCATATTACTAAAATGTTATATGAAAATATGACATTCTCTGCCGGATATTACAGCGATAAAATGATCAATATAACTTGTGGGAGACCACAAAACCAGTAGAATTAGATATCGACAATCTTCTGCTCACTGAATTGGCAAGTAAATATAGTTGGAATTGAACAAGGATTAAATTGAAATGAAGACGAACTAGTAATCATACCCTTCAATTATAGACACCATTTTCAACAGTTGAGAGCAACTTCGATGATGGTAGTATCAAATAAATTAAAGTAACATTAGTTACTTTGATGATGCAAAATTAAAATTTTTGAAATGCAAAAGCGGATGGATGTAGGAGTCGAGGACGGCCAAGACACACATTCCGTGACCAAATAGAACGTGTTCTGGAGGAAGGTCTCAAAAATCGACGCGCGTGCATGAAAAGAGTTATGAAAGTCAACGAAGCGAGTGAGGTATGTAAGAATCATGTCTTATGACGCTCCGTTTTCTCTGCCTACGTCTAACGCCATTTGGCGTGAATTTATGTCATGTTGTTTTTAACATTAGTTATTTAGAAGAATTAACATATATCGTGAATAGAGAAAAATGTTAATAACTATTAAAAGCCTTAAAAACCGACTCGCGTATATGACAAGAGACATGAAAGGCAAAGAAGCAAATTAGGTGTATTGGTATTATGCTTCATTGCACTCTGTTCCTTCTGTTTATCCCAAACAAGTGACTTAACGCGGTGTTACCTAAGTATGTAGATAATTTAAGAGTTTACTATTTAAAATAACACAAATAGGTAGTCTTATATACATGAACGATAAAGGTAGATATTAATTGTATATAGCTTTACCAACTATTTCATTTGGGACGTAAACATAACGACGAGTCGAGGCTTAACAGCCACAGCCAACACCTTCGGGTAGAAAAAGGCATGAAGTTATGTTTATAGCTTTACATTTATTTAACATAGAAAATAAATGCGTTTCAATAATGCTTTGTTGTAATAGATTTTGCCGTAATGCGTCAAACAACTATAATTTATAGGCAGATATTTGGCAAGCGTCGTGGTCCGGAAAAGCGTGATAATTTCTACTATGTGTATGTGGGGGGTGCACCGGTTGAAGGCGCTCGAAGCATGTTTCATTGCAACTGTGACATGTTATAAGTAGAGCGTGTAATTTTTGTTGCTTTATATGTACATAAATATTACACAAGCGATAATATAAATTTACGTTTGAGAGGATTTCAGATAAACAGCAGATTGTATCACAAAAAAAGGTGCGATTAACAGGTCTGTTGCATGTGTCCAGTTGGTTATTATTAACTACAAGCTGACCCGGCCAACTATGTTTTGCCTCAGAAGCAACAAATAAAAGATTTTTTTTTCTAAATTAAAGTTGCCTAAGTTACTCTTTCTTATATCAGCTATCTGCCAATAAAACTATCGTCAAAATAGGTCCAAACATTTCAAAGATAAGCCGGAACAAAGAGACAGACAGATAGCCACATTTAAAAAAATGTTATGTTGGTGTATTTGTATTCAAATACATGTAATAAAAAGAGGTTATTCCAATAACACAAACAGACACCCCAACTTTATTTATATGTATAACATACATTACATAATATAACTTCACGTCTTTTCTACCCGAAGGTGGAGGAAGCGGCTGTTAACCCTCGTCTCGCCATTATGTTTACGTCCCAAATGGAATAGGTGGCGAACCTATTACCATGCCGAGCACAAAGTTTTCCGTCATAGATATTTATCACACTTAACTTTCGAAAAGAACTTCGAAAAGTCATTGGTGTGAGCCTCTGTGAGGATTCGAACCCGCGACCTCTAGATTTCGAAGCGCGTGCTCGACTACTGTACCACCGTCACTTTCAACTATATGTATAGATATAAATATAAGTTATAGAAGGTAGATTATAGTTGTGAGTTATGATATCATACATACATACACACATAACTTTACGCCAAATCCCTTGCGGGGTAGGCAGAGAGAACGGAGCGCCATAAGGCACGATTCTTACACACCTCACTCGCTTCGTTGACTTTCATAACTCTTTTCATGCACGCGCGTCGATTTTTCTTCCAGAACACGTTCTATTTGGTCATGGAATGTGATATCATGATTTTCTATTTTCGAGATAATTATTTTATATTTTATTTTATAATCAGTATCGATCTTAATAATTAATATCGAATACCACAAATTTTTTAACTTTGTGAGATAGCATCGTCCAAATCAGGTAAGGGTTTTTAAAATTGAATAAAACAGAGGGAATACAAGGTTGACAATGTAGTGCTGGAGCAATTGAATGAAACTGTACATCATCTTCATGCAATTAACGAATGGAAGGTATACCGTAGATTTTTTTTAATGGGATAGGTGGGTAAACGAACAGGCATGTCACCTCATGGTAAGTAACCAGCGTTGCCCATGGACTCCTGCCACACATATAGTGTTAAATTTGCGTTGCCTACCGTTAAGGAAGTAGGATAGAAAATATTGATATATGTTAAATAAGAGTAAGAGTAGCGTTGGAAAACAGCGTGAATGGAGTGTCGTATAGATTTTTGAGTGCTAAAAACCAACGCAGAAATATATTACTTATGTATTCATTATCGTCATCATTAGACTGTTGCAGTCCGATGCTGGACATAGACAATATTGATGACGATTTTGAAGGGCCTCGTGGTACATTGGTAAAACTACCGACTGCATAATCGAGGTTGGCAGGTTCGACATTCATACTCTTGTGGTCGCCACGGGGCCCGACTTCCAGCGTACGCTCAGGTTCGTCGAGCTGGTGGTGGCTATCGTCGTCAGACGGATCCGCGGGCTCGGCCTGGAGGTGGCGCCTCACAAGAAAGAGGCACTGTGGTTCCACCGGCTCACTCGGGGCCGGGAACCACTGGGAACACGGGAGCACTTCATAAGGATGATCCCCCGAGCGCCACGGGTGGCAGGCGCGTTGCACCGCCTGCTGCCCAACCTCGGGGGACCGGAAGAGGGAATTCGCCGCCTCTACGGTGGCGTCGTGCGGTCCGTTGCCCTGTACGGATCCCCCGTTTGGTCGCGAAACCTCGCGGGGGCCTCCCGCTCCAGGCCTCTGCTGAGGACCCTGGAGCGGATCATGGCCATACGGATCGTACGGGGCTACCGTACGATATCGTACGAGGTGGTGACGGTCCTCGCGCGTTCCTCCCCCCCTTCATCATCCTGGGAGGCCCGGCCCGCGGGTCTCGAAGTGCGGAGGTGGGAGGCCTTCCGGCGGGTCCTGGGGGACTGCCGCGACGCGCTGGTCCTCCAGGGCTGTGCGCGTCAGCGCGCCGTCGGGGCCGTCTTGCCCCACCTCGAGGCTTGGGTGCTCAGATTGACTCAGATACTCACCAGGCACGGGTGCTTCGGTGAGTATCTGAGTCGAATAAAACGTGAAGAGACGGCGAGATGCCACCATTGCGGAGCCGACCTGGACTCGGCCCAGCACACGCTGGAGGGCTGCCCAGCCTGGGCGGCCGAGCGCCGAGTCCTGGTCGACGGGATCAGGCGAGACTTGTCTCCGCCGGCGTTGGTCGCGGCAATACTGGCGGGCGAGAAGGAGTGGAGGGCTGTGGTCTCCTTCTGCGAAGCTGTGATGCTCCAGAAGGAGGCAGCCGAGCGGGATTGGGAGGGAAGGCGACTGCGGCGAGCTCAGTGATCGCCACCGCCGAGGGGCCGCGAGGGCGCACACCCCGCGGATGCGCCCGGGCCGAGGCCCGGGAGGGGTCGTCGGGGGCACCGCCGGCCGCGCGCCACTTTACACCGCGTGGTCGGAGCCGCCCCGCCCGGAGGAGCCTCACCGAGGCTCCCCGAGGATGAGCACCCGCTCGTGACAGAGGGAGAGCGAGGGGGGGGGGGTGGACCAGAGGGCTGACGCACTGTCCTGGGCCAACCCAACGCCGGATGAAGGCCGCCGCGAAGTTTTAGTGGGTAACCCTAGGATCGGATTTCATTTTACTGTTTTGGGAGTCCCAAACTACCCCCTGCCGTCCCCAGGCGGGCGGTGTGCATAAAGCATTTCCTCGGGTAAAAAAAAAGGTAACGTACTCTATTTTGTTGCACCGACTTCAATAATGAGAAACCTTTGTAAATATGATAATAGTTAAAGATGACTTTATCAAAGTATTACGTTTTATATATTGTATTAAGTATTATTATTATATTAACTTACGAATGAGTAAGTTACGTTATTTATCGCTTTTTAGTTATAGAGGTACTGTTTTCATATACTTATAGATTACACAATCTATAAGTATATGAAAACAGTACCAGTTTACGTTTCTAGAAGTTGGTTTAACTTTTTTTTTTTAAGTAATTTTTTTCACGATTTTTAGTGATATTAATAAGTTGTGAACTTCAAAAGAAGTTAGTTCAAATACATGGCTTTCAGTTTAGTAAGTATATTTTAACTAATTAAAAGTCCGTTTGTTAAATGATTGATATTTTTAGGGAGCTATAACGTCAACAGTCTCGGTGGCGCAGTGGTCGAGCACACGGCTTCTGATCCAGAGGTCCGGGTTCGATTCCTGATACTGGTTCACACCAATGTCTTTTCGAAATTGTTTTCGGAAGTTATGTGTGATAAATATCGATGACTGAAAAACTTTGTGCCCGGTATGGCAATAGGTTCGCCACCTATTCCATTTGGGACGTAAACATAACGGCGAGACGAGGCTTAACAGCCGCTGCCTACACCTTCGGGTAACAAAAGGCGTGAAGTTATGTTATGTTATGTTATAATTGTCATAAATAGGTACTCAGATAAAAGAGTATGATTATGCTTGCTAAGTATTTATATTTTTGTAATTATCATGGGTAGACCCAATAACACTACAGCCGGAATGAAGGCCAATCGTAGCCTGGAAACTTGTGTTCTAACTCTTAACCGTTTAAGAGTTCTGTAGCTTCATCATCAGCACAGCAGTATCAGACATTGATTTAAGCATACCTCCCAAGCAACACGTTAGTCCTATATACTACTAAACAGTTTCCATTGACTTAATGCAGTACTGTCTCCGAACTCCTAACCGTTAAGGAGTTCTGTGGCTTCTTCGAGGCTAAAGTTGGTTAACTGTCGAGGAGTTTTGTGGCTTCTTCAGCAGCAAAGCAGCATCAAATGTTGACATCATAAAGAATATCCCTAAGACGTCACTATTCCGTAACAAAAACACCATACTTGCATACAACTTTTGGTGGATGCCTTCGATTTCTCCTGGTTTCCATCATCAGTTCCTGACCTGGTGAAAATGGGACCATTTCGGCAGTAAACACTATACAACGAAAAAAACATTTTTGAAATCGGTCCATAATTGACTAAAATATCAGTGAACATACATAAAAAAAATATTATACATACAGACGAATTGAGAACCTCCTCATTTTTTCGAAGTCGGTTAAAAAAGTATTTATGCATTATTATCCGTATCTAGTATACATAACATAATCATTTAGTTGCTTAGCTTGGAAGTAGAGGGAGCTGTGTGTTTTGTGTCCAAAATATTATTATTAATAAAATGACTTTATAAAAACAGTAAAAGCAATCTTTTCTTTGATATTAAACATCATGAGCAATATATTAATATAGTGTGAGACACTGTAGTGGACGTAGTCTGATCCTCATGAAAGACCCTTTTGTGCAACTAAATACATTGCCCGCAGAAGCGCATACTTATAATGACTTGGTCTGAAATTGATCCGATTCAATGTACTTAGGGGACTGCATTAATAACTGATATACTGGTCAGGAAATATTATAGGTATAATATGTCGGAGCGTAAACACAGTGGCGCCATCTTTCGAGTGTTTGTGAACTTTTTAATTTCTTAACTCATTATATACATAACATAACTTCACGCCTTTGTTACCCGAAGGTGTAGGCGGCGGCTGTTAAGTCCCCTCTCGCCGTCATGCTTACATCCCAAATGGTTTTGATTTCACTCATTGATAATTATCACACTTAACTTCCGAAAACAGTTTCTAAAAGTCATTGGTGTGAGCCAGTGTAGGATTCGACCCCGAACCCCTGGATCTGAAGCCGTGTGCTCGACCATTGGACCACCAAGACCTGATTATTATATACGGGTAGTATTAACTATTAATAGTACTCAGCAGCAGCAGATCAGTATGCTGGCGTTCCAATCAAGTGAAGCGGTCATTTCCGATCTAGTATTACTTGGTTAGCCTGCGATTATAAGTTAATGAAGTAGGGATTAGCACTTGTGTTAAGACGCACTTCTAGTGACCGCGGTGTGGTGAACGGATAGCGTCTCAAGCAAATAGAAGTTCCTTTTTTGGACCTGTATTGGTCGTGGAGTATGGCCGTTGGGACGCGACAGTAACTACCGGTGTCGTAATATTGCACGATGCCGTATTTCACATTAGTAATTCTGCTGTTAGTTACAGATTTGTCACATTATTATGGAATCTCAACTAAAGCATTATATATTTTTAAATATTACTTGATATTACTGGTAGTTATTATAATAATAATGACAGTCAGTAGTAAGACTCTACGCATACATACAGCATTTCGTTACATTCCTTACGTGACGACTTCAACTGATTCGCACTAACCTTATGCAGCCTATAGGAACTTTATTCCAAAAATTCGATTAAATATTAATAATATTTTCATGCAATGGCAATTTCCAACAAAACTTTTTAATGGGATAGGATGCAAACCAGCAAGTGGGTCACCTGGCTGGCATTGATTTACCAGCCTCTACTGGAGTAGGGTGAGAAAGCAGAGAGCAAACCGTGATTATACTTTTGAATATATCGAAAACCTGCATGAGAATCGATTTACATCGCACTCCATCGATATTATGAGAGGTCGTGCTATTTCAACGGTCTAGCCGGGTGATTCATGCAGCGAACAGCGTGGCTTTACCATTTTTAAATACAGTGTGACTCTGAATATAACTTACATTATACATACATACATACGTAACTTCACGCCAAATCCTTTGCGGGGTACGCAGAGAGAACAGAGCACCATAAACCCCGATTCTTACATGCCTCACTCGCGTTGATTTATAATTCTCTTAACTTCACCTTTCTCTAGAACACATTCTATTTGGTCACTTACATTATAATATAACATACATAACATAACTTCACGCCTTTTGTTACCCGAAGGTGTAGGCAGCGGCTGTTAAGCCTCGTCTCGCCGTTATGTTTACGTCCCAAATGGAATAGGTGGCGAACCTATTGCCATACCGGGCACGAGATTTGTCAGTCATCGGTATTTATCACACATAACTTCCGAAAACAATTTCGAAAAGTCATTGGTGTGAGCCAGTGTCTGGAATCGAACCCCGGACCTATGGATGGAGATGGAGGAGGATGGAGAGGCCGTGCGCTCGCCCACTACGCCACCGATTGATATTGTATTATATTGTATTATTATTGTATGTGTGTTATTGTATTATATATTATCTATACTAATATTATAAAGAGGAAAGATTTGTTTGTTTGTTTGTTTGTAATGAATAGGCTCCGAAACTACTGGACCGATTTCAAAAATTCTTTCACCTTTGGAAAGCTACATTATCCCCGAGTAACATAGGCTATATTATATTTTAAAAAAATTAGGGATCCTTACTAAAACTCTAATAATGTAACATAAGGTGTAAAAAAATGACCTGAAAAATTCCTTACGTCGCGTGCGCTGCGAAAACTATTGATGATAGAACAAAATCATTTACTACGACTTTGCAGAACTCATCATTATCTACAAAAAGTGTCGCGACAGCATTAGTCTAAATATTATAGTTATGTCACAGTAAGCAGTTTTTTATTCTAAAATATTAATTTATATATCTTGAAAAGGCTCTTCATTTGTACCTTGATATTAATCCTCATCAAAATAAATTACTTTATATTCAAGACGGCTTTAATACCTTTTTATAACTTTTTGAATTATTCAATTCGGACATTTCATTCGGAAAAATATGCTTTTGACACTATAGTCGAGAGCGTGAATAATAACAAAGGAAAAATATTTTTCTTGCTGCATGAATGGGCCGGCTCGACCGGTGAAATACCACGACCTCTCAGAATATCGACGTAAAGTGGCTCATGCCGCGTTTCGTTCGGTGAGAGAGGTACCCGGAGGCCCACCCCCCTTCCCCATCCTTTCCTATCCCCTATCCCTTAAAGGTCGGCAACGCAACAGTAACACTGTAAAAACACACAGTAAAAACGGCCCTCTTGGTAAATTATTACAAGACGCCTCATTGATTATGTGGGATGAATGCATTATGAGTCACAGAGCGCATATAGAGGCCGTGGACAGAACATTAAAAGACCTTAGAAACTCCTCTGCCCTCATGGGCGGGATTACTTTTGTATTTGCTGGAGATTTCCGACAGACTCCTCCTGTCATTAACGCGAGCAGATATCATCAAATCATGCTTGATATCGTCTCCCTTATGGACTTCGATAGAAAATTTAAAATTACGGACGAATATGAGATTTCATCTTCATGGAATCACAGATAGTAATTTCCCACAACAACTGCTAAAACTTGGAGAAGGAATTTTTCCCACTCCAAATTGAAGCAGTTGTGACATCCTGCTGGATGAGTCTGTAGGCTAAATAGTCCATAATTTAGAAAATTTAATAGATGCTGTATACCCTGACATCGAGAATTTGCACGAAAAGGACTTTCATTGGTTGTATTCAAGGGCAATAGTGTCACCCAGGAATGATACTGTCAACGAAATAAACAATCTCATTATTCAAAAAGTCTCCGGCCAAATAAAAAAATACAAATCGATCGATACCGTGACTAATATTGAAGACGCAGTCCACAGGAATTTTTAAATTCACTAAACCCTTTGGACTGCCACCACATGAATTGACGTTAAAAATTGGAATTCCAATAATGCTTTTAAGAAATTTAAGCCCTCCGAGCATGTGTAATGGGACGAGACTGCTTATTAAGGAATTGAAGGACAATTTAATTGTAGCGACCATTATCACTGGCCCAGCAGCTGGTCAACTAGCTCATATACCGAGGATACCGATGATCCCAACTGATCTGCCAATCCCTTTTAAACGACTTCAGTTTCCTGTGAAATCATCTTTCGCGTTAACTATTAACAAGTCCCAGGGCCAAACCTTCGAATTATTAGGGATCGACCTACGAAAAGAATGTTTCACTCATGGCCAACTGTATCACGTGTCGGAGCTCCTGAAAATCAATTTATTTTGCTGCCACAAAATAAAACTACTTCAAATATCGTTTACAGGAAAGCTCTGACTCACTAAAACTAATGGCTTTTGTTTTGTAAATAATATGATATATGTATAAAATCTAAAAATAAAAAAATACAAAAAAACATTAATAAAAATATGAATAAAAAAATTCATAAAAAAAATTCAAACTTTTTTTTTGAAACCCGATGCAAAAAAAGGGTGTATGTGTGTGTGTATGTACCCGTGCGAAGCCGGGGCGGGCCGCTAGTATTAAATATATAGAAATAAAAATTATAATATAAAGAATACAATATTCAACCAAGATTATTTTTTTAAATAGCAAACTGTACTTAAAACTTGGTCTGAGTTTATATTAAATAACAAACATGAAACCGCTCCTATTCATTACACCATTCAAATAGATATTGAAATATTGCTGTTTCAATGAAGTGATTCACGTACGGTTAGTTCAACGTTAATAAGATTGCATACTCTGCTGCAGTGTCTGATTGATTTTGGTAAATGAAATGTATTTGTGTTTGTTTTAACTTGAATATATCAAACATCTGTGTGTACCTTAAACACTCGTATCCAACAAATAGTTAAAATGTATTAGATTATATTAATTTTAGAATAATAATTATTAATTATGAATATACTTAAATTTATAAATAGGAATAAGTATCACATCGCAAAATTAAGTTGTAAATTGAGGTACCCTTGCAAGAATACCGCTACTTTTTTAAAACTCACTTTTAATAGTACTATTTAAAGGCAGTTCAAAAAAGGCTTTCTCGCCACCTTGTATATTAGTTGGCTATAATTGTTTCTAGTATATTAATAAAAATAAACCATCACGCATTTATCTAATAGAAAGTACAAACAGCGGCTGTAACACCTCGACTCAAAAATTTACATCCCGATATTGACTGTACATAATTTATGAAAAATTATTGGTTTGAGCCAGAATTTGACCCGACGACTTCTGGATATAGAATCGAGACTGGACGCAAACTCCAGACCCCGAAGCCGAACAGATTTATAACACAATTTACTATTCTATTTTGATCAACATACAATAAAGAAAAATACTCTTTATTGTATGCTGATCAAAATATAATAGTAACCTGTGTTATATGAACAATTACTATGAAATGTAGAATAAAGCCTAAGATAGTGTTTAAAATTTTAATTACATAATTATTTATTTGTCCCAATCATAACAGAACTCATCCCAATTAATAATAAAGTATTTTTTTATGAAATAGGAATGCTAATGAACAACTACCGCTGTCCATGGCCACTTTTACACAGATAGTGATTGCCGGGTTTTAAGGGAGTAGGAAGGGAAAGGAAGTGGTATCCGGATACGTCTCTAATCGAAAAAGAACATGAACCATTTTACGTCTATAAAATATAGATATACAACTAAATGTTCAATTATAGTAACTTCAAATATATCTTTAATATGTAACCTAACAGCCAGAAGGTATTTGGTTTCAAAGACATCCATGCAGTGTCATTATATGGTTGTCTTTTATGGCTCGGAGTTTTACGATAGTGGCGTTCAGCTTGAAATGGAGACGGCAGGAGAGAATTTAATAATGCCACAACATTTGCACTTGCAAATTTTGTTCAAGTTACTGGGATTTTTGAGGAATAAAAGTTTGTGTGACTACAAATCTTTATGAAAAATATCATGTTAGACAGTAATAAAAAAAATGCAAAGCAAAACGATGATTTATTTTGTTGTAAGTAGTTAAAAATATAACAAAAATCTAGTTTAGTGGCTGCATGGGGAGATAGGGGAGGGATGGGCAGTAGGGAGACATGGGCACCCCCCTTTTATACTGATTTGATCATAGATTTCATATTTTTCTTGATTTGTTAGTTTTCTTTACCAACTGGAAACACTGTTAATCCATAGGGTATATGTAATTTCTGTAAGTTATCAAACACAAACACGTTTAAGGATTTTGGGCTAGTAAAAGTAAATATTTTGTTGTGGTTTCGGATCGTAATAAAGATAAAACTAATAAAAGATATGTGTATTTTTTATTATTTATCTATTGTATATTTACTAATCTATATATTAAACTGAAAGTTAAGCCTAAATATGAAAATTCATTAAAATACCGGTAACTAAGGTCGAAAATGTATACCATAGCCCATTACATCTGGGCATTTGGATGATGAGGAGGTTTGGGCATGCCCAATGCTCCCACTTACTATGTTCAGTATAGGAAAATTGTTAACAATTGTTTTATTTTTAATTAACGTAACATAACTTCACGCCAGTTTTACCCCAAGAAGTAGGCAGCGGCTGTTAAGCTTCGTTTCTCCGTTATGTTCACATCCCAAATGGAATAGGTGGTAAACCTATTGCCATACCGGGCACAAAGTTGTCAGTCATCGATATTTATCACACATAACTTCCGAAAATTACGAAAAGTCGTAGTGAAAAGTCAATCGAATCATGTGTAGGTGGTAGAGCCAAGCAGTTCACTGCATGAATGGGCCGGCTCGACCGGTGAAATACCACGACCTCTCAGAAGACCGACGTAAAGTTCGCTCATGTCGCGTTTCGTTCGGTGAGAGAGGTACCCGGAGGCCCATCCTCCTTCCCCATCCTTTCCCTGTCCCCTATCCCTTAAGGATCGGCAACGCAACAGTAACACTATATGTGTTGCTGGTGTCCATGGGCGGCGGTGGTTGCTTACCATCAGGTGACACGCCTGCTCGTTAGCCCTCCTATCCCATAAAAATACTATGATTCTTAAGAAAAATAAATTAAAAGCAAAAACCCTTTTTATAGAAGCTTTTATCTAACTAAGCGCACTAAAAATAAGAAAATAATATTTGCTTAAAAATTTCAAGTATCAACTTAGAGCCTCAGTATGTACAATTTATATAATAATAATAATAATTAACAATAATGAACTAATAAAAATAATAATATATTAGCTCCCAGTTTTTCGTACCCAGTTGTCTAGAGGTTGAGAGTTCGCGAGGTTCTGCCACCTATTCGATTTGAGACAAAAAAATTTAACGAGCTGAGGTGTAAAGTTATAAATAATATATATATATATTGTATAACAAAATAGATTGATTACATTAGTATTCATTGAATGTCACTTGTTACTCAGGTCGCCGTGGAATATCATCAACAAACGTCACGGAATCTGCCATAATAGGCTTTATTAAAAAAAACTAGCAACCCGCCTTTGGGAAATCGTAACAGGAAATGGTTCTAGCGCGATTTTTTTTTTAACGTAAACTAATTAAGGTTATAATTATGGACTGAAAACTCATTATCATCAGAGTTATATGGAAAGCAACCTTATTTTTCAATTCTAATTTTACCTATATAACATTTTTGATACATACTGTGAATGATAAATGGTTGAAAAAATGGGGTTAGGGTTGGGCCTCCGGATACCTTTCTCTACTTATGTTAAAATTGAATTTTGATGTAATGAACAATAACAATAATTGGCTGTGTGGCGCCGGCTTAGAATACCGCCACCCCATCTCTTCCCGTGGGTGTCGTAAAAGGCGACTAAGGGAAAAGCTAGAAGAATGGGCAGCAGTATTCTCTCTCAAGAAAATACAGCCTACTGCGATCGCCAACCCGCCTGCCAAGCGTGGCAATTATGGCAAAAACCCCCCATGATTGAGCGGACCGGCAGTTGTGGCGCTCTATGGGGGAGGCCTATGTAGAGCAGTGGACCTCAAAAAGGCTAATGATGATGATGATGATGATGAATAATTCATTAGAAGTTGGATGAAATTATATTTAGGTTTATCAAATATTTACGGTTAGTGACATCTTTTGTCAAAGCTTAGAAACTATTGTATAAAATATATTATGGATTAAAAAAAAACGTATATTAAATAAACATATACTTCAAGTATAAGCAGACAAAAAAAATAATCACCCTGAATTTCTAAATTTCGACATTTAAGTCATTGTTTGAAGTAAAACTTTCATGTAAATTTTCATAAATTTAAACGTGTCTTGAAAACTATATTGATTCAATGCAAACATTTTATTCAACATAATAAATGATTGCAAGCCAAATACGACGGATAAAATAAAACTAAAACATTTTCCAAGTAAAATCCGCATTTTTTTTTGTTAGATTACCCCTTTGTATAAATGTTATTAGTAATTTCTTTTACATTTAAACTCGAGCGTGAATAAAAAGTCGAACTCGACTACCGTGTACTAAGGTAAATTAAATCTTAGGACAGTGAAAAAAAAAACTTGTTGTGAACACGAGTTACACTCGAAAAAGAGGGAATTTAAGAAAGTTTCATCGGAGCAACGAAATAGACCATTAAGCAAGATTATTAAAGAAAAATAAAAGTAATAAAACAAGTCGTGCGTATCGTGTAGAAAAGCGGATGTAGAGAGGCTGTTCTGCAGGGAGGGCCGGGAAGGGCGAGCGCGCGTCTGTCCGCCCAGTCGCTAGTCGACACTCTCGGAGTATACTGGTAGCGCGGGCTAACCGAAAAGCCTTCTTTTCCCAGCCGCCCCGTGATTGTTAGGCGCGAATATTTCGAATAAACGAACAGCTGAAAAATGTGATACGCCGCACTCCATGAAACTACTCTCTATTCGTATACAATAATTCCGAAATGTTGTTCAAAATTATTATTAAAAGTTTTCAACTTGTGTCTTTTACTGTTATTATTGTTTTCTTAAATTCGGTTATCGATGGCCAAGTTACGAGCAGTGAGAAGATACCCATCGGTAAGTTTATTTCGATGACTTCATAATTTATTTTGTCTTAATTTTCATTTTGCTTTTATACAGTTTCTTTTTAATTTCTTCACTCTTGTTTTTTAATTTTTAATTTTGCGGCATATTTTGGTTCGTTTGTTATATTTTCGATCGTTAATTTCAGATCATCATTTTCTTTTCTATTTTTTTTTTAATTTTAGATTAACGTCGTTTCAGATGAATTTCGCGTACATAAAAAATGTACTTCCATGTCTTTAATGTGTCAACTGTTTGGGCAGATTTACCTTACATTCGGTAATATTCACAATTGTATTGGAAAACAATTTTTATTCACTCAAAAAAAAAATATACAGCTTATGCCAGGTTTTGGAGCTAATTTATTTTATGTATTTTATCATAGAGGCCTTTTACTAAGCCTCGTGTTTCTCTATACGATCAAATTCATAATATCAACTATCCTAATTTATCATTACAGTAAAGTAAATGATATCAAAAGCTTACGTGTGGTTTTCCCTACTTTGCCTAGCTTATTACGGCAATTTTAAAATAGAATTAAAACAAACGTAAATAATATAATCAGCTAATGATTAGTATTAATATCTGCTACATCAAACAATATTATAATTTTAACCAAGTTTTCGTAGAATAAAATAAATCATATAAACTTCATAAATTTTTGTTTTGTCATCTCAATTCTTTTATGAGTAAAAATTTTTTAATGAAAAAAAAAATTCGAGACACGAATGTGTTTTCAAAAACTGTTAGATGTTTTTTATGTTCTATTTTCAAATATTCCGATGAAATAAAGATTAGTAAACTTTGAACTAAAACTAGTTTAAATTAAAATTAATTTTAAAAGTAAATGTTTACTTGAACCTATTTGAATTTACGCAAGGAATTTATTCTTTAGGTGGGCAAACGAGCAGGCGTGTCACCTGATGGTCACTGACCAGTGCCGCCCATGGATACCTGAAACACACGCAGTGTTACAGTTGTATTGTCAACCATTAAAGGGTTAGGATAGGAAAAGATGGGGAAGGGTGGTAGATGGTGGGGGGCCTCCGGGTATCTCGCTCACCATACAAAACGCGGCATGAGCCACTTTTCGTCGATCTTCTGAGAGGTCGTGGTATTTTACCGGTCGGGGCGGGCCATTCATGCAGCAAACTGCTTGGCTCTACCACTGTTAAATTTTCATAATTTCAGCTTATCATCTTTGCATTTATAGCAATTACATCTAAATTTCATTTGAGATAGGCTGGCGATAGAGAATCAGAGTGTGTATTAGGTCTGGGTTTTGCATTCGAGATAGAAAAGGTCTAATTAATAAATATACCAAATTAATAAAAATAATTAATTAAAAGTTTCCATTTAAAATATTTTAAAAGTTAATTTATTGAATTTATATATAGTATTTTTTTTTTTTTTATTGTATATTTGGTTTGCTATATACGATATTCTGCATCGCTATATTTTGGGTAACGCTCAGAGCTGTCATGTTTGAGTGACCTAAGCCTTTTAGTAAATAATTATCATGGTTAAACAGCGGGACTTCCACAACCTCTATTAATTAGAGGTTGTGGAAGTCACATAAAATATGATTAATTAATTTTGAACAGGTGACACCAGTAAATTATTACTAATAATGAAGTTCGCAAGCTTTTTTAAACATCTTTTGTTCAATAATCGAGTGAAGATATAAGATTATGCCTATGCCTATGCGTTATGCCTATCTGTTTGAAAGACTTGGCTAGAACATAACATAACTTCACGCCTTTTGTTACCCGAAGGTGTAGGCAGCGGCTGTTAAGCCTCGTCTCGCAGTTATGTTTACGTCCCAAATGGAATAGGTGGCGAACCTATTGCCATACCGGGCACAAAGTTTTCAGTCATCGATATTTATCACACATAACTTCCGAAAAACAATTTCCGAAAAGTCATTAGTGTGAGCCAGTGTCAGGAATCGAACCTGGAACTTTGGATCAGAAGCCGTGTGCTCGACCACTGCGCCACCGAGACTGTTTATATATATAGACTTGGCTACAAGTTATGTTTATATATATATATACTAAAGTTTTCTCTCAGCACTTTTTGCTCTAAAGGCTGGTAATAATATGAAGAATAATATACATTTCAACAATTTAATTTGGTATCATTTGCCGTAGTACTCGTAACTAATAAAGTTACGCTAGTACTCACAATTTTACGATAATCCTCTGGGATAAGATATTTTGGTTATAAAGAAGACACAGTTTTTTCTCCCGCAATAATTTAATAACAAATTGTAAATAAAATGCCAAGTTCAGTCTACACTCCGGGGATGTCCATCATTCGCTAGTTCTAAATTTCGGAGTGATTGAATTTTTCGGGTTCGATTATTTTGGAAATCTTATTTAAATGTCTCTCTCGTCTCGTTTTATCTCATTTGATACTTTGAACACTTTGTGAGCTGATAGCTTCCCCTTCGGGAATGTTATACACTTAAAATAAATGAATTAAATTTTCGTCCCCCCAAATGAAATGTAATGAATATATATTTTTGACTCATTGTTGACCGCAACTCTGCCCGCATGACGCTTCCAATATACATATATTTATTGATTTACGCAAACATCAGATTTTAATAAAACAACACCTCGGTCATATTCCATGATGAGTTCAATTGGTTTCAAATTAAGAGACGTTTGAAATTACGGATGGAATCATAAATAGACAAAATAAATGTTCTTTTAGTTTACATTTCTACAGAAAGTTGTATAATAAATATACATACATACATACATAAACTCACGCCTGCATCTCATAGAGGTAGGCAGAGACTTTGGCTTTCCACAAGCTACGATCCTGACACACCTCTTTCGCTTCATCCACAGTCATACATCTCATCATGCATTCGCGTCGGTTTCGGGTACTATGCATTTTGCCTTTCTTAAATAGACCATTTTTTTGGTCGTGGTAACCCCGTCTTGGTCTCCCGATCCCGACCCTGTCACTCACATTCGCTTACAATAACAATTTGTTTCGTCTCAGAAAGAATAAAAATGGTGATTATAGATAATCCCTATGAGATAGACTTACACCATACACCAAGAGTTTTTTGTAGACCTTTTGATGTTCTATAATAATGTAGTACATTGTTTTGATTTATTACTCAGTTCAGCCAGCGTTTACGATTGAAGTGCTAATTCCAGCAAATTATCAAGTTTTTTACATTATGTATGAATTCTACTTTTAAACCACCCCGTTGACACCCTTTCGCCCGAATACTGAACCGCCGCTCAAATCTGACAGTAAATTAAGTGCTACTTACTTACTCAGTGTTCGGGCGTAAACTACATAACATGCAATTCATAATGATAGAATATATATTATATTTTATATACAAATATATTTATATGTACATATTTAGTCGCTATCTAACTATTTTAACATGTGGGCAGCGAATGTACATCAAAAGCGAAACTTATGTTTTGATTAACATCTTACTAAAACTGTAAGCTTCCAAATTAAGTTAATTTATATAACATATCTAAACTTGTAAATTTCACTAACAAGTTAAAACCTTATACACATATGATACGAAGAAAGCGGTAGTTATTTGTGGTCACAAAATTATACAAGTATCTATGAATATGTCTACTTAACTGTATTATCTAAAGCATATTTTCATTAACATAACGTAACAACATATTTTCAGGCCTTTTTCTACCCGACGGTGTAGGCAGCGGCTGTTAAGCCTCGTCTCGTTGTTGTGTTTACGTCCCAAATAGGCCACCTATTGCCTATTGCCGTGCCGGGCACAAAGTTTTTAGTCATCGATATTTATGACACATTACTTACGAAATTAATTTCAAAGTCATTGGTGTGAGTCGAGATTCGAACCCGCGACCTTTCGATTCAGAAACAGGGTGCTCGACCACTGGTTCACCGAGGCTGTTTTCATTTTAAAATATTATTTAAGTGGAAAAAAAAATAAAATCTCATTATGAATAGCTTTACTTTATATAAATCAACAACAGCTTATAGCAACGAAGCAGGGTAGGCGAAACTTCGAAAAGTTCAAAGTGCTGCATTGAAATTGATAAGTGCAGTTTGCCTAAACTTATAATATTGTGAGACAATGAATATTAAATGAAGTGCCTAAAACCTATTTTTTTTTGTTATAACCATCACCAAGCTACTAGCCACATTGTCCCTAAATGAGTCCTTTTTTGGGTCTACATAGCGAACTTAACATTAAATATCGTGCACAAATACATGTTTTCGGAAATTAGCTGTGATAATTAATAATGGATTATTAATTATCACAGCTTATTTCCGAAAATCCATAATGAACACAATTTATCCTTAATTAATGATTGTTAGTTGTTTTCACGTGAAGAGTAGCGCATGCAATATTTGGAACTTCATTCATGGAAATTAAATTAATTGAAGCCAATAATATAGTTGTTAACGTCATAATCAATTCTTAGAATGATCGAAGAGGAATTAAGTCCGATGAAGACTGGATAATTAACCTTTTTTTTTTGTAACTTTTAACGCATTTTTCTACTTGAATGTGTAAAAGAGCTGCTAAGGCTCAACTCGCTGATTCGAAATAGACGGTGTAACCTATTGCCATAATGTCCTCAGTCGTCGATATTAATCACGCATAACCTCAGCTGTTAGAAAATCTTCGAACATGAACTTGCAGAACTTTTTGACGAATAATTTTGCTAGTATGCTTGCCGTCATCAACGAAGCAAGTAAATCACCGTGGGTTGTTTAACAAGAGCATTGCACAGTTCTTTATGGGCAGGTTACTTGATAGAAAGCAACTAGGCGCCACCCATGGACACCTGCAACACAGATAATGGTACTGATTCCTTGCTTTAAAATAGGAAAGGGTTCTTTTTATGGGATTGGAGGGCATACGAGTAAGCGTGTCACCTGATGGTAAGCAACCTTTGCCGCCCATGGACACCAGCAACACATATAGTGTTGTTGGGTTGCCGACCTTTAAGGGTGTAGGATGGGGAAGGGGGGTGGGTCTCCGGGTACCTCTCTCACTAAACGAAACGCGGCATGAGCCACTTTACGTCGATCTTTTGAGAGGTCATGGTATCCCACCGTTTGAGCCGGCCTATTCATGCAGCGAACTGCATGGCTCTACCATTGTTATCACTGTTTAGAGTAAAATTGAGAAGTGAAGGTGTTTGGCGTCTGGATACCTCTTTTAGCAAAAGAAATGTAAAATGAGTAATGTGGCACTTTGCGTCAATATTAGGAGAGGTTGTGGTATTTCGCCGGTCGAGCTATACCACTGTTACCGCACCGAGGCAGTATTTCTTTCTTAGGTTGTATAATTTAGTGTGGTAATCGTTTGTAACGCTGCCCTCACTGGGTTCCTACTAAGTGCGACACGTGCGCACGATAAATGAGCGCGGGGAAGATTAATGATGTGGAAAGTTCGAATTTCAGTTGTTACTTGATAACCAACTTGTATGGTGGACCGGAATCTTGCAATGTAAATAACATTAACATTTGCAAGATATTGTGTCGCTATATTTGTATTGAAACTATTACTATTAACTAATATTTTTAATACTTTATTTATTTTTATTACTCAGGGCGTAATCGAGAAATCGGGTCACATGGAGGCAAGCGACAAGCATCACCTATGAACATTTGCAGCAAATATTGTGTCACAGTTGTATTGCCGGCATTTTGGATGGGATATGGCCATGAGTGTAATCGGGATAGTAGAGGTTATGAGTTAGTTTACCTTCAGATAGCTCTCTAACCGAACAAAAACGCGGTATGAGCCACTTTCCGTCGATATCCTGAGAGTCCAGAGGTCTCATTCTAAATGCGAGGATCAAGTACTGGCTATGATAGATGTGTATTATTCTTATCTAGTAACAGTAGTCGAAATAATAATTATTATTAGAAGTATGATTTTTAAATATATTCATTAATATGCTCAGAAGCAAGCGTTATATTTTAAAACGAACATTTCATTTTTTAACATATTATTTCCATTTTAATGTTCCCATTTTCTCAAGGGTCGAATTTTTGAAACTGATGAAACATGGCGACGATAACGGCCTGTTTATATTTATCCAGATGAAAATTAAATATGACGTCATGTTGGCTGGTGTGTATTACTTAGATAAAAACCGATGTAAATATTCTTGTATCATGGAATATTGACTTCATTTTTATTACCCATTTACAATATTGTTTCACCTTTAAAAATTTAACACATCATTTAAATACAGAATGTCAAACGTTTATCTCTTAACTTGAATCTTTTACGTAAAACTTAAATCTTACTTAATAATCAAAAGGTTGACCTCAGACGAGTAAAAATATAAATAGATTTATATACATTTCGTATTATTTGACTACGAAAGCAAAACGAAAACCCCAGGAAAATATTATATCTCGTTGATAAGGATAATTAATTCAAAAGCTTGAACCCTTCGGCGAGTCGTTAATTCGACCATTTGACCTTTTTATATTATTCAGGTTCAGCTGTGTTTTTTTTTTCATGAAATTCCAACTGCCATCTTTATAATATTCGGTACATGATAGGTATGTTTGTTTGTTTATTTATTACGCTGTGATTCGCAGACAATCATTCAGCCACATATGATTATTTTAACACGACAAATTAATTCGAATATGCAAGATGTAATATTAATTTCAAAGAATAAATTATAAATTACACAGCCATGAAAAAATACACTAATAAATAAATTTGATAGGTTCAATAGGTTAATCTACTAATGATTTTAAAAATTTCGCAATAAATTTAATATACTTGGATAATTTACTACAAAAAAAAATACGTTATTGAAACATATAAAGTAGCTATATTTTATCTGAGTACATCATTTCAGTAATAAAATAGTCCACGACAATTATTTGAATCAATAAACTCTGTTGCATAGATTTGTATACCACTAATTGAAGAAATTAGGGTGTCAATATTTGCTTAGATAACAAGGATAGGTCGCACCTTGTCAAATTGTTGTATAGGCCTATATTATATACAACTTTGTAGAAATAATTATGGTTTAGTTAACAAAATTGGAAATCCTGCTGATATATAGATTATGAAAATATTAAAATGCTATGATTTCGATATAATTAAATGTAGCTAATATCGTAGGTAAATAAAAAAAAAAAAGTTTTGTTGCAATCCGTAACTCTATAGTATATAACACACCGGCTGAAATGAAACCGGAAATAGAAAAAAAAAAACTAAGACATTCTGCACATAATTTTCAACGGCGTGCGATCCGTCCCTACAATTTCGGTCCCGGAAAATGTAAAAGAATTTTTATTGTATAAAACAAAATATTCACGGAATGATGATCAATAATTCCTTAATACCGGGTACATTGTGTCTCTACCGAATATAATAAAAGATAATAGCCTTAGAATACTCTTTATACTTGCATACATAAAACTCCACACTCGATCTCTTGCGGGGTAAGCAAAGAGAACTAAATGCCATGAGACACGATTGTTACAATCCTAACTCGCTTTCTTGTCTTTTCATACACGCGCATCGATTTTTAAGGCTTCGGACATCATAAAATTATATGACATTTTACCTTTTCATTCAGAACTCGGCTGGTTCGATCCCCATCCGAGTACGAATATTTGTGATAAGTATGATTTTATATGCGATATAAATTTCAGTCCAGTTACCATGATAGAATCAAGTTGCTTTACTTTGAAATTACAGGGCGGTGTATATGATTTCATATAATATTATTATATATTAAATCATTACTGAGTGCTTTTTCAATAAAAATCTCTTAACTGTAACCTATATAGTGTTAAGTTTTTATTTGTGTTTGAAATTGAAATATTTCCATTTGTTGTGAAACATATTAATTACTTCAAGCCTTTTTCCGTTTTCTTGTCGATTTTATTCTTGTATATTTGCGTAAATCTCTTCAATTCAATATTTTCTTATTTTTACTAAACAACTACACATTGGCTAAGGCAATACTGTAAAACCGGAGCTTTGCTAATTCGACCCTTCGGTTACGTCGGTTACTTCGGTTACGTGATATTTATTAAAAAATCATAATAACTATATCTGGCGTAGTCAAGTAAAAAGATAAAATCTGTACAGATATGTCCAGGGTCTAAATTTCTAATAATATTCAGGTGTTCAAGTTCTATTTTCCGAAAAATAGGCTTTTTATGTAAAGAATCGTATACTATAAAAATTTAATATTTTATTGTTTTTTTTATACATTTATTTTCGTATTAAATTCGTATAACATTTAAATAAAGGTTTGATATATAGATTTTTCCAGGAAGACTCAAGTTAAAAAAAACTCAAATGAAATTTCGAAGGTAACAGACACACACATAACATAACTTCACGCCTTTTTTTCCGGAGGGTGTAGGCAGCGGCTGTTAGGCCTCGTGTCGCCGTTATGTTTACGTCCCAAATGGAATAGGTGACGAACCTATTGCCATACGAGGCACAAAGTTTTTAGTCATCTATATTTATCACACATTACTTTCGAAATTTATTTTGATAAGTCATTGGTGTGAGCCAGGATTCGAAAAGGGCTGTTCGACCACTGGGCCACCGAGACTTGATTACTGACCGAGACTTTTCGAAGGTATCTTTTCATATAAGCGCAATATATGTTTATCAATTGTTATTCAACCTACTCGTTTATTTTATTTTATGTAATGAAACATTTCATTTGGTAAGAGTGTATATTGCCGCTGCCCACACCGACAGAAATTAAGAGCGTGTAGGCACTACACTAAAGTAACATGAATATTAAATATGCTAGTAATGGAACAGGAAATAATTATATTTAACATATTCACTATTGAAATAGGTGAACGGTTTTACCGAACCCGCGTCCTGATCAAATAGAAACACACGTATATCAAATAGACCACATAACTGGGATAATATATATTTGTCTTAGATATATATATATATATGTATAAGACAAATATATATTATCCCAGTTATATATATATATACTTAGTCTGGCTATAAATACTGTTACAACTAAAAATAAAAAAATATTACATTTGAATTTGGAATCTGTCATTTTTATCCGATTGTTTATTGTGTGTTCTCGTTTTGACGCCAATACATTGTACAATATTTTGCGATATTAAAATGGAGTGGGGTGATAAAGAGAACTGAATCGCTGTGATTACATTACACAAAGTAGGTTTGGAGCCACATGCAATTTTTAAAACTCGCCATACACTTGGTATTAGTCAAATGTTGGTGTACCGGGCTATTAATAGGTACAATGAGACTTCCTCTGTTTGTGACAGAAAAAGACCTGGCTTTCCACGTAGTGTTCGTACGAAAAAGGTGGTCAAAGCAGTAAGGGAAAGAATTCGAAGAAATCCTGTCCGCAAGCAAAAGATTTTATCTCGGGAGATGAAGATAGCACCTAGAACAATGTCGCGTATTTTAAAAGATGACTTAGGACTTGCAGCCTATAAGAGGCGCACTGGTCATTTATTAACTGATAATTTAAAAAAGAATAGGGTGTTAAAATCTAAACAACTACTGAAGCGGTACGCAAAGGGAGGTCACAAAATTGTTTACGGATGAAAAAGTTTTTACAATTGAGCAACATTTTAACAAACAAAATGACCGTATTTATGCTCAAAGCTCTAAGGAAGCTTCCCAATTAGTTGACAGAGTGCAACGTGGGCATTATCCGACTTCAGTGATGGTTTGGTGGGGTGTTAGCTACGAAAGAGTGACTGAGCCATATTTTTGTGAAAAAGGTATCAAAAAATCGGCTCAAGTGTATCAAGATACCATTCTTGAAAAGGTAGTCAAGCCCCTTAACAACACCATGTTCAATAACGAAGTATGGTCCTTCCAGCAAGACTCGGCACCGGGTCATAAAGCTCGGTCCACGCAATCTTGGTTGGAAGCGAACGTTTCGGACTTTATTAGAGCTGAAGTCTGGCCGTCGTCTAGTCCCGATCTTAATCCTACTGGATTATGATTTGTGGCCAGTTTTAGAGAGTACGGCTTGTTCTAAACGCCATAATAATTTACGTGTGTTAAGCTAGAAAGGTCAAGTCAGCAGAATCACTTGTTTCATATCTCAAAATTTAGTGCTCATTTAGTGCTAATTTAGTGTTGATAACAGATATTTAGTGCTGTGATAGGGGGACTGAAAATGAGAACACTGCTAACTTTACATTAAGCTAGCAGTGTACCATTCGTCTCAGTCTGTCTCAGTCGGCAGAATCACTCGTTTTATATCTCAAAATTTAGTGCTCATTTAGTGCTAATTTAGTGTTGATAACAGATATTTAGTGCTGTGATAGGGGGACTGAAAATGAGATTTCTGCTAACTTTACATTAAGCTAGCAGTGTACCATTCGTCTCAGTCTGTCTCAGTCGGCAGAATCACTCGTTTTATATCTCAAAATTTAGTGCTCATTTAGTGCTAATTTAGTGTTGATAACAGATATTTAGTGCTGTGATAGGGGGACTGAAAATGAGATTTCTGCTAACTTTACATTAAGCTAGCAGTGTACCATTCGTCTCAGTCTGTCTCAGTCGGCAGAATCACTCGTTTTATATCTCAAAATTTAGTGCTTATTTAGTGCTAATTTAGTGCTGATAACAGATATTTCGTGCTGTGATAGGGGGACTGAAAATGAGAACACTGCTAACTTTTCAATAAGCTATCAGTGTACCATTCGTCTCAGTCTGTCTCAGTCGGCAGAATCACTCGTTTTATATCTCAAAATTTAGTGCTCATTTAGTGCTAAATTAGTGCTGATAACAGATATTTCGTGCTGTGATAGGGGGACTGAAAATGAGAACACTGCTAACTTTTCATTAAGCTATCAGTGTACCATTCGTCTCAGTCTGTCTCAGTCGGCAGAATCCCTCGTTTTATATCTCAAAATTTAGTGCTCATTTAGTGCTAAATTAGTGCTGATAACAGATATTTGGAGCTGTGATAGGGGGACTGAAAATGAGAACACTGCTAACTTTACATTAAGCTAGCAGTGTACCATTCGTCTCAGTCTGTCTCAGTCGGCAGAATCACTTGTTTTATATCTCAAAATTTAGTGCTCATTTAGTGCTAATTTAGTGCTGATAACAGATATTTCGTGCTGTGATAGGGGGACTGAAAATGAGAACACTGCTAACTTTTCATTAAGCTATCAGTGTACCATTCGTCTCAGTCTGTCTCAGTCGGCAGAATCCCTCGTTTTATATCTCAAAATTTAGTGCTCATTTAGTGCTAAATTAGTGCTGATAACAGATATTTCGTGCTGTGATAGGGGGACTGAAAATGAGATTTCTGCTAACTTTACATTAAGCTAGCTGTGTACCATTCGTCTCAGTCTGTCTCAGTCGGCAGAATCACTCGTTTTATATCTCAAAATTTAGTGCTCATTTAGTGCTAATTTAGTGTTGATAACAGATATTTAGTGCTGTGATAGGGGGACTGAAAATGAGATTTCTGCTAACTTTACATTAAGCTAGCAGTGTACCATTCGTCTCAGTCTGTCTCAGTCGGCAGAATCACTCGTTTTATATCTCAAAATTTAGTGCTTATTTAGTGCTAATTTAGTGCTGATAACAGATATTTCGTGCTGTGATAGGGGGACTGAAAATGAGAACACTGCTAACTTTTCAATAAGCTATCAGTGTACCATTCGTCTCAGTCTGTCTCAGTCGGCAGAATCACTCGTTTTATATCTCAAAATTTAGTGCTCATTTAGTGCTAAATTAGTGCTGATAACAGATATTTCGTGCTGTGATAGGGGGACTGAAAATGAGAACACTGCTAACTTTTCATTAAGCTATCAGTGTACCATTCGTCTCAGTCTGTCTCAGTCGGCAGAATCCCTCGTTTTATATCTCAAAATTTAGTGCTCATTTAGTGCTAAATTAGTGCTGATAACAGATATTTGGAGCTGTGATAGGGGGACTGAAAATGAGAACACTGCTAACTTTACATTAAGCTAGCAGTGTACCATTCGTCTCAGTCTGTCTCAGTCGGCAGAATCACTTGTTTTATATCTCAAAATTTAGTGCTCATTTAGTGCTAATTTAGTGCTGATAACAGATATTTCGTGCTGTGATAGGGGGACTGAAAATGAGAACACTGCTAACTTTTCATTAAGCTATCAGTGTACCATTCGTCTCAGTCTGTCTCAGTCGGCAGAATCCCTCGTTTTATATCTCAAAATTTAGTGCTCATTTAGTGCTAAATTAGTGCTGATAACAGATATTTAGTGCTGTGATAGGGGGACTGAAAATGAGAACACTGCTAACTTTACATTAAGCTAGCAGTGTACCATTCGTCTCAGTCTGTCTCAGTCGGCAGAATCACTCGTTTTATATCTCAAAATTTAGTGCTCATTTAGTGCTAATTTAGTGCTGATAACAGATATTTCGTGCTGTGATAGGGGGACTGAAAATGAGAACACTGCTAACTTTTCATTAAGCTATCAGTGTACCATTCGTCTCAGTCTGTCTCAGTCGGCAGAATCACTCGTTTTATATCTCAAAATTTAGTGCTCATTTAGTGCTAAATTAGTGCTGATAACAGATATTTGGAGCTGTGATAGGGAAACTGAAAATGAGAACACTGCTAACGAGATATAAAACGAGGGATTCTGCCGACTGAGACAGACTGAGACGAATGGTACACTGCAAGCTTAATGTAAAGTTAGCAGAAATCTCATTTTCAGTCCCCCTATCACAGCACTAAATATCTGTTATCAGCACTAATTTAGCACTAAATGAGCACTAAATTTTGAGATATAAAACGAGTGATTCTGCCGACTGAGACAGACTGAGACGAATGGTACACTGATAGCTTAATGAAAAGTTAGCAGTGTTCTCATTTTCAGTCCCCCTATCACAGCACGAAATATCTGTTATCAGCACTAAATTAGCACTAAATAAGCACTAAATTTTGAGATATAAAACGAGTGATTCTGCCGACTGAGACAGACTGAGACGAATGGTACACTGCTAGCTTAATGTAAAGTTAGCAGAAATCTCATTTTCAGTCCCCCTATCACAGCACTAAATATCTGTTATCAACACTAAATTAGCACTAAATGAGCACTAAATTTTGAGATATAAAACGAGTGATTCTGCCGACTGAGACAGACTGAGACGAATGGTACACTGCTAGCTTAATGTAAAGTTAGCAGAAATCTCATTTTCAGTCCCCCTATCACAGCACTAAATATCTGTTATCAACACTAAATTAGCACTAAATGAGCACTAAATTTTGAGATATTAAACGAGTGATTCTGCCGACTGAGACAGACTGAGACGAATGGTACACTGCTAGCTTAATGTAAAGTTAGCAGTGTTCTCATTTTCAGTCCCCCTATCACAGCTCCAAATATCTGTTATCAGCACTAATTTAGCACTAAATGAGCACTAAATTTTGAGATATAAAACGAGTGATTCTGCCGACTGAGACAGACTGAGACGAATGGTACACTGATAGCTTAATGAAAAGTTAGCAGTGTTCTCATTTTCAGTCCCCCTATCACAGCACGAAATATCTGTTATCAGCACTAAATTAGCACTAAATGAGCACTAAATTTTGAGATATAAAACAAGTGATTCTGCCGACTGAGACAGACTGAGACGAATGGTACACTGCTAGCTTAATGTAAAGTTAGCAGTGTTCTCATTTTCAGTCCCCCTATCACAGCTCCAAATATCTGTTATCAGCACTAATTTAGCACTAAATGAGCACTAAATTTTGAGATATAAAACGAGGGATTCTGCCGACTGAGACAGACTGAGACGAATGGTACACTGATAGCTTAATGAAAAGTTAGCAGTGTTCTCATTTTCAGTCCCCCTATCACAGCTCCAAATATCTGTTATCAGCACTAATTTAGCACTAAATGAGCACTAAATTTTGAGATATAAAACGAGTGATTCTGCCGACTGAGACAGACTGAGACAAATGGTACACTGCTAGCTTAATGTAAAGTTAGCAGAAATCTCATTTTCAGTCCCCCTATCACAGCACTAAATATCTGTTATCAACACTAAATTAGCACTAAATGAGCACTAAATTTTGAGATATAAAACAAGTGATTCTGCCGACTGAGACAGACTGAGACGAATGGTACACTGCTAGCTTAATGTAAAGTTAGCAGAAATCTCATTTTCAGTCCCCCTATCACAGCACTAAATATCTGTTATCAGCACTAAATTAGCACTAAATGAGCACTAAATTTTGAGATATAAAACGAGTGATTCTGCCGACTGAGACAGACTGAGACGAATGGTACACTGCTAGCTTAATGTAAAGTTAGCAGTGTTCTCATTTTCAGTCCCCCTATCACAGCACTAAATATCTGTTATCAACACTAAATTAGCACTAAATGAGCACTAAATTTTGAGATATAAAACAAGTGATTCTGCTGACTTGACCTTTCTAGCTTAACACACGTTAATAATTTTCCCATGGAAAGAGTGCGTGTTTCTATTGGTAACTGGCTTCAACATTTAAAGGCCTGTATTACAGCCAATGGAGACCACTTCGAATAAGCTTTTTATATTTTATATCGTTTTATATTTATGTATTAAAGTAACACACTGTAAAAGTAATAAATGATATATGCAATTAAAAAAATTTGTTTTCATTGTTACAATATTTATGGCATGACTAAGTATATATACAGTGTGTTAGGTTAAACGAGGGACATATTGAAGGAGGGTGTTCAGTATTCGATTCTCGTCCTAAATATGTGAAAAACCTACAACCTAAATTTTTGAGGTAATTGTCCAATAAAATAAATCATCATGGACACTGAGCGCGCAACAAGCGAACTTAGAAACAGTACCTACATAAAGTAAGTCATGTTGCAAAGCACGCGCCGATCTTGCCGAAAAGGATAGAGCGCGCGTAACCCCCACCCCTTTTCTTTGTGTTGTCCCGATGCGCCGACAGGACACGCGCCCGCGCTGACCGGCGACCGCGAGTCGCGACCGCAGTCTTTGCGAGTGCGCCGCTATTTCCGTATGTAAATTGCGCTTCCGCGTATCTCAAAACAACCCCGCTTCGCGATTAGTGTGTTCCGTAACGTGTCAAAAATGCCGTCTTATTAATATTCCAATGAAGAATATTGGGATATGGTTCGTGCCTACGCGTTGTCGCACGATAGTGTACGAGGCGCTATTAATTTGAACCGAGAGATGTTTCCCGACCGCCAGATTCCGTCGTACAACCTTATGCTTGGTGTCAACCAACGGTTGCGAACGTTTGGTCAGTTCACCGTACCGACACATGCCCAAGGACGAGGAAGGGAGCCATACCCAGTACACCTCCAAGAAGCCATCTTGGAATACTTCGAGCATCACCCACAAGAAAGCACTCGAAACGCTGCAAGACGATTCGGTGTATCACACTGGACTGTGTGGAAGCTGATGCATGAAGAAGGGATGCACCCATATCATTTTAGATCCGTTCAAGAACTTGGGGTCAACGACCGCGAGCCACGGGTGAACTTTTGCCGCTGGTTTTCGTCTAATTTAGACAAAAACATTTTATTTACCGATGAAGCCACATTTACACGTATGGGGATATTTAATGTGCACAACGAACATTGGTGGAGTGATCAAAATCCCATGTTACGCGACAGGACGCTTATCAACACCGATTTAGTGTGAATGTGTGGGCGGGTATTTTAAATAATTGCTTAATAGGCCCGTACTTTATTGACGGAAGACTTGACAGTGTTTCATACCTCAAATACCAGTTTAAATAGTGTGGTGGATGAAATGTTGGACGATGTGCCTCTTAGTGTTTACCGAAACCTTTTTTATCAACACGACGGAGCGCCCGCGCACTATCAGGTGCGCGTACGTGAGTTTTTACACAATAATTTTGGTGACAGATGGATAGGTCGTGGTGGGCCAGTGCCATGGCCTGCTCGCTCCCCGGATCTCACTCCATTAGACTTTTATTTATGGGGTGAAGTGAAAAGAATTGTGTACGCTACGGAGTACTCAAACCGGGAAGAGTTAAAGGTACGTATCACGAACGCTTTTAATAGTGTAAGAAGTGATCCGTTTATTCTTAATCGCGTTAAAGACATAACATAACATAACTTAACTTCACGCCTTTTGTTACCCGAAGGTGTAGGCAGCGGCTGTTAAGCCTCGTCTCGCCGTTATGTTTACGTCCCAAATGGAATAGGTGGCGAACCTATTGCCATACCGGGCACAAAGTTTGTCAGTCATCGATATTTATCACACATAACTTCCGAAAACAATTTCGATAAGTCATTGGTGTGAGCCAGTGTCTGAATCGAACCCCGGACCTCTGGATCAGAGGCCGTGCGCTCGCCCACTGCGCCACCAAGACTGTTTAAGTTAAAGACAATATGCGAAATCGTGCTGAACTCTGCATATCACGAGGAGGTGCGCATTTTGAACAGTTTTTAAGATTAGTTTAAAATTATTGTGTAAATAATCAAATTAATTATTGTAAATAATCAATCAAGTTAATCATTGGTGTGATTCCATTTTTTAAATACGCCAAAAATACTAAGTAAGCCTAATAACATTATTGCGGAAAACAATTCACATTTGCATTGTAGATTTTTTTATGTTTCGTTTAGTACCTACCTAGACATTTTTGCCTGTCCTAAGCCAGGTTTAAAGTATGAAGGAAAAATGTATTCTACCTAACGTCACCCGGTTGACCCGCGCCCCGCGCCCCGCGCACATCAATATCTGCGATAATATTAAATCGTTGCGTTGGCGCTAGGGTGCATATACTTTTTGAGACTTTTGCGAATTTTTGTTTATTGTTTTGTCTGTTATTTATCAGTGTATTTGTTTCGTTCATATGTTTGTTAGGTTCATATAAGCATACACTATTGTGGGTTTGAATATGTCCCTCGTTTAAACTAACATACTTTTATCTCGGGAGATGAAGATAGCACCTAGAACAATGTCGCGTATTTTAAAAGATGACTTAGGACTTGCAGCCTATAAGAGGCGCACTGGTCATTTATTAACTGATAATTTAAAAAAGAATAGGGTGTTAAAATCTAAACAACTACTGAAGCGGTACGCAAAGGGAGGTCACAAAATTGTTTACGGATGAAAAAGTTTTTACAATTGAGCAACATTTTAACAAACAAAATGACCGTATTTATGCTCAAAGCTCTAAGGAAGCTTCCCAATTAGTTGACAGAGTGCAACGTGGGCATTATCCGACTTCAGTGATGGTTTGGTGGGGTGTTAGCTACGAAAGAGTGACTGAGCCATATTTTTGTGAAAAAGGTATCAAAAAATCGGCTCAAGTGTATCAAGATACCATTCTTGAAAAGGTAGTCAAGCCCCTTAACAACACCATGTTCAATAACGAAGTATGGTCCTTCCAGCAAGACTCGGCACCGGGTCATAAAGCTCGGTCCACGCAATCTTGGTTGGAAGCGAACGTTTCGGACTTTATTAGAGCTGAAGTCTGGCCGTCGTCTAGTCCCGATCTTAATCCTACTGGATTATGATTTGTGGCCAGTTTTAGAGAGTACGGCTTGTTCTAAACGCCATAATAATTTACGTGTGTTAAGCTAGAAAGGTCAAGTCAGCAGAATCACTTGTTTCATATCTCAAAATTTAGTGCTCATTTAGTGCTAATTTAGTGTTGATAACAGATATTTAGTGCTGTGATAGGGGGACTGAAAATGAGAACACTGCTAACTTTACATTAAGCTAGCAGTGTACCATTCGTCTCAGTCTGTCTCAGTCGGCAGAATCACTCGTTTTATATCTCAAAATTTAGTGCTCATTTAGTGCTAATTTAGTGTTGATAACAGATATTTAGTGCTGTGATAGGGGGACTGAAAATGAGATTTCTGCTAACTTTACATTAAGCTAGCAGTGTACCATTCGTCTCAGTCTGTCTCAGTCGGCAGAATCACTCGTTTTATATCTCAAAATTTAGTGCTCATTTAGTGCTAATTTAGTGTTGATAACAGATATTTAGTGCTGTGATAGGGGGACTGAAAATGAGATTTCTGCTAACTTTACATTAAGCTAGCAGTGTACCATTCGTCTCAGTCTGTCTCAGTCGGCAGAATCACTCGTTTTATATCTCAAAATTTAGTGCTTATTTAGTGCTAATTTAGTGCTGATAACAGATATTTCGTGCTGTGATAGGGGGACTGAAAATGAGAACACTGCTAACTTTTCAATAAGCTATCAGTGTACCATTCGTCTCAGTCTGTCTCAGTCGGCAGAATCACTCGTTTTATATCTCAAAATTTAGTGCTCATTTAGTGCTAAATTAGTGCTGATAACAGATATTTCGTGCTGTGATAGGGGGACTGAAAATGAGAACACTGCTAACTTTTCATTAAGCTATCAGTGTACCATTCGTCTCAGTCTGTCTCAGTCGGCAGAATCCCTCGTTTTATATCTCAAAATTTAGTGCTCATTTAGTGCTAAATTAGTGCTGATAACAGATATTTGGAGCTGTGATAGGGGGACTGAAAATGAGAACACTGCTAACTTTACATTAAGCTAGCAGTGTACCATTCGTCTCAGTCTGTCTCAGTCGGCAGAATCACTTGTTTTATATCTCAAAATTTAGTGCTCATTTAGTGCTAATTTAGTGCTGATAACAGATATTTCGTGCTGTGATAGGGGGACTGAAAATGAGAACACTGCTAACTTTTCATTAAGCTATCAGTGTACCATTCGTCTCAGTCTGTCTCAGTCGGCAGAATCCCTCGTTTTATATCTCAAAATTTAGTGCTCATTTAGTGCTAAATTAGTGCTGATAACAGATATTTCGTGCTGTGATAGGGGGACTGAAAATGAGATTTCTGCTAACTTTACATTAAGCTAGCAGTGTACCATTCGTCTCAGTCTGTCTCAGTCGGCAGAATCACTCGTTTTATATCTCAAAATTTAGTGCTCATTTAGTGCTAATTTAGTGTTGATAACAGATATTTAGTGCTGTGATAGGGGGACTGAAAATGAGATTTCTGCTAACTTTACATTAAGCTAGCAGTGTACCATTCGTCTCAGTCTGTCTCAGTCGGCAGAATCACTCGTTTTATATCTCAAAATTTAGTGCTTATTTAGTGCTAATTTAGTGCTGATAACAGATATTTCGTGCTGTGATAGGGGGACTGAAAATGAGAACACTGCTAACTTTTCAATAAGCTATCAGTGTACCATTCGTCTCAGTCTGTCTCAGTCGGCAGAATCACTCGTTTTATATCTCAAAATTTAGTGCTCATTTAGTGCTAAATTAGTGCTGATAACAGATATTTCGTGCTGTGATAGGGGGACTGAAAATGAGAACACTGCTAACTTTTCATTAAGCTATCAGTGTACCATTCGTCTCAGTCTGTCTCAGTCGGCAGAATCCCTCGTTTTATATCTCAAAATTTAGTGCTCATTTAGTGCTAAATTAGTGCTGATAACAGATATTTGGAGCTGTGATAGGGGGACTGAAAATGAGAACACTGCTAACTTTACATTAAGCTAGCAGTGTACCATTCGTCTCAGTCTGTCTCAGTCGGCAGAATCACTTGTTTTATATCTCAAAATTTAGTGCTCATTTAGTGCTAATTTAGTGCTGATAACAGATATTTCGTGCTGTGATAGGGGGACTGAAAATGAGAACACTGCTAACTTTTCATTAAGCTATCAGTGTACCATTCGTCTCAGTCTGTCTCAGTCGGCAGAATCCCTCGTTTTATATCTCAAAATTTAGTGCTCATTTAGTGCTAAATTAGTGCTGATAACAGATATTTAGTGCTGTGATAGGGGGACTGAAAATGAGAACACTGCTAACTTTACATTAAGCTAGCAGTGTACCATTCGTCTCAGTCTGTCTCAGTCGGCAGAATCACTCGTTTTATATCTCAAAATTTAGTGCTCATTTAGTGCTAATTTAGTGCTGATAACAGATATTTCGTGCTGTGATAGGGGGACTGAAAATGAGAACACTGCTAACTTTTCATTAAGCTATCAGTGTACCATTCGTCTCAGTCTGTCTCAGTCGGCAGAATCACTCGTTTTATATCTCAAAATTTAGTGCTCATTTAGTGCTAAATTAGTGCTGATAACAGATATTTGGAGCTGTGATAGGGAAACTGAAAATGAGAACACTGCTAACGAGATATAAAACGAGGGATTCTGCCGACTGAGACAGACTGAGACGAATGGTACACTGCAAGCTTAATGTAAAGTTAGCAGAAATCTCATTTTCAGTCCCCCTATCACAGCACTAAATATCTGTTATCAGCACTAATTTAGCACTAAATGAGCACTAAATTTTGAGATATAAAACGAGTGATTCTGCCGACTGAGACAGACTGAGACGAATGGTACACTGATAGCTTAATGAAAAGTTAGCAGTGTTCTCATTTTCAGTCCCCCTATCACAGCACGAAATATCTGTTATCAGCACTAAATTAGCACTAAATAAGCACTAAATTTTGAGATATAAAACGAGTGATTCTGCCGACTGAGACAGACTGAGACGAATGGTACACTGCTAGCTTAATGTAAAGTTAGCAGAAATCTCATTTTCAGTCCCCCTATCACAGCACTAAATATCTGTTATCAACACTAAATTAGCACTAAATGAGCACTAAATTTTGAGATATAAAACGAGTGATTCTGCCGACTGAGACAGACTGAGACGAATGGTACACTGCTAGCTTAATGTAAAGTTAGCAGAAATCTCATTTTCAGTCCCCCTATCACAGCACTAAATATCTGTTATCAACACTAAATTAGCACTAAATGAGCACTAAATTTTGAGATATAAAACGAGTGATTCTGCCGACTGAGACAGACTGAGACGAATGGTACACTGCTAGCTTAATGTAAAGTTAGCAGTGTTCTCATTTTCAGTCCCCCTATCACAGCTCCAAATATCTGTTATCAGCACTAATTTAGCACTAAATGAGCACTAAATTTTGAGATATAAAACGAGTGATTCTGCCGACTGAGACAGACTGAGACGAATGGTACACTGATAGCTTAATGAAAAGTTAGCAGTGTTCTCATTTTCAGTCCCCCTATCACAGCACGAAATATCTGTTATCAGCACTAAATTAGCACTAAATGAGCACTAAATTTTGAGATATAAAACAAGTGATTCTGCCGACTGAGACAGACTGAGACGAATGGTACACTGCTAGCTTAATGTAAAGTTAGCAGTGTTCTCATTTTCAGTCCCCCTATCACAGCTCCAAATATCTGTTATCAGCACTAATTTAGCACTAAATGAGCACTAAATTTTGAGATATAAAACGAGGGATTCTGCCGACTGAGACAGACTGAGACGAATGGTACACTGATAGCTTAATGAAAAGTTAGCAGTGTTCTCATTTTCAGTCCCCCTATCACAGCTCCAAATATCTGTTATCAGCACTAATTTAGCACTAAATGAGCACTAAATTTTGAGATATAAAACGAGTGATTCTGCCGACTGAGACAGACTGAGACAAATGGTACACTGCTAGCTTAATGTAAAGTTAGCAGAAATCTCATTTTCAGTCCCCCTATCACAGCACTAAATATCTGTTATCAACACTAAATTAGCACTAAATGAGCACTAAATTTTGAGATATAAAACAAGTGATTCTGCCGACTGAGACAGACTGAGACGAATGGTACACTGCTAGCTTAATGTAAAGTTAGCAGAAATCTCATTTTCAGTCCCCCTATCACAGCACTAAATATCTGTTATCAGCACTAAATTAGCACTAAATGAGCACTAAATTTTGAGATATAAAACGAGTGATTCTGCCGACTGAGACAGACTGAGACGAATGGTACACTGCTAGCTTAATGTAAAGTTAGCAGTGTTCTCATTTTCAGTCCCCCTATCACAGCACTAAATATCTGTTATCAACACTAAATTAGCACTAAATGAGCACTAAATTTTGAGATATAAAACAAGTGATTCTGCTGACTTGACCTTTCTAGCTTAACACACGTTAATAATTTTCCCATGGAAAGAGTGCGTGTTTCTATTGGTAACTGGCTTCAACATTTAAAGGCCTGTATTACAGCCAATGGAGACCACTTCGAATAAGCTTTTTATATTTTATATCGTTTTATATTTATGTATTAAAGTAACACACTGTAAAAGTAATAAATGATATATGCAATTAAAAAAATTTGTTTTCATTGTTACAATATTTATGGCATGACTAAGTATATATACAGTGTGTTAGGTTAAACGAGGGACATATTGAAGGAGGGTGTTCAGTATTCGATTCTCGTCCTAAATATGTGAAAAACCTACAACCTAAATTTTTGAGGTAATTGTCCAATAAAATAAATCATCATGGACACTGAGCGCGCAACAAGCGAACTTAGAAACAGTACCTACATAAAGTAAGTCATGTTGCAAAGCACGCGCCGATCTTGCCGAAAAGGATAGAGCGCGCGTAACCCCCACCCCTTTTCTTTGTGTTGTCCCGATGCGCCGACAGGACACGCGCCCGCGCTGACCGGCGACCGCGAGTCGCGACCGCAGTCTTTGCGAGTGCGCCGCTATTTCCGTATGTAAATTGCGCTTCCGCGTATCTCAAAACAACCCCGCTTCGCGATTAGTGTGTTCCGTAACGTGTCAAAAATGCCGTCTTATTAATATTCCAATGAAGAATATTGGGATATGGTTCGTGCCTACGCGTTGTCGCACGATAGTGTACGAGGCGCTATTAATTTGAACCGAGAGATGTTTCCCGACCGCCAGATTCCGTCGTACAACCTTATGCTTGGTGTCAACCAACGGTTGCGAACGTTTGGTCAGTTCACCGTACCGACACATGCCCAAGGACGAGGAAGGGAGCCATACCCAGTACACCTCCAAGAAGCCATCTTGGAATACTTCGAGCATCACCCACAAGAAAGCACTCGAAACGCTGCAAGACGATTCGGTGTATCACACTGGACTGTGTGGAAGCTGATGCATGAAGAAGGGATGCACCCATATCATTTTAGATCCGTTCAAGAACTTGGGGTCAACGACCGCGAGCCACGGGTGAACTTTTGCCGCTGGTTTTCGTCTAATTTAGACAAAAACATTTTATTTACCGATGAAGCCACATTTACACGTATGGGGATATTTAATGTGCACAACGAACATTGGTGGAGTGATCAAAATCCCATGTTACGCGACAGGACGCTTATCAACACCGATTTAGTGTGAATGTGTGGGCGGGTATTTTAAATAATTGCTTAATAGGCCCGTACTTTATTGACGGAAGACTTGACAGTGTTTCATACCTCAAATACCAGTTTAAATAGTGTGGTGGATGAAATGTTGGACGATGTGCCTCTTAGTGTTTACCGAAACCTTTTTTATCAACACGACGGAGCGCCCGCGCACTATCAGGTGCGCGTACGTGAGTTTTTACACAATAATTTTGGTGACAGATGGATAGGTCGTGGTGGGCCAGTGCCATGGCCTGCTCGCTCCCCGGATCTCACTCCATTAGACTTTTATTTATGGGGTGAAGTGAAAAGAATTGTGTACGCTACGGAGTACTCAAACCGGGAAGAGTTAAAGGTACGTATCACGAACGCTTTTAATAGTGTAAGAAGTGATCCGTTTATTCTTAATCGCGTTAAAGACATAACATAACATAACTTAACTTCACGCCTTTTGTTACCCGAAGGTGTAGGCAGCGGCTGTTAAGCCTCGTCTCGCCGTTATGTTTACGTCCCAAATGGAATAGGTGGCGAACCTATTGCCATACCGGGCACAAAGTTTGTCAGTCATCGATATTTATCACACATAACTTCCGAAAACAATTTCGATAAGTCATTGGTGTGAGCCAGTGTCTGAATCGAACCCCGGACCTCTGGATCAGAGGCCGTGCGCTCGCCCACTGCGCCACCAAGACTGTTTAAGTTAAAGACAATATGCGAAAACGTGCTGAACTCTGCATATCACGAGGAGGTGCGCATTTTGAACAGTTTTTAAGATTAGTTTAAAATTATTGTGTAAATAATCAAATTAATTATTGTAAATAATCAATCAAGTTAATCATTGGTGTGATTCCATTTTTTAAATACGCCAAAAATACTAAGTAAGCCTAATAACATTATTGCGGAAAACAATTCACATTTGCATTGTAGATTTTTTTATGTTTCGTTTAGTACCTACCTAGACATTTTTGCCTGTCCTAAGCCAGGTTTAAAGTATGAAGGAAAAATGTATTCTACCTAACGTCACCCGGTTGACCCGCGCCCCGCGCCCCGCGCACATCAATATCTGCGATAATATTAAATCGTTGCGTTGGCGCTAGGGTGCATATACTTTTTGAGACTTTTGCGAATTTTTGTTTATTGTTTTGTCTGTTATTTATCAGTGTATTTGTTTCGTTCATATGTTTGTTAGGTTCATATAAGCATACACTATTGTGGGTTTGAATATGTCCCTCGTTTAAACTAACATACTGTATATATATATATATATATATATATATATAACGATAACATAACGATTTGACAAAAGTCGAGGCGTAACAGCCACTGCCTACACCTTTGGGTGTGATTGAATCTTCCTAATTTATAATTCAATCACAATATAATAATAATTTTAAAGTAGCACTATCATCCCAGAGTAACGCATTAACCGGGATTATCGTACGTTTTATGGTTAAGATGCCTTTTATTTACCAAGTTAACAGTTAAGTTTTCTAAAAATAAAATTATAGTTGAAGTGTCATCCCAAGTATAATATATATAAGATGTAGAAGAACTACGTCGAAAAAGTTTTATATATTTATTGACTTAAATAGATAGATTCTTTATAATGTACGGTTTTTTCTAAATAAATGTACAGATTGAAATACATAAATTTACGGAATTTATTTTAATATATCTAATAAAAATGTCTTATTCTTATAATCATAATTGCAAATTCACTTCATGTGTTTTTGACGGTTTTGTCTGCAAAAGTTTTAGTGACTCAATGTCTTAATATCTTTGGAATGTGAGAAAACTGTACAGACAAAACAAAAAAAGCAGTTTTTTGTTTTTTCGGTGACATTCCGTCAGTGCTTACTCCACGAGTATTCAACACCTTCTTAAGTGCTTTTGGTAACCCTTAGCCATACGTTTGGGACTACCAATTTCAATATGATGAAATTGATATTTTTTTTATTATGTTCAATAATTTGACATAAAGTGGCAAGTTCCCTGTCAGCTGAGCTAGTCGTTTCTGTGTTTCTTCACCACAAATGGCACAATATGAATAAGTTAATAGCTACAAATAGCAAAGAATTAGTAATTATGTAGTGAGTTCGGGTTCTTATTGCAGTACGACCCTTGATCATTGATGATCATTTAGTTACTTTGATGTTTTATGTAATCGCGTTGAAGTTTTACAGTTTTAGTTTCATCTACTTCAGATTTTTTGTTCGATAAAATATCCAGTTCTGGTAAAGAATCATGACCGGACTCTTGCATATAATCTTGGTCCAAGTTGACATCACTATACATTGCAATGTTGTTTTAGTTATCCGATATTATATTTTCTAAAAAAGCTGTCAAGCCCTCCAGCTCCTCTTCCTAATTCATCTGAAAACCAAAATATTTAAGAAATAACGTAACGTACGAGAAAAAAAAAAGAAGAGAGAAAGAAAAGAAAGGCAGAGGTAAAGGAAAGTATCTCAAAAGAAAATCAACAGCAATCAATGTAATTTCTAAACTAATGTACTCGCTACAGTTACAAACTTACTTACTTACTTCGCTGGCTCAGCGACCCAAAGTGGATCTTGGCCTCCGACATCAAAGTTCGCCATTCTTCCCTATTCTGTGCCACATCTGACCAGATAGACACTCCCAGCTCTTTAAGGTCTTTGGCGACTTCGTCCTTCCAGCGATATCTTGGACGCCCCACTGGGCGGTGACCGGAAGGTTGGCCATGATAGGCTTTCTTTGTGGCTCGATCTTCTCCCATCCTTTCTATGTGTCCCAGCCAGCGAAGTCGGGAGGATTTTATCTCTCCAATAATATTTGGTTCCGACACCAGCTCTTCTATCTCCCGGTTGTATCTTAGCCTCCATGTACCGTCCTCTCTTCTTGTTGGTCCCAGAATCTTACGTAATATCTTTCGTTCCGCCACTAAGAGTTTTCTCTCCTCCTTCAGAGTTAGCGTCCAAGTTTCAGACCCGTACATTAAAATCGGCCTAATGACTGTTTTATAGATCCGAATTTTTGTGTTTCTATTTAACAGCCTGGACACCAACACTTTGTGAAGGGCTGCTGTGCATCTTAAGGCGTTGACCACACGGATGTCGATTTCGTCTTCTCTCTGATTAGTATCAGTGATCGTACACCCGAGATATTTGAACCTGTCGACACCCTTGTAGGTTGTGCTATTCACATGGAGATCTTTTCTTCCGGCTCTGATGTCTTTGTACCGTTTCATGTGAAGATATTCAGTCTTGTCACGGTTTATTCTGAGACCCACACGATTTCCTTCCTCCTCCAGTATCTCCGTCATTCTGACCACCTCCTGTTCGGATTGCCCAAGTATTGCGAGGTCATCTGCATATCCTACAATTTTGTGCTTTCCGTTCAACTCCACTCCCCCATCTATCAATAAAACTTTTCGGATGATGTGTTCGAGAGCTAAATTGAACAAAATAGGTGAAAGGGCGTCCCCTTGCTTGAGTCCGGTCACCACTTCAAACTCATCCGTTAATTTATTTCCAACTCTAACCCGCATTTTACTTGTTCCCGTAGCTATCTTGATCATTCTTACAAGCTTTTTCGGTACTTGGAAAGATGTTATTATCCGGAAGAGTGTCTCTCGGTCAATACTATCGTATGCTTTGGTGAAATCCACAAAAAGGCAATGAACACTTTGGGCATACTCCCACCGTTTTTCCATAATTTGTTTCAGGAGGAATATTTGGTCCATTGTGCTACGGCCCCTACGAAAGCCACATTGATAGTCTCCGAGTATTTGCTCTGCATATGGTTCTAAGCGGGCGAGGATAACGTACGACAGTACTTTATATGCCGTCGGAAGCAATGCAATCCCTCTGTAGTTTCCGCATTTCTTCCTACAGCCCTTCTTATGTATCGGGCAAATAATCCCTACATTCCACTCATCAGGTTGTAGTTCTTCCTGCCAGATTCTACGTACTATTTCATACAGTCGAGATTGCATTGCCTCCCCCCCATATTTCCACATCTCACCGGCTATGCCATCTATGCCAGGGGCTTTATGGCTTTTGAGCCTTTTTATTGCCTTGTGAACTTCTTCAAAGTCTGGTAGCTCCTCCTGAGGTTCACAATCTTGGCTTGGGCATGTACCCGTATCTATTTGAGTTTGGTCGGTGACCAGTGTGCTGTTACATAACATAACATAACATAACATAACTTCACGCCTTTTGTTACCCGAAGGTGTAGGCAGCGGCTGTTAAGCCTCGTCTCGCCGTTATGTTTACGTCCCAAATGGAATAGGTGGCGAACCTATTGCCATACCGGGCACAAAGTTTTTCAGTCATCGATATTTATCACACATAACTTCCGAAAAGAATTTCGAAAAGTCATTGGTGTGAGCCAGTGTCTGGAATCGAACCCCGGACCTCTGGATCAGAGGCCGTGCGCTCGCCCACTGCGCCACCGAGACCGTTTGCTGTTAAGTAATTGCTGGAAATACTGGCGCCACATATTCTTCTGGATTTCGGGATCCAAAACAAGGTTTCCTTCTTCATCTTCGAGGATTTGTGTGACAGGTTGGTATGCCTTTTTAACTTTTCTCACCTCTTGGTAGAACTTTCGTGACTGGTTTGATCTTAGTAAAGTTTCAATATTATTTAATATTCCTGTCAGATGATCTCTCCTTGCTTTTCTCACTAGCCTCCTAAGATCTCTTCTTGCTGCTTGGTATTTTTCACCCCATCTGCTGTCCTGTTCAGCCAGTATCTTGTATTTTCTCTTTTTGTCCATTGCTATTTCGCAATGTTCATTCCACCATTTACTTCGTTTATGTCTCTTCTTCTTGCCAAGCACTTGAATCCCTACGTCCTTAACTATTTGTTTTGTCTGTTCCCAGTCCGTGTTTATGTCTACTGTTTGATTTAACTCCGCAAATCGATTGTTCAGCTCGAGGTTAAATTTGAGATATGTTGGTTTATCTTTGAGAGCGTCAGTATTTATTATTGGTTCTCCAATAGTTCGTTTGTCTCTAGTGATTTTGATTTTTGCTTTAACTTTGACGCCCACCAAATAGTGGTCACTGTCACAGTCAGCACCACGATAAGACCGTACATCCTGTACCATGTTGCTGTGTCTCTCATCTATCAGCACATGATCGATTTGGTTCACAGTTTTGCCATCGCGAGATTTCCAGGTTCCTAGATGAATGGCTTTATGCGGTAACATTGTGCTTTTGATGACCATAGATTTCGAAGACGCGAAGGATATAAGTCTCAGGCCATTATCGTTTGATTTTGGGTGTTTACTATACCTGCCTATTGTGGGGAGAAAAGCCTCTTCTCGGCCGACTTTAGCATTAAAGTCCCCTATCAATAGTTTGGTGTCAAATAGCGGGATCTGATCGAATGTAGCTTCGAGATCTTCGTAGAAACTGTCTTTGTCTTCATCGTCGGCTAGTTCTGTCGGAGCGTATGCGTTGAGTATAGACATATTGTTAAACTTACTCTTAATTCTTAGCAGGCATATTCTTTCCGATACTGGGATGAATTTGAGAATACTGCCCACTGCTTTTTTGCTCACCAGGAACCCAGTACCATATTCGTGCCTTCCGTGGTCAGGTCCACTGTACAAAAATAGTGACCCATTTTCCACAGCACATTCTCCCTGTCCTGGCCACCTGACTTCCTGTAAAGCTGCGATATGGATATTATATCGCTGCAGTTCCTTATTTGTTTGATACAGCGCTCCCGGCCTATACAAACTTAATACATTCCATGTTGCTAATCGGAGGTCCAGGTTTCCATGCCATAAGTCGTCGTTAGGATCGGATCGTTTATTCTTCTTTGTCGGTTTCATAACAAGGTCTTTTTTACGTGGGAGAGTTGTTAACCCGCCGCACAACCCCCGAAATGCTGGAGGGCCACACTCGTCGTTGGTCAGCGAGTCCATCGGACTTAGCCGGTTAGCGTAGTTAGACTATACTACCGACCGTTCCCCTATCCGCCAGCCAGGGGACGCTCCTCTACGCCGTGAGAGCCAGCGCGAGGACAGACAGTTACAAACGGCACAATAAAATAATATGCTCTTACATAAGTATTAAAACCAGCTTGTTGATAAAGTAACCTCCTTAAGTATAGCGCGAACTGGATGCCTTGAGCACTCCTCGGAAACTTTGACACATCCTAAGGCTGAAAAAGCTCGCGACACCCTACATTTAACCGCATGATCGATGAGTTGTAAGGTCACTTGAAGGTAGCGAGCGCATGCTTAGAAATTATTATTCACTTTTACAAACAAATCGTGTTCATAGCACCTGGCGCCAGTGATGGCGGTCTATCAAATGAAAAAAAAACAAAATATTTATAACGGAAATAGACGACTATAACAAATGTTATAGTAGTCCATTTAGTAGTACTGTGAAATCGCAGTCATGCATTAAAAAGCTTAAAGGAACACTTTACTGATGTCCACAGCACATTACATAGCATCATACATCTACGTCTAGTCTCTATAGACTAATATTTTTTTTATAAAACATCCGTGCAATACCAATTGTACCGTTCTAATGAAAAATGCCACTCTAACTCTCCTCATGGAATTCACAAGAAGCAACTAAAATATTGAGAATTATGTCTTATAACAAATATCTGTGACTTGGTGGTTCTAAATTCCGACTTCTAGTTACCAAAATACAAGTCCTGGCTTACAAGAATCACTTTCCGGATGTTGTGTATGATAAATATCTATAATAATTTAACAAAACCGTTTCTGATTTACTGCAATAAGTTTCGCCGCCTATTACATTTGGGACTATAAAATTAATCCAGGGACTAATGGCCATCTAGCTTGTAGTGTATATTTGTTTGTAGTTAGTTTAGTCTATACTTGTAGTGTATTTATCAATATAACATAACTTCACGCGTTTTGTTACCCAAAGGTGTAGGCAGCGGCTGTTAAGCCTCGTCTCGCCGTTATGTTTACGTCCCAAATGGTGGCGAACATATTGCCATATCGGGCACAAAGTTTTCAGTCATCTATATTTACCACACTTAGCTTCCAAAAACAATTTCGAAAAGTCATTGGTGTGAGCCAGTGTCAGGATTCGAACCCAGATTCGAACATCAGCAAAGTGTTTTTTAAGCTTTTTAATGCATCACTGAGATTTCACAGTAATACTAAATGGACTACTGTAACATTTGTTTCAGTAGTCCACTTCCATTTCCGTTAAAATATAAGTATTTTTTTTTTATTTGATAGAAGGGATCAGAAGTGGGATGAGGAAAGGGAATGGGAGGGGTTTGAGCCTTCAGATAACTATCTCACCGAGCGAGACACGGCATGAATCACTTAACGATTTTTATTCTAAGAGGTCGTGGTATTACACGGGCCAGTCCTAGGTTTCGTGGCTCTATCTCCGACAAGCTTAACAAAATACCAGACTGTAATTATTATTAAATTTTTTACGATTTCATTACACATAATCCAATGTACGTTAATTTAAAACATATTGTAACCTGTAAATCCTAAAAGACACAGTCACATTTGCAATCGAAAATTATAATATTACCAATAAACCGCATTTTACTAACAAGCTGAATATAAACGATAAAATAAAGCATTAATATTAGATTACATTACATGGAAGTGACATGTTAAGTTATCATGTTTTCGAATATCCAAAATGACAATTGTTTTTGTTATAATGTTACTATTAAATGTTTAAATAAACTAAAATAGTGTTAATACTAAAATTATTTCAAAATTGTATTTGAAAGAGAGCGCCGGTGTAAAAACATGAAAATAAATACTCTGATGGTTGAGACTTTCCATGACTAAATTGAACGTGCCCTGGAGTTTAAGTGATATCCAGAGCCTTTAAAACTGACAACTAAGTATGACAACAGTTAAAAAAGATAAAAAAAACTATTGAGATGTGTAAGAATCGTGCCTTATGACGCTCAGTTCTCTCTGTCTCCCACTTGGCGTGAATGTATATACATAAGCTTACGCCTGTATCCCATGGGAGTAGGCAGAGACTTTGGCATTCCACAAGGTACGATCCTGACACACATTTTTCGCCTTATCCACCGTCATACATCTCGTCATGCATTCACGTTCGGGTGCTACACATTTTAAATAGACCATTTATTTGGTCGTGGTAGCTTCGTCTTGGTTTCCCGATCCCGACCCTGTCACTCACATTCGCTTCGTATACTCCTTTAGTCAGTCAACTTTCATCCATTCTTGCAACATGACCAAAACCATCTTAACAAACTCCTTTCCACCTTGGTCACCACATCATCCTTCAATTTGCATTTCTCCCTTATCACGCTATTTTAAATTAGTTAATTTTATTATTATTTAATTTTAAAACAAAGTCAAATATTATGAAACGATTTTATCATGGCCAAGTTAACCAAGATCTTTCACTACGAGCTGTTATTAAATTTGCCACTTTTAATAATTGAGCGTTTAGAGTTATTAGATGAACTTTATATTGAGAACATAGCCTTGATCTAAATGCATTATCTAAGAGCACAAAACCATATTTTAACAGTGGTAGAGCCATGCAGTTTGCTGCATGGATGGGCCGACTCAATCGGTGAAATACCGCGACCGTTCAGAAAATCGACGTAAAACGGCTTATGCCGCGTTTCGCTCGGTAAGAGAGGTATGCGGGGGCCTTCCCCCACCCCTTACCACTTCCACTTTCGAGCTCCCCAAAATTTCATTGTAAGAGGCGGAAACGCAACTGTAACACTACCTGTGTTCAGATGTCCATGGGCAGCGATTGTTGCTCACCGTCAGGTGACACGCCTGCTCGTTTGCCCCCTATACCATAAAAAAACATATAATTTACATCAATTTCACATTAGTCAATTTCATTCTTCAAGTATTTGTTAATTTAAAACCCAAAATCAAAGAGGGTGTCTTGCTGGTAGTATTTTTTTTTCTTGTGAACAAAAGTATATATATTAGTAGCTGGCGGCAACAGGTAATTAGTTCATAACTCAAACTAATAATAATAATAATAATAATAATATTCTTTATTTGCACACCATAAACATTACATCTTATAAAAAAAACAATATGTAAATCTAATTATGATATTAAAACATTAACTATCTTATTTATAAAAATATCCCTGAATAGTAGGTTACTTATTAAAAAGATAAACTTGAAAAGAGCTTCAACGATTCTCAAGTCACTTATGCACTTGAAGTAACCATATACGGAATAAATTTAAAGTACATGTATTAGTTTCCTTTAACCAGAAGTCAAAGTATTTTATGCATCCGCCGAGTTAGTTAAAAGAAGTCATCTCACATCTGATCATTACTTACTTTGACTTAAAAAATCTTTACATAAACATAACTTGAAGCCTTTTTCTATACGCAGTTGACTAAGCCTCGACTTGCCGTTATGTTTACTTTCCAAATGGAAAATGGTGGCGAACCTATAGCCATACCGGGCACCAAGTTTTCAGTCATCTTTATTTATCACACATAACTTTCGAAGTTAATTTCGAAAAGTCATTGTTATGAACCAGGATTCGAACCCGCGATCTCTTGATTCAGAAGCGGGTTGCTCGACCACTGGACCACCGAGACCTTTTCATCTTTACATAGCAATTTGTAAAGGTGAAAAGGTCTCGGTGGCAAATCCGCAAAGATTATGGAGTAATTTATTAGTACAATATCTGGCCAGTCTGGTCAAAAAAATAAAGTTTAAAAAGAAGGTGTTAATCATAGAGAAGTGAAAATTGAGTGTTATATTTATTTGTGTATGTGATTTCATATAAAAAAGCAAAAGTATAAAGAAAAAAAAATGTGGCGGACCACCTCTAAACAGGGCTAAAATAAAAGAAGTAGAATAAAAATAGATTTGATCCTATTCTCAGACCTATTCAATGGGCACACAAAATTCATGAGTATCGGTTACACCGTTTCGAAGGATACCCTTCGAAACGGCGTAACCGATACTCATGAAATTTTGTGTTTGATATATTTTGTTACCATACGGTAACAAATACTATGACACGAGAATTTTATATATTAGACTAGCAGACCGCGCGAACTTCATACCACCATATTTTATACATTTTCCACTAAAAAGATTATTGCCGCGATCGTATTAATACCCCAAAGCTTTCCTCATAAATGGATCATAAATCTAACACAAATATTTTTTTAAATTCAAGTTCCTGATACATACATACATAACTTCACGCCAGATCCCTTGCGGGGTAGGGAGAGAGTACAAAGCCCCATAAGGCACAATTATTACACACCTTACTTGCTTAGCTGTTGATATTAGCGACTAACAACCTATATATGATGAAAATAATAGCTGTTAAAATAATAAGCAGTTTGCTGCATGATTGGGCTGGCTCAAACGGTGAAATACCACCACCTCTCAGAAGATCGACGTAAAGTGGCTCATGCCGCGTTTTGTTCGGTGAGAGAGGTACCCGGAGGTCCACATCCCTTCCCCATCCTTCTCCCTTAAAGGTGCGCAACGCAACGGTAACACTATAAGTGTTGCCGGTGTCCATGGGCGGCGCAGGTTGCTTACCATCAAGTCAACGCTTGCTCCTTTGCTCTCCTATCTATCAATAGCAATACCAGGGACTTTGTCAGAAGTTTTTTGTCGATCTTTAGTTTTTTTTAATACTACTTGAACCTTTTTCTTTAATTAGTCATTGTCGTCGATTTAAAAAAAAACCTGGTCACCACATGTTCTTACCAGTATGGCTAACTCACAATGAGTGTTTTTTTTTTATAATTTAAACGATGTCGATTTGGGACCTTGGTATTACTCTTATCGAAATAAATTCACCAAATTTTAAAAATGTAAATATAGATGGGAAACTCTATGTAGTATGCAGACGTGTAACAAACCCGCAAAGTTTTTATATTTTAGCAAAAGACGCCAAGATCGAGGCATATCTTGCGCTTCGTAAGCGCATATGAAGTTGCAATATTGTAAAGAATTATAGATAATACTAGCTGACCCGGCAAACGTTGTCTTGCCGAAAAATAAAATTAAAAAAATAGGGGTTGATCGTGGGGGGTTGAAAATTTAGGGTTGCATGTATTTTTGTATCCCGTTTTATAAAAAAATATAAGAAACAGAAATATGTCAAAAATTAAAAAAAAAAATTGAGGGGCTACCCTTGTGATTTAGGGGGATGAAAAATAGATGTTGTCCTATTCTCAGACCTACCCAACACGCACATAAAATTTCATGAGAATCGGTCAAGCCGTTTCGGAGGAGTTCAATTACGCACATCTAGACTCGAGAATTTTATATATTAGATATAACTGCGTGAAGAACTAACTGTAAACTAACTCTAGTTTTGACCCATGACTTTGGTTTCTTAAGTATGAAAATATTTTTAAATATTTTTATATTCGCATTGCTTATTCCATAAATATAATGAACGGAAAATAATGCGACAAATTTAGGTAAACAAATTATCTGTCGGCTTGTGACTACGGCCAGTGCAACCAGGCCGAAACGTCAAGCTAATAATAAAAGTACGTATTTGTTTACCTAAACGTGTCGCGTTATTTCCCGTTTATTATACTCTTAAATAGATCAAATTCTAATCTATGTGTCTAAATAGACACGGGGTCACAGATGTTACATGTTCACATCACCTATTAATTATTACTAAATAAAAACATGTATACCCCAAAAGACAATTAAATACTTCAAACTCATTAGGACAAAAAAAATGTCTAAGAAAATTAAAAAAGAATTTACCTGCCAGCTATGAGCGGCGACATGACCGAGTCGGGCGGGACTCCCGATCATATATATGTGCGCGGAATATTTGCCTAAGAAACGAATACTTACATATTGTATTTTGCGATATCTTTTGAATTAAATGTCCGAATTGAATCATTGAAAAAGTTCTAGAAAGGTATTGAATCTATCTTTTTATTGAAGTAATTTATTTTGAGTAGAGTTAATACCAAGGTACAAAATAAAGAACTTTTAAAACGACCTCATTATAATTATTTTTAATAATTCAAAAAACACTTATTATGCGATAATAACTACAATAGTAAGACATAGCGTCGCGGACTTTTTTGTCGACAATTATATGTTCTGTGAAAGTATAGTACATTATTTTGTTTTATAATCAATATAAGTATAGATAACATAAAATGCAGCCACGTGTAAGCCTTTGTTTGACATTTTTGTACCAAACATTAGTCGAAGGTAAAGCAAGAGGGACAGTTGTAAAGCTGATGATAGGCTTTCGCAAAGCTCCATTTTCATATCAAACGAAAAAGACCCAAAGCGAAGCCTGAAAAATCAACTTTTATTTTGTCCTTTTCATTTTTGTGTTTATTTTCTGTATGAGTTACAGCTTTAGGTAGCAAATATCACAGTTTACCATTAGAGGGATACTTAAAAAAAAATGGTCAAATTTTTTGTTGTATTCCGGGTACTGTATATTGCCACATGTAATCATCCCTATTGATCGGTCACACAACAGCGTGAACCACGGTTGCGTTCCCTTTCAAAAAGGTCAATTAACTTGACAAATGTAACAAAGGCTTCTGTCCAAGCAGAATCAAACTTAAACAAAGAGTTGGCAGTTTGGTTAGGTAATGAATCGTTATTCGAGTTAAAAAACCACGAAGTTTATGCGAGTAAAATAAAAGAGTTCTTATATATTTTTAACTTCCCTAAGCTTCTAAAATAATGATGGTGTGCAATCGTTATTTTTTTAGGGGTAAAGTTAATATTTGTCCTCGCATTAAGTTCCATTGAAATACTTGAATTTTTCAGAAACAGTCACATGTTTCTTCTAGATTCTTTTCCATTTTAATATTATAACGAACCTGCCTTAGTTTGATAAAAGCTCTCAGTACTCATTACTGTCTTCCATTTTTTATATTAAAAAGCATGTTCTATCTATATTTATGTTTTAAATTGATCAAATCGTTCTTTAATAACAGATTTTGTTTTTCTAATATTTTACGTTCTGATGCCACGAAACGTGGGCATTTTTTTCTTTTTTAATATAATGAAGTATTATTTAGTTGACTTTGTTTCTCGAGTTCTATATATACTGTATGACGTAGAACTAACAATCCTCTGCGTATCTTAATTAGATACGAAAGCCGAGCCAAAGAAATGCAGCCTGCCAGAGCACACTAAATTGAAAGGAACAGGGGTTCTGTATATATATCTGTATATGTATGTATATCTGTATATGTATGTATATATGTATATCTGTATTCCTCACCAATCTCTGGCTTATTGTTCCACCTATAAAACTTGAAAAATTCTTAGTCATTAATTACTTAATTACTTACTTACTGTAGGCAGTTTGCTGAACCAGCTTAGAGGTTTTTATGTAATATATTTATGAATCATAACAATTAAATAACATAACTTCATGACTTTTTCTAGCCGAATGTGTAGGAAGAGGCTGTTATGCCTCAAATGGAATAGGTGGCGATCCTATTGCCATAACGGGTACAAAATTTTTAGCCATCGATATTTATCACACATAACTCTCGAAAAGAATTTCGAAAAGTGATTAGTGTCAGCCAGGATTCGAACCCGCCACCTCTTGATTTAGAAGCGGAGTACTCGACTGCCGGGATACCCAGACATAATTTGAATAAAACCTGCTTAAGTGACTGTAATTCTTAGCATCCAGAACAATTACCCATTACAAATTTTTGATGGTAATAAATTCTAAAACCTACCAAATTATCGGTAGCAAATGTCACAAAATTATGTAGGTAAATCTATATATATATAAGAGATTTCCACCTATATATTGACTCATCACGATATCTCTGGAACCATAAGGCGTAGCGACTTAGGATTATTCCTTTCGCCGAGTAGAGGTCAGCTAAGAACGGATTTTACGAAATTCCACCCACAAGGGGGGTTGCGGGGGTGTTAACAATGGAAAATTCCCATTTTTAACCTATAGCTGCTATCGACTTCAAATTTGTCGAAGATATTGCAGTATTAACATAGCGGGGCAGCAGTTATTACTTTTGATGCGAAACAGAGTTCGCCGGGTCAGCTAGTCATAAATATAATTTATCTTACCACTGTAACGTTTGATGGACCTGAGTTGGGTATATTGACTTGATCAAGATTTTACAAGGGGTATTTGATATGTTGAATTGGTTAAGTCATAGTATATTTACATTAAAATTGTGCCCCATCGGTGTGCGCTACCTAGTGGTAAGAATTTAAAATATTCTTAACAGTGGTAGAGTCTTGCAGTTTGCTGCACGAATGGACCGGCTTGACCGATGAAATACCACAAAGTCTCGGAATATAGGCGTGAAGTGGCTCATGCCCCGTTTCGATTGGTGAGAGAGGTATCCGTTCCCCCTTACTTTCGCCCGTTCTACTCCCTTAAACGGCTTAAGTGGACGACAGCGCACCACGTCGTTCCTGGGCGGTGAGTAGTTGCTTACAATCAGGTGAACCATTTGCTCGTTTAGTCTCCAATGCCTTAAAAATCCACATAAGATTGTAATAGAATGCACTTTATTAAACACCATTTAAATAATACATTAGGGTGAGTAAATTTTACCTAAATGTAAATGTTAGACAAGCCAAGAACAATAGGCGTTCTTAGCGGCAACCTACTACCTTCCAGTATAACAGACATAAAATGACAAAAAATATTTTTGTTTAACCAAATTAAAGCTCTCATTAATGATGCAGCTCATACGAACGACGTTCACGCTCATGACGAATAAATACATAACACTATAAATGTCCACAAATATACAATTGTACCTTACTAACATATTATGTTCTAGTAATACTAAATAACAATATATATATATAAATCAATGTTCTTAATTAAATATAATAACACATCGCTATCATGTGCTTACAACATAAGTCGTAATCTGCGGGCTCTAGCTAGTACGGGTCCCGTATGCCATTATTGTGATTTAGAATGCGGCTGTTCTCAGAATGCCAGCCAATAAATTAGATCTCAATCAGGCCACAACCGCCATTTGTTATTCGTACTTCATGCTCGTGTTGGACACAATCCGAGATGCTCCCGAACTCCATGTGTCATGCATACTCCATATCTTGAAACTATTAATTTTACACCATATACATGACATATCACAGCATATATAATTAGTCATCAAGGTGGCTCCGTGATCTGGCTACAGAGCTCTGGAATCTATTAATTCTAGAAGTTGTAGAAAACAAATGGTGGTCTACTTTGGTAGATTTTATTTTCGAAAATTAGGTTTGTCAGGCTGTAACTCTGTTATAGGTTTTGCCACCTACGATTATATCATTGGGACTTTTAATGTATTAATTAGGGTTGCTCTGCTGTTCGGTCTACTAGTAACGTGCCCAGGTGACATTCTAGAAAGTAGTGTTGAGAGTAATGAAGCCACGCAATTAACTAGACTAACTAAAATAACACGACCTCTCAAAACATCGACGTAAAGTAATTCATTTTGCGTCTTGTTCGAAGAGACATGTATCCGGCCTACACACCTTCCCTCTCATGTTCCACACTATTTGTGTGCAGGTGCCTAATCGCTAGTTTGCTTCCCTACCTTTAAAATAATTAAAAATAAAATATTAATTGTGACCATATTTTTATTTTAATAATTTAAAGCATAAAGATACAAATAATATTCAGTGGAAGTAGTTGTCGTCGTTGTCAGGCAAATAACTTGCTTTTTGTGCGAAAAGGCTTTCATTAATTAAGTAAGAAGTTATTATTTATGAGCAAAACTAAGTAGTGAGAAAGTTCTCGACGGTCACTGAGAGTGTTCAAAAGGATGTAAGTTTACAACTAAGAATATTAAGATGGGGATAAATTCAAATATTAAAGAGGGTAGGTAATCTCAATAAAATATATTACATATAACAAATCTTATTCTTTTTAACTTCATGCCATTTCCTACTGTAGTGTACTGTAGTATATGCAGGGAGCTGCTGTTAAGCCCAATTGTTAAGTCTCAAAATGCAAAAGGTGGCGAAACCTATAACAATTCACCGAGATAATCTGTAATCTGTAACTTATCACACATATTTTAATATCTAGGGATCACACATATAAGGATTTTCAGTATCATCCATTGACATCCAATATGATTTGATATGTTTACAGACATACAAATATTTGTTATATATTACTATTTTAAGTGTTGTCGCAGAGGTCCAGTGGTCGAGCAACCCGCTTCTGAATCAAGAAATCGCTTGATAGAACCAGTCTTACACCAGCTATTTTTCGAAAATCTTCTCGGATGTGGTTTGATAAATATACCACATAGTTATAGTCATTGACGGGCCTCGTGGCGCATTGGTAAAACTATCGGCTGCAGCACTGAGGTCGGGGGTTCGGTTCCCACCCGAGCACAAATATTTGTGACAAACATGAATATTTGTGCGGCGTCTGGGTGTTTTTCTATGTATGTATTTACAAAAGAAAAGGATATATATATTAGTATCCGTTATCTAGTATCCATAACACAAGCATTTAGTTGCTTAGTTTGGAACTGGAGGGTGCTGTGTGATTTGTGTCCAAGATATTATTATAGTTTATAATTTAATAGGTGACGAAAACGAGACATAAAATACAACATAAATTAATAGAAACTGAAGCCTTTCATCAACTTTCGAGAAGAAAGAGGAGCGAAATAATAAAAATAAAACACAAATTTTCAAATTAATTTGTAGCTACACAAACTCCTCATAAACCTATTACAAACTGATTAAATAAAAATTTTCCGAGTCTTAATGTTTCAAAGTTTGTTTTTCAGTCCAGTTTCTTTCATTTAAAAAAAAATATCAAAGCCGACGTCATTGTAGTGATATTCAAACGAAATTAAATTAAAAAGTGAGACTCTAATGAGCTGTGAAAATCTCTATTCAGACCCTAAGTCATTACGTTTGTCTTTTCAATTGTCTTGTGAGTTATCTTTTGTAATAACCGTACTTTTAAAATATTGATATTATTTCTATTATATCAGTATAATAGTTTAATAGTTTTTTTAGTAGTTTTTTACCATTATCTTGATGGTTTTATAGTGAACAGTCGCTCAATGCCAATATTTAAACAGTGAACGTTAACGTGAACGTTTAATAAATTATTTTATTTTAAATTGCCAATTACATAAATTAAAATTAAAATATGTAGATAATATAAAGCTGTAATACAACATACAGCTGCAAATAAAGTCCTGGTCGATAATAAAGAAAATGTGCGAGTTTACCACAAAAAAGATTTTTTTTTAATTGAGGCGTGTAAGAATCGTGCCCTATGGCGCTCTGTTCTCTCTGCCTACCCCGCAAGGGATTTGGCGTGAAGTTATGTATGTATGTATGTACCACAAAAGATAAATAATTTAAAATCTGGTCAAAAAGACCTGGCTAGTAGCTTTTAATGACTTTATGTACATATTTAAATTAAATACAACAGCTACATTTTGACTAACCAGATACTATCAACGTTACTTATATAACAGCGAGAGAATGGAACACACAACCTGTAAAAGAACACAGCCTCTCAGCGAATTCACGTCTAATGACTCATGACGCGTTTCATTTGGCGATAGAGGTATCTGGAGGCCCAACCCTCTTCCTCTTCCTTTCCCATTACACTCTATATCCTGTGTTACAGGCAAGCATCGCAATTATTTTACTATCTATGTCGCCTTTGTCCATGCGGGGTGTTAGTCTCTTTGCATTACAACATATAAAATCTAACTAAATATTATCAATGTACATTAGTTTAATCTCTAATTGAAATTGAAAGAGCACTGTCTTTCTTTCTTTCTGTGTAAAAGTAAGAAAGGGCATGCTCTAATGGTTCGGACATCTTAAAATAATGGATGATGCAAGATTCATCATCATCATCAGCCAATTGCAGTCCACTGCTGTACATAGGCCTCTCCCAATTTGCGCCACAACATCCGATTCTCTGCCTTCCACATCCAGTCTTTACCAGGAGCCTTTTTGAGGTCGTCTGACCAACGGGCTGGAAGGCGTCCTACGCTACGTTTACCAAGACGCGGTCTCCACTCCATGACCTTCTTACTCCATCTACCATCGTACCTTCGGCAGACATGACCAGCCCATTGCCACTTCAGCGAGCTTATTCTGCGAGCTATGTCGGTTACACTCGTTCTCTGTCGGATACTCATTCCTGAGTTTATCCTTCAGAGATACCCCGAGCATAGCTCGCTCCATAGCTTGCTGAGCGACTTTAAATTTGTGGACTAGCCCCACCGTGAGTGTCCACCGTTCGGCACCGTAGGTCATCACCGGCAAGACGCGCGGGTCAAAGACTTTGGTCTTCAGACATTGCGGTATAGGCGAGCTGAAGACTCGACGCAGTTTGCCGAATGCAGCCCAACCCAGCTGAATCCTCCTGTCGGCCTCTTTCTCGAAGTTTCGTCTACCTAACTGGATAATTTGGCCTAGGTAGACGTTTTTGTTTACGACTTCGAGAACTGACCCTTCGACGCTTATCGGTCCGGGCACGACATGTTCATTGAACATGACCTTTGTCAGATCCAAGTTCATGCCCAAACCAACAGGCCGGGAAGACTCGTCTAGGCTGCGCAGCATTCCGCTTAACTGTTACAGCGACTCTGCTATTACAACTATGTCGTCGGCAAACTCAAGATGTGAGATGTACTCACCATTCACGTTGATACCCTGTCCAGTCCAATCCAGTGTCTTGAAGACGTCCTCCAGAGCGTTGGTGAAGAGTTTGGGAGATATGACATCTCCCTGTCTTACACCTCGATTCAGCTCGATGGAGTTCGTCACCTGGTCCTGTATCTGGACAGTCATCGTGGCGGTGTCATACAAGCATTTCAACACCTCGATATAACGCCAGTCAATCCGACATCGCTGCAATGCATCCAGAACTGCCCAAGTTTCGATGGAGTCGAAGGCTTTTTTGTAATCCACGAATGCCAACACAGCGGCTGATTGTACTCTTCGGTCTTCTGTACAATCTGTCGAACAGTATGGATGTGGTCCACTGTACTAAAGCCTTTTCGAAACCCAGCCTGCTCCGGAGCGAGACGATTCGTGACGACCCTCGAGAACAACTTGTAGATATGGCTCAGGAGTCAGATGGGTCTGTAATTCTTCAGTAAGTTAGGATGCAAGATTGACTAAGTAAATATACAATGCAAAAGCGGATAGATGTAGGAATCGAGGATGGCCAAGACACACATTTCTTGAGCAAATAGAACGTGTTATGGAGGAAGGTGATGTTAGGAGTCTTAAAAATCGACGCGCGTGCATGAAAAGAGTTATGAAAGTCAACCAAGCAAGAGAGACGTGTAAGAATCGTGCCTTATGGAGCTCTGTTCTCTCTGCCTACCACGCAAGGGATTTCGCGTGAAGTTGTGTATGTATGTATGTAATCTCCAATGCAGAACATTTAATTAGATAATATTAAAAGCAGTTAATATAGTTATGAAAGTCAACGAAGCGAGTAAGGCGTGTAAGAATCGTGCCTTATAGCGCTCTGTTCTCTCTCCCTACCCCGCAAGGTATTTGGCGTGAAGTTATGTAAATATGTAAAAGTAGTTCACAATACAAAATGTCGTTTCGAGGTCGCTAGTCCAATATCAATATATATATATATTTATGTAAACTGAATTTGTTTACCATATAAGCGTTAAACAAGAAATTGAACAGAAATTGTTAGACAAAGAACGTGAATTGATATTGGAAAAAAAAACACGGAACACGGATCGCGGGGCGAGGCGACAATTTACTGTTTTATGTTTAAATAAAATGTTATGTCTAACGCAAATATAATATACACTTTATACTTTTATTATCAAGATAAGGATTTTGTTTGTTTGTACGCGCTAATCTCAGGACTTATCCGATTTGAAAAAATATTTTTAGTTTAGATAGCCCATTTATCGAATCTGCTTGATCACGGCGTGATGATATTTTACTTATAATCTTAAGTAAAATATCATCACGCCGTGATCAAGCAGTGGACCACAACTCTTTTCAGTGGTAAAAGCAAGTAACATAATTAGCGGCATGAATTTCGAATTGAAGAGTGAAGAAAAAAATAATTAGAATTTTTCGTATTATATTATAACTCTTCAAGGCATATTTATTTCCTTGTCTAAGTCGTTATTTCCATTTTAAAGTTTAATATAATGATTTCAGTAAAATCTGATGTCACTACTAAAAGTAATTATCGAATCAAGTATTTCATAATTATCTTTTCATAGTATCCTTGAAATGGTTAAACAAAATACACACTATTGTTGATAAGTAATACTTACTTCAAGGCACCGAGGTCAGGGATTTGAATCCCAATAGTAATCATGTGGCTTTTCGGTCACAAAAAAAGAAAAACTCAAGTAAAAGGAAGTTACTACAATACTCTACCTCGGCGAATACGGCTTCCAAATATATATTAAATGTACTGTACTATCCTTAGACACAATAATCTGGCGCAAAGAGAGAATAATAAATAATGATGAATTATCATTTATCTACACATATACTTATTCTTCTATGTATATATATGTCTACCTATAAATATGTGTTTGAAATAAATTTGTATAAATCTATATTCATGCTAACAAATTTATTTTGTGTATTTAAATAGGAAAAGATGAAAGACAAATTTACTAAAGAATAAAGCTTTTATTTTTATGGAATAGGGGGTAAACTAGGAAGTGGACAACTAGATAATAAGCAAACAGCCCGTTTTGGCGGCCAGATTACGGTAAGAATTGAAAGTGGGGCAATGAGCATCTCTCTCACAGAACCAATATGAGCCTCTTTACGTCGATATTCTGAGAGGTCGTGGTAATCCACATGTGGAGTCGGACTACTCATTTATCTAACTCTTAAGCTATGTATCAGTAGTGAAGCACAAAATTTGTTAAGTGATTTAAACAGGCAAATAATTCATGTGATTAATTAAGAATTCTGCTCGTCTATGATTCCACAAAACTAGACATTGTTTGGAAATTTCCTATACATTCCTATGAGATACTTGCCAACCACATCAACAATTTGAGCGTCAGGAGAAGAGCATACAACGTTTTAGTTGCATTCTGCTTTGGCTACGTATCAATTTAGACATGCAGTCCGGATTATTACTATTGCTAATTTGATAAAATATTTAATCTTACTTGTAATTATCAAAACTATTTGATAGACATCTTATTTACGCGATTTTTTTACGTCCCAAATAGATTACGTGGTGGAACCTGTTGTTATGCATATACCACAATTTTGAAAGTTATGAACCAGTGAATTCTTGATTCAGAAGCAGGGTGCTCAATCTCCAGTTTAGTTAGATGACGTTATAAGTAACCTCATAATACAATACCAAGACCCGATACCATAAATAAGAGCTGTTATTTTATATATTATATAGCGAGTGAATTTTGATAAAAATATTAGTTCTTGTATGTTTTTTTACGCAAAATCAACGAAGTGACCCTCGTGGTCAGATGGATGGTGACTTTTAGTGTTAAACTAAACGAGTTCATGTTTCGATAGTTCGGATATGTAGAAGGAATGGATGACGAAAGATTGACTTGCTTAGTCAATCTTTCGTCATCCATTCATTTTCATCATTCATTCATTCTAAGATATATTGTGCAAAAGTAGAAGGCATCGTTGACAGCCACGATACCCTTTCCATTAAATCCAATAATTCTATACTTTCCATACAAACCTCTGGCGAGCGTATATGACAAAAGTTATGTAAATCAAAAAACCAAGTGAGGTATGTAAGAATAGCGCTCTGTTCTCTCTGTCTAACCCCGCAAGGGACTTGGCTTAACATTATTTATGTAATTTTATAGAGATATTGATCTTTTCATCTAGTTTGAAAAAACAAATCATACCGTGTCAATCACAGGCGGTGCTTTGAAATCTATTAAAACCTTCAAACGCATACTGGAATCGTTTAACTTTGAGTATTCCACAGCAATGATTTTTACAAACTGGTGGCTTGTTGAAGCTAAATTAAAATTCATTGCACCAGGAAAAACTTACTGGAACTACTTTATCAGAACTTAGTAAATTAATGCTTGTATTGACATTTTATATTGGTGTTTGTTGAACTAAAGAATGTTTTTTTCTCACACTTCACCATACTTACACATGCATTCGTCATATTTATTAAAATAATTTAAAATAATATTTTCGCCTTTAATCCTTCGACCCCGATAACAATAAACGACAAAGGTTTCTGGTCTGTTCGAATTGTAGATCTAATTGACATGTCAAATATTAAAAAAAAAATGGGCGGACAACACGTGACTTCAAACAATAGAGTAAAAACCACGCGAATACGAGGCACGTAGTTGAAAATAATTAAATTAAAAAACTTGTTCATACTGGACTTCTGCTACAGCGAATTTTGATCAATTTCAAATATTCATCAATCATAGTTCAATGGAAAAAAAAATGTAAAAAAAAAGGTCACACTCATCGATTTGAATGAGGATTTTTAAAAAAAATCCACTATGCGAACTAGACGACGAAGAAAAAATATTTTATCATTGATACAGCCACGTGGCAAACTTTCTTGTTATTGGATATATATGGATACATTTAGTGTAATCTTCATAAAAATTAAAATGAATTTAGATACACATATCAAGATAAGGTGTTACCAGAGTATAATATGATATGAGTGACTATGTTATATTTGTATACAAATATACCTTCGTTTGTGGGAAATAGGGAGCTCGAATTTGTGTCAGGGTGTGTGACTACTGACCCGAGCGCTGCTGGATGACCACCGTGCTCAGGTATAGCTGCCAAATAATCTGATAAACTAATCAGAAACCACAAACTTACTGTACGGTGCATACATACGTACATACTGTGACAAATATATATACATATTAATAATATCTATACAATTCAGGTCATTTCTCTATAGAAATGAAATAATAATTATTATGCATTTGCTTTAAATAATAACACTTTGTAACATCATCTGCATTTAAGGCGAATTGCGACTGAAAACTTTTATAGCCAACAACGGCTCCCTAACTTCGTGACAAAACTTTAAACAACTACAGTTTTGCATTAACTTAAAGATACGCTCTACTTGTCTTCAGAATTATATAAAATGTGTTTGTCATATTTAATATTTCCTTGTGGAAATATAAGTGCCATTTTATTGGTACGGAACCAAAAAAAAATTTTCTGACACGTTTTGTTACAAATAAAAGATAATATTGGGTATCAAATTGAAAGATTAACGATGTATGTCCGAACTAAAAAAACTGTCTACGGATTATGATTTAAACCTTTTTGCTATCTGGAGGTGTAACGAGTGACTTTCATTTTGGCGTTTACTGCCATAATACCTGAAAACATATGATATTATACGTATTATATGTATATAAAAATTATAGGTATTATATATATTATATTAAAATTTTAAAGTTTAAATGACTGAAAAACTTTATGCCCGGTATGGCAATAGGTTCGCCACCATTTGGGACGTAAACATGACGGCGAGACGAGGCTTAACAGCCGCTGCCTACACCTTCAGGTAACAAAAGGCGTGAAGTTATGTTATGTTATGTTAAAATTTAAGTATAGTACTCAAAATTATCTTCACCCTAGGATTATCATTTTCTTAGAAAAACCCATCGAGTATATTTCCTTTGTATCATCGCGTAGAACTCTCTGCTTGTTATTTTTCTATCTTTTCCGTAAAGATGAATACAGACGTTTAGTCTAAGTTGCCTTCAATAACAAGCGGGAAAACGGTATTCAAACGTTGCTAAGGTGAGAATATTTATAAATATATATACTGCAAGTATTCTATACTCGTACTACTCGTTCTCGTAAAAATATAACAGTGCGATATTTTTGTATTATTTTTGGTACTTAGTTCAATTACGGTTTAAAGAAACTTTATTCTCATAAGAACAAACATTAGTTCACTTATATGAGGGTACATTGTTATTTCAAAAATATAAAATATGTTATTGAGGCGAGCATGCATTCGCTGACAATAATTAAAATTAAGTGTATAAATGCAGGTATATGGAAAAAAAAACATGTAATTGAATCATGGATACAATAATAGATAGACTAGGAGCCAGATTTTTACTTCGGTCAGTTGTTTTCAATTTTCAATTTGCAAGACGTACTCCTTTAGTCTTTTCTTATAGATACCAAAACTACTAGACTGCCTTATTTCATTTTTGATATATATATGCATTATTTGATATATTTTTAAATATGTTGCGACTTCATAGTTAGCTAGATGTTAGTTATAAAATGAATCCAAATCTATTGCTATACATAGGGTAGAAATTTATCAGTCAACTCAATTAATACTTATTAGACACTAGTTTACCCGGCGAACTTTGTTCCGCATCAAAAGTAATAAAGAAGTAAATTTTGGATTTATAACTTTTTCTTTGCTACATCATGCATGAGTAAACACCCTAAAAAAACACCCTGTCGACACTCTCGACCTATTAAAAACGCATCAAAATCCGTTGCGTAGTTTTAAAGATACAAACATATAAGAGGATAGACAGCGGAAAGCGACTTTGTTTTAAACTATGTAATGATTACTTATGAAAACTTATTACTGATGTGAGTCGGGATTCGAATCTGGGACATATTAATCAGACACGTAACTCATTGTTGTGTTACAGTTTCAGAATTAGAAATAAAAAATAATAATAATATAATGGAATACCCATGAAGAATGTTACATCACTAGTTCAAGTTCTATTGTATTAAATTGTTTGGAATACCAGACAGTGGCAAAACTTGTACGTATGTCTTAGGTTGAGAGCGACATAGCGATCTATCGACTCACTCTGAGCCTGGTATCTCTTGTATTACTTCAAGCATATTTTAACAGAATCTCGTGAATTTAAACCAACCATTTCTAAAACACACAATGATAAATGTGTTCAAGTATCTCTCTCTCTCTTGTCGTTCCCTCATGGCTGAGGATCGTGGTCATCGTTGAAGGGTTTGCATCTGTCCATTGCTTCCCTCACAACCGAGCAAAACTTGGAAGATGACGCGTCCTTTAATTGATCAGTCCATCTGGTTGGAGATCGGCCACGAGCTCGTTTTCCGTCTGTGTTCCCAACTACAATCAACTAGTCGAGACTCTCATCTCCCCATCGCACTATGTGGCCAAAATATGCTAAAATTCGCAAGTATTTATTCAAGTATATTGCAGTTGAAATTGGCTGTTCATTTGTTTGTACCAGTGGAACACCTCCCTTGTTAACATTACAACGGACATTTAAAGAAATCTTTTTATTTTTTTTCCCATTTCTTCATTAACTTGCCCTCGTTTCATGACCAGCGTTTAGTATTTAATTTGATCTTTGAAATGAGTGCTTATTTTGTAGTGGACTGTAGAAGACTTTTACTTTTACAAACAGACATTTCAAAAGCTTCATATTAAAAATAAACATTACAATGGTCTGTTAATATATTTTCTAAGAGCTGACCCGGCGAACTTTGTTCCGCATCAAAAGTAATTTTTACAGCGTTTGCAATTGAAGAGATAAATCTCTCAGTATGCATGAATTATACATACAAACCTTGACATGGACACCCTCTATCTATTAAAAAAACGCGTATCTAAATCGGTTGCATAGTTCCATGGATATAAGCAATGTGTGGCGCGGCTTAGAATACCGCCACCCCATCTCTTCCCGTGGGTGTCGTAAAAGGCGACTAAGGGCAAAGCTAGAAGAATGGACAGCAGCATTCTCTCTTAAGACAATACAGCCTACTGCGATCGCCAACCCGCCTGCCAAGCGTGGCGATTATGGCAAAATCCCCCCATGATTGAACGGACCGGCAGTTGTGGCGCTCTATGGGGGAGGCCTATGTCCAGCAGTGGACCTCAAAAGGGCTAATGATGAAGCAATAAAGGGGACAGACAGCGGAAAGCGACTTTGTTTTATACTATGTAATGATATCTAATCTAGCAATTGCTAGAAGAATCTGCTTTCTAGGTTCTGTGAATTATATTTAATAATTACATATTATCACTTAGAATTTACAGAACCTATACATTTTATTTAACCATGATAAGACACGCCACTAGTACAAGAAAACACCAAACTAACATACGTCCCTAATGGTGGCAAACCTATTGCCATATCGGGCCCCAAGTTTTTAGTCATCGATATTGAGCGCAAATAACTTTCGAAATTATTTCGTAAAGTAATTTGAGTGTGCCAGGATTCGAACCTGCGACCTCTGGATTCAGAAACCGTGTGCTCGACCACTGGATCGCCGAGACCTAAACTAAACAGAATTTAATCGGGCAACTGAAATCGTATTTTAATTCAACTTAATATTTTTTTCAATAAGAAATATTTGTAAAGTAGGAATAATAAGAATATATTTGAATAGATATAACTCTCAACTAACTGGCAACTAAAACGCAATATCAGTCTAACATTGTGTTGGGCAGGCGGGCGCGGGCGGTCCCGCTCGGGGTACATTCATTACAAAACCTCATCATGCGAGTTAGCGTAGTTAGGTAGTGATTTGTGGCCCTCGGGGGCATACAGGCCCGCAGCAACCATTCGAATACTTCAACGCCATTTTTATTGTATGTTTATTTGCTAAAGTTCTTCTTTGTGAACAGTAAGAGAGATATATTTTTTTTTTATGGGATAGGAGGGCAAACGAGCAGGCGTGTCACCCGATGGTAAGTGACCTACGTCGCCCATGGACACCTGAAACACATATAGTGTTTCAGTTGCGTTGCCAACCTTTAAAGGAGTAGGATAGGAAGGGATGGAGAAGGGGATGGGCCTCCGGGTACCTCTCTCACCGAACGAAACGCGGCATGAGCCACTTTTCGTCGATTTACTGAGAGGTGGTGGTATTTCACCGGTCGAGATTCATGCAGCGAACTGCTTGGCTCTTCCCCACCCTTTCCTATCCTACGACCGTAAAGGTTGGCAACGCAACAGTAACACTATATGTGTTGCTGGTGTCCATGGGCGGCGTAAGCACTTAACATCGGGTGACACGCCTGCTCGTTTGCCCTCCTATCCCATAAAAAAATACATTTATCTAATTATAAAAAAATTAGAAGCCTTATAGGTGATTATGTATTTGAGCCGTTTGTGGTTGAGGCTCTGGGGACATGGGGTCCGAGTGCTCGTGCACTTTATAAAGATCTTGAAAAGACACTGCTCAAGACCTCTCGCGCAAGACGGCTGGTCTATTCTCCTATTTATGTCTCAAATGGAATAGGTGCTGGTAATTATTGCCTTACCCCATGTTGAGAGAATGTTGTCAGTAATTAATATTTATTATTTTGAAAACAATTCCAAAATCAATGGTGTGAGTCCGTATTACAAGTCTCGACTTCATGAAGTACTACGGAGACGATTCAATAACTTTATTGAATCTATCTTAGATATTAAACACGAATATCCTCAGGAGAGGAAGCTCACGTAACCAAGAAATGCATATTAAAATTTTAGCAGGTAAATAAATTTTATACCCGTATTATCAAGATTACTACAACGATATCTAAACTGGTCATTGGGCTAGTAACATATAAAAAAAACGGTTTCAAAATATAAATATTTGAAACATTTCTTACTACGGTTTGTTGGAAATAGTTCAAAGTGTTTTTTTACTATGTTTATATATTCATATATATTTTAAGCTTTAAAAAGTTTCGTAAATTTTTCTATCCGTTCCGTATCCAAAGTTTTATTACACGAGGTTATCCAGTTAAAAAGTTTTGCTTAGCTAGTAAATTTGTTTTCAGTTTAATATAACTATTGCCTTTGTAACTATTTTTTTATTTCATTGTAACTTCTTTTGTTGGACTTGAAAGTGGAAATTATAATATACTAATACTGATAATATTTTAGTCTGTCAAAATAATACGAAAAAACATATATTATTGTTTATTGGCGGTTTTCAGTACCAAAAGAAAATATCATATCGAAGTAAAGGACTCAGAGACTCGAAGAGTCAGATTCTTTACGCCTTTCTGTTACTTAACTGATTAAATTTTATGCACAGTTGTATTAAATTCAATTTGACGACGCGTAAATTAAAATTATTTCAGCAAACAAATCCAATACACGTTGCACATTCTCTTTCTTCACTTTTTGTAGTTTTTTTACGAGCTCTTCATATTCCCCGGTGGCCTTTAGTTGTTTGATTGCAGCTCCTTTAGTTTTTTGATCAAACTTGCTGTATGCTTTCGACCAAAGAGTTTTTGATATCATTCCGTCAATTGTATCTTTGTCAAAGTAAGCGGCCTTTGTTACAGTGGCCTGCAATAAACACAAATAGCACACAAATAGAGTTTAGGAAAAAAACAATATTTGGCCACTTAATAAAATAAAAAAAACATTTATGTCATTTTCACATTATGTTATATTTTTACAAACTGAAAAGTGTGTATTCTTATTTTATTATTTTCGATCGAATAATTATTTACGTAAATTAAACATAATAATAATAATATTTATCTAAAAGTGTCGCGTTTAATTCCCGTTCATTATATTTGTCGAATAATGAATTTTCGTATAAGTAACTAGCTGACCTGGCGAACTTTGTTCCGCATCAAAAGTAATAAATGAGTACATTTTGGATATCACGAGGTTCAATTTGTGCTATTTATCGGCTTTAACTGCTGGCCCGCTATTTTAATACTGCAATATCTTCGAAAATATTCATTCAAATTACATGCTGTAAAGGGCCAGGATAATCTATATTACATGCACAATTTATTTATGACATTTAATTTGATGAAAATAAATGCTGTAATGTTTAAAATCGCTTCGTAAATAAGCCATTATTTCTCTTAAAAATAAAAAAAATAAAAATGGTCATTCTGGGTTATGCCTAAGAGATAGACATACGCGGACTTTTTTGTAGACCTTTTGAAGGTGTTTAATAATGTAGAACATTGTTTTGATCTATCGGTTAGGGTTCAGTCAGTGTTTGCAATTAAAATTCTAAATCTTGAAAATTATGATTTTTTCTTTGCAACATCATATATGAATTATAGATCAAAACCACCCCGTTGACACCCTCTAACTATTAAATAACCGCATTAAAATCCGTTGCATAATTTTAAACATATACGTATATAAGGGGACAGACAGCGGAAAGTGACTTTGTTTTATACTACGTAATGATATACATTTTATCATGGATAAATAATACTTTAGTGTAAAAAGTATAATATACAAAATTTACTGCAGTTTGATCCAATATTATTACATGCTAAACCAATGACATGATTTTGCCTTTAGGAAACATTACAATATATTTATTAACTATGTGTTTACAAAATTTGTAATTCTCCAAAAAAAATGGATTCTTATATATATCTGGTTATTATATTAATTAAATCTTACCAACACTAAATCTATACATATAGAAACCAAAAGAAATATGGCAACACCACGGCTCAACATATTGGACATCTTTCACAAACAATAACTGAATACTGATCAAGTAAAGGTTTCAACAATTTAAGAAATGTGCTATACATCCTCTCGTGTATTGACGTCAGTACATCAGCTTGATATATCATTTGAAAACAACAATACATTCTCACATAACTCTACGCCATGTCCGTTGCAGGGTAGACAGAGACAACAGCGCACTAAGCGCTATTAGGCATTATTCTTACACACCACGCTCGCTTCTTCGACTTTCCTACTCTTCATTTCTTTAACTCGTCATTCATGCTCTCGAGTTGACGGCTCCTAAAACACTCTGCAAGGACTCGTTCAATGTGGCTACGGAAAATGTGTCGTGGACGTCTTCGACTCCCACATCCTTCCACTTCTGCATTTTATATCGGGTTAGTAAACCTTGCATTGTACGTGCTTTCTACGTGTCTAAACACAGAGATAACTTTCCCAATTCGTGCTTGGGATGCGAGAGAAACCGGTTACCAGTATCTAGATAGTTCCGAACCTGTAAAGCTGAAGCCCAGCAGAGTCGACTGGCGCAATCACTAGCAAAAGCCGCGCTACTTGCTATCCAGGCAAGTACCGGAGATGTGGTTTACTTCGGCAAATTATGCGTCGGTTCCCACTTGAGGCGCACTCACCACACCCGCGACCTGAGACCACGGGGTTCTTGCCCAACAGCAGGCTCTTTCTGAGCACGGAATCCGAGGCACGACTACCATTTACCGTGTAGAGACCCATGTCTAATCCCTAAAGCTCAACCACAGCCCCCGAGAGGCCAACTCCAAATGCAAAGACACTGCTAGCGCCAGTGCTTGAACGCCAGCACCCGAAGTAAGGCTTTTTTATATTATATATTATTCAGGTGTCCATGGGCGGCGTTTGTGCTTGCCATCGGGTGACAAAAGCGCTATCCCCCTAACCCATAAAAAAGCAGTATATGTGCCATTGAGTTAGATAATAGAACAGGTAACTATGTATGCTAAACAATTTGTGTTACTAATTAAATTAAATTATTATTTAGAATTAGTCCTCGCTATAAAATGCTTTTTAAAATTTTCTTTACCAAAAACGGCAAACGGAACTTTGGAAAACTTTGCTCAAAATTTCTCGATATTAATGGAGAAACCCTGTTTTTGGATGATCAGTAAATTAAATAATGTTCACAGAACCTTATAGATCGTATTTTAAATTCTCAAAAGAAACGATTACACGAGCAGACCGGATTAAAAATGAAACTTACCTTTATTATTTTCTAACGAATTCAATTTATACCAGAGTACAATTATTCTTTACAAGTTGTACGTCCAAAATTGTACAGAATGTTTGGATTAACCTTAGCCAAATCATTTTATGGACTTGTTGTATTCAAGAAATAATCCAAGAGAGTTTTTCTATTTTACCAGGTTTCTTGTCACAATATGGTTATATTTAAAAGCACATACAATATACATGCTCCATAAATGAGCGTTTGTTTTAGAAATTAAAAAGTTAAAAAAACCAAACTAATGGAGCTAATTGACAATACTGTCTAGTCTAAAACTTAACAGAATATTGTACGAATAAATTTTTTTGTTCTTGGTCTGTCTGTTGTTAAATTTTGTCTTTATTTTATTGTGTAATAACTGATTCGGCGAACTTTGTTCCGCATCAAAAGTAGTAAAGAAGTAAATTTTGGATTTATCACTACTTGTTTACTATATCATGCATGCATAATAGATAAAAACCACTCCGTTGATACCCTTTATCTATTAAAAAAAATCGCGTCAAAATCCGTTGCGTAGTTTCAAATATCTAAGCATATAAGGGGACAGACAGCGGAAAGCGACTATGTTTTATACTATGTAATAGAAATATAAAATATTTTGTAATTGAAAGTAAAGTCTCATCACAAATTTATTCATTTAATGGAAGTGAAATATATTTGTTGAAATATAAATACGTTTAGAATTGAGGAAAAACTGTAATAAATAATAATGTTCTATCAGTACGGTCATAAAATATGCCTTATTTTACGATCTCTCTATTTCACATTCTAAATGATGTACATTTAGTAAAATTAAATACTAATTCACTTACAATTAGTTCTCATATTTAAAATAACTTTACGCCTTTTTCCACCCGAAGGTGACAGTAGCTTTTAAGCCATTGACTTGCCGTTATGTTTACGTCCCAAACTTAATGCCATACCGGGCACAAAGTTTTCAGTCATCGATATTTATCACACCTAACTTCAGGGCTACAGATTGAAAAAAGGCGTGAAGTCATGAAAATTAAAAAAAGATTTTTCAATTTTTTCCTTAGATCGGCTAATCAAACTTCCAACTATGAAGAATTTTGAAAAAGACTAATAATCTTATTAAGTTCCTCATTACGCTTTTACATAATTATCAGCCTTCGTCGAATTGGTGTTAATTTTGGATGCGTTATCTTTCTTTTTCTTCCCGCCAGCACTGTGGTATTAAGTAGCAACAACTCTCATGGCAAGTGGAGTGATTTAAAGATTAAAAAAAAAAAACTAAAAAAATAATAACAAGAAATCTATTAGATAAATGAAACCATTTTCTTTATCAGATAACACACAGGAGTTCGAACGTAATGTCAATGATGTCCATTTAGGGGATATAATTTTTTTGCCGCCATTTGTTTAGAAGTACACGTTTAAATCCTTACACGCAAAATTTTGTCTGCTGTTGACAACATTTTTAACGCTAAACAAATGTTAAGGTAAATTTATTTATTAAAATTGAACTTTTGAACGTGTGTTTACATGTAATAATAATAATAGCCGAGGCCGTCCTAAATTCTAACGCAGTCCGTGGCGGAAAAGAGAAATAAGATCTGCTGGATTGTGTATTACTGTGTACATCAATACAATGGAAAACTCTACATGCTCGGACTCTTTGTATCTATATTTAGTTTCTATACCGCTAAGATGAATTCATTTATTTTTATTATCCAACTAGCTGTGCCCGCGACTTCGTACGCGTGGAATTTGTGATCAGATAGCTATATTTTTACATAGACAGTTGAGAAGTAATTACCTCTAAAATGAAATTGTAACTGGTAGGATAAGTACAGATTGCGGTAGCAATGGTTGTTGCCCGCATTGTTTATTTTCATTTTAACAGGAATTTTTGTAGTATAGCTGTAGCCCGCGACGTCATCTGCCTGAACGCTATACAGCACCAAAAATACCTACGATTATACCTTTTAAAATAACATTTATTTACCCGTTACTTCTTTACATTTCATAAATACAGAAAGTACAGTAACAGAGGGAGACTGTCTTTTGTAAAATTGTTGAACTTCAAAAGTGCTGATTTTCAGTCTGCTTTGAATAAATGACTTTATGGTGATTCTGCTGAATTAAGTAATAAGTTGCGACTGAAGCAAATGTAGAAAATAATGAATAAGAAAATATAAATATAGAAAAGGATAAAAATATATACTTATAAAACTTCTCTATAAACAACATTGCTGGTTTGGCTCTCCGCAGCCAAAATGTAAAGAGAGTCAGGACTGGTGACGCGGGAGCAAGCGACGTACAGCTGCCCGTGTGAGAAGCAGCTCGTCCTGAGGTCGACACCCGCTGCTCTCAGTGTCTGCCCCTGCGACTTATTGATGGTCATCGCGAAGCAAACACTCACGGGGAACTGTACGCGCTTGAACTGGAACGGGAAGTTATGAGGTATGAGGGGAATGCGTGGTACAAATACTGCCTCGCCTACGCCACAACCCGTAAGAATTTCCGCCTCAATGCTGTGTCTGTGGAGCGAGATGACTTTAAGGCGGGTCCCGTTACACAACTTCGGAGGAGATAGGTTCCGAAGAAGCATAATCGGGACACCGACTTTCAGCTTGATAGTATGCGCTGGAAGTCCACTTGCTGACAGAGAGTTCAGAAATTCCACGGGATAATGTGTGGCATCATCTTGCTCGATGACAGTGTTTATAGAGGTGTAAACCACTTCATTCCCCTCAATTTTCGAGAGAATGCATTCGTTGATTGCTTCAGCCTGACCATTTTTGGGCGTCAAAATTGCCCGCTCACATACCCAAGAATTCTGCTGGTGCGGTATATGACTGATGTCCCCGTACACACAGCGAATGAGTTCTTCTAAGCTGGATACGACTCTACCGAGAGACTCTGGAAGCACCACCTGCCCACCTCTCTCCTCTGGTAGAGTGCCTTCGCCAAGACTTAGAAGAACATCGGAGAATTCTTGAGCACGTGCATTGCCGCCGAGCCGAGCTCTCATATTAATGGTCAAGCGCAGCGTACGAACTCGTGACCACAGCGAAGATCGTTTCAACGAAGCATTCACCTCGTCAGCCCTCGATCCCCGCGTCACCACGGGAAGCGTTTGTCGGAAATCGCCACTGAATAGAACTGTGACACCACCCATCAAGTGTTCGTTCCTGCGGATGTCCTGCAGGGTTCTGTCCACGGCCTCAACTGCTTTTCTATTGGCCATCGTACACTCATCCCATACGATCAGAGAGCAATCCTTCAGCACGTGTCCCTTATCACTATTGCGTGACACACCACAAACAGGCGTTTCGGTGCTCTCTAAATCGATGGGAATTTTAAACATGGCATGTGCTGTCTTGCCACCCGGAAGCAGTGTGGCAGCGATTCCCGACGACGCTACAGCAATGGCAATTTTGCCTTGCCTCCTGACCTCTGCAAGTATGCCAGTGGTAACAAATGTTTTTCCTGTTCCACCAGGAGCATCCAAGAAAAACATTTTACCCTGGTTTTGCCCAACGCTTTTAAGAACAGTGTCATAAATTTGTTTTTGCTCTGAAGAGAACAAAGCGACATGGTGATTTCGTATGGTGGTCATTTCGCTCGGATCGTAAATTGTCTCAGCGTTATACTCTCGATTTCCACGGTCTTGATGCGGTGATGATTGGGGAGCTGGTAACCCATATTCGACCAATGGATTGCCGCCGATGGAAATGACCACGTCTTGAAGTGAACTAAGACAGGTGTTCAGCACGCGTTCATCAGTTACTTCGACTTCGTCTCCAGTAGCACGCCTCAAAGCTCGTAGAAAATCTTCAGATAGATGATGTCGATATTTTTCCCACAAAGCTACCGGGTTCGTGACTCCACAAAACACCAAGATGACGGCAAACAGATAACGCATACGGCTGGGGCTGTTACTGACGCTCGCCTCCGCGAGGGTGTCATCCCAGTTTTGGTCACCGTCGAGAAGGTGACGTGCTACACAGGCTGCGCGGTAAGTGGGATACTCCACGCCATCAAATGTTCTCAGAAAGGCAAAAGACGTTGGGCCTCGGATCGTGTGAAGTAATAACCGCAGAAAATAGCATTCGCCATTATTCGGGTGCACGGTATAAACTCTACCCAATACGGTGTCCTTGAAAATTCCCGGAAAACCTTCGACAGCACCTCCTCTTCGACGTCGGTTAAATATTCCCCTTTGCTTGTCGTACGTGTAATATGAAGGCACCTCGTCATACGTAAGGAACCTCGCAAACTGGTCGATTTCGCAGAGCCTGAAAAATGCCAAGAGAGTTGTTTGGCGCGGATTTTCTAAGCGCTCAGCAACGTTGTTGGGATCAAAATATATGCGCTGACCGTTTTCTAGGTGGACGTCTAAATGCATGACGGCAGGATGCCTGTCATGTATAGAGAACGCCAGTATCCACCAAACTGCTTCAGACGTGCTGATGTAGCGACCGGACTGATACTTGGTCACCTCGCCTCTGTCAGTGTTCTGTAAAGCAAACGTCGCCTGATCGCTACCTTTGTTCACGTATTTGCAGATATATTTGATCGACCCGACGCTGGTGCACGACTCGACGTTGATGTGCGTCTGGAAGGTCCTGGACAGTACTGGTGAGTAAGGAACAATCCATCGGTTATCGACCGGTCGCGCCTGGCCACGCACGCTCAGCTCAGTGGAATGCCCGCCCTCTGCTGGTGATCGGCGCCGGTATGAGGGATATCCATCCTCACCAGTAATGGTTTCGTTGGTAAATTTTTTTGGGAATCTTTTTGTACAACGTCCGTCTTTCATACAAGGGGAACTTGGATTTAACGTGCCACAGGGGCCATGCACCATGTGACTTTTAACAATTTGATGCAGAACAGGATCAACGTCAGGGTCCGGAAGCTCTGCACTTATGACTTGATCAATCTGGATAGGCCTGATCTTTTCTTCCAACCACAAAAGCAGATGCGCGTGTGGCAAGCCGCGTTTTTGCCATTCCACGGAGTACATATGACATCGGACTGTACCAAACACTTTTGCCTTTGTTAGAAGATCCATAAGGCATTTCAACTTCAGGTGGAATACGCGAGAGATCAAGTCGTGCCTGTCGTACGAAACCTGTCCTGCAAGGAGTTGAGCTGTTATTTCAGGCCACTTTGGGTTGGTAGTGATAGTAATAAAGAGGTCCGGGCGACCAAACTTTCGCACATAGCAAAATGCATCTTGGGTCCTCTCGTGCATGTACCGCGGACCTCCTGTGAAGGTGGAGGGGAGAATGACCATCCTTCCTACATCTTGAGCATTGGCATCATTCTGCATGGCATCTCTGAGATGGACGTAGTTCTCAGCTCTCAGCTTTCTTTGATTGGACCTTATAAATACCAAACGCTCTGTCTAAATTTTGGCATACATGTCCACCAGAAACTGACTAAAGAGTGTACGATGATGGTGGAGATAAGAGCCATTGTTCACCCTCAGCTGGATCAAGAAGCTGTAGAACTGCATGGCGGACGTTTTTTTGTTATAATTTGGGGAGCCTGTCTGGGGGTCTACATTATAGTGGGCGAAATGGTAGCCATCCTCTCCGCGACAAAACATGAGCGGATATTGAAGAGAATCGTACGCGCGGTGAGTTTCGCTGATCCTTTGAAGCCGGTCATCGTGCGTGCGTAAGACGATATCTCTTTTATCACACTCCTGATCGACTAAGAGAACGGCGACCTCATTCGTCGTTGGCGCATTATATCGTCCCGGATGGGCTGCAATCGGCTTTCTATCTGCACTGATGACAAACTTAAAGCGGTTGCGCTCGTTCTCAGGCACCGACGCCAGAGCGGCTTTGAAGTTGCCAATGTGCGGATTAACGTTATGCAACATACTTTGCAATCCTCTGACCAGAACAGGGTCCAAATTGGGGATGTGTCTACTTCGTAGGTTTGCTTGTTCTTCAAAATCACTTACAAAATAAATTTGCAAAAATTTTGGAATGTCTGTAGGTAGCAGCGAACCGATTTGATGGTAAACTTGCCCCTGGACCTTGAATGTCGGCATGAAACCTGCTTCAACGATTTGATTTGCACCAAACGAAGTCATCTGGAAGGCGCTGTTATAAGCTCGGATGTTTTTCAAAAAATGGCTGGACTTCGGATGTTCGCCATTTAGTAAGATTCTTAACAGATCTGGTGGGTCTTGCATAGACTCCAAGCGTACCTTACCAGATGCACAACACATCCCATTGGGCTCTCCTTTCCATTTGCGGGCTTGACAGTGGGCACACACTTCTTCTAAGACACCAATATCTCCGTGTGCGGCGTAGTTAATCGCAACATTGTACATAAATCCACTTCCCTCTTTATTTAGCCACGATTGCTCTTCGATATCGTAAACCATGGATTCATCGTCAGATGTTGAAAGTTGATTCATGCTACGCCGCAGACGATCTAGTTCTAGTTGTGCCGCACGCTGTTCACCCGACCAAGATCCTCGAAACTCTTGAATTCTATCCCGTTCTAGCGATAGATGAGCAGACGTATCGCCACACACGTCGTGGTACCGCTGCCGAGCAGCTGCACGACGTTCTTCACGCTGCTCATCGTTCTCTAACGACCGTGAAAGGGCATGCTGAGAACGATCTCTTCTTAACCGGGTCATCCGCTCTTCATGATCTTCGATCGACCGAGAAAGAGAAGTGCGACTCCGCTGCGAATTCAACCTCGTCTCTCGCTGCGTGTATGTCTCTGACGCGCGAGACTCGGCGTGGCGCTCCCGGTCGCTTTCCAGTCGCGCTTCTCGCGCTTCGACACTCTCATAAAATCGAGCGGCATCTGAGCGAGAGCGCTGGGAACTCAACCTCGTCTCTTGCTGCGTGTACGTCTCTGACGCGCGAGACTCAGCGTGGCGCTCCCGGTCGCTTTCCAGTCGAGCTTCTCGCGCTTCGACACTCTCACAAAATCGAGCTGCATCTGTGCGAGAGCGCTGGGAACTCAACCTCGTCTCTTGCTGCGTGTACGTCTCTGACGCGCGAGACTCAGCGTGGCGCTCCCGGTCGCTTTCCAGTCGAGCTTTTCGCGCTTCGACACTCTCACAAAATCGAGCTGCATCTGTGCGAGAGCGCTGGGAACTCAACCTCGTCTCTAGCTGCGTGTACGTCTCTGACGCGCGAGACTCAGCGTGGCGCTCCCGGTCGCTTTCCAGTCGAGCTTCTCGCGCTTCGACACTCTCACAAAATCGAGCTGCATCTGTGCGAGAGCGCTGGGAACTCAACCTCGTCTCTAGCTGCGTGTACGTCTCTGACGCGCGAGACTCAGCGTGACGCTCCCGGTCGCTTTCCAATCGAGCTTCTCGAATTTCAGCACTCTCGCACGATCGAGCGGCATAAGTGCGGCTGCGCTGCAAACTCAGTCTTGTCTCTTGTTGCGTGTATGTCTCTGACGCGCGAGACTCAGCATGGCGCTTCCGATCATTTAATAGCCGCATTTCGTATGCTTCTATACTTTCCAGAGACCGCAACGATGCATTTTGAGTGCGCATAGTATCTAATCGGGACTGGCGCGACGTACTACTTTCTCCATCTCGAATTTCCGCATTGTGTTCTCGAAGAGTAGCTATCCTTGCCTCACGCTCAATGGTGGTTTCAAGAGATCGAGCTAACCTTTTCCTTCGACTATCGTTTGAGGATTGGGATAGATTAGACCGTTTTCTAGGCATTTTGATTATTTTAAGTTTGAAAAATAACAGAAAATAATTTACACGCTGAGAATTTACACACAGATAATGATAGCTAAGCAGTAAGCAGTAGTCCGATTCCGAATGAAGTTTATTTAAGTAAATATTTTTTTTTTTAATTATATTTCAGGAAAGTATTTTCAGTTTTCACGTTAAATTCGACTAAGCACACGATAACTTATAGCAACGCAGGTAACCCCAGTTTCTATGAGTTGTCGCGGCGACATCCGTACTCATAACATCACTTTTGGTGAACGAAATTATAGCGCGATCTAATTCGACGCCAACGCCATCTAGTTAGCGAATAGGAAACATTTTTTTTTAATGGTGTAAAATTATAAAATTACGAAGCAATCATTACACCAATAAATACCGAACAAAAATATTAACAGTTTTTAGCATATACAAATACATTTTTTTAATTGTCTTGCTCATCTCTGAAAAGAATTAACGATACAATTTTAAAGAAGAAAATGCACAACTCCATCTATGACTCTTAAAAACATCTATTGACCGCAAGCGCATGATGAAATTTCAATTATTTATATTCAAAAAGTGTTTAAACATGTAATTCGACTTGATGTTTTTAAAATCTCAAAGATTTATTTATATCTAAAACCAAAAAGTGCTTACACGTGTAATTCAACTTAATGTTTTCTGTTTTGTAAATCTCATAGATGGCACTGTTTTAAAATTGTCTGTTATGTTTAACGGCATAAGTTAATTAAAATGTGAAGCTAACTTATATTATATTATTATTATTATTATATGTATAGATTAAAGCATGGTTATTAACATAATAACACCATAACAACATACAAATATGCGTCGTTAGATTACACGTTGCTACAGAATACATTGAAGAAATAAAGGTTCACTGCTCGTTCCTCGTAGGTGATAGCGTGATAATATGTAGCCTATATGTTGACCCGACTTCTTAATAATTTTCGTGCCAAATTTGAAGTAAATCCATGCAGTACTTTTTGAGTTTATCCCGGACATACATACAGACAAACAGACAAACAGACAAACAGACAAACAGACAAACAGACAAAAATTCTAAAAAGTATATTTTTGGCTTCGGTATCGATTGCAGATCACACACCAAGTATTCTTTTTAAAAAATATTCAATGTACAGTTTTGACTTTTCTACAATTTTATTATATGTATAGATTGTTTATTTCGTTTAAGCACTAAATACATATAGATATATTTATTTCATTTTTTTTATTGTATAGGAGGGCAACGAGCAGGCGTGTCACCTGATGGTAAGCAACCAACGCCGCCCATGGACACCAGCAACACATATAATGTTACTGTTGCGTTGCCAACCTTTAAGGGATAGGGGATAGGAAGGGATGGGAAAGGGGGTGGGCCTCCGTGTACCTCTCTCACCGAACGAAACGCGGCATGAGCCACTTTACGTCGGTCTTCTGAGAGGTCGTGGTATTTCACCGGTCAAGCCGGCCCATTCTTGCAGCGAACTGCTTGGCTCTACCACTGTTATTTTCTATATATGTATCAACATTACAAACTCAATCAACTTCAACATTAAAGGATCAATGTATTATTGTAATGATTTGTTTTACTTTTGAATTTTATAAGTTGTTCACGTTAATTGGGCAATAACAATATTGAAATACTAAATGTTATTACTTGGGGTAAATATCAGTGACAAACATATTTATTTGATTAGAGAATAAATATTATGATTATAAATATACGCATAATATTACTTAAATAAAATTGTTGCTTTATCAGTAAATGTCGTCGCGGTGGCCTAGAGGTTGCGCAGCCCGCTTCCGAATCACACCAATGACTTCTAGGAATTATTTTCCCTAGATAAGAGAGATAAATATCTATGCCTGACAACATTATGCCCAGTGAATGGCGATAAGTTTGTCACCGTTTTTTTCATCATCATCATCTTATTGCAGTCCACTTCTGGACGTAGACCTCTCCTCATAGTGCGCTACAACCCTATCCTCTGCCTCAGCATCTAGTTCTTCCAGCAGCCATTCTGAGGTCGTCTCACCATCGGGCTGGTAGGTGTTCTACACTACGATTACCAAGTCGCGCTCTCCACTCTATGACTTTCTTACTTCCTTACTTCTTATGACCATCTGCCATCAGTCCTTCGTCGCCGTCTATTTGAAACGTAATAAATAGCCACACCTGGGTAGAAATATGAGTAAAGTTTATTATGTTGCATAATATGCATTTGTAATTCTGTTTAGTTTAAAATAAACTATTGACAGACTAAACTATATTCAAATATTTTTCGGTGAGATCTAAAAAATAATTTTCTTAACTACAGTCACATTTATCAGGTATAGTAAAACAACCTAACCCCGTTTCACGTCGCCCATCATCCTGAGGTCAATGTACAAAAAAACCACCTGACAAGAGTAATATGACAAACGGTTTGCTGCTTTTTATAACATTAAAAAATATCACCGTTTTTGTAAATGGCATTCATTTTATATATTTCTTTTAAGTGTCGTATCTTTTCGTATTAAGTTAATATTGGTAGTATTATTATCTATTCTTGCTATTACTAGGACCGTCTGACATAAAAGGTTATTTTTAAGTTGTTTTATTATTTATTAATATTTGATAACTTACATAAAAGTAAGATTACATACATATATAACTTTATGCCAAGTCCCTTATGGGGTAAGCAGAAACAACCAAGCGCCTTATGTAAGGCACGATTTATACACTCCTCGCTCACTTGTTTGACTTTCATAATTCTTTTCATACACGCACGTCGATTTTTAAGGCTCCTGGCCTAATCGCCTTCCTATAGATCATAATAATAAATATATAAATAGTTACCCTTGATGCAATATACTTATAGCAACCTAAGCATATACGACTAATATCTATTATTTTATCGGAACAGATATAAAACTAGGCTGCACTTCAATTGAAATACACTCCAGAACATATATATTGCCCACCTTGTTTTTTAGTTTCTTTGTCTAAGCTAAAATTTTATATTAGGTCGAGCAAAAACTATTGATGCAGTTTTAAACCTGATACATTTTACCATCTTTTTAGATCGTATTGTTTTAAATTTGAATTGGGAATGTTGGGTCGCGCCTTGGTAATGGCAATTGATTTTTGAATAAAAAACATGTTTTATCAAATTAAAGTTTAATTTAATAACGCGTGTTGCCTCCATGGACATCTACCACAGCTCTTATACGATTAGGTATAGAGTTTATCAACTGCTCTATGAAATTTTGAGGGATCATCTCCCATTCCTCTTCTATGACAGTTTTCAACTCCTGCATCGTCTGGGTAACTGGCTGACGAGCCTTGATACGTCTTTTTAGCTCGTCCCACATGTGCTCAATGGGGTTCATGTCTGGGCTTCTGTCTGGCTAGTCCATAACTGTGATGTTCACATCCCGAAGATAATCTCTGACGATGGCGGCCGTATGGGCTCTTGCACTATCATGAATAAAAAGGAAAATTTGGCCCACATAGTCCGCGTATAGCATCAGGTGAGGTTCTAAGCACTCACGAATATACCTTTCAGCGTTTAATGTTTGCAGCCGTGGTCTCGTAACAATCGTAACAAATATATGTGTCCAGAAGTATATAAAACAATTAAACATTTTGAAATTTGTACCGTGATAAATTGGTAGAGAAGTGGCCGAGAAATGAGGGCACCAAAGTCTCCTGGTTGTATTAACGATTGACGAAAAACATCAGCATATAGTCGTATAATGAATATTAATTTGAGTATATCCGGTACATTTGAGAGGCCTAGTGGTGCATTGGCTAAACAACAGATTGTTGATTAGAGATCGACTTTATCAACGCACAAATATCTAAAAGTGTATATAAAATTGAAGTGTCTGTTTGTAATATTGAATAAACTGCTTTTTACAACTTCCAAATGAAGATACGGTACATACACAAAAATATTTTTTTTTTGTATATTTTGGTCTGCGAGTAGGTTTATTTGTTGCGGGTAATCTCTGAAATGGTTGGACGGATTTTCACGGGACTATTTTTGGAAGGTAGCTGTTGTGTAATAAAGAGTAACTTAGGCTACTTTTTTATATATATTTTTTCTTTCGAAGCGAACTTAGTTCGTCAGGTCAACCAGTTTGTAATAAACATCGGTATTTGTATAATTAAAATAAATGAACTCACACATAACTTCACAACAATTCGCGTAGACAAATAGAACAAAGCGTGCGAACATATCGCATGATTCTTACATATATTTACTTGGGTTCGATTCCAGACATTGGCTCACACCAATGACTTTTCGAAATTGTTTTCGGAAGTTATGTGTGATAAATATCGGTGACTGAAAAACTTTGTGCCCGGTATGGCAATAAGTTCGCCACCAATTCCATTTGGGACGTAAACATAACGGCGAGACGCGGTTTAACAGCCGCTGCCTACACCTTCGGGTAACAAAAGGCGTGAAGTTATGTAATGTTATTAACTTTCATAACTCCTGTCATACACACTCGTCGCTTTTTAAGGTTCCCGACATCACTGTGTCGTGGCTGACTTCAACTCTTTAATTCTTTCGCTCTTGCATTGTATATCTTTTTTTTATGAGAGAAAGGGGCAAACGAGCGTGCGGGACACCTGATGGAAAGTGACCACCGCCGCCCATAGACATCCTCAACACCAGGGGCGTCGAGTCAGCGTTGCCGGCCTTTTAAGTGGGAGTGTGCTCTTTTCTTGAAGGTCCCTAAGTCGTATCGGTCCGGGAATACCTCTGCCGGCAACTGGTTCCATAGAGGAGACGTGCGCGGCAAAAATTGTTGGCTGAAGCGCACTGTCGTAGATCGCCAACTATTTAGTTTCTATACGTGGTAATGTTGGCGCGATGTGCGGTGGCGGAAATCAGCGGGTGGTATTAGACCGAACAATTCCTGGGAACACTCTCCGTGGTAGATTCGATATAGGACACACATAGAAGCAATGTCCCTCCGCAGTGCCAGGAAATCAAGCAAGCTGGTACTGGGGTGCTCCCGCCCAAAGATGGGAACAGTACTCCATGTGAGGTCTTACCTGCGCTTTATAAAGTTGCAGTCGATGATCTGACATGAAGTACCGTCCCGCTCTATTGAGCACACCGAACTTGGAAGAAGCTCGGTGGCTTTGCCTTCCAGATGACCGCAAAACTGGACGTTGCTCGACAAGTCGACACCAAGGATTCCTATATGAGCAGACGGTGTCAGGGGAGTGTTCTCGAAACAGGGAGCTACGACAAAGGGTGTCTTTTTAGTGGTAAACGCGCAGACCTGTGTCTTTTTGGGGTTGAATTGGACTAAGTTTAGTCGGCCCCACTCCAAGACTTGACTAACCAGAGTTTCAAGTTCAGATACAAGTCCGTTCCGATATTCATCGACGTTTTCCCGAGAAATTCTAGCGCGGTCGGTATATAAAGTATCCCCCGTGCTGTCGTCTGCATAACAATGAAAATTGCTGTTATTCAGCATAACATTGATGTGCAGAAGAAACAGCGTAGGGGATAGCACGTAGCCTTGTGGGACTCCAGCATTGATCGATTTTAAGTCGGAGCATGAACCGTCAACAATGACCTTAATACTCCGAGCGGCGAGAAAACTGGTAATCCAATCGCACAATTTCTCGGGAAGCCCATAACACGGAAGATTCGATAGAAGTGCTTTGTGCCAAACCCGATCGAAGGCCTTCGCTATGTCCAAACTAACAGCCAGCGCCTCCCCCTTGCGCTCAACCGCCTCTGCCCAACGAAAAGTTAGGTAAACTAAGAGATCACCATCTGCTTAGTTAATCTTGCACCTTTCTTTCGGTTTACAATACTATTGTTATATATTGGTAGGATAGATAAATGTTATGATGTCTAGTTTTAACTCAGAACGCTACGGTGCGCTGTGAGTTTAGTCCAAAAATTTATTATTCATTAATCAAAAAATAAGGTCTATAAAAAAAATACATCATATAAAGGTGGACAGCCATAGTTTTGTATCTGTATTTGTCATATTATTATTGTTAGTTTAATTTTAATTTATCATGGAATTCATAATTCAGACAAAATATTTTTAGTGGCGCATTGGTAAAACTACCAGCTGCAGCAACGAGGTTGGGTGTTCGATGCCTACCCGAGCACAAATATTTGTGACAAACATGAATATTTGTGTGGAATCTGGGTGTTTTTCTATGTATTATAAGTATGTATTTACAAAAGAATAGTATATATGTATTAGTATCCGTTATCTAGTATCCATAGCAAAAGCATTTAGTTGCTTAGCTTGGACTAGAGGGCGCTGTGTGTATTGTGTCCAAGATATTATCATTATTATTAGTGCTCATACGGTATGCTGAAAGAATTCTGTGTTAAAATTCACGATTCTATATATTGGCCGCTTCAATAGCTTCTTTGATATTCATAAGGCTTGTCGTACAAGCTTGCCAGTTTTAATGGCTTCTGACATCACCTTTCGATGACATTCAGTTTATTTGGACATGTAAAGTGCTTTGTGGTGTTCCTCGGCTGCAGTAGCCTATTACTAGTCAATAGGACATTAATTCTATATTAACGTTACACTAAACTACAACTTTCGATTAACGACCAAACGATCTTTAAATTTAAAATCGATTAGTCTCCAATAAAATTTAACTAATAATACAATAATTTTTTTTTACGCATAAATATGTCGTCTCAATTATCTAAAATGGTCGAACAAATCAACAACTCACAATTAAGAAGTCCTTGAATCGAATCCGGAATCACACCAATGAGTCCTTTCAATTCTTCTCGAAAGTTATGTATCTCAGATATCGATGACTGACAACATTGTGCCCGGTGTATGGAAATAGGTTCCGCAACCTACGTCATTTGTGACTTGAGTCTTAACAACCACTACTCTTTTGCGTATAAAATATCGCAAAGCTGTAACCATAAATGTTAACATTGGAAATATTAATACTTTTAATTCGAACATAAACAAACAAGAATTGTATTGGCCTTATTCTAAAAATAGATATGTATTAAGCCCCACTCCAGTATCATCACATCTGGAACTTTCATTATTAATTTAGATCGGGTATATTAAATCGTATTCACGCACTTAAGTAACATGGCGTTTATATGTCAATAAGCTTTTAAATTATATGATAACAAACCGCTTTGGCTAATTTCTTTGACGGCAAACACGCGTCGTCTCTTTGTATCAATGATCCCGCCTAACCAACATGTACATTGACGTTTGTTTGAGAGGTTTTCACTTGTTTGACAATATTGTTACATAAATGCGGGCTGTTTACTCGTTCATCGAATTATAAAAAGTACATATATACATAAATTCACGCCAAGTCTTTTCTGGGTGGGTGCAGAGAACAGAGCGCACTTCCTACTTTGACTTTTATAACGCTTGTCATACACGCTCGTCGATAAAAATACATAGAAAAAGGTTATTAAATTTATTTAATGTCATACTGGATGGTGCTTACCTACAGCTCCATACGAATGCCCTTCATCCAATATTTTTTTTCATGGGTTCTATAGATTTTGATGAAAATTACTTATACTAGTACTTCTTCTTATAAATTGTTTTTCTTTGGAGATTTTCTGAGATGTTGTGGTTTTTTCACAGATTGAGCCCTTTCATGTCGCGAACGGCTTGACCTTACGAACTATAACTACTATACGAGATTTTCCTGTAGGAACGATTTCTATTTCTTTAATAAAATGTGTCTTTAGTAATAATTTAACAGATATTCGCTAATTTTTGCACAGACGGACAGACGGCTTCCATAGCTCAAATAAAGATCCACCTCATTAGTTTCTCTCTGATATATCCCGTGTATAGACATGACCCTTGAAACGTTTCACAGATAGGTACTTCATTTCTTTCTTTGACAATCATAATTATGGGGCACGCTCTTCAAGTTTCAAGGCTCCTGATGACATCTTCCGCTAGGACTTGATCAATTGAATGTGTATAAAGACCTATGGTCTTACTCAACTCCTACATTCTTCTACTTTTGAACTGCAAAAAAAGAAACAAGTAAAACTGGGCCCCATGATAGCGATACTATAAAACGTACATATGTTATATATCCGTAAATGTTTTCCATTATAATATACGCGTGTAGAAAAATATCCGAAGTGAATACGCCTCAGATATTTTTTGTTAATATTTAATTATCTTCGCACTCAATTTTGTTATCGTAACAGCTAATATTTATATGGAAATATGAGGAATAAAGAGCAAAAATGTGTTCGCTCCTTAACTCTACATAATGTTTTTCAAATTGAATGATTATATTTTAATATATACACGTCAACAAATATGTAATAAAACAGTTACGGAAAAATATGGTGAGGCATAATACTATCAGCAAATACGAAATGCTTTCATCGTTGATGTAACATAACATAACTTCACGCCTTTTGTTACCCGAAGGTGTAGCCAGCGGCTGTTAAGCCTCGTCTCGCCGTTATGTTTACGTCCCAAATGGAATAGGTGGCTAACCTATTGCCATACCGGGCACAAAGTTTTTTGTCAGTCATCGGTATTTATCACACATAACTTCCGAAAACAATTTCGAAAAGTCATTGGTGTGTGTGAGCCAGTGTCTGGAATCGAACCCCGGACCTCTGGATCAGAGGCCGTGCGCTCGCCCACTGCGCCACCGAGACCCAACATATAACCGTTGACAGAATCACGTAAAGCGTAAAACAGATTCTGCAAAAGTGGGAAGAATAAATGGAGCATATTTTTAAAATCCATATTTTCAGACATTCCATAAAATATCGCGACTTACAATATCCTTCGTACTAGTACGAGTGCCATTTTATAGTGAGCATTTTTACTTGCTTCGAACATGATTGAACACAAATCTCTGTAGTACGAAATATGCTGCAAAGAAATAATAAATACTACTTATAAGAGTGAAGCGATAATATATTAACTTATTAAACTAACGTGATAGATCAATACCATGCCCTGTTTCTTATAATTATTGTATATTACTTAAATTTATGTACAATTGTAGAATCCGTCGTATTGACCGATGGAAAACCACGAATGCTCTGAATATTGTAATGGAGGCTCATTTTCGAGCCCATCTTTATCCCTTCAGAAAGACCGGAAACGCAACTGTAATACTATCTGTAATGTGGGCGACAAACGCTGGTGCTAGTCACTTACCATCAGGTGAACAGTTTGCTCCTTTTTTCCCGCCGATTCCATAAAAAAACACTCATTTATCACAACCTCTATTAATATAAATAAATAATATGTAATTAGTAATCTCGGTTGCGCAGTGGTCGAGCACACGGCTTCTGACCCGGACCGAGTTCGATTCCAGACTCTGGCTCACAACAATGACTTTTCGAAATTATTTTCGGAAGTTATGTGTGATAAATATCGATGACTGAAAACTTTGTGCCCGGTATGGCAATAGCTTCGCCACCTATTCCATTTGGGACATAAATATAACGGCGAGAGGAGGCTTAACAGCCGCTGCCTACACCTTCGGGTAACAAGAGGCGTGAAGTTATGTTATGTTAATCCTTTTCCTGCATATAATTGTGTCGTAATAAAAACAAAATATCACTTTATTTTACTTACAACTTACTCCAGTATAATAAATATTGAAAATTCTTATAAGCTTATTATAAATAATTACTTCTCTCATATTGTATCGTATCGAGAGAGATAGGAGAGATCGATTAATATGAAAGTGTAATATCTAAACTGAACTAAACTAAATTATTACGAACTTATTGTGTAGAAGAATTGTGAACGGTAGAAAAATAATGAAGAAAGCAAATACATATAATGGAATACAGACAGGAGACTCTGCGGATTCTATTTCAAGGATAAACAGTTCATAGTGAGATGGCAAAGTGAAACGAAATGACATATTTTTTTTTTACAAACCACATCTTTCATATTTGCTGCTGTTACTTTAAATTATACGCTTTTTTTTAAGTATCCTGTAGAAAACAAGGTTGTAAGGAAGGAAGTTGGTTTGAAAGAGAGTGTCGGTGTAAAAGTAAGAAAGGGCATGCTCCGATGGTTCGGACATGTAGAAAGAATGGTTGACGCAAGACTGACTAAGCAGATATACAATGCAAAAGCGGACGGATGTAGGAGTCGAGGACGGCCAAGACACACATTCCAAGACCAAATAGAACGTGTTCTGGAGGAAGGTGATGTTAAGAGCCTCAAAAACCGACGCGCGTGCATGAAAAGAGTTATGAAAGTCAACGAAGCGAGTGAGGTGTGTAAGAATCGTGCCCTATGGCGCTCTGTTCTCTCTGCTTACCCCGCAAGGGATTTGGCGTGAAGTTATGTATGTATGTATGTATCCTGTATACTTATATGGAAGTACTTTTCTTTTAGAAAGCTGTTATCTGTAGGTACATTTATGAGATTTAGCTTGGTGACATTTAAAAGTCTCGGTAGTCCAGTGGTAGAGCCTAGGCTTCTGATCTAGAGATCCGGGTTCGTATCCGACACTGGCTACACCAATGATTTTTTAAAATTGTTTTCGGAAGTTAAGTGTGATAAATATCGATTAACTGAAAACTTTGTGCCCGGTATGGCAATAGGGTCGCCATCTATTACATTTGGGATGTAGACATAAAGGCGAGACTAGGCTTAACAGCCGCTGCCTACACCTTCGGGTAACAAAGGCGTGAAGTTGTGTTATGTTATGACATTTTTATTTAAACGCAGGGGAAATTCGCATATATGTAACAACTACCTAAAAGTATAAATTCCTTTTTTTTTTCAATAAATTTGTGTATTAAACGCTGGCCTGGCAAACTTAACTATCGAATGAACGTGGGAGAGCGTAAAGAGGGTGAAATTTTAGAGTTGTGTACAATGCCAAAAAATGTGGCCGTCCCTGGCCTTATGATTAGACGAACCGCAAGTTGTCATGTAAAATAATAGTAATCAAGTGATATTGTAATGTTTTATTATTTAAAATAGCTTTGTTTTTTTTTATCTTATTCTATTAATTATCTTTTTTGTTATGTGATTAACATTATTTTCAGGAACAATAAATTTTCGTGATATTTCTCCGTTCTTATATCACAATCACAATTCCTCACTTTAGTTGTTTAAAGTGGTGAAATACCGCCTTTTCTAGCTACAATTAAAATGGTCCAATTGCATTTTGTAAAACCCTTCTTAACCCTTCTTCTTTAGTACTCCTAAACAATAATTAGAGTTCATAAAGCCATAGACACACTTTGATTACTCGATCGCAACTTATACAGATTTGTATTGCTACACTTTAAAGTATCATTTTTACAAAAAATAAATACATTTATAGTCTACAATAATTATTTTAAATAGAAAATCGATAATATTGTGGTTTAAATATATCATTAATGCAAAAAAGAAAACTCTTTAGAAACATAAAACAACAAAAGGTCTAATAATCGGTGCGTCTATTGTGTCTAATAATTTAGCCAGGGCCTATATAATATCTGACACAAGGGTTCGATTACTGGCTCATACCAATGACTTTTCTAAATTATTTTCGGTAGTTATATTTGGTAAATAACGATGACTGATAACTTTGTGCCCGGTAGGGGAATAGGTTCGCCACCTATTCCACTTGGGACTTATACATAACGGCGAGACGAGGCTTAACAGCCGCTGCCTACACCTTCGGGTAGAGAAAGGCGTGAAGTTATGTATGTTACTGAGTAATGTATGGGGTACCACATTAAGAATGAATTATAAATATACATCAATACGTTACTACCATCATACCTGCGTTGTCAACCATCTATTGAAGACAGTAATATTATTTGTGGAGGTCAATACGTCACAGCTACGTCCGGAGATATTTACCAAGGGGTATTTTATTTATTTTATGAGATATTAGCTTCCGTGCAAATACTTACATTACGATTTAGGCAGCTCATTTGATGAACTCAATGGACATATCCCGAGTACATATATTAGTACATACTGTACTGGTATAATAGTTGATAGTAAGATTTATAATTAATATATATTAATAGTAATAACTTTTAAGTTTTGTTGTTTAAAGAAAAAACAGCACAAATATTTGTGAGAAGCATGAATATTTGTGTGGCGTCTGGATGTGTATATGAATGTATCTACAAAAAAAAAATAAGTGTATGGTGTATAATAACCGTTATCAAATATCCATAGTAAAAGCATTTAGCTTAGTTTGGAACTAGAGGGCGCTGTCTGTATTGTATGAAACTGAACCCGCCAACCTCGATTCTGCTGTCGGTAGTTTTACTAATGCACCACGATGCCCGATAAAAATGATTTGATCCACTTTTCCATTCGCTAAAACCAGTTATAATAACATTTATTCTAAACTAATGTTTAGAATGGTTGAGATAAAAACGTGGACTGCTTCTTCAACAGACTACGTAGATTTTCTTAATTTTAGGAAATGTAAAGATGTCGTTAGGGCTTTGGTGAGGACTTTGTGGCGGATTATCAATTTTCCCGGTTCAAATACTAATAGGAAGGGTGTTACTGTGGAAGAAGTGAATGATAGGAAAGCGTGAAAAAGAAAAACCGAGTACCGACCCCAAATGATGGGAGAAGGGCAGGTTGATGATAATGATGAAATACTGAATAGGTTAACAAGCGCTGTTTTAGCTTGCGTTGTTGTGATGCAGGATGATGCATGGTTATGAAGTTCGGTTCACTCTGCGTCAACTGTTCTACGATCTTCAAGTGCAATAGTTGCCAGTTGTATATCAAAACGAAAGTGGCCACCACCATTATTAAAGTGGTTCAAGAAAAAACAACTTTAGTTCGCTTTGGCTCATCTTGATAGACCTAGATTGTAGATTGTTTTTTGGAATCAGGATCGTAGACATAGATCTAAGATTCGTCACCACTGTTGAGTTGAAGCTTTGCAGAGTTTTCTTACACCATTTTACGCAGGCCGCTTCGTGAAGCGCTTTATGCAAGATCTTCCTAATTGTTGTCCTTATGATAAAATAAAGATAAAAAGAATTAGTTACGTCACAGCAATAATATTATCTTTAATGAAGGCGGATCTTGGGCGTCCTTCGCAAAAATTGTCACTAGTACATGTATGGCCACGCTAGAATTTTAAATGCCAGCGTTCTACAGTCCGCGACTATGGGACTTCATTATGATCATAGATAGAGCTATCTTTATTTATATCATAGCTAGAGAGCTCTTCAAAACACTGAATCTGTGTCAAGCCTTTTCTGAAGTTATAGAAAATTAATGCTCGAATATTTTCTTTAGAAAGATTCATTTTCGTACGTGACCTGAAATTTTCCAATTGACGGTGTAACTAAACTAAAAAATAGCATTAATCGCACTGCGTCGATGGTCGAGCGCTCCTGCAGAAACCCGAGCTGACAGTCCTATAAATCCTGCGGCAAGTGGCTGCTGGTACAGACGGTGATAACTCTTCCAAAGAGCTTCCTCGATAAGTGGCGGATCCTGTTGCCATACATATTTCCCGAAGATAATTTCCCAAAATCGTGCTATACCGGATGCGATACACAACACCTTTATTCAGATGACGGGTGCTCGACCTCTAGGACACCGAGACGACGAAATATTTTATTCTCAGGACGAAATCTGTAATTTTAGTAAATAGGCGGCTATAACAAATAAAAATGGTTTAATAAAATAATTATTTGTGCATAATCTTCTAATTATAATCGATACACATAAGAATTTTTGAAGGAGTGTAATATTTAAAACTAAAGGAAAAGGAAGAAAGCGAAGGTGAGGAGAGGAGAAAAGAATTCTATATTTAAAGTTATAGAATGGAATGTAATACGGACACGGCTAATGGATCCGATAGAATCTCATTAAACGAGTGGAGGCTGTTGATATATTACCCGAGCGTGGTTAAAGTTACGTTAAAATATTGCATATAAGAAAAAGTATTCATTTTTCAATTAACTTAGATAGGACTGAGTATATGGTAGTTAAAAATAATTTAATAAATGTCTAAAACTGCAATTTGTAAACTCGTCATTTTCCTAAGTATAGCTAGTATGTTTAACATATTTTATTCAGGTTATATTCTTAACGGTGGTCCTGTGGTCGAGCACACGGCTTCTGATCTAAAGGTCCGAGTTCGAATCCTGACACTAACTCACACCAATGACTTTTCTAAATTGTTTTCCGAAGTTATGTGTGATAAATATCGATGACAGAAAATTTTATGACACTGGTACAGTATTTTTGCTGATTTAAAGCGTTCACACAAACTAAGTAGCGAGCAACAGCTAGTAATTAAATATATATGTACCGGTAGGCTGTAGCTGCCATTTTAAATTATTTCCAAATGATTCATTTCAATATTTAATGAGTGATACCGCCCCCGGTGGTCACGTCATGTCGAACATATGATTGAACTAGATGTATTTGTGATCGCAATTAATCAAATGTACCTATTTATTGTACTTAACTGTCTATTACCAAATTATTTAGTGCCATAATTTATTTGATATCCATTATATTTGATGTCATACCTACCTAGATAGCTTCATGTGGCGCCTGTAACGCCATAAGGGTCGATTCTTTAACACTCACTCGCTTTTTCGACTTTTTCAAGTCTTGTCATATTCCTCAGTCAGTTTAAGTCTCTTAATATCATTTTTCGCAAAGACATGAAATGCTGATTGACACTTTTGCACTGTATATTTGCTTATACAATCTTGCATCATCCATACTGGCTGCATGTCCGAATAACGAAATCATGCCTTCCCTTGCATGCATATTATTCTGTTTCTACATGATTCGTTTTTATTTATTGTTAAATAATATATAATAATATATCTACTCGATGGTATAGGCATCGGCTATAACGCTTCTTCTGGCCGATTTTTATGTCCGAAATGGAATAATTAGAGGTAAAATTTTGTGCTCTAAGTATGGTATATCCACCATATATTATTTCCGAAAAGAATTTAGACATGTCATTGATGTGAATCAGGTTTCGATACCGAGACTACTCGATTCAGAAATTAATTGAGACTTTTGATTACTAGATCGTATAATATTGCAATTGTTTTTATTTATATTTTATACAAAACACACGCAATGCAAATTTATCAGAGTATACATAGAGTGTGCATTTTAATTCTCCAAGGCTTTGCCGATATCAGATGCTATTACATTTTTATTCAGCTTGCATATCATTATCTTTTCTGAAATCGTAAATTATTATCGAAGTGAAATTGCGGCTAACTTTCGGATAAAAATCATGAATTGTTTACTATTTATATGCCTAATTATTTTACTATAGTAGGAAGCTAAATATTTTTTTAAAAACATATGTCTCGGCGTGACCGGTAAAATACCACGACGCCACAGATAATAGACGCGCGTCAAAAGTGGCTTTTGACGCGTTTCGTTTGGTGAACTTCTGACAACGCGACTGAAACAGTTTCTATACTGCAGGTGTCCGAGGGTGGCGTTTGTTACTTTCCATCAGATGTTGTATTAGCCCGTGATCAAAAAATATATATATTTTATTATTGAGTATGACTAGAGTATATTTAGTTGTAATGATTATTATTTGTGATCGTTTTTATCGCGTGTACAAATTAATATATTAAGCATTATATTTGTATATTTAATGAAATATATATCAGACCACAAAACTTAACAAGTCATAGTATAAAATATATCATGCATTAGTTATCTTATTACTTGCCAACCATGAAACACTGTAATTCAACATGTCCGTCTTTACATAAACACCAGCACACTTTTCCAATACGTCTTCTAATTGTACAACTTCCTTAATCTACTGTTGGTATCGTCATATGACAGATCTTAATTCATTTCAGACACTGATATATACTGTACTGATATATATAGTATAGCATATAGAGAGCAGGGCTTTTTATCTGAAGTTCTTAACAGTCACGGTGGTCCAGTGGGAGAGCACACGGCTTCTGATCCAGAGGTCCCGGTTTGAATCCTGACACTGGCTCACACCAATGTCTTTTCGAAATGGTTTTCGGAAGTTAAGTGTGATAAATATCGATGACTGACAAACTTTGTGCCTGGTATGGCAATAGGTTCGCCACCTACTCCATTTGGAACATAAACATAACGGCGAGACGAGGCTTAACAGCCGCTGCTTACACCTTCGGGTAACAGAAGGCGTGAAGTTATGTATGTTATGTTCTTAGCAGCCAGAAATCTGCTCAACACTCCATTCACACTGTTACCTAATCATACTGTTCATTCTTCATCTGCGGTGTATATCTCCTTCTCTTCTTAATGCTCTCCATTTTTATTCACCTCATTCAATACTACTCAATCAACAATCATTAGGGCGTTTATTATGTTCCTTTTGATAATAATACTCACCTTACAGCACTTCTATGGATGAACAGTATATACAATATAAATATATGACCATGTCTGATGAAGTATTGCAAATTTACTGTTAAGTGGAACAGATTACCATGTACCATAGACGCATATATATTACAAGAAATATAAATGGAGACACACTCGTGTAACAAAGAATACATTTAGATAAGTGATCATTAAATGGTGAATTAGTGGAAGCGACGCTGGTCGCCATGTGAATAAGGTTTCTCTATTATATACTACGTCTACCTACTCTATGATTGAGAATTGTCGCGTTTCGCAGTGGATATGCCACGGATAAAGTGATATTAATCTATGTCGTGTATATAAATGTTGGTTGTATGTCAACGCGACTGTGGCGGCGTGGAGACGGGATGAGAGGCGTCCGGAAAACCCGGTTATTTGTAGATTGGAGTACCTTGGATATATGGTTTAAAGCGCAACGTAACGTTTGCCAAATCATATCTTTTCTCAATGAAACAATAACCAATCTACAATCACGATTGATTGAGTAACAATTACATAGAAAGTCATGATAATTTGTTATCTATTGCTTATATTAAACTTCAAAAATATTAACAATTAGTGCAATAGTGGAAAGATGTAGGAGTTGAGGATTGATACAGTTTTTCATGTACCTGAGCCTTAAAAACCTACGAGCGTGCGTGACAAGAGTTTTGAAAAGCAGAAAATCTCGTGATTTTGTTCTCTCTGCCTAGCCCACAGAAGACTTGACATAAACTTATATATATATGAGTGAATTAATGAATGTATTGATGATTAAAACAAGCGATACACTGCCTTTATTATCATGGACATCTTAAATGTCTACAATAACAGGTTAATTTATTATAAATATAGTTTAAAGTTTAAACTGTTTAAACTTTAAACAATGCGCTAAATTAATAAAGATCTAGAAATGTTAAAATGTGTGGTAGAATACGTAAAAAAAGTAATGAAAACTTCAATTAAATATAGAAAGAAAGGGATCTAAAAAATTAAATTGCCTAAAAAACTAATAAAAATAGCGTAATATTCTCAAAAGCAAAACTTAGATCTACTAGTTCGCCATTCAAAAGCTATTTGCGAGATATTATTATAGGCATTTTTTAAGTAATGAAAGTATAACAACTATGAGGAGTGTTTTAAAAGTTTTTCTTTTTATAAATAAATAAACATACATAAAATCTGAATTGTGTCCGCATTATTAATTCATATTCTAATTATATTAATCGTAGGCTTACATCGTAGCCTGTATCGTTTACTGTACGCATTATGAGGATTATACTGTGCTATCAGCCATTACTGTTATCACACACACCTCCCGTGGGACCAGCAGATATGTTTTATAGGAAAATATAACACAACGTACATACTAATACAATTTATTTTTCTTTTTCTACCCGTAGGTGTAGGCAGCGGCTGTTAAGCCTCGTCTCGGCGTTATGTTTACGTCACAAATAGAATAGGTGGCGAATCTATTGCGACACCGGGCACAAAGTTTTTAGTCATCGATATTTATCATATATAACTTACGAAATTAATTTCGAAACCGCGACCTCTAGATTCAGAACTGGGGTGATCGACCACTGGACCACCGAGACTATACTTACAAAAATAAACATAACATATATTTATACAGTTAACTTTTTGTACAGAAGAGCCAAAAGAGGTCGTTTGCGTTGATGTCAGTAAAGGAGTGTAGTGAATTAGTAGATGGTTGTCTTTCCTGAATGCATTCATTTTCTAATAAAACATACCTTACAATAAACTAATACTAGCTGACCTGAATAAAGATAAAGGGGGTTAGATAAGATAAGGTAAGATAAGTCTGGTGCACATGCCTCTTTCTCTTATTAAAATTCTTATAAGTACGAAAGATTGACTATACAGATATACAATGCAAAAGCGGATGGATGTAGGAGACGAGGAGGTAACGATACACCTCCCATGAAAATTAGACGGAGTTTTGGAGAATGAAACCCTAAAATACGTCGCGCATGTTAGAAAAGTCGAAGAAGCGAGTGAGTCGTGTAAGAATTGTTCCTTATGGCGCTCTGTTCTCGCTGGCTACCCCGCAAGAGATTCGACGTGAAGTACGTTAAGTAAGAATAATAATATTAAACTCGGTCAAATTGTTTCAAAATTTCAAAGGCCACTATACAGCTCACGACATTACTCAGTATGTAAACATATTATTTTTATAACACCTTATTTGCATGGTTGTAAAAATATCACCAGAAATATATATACCAACCTACCGTTGACCGTCCATAAAGCTGCAAAAAAAAAACATATTCAAGCTTATTATTTCAAATAAATGTATGGGTTTACCTAAAAATTACTGACGCCTCGTATACCTACATCGTGGAAAACACAGTAGGTAAGGTAAGTGACATATGGCACAATCTGTTGGACCGTACTTAACATGTCGATATAAAAGTTCGGAACACGGCTGGAAGGCTGTGTAATTGGGGATGAGAGGCAAATACACCATGATAATGGACTAGAATTGCAATCGTTATTGGCTGTATTACACTAACTCTGTGGCAATCTCAATTAAAACAACCTGGCTAAAAAAATATATAACTTCGAGCCCTTTTTTACCCCAATATGTAGACACTGTCTGTTGACAGCCCCTCGACTCGCTTAATTTTCACGTCCTAGAAAAGATAGTGACAATAGTTAAACGTGACAACGTTACAATAAAATACTTAAGAAATGGTTTTATTTTTCAAAATTAAATTTTAATTAGATTACAATTTATATTTGTTGTAATTTATTATTGTATAGCAGCTGCCCACGCGGATACATCGCTCTCTAAAGTAGGACTGAGAGAGACAGATGCGAAACTAGAAAATACTTATTAATATCTAACACTACTGAACACTACCGAACGCGGAGACCGATTGTGCCTATTTGTCGCTCATTTAGCGCTCTCGCTTGCACTTGCGCGGAATGCCTCAGACCGAGGTAACGCCGCATGAGTCATGTTTTTCGTGTATTTGTGTGTGTGTGTGTGTTAATCAATTTCGATGTAAAATTGATTAATTGAGTTTTAAACTAATTAACTCTTCATATTTACATAATACCCCTACGCATTATTAAATAAATTAGTATAAGTCAAGGATAAATGGGATTCATAAATGATTGATCGTAATATGATTATTTTAATTTTAAACTTAATAAGTTTAAACGTGATGGAAATATGTACTTGGTTTTAATTACTATTTCTTAATAGACATTTTTTAAATGGTTTAATAATAATAATAATATTATCTTGGACACAATACGCACAGCGCCCTCTAGTTCCAAGCTAAGCAACTAAATGCTTGTGTTATAGATACTAGATAACGGATATTAATACACTTAAACTTTTCTTTTGTAAATACATACTTATAATACATAGAAAAACACCCAGACGCCACACAAATATTCATGTTTGTCACAAATATTTGTGCTCGGGTGGGAATCGAGCCCCCGACCTCATTGCTGCAGCCGGTAGTTTTACCTATGCGCCACAAGGCCCGTCAGTACAAAGTATTGATTGAATTTTAAAAATTAATTTGCCAAATTTTACGGAATTGTAGTGGTCTAATTTTTAGTTAATTTTTTTTTTCGCTATACTATAGGACTGTACTTCTTTAGGTCTTTTAGAAATCTTTCTGATTATGAAGTTTGAACCATACTTAATATTTTGTTTATTTCCTTTTTTTTTAATACTAATATCATTAGTTAGATTATACGAGTATACGGAAAGAACTTGATAAGTGGCAAATTTAAGACAACCACAGATAATGTAAATTGAATTTGATAATACATTTTTAACTTCACTTTTGCCATAACGTACAATTTACTGATAGTAATGAGTGTAACATATATTTAGGAAATTTAATTTATATTTGAAACAAGTAATAAATATTAAAGTTAGCTTTCTACAATCCTTCTATATATTATAGACCTCAACCGTGCCAAGTCTCATACTCGTCCGTTCGTGTAATTCGCTTAAAAGGGGAAACGAAGTTTTCTATCCATGTATTTATAACACTAAACAGTTTATTGTATTTTCTCTATATTTTGATGACCGGCCTCCATGGCATATATGGCAATCAGCTGACGTGAAAAGATAGCAGGTTTCTATTGTCTACTGAGCAACAATATTTGTGATTTTATATGGGGTAGGGTGACAAAAGGGCAAGCGTGTCACCTGATGATAAGCAAATAACGCCGCCAATGGACACATAAAACACAAATAGTGTGTACTGTTGTGTAGCCAGCCTAAATGGGATAGGGAAGCGTTCGGAAGTGGGATGAGGAGCGGAGAGTGGAAGGGATTAGCCCCGGGAATACCTTTCTCACCGAATGAAATGCACTTTACGTCAATGTCTGTACTTTACGTATGTGTCTCTACTACTGTGAAAATTTAAAGTAATAAATATTGGGTTATTTTGTGCGCCAGTTCAAACTAAAATATCAACAAATTATTAATCAGTTAACGGCTATAAAGATATAAAAAAGTAATACTTGTACTATATGTTATCATAGAAAAATCGGATGTACATAAACGAGGAAATATATTCGGAGAGAGTAGAAATCTTACGAATAAATATATCCCACATTTATTCCAACATTGGGATTCCTATTTGTGTTATATGGTATTGTAAGGAGGATTTTAACCATCACAATCTGATACACATTCATAAAAAACGTGTAGTTTTCACTGAGAAATATATTGTACAAAAATATTTTCCAAGTATTTTTCATATCGAGGGAGTCGTGATGAGAATTTATCGAGCAAGTCTTGCAAGTGCTGTCTTTTCGTGTTTTTTTAAACGGAATTTACATTGAAAATACTTATGTGCATTTCTGTCTTGTAATTCAATACTAGCTGACCCGGCGAACATTACTTTGGAAGCAATAAATAAAAGGTTTTTTTTATTAAAAAAAGACGAAGCACAACTTACTCCTTGATACACCAGCTACCTGCCAATAAAAGTCCCATGAAAATCGGCCCAGCCATTTTAGACATTAGCTGAACCGCAACCGTAACACTATTTATATTGCAAGTACCGGGCGGCCCATTACTATTAGGTGACATGTCAGCTCATTTCCACTTAAATCCCCAATCGCATAAAAAAAAATACAAAATAGTTAGTGGTCTTGGTCGTCGGGAGATTACGAATCAAGTATTCTTTTCGGAAGTTAGATAAATGTAAATCTAGTATTGCGGTGTACAGCTTTACTAGCTTCGCTTCCATTTTCCCTTTATAGAAGTTGTGTATAATATATTATATTTGTATCAATATGGTTGACAGACAACGTTGAACCTAAAGTATAGTTTGCTTTCGACCATTCTAATTGAGACTCAGAAATTCGCCAAGTGAAAATATAACGGCCGCTGCCTACATCTCATCGCAGTAAATGGTTTTATGTTACAAAAAATACGTGTATTAATAGTGCAAATCTTACTCCATAACAGCTATATCATTATGTAATAACATAGCAACTTGGCACACAACATCTCGAATATGCCGAGGCGTTCAAAGCAAGCAATACGAATTAAATTATATTTAATACTAGCAAACCGCGCGAACTTCGTACCGCTATACATACATACATAACTTCACGCCAAATCCCTTGCGGGGTAGGCAGAGAGTACAGAGCGCCATAAGGCACGATTCTTACACGCTTCACTTGCTTCTTTAACTTTTATAACTCTTTCAGTTTTGCATCATCCATTCTTTCTACATGTCTGAACCATCGGAGCATGTCCTTTCTTACTTTTACACCGACACTCTCTTTTAAACCAACTATCTTCCTTACAACCTTGTTTTCTACGCGGTCAGCGAGAGTCACTCCGCAGATTTTGCACAGTGCCCTCATTTCTACCGCGTTTATTCTACTTTCATGCACACTCTGCCATACCCAGCTCTCGCTTCCATAAGTTAGCGTTGGGATCAGGACTTCATTGTGGATTGCTAGCTGGGCTTTTCTGCTAATGTTTTTTGCGCCCAGGAATCTGCCCAACGCTTCATTTACGCTATATCCTATCGCCACTAGTGTTTCTACAACCGCGGTGTACCTTCCATCCCTGCTAAAAGCACATCCAACATATACAATTTCATTCATCTGTTCCAGCACTACATCATCAACCGTTATCCTTGCATCCGTTCTGGATTCCTCTCTTTCATCGGATACATATATACTTTTCTTTCATAAATACATCCTTATAATATATAGCAAAACACTCAAACGCCATGCGGGCTTACATTGCCACCACGAGCCAAAAAAAATAAATAAATAATAATATAAAATATTCATAATAGTAGGATAATAAATGTTAGTAGCACGTAATAACTACTTATTCACTTTTAACACAACACCCGAAGGTGTAGGCAGCGGCTATTAAGCCTTTACTCGCCGTTATGTTTATGTCCCAAATGGAATTGGTGGCGAACCTATTGCCATACCCGGTACAAAGTTTTCAGTCATCGATATTTATCACACATAACTTCGGAAAACAATTTCGAAAAGTCATTGGTGTTAGCCAGTGTCAGGAATCGAACCCGGACCTCTGGATCAGAAGCCGTGTGCTCGACCACTAGGCCACCGAGACTGTATTCACTTTTAATTTATTGCAAGAACTATGAAACACAACAGAAAAATATAATTATTTTTCTTAGTCGTGGCCAGGAACTGCAAACACATATGTATCAAGCCTAGATTTATCATAGACAATAGTAGTAGGCACATGTCAGTAAAAATGTACTACTAATCATCACTGACAGCGCAATCGCGAGTAAGCGATTCTCAGGATGTCTATAATTCAACACATAAACAATAATTACGTAAAAGTTAATATTTGGACGCACTTTTTAAGCACACATTGATAAGTTACATACAAATCAACAACCCATTTTTGGTCTCGTTGTTTGGGTGACTATTACCTATCTATATCTGTGGTATCAACCATTTGTCATTTGTGTGATTAAAAAAAATAAGAGAGAGAGAGAGAGAGAGAGAGTAAATTCTATGAGAATTATACAAATATCAAATTAAACTTATTATATTTTTATTTTCTGAAATATTTACTAGGCTATAGAATGATGAATATTAATCTATTATACTTAAGTAAATAACAAAGTTTGTTCTAAATGAATGTAGATAGATAGTACGTGATATGTCGGGAATAGTATCATATGCTTTTATATCTATAGGCATGTGTGTACTGGTTCCCATTACTCGGGTCTGCGGTCACATTCCATTTAACTTTGGGCTTTAGGCTGGCTGCACAGAAATAGCGCGTTGGAAAACTTAATAAAAAAAAAACTATTTCAAATTTAGAAATACATCTGACCTCTTTTTGTCATTTGTAATGACGTGAGATGTAGCAAATTTGAAAAAAAAATGTATACGTCACATTAATATGTGCTAGGTACATAAATGTATTTACAAGGGCCTTTAACACCAGACTCTTGTGCTAATGATTTTTTTTTATTGTTTATAAATATTATTTTAGTGCATTTTTATACCAAATCTTGGTTACAATTTAATCAAATTTATTTTTTATGATTTTCACATGTACTAAGAAATGGATAACCGTACGGTACAGAAAAAAAAATCTTTGTGTAACAAGAAAACGCGTTGGCAATTGCTACGAGCGCGGGCGCGATTGCGAGTGTAGAAGCCTATCATGAGTAGAATTGGGCCATAAAAACTGTAAATCTAGGATAAATGACGATGAAAGAAATGCTGCACATATTTCGCAATAAAAAAAACTTATGCTCTACAATAGACTATATATATTACTGCGCTAAAGTTCACCCATTCAGCAATTATCATACTGTCTGTACATAACGTAATACTAAATAAAAATTAAAATATACGGCACATGAACCAGTCGGGGTGGTAGTAAGCGGGCTGTAATTAGTACTACTTAGATACATACATAACTTCACGCCAAATCCCTTGCGGGGTAGGTGAAAAATTCACATTCACATTATTAATAATAATATCATTCGTAGCACTCAGAAAGCGACGATATTGAATAGCTAGAATAGCTACGAACACTTCGTAGAGCAATATTTGCCTCACTATCAATAGTCATTGTGTTGAGTGACCATTGAGTACGTTTGGATGAAATCAGATAGCTACTTCCGTACCCCATTATCACATAAATAGGGATAGATATTCATTAATAACTGTTTCCACTACCCTATTTGAGGAATTACTATTTATTTTTGTTAATAAATCAAACTAAAACCATATTATTTAATATAGTCTCGGTGGTCCAGTGGTCGACCACAAGGTTTCTGAATTTAGAGGTCACCCGTTCGAATCCTGGCACACACCAATGACTTTTCGAAATTAATTAAGTTTGAGAGTTATGTGTGATAAATATAGATGACTAAAAACTTTGTGCCCGGTATGGCAATAGCTTCGCCACCTATGTCATTTGGGACATAAATATAACTTGTGGTAGAAAAAGGCGTAAAGTTATGTCATGTAACGTTATGTTAACGATATTTTTGTTTTTCAATAAATGAATAGAGAGGAAGAGGAAGAAATTGAGTTCTCCAAATCCCCCTTGTTATTCAAACGTGACTTGATCCACTTTACATTGTGATATTACATTTTTCATTCGACCCGATTCATGCAGTGAGCTACGTAGCTCTACCAAATATATTCCAGCAATATCATTATTATTATATAAAAATTCTCTCTGCCTACCCCGCAAGGGATTTGGTGTGAAGTTATGTATGTATGTATTATATAAAAATTGTTTTTTAACAAGTGTTCATACTGATTGTTTATCACTTGATTTTTATATACATTCTATAAAGTATTAGGTTTTTTCATACTTGTCAGCGGAAGCACACACAGATTTTTGGGACCCAAATATAATTTTTATCCACCATACTTTTGGTATACTTTTTTCAGAGATTTATATTCACTGGGACAGGCTAAGAATCGAACTTAAGCCTTATTAATTCAGTATTAGTATGCTCCATTTACAGACCATCGAGTGGACTAATCATATCTGAATTTATTCTGAATATCCTTATCGTTAATACCTGAAAATGCAAGCAGCTTTGCCTTTTGTCTCTAAATGAAATATTTCGTCTCTATACAATAGCTGGCAAGTCTATTGACATGTATCAGGCGCGACCAGACGCCACATTCATCTGAAATATTTGCACTAGGGTGGGGATTAAATACTCGACACGGACACCGACGCAGTGCAGCAACCAGCACCAGTAACCAGTGCAAGATGTAGATTTTAAAAGTGCATCAAGTCACATAAATAATAAAAAATTAAAAGCAATAACAATTCTTAAATCAATACTAAAACAATTTATAATAAAGAAAAGTAAAGATTGATAACTTTTATCAGCCACAATGTATGAAACAGTACATAAAAAATAGATGGCAGTTCATTTTTTATTTGCATCTAGACTCCGTATTGCTCAGAATCATTTTTATTTCTTATTAGCTGACCGACACGAACATTAATTGAACTACAGCTCCTGGGATTAGGGTATGCAAACGAACTAACAAACTTTTCAGCTTTTTAATATTTATTGCCTATGAGATAGGGGGCTAAGCGGACAACCTAGTCACCATTAGGTGCTTTCTACTAAGAAAGCACACCCCAGGAAAACTTATAACATAGATAATATTACAGTACGAAACCGCGCCGTTTTTTTAATAAGGATGGAAAGGAGGATTGTGACTAAGATGGAAAGGAAAAGGAAGTAGCTTTCCCACCAATTTATCTCGTAAACGAAACGTGGCATGATGCACTTTACAGTGAGGTATTGCATCAGTTGAGCCAGCCCATTCATTCAGAAATATGCGTGGCTCTTCCAAACATATTACTGCAATATCACTATTAGTATTATTAGCTAAGATATCTGGTGGAAGAAATATATCTACCCTTAATAAAATAACGGCAAGTAAGTACTCCCCTTTATTTTCTAATACAGCCTTCCTTTAATAATTTGTGCGTGTAATTATCTACTAGGAGGTGCTAAGTGAAACTATTTTAGCGCATTCCGTTCCACTCCATTCCACTTCATTGCGTATATATTACAATATATAAACTTATATTATATATAGCGCCTTTACCCGAGCATTGATCTCCTACAGAACCTCACAAGAAAATGTTATAAATAATAACTGAAATATTAAAAACCTAAAAACGTGATAGTTAAAAAAAATCACTCAATTCAGATGGATATTTTGGAAAATTGTGTATTATGTGACCAATTTTACTCTCTCAATTACAGAGGACTTAGTGATAATTCTCCATCTAAAATCCAATATAAGAACATTTTAGTATTACTGCTAGAATTCATTACCAAATTCAACTAAAAAGGAATGTTACTTCAAATCATTTTAAATTTTGCACTAAATTGTCCAACCCGTTTATAAAAAAGTTTCACTTGTGAACAAAATAAATCACATTCGACCTCGAATAATTCAATGAGATGAATCCGAGCAAAATGTTGAATTGTATAAAAGTCCGGACGAAAACTCAATTAATATTAATTACAATAAGTTTTGAAAGTTACGTTAGCTTCGAATATCTTGGAAATGGAAGCTTATGATGTATACAAATAGGTAACTTAATATAAAAACTAACTTATCTATTGTCTTTTTCTGTAGTAGAAAAACTGTATGTTATAGATATGATGGCTCTTTATATAAAAAAAAAAGATAGCATCCAAACCAAAAACTACACAAAGTGTAATATTGCGGAAAAATAAATCATACAAAGATGGCTGGTAGAAACGTACAGCGAAAAAGGTATTTAACTACATAACTACATTCACATACAACTTAACAGTCCTGCCCATTCCTTCGGGTAGAAAAAGGCGCGAAGATTTATAGCATCACCAGTAAATGAGTTGGTATATTTTAATATAATAATCATAAGATATTATAAATATCGATGACTGACAACCTTGTGCCTGATGTATGGCAGTAATTTTGCCACCTGTTCCAATTGTGAAACGTAACATAACTATTCGGCGTTGTATAATATATATAAAATATTATGTCAATTCTTTAATGGCATTTATTACACACATAAAATAATTCCCATACAAGTAAGAACCGGTTTCTGAGTAAGTTATTTAGAAAACGTTACCGGGATAATTTTTCCATCGTAACCTGAGTGTAAAATCTTCATAAACTCTTTGATAATAGCTCACAACATTTTGGGTCGAATATTTCAGTATAAGAAGAGACAAGATGATATTTTACTCTTTTGAGTATACGTAGAAAGACCATAGATAATCTTGTATTTTTTTAAAATCTTATTTACTTTAGCTAGCAATGCTGCCACAGGAACTGGCTTGGGGAACTTTGGGGAACTGGCTTGGTTAATACCAAGATAGAATCTTTACGCCCTTAATGCAATACAGGTGTATACAGCGACAATTATATTTCAATAGGTGTATTGTGTATTACCATACATTTAGCACAATTTTGATAGTAATTTGGATTTATCACATGTAACTTTCGAAAAAAATGCAACAATATCAAACAGTCTACATCTGGGAATGGTGCAGCATAGGAAAGCTTCCGCAACATCTAAAAATGCGACACGTCAAAAGTAACGCAGTTTACTGCTTGAATGGGCTGGCTCAATCGCTAAAATACCACGATGTCTTAGGATATAGATGTAAAGTGGGTCATCCGTGTTCCCTTTGGTATGAGAGATATGCCGGAGACTCACAAGATGATTAAGATTCACTAAGCAGATATACAATGCAAAAGCGGATGTAGGAGTCAAAGACGGCCAAGACAAACCTTTCGTGACCAAATAGAACGTGTTCTCAAGGAAGATGATATTAGAAGCCTTATGAGAGTTATCAAAGTCAAAGAAGCGAATGAGGCATGCAAGAATCGTACCTTATGGTGCTCTGTTCTCTCTGCCTACCCGCAAGGGATTGGGTTTCAAGTTATGTATGTATGTATTTTGTCAAAAATACAGGTGTTTTTCATTTACACTCTCTTGATGATCCTACTTATGAATAGGGTAATTTTAGTCAGATCAGTAAGTCAGATTCTGATTAAAATAATCTCATTTTTACTTCCATCGGTGTGGGTGTTTTCTGATCAATATATACAAGCAAGACTCCGCTATCGTTTTTGGCATGAAATGATCAGAATTTTATATTGATTTAAAAAAATCTTGTTTTTTTTTAATATTTATTATTAACTACCAAATAGTTGATTTTATTTTAGTTCAAACAATGAGTCGTAGGTGTGGTTTTCTTAATTTCTAAACAAGAATCGGTATGATCGCGGCGGACTAGTAGCCCAGTGGCTTTAGTCCTATAGGCCGTTAAAAGGGGACAGAAATATAACCACCAGCTTCCCCAAGCTAGTATTACCAATAACATTAAACATGTTATGGGTACTGCTAGTATCTCATTTTCATAATTGGGCCCGTAAATTTATATTTCACATTTAAATTGACGGTTTAATCCGTGTTGTTACAGAATAGTAATGGGGGTGATTACGTACCATCCAAAGGTAAAACAACATTACAATGTTGAGACTGATAAAATAAGTGTAAATAATTCTGTTATGTTAGCAGAGTATATCAAAATATGTTAGGTTAGTAGACTAAGTGAAGATTAGTTTAATAGATGAAAACAAACCGATGTGGCTAATTTTATTGCCATCGGTGCTATCAAATCTAATAATCTATATAATAAGAGATTTCCACCTATATATTGACTTATCACGATATCTCTGGAACCATAAAGCGTAGCGACTTGAAATTTGGTAGGATTATTCCTTTTGCCGAGTAGAGGTCAGCTAAGAACGGATTTTACGAAATTCCACCCACAAGGGGGGTTGCGGGGGTGTTAACAATGGAAAATTCCCATTTTTAACCTATAGCTGCTATCGACTTCAAATTTGTCGAAGATATTGCAGTATTAACATAGCGGGGCAGCAGTTATTACTTTTGATGCGAAACAGAGTTCGCCGGGTCAGCTAGTAATAATATATTGGACACAAATCACACAGCGCCCTCCAGTTCCAAACTAAGCAACTAAATGCTTGTGCTATGGATACTAGATAACGGATACTAATACATATATATACTTTTCTTTTGTAAATACATACTTATAATACATAGAAAAACACCCAGACACCATACAATTCATGATTGTCACAAATATTTGTGCTCGGGTGGGAATCGAACCCCCGACCTCATTGCTGTAGCCGGTAGTTTTACCAATGCGCCACGAGGCCTGTCAAATGTTCAGTCATAATGTTCAGTCTATTATATTAATAGGTACATACATGGTATTTGTATCTTGATTTATTTCTGTTAATATTAGTCTGGATACATACACACATACATACATAACTTAACGCCAAATCCCTTGCGCGGCAGGCAGAGAGAACAGAGCGCCATAAGGCACAATTCTTACCCACCTCACTCGCTTTGTTGACTTTCATAACTCTTTTCATGCACGCGCATCGATTTTTGAGTCTGCTAACATCACCTTTCTTCAGAACACGTTCTATTTGGTCATGGAATGTGTGTCTTGGCCGTCCTTGACTTCTACGTCCATCCACTTTTGCTTTGTATATCTATTATTATATTTATTAGTCTGGATAAATATCGCTTAACGTAGCAAGCCTCATAAAGAAAATTAACCCATTTCTTCACTCTTTGATATTAGTCTTGGTGGTCCAGTGATCGAGCTTCCCGCTTCTGATTCAGAAGCTTTGGGTTTGATTGTCCTCTCACACCAATGATTTCTCGTAATCCTTTTCGGAAGTGTGTGATAAAAATCGATGACTGACAAAATTGTGCCATTTGGGACGTAAACGTAACGGCGAATCGAAGCTTTAAAATGCCGCCACCTACACCTTCAAGTATAAAATGCGTGGAGTTACGTTTACGATCTTAATTCTTCACATGGGTTACGTCGAAAATCTACCTACTCTATCATTTGCACCTGATGCAGACCAATTTTTGTGTCGCAATAGTTGTCGCTTAATAACACTTCAACCTGAAATTCAGTAATTTCCGAGCTTTTTAAAGTACAAATAATGTTTATAATACTCTAAATGCACAAGTTCGTAAAGATGTTGGGATGTATGTTACTCAATCAAGCTTCAGCCGTTAAACAGAATCAAAAAATTAGCATGTAGATAGAAATTTTCCAATTTTCGTCTCACCAATGTGTTGCCATGTTCGAACAATATTCAATACTGATAACAATGTTTAAAAGTATTTGTGTATAGCTGCAGTCAAATTTCTTATCAAATATATATTAGTATAGGTCTCGGTGGTACAGTGTTCGAGCTCCCGCTTTTGATTCAAAATTCGTGGGCTTCGATTCCGGGCTCACACCAATGATAACTTGGAATTCTTTTCGGATGTTATGTGTGATAAATATTGATTACTGATAACTTTGTGCCCGGTGAACTGCTATAGGTTTACCACCTATTCAAATTGGGATGTAACATAACAATTCTGCGAGTCGAGCTATAACGGCCGCTGCTTACACCTTCCGGCAGAAAAAGGCGTGAAGTTACATTTTATAAAGTTATGTTATTACAATATCACGACACAATTATTATTACCAAATCGAACATGTCCTAGACAAGAGTTACTAAAGTCAAAGTAGCGTGTGAGTTGCGTAAGAATCTTGCTCTGTTCACTCTGCCTACGCCGAAAGGTACTCGGCCTAAAGTGGCCAATATTAATACAATTATCGATTTAATTGATATATTGGCTTTCGTTGTTACAAAAGTCAAGTCACAAATTTACCGGTATCAAAAAATACCTGTGTCTGTATCAAAACTAAATTGCAACACGCATTCACTTCCAGCTCCACTTGTAGAATTTTTTATTTGCCGTTCAAAGCAGTCACGTATAGGTACGATAGTTTGAAACGAGTGTTCGTAGAATACCAAAGGTAATAACTTCAAACGCAAACCGCTTTTAAAATCAGCTTACTTATAAGGCTTTTCAGAATAAGTCTAGAACTTAGAAAGGCCTTTGAAAGTTTAGACGTAAAGTATGATTGGCTTGACATTTAAACAGGCGTCGTTGGTCATAAGAAACATTTTATTTTATTAAACAAGTGGTTTTATTTCTCTGTAGTCTTTCCATAAATTTTGTGAGATAAATATTGATTACTGACAACTTTGTGCTCGGTTTTTATGATTGGGGCTAACGAGCAACGTCCCATGGACATCTGTAACACCAACAAGATCGCATAACTTGTATTTATATAAATAAACATATGAATATAATTATTTTAATGTTATGTTTTAATTAAAGATATAACCGACCCCCAGTGTTTCTAACTTCAATGGGTGACGATACCCAATTTCCATCAGATGAAATGCAGTTATTAAATAACTAAATAAAATACTTCAGAAAGTCTGGTGAATGTAACAAGTATTAGATAAATATATGTGGCTGAATGGATAATTTGGATGGACTTAAGATTATAACTTTTTATTAATTGGCACTTAAAAACAATTAATTCTGCAAAGTTAGCTTGTTACGGCATTATTAAAATACTTCTTCTTCCCAGTTAACTTTTACTTTGCTTCTTAAAAATTTATTCTTTAATAAAATTAATAGGTATTTAAGCACTAGCTTTCTTTAGCATATTTAAAACATCTCGCTTTGTTGGTTAGATTTCAATTCCTAATTCGAAAAATTTTCTTAACGACCTGCAATGTTTATTTGTTTTAAATATACATGTACTTACAACATTTCCAAGATGAAATGAACGAATTATTAAATTCGTGTTACGTTAGCTTACAGTACTAGAATGGTTAGAATGTATTGAAAATATGTTTCTTTTATGGCAAAGTGGGGAAAACGTGCAAGCGGATCACCTAATGAAAAGTGACTACGCGCCGCCCATGGACACCTTAAAATATAGATAGTGTTACAGTTGCGTTACCGACCTTTAGATCTTTCTGGGAGTAGGATAGGAAAAGAGGTGGCTTAGGCTCCAGATGACTCTCTCCTAGAACGAATAGCGGCATGAACCACTTTTGGTCGTTATTATAATAGGTCATGGTATTTCACCGGGCGAGTCAGCCTGTTCATGCAACGAACTACGTGCCTCTACCCACTGATCAATACTTACGTAATCAATAAATGTATTTATATAATCTCTATAATATGTATTCAGTTCGAGAATATATGTGTACATTTAATTTCAAATTGTTGCGGCACGCCGCAAATAATTATATATATCGCGCGTTGAACCGTTTACACATACATACCAACTAAAAAGTGTAAAGTAATTTGAAAAAAAGCGTAGGATCTTTGTGCCATATTTTTGTAAGTCGAGCACCCCACGCTTGTTTCGTATTTTTTAGTTTTTTTTATATTATCTTTGTTATCTCAGTCAGGTGTGCAAAGTCTAAATAAAATCGTATCGTTCAAAGTAGGAGGCTATCGAGCTCAAAGTACTATATACATGTACTGTATATTATGAACTATATATTATGAACTATATATATAAATTATACATATAATATATTTTTTTTAAATTCTTTATGCACGAGCACCCCGCTTCTGAATCCAGGGGTCGCGGGTTCGAAACTTCATATTGGCTCACACCAATGACTTTTAGAAATTGATTTCGTAACTTATGTGTGATAAATGTGTTAAGACAATAGGTTCGCCGCCTATTCCAATTGGGACGTAAACATAACGGCGAGACGAGGCTTAACAGCCGCTGCCTACACCTTCGGGTAGAAAAAGGCGTGAATTTATGTATATTTACAGGTAAAGCTTATAAAAGCGTTCATTTGTAATATTGAAATTTATATTTGAATGCACATTGTATGGATACACGTACATATAGCAGAATGGCTTTTTTTGTTTACTTGATGTATGTTTATTGTATATTTGTGGTTAATCTATGAAACGAATAGACTGATTTTTAGAAAAATATTGATGTACGCAGGAGCTATAGTTGCTTTTATTTTAGAATTCTGTTGAATTATTTGCAAACAAAGACTCGGACATAGCTAATACTGTACAAATGGAAGCTATTAGTCCTAAAATTGGAACCTATTCGATCATTATGTTGATAAGATTGTCTAAAATTATAAAACTTGTCCACTGATTGGTTTTTGATATTTTTTTTTGGTAAATAAAATCTTTTTTCATGTTTAAAGCGAGTAAGTTTGTTAGTTATCTCATCACAATATGTGGGGATAACTAACAAACTGGATAACAGTGGTAGAGCCAAGCAGTTCGCTGCACGAATGGGCCGGCTCGACCGGTGAAATACCACGACCTCTCAGAAGACCGACGTAAAGTGGCTCATGCCGCGTTTCATTCGGTGAGAGAGGTACCCGAAGGCCCATCCCCCTTCCCCATCCTTACCTATCCCCTGTCCCTTGAAGGTCGGCAACGCAACAATAACACTATATGTGTGGCTGGTGTCCATGGGCGGCGTTAGTTGCTTACCATCAGGTGACACGCTTCGTGTTCGTTTGCCCTCCTATCCCATAAAAAAAAGATGTAGACAATAGTAGTGGCCTTCAGCTATTTCTGTCATCGGGCGGAATGAGGCAGACATAAGTTAGTTAATGTATATATTCTGAATGCTCCACCGTTGATATACAACCAGTATTTCACTGGTCGAGCCTTCGTATTCACCGGGAGACTCTCTACCACTCTTTAGCTTTAGGCATACTAGGTTAAGGTAAAATTCAAAAAGTTTGCCTGATCGTGACCACTATGACAAATTTTGTTTTTTTTTTTCAGTACCTACGTCTATTTTTAATACAGTTAGTTTAATACATTTTATCGTACAATATTTTCAGCTACATTTGAAAATACTTATCTTTCTGGAACTCTTAAGGTAATCCCGTCCCTACTAATATATAAATGTGAATGTAAGTTTGTTTTTTTTCGCTTTCACGCGATAACTACTCAACCGATCATCATGAAATTTTGTACACATATTTTTAGAGGTATTAGAAGTAACATAGGATACTTTTTTTTCTTTCTTTCTTAGATTTACATATATTTGCACCCAAAGGAAAAACTTATAATATAGTCTACAAAAATATGCTACATTAATACTCTGCATTTATAAGTTATACAATTCCAAAATTCCAACACGTCCAAAATTATTTATTTTTGTAACAGAGAAATATATTTTACCGTTTGTTGTTGCATTACAATGAGTATTGTAAGTTTTTTAAACTTTATTGTAAGTTGTAATTTTAGAAATTGATAATCCCAGCTAAGCAATAAAATAGAGTTATCATATTGATTCACTTCTATGGTATCACTATCTTTGATAGTTATTTAATGGCATCAATACGAGCGAAACCGAAGCTAGTATAGAAGAATTATGGGTAGGTACTAGAAAGATTTATCATAATTAATGAATTTTATAATAACCACATACTTATAATTATTATGAATAATATAACATAATTAATCTTATATATAAAAGTTCCATGTCAAAATATTAGTTGTTGTTGTTGATATCCATCCATACTATTTGAAATATTTTAGTATTTAGACAGCAATCTATAGATCAAATAAAATAATAACGATTTGTTTCAAAGCTCAACCAATAAATCCATATTTTTCACGATCGAGTCTAAGGCTATAAATCTCATATCGGAAATACTACCTCTCGCATATGCTTGCAAAGCAATAAATTCTCTATGTCCGATGCACACCATGGTTATAATCATAAACAAAATAAAAGAGACAAGATTTTATTTAACAATCGGCATATTTAAATTAAATTATTAAATTATATGAAAACATAATATACCATAACTTCACGCCTTTTTCTACCCGAAGGTGTAAGCAGTGACTGTTAAGCTTCGACTCGCTGATATGTTTACGTTGCGAATGGGATAGGCGACTAACCGATTGCCATACACCGGGCACAAAGTTTTCAGTCATCGATAGTTATCACACATAACTTTCGAAAAGAATTTCCAAAAGTGAGCAGGTGTGAGCCAGGATTCGAACCTGCTACTTATCGATTCAGCAGCGTGGTGCTAGACCACTGGATCACCGAGAAAATTATATGAAAACTTTATGAAGAAAAGCTTACTTAAGTTCATTGAAAAGACCATGAAAACTGAGGGCCCGCTTCTTGAACACCTTTCGAGGTCACTATATTCAATTTATTTTTATTATTGTACTGTATTACATTGAAAAGAGTTATGAAAGTCAAAGAAGCGAGTGAGGCGTATAAGAATCGTGCCTCATGGCGTTCTGTTCTCTCTGACTATCCCGCAAGGGATTTGGCGTGAAGTTATAATATATGTATGTATTACATTGAAAACACAGCCTTATTACAGTGCTTGGATATAGCGAAACTTTCTTTTTAGTATATCTAGCATAAATTAATAGCAAACATACAAATACAGCCCCTTGGTGATAAAAAAAAATCCGACTTCTAAATCAACGCAATCAAAAGATATGGCCATTTTTATGACAGCACCAATAAGTAGCACCAGGGACTGTCGTAAAGTATTTCGTTTCACCGGCGGCTAAGTGAAGTTGTTCCAAACCAGGTTGGACTGTTAGAGTTACCTTTGAGAAAGTTCTTAGTTGTTATATGAATGTACTTGTATGAATCGAAGTTTTCTTCGGTTGTACAAATAAAAATAGAAAATAAAATATAAAACATCACTCCAAGCTTTTAGCGGAATAAACAGAAAGAACTGAAAAAAAAAATAGATTAAGTTAGTTACAGGCTTGCAGGATTTATAAACAAAAATTTATAAGTTTTTTTATTCGATAGGAGGCAAATGAGCAGATGAGTAACCTGATGGCAAGCAAGTAACGCCGCCCATGGACACACACAGATAGTGTTACAGTTGCGTTGTCCGCCTTTAAAATGGGATCGGGTCGGAATTGGGATGGGTAGAGAAGAGAGGAATGGGTCAGACCTTTGGATACTTTTCCCACCAACCGGACGCGGCATGAGCCTCTTTGCGCCAATATATTGAGAATTCGTGATATGTCACTGGTCGAGCCGACTCATTGAGGCAGCGTAGTGCGTGTCTCTACCAATGTTATGCTTTAAATTTTTAAGCCTGTTTTTCTTATTAGTTTTTTCTTGAAGATAAAAACGTTCTGTTGTATTTTTTTCTATTTAACAAAAGTTTCCAATTACTCCGAATAATATTTACTTTTATGATATAAGGAGAAAAAAATATTAAAAATGGAAATTTATTTGCAGAAGTAACATTATTATCAGAAAATTATTTAGCAGAATTGCATTCACCGTTCAGAAGCGGGAATGGTGTAAATGAATATGTCATGCAATTGAATCACTTGCTTTGCATCGAGCAAAATCCCTTAGTGACGGTTCGCATTCAGAAACTCGTGAATAAACATTTTACACTACACAAGTTAAATATTATATATATTTGAAATGAGTTATTTACATTTACTATATTTATAATATTATGAATTTAAATATTCCGCCGCTGTTTCAAAAAGTCAAATATCTGCAGAAATATATTCATTTGTTTACTATTATGGAGATTATTGCGTCCAACAGTGTAAATTAAATTTGTACTTGGAATTATTTTAACAAAAAACGCGGCTGTTAAGCTTCGTCTCGCCGTCTTTACGTCCCAAATGGAATAGGTGGCGAATCTATTGCCATACCGGGCACAATGTTTTCAGTCATCGATATTTATCACACATAACTTTCGAAAACAATTTCTATAAGTCATGTCGTGTCAATTCCTGACACTGGCTCACAGCCAGTGTCAGGAATTTTAATCAAATAAATATTCAGAAATTACCGTTCAGCATGGCAATGCTACCAGTCTTGTGGTATAGTATATTATCAGTAGACCAAGATGCGGACAAAATTGTTTTTTTTTTGGTTTGTGCTGATGTCCGGTTTCTTCAATTGATTCAATTTAGATTTGAAATTTTAACACAGATAAGATCAAAATTAGTCTACGTTCAAAACTAACAGTTGGTCCAACAGTCTATTGGCTGATGTTTCATCGCAAAATAACTTTTCATCTCTTAATCTCTTAAGAATAGAAACAATCTGTTCAATTGATTCGTAATTTAAAAAGGATGAAATTAAAAACAGCTTTTTACGTTTACGCTACGCTGCGTCCACCTTTTTTTTGGGATAGGAGGGCAAACGAGCAGGCGTGTCACCTGATGGTAAGCAACTAACGCCGCCCATGGACACCAGTAACACATATAGTGCTATTGTTGCGTTGCCGACCTTTAAGGGATAGGGTATAAGAAAGGATGGGGAAGGGGGGGTGGGCCTCCGGGTACCTCTCTCACCAAACGAAACTCTATGGTGATTCTTACTTTTTTAAAGGTAACTACTTTTTTTTTCTTTTACTGATTTATGATTGTCATAGATTAATCCTTTTTGTTTCTTTTTTTTCAGGTGTCGTGTTCGACCAACACACTGATGAGATCCAAGACACATTCAAATTTGCAATGCTACAACATAACGCAATGAACAAGACACGTCTCGATTTTCAACTGTATGTCGACGTCATAAACACCGCTGATGCTTTCAAGCTTTCCAGACTTAGTAAGTGATTTAATATTTGTTCATTCCTTTGATTTCCACGAATAAAAAAATAGTGCTTATAAATATTTATAAAATGTATAAAGGCGTACCCGAGCCGTGCATATTAAATTTCTGATCTAGTTATCTGAGTCGAAATTGGATAAATTTGTGGATTAAGTTAAACTTAATTCGTTCATTTCACAACTCTTAAATGTTCATGTTAGATTTTTATTTTGCTTTATTTCTATATAGAATGTAAATAAAAATACATTACGTATAGAGGCAACTAGTATACCGGTGAGAGAGGTACCCGGAGGCCCACCCCTTCCCCATCCTTTCCTATTCCCTATCCCTTATAGTTTGGCAACGCAACAGTAACACTATATGTGTTGCTGGTGTCCATCATCATTTGCCTTTTGAGGTCCACTGCTGGACAGGCCTCCCCCATAGAGCGCCACAACTGCTGGTCCGATCACTCATGGGAGGTTTTTGCCATAATCGCCACGCTTGGCAGGCGGGTTGGCGATCGCAGTAGGCTGTATTTTGTTGAGAGAGAATGCTGCTGCCCATTCTTCCAGCCTTTTCCCTTAGTCGCCTTTTACGACACCCACGGGAAGAGATGGGGTGGCGGTATTCTAAGCCGGCGCCACACAGCACTGGTGTCCATGGATGGCGTTAATTGCTTACCATCAGGTGACACGCCTGCTCGTTTGCCCTCCAATCCCATAAAAACAAATAGTGGGTTAAAAATCCAGTGTATGAACAACTGTACAAGTTCACGCTAAGACCTGTGCGGGGTAGCCAGAAAGAACCGAGTGCTTCATAGTCTTCCATACTTAAATATATTCTTTCACATTCTAATATGGCTCTTGTCGTACGCGCAAATTTTTATAACTTCAAGACCGTATTTTATTCACAATGAATTACTTTTTAATAAGACGCAGTATGTGTATGTAGACGCAGTATATTTGACTTCTGCAATCAATAACTTCGTTGTCATTCTTTCACTAACCATTTTTGCCTCTTTATTTAAACTACCTGAGCAGAACTACCATACCTACTACTTACCGACATTCTCTTCCAGTCTAACTTTCTGCTTTACAATCTAGTTTATAAAACTAGCATCTTTTTGCAGGGTTTCCGTAGTGCTCATTTCTCGACCACATTTATATTACTTTCTTACATACTCTAGTATACTCAACACTCGTTCATAAATTTTATTTATAAAATTATGAATTATTGTATAAATATAACACTAGCTACAAACTATATTCTTTCGAAGTTTTTATAGCTCTTTTCGAAATTTGCCCGGTTTTAAACACATTATTTTTATCTGCTACCTTTGGAAATATTAAATACAAAGTATGTTCTATGTTTAACAAGACTTCATAATAACTAAGTTTTGTGTTGTTATTAATGATTTATCTTTTATAAAGAAGTATATATATTTATTTGGCTTCTGAAAGTTTTGAAAGTAAGTTGAAGACAACTACACGAGCTGTCAGCACTTGTTATTACTTACCAACAATATAATATAAACTATCATAGCCTCTTAGTAGTTGGATTTTTTTTTGACACACCTTGAAAATTTTATCGTGTTATTAAAATTAGAAAATATATTAGCGCATAATAATTAAGAAAGAAACATTCAGATTTAAAAAATATCCATTATCTGACTGATATCTGTCTTAGGCCTTTTTGATACTGGATAACTTTAATATTAAACAGGACCTAGACTAATTTTTAACATTCAGTATTGCCTTCAGGTATTAAGGGGTGAAGTTATATTATTTTATATAAAATATTAAAATTAAGTTTATAAAGAAGCAAAATATATGCTGATATTTGATGATGCTCTATCATTAACCATAAATAGCTATAAATAAATAACTTAACATTGCTTGAATAAATGAACTTTGAGTAGTTTCTGAAATATAAACAAAACGAGCATTTAAATGAGATGGCGAGACAGATTCCTGATCGCAAAGAAGGTTAGCAGAAAAGCCCAGCTAGGAATCCACAATACGGTACAGATCCCAACGCTAACTTATGTAAGCGGGAGTTGGGTATAGCAGAGTGGTCTCTCTGCCTACCCCGCAAGAGATTTGGCCTGAAGTTTTGTGTGTATGTGTGAGTATTTAAATATTCATATCGACGATAGAACGATCGACAGAAGACGTAAGTTTAATGAGATCTCTGAACAAATAAAACTCCACACAGACACATATTTGTTTAATTTCTCTCAAGGGACACGATTGTCGGACCGCTTCTATATAAGAATTGTATGTCTAATATTGCAGTTTTTTTTTTATGGGATAGGAGGGCAAACGAGCAAGTGTGCCATCAGGTGACACACCTGCTCGTTTGCCCTCCTAAGTAAGTAACCAACGCCGCCCATAGACACCAGCAACACATATAGTGTTACTGTTGCGTTGCCGACCTTTAAGGGATAGGGGATAGGAAAGGATGGGGAAGGGGGGTGGGCCTCCGGGTACCTCTCTCACTGAACGAAACGCGGCATGAGCCACTTTACGTCGGTCTACTGAGAGGTCGTGGTACTTCACGGGTCGAGCCAGCCCATTCATGCAGCGAACTGCTTGGCTCTACCACTGTTACTAATAAACGAGGCTCTGTCACTGTTGCAGTGGTGCAATAGTGGGTTGGAAGTCTTCAGCAATTTTAATTTTGTCTTGGAATATCCATTTTCAAACCTGTAGGCTACCTAAAGTTGTTATTTCGTAAATACTTTTGAAGTAGAACGCCTTTGCCGATTATTGATAAATGTTTGGTCCAAACGGATCCTGGTAACAACTAATATACATTTTAATGTTGTTATTTTTAATACATGCATACGTACATAACTTCACGCCAAATCCCTTGCGGGGTAGGCAGAGAGAACAGAGCGCTATAAGGGATGATTCTTAACACCTCACTCGCTTGGTGGATTTTCATAAATCAGCATCGGAATAATTTTCTTGAAATAAATCATACATAGGTCTCGGTGGTCCAGTTGTCGAACACCTCGCTTCTGAATCTAGAGGTGGCGGGTTCAAATCCTCACACTGGCTCACACCAATGACTTTTCTTCAGTTCAGCCAACGTTTGGAATTAAAGTGCTAAATTACTTAAAAAAAACCGCATCAAGATCGTTGCGTAGTTTCAAAGAACTAAGCATATAAGCGGCAGGCAGAGGAAAGCGACTTTATTTTATACTATGTAATGATAATAATGATATTAAATGAAAAAATAGTATCCTTCATCAAAACAGAGATACTAAAATTATCCCGATACAAGACATACATACATAACTTCACGCCAAATCCCTTGCGGGGTAGGCAGAGAGAACAGAGCGCCATAAGGCACAATTCTTACACACCTCACTCGTTTCGTTGACTTTCATAACTCTTTTCATGCACGCGCGTCGACTTTAAGACCTCTAACATAACCTGCCGCCAGAAAACGTTCTATTTTAAGAAATGTGTGTCTTGGCCGTCCTCGACTCCTACATGCATCCGCTTTTGCATTGTATATCTGCTTCGTCAATATTGCATCATCCATTCTTTCTACATGTCTAACCCATCGGAGCATGCCCTTTCTTACTTTGACACCCACACTCTCTTTCAATCCAACTTACTTCCTAATAACCTTATCTTCGACGCGGTCACCGAGAGTCACTGCTATACCCAACTCTCGCTTACATAAGTTAAAAAAAAGATTGTGTGGTTTTATGAAACCACCGTAAAAGTGAAACTTTTTTTCACATTATAGACATTTAACTAAAAATAAATGTTAAATAAAATTAAATATATTGAATGGACCGAATATAAATAAAAAGACTTAATTTAATATTCATACAAAATAAGTTAATTAATAAATTCAAGCACTCAAAATTATCCCTACTCCGCGGCCGACCGTCACGCGACATGCAACACACAGACGAAAAAGTTTGAGACGATGTAATAAAAGTTTCACTTTAAAACAATAGCCAGTAACAAATATTAAACTTGTACTTTTATAACAGATTGATTACATAGTTAAACGACTCTAAGTAGTTCTGGCCTATACAATTACCATATAAACCCCAATTTTAGTAGGAACCCATAACTAGATTTATAGAAGGGTAGTAGCTGAAGCTAACCAACCTCATTACACTTACACCCCCTTTAATAGACATATAACTTAGCCTTTCTTATGGGTTAAGGCTCTTATTGCGGCTGAGGGGATACCAAAAGGCATAATACATATGAATGGACAAGATATCATTTCTATTTAGCAGAGAGACATTATTTTTAATTTTACTGTAGCTGTTTTGCCATTTATTTATAACTACAAAAACGGCTAAATCAGTTTTATTTGTATTATTAGTAGCAAACAGTTGATATTGTACTAATAATTATGAAACTATAAATCTATATATGATAATGGTGTCCTCATTTTATAGTCGTACATGTTATACGATGTTAATCACTTAATTACTTGACTTCCTACTACTTACTTATTAGTCTTAATCGGTGGTCGAGCTCCCCGCTTCTGAATCAGAAATCGTGGGTTCGATTCCAGGCTCACACCGATGATTTGTCGGAATTCTTTTCGGTAGTTATGTGTGATAAATATCAATGTCTGAAAACTTTATGCCTGATACGGAAATAGGTTCGCCAACTATTCCATTTGTGACATAAACGTAACGGCAAGTCGAGGCTTAACAGCCACTACCTACACCTTCGGGTAGAAAAAGGAGTGAAGTTACGTTTACTTGACTTACTAGTGCAGGGTAGGCAGAAAAGCGAGCGACGTAATACAGCATGCCAATCGTACACACTCGTCGATAACATTTTCTAAAATTTACTTTATTACAGTAAGCTACTGTAAAACAATTTAATAAATCTCATGTAGTGTAACAATGGGTTGAATGAGCTTTTCATCAAATAACTTAAATTTTGTTCAGACGACATTCCGTAGTCGACAACGTACCCGGTAAAATGCTGCCTGCGTTGCCACGATGAATGATGAGGCTTCTGTTTCATGCAACGGCCATTCCAGCATTTCGGTCTAGTGCTGAGTAAACATGCCGATTGTGTCTGGTGGATAGCGTGAGGACGGCTAGAGCAATTTTAATTAAAAAAGAAGAAAATTAAATTGGGACGAGAGTTAGGAAAGTATTCTGTGTTTATTTATAATTAGAATAGTATTTAATGTACAAATGGTGTTGATTGCTTTAAAACTGTATAAAATATAACAGAAATTGAAAGCATTTCACTTTTAAAGAAATCTGTAAATAGTCATAGCAAATGAATTAAGTAATGCTGTTATAAAAAAACATCTTGATTTCAACCAAAACAGTGTTTCTGTGCTGCATTTATAAAGTGACTAAATAAAAGCCTCTATTTCAAACCTCTATCTCTATTTGCAACTAAAGAGTTTAATAAAAAAAGGTTGATAGCATACGTTTTAATTACAGGTATGTATGTAGATAGGTAGTGACATTTTATAAAAAAAAACGCTCTTATAGGAAACAGTGTCAAAGATCTAAATTAACAACGGGCTATAAAGAAAATGGCACTTTAATAAAGTGTTAAATAGATACATAGTTCAATTTTATGCGCATACATTACCTTGGGTCAAAGATATACACAAGATGGGTGCCGTCATACTAAGGGTAGAGAGATTTCTTTTTTTTATCTATTTTAAAGAAGGAATAGTATGGTTTATGTGCTGTCTGTACTTTGTGTATTTACTAACATTTAATTAATTTACATTTTCCAGTAAAACCGATAGGTCACTGTCCTAGGGTGGAATACAATGGAAGGATTTAATTGTGTTCTTTTTATTCCCGCTATCTTAAAATGAACTGGAAGTTTATTGAAATAATTAAAAAATATGTAGACAAGAGTAGCCATTTGATAAGTGCTTTTTTAATATTTCGATATCTGGTTTGACCTTAAAAAAACGTTAATCTATATTGGGTTAAGTAGATCAGACAACAAAGAATTCGAGAGAAAAGGGTTTTCGTGGATCAGTGTCCCTGGACAAGTGGCAAACCCACCGTGTCGTTTTTATTTTCATATCTCAAATATCAATAAAACGATTGTACCTATATAAATTAATTGGCAACAATATAAGACGCCTCTAAACATATTGATCCTTTTTGCATTCCATGGCACAAGCAGTAGCGAGTAAATATAGTTCTTATATTCAATTTGATACTATTATATTTAATTTAAAAATAAATTAACCGTACAAATCACTACATAGTATAAAACAAAGTCGCTTTCTCTTTCCCTATGTCTCTTTGTATGCTTAAATCTTTGAAACTACGCAACGGATTTTGATGCGGTTTTTTTAATAGATAGAGGGTGTCAACGGGGTGGTTTTAATCTATAATTCATGAATAGTGTAGTAAAAAAATGATAATTTTCAAGATTTAAAACTTTAATCGAAAACGCTGCCTGAACCCTAAGTGATAAATCAAAACAATGTACTACATTATTATACACCTTTAAAAGGTCTATAAAAAAGTCCGCGAGGGCATATGTCTATGTCTTAGGGATAACCCACAATGACCATTATTATTTTTTAACTTTTTACGAGAAATAATGGCTTATTTACGAAGCAATTTTAAACATTACAGCATTAATTTTCATCCAATTAAGTGTCTTAAATAGATTGTGCTTTTAATCTAAATCAATATAGCCATTTACAGCATGTAATTTAAACTAATATTTACGAAGATATTACAGTATTAACATAGCGGTACATAGCAGTTGCGTTTGCGCGCCAAAACGCGTGCCGATAAATAGCACAAATTGAACTTTTTAAGATCCAAATATTACTAATTTATTTCTTTTGATGCGGAACGAAGTTCGCCGGGTCAACTAGTTTACTATAAATTAAGATCTCGGTGATCCAATGGTCAAACTACTGCTGAATCAAGAAAATAAGGGTTCAAATCCGGTTCACACCAGTGACTTTTAGAAAATATTTTCTGAAGTTCTGTGTGATAAATATCGATGACGGACATCACTGCGGCCAGTTGATGACAATAGGTTCCGTGATCTATTCCATTTGGAAACTTACGTATACGTTCGGATGGTACCACGTACTATAACTTACTGTAAACTTTATACACCTCATAATCGGAAGTAAAAGCTAATCAATTATAGTTTATAAGTTTCCACTCTATGCGTTGTAGCTGATGTACATACATACATAAGCTAACGCCTGTATCCCATCGGGGTAGGCAGAGACTTTGGCTTTCCACAAGCTACGATCCTGACACACATCTTTCGCCTCATCCACAGTCATACATCTCGTCATGCATTTACGTCGGTTTCGGGTGCTACACATTTTGCCTTTTTTAAACAGACCACTTATTTGGTCGTGGTAGCTCCGTCTTGGTCTCCCGATCCCGACCCTGCCACTCACATTCGCTTCGTATACTCTTTTAGTCATTCGGCTTTCATCCATTCTTGCAATATGACCAAACCATCTTAACATACTTCTCTCCACTTTGGTCACCACATCATCCTTCAACTTGCATTTCTCCCTTATCACGCTATTTTTCATTCGATCCGCAATGGTGACTCCACACATACTTCTCAGAGAACGCATTTCCACTGCATTCACCTTACTTTCATGCTTCGCCTGCCACACCCAACACTCACTCCCGTATGTCAGAGTTGGTACCAACACACCATTGTGAATCGTCAAGCGTGCCTTTTCAGACACAGCCTGACAACGTATCAAGGCATGCAGTGCACCATTAACTTTGTTACCCGCAGTCACTCTCCTTTCAATATCTTCCTCACATTTTCCGTCTCTCTCATATCACACAGTGTGACCTCTTTCTCTCTCTCCACAACCATAACTTTCGTCTTGCTTACATTTATTTTCATACCTCTTTCTCTAAACCCTTCATTCACCAAGATTAGCATGTCTTGTAACTCCGACGCCGACGAAGCAAGTAATACCTGGTCATCGGCGTACAGTAGGCACTTGACACGCACCTCTTCCATGCTTAAACCACATTCAGTCTCTTTCAGATTTGTCAGACAACTATCCATACAGAGATTGAAGAGCCATGGTGACGCAACACATCCCTGTCGAACACCTATATAGATGTTAAACCAGTCTGAGTGCGCCCCATTCACCCTGATGCAGGCTCTAGAATTCTCATATAGAGAATTTAAAGCCCGCACCAGGCGCTCGTCAACCCCATATGTATTCGACAGCGTTGACCATAATTCATTCCTGGGTACACGATCATAGGCCTTCTCCAGATCTACAAATGCACAAAATACTTTTTTGGACTTGGCTAAATGTTTTTCACAGATGGTCCGTAGAGAGAAGATCTGATCGATGCACCCCCTTCCTCTCCTAAATCCCGCTTGTACATCCCACAATTTCTCATCTGTTACATTCGTCACTCTTTCAATAAGAATCTTCGCATACGATTTACCTACAACACTGAGAAGACTAATGCCTCGGTAGTTTTTGCAGTCCTGCCGCGACCCCTTCCCCTTGTGCAAGGGCACAATGACTGCTTTGGTCCAGTCGTCCGGAACACAGCCATCACGCCAACACACATTGAAAAGTAGTCGCAACAATCTTACAACAACCCCTTTGCCACCTTTCAGCATCTCGGTAGTTATCCTGTCATACCGTTATGATGTCTATGAGACAAACTCATCTCGCTCAGGTACTCCTATTACGTATTTTGTTGTTGAAACTTGGTGCACTTAGCATACGGCGGCCACTTGTCTAAAGTTTGAAGCAAATAGTTGTGTATTTGTAAATTATTTAAAAAACCTTATTACGAAAAGGAAATGTGTTATTACTGAGTAGGTAATATCATATAAATAATATCATATAACATAATATAACATAACTGCTCGCCTTTTCTACCCGAAGGTGTACGCAGTGGCCGTTAAGCTCAAACTCGCCGTTATGTTTACAACTCAAGTGGAAAAGGTGGTGCACCTGTTGCCATACCTTGCACAAGGTTTTCAGTCATTGGTCATTGGTGTGAGGCAGGATTCGAACCCGCGCCTTCTGATTCAGAAGCGAGAAACTCGACCACTGGACCACCGAAACTTTTGGACTTTTACGAATTTAAACGGGTAGTAATTTAATAAAAAATGTAGAAACTATACTTTAATAATAGGTTGGGGAAAAAGTATTTTCGTATTTTTGTATGAAAAGTCAAGACATTTTTTTCAAAGTTTGTTTACATTTATTTACAATATATATGTACCGTTTTGTTGAATAACTTTCTGCCATTTTGTGGGCAGAGACATTATCCCGTTACTGTAGAAACTTTGGGACTTCTGATCAAAAAAACGGGACAAATAGTTTTGGCAGTCCTCTCTTGAGGTCAACCTTACAGAACCTAAAGAATTCTGAAGAGACCGAAACAGGTGAAAATCTGAAGGCGCAAGGTCAGGGCTATATGGTGTTTGCACTAGGACCTCCCAGTCGAACTCTCTTAATTTTTGCTGAGTGGCTAAAGATGTGTGTGGTCTAGCGTTATCGTGATGAAAGACCACACCCTTCCTGTTGATCAATTCCGGCCGTTTTCTCTCGACTGCTTCCTTTAATCTCATCAGTTGCTGGCAGTAAAGATCAGAATCGATGGTTTTGCCGGACGGTAAAAGCTCATAATGAACAATGCCCTTCCAATCCCACCATACACACAGCATCACCTTATTTCGTGTTAGGCCAGGTTTGGCCACAGTCTGTGAAGCCTGGCCAACTTTCGACCACGACCTTTTTCGCACGTTCTTGTCGTACGTGATCCACTTTTCATCGCCAGTTATCAATCTCTTCAAAAACGGCTCGGTTTCATTACGTCTCAATAATGAATCGCAAATGAGTACACGGTTCATTAAGTTTCTTTGAGTGAGCTCGTGTGGCACCCAAATATCGAGCTTTTTTGTATAACCAGCCTTCTTCAAATGGGTCAAAACTGTTTTGTGGTCAATTCCCAGTTCTTCAGCTACATCGTAACTACTAATATGCCGATCTTGCACCACTCTTTCAAAAATGGCGTCCATTTTATTCGTAACAGGGCGACCAGAGCGAGGTGCATCTTTAACATCAAAATTTCCGGACTGAAAACGTTTGAACCAAATTTGTGCTACTCTTACTGACACTGCATCAGGTCCATAAACATCACAAATTTTTTTTGACTGCTTGAGTTGCATTTTTGCCTTTTTTATAATAAAATTTTAAAATGTATCGAATTTCTTCATTAGATTCACTCATTTTTACGGAGAGAAAAACAAATGAAAAATAGCGGGAAACAACTTTTTTTTTTTTTTTTCTTTTCTTTATAATGTAACCTTTTTAATGTTACCAAAACCAGCCAGACACAAATAGTACAGTCAAAGAAATTTTATAATAAGTTTATACCTACGTTATGCGAAAAGACTTTTTCCCCGACCTAATATTAATTAGACGTTTTATGAAACCTGAACGATGTAAGGAATGAAATAACCCCGTAAGCCTTGAAGCAGTAAGTATCTATTCTACTAACCGTCCAGACATTTAGTGGTCGTTTTCTTGCTAATCCGTATACTCAGCGTCAGTATTTTTCACTTGCTTCTCACAATTCAAACCGTGTTATGATAACTTCAGTGTTTTTCGAGTTTATGTTCTGCCAAGGATTAAGGCCTTGGCACAAAAGGCTTGGCAGAACGTTGAAGAGTGTGTGCTCACCATCGACTAAGTCAATATCGGTGGTTGGAGAATTTAAATGGAGAGTTCTAAACGCTTCTCCACTGCACCAACAAGGATTAGAGTTAAAGTAGGTACGTTCATCAAGCTATCGAATTGAACACGACCTGAATTTGAATTATCGGACATATTTCAATTATGATCTCTTACAGTTAAATTCTAAAATATTGTTCTAAAACCTGTTTTTATTTTTAATTAATTGACTTTCAGTTATACAATTCCATTGTATAACTGAAAGTCACTCAAAATTGTCTGTTCGTGCGTGTAAGTTATAAATATAAATACCAGCGGTGATGCTCCCAGCTTTTAAATCAACAAGTCGGGGAATCGAATCTTATCTTACACTGATGACTATCAAGGATAATCTTGATATGTTATGTGTGATAAATATCAATGACTGTCAAAATTGTGCCCTACGTTAAGTAATTGAACCTACTTAAAGCTTCGGGAGGAAAATTGTGTAGCGCTCTACAAAAAAAAAATGTTTTAAATGAATTACCGGTCAATATATAAACTAAGTAAGAAAATTACTTAAGTGACATACAGTTGTTCGAGTGAAACTCTGAACTCAATTTGGTACCTTAACCGATTGGACTGAAATTTTCTCTACGCGCTAAATTGGGATAATAATCTATGATATGTTATGTGATGTCTCTCTTAAATAAATATGGCGGACTATCCAAGATGGCAGATTAAATATTTTTAATAAATCTACAATATGGGTATCAAATAAAAGAGATTTTTATCTACAATATGGGTATCAAATAAAAAGGATTTTTAATAGTAGCTGGAAAAATTATGTGACGTCATTCTAAATCAAAAATAGACTAGCAGTATCCTACCTAATTCTACCCAGACCCAGATAAAGAGTTTCACTAGATTACTCAATCGGTAATTTTACTAATGCATCACGAGATCCGTCGTAATATAAGTGAGATGAGCTCTTTTACATTTAGTGTGTTATAAATGCATGTTTCTTACAAAGTTTCACTTCTTTAGCGCGGAGGGACTTCACGCACATTTTTTTCGTAAATACATACTTATAATACATAGGGAAACACCCAAACGCCATACAAACATTCCTGTTTATCATAAATATTTATCCTCAGATGGGTACCGAACTCACCAAACCCGAATCTGCAATCCGTTGTTTTACCAATGCACCATGAGGCACGTCATTTTAACATTTTAAATTGGTGTATTATTTGATTGATTTGTCTAATAAATATTACCAATGCGATTCCAGAATCGGTCTGCCGTGAGACATTCCTTATGTAACAATAGTGTATGCTCTCAAATAAAGACAATATCCCTCGGTGGCGGGTTGGGGGAGGAGGGGTTTGGAGTAAACCTGCTATACTTGATAATGTGCGTACTTTATTTGCAGAGGTCACTGTGCGATATTACTGAGGGTTGGATTTGATCGATCTCCGTTTATGAACACAATACGAACGGTCACAATACCAAATGGACGGAATCGCATTTCGATTCAGCGCTTTAAGGCCAGCAAAAATAAAATATAGGTATACATATATGAGTAGGTACCTATTCGTAATTCGTTCATAGTACCAAGTCTGGCCCAATATTACCATGAGTTTACAGGCAATCTTTATATATATAAATATATAGGCAGAGCGTCCATTGTTGTTTGCGCTTTTGTGATAGGATTTACTTGTCTATTTGTATATTCCATTCTCATGAGTAGGTATCTTCATTTAAAAATTCCAACATTTTTTTTCAAATACTTCTAAATTTAGACGCAATTCAATGGTTTTAATCTCATTCTTTCATAGTTATATGAGTACCTATTAGTACCTTAACATTGAAACAACTTTTTAGGATTATATCTCGTTTATTTATTACTTATTTTTATTTATTTCCCGATGTTTCGAACTCTTTGCAGAGATCATTTTCACGAGTAAAGAGTTCTCTGTAATGAGTTCGAAACGTCGAGAAATAAATAAAAATAAGTAATAAATAAACGCGATATAATCCTAAAAAGTTGTTTTAATGTTATGAATGTGATTCGCGAAAAACAGAGAAAAAAATATTAGTACCTTATTCTATTCCGACTTCTCGATTGAAGAATAAAGTTTTATTTTATAGAATAAAATTAAATCTCAATTAAATCTCTTAAAGATTATAATTCAATTATAAAATTTGGGAAAGAGACAAAAACATCGATTTATATCATTATGTATTTACAAATATATTCCTAATTCGATATTGATATTTTGTCAAATTTGTAACTTTTGATGAAAAGTACATAACTTTAAAATGTTAAATCAAATTGAAATATTGTCTTCTATTTTAATCATAACAAATCTCAAACTGCAAAATGATAAACAAATAAGTAAGATAAAATATAAAGAAGATAATAAGGATGTTTCAGTAAGACATAAGAGTAGCAGGAAATAATACCTTTACGAAGAGAACTGTAATTATTAAGATACGGAAAGGGTACGCAGAAATTAACGAATGACAAGTCTCCCAGCTAGAGTATCGCACTGCCATCATATATAGTGACGGGGAAATAATGGAAACGCGAATAATTATTATATATAAAGAACATCAAATGCTATATGCATTTGATGTTCTTTATTTATTTTTTTGTTTTTATTTATTTATATATCTCATTTCCTATTTCAATATGATACAACCGTATGCATTTCAAGAGTGATAGTGTGTACTTATATTGAAATAATAAGCTTCGGTTGTAGATATTGAATATAGTTTTAGATTGGATGCAGACATTCAATCTATGTTCTCATGATATATTTTTATTTACATACATACATACATAACTTCACGCCAAATCCCTTGCGGGGTAGGCAGACAGAACAGAGCGCCATAAGCCACGATTCTTACACGCCTCACTCGCTTCGTTGACTTTCATAACTCTTTTCATGCACGTGTGTCGGTTTTTGAGGCTCCTAACATCACCTTCCTCCAGAACATGTTCTATTTGGTCATGGAATGTGTGTCTTGGCCGTCCTCGACTCCTACATCCATCCGCTTTTGCATTGTATATCTGCTTAGTCAGTCTTGCATCTACCATTCTTTCTACATGCCCGAACCATCGGAGCATGCCCTTTCTTACTTTTACACCGACACTCTCTTTCAAACCAACTTCCTTCCTTACAACCTTGTTTTCTACGCGGTCAGCGAGAGTCACTCCGCAGATTTTGCGTAGTGCCCTCATTTCTACCGCGTTTATTCTACTTTCATGCACACTCTGCCATACCCAGCTCTCGCTACCATAGGTTAGCGTTGGGATCAGGACTGCATTGTGGACTGCTAGCTGGGCTTTTCTGCTAATGTTTTTCGCGCCCAGGAATCTGCCCAACGCTCCATTTACGCTATTTCCTATCGCCACTCGTCTTTCTACATCCGCGGTGTACCTTCCATCTCTGCTAAAAGCGCATCCAAGATATACAATTTCATTCACCTGTTCCAGTACTACATCATCAATCATTATCCTTGCATCTGTACTGGATTCCTCCCTTTCCTCCCGTTCCCTTCCTCCCTTTATTTATTTCTTCTAAAATTTTATTCACTGATGTTGAATTTATGTGGAATGAACTAAGTATTCTTTTGTGTTAAACATAAACATAACTTAACGCCTTTTTGTGCCCGAAGGTGTAGGCAGCGGCTGTTAAGTCTCAACTCACTGAATAGTGCTGGTAGTAGGTGGCAAGCCTATTGCCATAAACCAGGCACAGAGCTGTCATTCATCGATATTTATCACACATACCTAACTACCAAAAATAACTTTTTTTAACTTGCTTTTATTGTTTTTTTATATATCTTAAAAATATTTGACTACTCACTGGAAATGTACAACAAACAAAGAGTGTCTTACTCAACACAAATGTTCTTTTATATAAATATTGTCTCTTGTGCAAGACCACTTTCAGTAGTTTAGTATTACATATATCCACTAAGAGTGTACACTTAAGGGAAGCATAACAGATGAATGTTGCCATTAGTGATCCGATTTCACGTACAACTGCAAAGTATCATAATAAAACTCCTAAGTGACTGAGTGTGTTAACTTCGTATCTTATAAATTTATACAAAAAAAAAACAAACAAAAGCTTTTAAAGAACGTTATTAATCTATGTTGACCAAAAGATCTGAGGATAGTGGAAGAACAATGCAGCTCGCTGCATGAACCGGCCGGTTTGGCTATAATATACCGCACGTTCTCAGAAAATCGACGTATAGTGGCTCGTGCCACGTTTCTTTCAGCGAGAGAGGTATCCGAAGGCCCAACTCCTTCTTTTCCCCACTGCCTTCACTATACCATCTAAAGTATGGTAACGCCACTCTAACCCTATTGGTATTGCAGATGTCTTATTTCTCCATAAAATAATAATATCTTTGTCAGTAAGTAAATTGGTGTTATACGGGAATGAATATTATTATGTGTCAAAGATTCAATCTGCACTACAGCTGGAGTACCTTATTATGAAAGCACTTTCGTAGTAATTTCCTACTTTATCAAGCCGCTGGTATTAGTTTTACTAAGTCTTTAAAAGCTATTGCATGTAGTTGTTTGAGTAGAACCTTCAGTTGCGGCTCGCTCATATACAATATAGAAAGTCTGGTGGGAGTAACGTTCAGCTGAAACTAATATAATGGTAACATTACTTTTAACGGTGTCGATAGCTCAGACTTCTGTTTTGGGAAATGTCGAATGCGAATCTGGCCAATAAAATTGAAGAATTCTCTTCTCTCCCTTTCTTTCTTTGAAATTTGTGTCAAATGGCAGTAACGGGTTCACCATCTCTTTTATTGGATTAGATATAAGAAATAAGCGATTAGGAAACCGAAAAAGAAAGACGTATACAGGTTTACTAGTGCCAAAGATTCTGGACTTTACTGGACATATCAAAGGACTAGCAGACCGCGCGAACTTCGTACCGCCATATTTTATACATTTTCCACCAAAAACATTATTGTCCCACTCATATGAATACCCCAAAGCTTTTCTCATAAATGGACTAACTAACACTAATATTTTTTTCAATTCAAGTTCCTGATACATACATACAAAACTTCACGCTAGATCCCTTGCGGGGTAGGTAGAGAGAACAAAGCGCCATAAAGCACGATTATTACACACCTCACTTGCTTAGTTGTTGATATTAGCAACTAAAAACCTAGATATGATGAAAATAATAGCAGTTAAAATAATAAGCAGTTCGCTAATGAATGGGCCGGCTCAACCGGTGAAATACTACGACCTCTCAGAAAATCGACGTAAAGTGGCTCATGCCGCGTTTCGTTTGGTGTGAGAGGTACCCGGAGGCCTACCCCCCTTCCCCATCCTTCTCCCATAAAGGTCGGCAACACAACGGTAACACTATAACTATGTCGCCGTTGTCCATGGATGGCACAGGTTGCTTACCATCAGGTGACACGCTTGCTTCTTTGCCCTCTTATCCTATAAAAAATATTATCAACTTCAATCAACGCTTTTTAAGTAATAGTAATAGCAATACCAGGGACTTTGTCCAAAATTTTTTGTCAATCTTTAGTTTTTTTAATACTACTTAAACCTTTTTTTAATTGGTCATTGTTCAATTTAAAAAAAAACCTGGTCACCACATGTTCTTACCAGTATGGCTAATTCAGAGTGAGAGTTTTTTTTATAATTTCAATTAAGTCGATTTAGCACCTTGGTATTACTCTTATCAAAATAAAATCACTACATTTTAAAAGAGATCACGATATTAAAAATACAAATATAGATGAGCAACTCTATGTGGTACGCAGTCGTGTAGCAAAAGACGCCAAGATCGAGGGTGCGTAGGCATATCTTGTCCTTCGTCCATTTATAGGAAGTTGCAATATTGTAAAAAAATAAAGATAATATTATAATATCTGCGTGAAGAACAAAAAGATGATATCGTTATGATGATCGTTCAAAAGCTATTTTCATTGATACAGAGAGCACCCACTTTTTTGAAATAAAAATCAACAAGTTTATGTTAAAAATATGATTTTTACTGTCATTAAAACATTTTTCAGGATTATATCGCGTTTATTTATTACTAATTTTATTTATTTCCCGACGTTTCGAACTCTTTACAGAGATCATTTTCACGAGTAATGTCATGAACGTGATTCGCGAAAGTCTTAGAGATAAATATGATTTTTACCCACATTAGACCATGAAACATAAAATTAAATATTTATTTATTAGTTATATTTACTAAAGAAAAATTTTTGTTTGTAAAGTTCCTTGTTGTATGATTTAATATGTAACAGTTGTTATTTTTAATTATTGGATAATTATCTTATTTTCCTAAGTTAGTTTAAATCAGAGTATAACTATTATTAAATGTTAATTGATTTAAACTTTAAATTTAAAGATAAGTATTTGTTATAAAATCTACCACTGGGTCAAAAACGCGGCCAGTCCTGAGAAAGACCCAGCAAGGAAACTCAGCGGCTGTTCTTCAAAACTGATTATTATTTCATTTTGGACGGGCTCTTGATAGTACTATTATTTGTAATACTTTGAGAAAAGAAATCTGGTTTCCAGGTTATTAAAATTATTTTGATTGTATACTGCACTATTCAAAATTCTACATTATTTTGGTTTCTGATGTGGCTCTGACCTGCAGACTATATTAATAGTATCTCACTGTCTTGAGCTGTTTGATTGTGGGCTAGGTTTGATGAGACTTATGACTGGGTTCCAGCTAGGCGATAGTTTCCAGCCATCTTCTCTATTGAAATTTTTTGGATGTTTTTTGATTTCAATAGCCTCGCGTATCATCCTGGAACGATAATGTTGTTCTTTGGCGAGGATTTGTGGTTTGTCAAACGTGATGTAGTGTTTTGAGACCTCCCTACAGTGTTCACAAACAGCAGACTTATTATAGCGATTGTGTTTCACATCAGCTATGTGTTCTTTGATCCTGTTTTTAATGGACCTCTTTGTTTGTTCGATATAAGAGAGTCCACAATCACAGTCCAGCTTATATACTTCTGGGTCTTGCAAGGGGATATGGCACTTGACAGATGGTAGAAATTGGCTAACTCTTAAAAGCACGTTTTAAAATATAGCCAATTTTGTCAGTGATTCCCTTTATGTACGGCAAGATGGCAGCTTGGCGCTCAACTGTGGCTCGCTTCACTCGGTTTTTGTGATGATTTCTGGGAACTTTAAGCTGATTGGCATGTAAGACTTTTTTCACATGCTGAATCTCCTCTGCTATGTGATCCTGGTCACAAATGCCTCGTGCTCTCTGCAAGAAAGATTTTGACACGGCAGCTGACTGTGAAGGATGGTGGTGAGATTCACCATTCAAGTATCTATCTGTATGGGTTTTCTTTCGATACACAGTGTGACTCAAGGTATTATTAGAGTTACGAATCCTAAAAAGTTGTTTTAATGTTATGAATTTAATTCGCGAAAATCTGAGAAATAAACTGTAAATAACTCTAGCTTTGACCCATGACTTTACTTAAGATTGATAATATTTTAATATTCGCATTGCATATTACATAAATATAATGAACGGAAAATAATGCGAAACATTTAGGTAAACAAATTATCTGTCTGTAAGTAAGTATTTGTTTACCTAAACGTGTCGCGTTATTTCCCGTTTATTATACTCTTAAATAGATCAAATTCTAATCTATGTGCCTAAATAGACACGGGGTCACAGATGTTACTTGTTCGCACATTAACTATTACAAAATAAATATATACCCCAAAAGACGATTAAATACTACAAACTCATTAGGACAAAAAGAAACAAAAAAAGATGTCTAAGAAGAATACAAAAAAATTTACCTGCCAGCTATGAGCAGTGCTCGTGACCGAGTAAGGCTGGACTCCGGATCATATATAATATATGTGCGAGGAATATTTGCCTAAGAAACGAATACTTACATTTTATATATCGCGATATCTTTTGAATTAAATGTCCAGCTTGAATTATTTAAAAAGTTCTAGAAAGGTAATGAATTTATCTTTTTAGTGAAGTAATTTATTTTGAGTAGAGTTAATACCAAGGTACAAAATAAAGCATTTTTAGAACGTCATCAATTTAATTATTTTAAAAAATTCAAAAAACTTTTAATGTGAGATAACTACAATAGTTAGATATATAGTGTCGCGACCTTTTCTGTATAAAATTACATGTTCTGTAAAAGTGTAGTACATTGTTTTGTTCTATATTTAATAGTTTTCGCAGCGGATGCGATGTAAGCATTTTTTCGGGTAATTTTCTTACACCTTGGTTTACATTATTGGACTTATAGTAAGGATCCCTAATTTATTTGAAAATATAATATAGCCTAAAGCCTTCCTCGATAAATGGACTATACACCGGTGGTTTCTGAGATTAGCGCGTTCAAACAATCAAACTCTTCCGCTTTATAATATAAGTATAGAAGTATAGATGATATCGTAAAACGATGCCTGTGTTTTCAATGATTGTTATAGATTAAAGGCGTAGTAGTTTAGAACTGATGCAAGTACAGACAGATGAAAATCCTTTAAAATTTTATTCCTCGGCTCCGTCTAAGAATCTCAACATTATATTCTTACCTTCGATTTCTCCTTAGATTATATATCTTTGGAACTACGCAACGTGGTGTATTTCACAAAATGTGTATTTTTAAAAGCTTTTATTTAAATTGCACTGTAAGTATATATATTTGGTTGGAATGTTTGAACTAAATTTTCAAGATATCTTCAAACGATGGAGCTGATGGCGGACCAAGATGGCGGATTAGATATATTAATGCATATCTACCTCATGGGTCTCAAAAGTGGACTGTTCTAAATTAAGCTCCCTTGGGCCTTGTACCAATGATGCGTTGAATCTGATGAATATACGTAAATAACCTAGCAATCAATAACTGATAAATTAATCAAAAGCAAAACATATTTTTTAAAGTTTTTATTTCAGCACTTTAAAAAGAAGAAAATATTTTTTCTTGCCCTAAAAAATTTCAACTATCCGCTTATAGCCTCATTATTATTATGTACAGTTTATATAACAGCAAAAGCTTGTCGCGAGGTTAATAAACTAATTTAATTAAATTATAATTGAAATCATAATAAACTTAGCAAATGAATTTACATATTAAGATTGATACTAGTTTATCTACGGCAAGCTTTTACATTAGTTGTCAGAATAGCCGTGGATGCTGGATGTAATATCATACTTACAAATAGTTGATATACAATAATAAGTAGAAATAAATTTATTACATTATTTACAATATATACATTTAAAAAACTAGCTGAAATCAAATTTCTCCGCATTTCGGTCTACTGGCAGCGTGCCCAGAAGACTGACTTACAAATTAACACACGTGTTACTAGTCAAAATGGCCGTGTCGGAACGTGAACACTATACCATCTTCAAAGTATTTGCGAAATACGTTAGATTTCTTAATTTGGGCACGACAAATAGTGTATTTTTAGCGATAAACTCACAAACCTGAGTCTTCTTAGGATTGAATTGGACTAAGTTTAGGTAATCAGTTCTACTACAGTCCAAAACTAGACTAAACAGAGTTTGTAGGATCAACAAATATATAGAATTTTTGATGAGCCAGAAGTAAAATGTTAAAATAAAATTGAACAGTATGTGATACAAGTATAGTTATAAATATATATACACGTTCAAGATAGAAAGCAGCATAAATGCAATGTGCTGAGCCGGGGCTTAAAAGATTTCATGCTATTCAAATCCAACGATATATCTGTGAAGAGATATTAGTAGTGAACATGAGTGGTAATACCACCCACAACTCTTTGATTTGATTCCCTCTATATGTCTTATATTCTTCAGAATTATTTTTATTTCTACAAGACCTCTTTATAACTACTCTCGAGAGCAATGAATCCGGGTCACTTAAAGAATGTTAAAAATCTCGGAAACTAAAAATGATAGGTTAATGCAATAAATTGTATTTAATAGACAATGTAATACTCCTTAAATGAAAGTAAAAAAAATATGAGTCACCATACATTTTATTAACACAAAATTACATAAAGAAAAAATCTGCTGATCTCTCCTTAAAACAAAAATAGGAAACATGAAATTTTTGAACTTTATTACGATTTTCTTGAATTTTAATACTTCGTATTGCCTCCTCGTGCTTCCATTACTGCGTTTACGCGGTTTGGCATGCTGTACACCAAGTTCCTTATACGATTTTGGGGAATATTCTCCCATTCCTCTGTGAGAGCAATTTTGAGCTCACGAAGCGTGATTGGGGGAGGGTTTCGTTGTTTTACGCATCTGCCTAGCTCGTCCCAAGCATGCTCGATCGGGTTGATATCCGGGCTGCGCGCTGGCCACTCCATACGAGTAATGTTCATCTCTTGAAGGTAGTCATTCACAATCCTACCTGTATGAGGTCGGGCATTGTCATGCATAAATATAGCATCCTCACCTAAATTGACCATAAATGGACCAACGTGATCATTGAGGATTTCTTCCACATATCTTACGCTAGTTAAAGAGCCGTTTTCTATGATCACCAGCTCTGTGCGTCTTTCAGAAGAAATTCCGGCCCACACAAGTACAGACCCACCACCGTAGGCTACTTTTTCCTCGATGCATGCTTGCTTGAATCTTTCCCCTGGTCTTCGATACACTCTGTGTCTTCCATCGTGCTTGTAGAGCATAAATTTTGATTCGTCGGAGAACATAACTTTTGACCAATCTTCAATACTCCAATTTACGTGGCTCTGGGCATATCTTAGTCTTGAAATACGATGCCCACGCTCCAGTTTAGGGCCGTTTGCAGGTCTAAGGGGTTTTAAGTTAGATTCAGCAAGCCGACGTCTTACTGTCCATGCACTTGGGTTACTTCCTCCGAGGCGTCGAAACTGATTGGTGAGTTCAGTTCCTGTGAGAAAGCGATTTCGAAGCATGGTGTTCACCAAGTATCGGTCTTCTCGTGCTGTGGTATACCTGGTTCTGCCCGTTCCTGGTCTGCGTAGGTTAGAACCAGTTTCTTCGTAACGTCGGAGAACTCTTTGTACTGTTGACAGCGACACACCAACAGTCCTGGCTGTATCGCGCTGACTCCGGCCGGTTTCCAGCATTGTAAGTATTCTGGTGCATTCTTCAGGCGTAAGCGACATAATTTCAGCTTGAATAATGAATATAGAGCACTATCAACATGGTTTATGTACCCACATAAATGACAGATTACAAACAAAAGCAAAACCAAATGCTGTAATTTCGTAGTTCCATCTTCGAAAGTGGCCCTTTTTCAAATTTGATTTTTTTATGATATAACTTTACAATACTAAGAAGTTTTAATACCTTCATTTAAGGAGTATTACATTGTCTACTAAATACAATTTATTGCATTAACCTAGCATTTTTAGTTTCCGAGATTTTTAGGATTCTTTAAGTGACCCGGATTCATTGCTCTCGAGTGTATTAATAGAGTTATGCAGTAGAAAATTTGGCGATTCATTTTTTATGACGAGCTCAAAATTTCATAAGACTTGGTCAAGTATTTTGAGTGACAGTTCATTAATATGGAACTATAGAGTTGATCTGAATATAGACGTACATAAATGGTAACTTTAGAAAAACTTATTTATGAAAGACACATAGTATTTTTACTTATTGGTGCAATCGTATACCTTGGCTGAGTTTGAAAATAGATGAATTGAAATGGTGCAATGGAATAATAATATTTCGAAATTAATAATAATATAGGATTAATCTATGTTCTTTGGATGATGTTAATGACTCGTTTAACCTATTTCTGGAAAGAGTTCTTAAATTCGTATTTTGATTTACAATAATTTATCAAAATGTTATTAGATTACTTATTATTTTTTTTTGATGTTTTCAATAATATAAACTTCTTAAATAAACCCTCAAAAATACCAACGGCTGTATAAGTACCTTAAAAAGTCTTTATCTATTTTCATGCTTTAAATTAGGTAGATTAAGTTTAATTTAGATCTTATAATTTTAGGAAACTTTAAATTTTTTCAGCCCTCTACTATTTTGATTAGGTCACTAATTAAAGAAGTTTTTATTTTTTTGGGATTTGGGAAAAAACCACTATCGAAAACATTTCTAAGGAGACAGACAAGCGGCCGGTCACAAAATCACATCAATTCTTTTGGTAGGCAATATGGACAGTTTAAAAGAATGACATGTTGTGCCGACCCCACTTAGAGTGGGATAGTGGCAGGTAAATACTGATCTCATGTCTGCATGCAGATATATAAGTATATATACATAGTTTGATTAACACAACAACAAAGTTACTAGAATATTAAAAATTTGACACTTCCAAAAGAGTACCACAGTTTTCAACTTGACGGGCGCAAGTGGGTAGTACTAGTCGATATTAGAGCCCCACTTTTGTTTTTATTAACCCGTTGAAACCGGCTACGAGTCATGTTTGTTCAGTCGAATATCAAAGGCATAGGCAATTTGTATCGTATATTTATGTTTCAAATGTCTACGTCACGTTTTATTAGATATCGTTTATAGATGAAAACAACTTTCAGGATTATATCGCGTTTATTTATTAATTATTTTTATTTATTTCCCGATGTTTCAAACTCTTTATAATTAGAGCTTAGAATATAAGATAATTAACTAATAATTAAAAAAAATAAAAAATAACAACTGTTACCTATTAAATCAAACAACAAAGGATCTTTACAATCAATTATTTTTTTCTTTTTTCTTTAGTGAATATATCTTATAAATAAATATTTAATTTTTTATATTTATTTCTAAGATTTTATTATTTAATTTTTTGTTTCATGGTCTGATGTGGGTTACCAATAGTAAAAATCACATTTTTACTATCAACTTTTTGAGTTTTATTTCCAAAAAGTGGATGCTCTCTGTATCAATGAAAATAGCTTTTGAACGACTACCATCTTTTTGTACATCACTCGTGAAAATGATCTCTGTAAAGAGTTCGAAACGTCGGGAAATAAATAAAAATAAGTAATAACGCCGAACTTTGTTCCGCATCAAAAGTAATGAGTAAATTTTGGATATCATGAGGTTCAATTTGTGTTAATAATCGGCTTTAACTGTTGTCCCGCTATGTTAATACTGCAATCTCTTCGTAAATAATTGTTTAACTTGCATGATGTAAAGGGCCAGGATCATCTATATTACATGCACAATCTATTTAAGACACTCAATTCGATGAAAATTAATGCTGTAATGTTTAAAATCGCTTCTTCTGAAGGTGTTTAATAATGTAGAACATTATTTTGATCTATCACTTAGGGTTCAGCCAGCGTTTGCAATTAAAATGCTAAATCTCGAAAATCATCATTTTTCTTTACAATATCATATATGAATTATAGATCAGAACCACCCCGTTAACACCCTCCATCTATTAAAAAAACTGCATCCAAATCCGTTACGTAGTTTTAAAGATATAAGCATGTAAGGGGACAGACAGCGGAAAGTGACTTTGTTTTATACTATGTAATGATACTTCCTTTTCCAAAAGTCTTTTCTTGTTTTCAATTTCTCTATTTGTTTTGTTTAGTATAACAATATACGTGTAATGTTAAATCAATACAATATTTTCAGTTATTATAGTTTGTTAGAACAAGTAAAGTGAAATTAAAGTAAAATATAACAAACGGGAGAGCAAAGCAAGCGGAGTGAATCAATCCTATCAATTACAATAGAAACGCTTGTATTTGTTCTGTCCACCCACCGTGAAAAGTGACAAGATTTGTAAACAAATATAATAATACTTGAACGCACAGTTTGCTTGTTTCTAAAGTTAAAGGAAAGGCTAGACCATTCCCAAGGGAAACCCGACTCGCCATATTGTCTCATATTTTATGGTGATAGCACTTTTTGCTCTAATATTACCTAGATTTTACTTTTGTGATAATGTTTTGACTTTGGCCTCGATGGTCCAGTGGCCGAGCACCCGCTTCTGAATCCAGTGGTCGCGGGTTCGTATCCTCACATTGGCTCACACTAATGACTTTACGAAATTAATTTCGTTAGTTATGTATAATAAACATCGATGACTAAAAATTTTGTGCCCGGAATGACAATAGGTTCGCCACCTATTCCATTTGGGGCGTAAACATAACGACGAGACGAGGCTTAACAGCCGCTGCCTACATCTTCGGCTAGAAAAAGGCGTGAAGTTATGTTATGCATGTTATGTTTTGACTTTGACAATATAACAAGAACAAATATAACAAAGAACACAAGAATTCGATAATTCTGGTTGTATTTGCAAAATAAACATTTGAGAAATAATAATGCAGAATATGTTTTTTATATTTCCGGAAATGATTTTTTTTGCGTCATTTATAGCCGGAAATTAAGGCAGTCGCAACTATGCTTCAACTTGCAGAATTTTTTTTTGTTATGGTCACATACAATAGTTGGTGGGGCGAATCGTCTTATACTGGACATATTTTATTTTTTATTGCAGTCTTTGATCTTTATCACATTAAATTTTCCGAAAAGATCTATATAATACTAGCTGACCCGGCGAATTTTGTTAGCGTCTAAAGTATTTTTACAGAGTTAACAATTAAAGTGCTAAATCTTGGAAATTATCACTTTATCTACACTTTACTACATTATGTATGAATTATACATACAAACCACCCCGATGACACACCTCTATCTATTAAAAAAACCGCATCAAAATCTGTTGCATAGTTTCAAAGATCTAAGCAAATAAGGGACAGACAGCGCAAAGTGACTTTATTTTAAACTATGTAATGATATAAAGATTATTTATATCAGAAATCTATTATAACAACAATTTCTGTTATATAAGTTCTGACAAAAATCTCTAACATTTTACGAAATTCTGTTATGAGTAAGATATTATTTTTCCGAGTCAGCGTATTTCTTGATAGACAATATATATCTCCCTCTCGCATTGCTACTAACGATGTGGCGTCGAAACAATCATTCACCGCTTTTATCTATAATCCTTTTATAAACCTCCAATCAAGGCCCTGTAATCACACCAAACATTTTTCCCAAGTTCACATTCTAACTAACATTATAAGGAATCTTTTTTTTGCCTTTGGGATTTAAAATCGTGTTCTTTTAGACACAGTTTATTCAAAGACTCATTTAAAATTGCGGGTCGAAGATAAAAAGAGGGGACTACGTCCTGGTTTCTTACTACAAAGTGTCATCGAGGTTATTATCCACCGTGCAAGAAGAAGATGTCGCTCTACAGATGCTATGAGATCGTCTTTTTCTTACAACCGGTACAGTGATAGCTCTAACACTTCATAGTAGGACCCTTGATCAAAACACGTCTGAGACTAATGACGACGGCGCGAATTTTTATGGCAGTTTCCGTTCTTCAGGGACTACTATTTGTTCACCGAAATACCGTTGAATTTTCACTCCGAACAAAAAAAAGGAGACCGCTATAAAAAGTTTGTACATCCGAATTGCTCGGCTACTGAAGCGATTTAATCTATTTAGCTTCAATATTGCTTAGTGTTATTAAAATAAAATTTAAAAAAAAATGTTGCAACATTTGAACGCTATCGCGAACAATATTATCATAACTTTTGTTTCACAAGATACTCTTTGGCTTTACAAGATGTTTCTTGCTATTGTTTGTTACGTAATTATTATTAAAATTTTATTATTCTAAGTTTGTTTTGAGCTGTTTTTTATTTATTATCATTATCATTTTTATATCAGTGTGTAAGAATCGTGCCTTATGGCGCTCCGTTCTCTCTGCTTACCCCGCAAGGGATTTAGCGTTAACTTATGTATGTATGTATATTATTGTTGCGTGTGGCGGCGCTGTGAAAATTTTTACTTCATGTATTCCCGCGAGTACGTTGCGGTTGACTATGAATTTTAATAGATGCGAACTATCTCTCGTATCCTATGTCTCAATGGCCTAACTTTTCACTACGTCGACTTCTTGTTCAGTGGTGCATAGTTTGAATCCTTATATCAATTGGTTTACCATTTCTAAATATCAACTAATTTGGATTCACATGGGTATTTGTTTTAGGTTTGATTAGATATAGTATTTTTTTAGGATATCACTAAATATTAATACAAAATATGTATTGATATCGTAATGACATATAATTTAATATAAATACTAGTATGATTATATTTTATTTAACTTCAAACCTTTTAAGTATAGACTGGCGAAATGTGCAGAAAAAGTCATTGCAATTAATAATAATCCCATACTAAAACTATAAGTTTGTTTAATAAAAATACTTTCGGAAACATAGTGACAAGAAAATAAAAATTCACAACAGCAGATCCATATTTCGCGGGTTCTGACGTTTTCCTCCACAAGATGGTTATATCCTGCAAGTTTATTAACGCTGTAAACAGGCTATCTAGAGTTATATCATATTTATGTATATACAAATTCAACGTCTGTTCATCTGTTTACGTATTTTTGCTATAAAATAGAGTTTCGTAGTTTATGTTCATTAGTACATATACGCCAAATCCCTTGCGGTGTAGGCAGAGAGAACGGAGCGCCACTATTATATTAATCTATACTACATGTTACATTAATTTGGGTTAGAAGAATATAGTCTTTGGACTGTTGATCAAAAATCGATGTACGTTTTCATTTTTGTTGCTTCTTATTTTTTTAATTGCAAATGCCTACTCATTATGGTCTACATCTGCACATACATTTTATCTTAGAGTATTATCGTTAAATAGTATAAAACAAAGTCGCTTTCCGCTATCTGCTTAGATCGTTGAAACTACCGAACGGATTTATATGCAGTTTTTTTTAAGCATTTTCTTATTTTTCATGCATAATGTTGTCAATAAAAGGGGTAATTTTCGAGATTTAAGACTTTAATTGTAAACGCTGTAAAAATACTTTTGGTGCGGAACATTCACACAACACAACATATTATAGACAAAAAATTCACATAATTATGTGTGATACATAAAATTAAGATAGAATATCGAAGTGACCTAAATATGTAATATATTGTCCAAATTTCTTAAATAAAAATGCTCGATAAAAAGGCCCTTAAAACAGAACACATATTAGTGAAAAATTGGGAATATAATACTATACTTATAATAAGAATACTTGGGATATCAGTATCGGTGGCGCAGTGGGCGAGCGCACGGCCTCTGATCCAGAGGTCCGGGGTTCGATTCCAGACACTGGCTCACACCAATGACTTTTCGAAATTGTTTTCGGAAGTTATGTGTGATAAATATCGATGACTGACAAACTTTGTGCCCGGTATGGCAATAGGTTCGCCACCTATTCCATTTGGGACGTAAACATAACGGCGAGACGAGGCTTAACAGCCGCTGCCTACACCTTCAGGTAACAAAAGGCGTGAAGTTATGTTATGTTATGTTATGTTATGTTATGTTACTTGGGACATGATCTACAATCGATACAGCATGCTTACGTCCTCTATTGCATAAATATAGCCAATAGGTCGGGTCAACACATAGGCTAAATATTATCACGCTATCTATTGAAGGTGAGTAATGAACCCTTATACTGGCACAGACACAGTATTCTTACTGCTTTATGACGTCGTCCGTGGATTACTTTAATATATTTTATACATGTAAATTCTGGCACAAACATAATTAAAATATGGTCTATATACCAGACGCAAAGCAACTTTGATCGGATACAAGAGGTGTTAGAATACAATGGAAAGTAAAGGCTGGTCCTTCCTAAACGGATATAGTTGAATACGTGCAAAATGCGTCTCGTCTCGATAGTTCGAGATCGTTCAATGGGCATAGCAATCCTCTTACCGCATTTTATTATATTATATATAAGAATCGTTACATAGGCGAGTTTAGGACATTTTCTTCTAATAAAATCGTGAGTGGGACGTTCTTCTTATAAAAAATCTAACCCATTTTTTTTTCTTTCAACACTATCTGGTATTCACAGACATGTTCATGGTCTATTGACCGACCTTATTGTACATGGCTAGTAAAACTGACTGCCGAGTATAAGCTGTGGTGGGTTCGATCTCCAATCGAGTACAAATATTTTTGATGTATTTTGATTTTTGTGTGAAGTCTAGCCTCTTTAATGTATCATAATTATTTATTAACAATAAAAGTATGTATATTTGTATTTTAAAATCCCCTGTCCAATATCTTTACCTAAACACTAGACGATATGTGTATTTTGTCTGCAACATTATTTTTATTTTTATTGTGTTCTTCAATAGTTAAGTTCTTCAATAAAACATGTCTCATCAGAGATTGTCTTCAATCAAAAGTCTGAAATTCCGGCTTATATCAATGACTTTGCCGATATTATTTATGATAAATATCAAAGACTGACATGCACAATATATTTATAACTTTGTTGAAAAATAAATCGTATTTATAAAAATTAAAATTATCCTTTAACTTTTGCTTATGTCAAATTTAATTATACTTGCCGGGTATAAATATTGGGTGACAAATCACACGTCATAGAATATTTTTTATATTAAAAAGTATGAAATGAAACAGTCTCTTAATCAAGCTGTAAAATAAGCATAATATTTTGAAATTTTAGGCAAGTGCAACGAATCTGGCAAGTTTCCAGATTCAATTTAATCTTTGTACCGGAGCGTTCCGTTGTGGTCACTTTTGGCGGAGCCCAGAGGCGGTGCACCACTTCTCTGCACCGACCTCTTCGTGGTATTAAATCCTTATCGTATTCATTTTCCTTAACATCATATACAAGATTATACAAACATATGGAATTATTTAATATTAGATGCATATTTAAATCTCATCACAATATAACAGCAGACATTTAATTTCCGTAATGTTTTTAACTTGACGAGTTCTTCTGATGAAAGTTATATATTTGATAAAGATATTAAATAGAACATATATAAATTTTTTAATAAATATTTGAGATTATTATTATTTTATTTTTTAGACATTACAATATTTAACATTGTTCTACCACTATTTAGAGTATAAGCCAATATACGAGTATAGAAATAAGTCAATTCGTTCTTTAGTAATATAATAATAATGATAATATCTTGGACACAATACACACAGCGCCCTCTAGTTCCAAGCTAAGCAACTAAATGCTTGTGTTATGGATACTAGATAACGGATATTAATACATATATACTTTTCTTTTGTAAATACATACTTATAATACATAGTAAAACACCCAGACGCCACACAAACCTTCATGTTTGTCACAAATATTTGTGCTCGGGTGGGAACCGAACCCCCGACCTCATTGCTGCAGTTTTACCAATGCGCCACGAGGCCCGTCATATAATATAATATTTAATATTTTTTAATATTCCTAAAATAGGAATATTAATATTCCTATATTTATAAAATTGGGCAGATTCGGATTTTGGTAGGCATTGGCAGGAGTTGGGTATGGCAGAGTGAGCACGAAAGTAGGATAAAGGCGGTAATTTAATACATTCAGTCACCTATTGCATTTAAAACCAAATGTAAGTCAGCGAGCACAAATCATTTTTATTACCGTTACTTACACCTTTGAATTTAAAAAGGATGTTATTAGAAAATGACATATACGAAAAACAGTTGTTGATTTTTTTAGCCTCAATCTATTAACCAACCTCTAATTGTATATGTCTATAAAGTTTAATTAAATGAGTACTTACCTAGAAGAACCTAGAAGATTTATTAATTATTTTATATTTATCAAATTCATTTAAGGCGGATATTTAATGGAGCGGGCTGTCATTTGTAAAAACTCATATGCACAAAAAGTCGCTGTGGGGTTGCTATTATTAAATAAATATGATATATTAGCTGTCCCAACTTTTTTCATCAGCTATTTTACAACAGTCTGCCTCGTTATTACACGTCATTTGATGTTTAATCAAATTCTACCAGTGACTTTGAAAGCCACGTGGTTGTTTTTTAAAAGCTTTTATTTAACTTGCACTGTATGTATGTATATATGTAAGTATGTATGTTCGGTGGAATCTTGCAACTCAATTTTGAAGTAGATATCTTCAACCGATTGAGCTGAAATTTTGTATACACGTTTACTTTGGATGACAATGCATGATATGATGTGTGTGACATTATTCTATATCTAATATGGCGGACCCCCCAAGATAGAGGAATGGATATTTTGAATGCATTTCTGCAATATGGGTATCAAATGCAAGGGCTTCATCATCGTCGTTCTAAATATAATACGGTGGACCATCCAAGATGACGGCATACATATATTTGATGCATTTCTACAATATGGCTATGAATTAAAAATCATCATTGCGATTAAATGGAAAAGAAAGATCCAAGCTGAAATTGAATTAGATGATCTCCTTATTGAAGAGCTGGACTGTTTGAAATTAAGCGGTAAAGTAACTTGCAATAATGATGCGTTTAATGAAATGACACTAACCTAACCAGCTATAACTAAAAATAAAAAAATAAATTAAAAGAAAAACCCTTTTTAAAGAAGCTTTTATTTAAGCGCTCTAAAAATAAGAAAATAATATTTCCTTAAAAATTTCAAGTATCAACTTAGAGCCTCAGTATTTACAATTTATATAATAATAAAAGCTTGTCGCGAGGTTTGAATCCCTATCAGTAGGTAATTAAATTGCAATAGATAATATAGTAAAGTTAGTAGATTAATTTACATGAGTGTTTTGCCCATTTCTTCTCATGACAACCTTACACTCAGCATCGTCCTTGCGTTTTTGTTCCAAGAAGGCAATTTTCTCAAGCGCTCGTGTTTTAATATGTTATGCTTTAAATATAATAATAAGTTAAATATCTGTATTTACGAACTATATTTAACTGTGTGTGAAGACCCATGAAAATAAAGCTATTTTGATTTGATTTGACATTATAAAATTAGTACAGTTTATTTACAACTCACGCGACAAGCTTTTATTATTATATAAATTGTACACACTGAGGCTCTAAGTTGATACTTGAAATTTTTAAGGAAATATTATTTTCTTATTTTTAGAGCGCTTAAATAAAAGCTTCTTTAAAAAGGGTTTTTCTTTTAATTTATTTGATAGTTTGTTCGGAGATTTTATAAATTTGTACGAAACGGTAATGTGTACCTAAATCGTCTTGGAAGTTTAATTGTTGAATACATGTCTTTAAAACTAAACTTACATAGCCTAACATAATTTCACGCCTTTGTTACCCGAAGGTGTAGGCAGCGGATCTTAAGCCTCGTCTCGCCGTTATGTTTACGACCCAAATGGAATAGGGGGCGATCCTATTGTCATACCGGGCACAAAGTTTTCAGTCATCGATATTTATCACACATAACTTCCGAAAACAATTTCGAAAAGCCATTGGTATGAGCCAGTGCCAGGATTCGAACCCGCGACTTCCGGATTTAGAAGCGGGGTGCTCGACCCAGTGGTCGAGCACCCCGCCAGGTGTGCCAGTGCACACCACGACTTTTTCAAACTGAACAACACAGCAAACAAACTTAACTTATTTACAATTTAATTACGTAGCTATAGTGACCAAAGTGGCACATCCCTTCCTATCCCCTATCCCTTAAAGGTCGGCAACGCAACAGTAACAAGGAGTTAATATAGGTTTTAATATATGTGTTGCTGGTGTCCATGGGCGGCGTTGGTTGCTTACCATCAGGTGACGCGCCTGCTCATCTGCACTCCTATCGAATAAAAAATGAACAATGTTTTGAATTATTAGTAGATCGCAAATGTCAAGATATTTTATTTTGGAACAAGACGCAATGAGCAAACGGATTACGTGATGGCAAGTGACTACTGCCGTCCATAGATATCTGCAATACAGATAGTGTTACACTTGAGTTCCCGGGCTTTAAGACTGATACAAAGGAAATCGCAAGAAGGCTGCTAAGGGGGAAGTTACTCCGGATACCTATCTCACCGAATGAAACGCGGCCTGAACCACTTTACCTATATGTTCTTAGAGGCCACTGGTGGAACCTGACCAATTATTCAACATGCGATGAACGGAAAATAATACCAACAGATTTATATTGAATATTTTGGAATATTCTTGATTGACAACTTGATAAACCCCTATGTCATATCGGCTCTTCACTCAGACTTCTGGTTGAGTCAGATTAGTTAATGTTGATGACTACCAAAACTCTATCGGATATATGGCAATAGGCTCTAGGGGTTATAATTATTAAATGAACGAATGCTACTTATGCTCTGCATTATGTGCGTAAAAGTATAAACAAAATTCATACTATATTCTACATTTTTGTGACTTTACGCCTTCTTCTACCCGCTGGTACAAGCAGCAATTTCTGAGGCTCGAGTCCTAAATGTAATAGGTGGCGTAACCTATTGCCATACCACTAGTCACAATATTGTCAGTCATCGATATTTATCACACATAACTTCCGAAAATAATTCCGAGTAGTTATTCCCGGATTCGATACCACGATTTTTTGTTTCACAAGCAGGATGTTTGACCCCTTAACACCATCCAGACCTCTATATTCTACTCATAGCCAGTTATTCCCAAACTTACGAATATATTCTGAAGCGTTGGTCAGGATCAAAGAGCATAGTGTAATTTGCGGTTGAAACATTTCCAACACAATCGCTATCCAAGGAAGTTCTTGATAATTTGACAACTTCAAAGTATCATTTACACACTTGTGTTGAGTAACAGATGGCGTTAGCGGTAAATAAATCAGGACCCGCCTAAAGTCTTGAGTGACTCGCTCGTTAAGACTGCTTCCTCAGTACCCAAATGAAACTTAGCTTTGTTCAACTTTTGCTATTAGTTTTCTTTACCGCACAAAAAGTACGTAAACACTTATAAAATAAATATTATTATAATAATATACTTTGTTAATTAGGAACATTAAAAAATAAACTATTTGAATTTTGATAATTATCAGATAACAATTTAATTGATGTATACTGTATTTCGTATTTCCGGACCGCTACGACCTGGGAATCTTCAAGAAACGAGCCTATTCCCATCTAAAGGCTTGGAACGCAGATGTGATGCCTCTGGTATTGGAGACGCCATGGTCGGCGGTAATCGCTTTCCATCAGGTGACCCGCAAGCCCTCACATTTTGTATCTCCTCCAAAAATAAACAACGTATGAATGAGTTATAAGAGGTAGTGTAAAGGCACACGCGGAAATAATGGATTCTGACTTGCCTTAACATTTCAGCGAAATATATAACTATGGCTAGCTTTAGGTATAGCTTTTAAACAAACTGATTAAGTAATATGAAACTATTAGCATAACTATAATTGTAAAGTTAAGAACTTTTAACTGTAGGGGAATCGAAGGACGTTTTTGTTTTCAATTTTTATTTTCAGAAATGATATTTTTCATAGTGAAATCTGGCTTTTCTAACCCTGGTAATGCCGCCGAACAAGTACTCACATCTATTTCAGCTGATGCTGAGTTTAAAGAAGGTACCTTTAAACTCAGGTACGTTTACTTCAGGTACTTAGGTACCTTTTTATCCATTGGACAGATACACTAAGCATACATATTTACCTTTTGTCACTGTAACGGCTATCTCCGCAAAAAATGATTCTTTTGAAGATTCTGATATCTTAGTATAGCGTTTATATCATAATTTTCCTGCCCTCATCCCACTTCAAGCAGGGTCGGCAGTGGATGTCCATGACCCACTTGCTCGTTTACCTTCGTATCCCATAAAAAAAAAAAATATTGTCCTAATAATTGCTATGGTTGACGGGTTGCTTCGTTCAACAACATCTCATACCACTGTCAATTAAGCAATTACTTAATACCAAATTAAATAATGTTAATCGTGACCTATTTTAAATCTAAAAGGCACCTAATTTGGACTATTACATTACTGCTAAATTAAAATAATTTTTCACTAAACCCAAGTCTCCATACAACTGTGAATCCTTCTCGTATAATATAATCGTTAGCTAACTAAGTAATTCTAGTCGGAAAACGTTCGGCTCGCGTGATCAGCACGCTTGCATATTAAATACATCTTAGGATTGCATTATAATGAGTAAGGATCTCAAAAGTAGTTCGCGAATACTTCAAATGGCGCCACTGTGTTTACGCATTCGCACATCGAGGCTCCTGCCCTTTCCCACACCCTCAAAGAGAGGTTGCAGCTGTACTACTATATGAGCAACAGGTGCCACACAGCAGATATTTAAAAAATGTTTTAATATTCAAGTCGATATGAGTCTACGTCAGTTATTTTATAACAATTTTTAAACAAATTTCAATTACACAATTATATTAGTTTTCTCTTATAAATATAGTGTCAGTTATTTTTGATAGACGGTGCGTAATTAAAATTAATTATTGAAACCAAAAAAAATAATATAAATAGCCCAGCAGCCCACAATACCGCAGCAGCTCAATTGGTGAAGCGAAAACCGCATTTTGGTATACGGCTGTGAGTTCGAGTTCAACCTGTGGGCGACGATATTCTCTGTGTTTTTTTTAAATATAAGCCAAAATAGTCTCGGTGGTCCAGTTGTCGAGCACACGGTTCCGTATTCCAGAGGTCGCGGGTTCGAATCCTGGCATACACCAATGAATTTCGAAGTTCTTTTACGAAGTTATGTGAGATAAATATCGATAACTGAAAACTTTGTGCCCGGTATGAGAATAGGTTCTCCAACCATTCCATTTGGGACGTAAACATAACGTTGATTCGAGGCTTAACAGCCACTGCCTACATCTTCGGGTAGAAAAAGGTGTGAAGCTATGTTATGTCTCATGAGCAAAATACAAGCCAAGAGCAAAACAATCCGAAAGTAGCGTTTCTAATTAAAGCTCGAAATTTCGAAAATATGATGATATCTCTATTATATTACGTTTGGATTATTCATACCCTGCCAAAACCTTCTATCAATTAATAACAAAATCACACCGTCATCAGTTGGGTAGTTTTAAAGATATAATCATATAAGGATACAAACAGCGGAAAACGACTTTTATACTATCTAACATGTAATGATAACATACTGTTAAAGATAAATTTACTCCTTCAATCACTTAACAATTGCAGGTTTATAGAGAATTGTGTATTGTATACGTTCGTAAAAATGCATTGATAGCAAAAATATGAAAGGATTTAACAAGTTCTGTTTCAAATATAAATGTATTAAAATATTGCTTTTCAATCATATCTCTCGAAATTAAAACTGGTAACGTGCAATATACAGTTGAAAAATCAATCTATTGATGTATTCATATGGTTCGAACATGTAAAAAGAATGGATGAGGAGATTTACTAAGCAGATACACAAAGCAAAAGCAAAAGGATGTGGGAGTTGAGGACAGCTACGACATACCGAAAAGAACGAGTTCTGATGTAACGTGATATCAGAACCCTTAAAAATTATGATGAGAGTGCGAGAGTTATGTACCTTCTATGTACTAAGTATCGGGAATTTGTCAATAAAACAAAAAATACAAATTATTCATCTAAATTTATTTTATCGCCTTCAAAGTAGGCCCCATCGCTTGCAATACAACATCTCCACCGCTTCACCCAGTCTTCCATAAATTTTTCATAGGGTATTTGCAGTATGGCCTTTAGCTCATTCAGCGAATTTTCTTTTATGGCTTCTATTGACTCAAAACGTTTTCCTCGAAGTGGTAATTTTAACTTGGGAAATAAAAAAAAGTCAGACGGAGCCATATCAGGTGAATAGGGTGCTTGGTCGAGAACGTTTGTTGAATTTTTCGCTAAAAACTCTTTCACTATAATGGCTGTGTGTGATGGTGCATTATCATGGTGCAGCATCCATGAGTTGTGTCGCCACAAATCTGGGCGTTTTCGGCGGATACTCTCACGCAAACGCTTCATGACGCCTTTATATTCTTAATAATATTCTTTATTCACTGTTTCTCCTTCTGGAAGGAATTCGGAGTGAACCACACCACGGTAGTCAAAAAAAACTGTCAGCATCACCTTGATTTTGGTGCAACTTTGCCGCGGTTTTTTGGGTTTCGGCTCGTTTTCGAGACGCCATTCTGAAGACTGTTGGCTTGTTTGCATGTCATACTCATAAACCCATGTCTCGTCGCCAGTTATTATACGTTTCATAAAGGTCGGATCCGTAGAAGCTCGGGAAACCATGTCTTCAGCGACATGCTTTCGCTGCCCTTTTTGAACAAAATTGAGCTCTTTTGGAACTAGTCGAGCGGCGACGCGTTTCATGCCTAAAATGTCAATGAGAATATTGTGGACGGACTTAAAAGATATGTTCACCTCACTAGCCAACTCTCTCAGACTCATACGTCGATTTTCGAGCACTAGCTTCTTGATTTTGTCGATGTTTTCTTTGGTCGTAGCGGTTGAAGGTCTACCAGAACGAGGCAAGTCTACTACTACTTCTCGGCCTTCTTTAAAAGCCTTATACCATTCATAAGCCCTTGTTTTCGATATACATGATTCGCCGTAGGTATTTCGCAACATTTTTAGTGATTCACCACATGAAATATCATTCGAAACACAAAATTTAAGGCACACTCTTTGTTCAACAATATTTTCCATTGTAAAAATCGCCGAGGACTCAAAACTATGACCAACAAAAAGTTTAGTTTAAAACAAATTAAATGACAGATCCCGTTCAAATTTTGCGCGCTAGATCAGTACAGTGCTACCAACATGCAGTAAAAAAATTAGAACGACCTCTTTTACGCGGGTCTCTTTATTGACATACGCCCGATACTTTTTACACAGAGTAGTAAGTCAAAGAAGCGAGTGAGGCGTGTAATAATCGTGCCATATGGCTCTTTGGTCACTCTGCCTACCCCGCAAGGGACTTGGCAATACATATGTATGTAATTTTTTGGCACAGTAAAGAAAACATTAAATCTATCACTATCCCAATAAACGTGTCATACAGTTACTGAAATCTTATATATGATTTTTTTATAACTTCGCGGCTTGTAAACATCGACTCATCAATTTTTTACGTCCCATATGTTCACAGAACCTATTGCAATGCACCGGACACAACGTTGTCGATATATCATACACACATATACATAATACTCAAAACATAAGAGCCAAAAAGAAATCCAATAAGTCATTGATTTAACCCCAGATTCGAACATACGATTCCTTGATTCTGAAGCGGGATATTCGATCTCCAGTCCAATGAAACCTAGAAAAACAGTTGTATACCTATTCAATATTTACACCATATATCAAAACGAAAATTATTTATCAAATAATAGGCTGCAGAAAATATTTATCTCATTACAAAATTCAAGTAATTTGACTGAACTGGAATTTCATTTGATATATACAGCTATATTAGGGTTCAGTATAGATATTCGGGTCAACAAGAATGTCGAGAGCGTGCGTAACGGTACGATATGAAAGCCAAGTAGAGGAATGGTCTGTCATGTCACAATGCTGGCACCTTCGCACAATACAACCAAGGTCTCAGCGAGACTGACCTATTGTTGAATGTACGCCAAATTAATTTTGGGAACGTTTTGAATAAAACTCTGGCGAGCCAACATTTGTTTGTGGGCCATCTCTCTCTCTCTCTCTCTCTCACTCTCTTTCTCTGTTTAAATAAACAGACGTGTTTTTGCATGTCATTTGAGATTTATTATTTTTTTATATTTGTCTGCGCTTTATTTTGTCGTTAGGTAAATGCAGTACGGCTTAATATATCTTTGTATATTTTTTTTTCGAATCTGTGCTCGTTTCGAGGCTTTAATCTTAATAAGTACTACGAGGGCTTGTTTTATTTTTAATAATAATAATCTTTATTTGCCTTCAAGAACCAAGTTAGGTGCAGGTGCATAGTAACACAAATAATTATTGTCTAAGATTACTTTTCAAAGTATATAAACAATATGCATAAATAAACAATTAAATTGTTTACTTTAATCACCAGTTAAATTTTACATTTTGGTTTTATTAGGTATAGGTAGGTTTAGCAATGGTTCCCAAACTAGGTACAGCCTGTATCTTGGTGGCCCTATAACATATTGCAAGTTGAGGTAAGTACATGCTTTTCAGAACTATACTGACGAAGTAAGGCTGTAAGGCCAAAACACATTACATACATGTGGGTACATATAAATACAATATGGGATATGAGTATTACATAAATATATCGATCTAGCAAATTAATATGCTAGAAAATAACAATTATAAATAAATTGATACAGATTAAAATTTCAAAAATTAAGTTAAAATTTTGACTAAAAATTATTTGACGAATAATGTTATCATATACAAATTCATATAATTAATGTCGTTATAGATAACTAATGTATATGACATATAGTGTCCGACCGAAGCTCCGGCTTCGGCTTCGGCCAACTTTGGCCAAAACTCCATCTTCGGCGAGAACTCCCACAGAGGTCCCACAGAAGGTCCGAAAACAGTCGGAATTAAACGAAATGTTACGAAAGAGTGAGTGACTGAGGGACCGGACTGTAGTTAGTTCAGTGCGGATACTTCTATTACCGAGAAAAAAGCGGCATGAGCCACTTTATGCCGATATTCTATCATAGCTGTGGATAATATTGAAGATTATTATTAAATTACTAATAGTTTACAACCTTCGGCTTCGCTAAAAATAAACCGTCGGTCCGACACTAATCACATGTAATATCATTATCATTACATAGTATAAAACAAAGTCACTTTCCGCTGTCTGTCCCCTTATATGCGCATATCTTTAAAACTGCGCAACGGATTTGAATGCGGGTTTATTTAATAGTTTGAGGGTGTCAACGGGCTGGTTTTGATCTATAATTCATGTATAAAAGTAAAAGAAAGTGATAATTTTCAAGATTTAGAACTTTAATCGCAAACGCTGCCTGAACCCTAAGTGATAAATCAAAACAAAGTACTACATTATTAAACACCTTAAAAAAGTCTACAAAAAAGTCCGCGCGGGCATATGTCTATCTCTTAGGGATAACCCACAGTGACCATTTTTTTTATTTTTACGAGAAATAATGGCCTATTTACGAAGCGATTTTAAACATTACAGTTTTAATTTTCATCCAATTAAGTGTCTTAAATATATTGTGCATGTAATATAGATGATCCTGGCCCTTTACAGCATGCAATTTAAACAAATATTTGCGAAGATATTGCAGTATTAACATAGCGGGACAGCAGTTATTACTTTTGTTGCGGAACAAAGTTCGCCGGGTCAGCTAGTGACATATAAAACAATTCCAAAAAGCAAAATATAGATTACTGACGCAGTTCCCGAGGCCAAGACATACTATGGAATCTGAATACCACTTACATAAATACAGCAATGCAAGAAATCAACATACGAGAAAAAAGTAATAATAATTATAAATTAAAATATCAAGCATTAGGTTGAAATCTATTAGATTATTTATTTATTAATTATCGTTAACCGTGAAAACCGTTGGCAGGTTCAATTCCCACCCGGTTATAAATATGTATGGGGTGTTGTTCAATGTATTATAAGTATGTATTTACAAAAGTATGTATCTATTAATATCCGTTATCTAGTATCTATAGCACAAGCATTTAATTACTTAGTTTAGAACTAGAGGACGCTGTGTAATTTGTATCCAAAATATTATTATTATAAAAACAGAAAAACTATTTGTCTCAAAGTGCTTTTCGCACGAACAATTTTTGTTTGAGTTCGAGTCAAACTGTCGACTGCTGATTAGTTTCCGGATCATAAGCATAAATCCAAAATACTTCACCCGAGAAGGTACAATAGACAGCTTTTGATACACCATGACCTTGCACTTTGCACCAATCCTTAAAAGCCTGTTTTCGATCTGTTGTCAGGTTGTGCGGGATCCAACAATAATTAAAAAAAGCAGCCAAATGTTCATGTAATATTTTATAAGTACTGGTCATACTTATGCCCAGAGACGTAACTATCTTTCGGTATGTAACATGTTGATCTTGCATTATTAATTCACGACCTACGTCGGTATTTTGTAGCACAACAACTGATTTAGGGCGACCATCATTAATTTCGTTCATGAGCATTTGAAGTCCACGACTAAATTTACCAAGCCAATGATACTGTACTCTTATAAAACCCCACCAGAAGACGAGAAAAAATACCAATAATAATATCATTATGTAATATGTGTGTATGCTAAAATGATTTGCCATCGTGCTTTAATCCTACGAGACTACCCGTTTATGCTTCGTAATCTGAAATCAATAAGTCGTCGCTCATACAGGTGATGGCTCCTGAAAATCCATTCAGTATTTTTTTTCATTAATAATTAAGTGTATACTATATATTATCATTATACCTTTTTATTTATTTTTTTACGCGAGGTAATGCTCTATATTGACACACCCCCCGCCTGGAGACGGCAGGGGTAGTGTGTTCTGTTATGAGGGGAGGCTCGTCCTCGGGGAGCCTCCCCTCATACCCAGGGCGGAGCGGCTCCGACCGCGCGCTGTAAAGAGGCGCGTGGCCGGCGGCGCCCCCAAAGGCCCTCCCCGGCCGCATCGGGGGGTCATCCTTCCCGCCGCCGCCGCCAACGGGCCACGAGGGCGCACCGCCCGCAAGTGCGCCCGGGTCGCGGCTCGTCGGCGGCGGCGATCACTGTGCTCGCCGCCGCCTTCGAGCGGGATCGGCTCTCTCCCCACCCTGCTCGGCGGCCTCCCACTGGAACATCACAGCTTCGCAGAAGGAGACCACGACCCTTCACTCCTCAGATAAACAAAACAGAGGTATACTACTGTATGCGAATTTAAATAATAGTGTTTAAATGACAATAGGCTACACCACATATTGCATAAAACTAAAATATTTGACATTTCAAGGCAAATGTAATTCCGACAGCTTCCAGTAATAAGTAGATGAAGTTGCAGCTAAACACGAATGATTATTGTAATAACCAATACAATGTATCATCATTTTCCTGCCCTAATCCCACTTTTAGTCAGATCGACTCAACATGTCATCCTTTCGAACTATCCATGTCGTCAAAAGATTTGGCTGTACTTTTACAACCAGCCGTCTGCCTGACGTTAACCTTCCTTTGGAATGTTTTCATTGGTGAGATGGAGAAGGGGTTGAAAGTGGGATAGACAGAGGAGAAGCGACGGGGTTGTATTTCCGGATACCTCTCTTACCGAACAAAACGCGGCATGAGGTCGAGGTATTTCACCAGTCGAGCTATCCCACTGAATCAGTGAACTGGGTGGCTCTATCACAGCGTTGTTTTATATGTGTGAGCTAATTAAAATACATGTAAAAACTACTGAAAATCTAATACTGGAGGGTCTCTAAAAATATATGTCTTACTTGATCATGGCCTGCCGACGTGACCAGCATGTTAGGCTGTCCCCGCGGGCGGACATTGCAATATTTGCTTTTTTTATTACCACATCCATATTTCAACACGAGCACCTCCAACAATATTTGGAAGTACTATTGGCACTATTGCGTGCGTGGCAGGAAAAATGATATCGTCTCCCATTCGATATTCTAGACCTACGAAACTTTTAGTTGAATAGTTAATAAATGCAATATAGTTTATTTGAAATTAAATATATTAACGTTCAACAGACGGCCATGAGCCCTTACTAGAACTACTATAAAATGAATTACCTACGTTGTAAGAGTACCGTGTTAAAATACGTTAATAATGAACGTTGTTCAAAATCGGCTTCGATCTCAAATGGACGGACGATTTGATTTTAAATAACAAATATGTAAATATCTGGTGTATTCAAGTAAACCTTTTGGAACGAATTTCCTTATCGCGCGTTGTGAAATGGGGCTAGGGGAAAAAATTCTTACGAAAAGTTGTCACGACACAAAACATATTTTATTGGCTTATTTAGAACAATGTATAACTACCCAAATGGCCTAGTAGCTTTGATACCTTGCTCTCATACAGGGGGCTCGGGTTCGAATCCCGGTAACAGAACTCTTTTGTATATGGTCTAGTGGCTGGGATACCTTGTTCTCATACAGGGGGCTCGGGTTCGAATCCCGGTATCGGAACTCTTTTTGAAGTTTTATTTTCCATGTTTTCATATTTCATATGTTTTTTTTTAGCTCTCTCTCTTTCTCTCTCTCTCTCTCCTGTAGAAAGCAAGCCAGATATTTTCATTTCTATTTCGCATTGAACAGTGTGGTGTCGCGACGATTATTTTTGTTGAGTGTAAACAGGTTTTTTGTAAATAATAAAAAATAATAATAATAATGAATCCTGACAGTGTTTCTGCACAAGTTCCAAGACACAACAAGAGATTATATACAGGCAATGTTTTTATGTTATGTTATGTTATGTTATGTTATATACAGACAATAATAAATGCTTTTGTATTTTAGCAAGTTACGCATTATAACCTCTCTTTATTATTGTGCTAACCAAGTCCTACGCATTATAATCTCTCCATTTTGTGTGTTTAGCAAGTGTACGCGTCATAATTTTAATAAATTCAAAAACAAATCATATTTTAATATTACAATATGAGAACGTATGCAAGCAAGCCGTGCGTGTTCTAACCTATACGCTGTTGTGTTTACGAATTCGAGAGAGTATGTATATATATATATATTCTTATTAACATATAAAGTAGACAATATTTTTATAAAGGAAATAACAAATCTTTATTAATACTACTTATCGAAAGCACAATAATTAGTAATTAGTTCTACAAAAATCAATTTAAAATAGCAAGCGAATTCGATGTTCCTAATAATCATCTATCCTACAACGCGATCGCGGCCCGATTGCCTCGGCGCACGGCGTCCTCCCCGTCACCCCGCACGTCATATCACCCGGGACGCGATGGCCCCGCCTCCTCGAACGATACTTCTTCTAAGACGGCCGTTCCTGATAGCTGAACGTCCTCGTCAGCCTCTGTTTGCTGCAACTCTTCAGAGCCCTGGGCCTCATTAGTGGCGTCCTCATCAACGTCTGAAACATACCAACAGTTATAATTTTTGGAAAGAAGAAATGCGAATTCCCTTCCAGGAAACATTATTAGTACAGATCGCTCGCTACTGCATCAGCAATAGAACAATTTGCTTTGATAGTTAAATAAGGGCTAAGACACCTTTAAGCAATAGTGCCTAATAGCCAAAATACCAGATAAGCATAAGCCACAATGTCGAGGCTACTAGGAGAATATTGCCACAGTGTCGGGGCAAGCGTGAGCCACAATGTCGGGGCTACTAGGAGTATATTGCCACAGTGTCGGGGCAAGCGTGAGCCACAATGTCGGGGCTACTAGGAGTATATTGCCACAGTGTCGGGGCAAGCGTGAGCCACAATGTCGGGGCTACTAGGAGTATATTGCCACAGTGTCGGGGCAAGCGTGAGCCACAATGTCGGGGCTACAAAAATATATTGCCACAATGTCGGGGCAAACGTTACTCACCGTCAGCGAATAATACTTCGCACGCCTCCGGAGTCCACTCACCATGCCACTGAACCATGTGTTCTGCGGCTGTCTGAGTTTTCTTCCCATATGAGCCTGCCAGCAATTGAAGCTCATAGCGGTGATGTGGTAGGGCGCGTATAACCTTGTAGGGACCGCGCATCCCGGAGTCCAGCTTTCCAGTACTTTGAGAGCTCTTGCTTACAAATACAAGACTGCCAACATCAAACATTCGAGGCTGCCGGCGATGCTCATTAACATAAGCATCTTGACGTCGTCGATTTTCTGAGAGCAGATTCGATGCCCTTCGTCTTCGCATTGTTAACAACGCTTCTCGATTGGGATGCGATCCTGTCAAAGCAATATCTCTTACTAAAGCCCTTAAAACTGGAGTCGTTCCTTCAATGCCAGTAAGTAGTTGCAGAGGTGATGTTTGAGTAGTCGCTTGCTTAGTTATGTTCAATATTAGCTGAATCTTCCAAAGAGTGTCGGACCACTGAACGCCTTTATTGTATACCTCGATCCGCAGCATGTTGAGAACAGTGCGGCAGTAGCGTTCCACCTGGCCGTTCTCTCGGTGCATCTCTGGTGTAATAAAATGTACATCGCAACCTATTTCCGTCATCCACTCTTGGAAGGCTGCATTATCAAACATTCGACCACGATCACAAATAATTTTAGATGGTGTGCCAAATAATGAGATCGTGTTGGAGAGGACTCGTTTGGCTTCGGCTGTGTCTTGCTTGTAAAGTGTATATAGCAAGCAATACTTAGAGAAAGCATCTACTACCAGGAATATGTAACGAAAACCATTTGATTCCGTAATAGGGCCAAGTACATCAACATGTATTACCGAGAAAGGAGTTTCAGGCTTTTCCCATGACACTATGGGTTGGCTTGAAGCTCGAGGGACCTTTTTGTGAGACAAACATACTATACAGTGTCCGATATATTTTTTTACAAATGGCCTCAACCCCGGAAACCAAAAGTGACGCAATATTAGTTCCGTGGTTTTATCTATTCCTATGTGGTCATGATCATCGTGGAATACTCTAAGCAAACTAAGTCTATGACCCTTAGGAATAAAACACAATAGACGTGAATCTTCCCCTACCCTAGTATATTTGTAATACAACAATTCATTCTTTACACAATAACGATTAGAATCCAGTTGGCCGTCTCCAAGCTTTTCTATCAATGTTTGAGTTTCAGAGTCTGCCGTTTGAGCGATTTTTGCCCAATTTTGCGGGTTTCGAATTTGAAGGACGGTAGCGGGTTGTCGACTCAGATAGTCTGCATGCTGCATAAGGCAACCTTTACGGTACTCAATTGTAAACTGATAGTCTTGCATGTAAATCCACCAACGAGCCACCCGCGGCACTAAGTCTTTTTTACGTTCTGTCAACTTCAGCGAATTGCAATCTGTGACTATTTTAAATGTGATACCGATTAAATAATGTCGAAAATGCTGTAACGCACGGACAATCGCTAAAGTTTCTAGCTCGTAACTATGATATCGAGACTCAGCTCCATGAGTGGATTTACTGTAATAACCTACAACACGCTTCCGTTTACAATTATGTTCTTGCATTAGGATAGCACCATAACCAACAGCACTGGCATCTGTATGGAGCTCAGTAGGTAAATTAGGGTCAAAAATAGCTAATACGGGTTCTTCAGTCAAACACTTAATAATATAATTGCGAGCGAAGTCTTGTTCCGTATCCCAATTAAAAGGTTCGCCTTTTCTAAGCAATTTGGCAATACAAGCAGTTTTTGAAGCATATCCAGCGATGTATCTACGGAAATAGCCTGCTAAACCTAAGAATTGACGAACCTCTTTTACATTAGTGGGTCTTGGGGATTTGACTAATGCTTCAGTTTTTATAGGGCTCGGCCGAACCTGACCATGGCCGATAATTCGCCCTAAATATTCAAGCTCCGTCTCTAAAAAGGTACATTTCTTTAGATTTACTGAAAAACCCGATTTAGCAAGTATTTCCAAAACCTCACGGAGGGTTTTTAGACCGTCATGTACAGAGTTAGCCATAATAAGTACATCATCAATATATATCAGCACTTTTCTAGAATCTATAAGGGGTTTAAGAGTCTTAGATATTATTCTTTGATAAACTATTGGTGCGTTGGCAAGACCATACGGCATCTTTAAATACTCGTAGTGTCCCTCTGGCGTTACGAAAGCCGTTCTACTGATTGAAATATTATCTTTCATGGGCACCTGGTGAAATCCAGTTGCCATATCTAGGCTAATAAAATATGTAAAATTACCTAGCTGGTCGATGTGGTCGTCTATTAGAGGTAATGGAAAACGTTCTTTGATAGTAATAGCATTAAGTGCTCTATAGTCGACGCACATCCTGTCAGCTCCGTCCTTCTTTTTAACAAGAATTACAGGGCTTGCGTAGTCAGATTGTGATTCACGTATAATGCCCTTGCTCAAAAGATCGTTTACTATATCACGAACTCGGCTCTTTTCATCAGTAGAAAGCCTATAAGGCCTATAATGTACAGGAGTTTCACTAGTAAGCCTTATTTCCATACTACCTGTATTCACGGTAGAGGTCGCTGTACCATTAGTAAAAATAGAAGAAAACTCATTGAGTAGATCTAACAAAGCCTTTTTCTCATCACCTACTAAAGGAGTCTTTATATTTGTAAAATCTACCGTGGAAACACTTTTCACATGAGAGAATCTCACCAGGCGTTGAAAATTACATTCCCGAATGTATGTAACACCACTACGATCTAAAACATCCGTTCCTATCAAAACCGGAGCCTGAATGCAATTAGAGGCTACAACGTATAGATCGACCTCCACCGAAAGTTCGGGAAATTCTATTACGGTATTTACGTATGATGTTGATTCTATATCCTGACTTCCGATGCCTCGCATTCGGCGGTAAGTAGAAATCTTATTAAAATTAAAGTGTTTCAAAACTGCTTCCGAGATTAGAGAGATGTCAGAGCCGGAGTCGATTAAAACATCTAATGGTACATTTTGAATCATCGCAGACATCACGTTTTCTCGTTTGGGGGAGATTCGGAGCAAAAATTCACTCTAGAAAGGTTGTTTTTATTTTTATCAGATTTTAACTCAACCCGCTGTTTAGCAAAACAAGTTTCAACGGAGTGTCCATTCCTACCACAAAACGTACAAGTTTTTACTGTTTTCGAGCTGTGGGTTGTCATACTCAAACTAGAACCCGATTCTACGGTAGGTTTGAAACTTACGGGGCTAATGTGTTTTGATATTTTTTTAGGGCAATTGGCAAACTTGTGGCCTACGAGTCCACAACCAAAACAAGCTAACCGATCATACTGAATGGGAGCCTTGCGCTTACGTGGATCAGATAAATTCGGGTTCAGCGTGCGTACAGGATTGTTTGGTACGATAGATGCACTTTTAGGTTTCTGATATACAGACAAAAATTCCACGAGATCCTTTGACCCTAGTTTGGCGTTTGTTGTCACGGCCTTGACGTGTGGATCTGCTATACCACGAACTACAATAGCCGTTTTTAAGCCGTCTGAAATACCCTTAACAATACTTAACCTCAAAAGGGACTTCCGAGCATATTCAGCGTACGTGTTAAACTTGTTGGAATTAACACTCATAACTTCATAAAGAATAGAAGCCATGTCCACTTCCCGCGGACACAATGACCGAAACTCTGTCTTGAAGTTTGACCATGTTCGCTCACTGGTCACCCAGTCGTTGAGCCAGGTCCTAGCTTCGCCTCGTAAACATCCACCAACACGACCCAAACATTCTCGGTCGTCCCAATGATTTATCTCGCGACCTTGGTCTACTTCCGCGCACCATACGTCAAAATCATGTATACTGGGGTCAAAATTTGAAATGTAGTAATTTTTAGATCTTACTTGAACTATTGAGGAAAGTGCGTCTACAATCCTGTCCGCAGCGTCCGCCTCACACGACTTCTTTACAGGAGTGACTTCAGACACCCTGATACTTTCAGCATCAGGAACTGATACCTCGGCGTGTACTGAAGGTAGCGCTGGTGTAGAACCTCCGTTACTTGGATGTGGTAGTAAAGAACTAGAAGCCTGGACTACGTGTAAATTTACTTTTTCTTGCAAAGTATTCAGACGTTCAAGTATTTGGTTAAGTTGGCCGTGGTCGGGACTATCCTGACGTCTGAGAGAGTCATGGCGGTGGCGACGTGACCTTTCTCGGCTCTTGGACGCGTCACGATATTTACTAGAAAACCTACGCTTATCGTGCGAACGATCTCTCTGCCGTGAACGTGTATCGTATAGTTCGGACCCCGGCTCATGATAACCATGCCGTGATTGCTTTCTACGCGGCGTGTGTCTACCACTCGACATATTTACTACAAAAATTTGTTTTTTAAAAAAAATAAAAGTTTCACTTTAAAAACGTAAACACTACAACAAAAGGATTTACAAGAAAATCAATAACAATCGTTAATTACGCAGTCGTCAAAACATATTATTTATAACACGAAATCAACCGTTAATTCTAAAATCACTGCACAAACTAAAAAAATATATAATTTACAAGAAAATCAATAACAATCGTTAATTACGCAGTCGTCAAAACATATTATTTATAACACGAAATCAACCGTTAATTCTAAAATCACTGCACAAACTAAAAAAAATATTTGAGTTATATAGTATTTAGTTAGTTTATAAATAAGCACGATCACTATTACAAAACAATCAATAAACGTTCAAACAAAGGCGCAAACGTAATAATAATTATTATAAGAATGGCGACCGGTTAAGACGCGTGTATTTTGAATATTTTTGAAATCCCACTTCTGATCTTATTAACATATAAAGTAGACAATATTTTTATAAAGGAAATAACAAATCTTTATTAATACTACTTATCGAAAGCACAATAATTAGTAATTAGTTCTACAAAAATCAATTTAAAATAGCAAGCGAATTCGATGTTCCTAATAATCATCTATCCTACAACGCGATCGCGGCCCGATTGCCTCGGCGCACGGCGTCCTCCCCGTCACCCCGCACGTCATATCACCCGGGACGCGATGGCCCCGCCTCCTCGAACGATACTTCTTCTAAGAATATATATATACGTGTATATATATATATATATATATATATATATATATATATATATATATATATATATATATATATATATATATATATATATATAAAGTGCAAAATCTTTGTAAAGTGCACGAGCACTTGGACCCCATGTCCCCAAAGTCTCAACCCAAAACGGCTCAAAACACATAGTTACCTACAAGGTTTCTGTATTTTGTTTCTGTTTTTCATTAAAGTATATACTTTATTTTTTTCATTAAAGTAACAATATTGTAACTTTCTTAAATGTCATTATTTGTTGTTATTTTAAAAATTGATTATCCCAAATAGAGTTATCATATTGATTCATTTCTTTGGTAATGGTCTTTGATAGTTATATAGTAACTTCAATGCGAGCGAAGCTGCGGGTAAAAGCTAGCACTGATTATATTTAAAGAGGAATGATTTGTAATGAATACACCCACAAACTACTGGACGAATTTCAAAAATTCTTTCACTATTGGAAAGCTGCATTCACCGAGATTAACATAGACTATATTTAATCATCATCCTCATCGCCATTTAGTTTGTACGCGAATAACTCCATGAGGCGGAAAGCTAGTAGGTTACAAAGCAACAAGTAAAGTAAAATAAATCACAAATAATTAACAATTTCAAGTTTATTCTCGGATCCATTCAAAATGATGTTATGTTATGCTAAAAAATCAACCAATATGTTTAATGGAAAAATATCTACTTATTGATATAGATTATTATATAATTTATTTTAATAATTTATAAGTAACTAGCTGACCCGGCAAACGTTGTCTTGCTGAAAAATAAAATTTTAAAAATAGGGGTTGATCGTAGGGGGTTGAAAATTTAAGGTTGTATGTATTTTTGTATCCCGTTTTATAAAAAACATAAGAAACAGAAATATATAGAAAAAATTTAAAAAAAATTTAGGAGTGGACTTATCCCTTAACATTTAGGGGGATGAAAAGTAGATGTTGGCCAATTCTCAGACCTACTACTCACAAAATTTTATGAGAATCGGTGAAGCCGTTTCGGAGGAGTATGGGAACGAAAATTGTGACTCAAGAATTTTATATATAAACTAGCTGTGCCCGCGACTTCGTACGCGTGGAATTTGTGATCAGATAGCTATATTTTTACATAGACAGTTGAGAAGTAATTACCTCTAAAATGAAATTGTAACTGGTAGGATAAGTACAGATTGCGGTAGCAATGGTTGGTGCCCGCATTGTTTATTTTCATTTTAACAGGAATTTTTGTAGTATAGCTGTAGCCCGCGACGTCATCTGCCTGAACGCTATACAGCACCAAAAATACCTACGATTATACCTTTTAAAATAACATTTATTTACCCGTTACTTCTTTACATTTCATAAATACAGAAAGTACAGTAACAGAGGGAGACTGTCTTTTGTAAAATTGTTGAACTTCAAAAGTGCTGATTTTCAGTCTGCTTTGAATAAATGACTTTATGGTGATTCTGCTGAATTAAGTAATAAGTTGCGACTGAAGCAAATGTAGAAAATAATGAATAAGAAAATATAAATATAGAAAAGGATAAAAATATATACTTATAAAACTTCTCTATAAACAACATTGCTGGTTTGGCTCTCCGCAGCCAAAATGTAAAGAGAGTCAGGACTGGTGACGCGGGAGCAAGCGACGTACAGCTGCCCGTGTGAGAAGCAGCTCGTCCTGAGGTCGACACCCGCTGCTCTCAGTGTCTGCCCCTGCGACTTATTGATGGTCATCGCGAAGCAAACACTCACGGGGAACTGTACGCGCTTGAACTGGAACGGGAAGTTATGAGGTATGAGGGGAATGCGTGGTACAAATACTGCCTCGCCTACGCCACAACCCGTAAGAATTTCCGCCTCAATGCTGTGTCTGTGGAGCGAGATGACTTTAAGGCGGGTCCCGTTACACAACTTCGGAGGAGATAGGTTCCGAAGAAGCATAATCGGGACACCGACTTTCAGCTTGATAGTATGCGCTGGAAGTCCACTTGCTGACAGAGAGTTCAGAAATTCCACGGGATAATGTGTGGCATCATCTTGCTCGATGACAGTGTTTATAGAGGTGTAAACCACTTCATTCCCCTCAATTTTCGAGAGAATGCATTCGTTGATTGCTTCAGCCTGACCATTTTTGGGCGTCAAAATTGCCCGCTCACATACCCAAGAATTCTGCTGGTGCGGTATATGACTGATGTCCCCGTACACACAGCGAATGAGTTCTTCTAAGCTGGATACGACTCTACCGAGAGACTCTGGAAGCACCACCTGCCCACCTCTCTCCTCTGGTAGAGTGCCTTCGCCAAGTCTTAGAAGAACATCGGAGAATTCTTGAGCACGTGCATTGCCGCCGAGCCGAGCTCTCATATTAATGGTCAAGCGCAGCGTACGAACTCGTGACCACAGCGAAGATCGTTTCAACGAAGCATTCACCTCGTCAGCCCTCGATCCCCGCGTCACCACGGGAAGCGTTTGTCGGAAATCGCCACTGAATAGAACTGTGACACCACCCATCAAGTGTTCGTTCCTGCGGATGTCCTGCAGGGTTCTGTCCACGGCCTCAACTGCTTTTCTATTGGCCATCGTACACTCATCCCATACGATCAGAGAGCAATCCTTCAGCACGTGTCCCTTATCACTATTGCGTGACACACCACAAACAGGCGTTTCGGTGCTCTCTAAATCGATGGGAATTTTAAACATGGCATGTGCTGTCTTGCCACCCGGAAGCAGTGTGGCAGCGATTCCCGACGACGCTACAGCAATGGCAATTTTGCCTTGCCTCCTGACCTCTGCAAGTATGCCAGTGGTAACAAATGTTTTTCCTGTTCCACCAGGAGCATCCAAGAAAAACATTTTACCCTGGTTTTGCCCAACGCTTTTAAGAACAGTGTCATAAATTTGTTTTTGCTCTGAAGAGAACAAAGCGACATGGTGATTTCGTATGGTGGTCATTTCGCTCGGATCGTAAATTGTCTCAGCGTTATACTCTCGATTTCCACGGTCTTGATGCGGTGATGATTGGGGAGCTGGTAACCCATATTCGACCAATGGATTGCCGCCGATGGAAATGACCACGTCTTGAAGTGAACTAAGACAGGTGTTCAGCACGCGTTCATCAGTTACTTCGACTTCGTCTCCAGTAGCACGCCTCAAAGCTCGTAGAAAATCTTCAGATAGATGATGTCGATATTTTTCCCACAAAGCTACCGGGTTCGTGACTCCACAAAACACCAAGATGACGGCAAACAGATGACGCATACGGCTGGGGCTGTTACTGACGCTCGCCTCCGCGAGGGTGTCATCCCAGTTTTGGTCACCGTCGAGAAGGTGACGTGCTACACAGGCTGCGCGGTAAGTGGGATACTCCACGCCATCAAATGTTCTCAGAAAGGCAAAAGACGTTGGGCCTCGGATCGTGTGAAGTAATAACCGCAGAAAATAGCATTCGCCATTATTCGGGTGCACGGTATAAACTCTACCCAATACGGTGTCCTTGAAAATTCCCGGAAAACCTTCGACAGCACCTCCTCTTCGACGTCGGTTAAATATTCCCCTTTGCTTGTCGTACGTGTAATATGAAGGCACCTCGTCATACGTAAGGAACCTCGCAAACTGGTCGATTTCGCAGAGCCTGAAAAATGCCAAGAGAGTTGTTTGGCGCGGATTTTCTAAGCGCTCAGCAACGTTGTTGGGATCAAAATATATGCGCTGACCGTTTTCTAGGTGGACGTCTAAATGCATGACGGCAGGATGCCTGTCATGTATAGAGAACGCCAGTATCCGCCATATTCCATCCGATCTAATTCGACGCCAACGCCATCTAGTTAGCGAATAGGAAACATTTTTTTTTAATGGTGTAAAATTATAAAATTACGAAGCAATCATTACACCAATAAATACCGAACAAAAATATTAACAGTTTTTAGCATATACAAATACATTTTTTTAATTGTCTTGCTCATCTCTGAAAAGAATTAACGATACAATTTTAAAGAAGAAAATGCACAACTCCATCTATGACTCTTAAAAACATCTATTGACCGCAAGCGCATGATGAAATTTCAATTATTTATATTCAAAAAGTGTTTAAACATGTAATTCGACTTGATGTTTTTAAAATCTCAAAGATTTATTTATATCTAAAACCAAAAAGTGCTTACACGTGTAATTCAACTTAATGTTTTCTGTTTTGTAAATCTCATAGATGGCACTGTTTTAAAATTGTCTGTTATGTTTAACGGCATAAGTTAATTAAAATGTGAAGCTAACTTATATTATATTATTATTATTATTATATGTATAGATTAAAGCATGGTTATTAACATAATAACACCATAACAACATACAAATATGCGTCGTTAGATTACACGTTGCTACAGAATACATTGAAGAAATAAAGGTTCACTGCTCGTTCCTCGTAGGTGATAGCGTGATAATATGTAGCCTATATGTTGACCCGACTTCTTAATAATTTTCGTGCCAAATTTGAAGTAAATCCATGCAGTACTTTTTGAGTTTATCCCGGACATACATACAGACAAACAGACAAACAGACAAACAGACAAACAGACAAACAGACAAAAATTCTAAAAAGTATATTTTTGGCTTCGGTATCGATTGCAGATCACACACCAAGTATTCTTTTTAAAAAATATTCAATGTACAGTTTTGACTTTTCTACAATTTTATTATATGTATAGATTTATACTTTTTTACTAATTTGTATTGAAATGATAATTTTTAATTACATTAAAAATAGAACCAGTTCCAATTCAAAAGAATGTAATATCCATAAAGACCTCAGACGGACTAAGTTTTGATATACATGGACAAATTAAAACTCTTATACAACTTGATGCTTACAGAAACAACTACATGTTTTTTTCTATACAATAGGTTTCTGAATAGTACCCTTTTAAAATTGTTATGTAACTAAACTTTTTTTTCATATTGTTCTAGTATGTAACCAGTTTGCTCGAGGAGTGGTCGCCATGATGGGAGCAGTAACCCCAGACTCATTTGACACTCTGCATTCCTACTCAAACACCTTCCAAATGCCATTCGTGACTCCATGGTTTCCTGAAAAAGTAAGTAACATTATGTCATTTTTAGATGTACACACAGAGTACACAGAGTACAGAGTTATATCGTTTTATAATAATATATATATATATTGGGTATTGGCATATATTGGTTAAATAAATAACATAACATCTCGCCTATTTCTAGAAGAAGGTGTAGACAGAGGCTTTTAAGCCTGAACTGGCTGAATCATTAGGTCCTAAATGGAATAGATGGCGGAACCTTACCTTACAACGAGAACAAAGATACAAAGAACACACAACTTTAAAAAATAATTCTGGGAAATCAGTGGCGTGAGCTCAGAATCGATTCCACGACTTCTAAATCAGAAGCGGGGATCTCGACCATTATATTATAGCTATGGTGCGGTACCGCGCGAGCATTACTAAAGTAAGGAGTAGCCGTTTTAATGGCATGGTGAGATACTATGGCTGCGACCATACTATCTCACCATGCCATTAAAACGGCTTCTCCTCCGCTTTTTTAATCAAGAGGACTTCTTTGACAAAGTTTGCCATACCAATCCAGTTTTCTCTCTGCGCTAACATCCACGGGATCACTTCTTCTGCTCGCTGTGGCAGGCTATAACTTTCGCAAAATTATGGCAGTTCGCACTATTACGACGCAGGTAGTCACGGTCGCGCTTTAACGGGGTCGATTCTTGACACTGGCTCACACCAATGACTTTTCGAAATCGTTTTTCGGAAGTTATGTGTGATAAATATCGATGACTGAAAACTTTGTGCCCGTTATGGCAATAGGTTTGCCACCTATTCCATTTGGGACGTAAACTTAAAAAACAGGTAAAAAAAGGCATGAAGTTATGTTATGTTACTATATTATAGGCTTTTCTACTTGCAAGGTACGGTTTCATCAAAACGTATGTTTAGTATGATATCCCTAATACTAAATATTTGCGTGAGGAGCATATTTGCTATTAAATAACACTGGTATAACACTAGCGATGCTACCTACTAAATAAACTCTTGGACTACCCTTAGTTATTCTAATTAAAAATAATTGAGATTATCATTTTTGTAATGCCCATTATAATACCAGTGATTAGCATAAAATGTCTCTGAACCATTTAAATTTGAGTTTAATGAATTTCGAAACTAACCTATTACGTTGACGGGTTTTAATGTAAGCTGTTTTGTGCATGGGAGCGTTAAACGCGTTTAATGCGTGCAAGTCGCATTAGAAGTTCCACTTCGAAATATATTCAGTTGTAAGAAAAAATATATTAGCATATTCTTCTCTTTATAATATCAGACAATTATTGTATATTGTAAAAGGTTATCACATTTTTAAAATAGCGCTTGAGGGCTTCCCGCGTAACTGATATTATTGTGATTTTAAGTGGAAATTATCGTACTGCCTTGGAAAAAATAAATACTTCTTATAAAATTAATATCTATTTCTTAAATGTTGACTAAAGTTAAAGAAAGAGTATTTAAACTTATATTTTTATTTTGTTATGGGTTATTAAAAATATATATTACTAAGTAAGGTAAGTGATTTTGTTTTGTACTATGTTATGATTATAATGTTTTTTTGCTTTACAGACATCATTATTTTTTCATTAGAGATGGTTTTTTTTTTTATGGGATAGGACGGCAAACGAGCAGGCGTGTCACCTGATGGTAAGCAACCAACGCCGCCCATGGACACCATCAACACATATTATTATAGTGTTACTGTTGCGTTGCCGACCTTTAAGGGATAGGGGATAGGAAAGGATGGAGAAGGGGGTTGGGCCTCCGGGTACCTCTCTCACCGAACGAAACGCGGCATGAGCCACTTTACGTCGGTCTTCTGAGAGGTCGTGGTATTTCACCGGTCGAGCCAGCACATTCATGCAGCAAACTGCTTGGCTCTACCACTGTTACAGGTTGCTCCTATCAAACGTTATATGTAACTTGTATAATCATGCCTTAACTTAAGTTACAAAATTGATATTTTTTTGCTTTCGAACACAATAATCTCAGGGACTTCATTTTAAAATTTATTTTGGTGTTTCTATTGGTAGCCTATTTGTTTATGTTTGTGTTGCTTAACGTGTTTGTCTTTTTGTGCTATTTGTGTATCGGGTAAGGTTATCTATTTTTATTTTTTGTGTGATTTGGGTAATGTGCGATGACCATGGAGGATGACGATTCCCGTGGTCGCCACCCTGACTCAAACTACCTGTTAACAATGATTTTCAACCACCTATGTCAAATTCCAAGTTCCCTTCCATTTTAACAGCTCCTTTATCGAGTTTCTAATTAATTGAATCTGCTACAAATCGTAAATGAGCTCTAGACTCTGACAAGAACAATGACTATTCCACCTCGGCTCCAAAACAAATCCGCCAGCTAGCTCCTCAAAGATATAGTCCATCTCGTTACTCAGCAATAGATGTAGCTCCCTTCCTGGTCCATGTATCTTACTTAAATCCAAATACATCTCTCCACCCAATCAAATTTGGTCTGTTTTTACTGAAACTTAATACAAAAAACATTTTATCTGATGGAATTAAAAAAGTGGGTAGGAATAGAATTTCTATAGAACTAAAGTCAGCTGAAGATGATAATGCAATTTGATCAAACAGTGAATTGAGCAGTAACGGATACTCAGCTTCAATCCCTACTTACAACATCACTAGGATGGGTGTAGTTAAAGGCATCCCTAATGAATGATCAGAAGATGAAATTTTTAAAAATATTACAGTCCCCGCAGGTTGTGGCTCTATTTTAAAAATAAGGCGCCTTAATTACAAAGTTATTAATGATGGGGTATCAGAGTGGAAGCCAACTTCCTCTGTGTTCTCACCTTTGATGGTCAAAACTTACCAAAACGCATTTTTTGTTGTTTTAATTCTCTTCCTTTTTAAAATTTATATTTCCTTCCAGTTATCCAATGCTTTTGGTGTCTTAAATATGGGCACACCAAAAATGCTTCCGTTGTGGAGATTAGATTGGAGATAACTGTACTAATGAGGAAGCTACTTGCTTTTATTGCTCTGGTGAACATTTTGCAAATAATAAACAGTGCCCAGAATATCTCAGACAAAAAATGTATCTCTTATATTGAAGCATCAAAACTATTTCCTGATGTGCAGCGTTCATATGCGGAGGTATTAAATTCTTCTCACCCCCATCCCACTACTTCCTCTAAATCAAAAACCCATCCTTCTCCAAACTCAACATCATACAAGAAAACAGTTTACTCTAAACCAAAAGCTCCTTCCCTTCAATCTCCTGGATATGACCAAAGAGGTCATCAACACATTATTAATAATTACTCTCATTCTCCCTCTACTAATGGATGTGCCTTCAATAATGATGTATCCAACCATGATAATAACACTTCTAAAGAAATTCAATCCCTAATCATTACTATCTCCTTACTATGTATCCTACTTACTACTGTCCTTCAAATATTAATTCACCTGACCACGTTGCCCAAAGTATTGTTCAAATAATTTTATCTCACCATAATGGATCACAAAATCCTACAGTGGAATGCCAGGAGTGTCCTGCCCAAGAAGCATGAACTGATCAACTTAGCAAATACATATAATCCTATAATCTTTGCCATTTCAGAGACATGGCTCCTTCCTCACCTTCAATTTAAAATTCCTAGATATGGTACTCACCGTGATGACCGTAAGGATGGTTATAGCGGTGCTGCTATTCTAGTGAAAATTTTTTCCCATCTTCCCCCATTACTCTCCCCCCTCATGGAGATAAGATTAATGCTGTTGGTGTCAATGTTAATGGCATTAATTTCATATCTGTCTATATTCCTTCCCCTTCCATGTTGTGTATTCAATACCTAGAACAAGTATGTAACTTATTCAGCCCACTAATATTCTTGGGTGATTTTAATTGTCACCACTCATTGTGGGGGTCTGAACATTGTGACACCTGGGGTTCAGAATTGGTAATACTGTTGCACGAAACGGGTCTGTGCGTACTGAATGATGGGTCAGCTACTTGAACTCCTTGTCCTAACCAGAATAAGAGTTGTGTTGACCTTACTATTTGCTACTCCTCTTTGACCTGCATGTTGGATTGGAAACGATTGGACTCCACTTACGGAAGCGATCACTTCCCCATTTGTTCCATTCTAGTTAACAGGTCTCTTCCTTCTAAAAGTAATCCTCTCTTACTAAAATATGGCACCGCTGGAGCGAGATGGGACTCTTATAAACAAGATTTAGAGCAAGAGGTCCTTTTGATCCCTGAAATTTCTCCTAATAACGTAGACAACTGCCTCATTCAGTTCGAAAGCAGCAGATAAAAAAATTCCTCTTAAAAATTCCTCCCTTGGCAAACTATCTTCCCCACCATGGTGGGACAGAGAATGTTCGAATATGATAAAATCACGAAAGGAGGCCTAACGAAGATATATCATAAATATGACTGTCGACAATCTCCTACTTTACAAAAGAATTCTAGCTAAATCCAGACGCCTCTTTAAAAAGAAAAAACTTGAAGGTTGGAAAAGAATCTGGTCCTCTCTTTCCCCTTCCTCTCCATCTTCTTTAATGTGGCAAAATTTAAGAAGGTATAAGCTTGGTTGCTTTCCCCAAAACTTTTCTTGTATTCAACGAAACATAGCCGTCCAATTCTCTTCCAAATTGGCTCCACCTTTTGTTCCTCTTGAAGATGAGTGTCCCACTTCCTCCCATGAGATCACCCACCCTAATGACCCACTAGAAGAACTATTCTCTCTTAACGAGTTAGAAGTAATTCTTGAAAATGTTTATGACTCGTCCCAGGGCTTGGATGGTCACCCATATTCTTTCTTTAAAAAATCTGGCCAAAATTGTCGCCAATTTCTATTAAATTTAATAATTAAATGTTTTGCTCTTGCCTACATACCTGATAGCTGGAAAACCCAAATTATCATCCCCATATTAAAACCCGGTAAATCTCCTGACAATCCAGATCGCTTCCGTCCTATTGCTCTCTCCCCAGTTATTGCTAAGATACTAGAACATTTAATTAAGAATAGGTTGGAGTGGTATATTGAACACAAAGGCTTCATAGACAGCTCTCAATTTGGTTTTCGTAAAGGGATGGGAACTATCGACGGAATTGCCACTTTGGTTACTGACATACGCTTTGCATTTAGTTCTAACCGGTAAATTGACATATCTGCAGCATATGACAACGTCCTTCTTTCCCCATTTAGAAGAAAACTTCGACAGCTGAGTGTTCCGGTATGGATGCGAAATTGCATATGCAACTTGCTTGCTGGTCGTTCCATTAGGGTATTCATTCCCGGCGAACATATCCCAGAAAGCAGAAAGATATGGAGAGGCCTCCCTCAGGGATCGGTGTTAAGTCCCTTATTGTTAATTCCCTTATTATATTATTTTATTATATATATTCATACACATCCGACTTACATAAATCGCTCAACATAAATTGCAATTTAATTCAATACGCTGATGACCTATCTTTATATACTACCAATACATCTGTTGTTCTGGCTTCGGAATCCTTACAAATATCTCTCAATTCTCTAAATCTTTGGCTTTTATCTCATGGACTCCAACTTTCTGCCCCCAAAAGCTCCATAGTAATTTTTACACGGAAAAGAATCATCCCCAACATACAATTAGTAATTGATTCCTCTCCCATTAAAGTAGTAGACAATGTTAAATTCCTTGGTGTTATATTGGATCAAAAATTATCAGGCATCTCTCACTTTAATTACACTGACTCCAAATGTGAAAAACATCTTAACATGCTGCGAGCCCTGGCAGGCGTCTGGTGGGGTGCTTATCCTTATACCTTAAAGTTAGTTTACAATGCAGTAATAAGAAGCTTACTAGAATATGGTTCATTCTTACTAGAACCATGTAACAAATCTGCCATAAACAAATTAAATCTGATCCAATCAAAATCACTTAGAATTGTATTAGGATGCATGAAATCTACTCCTATCAATGCTCTTCAAGTAGAATGTGTTGACCTCCCTCCTCTCCATCGTAGGCTATTCCTGGCAGATAGGTTCATATATAAAGCATTTTTTAATAAAAACCATAAGATCCTATCAAAACTAAATCAATTAGATAACATATGTGGACTTTCTTACTATTGGAAGTACAAAAACTCCTCTGTATTTCTAAATTCTTTCAGAAAGATTCAAATAATTCTTGACACTGCCCCTATTCATCAGTTCTAAATTCCCCATATATGAGTCATCAGTTCTAAATTCCCCATATATGATTCACCATACGAGATTGTCAAATTTAAATCCAATTATATTCCATCAATAGGACTTAGCAAAGATTCAATTCAGGCCAATATGCAATTCTCTTTTACTGTTAATTCTAAATGGAAGGACTAGAATAAATTCTTTACAGACGCCTCTAAAATTTCAGATAGTAAAACAGGTGTATGTGTCTATTACCAAAATTCACGGCTCTTTCTCCAATTTCAATGCCCTCCTCAATCATCAGTATTCACTGGAGAATGTCTTGGCATTCTCGAGGCATATTTATTTATACCTTCACACACATCTATTACTAAAGCTGTTATCTTCTCAGACTCCAGAAGTGCCCTAGAGTCAATTGTCAAAAGGCCGTTCAAGGACAAACTCCGAAGTCCCATAATCTATGACATCAGAATCGGTTTGCATTCTTGTTCTATGAAGAATATTGACATAGTTTTGGTATGGATTCCGGGTCACCTAGGCATAGTAGGAAATGAAAATGCTGATGACATGGCAAAAAACGCAGTCTTCAGTGACTTGGCTAATTTAAGACACTATAACATCCAAATATATGATTTACTTCACTCTTCAAAACCTGACATGCTTAAATCATGGCAAGCTGGCTGGTCGAATTCTATCAAGAGAAAAGGCCGAATGTATGCAGCAACTCAACCTATCATTCCCCTAAAACCATGGTTCTCGAAATTCCAAAAAACTACAAAACTAATAACATCTGTCCTATGCAGGGTCCGTTTAGGTCACTGCTGTTCCCTGTCTTCCTTCACAAAATTAGGATACGAGATAGCTCAATTTTTGAATGTGGCCTAGATGAGGGTTCAATTGATCACATTTTTCTGAACTGCCCGTTAAATAATGCTTACTCTCTAGACCACATTATAAACAAATTTAAAATCCCTAGACCAGTAAATGTTCACCTTTTACTTTCTGTGTTCCTATGTAAAGTTAAAGCTTTTATTAAATTTATAGATTCTAACAATATAAAATTATAATATATACATACTATGTGATTTTTGTGCATAAACAGTATATATTTATAAGTATTATACTCAGTAACTCCTATTTGTGTTTGTTCCAGGCTTTTCTAGAGAAACCCCAATTAGACCTACTTTTCTGAAATATATTTGCCCATTGTTATTCTCATCCCATGAGTAATCATTACATGACACTGGCAGTAATTGCTGAACATATCAGCAGAATGCCAAAAATAAAATAAATAAATTTAAATAAAATACTGAATTATTGAACAAAAGAAAAACAATTTTCAATTGACCCTTGCATCTATTTTCGGGCATAATTTCATTATTTATGAACTACCTACTTTATAAGATTCGCTTTTTATTGAAAAGGGATACTCCAAGGGTCGTCCCAATTTAATTTAGATAATTGATATTGAATTTTAGACTTGGAAGATATGCAAGGGAACTGCCTAAATCAAACAGTAAACAAAGATACTCGTATACTGATATATTTTATACTTGATGTTCAAATTTACATCATTTACATAAATTAGGGAAATAATATTAAATTCTGTAATGTCTGTATTCTTTAATAATATAAAAAAAGTAATTTATGTAAATTACTTTTATTTTTTTATTTATGTATATTTATGTATATTTTTCTAATATATTATAGAATAGGAAGATTTTCAAATGAAGTTACGTAATTTTTAGGTAACTTCACGTTGCTACTCTGCCAGCTTCATCTTTGATTTTCTCACAGGGAATTAATAATATTGCAAAAAAAAAACAGAAAACATCTATAAAAACATCATGTTCAGCGACGTCGTGTTGATTTTGCTTCAATTGAAGTGAGATGGACGTTCATACCAACTACTTTTTTATTTATGTTGTAACTTTTACTTCGTTGCTCTTAACAGCTGAAAATGTTTACTTTGACACATCGAATTAATTTTCTAGATACCAATATATTTTAGATAGTATTAACTGGTAAAATCGAATAGAATGCATCGGGCACATCCTTATTAGTTATCGATATTTATCACGAGAATCAGCATACGAACTCGGAATAGAATCCGAAGATCTGAACTGCTGAGCTAATGAGATTCATGTTTTGAGTGAAGATCTACACCAGTTAAACCTCCTTAGTTTCCGCTTACGACCCCCTAGTGAAGAAATTGTGTTGAATTATCACAAATTATCTGAACTTTTATTCACTTATAACTTGTCTTTCCCAGGTGTTGCCGCCATCATCAGGACTGGTTGATTATGCTGTTAGTGTCCGTCCAGATTATCACCGGGCAGTCATTGCTACTATCACCCACTACGGCTGGAAGAATGTGATCTACATATATGACTCACATGACGGTATGACTATATTAGTATTTTTCTACTTGTTTTATTTAGATTAAATTATGGAAACTCTATCATTATGTTAAAAATACTTAGGTCTATATAAATTCGTTGACTAAAGAAAGGACTTAAATTTAAAATATTAACTATGATATTATTAATTTTGTAACTATAAACTGGAAAATAATTGCTTGACAGATAAATACACTTACAATAATTCGGCAGATATGTTTTTTAACATTTTTATAAAAAGACGTAACACTAAAGTTGTTGCAAAAATACGTGTTTTTGTCCATCTATTTTTCTTTTATAGTCTAGAAAAACTAGAGTTAGATGTTTTATAAATTGATCAGCCTTAGCTTGGCGGTCTAAATAACTCTCCCTCTAATTCAAGTTAATCACACTGGCAAGTTTGTATGAAATTCACCAAATATAATAATAACAATAAATACTGCCAAATTTTAATTAGCTATTCATTTTGAACAAAGGAAATTACTTATTTACATTTTTTTTTATGGAGATATTTGTCTACTTATTAATATTCCTGGCCGTAGGGAGTATTAAAACGGGTAGCTGTTACGCCTTTATTTCTAAACGAAAGAAGGAGAATTTTTAAAGTATCCGCGCCCGGAATTTTAATTCAGCGCGAAGGGTAAAATATTTTCAAGTCTCCTCTCCGAATAATGAGTGCAGTATTTACAAAAATGAGTAGGTTTTTTGTATTCAGGAGGCGAATGGCTGATTTAGTCATCGGTTTAATTTATGTTGTCAATGGATGCGCGCATCGCACGTTTTTAACTATTTTTAATGTTCACCTCATTACAAATAGCAGCCAGAGATAGGTAACTAACTTTCTATTTATTTTTGCATTATATGTCTATAATATTTCATAATAAACTGAGTAATTATAGAGATCCAGCAGCAGGACTGTGCTACATTCATTCGAGTTACCCTTGAGTTCAAGCGTGAGAGACCAGCAAACAAATAACCCTCATGTATATTTATTCGCTCAACTGACTTTTACAACAAGTCAGCTCAGTTTTTATGGCTATGAGATGTTTTTTTTTTAATTCAAAGCAATAGTAATACGTAATTTGATATTCAAAGGTGTAAGTAAAAACGTACCATAATTACATAGTATAAAACAAAGTAACTTTGGGCTGTCTGTCCCCTTATATGCTAAGATCTTGGGAACAACGCAACGGAATTAAATGCGTTTTTTTTAATTATGTATAGAGGGTGGGGTGGTTTTTATGTATAAATCATGTATATTGTAGTAAGAAAATGGGATAATTTTCAAGATTAAGTACTTTAATGTTTCTCCGGTTCACCTAGTATTTATACATATCCTTTTATAAACCCGATGCATATACTCGTAATATAATAATGCTTGATTTTGCTTCCAGCTTATATTAAATATTTTATTAAAATAATACAGAAAACCCATAAAGCTTTTACGACTTAATAATAATGTACGCATTGGTAAATATTTGTAGAGGCAAATGTAGAGGTAAGATACAGCAGGATTAACATCATTCTGTATAGAGCAACTCACTCTAATCATTCGAATCTTTTTTAAAAATTTCAAAGTAATATAACACTTATTTCAGCTAAGGTTGTGTTCCTGTGTGAGAGTGTGGTTTTAATGAGGCTTTATGCCTCTATGAAGGTACTTTTTATACGAGATTATTTTTTGTGTAAAGTAGGTAATTAGTGTGCCTTTATATAGAAATCCTGAATGAAGTAGGTGAATAAATATCAACAATAAAAAAATAAATTAAAACGCTACTAAGTTCTGATTTTATTAGTGCATTAGAATCAAATCTTTAGCGGGGTAAGCAGAGACAACTGAGTGCCATAAAGATTCTTACACGCCTCACTCGCTTCTTTTAACTCTTGTCATAATGTTGCTATATACTGTTCGTCGGTTTTCAAGGCTTTTGACTGATTTCAAGAGCCTTAGAAACCCATTTCAATTTGCCAGGACACTTCCAGGTGGGTTATTGACAGAGTATGGTGGCCACCCTAGACTCCAGTACCCTTCCTCTTCAGCACAGCAACCTTGCATCATTATTTCTACATGTCTAAGCCATCATAACAAATATTAATATATATATACATAAATCTCTACTGGTAATATGAATTTCCATATAAAGTGTATAGGTAGTTGTATTATGACGCCTACTCAGATCTGATGTGACGTTAATTTTACTTTATGTCACATTCCTAAAAATATTTTCCGAAAAAGAACGTTAAAAGTTCGCGGAAACATATTTACATATAAAATGTGGTCACAAACTGTATGAGAATATATAGAAGTAAGTACAGAGATTGTGCTCCGATGTGTGGTAAAATTGGGCACTTGCACAATATTTTAAGAATTGATTTTAAATTAAACATAATAGAAGGTTTGTTTTTTTTTTAATTTCAAATAAATTGTTTATATTATAAAATACATTATAAACAACATATACATAAATAATTTTAAATTTAGTTTGATTCTTACTAAACTTATACTTAGATACATAACTTTAGATAAACGTCCCTTCCTGATTAGCTAGAGAGGACAGATCGTCATAAGACCCAATACTTACACTCCTAGACTGAATTTATTACTAACTAGCTGACTCGGCAAACTTTGTTCCGCATCAAAAGTAATAAATTCGTAAATTTTGGATATTATTAATCTCAATTTGAGCTAGTTATCATCATCATCGCCAAGCGTCTTGCCCGGCAATACTGCGCCACGTAACTATTATGTCCCGCTATGTTAATACTGTAATATCTTCGTAAATATTCGTTTAAATTACATACTGTAAAGGGCCACATTGATCTATATTACATGCACAATATAAAATACAATATTAAAGTACTGAATTGGATGAAAATTTATTCAGTAACGCATAAAATCGCTTCGTAAATAATCTTTAATTACTCGTAAAAAGTAAAAAAAAATATATCGTCATTGTGCGTTTTCCCTGAGAGATACACGTATGCATTCGCGGATTTTATGAAGGTACTTTTTTAAATATAACACCTACAACAAATAACAACGCTGCCTGAACCCTAAGTGATAAAACAAAATAATGTACTACATTGTTATACACCTTCAAAAGATCCACAAAAAAGTCCGCGAGGGCATATGTCTATCTCTTAGGGATAACCCACAATGACCATTTATATTTTTTTACTTTTTACGTGAAATAAGGGCTTATTTACGAAGCGATTTGAAACATTACAGCATTAATTTTCATTCAGTTAAGTGTATTAAATAGATTGTGCATTTAATATAGATCAATATAGCCCTTTACAGTATGTAATTTAAACGAATATTTACGTAGATATTACAGTATTAACATAGCGGGACATAGTAGTTGCGTTGCGCGCCATAACGCGTGCCGCTAAATAGCACAAATTGAACTTTTTAATATCCAAATTTACTCATTTATTACTTTTGATGCGGAAAAAAGTTCGCCGGGTCAGCTAGTAAGTATAATAAAAACAAGATAATATCATAGTCAAGATTAACAATCCAATCGATCCAATTAAATAGATATATAAAAGTGGAAATAAACTTGAAATCAGATCCTCAACACAAACGGCACACGGATCGCTCCAGATAACCAAATACACACACACCCTCGTCACGGCACAGCCACGTCTGTCACATCAAAGTCGATATGTGCGCGACACTAATTTGAATACCTATCACTTGCGCTTTGACATTTCTTCAAAAAAATCTTACTTTTCTTTTTTGACCTAATTACATATGTCAACTGTGTGAAATTTGCTTTAAACAAATAACACGGTAGAGCCACGCAGTTTGCTGCTTGAATGGTCAATACCAACGCAATGCTCATGCAGCATTTCGCCCGGTTAGAGAGGTACCCGGAGGCCCCATTCTTTTTCCACTCCCTTTTCCGTGCCACTTCTTTATATATACAATTATGGGTGGCGTTCAGTACTTTTGGGTAGACCAGGGTATTCCAGGTATTTATGAATAGTTCGATAATCGTTAATGATGCTAATACATACATACATGCATAACTTCACGCCATATCCCTTGTTTCTTAGGCAGAGAGAAGAGAGCGCCATAAGGAACGATACTCACTCGCTTCGTTGACTTTCATAGTTATTTTCATGCACGCGCGTCAATTTTTGAGGCTTCTAACATCACCTTCCTCCAGCACACGTTCTATTTGGTCGTGATATATGTGTCTTTTTAGATTATAGGTATTTCAGTTCGCTTCGGCGGTAGGCACTTGGATACAATCATTACAAATGCATATCGATACAACTGTGAATCCCTGTCTTAATCCTCGGCACATTGAGTAATACCAGTCGGTAAACGTTGTGCACACATGTTCGGTACACGTGTTCAGCACACTTGCATACTAATTATCACGTAGTTTAGTGTAATAATGTGTTTACGAACACACACAAGATGGCGCCGATATACTCACGCTGCGACATATACTTAAAACTTTTATTATAATATCAACTGTTGCTAAGATTTTGTAAGAAAAGTTATGATCCAAAGATTTCAGTTGAATATATACGTTCGCCCTCTGCCTTTCCACTCGAGGTAGTGTAGTTTATATAACTTTTTGCAGTTTTTCTGAAGTGTCATTCAGCCAAGCTGGCACATGAAAGATGTCAACACAGGGATCTCAGTGTAAAATATTTCGAATAAGCGTCGAATATTTTCATGAAAGTTATGAAGTTACGCGTAATATAAATATATATTGCTGACGTATTTGTGTTTATAGACGCCTTGGCAATGTCTGTATTTCATATTTGAATAAACAAGACAATATTGTACATATCCCTATGAAATTACATTGACGTTATAATATATGTATTTCTGATTTTTGTTTAGTTTAGCGAGGCTACATATTTTTACCAAGTTTTGATATATTTTCTTAAGCCTATTTTGTGATTTTACTTTTTCATCGACATAATTATGATGAGTTTCATCCATTGACCAGTGAGAAACACAGTTCGCTACATGTATGTACCGACTAGAGAAATCTCAAGACCTCTTAGGAAATGGATGTAAAAGTGACTCAAGAAAGAGATACTTAGGGGGTCACTCCCTTCCCTCTCTATATCCTCCTTCCTACCATAAATTAAAGCTCGTCAGCGCAACTGTAACACTTACTCACTGTGATCAGTTTTTCAGATGTCCATGGACGACATTATTCGCTTACCACCAGGTGACCGGCTTGCTCACATGCCCTTCTTTCCCAAAAAAGCTCTTCTATAACACCAGAGTGCAGTGTGGTGCAGTGTGCTCCAGTGGTCGACCACACGGCTTCTGATCCAGGGGTTTAATTCCTGACACTGGGCTCACACTTTTGGAAATTGTTTTCGGAAGTTATGTGTGATAAATGTCGATGTCCGAAAACTTTGTGCTCGGTATGGCAATAGGGTCGGCACCTATTCCATTCGGGACGTAAACATAACGGCGAGACGAGGCTTAACAGCCGCTGCCTACACCCTGAAGTCATGTTTTAACACCAGAAAGTCTGACACAATAAAATCAATATAATACCTACTGAACACAATAAATAGGTTATAAAAATTGATATTAAACAACCATATTCTATCTATTGTAAATAAATTCAACGTAACTACCCTATTATCGAACCCACGAACCCGTTCAAGATACAAATCTTTCATTTATTATTTATGATCATAACACTTCTGTTTCCATTGAAATGAACAACCTACTTCGTATTTCTGGTCTTTTCTATTCGAGTCTATATCTTATATATATCTTGATAACTTTGTGTATGGCCATATTTTATCGCTGATATAAATTTTGACTTGTGTTGATTTTTGTTGGAATAATAATTATTTAATTAATTATAATTAAGTAATAAGCCAGTACAGCTATATTCATTTTATTTTAATTGTTCAACACGTTACCTTTATTCAGACAATTCGAAAAACCCTGCCAACGCCTTGAGGTTTGAAATTACAACAAATTTAAAATACAAAAACTAGTTTACATTTGATATATTTAACGTAAAATTGCAAACTTGTTATCTCTTACACTCTTAATAAATAATCTAAATAACTACAGTAAAATATTCAACCAAATCAATTAAACCAAAGCTATGCCCAGATTTCAGCTAGTTCATTAAATTTTAGTATCCCTCCCCTTCGGTGAGTAATGTAGGTAATCCAAGCGACAGCACGAGATTACACGGAGATCAGGCTTTATTATTGAACTTCCCTAATCATAAACTTGAGACAAGCAACAATAGCGTGGTTATCCAGGCGCCCATTGTTGCCACAGAATAAGGAAGAATTTACCCAAGACTCTAAATAAAACCAGCTAGCATCTCGACTCTGTCAAGTAAATGCCATTGTAAACACATTGCTCCAACGCTTGCGGGGGCCAAATGTAAAATAAACTTTTGAGCTTCTGTTTTATAATGGAGTTGTGTGGTTTTATTACACTTGATATGATGTGTCTAATTAATAATATCTTATTCATTTCTAAGACTTTCGCGAATCTCACTCATTGATTAAAACAACTTTTAGGATTATATCGCGTTTATTTATAACTTATTTATATTTATTTCCCGACGTTTCGAACTCTTTACAGAGATCATTTTCACGAGTGATGAACAACTACCATCTTTTTGTTCATCACTCGTGAAAATGGTCTCTGTTCGAAACGTCGGGAAATAAATATAAATAAGTAATAAATACACGCGATATAATCCTAAAAGATGTTTTAATCAATAATAATATCTTTTAATGTCTCCTTGCATATATAATTTATTATTAGTAGGTATAGAAATATTAAAATGGAAAATAACTACTCAACTCAGAATTAGAAGTCTTGGTGGTCCAGTGGTCGAGCACCCCGCTTATGAATCCAGAGCTCGCAGGTTCGAATCCTCACATACACACCACCTTACTTACACCAATGACTTTTCGAAATTACATTCGGAAGTTATGTGTGATAAATATCGCTGCCTAAAAACTTTGCGCCCGGTATAGCAATAGGTTCGCCACCTATTCCATTTGGGACGTAAAAATAACGGCGAGACGAGGCTTAATATCTGCTTAGTAATTTTAAACACTTTTATGGATTCTACATATATGTGTGTCACTCACGAATTTTCAACGCAGATTATTGATTTATGATAAATATTAAAATGTGAAAATGTTAAAGCATATATATTATTTCTATATATATATATATATATATATATAATATAAACTAACGGGCCTCGTGGCGCATTGGTAAAACTACCGGCTGCAGCACTGAGGTCAGGGGTTCGATTCCCACCCGAGCACAAATATTTGTGACAAACATGAATATTTGTGCGGCGTCTGGGTGTTTTTCTATGTATTATAAGTATGTATTTACAAAAGAAAAGAATATATGTATTCGTATCCGTTATCTAGTATCCATAGGACAAGCATTTAGTTGCATAGTTTGGAACTGGAGGGCGCTGTGTGATTTGTGTCCAAGATATTATTATTATTATTAATATATACTCATAGCAAATGTGGCCGGTACCCTGTACCTGGTACTTTTTTTTTTTTTTTTTTTTTTTTATGAGTGACTTCTAATTGTTAGCCTTACGGCTGTTACAATTTTACGCGGACTTTTGGCTCAGCGCTCACCAAAAGTCCGCGTAAAATTGTAACAGCCGTAAGGCTAATAATTAGAAGTCACTCATAAAAAAAAAAAAAAAAAAAAGTACCAGGTACAGAGGCCTTGGACAGGCTGAAAACACACCTACCAACCTTTATACTAGTAAAGATTGTAGAAATTGATTTACAAATACATAAAACTTAACTATGACTAACCGATACAAGAAGATGTCAATATTACGATATAACAATAAGCAATATTTAATAGGAGTCATCACTTTTTACGTTGAACAAAGATTTAGTTAAGCATGAGAAACACAATATTAAAGTTCAGCTTATATACGAAACTAAAGATCGTTTTCCTTAATCACAAAAGCGTCATATAGGGTTGACTGAACTATAAAATTAAGCTGCTAACTATCAACCTACTGAAATGAATAGATTATTAGTATCACGTGTATAAATGAATGGATTTCCTTAATACCATCAATTTCCAATCACCTTTCACTTAATATAACTTTATATATATATATATATATATAAATTTTAGAATAACTGCCGGCTCAATATGGATTTTAGATAGCAATGGCCCTATCGACTTGCAATTTATTCAGCCAGGTTAATGTATAAAGCTTCACGGATTTGCCGGTTTTTATTCGCCCGAACAGTTGCAAGGGATATTATGAGGATAATAAATTCTCCTCCATTTCCGGTCAGCTATCACACCTAGTGATTTAATTGTAATAGTATAAGCTATCCGGGTGCACGAGCGAAAGTTTTAGAATGTAAATTTTCCAAGGAAACTAGCCGTTCTGCATTTTAATGAATATCTATAGGATTAAAAGTCTTTTAAAGTATGTATTTTTTATGTATTTCAACGTTGCTATGTAATTCAATGTTTTTTTTTTTAATTTTTCCTGAATGATAGTCTCGGTGGTCCAATGGTCGAGCACACGGTTTCTGAATCCAAAGATCGCGGGTTCAAATCCTGGCAAACATCAATGATTTTTTGAAATTAATTAATTTCTAAAGTCATATAAATATCGATGACTCAAAACTTTGTGCCCGGTATGGCAGTAGGTTCGCCACCTATTCCATTTGGAACGTAATCTTAACGGCGAGTCGAGATTTATCAGCCACTGCTTTCATCTTTGGGTAGCAAAAGGCGTGAAGTTATGTTATATTTTCCTGAATAATAAGAGAAGCAGTAAAATTATAATAAAGTATAGCAAAAACATAAATATTAGGTACAATATAAGGAAACAACAACTTTTTAATAAATAAATAATACCGGTTAAAATTAGAAACCAACACAAATATATGATTAATTCTTATATTCGTACGATGTCATGAGATTTGTTTGAGTTCTCTTAATACTTTGAAATCCTATTGCGCATTCACATAATAATATATGGTTAAACTTTTACCACAATTTCTCTTCTGTTTGTATCATTTAATATTTAAAATACCTTTGATAATACCTGTGTATCAGAATTCGAACCTAGGATATTCTGTCCAAGGATTTTCACAAGAACAATCCCAGATTTTTAATAAGATTGATTATTATTTTCGATTCTTATGTAATTTTTTTTCTGTTTATTAAATAACAAAGTCATTTAATATTTTTTTCGATCCTCTTTTATCTAAAACTTTATATAAATATTAATTAACAAAGCTTAAGGGTTAAAGTGGGAAGGCTTTAATTTAATCCTAACTCTTAAAAAAACCTAATTAATATAGTCAGTTGACCAGTAGTACAGTCTTTTTAAGTATATTCCTATTTGTTTAAATCAGTATCTATTTGTATTGACATAGAAAGTTATTAGAAAAATGGTGTTCACTTTTTTATTGCCAGAGCAAAGGTTGCTTCACCGTTACCAACATAACAAAACCGCGTCGACCCTTAAAGCTTACTCTAAGCTTAATAGCTTCGCACTGAAATAAACTGATGGAAAGTGGTGTTATAGAACAATTGCCAAGCCGGTAGCTGCATCCCAACCGGAATAAATATCTACCTCCAGATATTCTCCAATTCTATCTCTACTAAATTCGTAATAGAGTAAGTAGATCAGGTACCGAATTAAGGCCCCAAATATATACTACAACAATTTACTTACTTATAGGTCAGGCAAATATAAAAGGCAAAACGATGCAAGCGTCTGTAATGTTAAATTTGACAGAGGTAGAACCAGGCATTTCGCATGAATGGGCCGGCTGACCGGTGAAATAGCACTACATCTTACAATCTTCCGATCCGATCCTTTCCCAATCCCACTCCAAAAGCAAAGCCAAGTATAACGCTATCTGTGTTACGTAGTTGCTTACCATCAATTCACAAGCCTGTTCGTTGGCCACCGTAGCACATAAAAAAAATGTTGTATACTAACAATCATTATAAGATCAATAGCCAAAACTAATTACCAAAATATTACTTACTCTATAATAACGCACTGACGTTATACTCTTAGAAATTCATCAAGTTCCAAATGCAAATGTTGAATCTTTAAGTGAACAAATATAATACTAATAATAATGAATCATATAAATCTAGTTAAATATGAATCTATCAAGATGGAATGAGTTCAGTGTGAAGACGGACGGTGTGGCGTTTCACCCTAAATCACGAACCGTGAGCAATTGACTTCTTGGCCAGCGCCGGAGCCTCCATTCATCTAGTACAATATAAGAAAAGACGTAATCATTCTACAGAGGAATCACGTTGAACGAGCGACAACGCCGGAATTCCGTCTGTCCCGACAACCCCCCTACTGCTCGCCCTACATAATTTTCTCTATAAAAAAATGAAACAAATTGTTCGCTTTCAGTTTTTTACAGAATCAGTGTACACCCTTTTTTATATTTTTGGGTGGCCAAAGTTATACAGTTTTTTGTGTTTTTCTTATAATATATACCACATTTTGTTTGTCAAGAATAAAAAAATACATAAATAGATATTAAAGATACAATCACTCCTGACATGGTGCTGGCACTTTAATACTAGAGGTCGGCCAGTTCGATCCCCGACCATCTACAAATCTTTATGTTAAGCCTGAATTTTTATATAGTGATTTTTGACCATAAGAAAATAAATCAATATCCGTTGTCTAGTTTCCTGCTTGGTATAGTAGATGCCGCTGTTTATTCTTCTCTACTGCCCCGAACACATTATTGTTTTTATTCGTTCAAGTTATTTGCATGGAATATTGATTTATACTTACTTTAAAGTACACAACGTTAATAAGTGCCAGCACCATGTCAGGAGTGAGAGTATCATTTAAATCTATCAGTATTTTTACAAAATGTGGTAGGTAAGAAAGTAGTAAGAAAAACACAAAAAACTGTATAACTTTGCCCACCCAAAAATATAAAAATACTTTAATACTGATAGATAGGTATTCGTTTTTCTGCCCTTTTCTCTTTTACTAGTAATTCGCACATAAAGTTGAGAGATAAGCTGCAGATTATTTTCTTATGTATCTATACACTTTCTGTATTTATTTATTTCTACTCAATTATATAAGAATACTGATCCAAAGCCAGCTATATACGGATTCTCTGTAAATTAGAAAGAATGTTCATATACAATTTTTTTAGTCAAATGAAATATCTTAAATAATTTGAAACATTATTATGTACAAACTATTGTAGATAGTAATGCTATAATAAATCAGTCACATCTCTTGTGCAAAGGTGAGAGTGATGTTAACAAATACTGAAGATTTTTTTAAAGTTAGATACATAAGGTGAAAGATTTGCTCGGAACATTCCAAGATAAATAAAAACTTTTCGGTTCCAATCCAACAAATACTGCAGGGCATTCGCAAAGTTAGTTCAGTACACTATGAAAGCGAACGTCTCGTTCACGGCAGCTTCAAACAACTGGAACTTTGCATCACTCTCCATAATCAGTTCCTTAAATAAAATGCAGATAGTTCAAATCGATTTGTTTATACAACTTTCTCTTGATGACAACTTAATCTTAATCTCATTCTGCAGAAAATTTTATTCGGCACAAATATAGAAATCTTGTAGATTATGTTTTTGAGCAGTTTGGGGTTAAGAGTCTAGGAACACGGGGTCCAAATGCTCGTGAACTCTATGAAGATCTTGCAAAGAAGTCTCTTTGCAGATCAGTCGATCGAGACCTCTCGCCACCAGAGGGCCGGTCTGTTCTTCGCACAGAGGCAGTGCGGCAGTCTTCTGAGCACGATGCCAGCTGCCAGCTAGTCTAATTAAATTAATTTTTCTTACTCTGCTTACGTAAATAAAGTAATCTTGATTGATTCTTGATACTACTGCTACTTTAGATAACTTTTTATTTCAAGGATTCAAAATCAAAAATACATTTAAATTCAGAGGTTCTAATTTTGAATCCTGACGCACATTCATAACTTTCCAAACGTTATTGTAGTAAAGATCGATGGTTAATAACATTTAATTTGTGTACGATAATATTCTGAACAGTGGTAGACCCACACAGATCGCTACAAGAATAATCGGGTTCCACCAGTGAAGTAAGACAACCTCACAAAAAAAATGTAAAGCAGCTCAAGGGTTAAGCGGCGTTTCGAAAGGTCTTCGAAAGCCCACTCCTTCGCCTCTTCTTCCTATATCTCCTCGGTGTTACAGATATCCATCGACGGCTTAAGTCGCTTAACACCAGGTGACACTGGACCACTCTCTCTTAAAAAAATATATGTTTCGCCACCTATTATATATCGAAATATACCTGCTGTCCACACCTTCAGGTATTACAGAAGTATGGCACTAAACTATACTATAAACTAACTAATAGTAGAAAACAGCGTTATGATATGATATTAAACTGTAATGAAACAAGTCATCAGCAGGGGGCGCTTCGTCGGCGAGTCTCGACAAATCCTATGATAACGCCTTCATTACCCACACGTCAACCCTCTTCTCGCCAACAGTCTTCGTCACAACTTCAATCTTTTCGCGGATATTGCCCTTAAATTATGACAAAAGTGCCATCCATCGGGAGCTGCATAATGAATCGTGGCCAATGATAAATGGTGTGTGTGTTCCATCTCACCATTGACGTTTTGATCAAAATATTCACGGGTATCCTTTAATATTGGATACCAATCATTTTCATTGTTTATGGCCACACTTTGTTTCGCTCTTACGAATAATTAATACCGTATTTTGTGTTATATGAAGCTTAATTAATAGTATTTTACTAGCTGGGCCGGCTAACTTTGTTTCGACTCCGAAGAAATAAATAATATTTTTTTAAACTGCTTTTAAAAGTCCTGTCAAAATCAGTCCGGTCATTTTAGAGATTTCTTGGAACAAAGAGAAAGACAAAAATGGTAAAAACAAAAATTCATGTGAGTATATTTGAATGCAGTTATTTCAATATTACAAACAGACACTAAAATTTAATTGATATGAATAGATTACATCAATTTTTCTAAAAACAATTTGTCCTAAGCCGCTGGAGCGATTAAAATGAACTTTTCTATGATTTGTTCATATTTTTTATTCACAAACAAGCCCGGCAGTTTACTTTCAGTATAGATAAATAACCGAGATACCGACTGTCGCAACATCTGCCGGGCTTATTTGTGAATCTAAACCATCCTCGAATCCCCTTAAACACACACACAAAATTTCATACAAATCAGTCCAGCCGTCTAGGAGGAGTTCAGTGACATACACACGCATACAAGAAATATCATCATTTCAATAAAATAGAAGAAATGGTCCAGTGTTAAAAGCAACTAATGTCGGTCTACCTACATATCCAAATATCAAGATGCATTTTAACCTATTGATATTTCTCATATCGGTGGCCATAAACACCGTAATATATTTAAGTTAATATCGTTTAAGTTGATTTCATCGTAAAAATAACATTATAACATAACATATCTTCACTCCTTTTTCTACCCGAGGTGTAGGCAGCGGCTGTTAAGCCCCGTCTCGTCGTTATATTTACGTCCCAAATGTAATAAGTGGCGAATCTATTGAAAATAAATCATCTGGTTTTTAAAATTCTGGTGAATTTAGTTATTTTATTAAAATAATTCAAATAAATGAAGTTATCATTTTAAATTATTTTTTCGTAATAATTCAGTGTTATGTTTATTTTTTTTTGTTATCTCATCACAACTATGAAAATGACATTCCCAAAGCGTTATTATATTTCATGTCCTGTGACATCTAATTTTATACAATTCAAGAAAGTCCTATAATTTGTTAAAAAAAATATTATTCCTAATAATTTCGCTAATTTATGAAGTATAGAAATGAATTAAAAACTCGTTTTCACAATATACCTATACCTATGCTTTTTAACAGTGGTAGAGCCAAGCAGTTCACTGCATGAACGGGCCGGCTCGGCTGGTGAAATACCACGATTTTTTCGAAGATCGATTTAAAGTGGCTCATGCCGCGTTTCGTTCGGTAAAAGAGGTACCCGTAAGCCCAGCTCTTTTCCCCATCCTTTCCCATCCTACTCCCTTAAGGGTCGGCAGCACATCTGTAACACTATATGTGTTGCAGGTGTCCATGGGCAGCGCTGGTCCCTCACCATCAGGTGACACGCATGCTCGTTTGTCCTCCTATCCCAAAAAATTACGCTGCCTACATGTTTAGGTATCAACTATTCAGAAGGATTAATATATAAATTTAAATTATAGCTTTAATAACCCAGACCAGGCGTCGTCCAGACGTAACGTTACGTAGCGTCCAAATCGGAGTTAAATTTTTCGCCCGACTGATTTAGCACATCGTGTTTTCCAACCTCGATTTCCATGCTATTTCACAACTAACAAATCAAGTTCAAATTTATTTCCTGAATAGCAGTGTATAAAGCGCTTTTGCCTTTTATTTTTTTCATTTCAATTACAAAGATGTAATGTAATTAAACATTTTGAAGACCAAATATAATGGCACTCTTAAATACTTAGACCATAGAGAGATTCGTCTAGATTTAAGTACTAATAGTATACGTAATTTGCAGGTCTACTTAGACTTCAGCAGCTATACCAGAGCTTTCAACCGGGTAATGCTACTTTTCAAATTTCGAACGTGAAGCGGGTCTCGAATGCTTCACATGTTGTAGAATATCTGCGCGCTATTGAACGTCTGAACCGCTGGAGTTACAAGTGCGTGATACTTGATTCAACAACGCAATTGGCAAAAGAAACATTGATTTTGCATGTACGTGATGTTCATCTCGGCCGGAGGAACTACCATTACTTCTTGACTGGACTGGTGAGTAATCTTCTGCTTTATATTAAAAAGATTTTTCGGTAGCTGGAAGGTAAAAACACTCCTCTTCATTAGGACTCTTGGATTATATGACACAATTATGTTCTGTAATTAACTACTATCGCATGACATGTACAATTATATATATATATATACATAAGTTACAAATGAACAAAAATCATCAAAAATAAAAAAGCACCAAAATAGCTACGTATTTATCCTAGGTAGGTGCTGCTGTTGACCCTTCTGTAATTCCCTCACCTTTGTACCAGCAGTCCCTGGAGACCCAAGGACAAGTTTATAATAGTTCTCCTTTTCAAAATAAAATGTTATACTAATTATAAACAAAAATGAATTTCCGAAAAAATGTTATAAGAAACAGATTACAAAAAATGTAAGAAGATTCATTGATTGGCCTTGGATTCCGAGGCTTTGGAGTTTTTATATCTAACGGCACTCCTCTAATACATGAACGGTGACAGATAAATTTAGAGAATATATAAAAAATATATAATACATAAAATAGTTGTTTAATAATTGGCTGAAAGTTTGTAACTCGCTGATTACAAAGTCTTATTATATTGCTGAGCTAGACAAACTATATATAAGCATTTGTTGATTTAGGTGATGGACGATCGTTGGGAGAAAGAGATCACGGAGTTTGGTGCCATCAACATAACCGGATTTCGAGTTGTCGATTTTTCACGTAGATCTGTCCGTGATTTTATGCTAACCACTAAACGCGAAACGATTTCGGTAAGTTTTGATATTAAAAAGGATCTTCTAAATTATTTTTATAGTTTCAATATTTTTCTAAGATATATATACAATGCTAAAGCGGACGGATGTAGGAGTCCAGGACGGCCAAGACACACATTACAAGACCAAATAAAACGTGTTCTGTAGGAAGGCAATGTTAGGAGCCTTAAAAATCGACGCGCGTTCATGAAAAGAGTTATAAAAGGTGTGTAAGAATCGTGCCTTATGGTGCTCTGTTATGTTATGTTGCCTACCCTGCAAGGTATTTGGCGTGAAGCTATGTTTGTATGTATTTTATTAAATCATTTTAGCTTATGTAAATATTACACAACATTTTGAAAATATTCGCGCAACAATCGCGGATATTAAATGATCATGATTAATCTATAAATTTCTGAGTTTTTGTTTTTCCAAAGGAATCATCACACTTTCATATTTCTTGAATAAGAATACTTTTTATACAGGCTCAAGCTGCATTGATGTTTGATGGTGTTCAAGTTCTGATCGATGCAATTGGACGTCTCATCAGGAAGAAACCGGACGTTTTTCGTAATACATTTCGTCGCAATCTGAACGCTAGTAGAATGATGGACTGCAATCCTAAAGGAAACAAAATAATACCTTATGAGCATGGCGATAAAATATCCAGACTGATTAAGAAGGTAAGTTAGATTTACTGTTACAAAATTTACTCAATCTCCTATTACAAATTCATCAAAACTGTAGACATACACGTAAGAAACAGGGAGAAGAGAGTACTGTTTGTTTATGTTTACTGTTTGTATGTTGCATATTTGTGAGTGTGTGAATCCTTCAGAGTCTTAGTAATGTGTTTTGCCTCCGCGAAGTAGCTGTTGCATATGCATATAATTATTTAGCGAGCGAATGTTTACTGTCTATCTAACAGTGTGATTTTATTACAGACGCTACTACGAACAGAGTTAGTTTTAAATTTAGTCTTGTGTTTAATAATTAATATTGATATATAAATCAACTTAAAGACCGTTATTGGTTCATTGATTTATTTAAACTTGTGTATCAGTAATCAGTCCACAATTGTGACGAGTGATATGTGAAAATATCTATCGATAGTCAAGTCAAGTCATAATTTTGGTCTGATGCTCAATTGAGCCATAAGAATTTTCTTATTGCTTCAGACGGAGATAGAAGGTTTGACGGGCACACTTAAGTTTGATGATCGGGGGCATCGCAAAAATTTTAGTCTTCAAGTCGTTGAGCTAACCGTCGATGGAGACATGAGAAAGGTGACAATTTAAACAACATACATAATATGACTCAGTTTTATTATAAACGTGTAGGGTAGACAGAAAGAATTGAATACAATGTAACACTTTTGTCACAAATAAATGATTTCAAATAAATATAATAAATACAAATATGATATTTTGCTATAGCTAATATGGACTATATACTATATTATTATATTGTATACTTGGGTACCTATTACTAAAGTGACTGCATATTACGTAATCATTCATAAAAAAATAGAGCAAATTGCAACATGTCACAGATTTTTTTTACTTTTTAGTTAATTATTTAATGATTAATCAAAAAAAAAATATAAAATTATTTCAGTACCTACAACTATTGTTGGCACTTTATTCAAAGCTTTCTCTTCTACCGTTAAACTTATTTCACTTGTCCTCATAGACCGGAAACAAGTATTTACAATTATGAACTAGTCTTTACAAGCCACTTCATTCATGTACCATCCCCAAAACCATTTAAATAGCATGTAAGTAGCGGGAACATCCTAATTTTTATATTAAAACTAACTCAATTTTGTATGAAAATACTAAAGCTTAGATTAAAGTTTTGTTAAAATAACAATAAAACAAAAATATTATAACCAAAAATCACACTAACAGAAATAATCTATCTACAACTTTAATTTATTTATTTTTTCATTAGACATCATCACAAACATTTATATTAATATCATGGACACAAATGACACAGCGCCCTCTAGTTCCAAATTAAGCAACTAAATGCTTGTGCTATGGATAATATATAGATATAGATATATAGATAACGAATATTAATACATATATACTTTTCTTTTGTAAATACATACTTATAATAGACTAGCGGGCCCAACAGACGTTGTCCTGCTTAATATACCAAGCGATAAAGATATTTTGTTTAATATCCTAATCGCTAAAAGAAATGAAAGACAAATAATTTATTAATTTTATCACCGTCTATTACAATTGCTTGGAACCAATAAATGAAGTAGACAATCGTTTAGTCAACAGATATCGCCATCTGTTAGAATAGTTTGGAGTTAACAAATAAAATGGACAAATAATTTGCAATAAAATAAAATCGCGATAATAAATTGAGATATAAATTATCCTATCTTTTAAGTTGGACCAAACTGCATATTGCGTGAAAATTTGAACGAAATCTGTTTAGCGGCTTAGGAGTCCATCGCGGACAAACATCGTGACAGGAGATTTATATATATTAAGATAGATAGAGAGAGGCACCCAGACTCCATACAAACATTCATGCTTGTCACGAATATTTGTACTCGGGTGGGAATCGAACCCGCCAACCTGGATTCTGCAGTCGGTAGCTTTACCGATGCACCACGAGGCTCGTCAATTTTACTTATAATTTATATTAACAATATTGGTGGGATAACAATATATTCTAAATGAACAGGTTGCAACATGGTACGACCACAAGGGATTAATCCCTGTTATCCCGAAATTAGCACCACCCAGTGTACCAGGAATATATGATCGCAACAAGACCTACACAGTGACGACCATAGAAGAACCACCGTACATAATGCGCAATATGCCCGAGAATTCCGATACTAAACTGTCTGAGCCATTCTATGGATTTTGCGAGGAACTTGCCAGGATGATATCTGAAAAGTTAGACATAAAATGTAAGTTTAAAGTAAATTTTTAATTAAACTTATTGTTTAGTATATATTTAATATTCCAGGGACTGGATATAAAAAAAAAACTGATAAAAATTCACTGATTTTGTAAATATTTGTGGTATTAATATAAGCTTATCGAACAGTAACTATCTGATGATTTGACAGACGAGATGCGAGCGGTAATGGATGGCAAATATGGAAATGAAAATCCCAAGGCTGTTGGTGGTTGGGACGGCATGGTAGGAGAACTTATAAGGAAGGTTCGATATTTTTATGATAATTAACATAACTTAACATAACATAACTTCACGCCTTTTGTTAGCCGTAGGTGTAGGCAGCGGCTGTTAAGCCTCGTCTCGCCGTTATGTTTACGTCCCAAATGGAATAGGTGGCGAACCTATTGCCATACCGGGCACAAAGTTTTCAGTCATCGATATTTATCACACATAACTTACGGAAAACAATTTCGTAAAGACATTGGTGTGAGCCAGTGTCAGGAATCAAACCCGGCCCTTTGGATCAGAAGCCGTGTGCTCGACCACTGCGCCACCGAGACTATTAACTGATAATTATAATTATTTAATCTAAATCTAATTTACTTATTTATTTGTCATATAAATAAATTAACAGATCAGCTGAATTATTTCTCATAAATCTCAGCTCCAAATTACTGTTAATTAACAGATTTAACTGTTGACAGAGTAAGTCTATCTCAGTCATCAACCAAACAAAGTTGAAGCCCCTCGCGAATTTCAGATATAACTTATAAATTCATCTGTTGGGAAATGGCTAAAGATCAACTTCCAAAACTATTTTGTTATCTCAGCTATGTTGCGGGTTTTGGGAACAACATTTTACTAGTACATAATATGACTAAAATATCATTATTTTCGTGCTTTTGTCCCACTCTAAGTGGGGACGGCACAACATGTCATTCTTTTCCATTCTCTTCCATCACTCGCCTTATTCACACTTACTCCCTTCATATAAACTTTACACAGTCCATCCATCTCTTTTTCGGCCCTCCTCTACTAATGTGTCCATCTACAGTAATTCTCATCGTTCTCTTTGTGACATGACTTTCGTCCCTTATCATAATGCGGCCATACCACGCCGATCTCCCACTTCTATTTTTTTTCCGTAATTGGTGCTACTTTCATGGTTCTTTTTATATACTCATTTCTTATTTCATATATCAATAATATACATAATCTGGCTAAAATTATTTAATAAATCATATATCAGAATTCAATATTGGTAAAAGTTTTTCAGACATCTGTCTGTATTTAATAGGATTGATCCTTCTCTTTGAATACCCGAAGTTCGCTAACAATCCAACTAATGAATCTGTAGAATATGTCTTTGACCACTGCACATGTTCGGTCCACATTTGGAGCACTTTCATTACTTGTTTATTACTAAAACATAGATGTGCTCCAAATTAATCTTACTCTATAGCGGTCTATATGAACATTATCAATATAATAGTCTTAGTGGTTCAGTGGTGGAGCACACGGTTTCTGAATTTAGATGTCGGTGGGTCGAATCTTGGCATACACCAATAACTTTACAAAATTAAATTTCGAAAGTTATATGTGATAATTACCGATGACTAATAACTTTCTGCCCGGTATGGCAATAGGTTCGCTACCTATTCCATTTGGGACGTAAACATAACGGCCAGTCGAAGTATAACAGCCACTGTCTACACCTTCCGGTAGAAAAAGTCATGAAGTTATCTTATGAACATTATCAAAATAACACTCGTTCTTGTACACCCAGATAAAAAGTTATTTTCTTGGCGGGAACTATGAATATAAATACAAAAACTTTTCTTATCTATAGTTTTAAACACAGTTATATTAAATTGCATACCGTAATAGTTGTTGAGGTGAGAAATACTTGGCAATAGTTATAATATGTGCATGTAACGGTGATGAAAAATAATAAAAAGTTACTTTGCTGGTGTCATTTTCAACAGGTAGCTCGACTATTCAAGAAATTAGAGCGTGAGTTATCACAGTATTTGAGTAGGAGACAGTAATTAAAAGAAGAGGCTCTTATTTTTAATTATCACTCTATTAGTGGACTTGTTGTGTAAAAATGTTCTATATTTTACCACTTTGAACAGTGGTAGAGCCACGCAGTTCGCTGCATGAATGGCCCGGCTCGACCGGTGAAATACCACTACCTCTCGGAATATAAGCGTGAAAAGGATCGTGCCACGATTCGTTCGGTTAAAGAGTTCCTTTTCCTTCCTACTCCCTTAAAGGACGACAACGCACCACGGTGTTCATAGGTGGTGAGCAGTTACCTCCATCAGGTGACCCACTTGCTCGTTGCTCGTAAAATAAATAAATTAGTAAAAGTTTAAATAAAAACAAAAAACAATTTATATTTTTGTATAGGAAGCTGACATGTCAATAGCGCCATTGATCGTGAGCGTGGAGAGAGAAAGAGTAATTGATTTCAGTAGACCCTTTCTGTCTTTTGACACTAATCCATCTATAGATGCTACTAAGGATATCGGGACTGTATTCAGTTTCCTTCGACCTCTATCAACCGAAGTCTGGGTAAGTGTAAACAGTTTTCGTAATTTTTGCCTATCTTTATTAAATTAATTCTCTTCAAAATATCTTACTTGAATAACATAAGACCAACATACGAACTTCTAAATAAAATTTTAACCCGTTGAGAGTGAAGTTACGTAAAATCTGTTCTTAACGGACGTCTAACTATATATTCTTATAAACAAGAAAAATACATGCAAAATTTTAAGTTTGTAATATTATAGTAACTAATATTAAGTTAAGAAGAATAAGATCTAAGATATCTAGAAATTTACAGGTGAATATATTATTGAATTTCATGCTTGACTATCAAACTTCCAAACAGATACACAACTGAATGAACAGATACATGAATAAAAAATGTCTTCGAATAGAAGTCTCTTTTTAATATTTAAAATATTATTATTATTATACCAATAGATCTATTACAATTTTGCCATTCATATGTATAAATTATTAAAATTTATTCCAGCTATGCATAATAGGTAGCATATTTGGAGTCGGTTTGGTCATGTTTGTGGTATCGAGATTTTCTCCATGTGAATGGCGACTGGTCTCGTTTACAGATACACAGTCTTCTGAAAACACCGAAGTTGCAACCACAAAGGTACTTTCAGCAAAACTGAAATGTTTCTTTTTTACTTGCAAAAGTCGACCTAAAACGAGATAATAAAATTAATAAAAAATCTCTTCAAAAAATCTAATTTCCTCAGTGGTGGAAAACAAATATTTCTAGTAAAAAGTAAAAAAAAAGTATAAGTAACTCTTTGTCTATGTCTATTTAGCTATTAAATACTTGCATTATGGGTTTAAATAAAATTATCCTTATTAAAACCATCAGTGGCATTTTTAATGAACTTTATTATTTTTCAGACCACCGTAGTCAATGAATTTAGCTTTTGGAATTCCATATGGTTTTCCTTGGGCTCTTTTATGCAGCAAGGTAGCGACATTACACCGAGGTCAGTCAATATTTTATTAATTATTATTAGGTAAAATTGCCTCAATTGGACCCACCACCAGATCCTTTACGCTGTTTAGTTTCTGTGATTGGAAATAATTCTTTATATGTTTATTGTAGTTATGTTGCTATGAGTACTTTTTATATTTTAAAATTTTGTAAATGTTCCAATTAAAACAGACCATTATATCTGTATCTTTTAATTTACTTTTAGCAAAACAAATTTTTAACCTATTAAATCTCGCAAGTATGACTATTACAGTACCTGATGATATACTGTTTGGATTCGGACATTCTTTTACAAATATATGACGATATTTAAAATCAAAAATGTACATAAAATTATTGTTCTGAATAACTGACTGATCAACGGACAGCTGAATTGTGCTCACTCGCTGTGTGAAACACATTGTGTAAAAGGTGTTTTTTTATAATGTAAAAATCTTATAACAAACTGTTTATACGAGAAAATGGGATTAATATTATACGATAATATTATTTAAATAAAAATAAATTAAAGTTATTTTACTGATAAGATGGTACAAAGACGGCGGGGAAGCTATAAAAAATCTATGGAAACTAGACCTGACACTTACACGCGCAATTAACAAACATTTCTCTGAAACCTTATTATTTCAGATCTATGTCTGGAAGGATCGTTGGATGTGTTTGGTGGTTCTTCACTCTATTTGTCATTTGTTATTATACCGCTAATTTGGCTTCGTATCTTACTCTTGCTCGTATCGGTGATCCGATTCATGCCTACAGCAAACTAGCATCCTGTCCACAAGTAAGTTCAACGCAAAATTAATTCACAATGAACCCCATATTTGGTTAGGCCCAGTAATGATTAATTTGTCTGCATAAACAGGATACAGTTGAAGTTTTGAAATCAGTGGCTATGATGCCAGATTCCGTATATGTTAATAATAATGGGTGGATGTCATACTTTACCAATAACCAGCTGCATGATAATAAACACCGATGCGAAATGACAATTGCAATAACAAATACCGGGCAAAAGGATTTTGCTGTCGGATTTCCTAAAGGATCTAAACTAAGGTGAGTGCGGTCTAAGTACTTACTTAGTTTAATAGAGTTTTCAGCCTACTGCAATTGAATAAATTATGAACAGCCTTGCGAAGTTTACGCTATTACAATTGCCAGTGTCTTTTTGATTGTGAAAAAAGTAAAATATTGGTATTGTTTTCTGCTTTGAAATTATAATCACGAGTTGTTTACAGGGATGGAGTGAATTTAGCATTGCAAGCATTGAAGAAAGAAGGTGAATTGGAAAAACTCGTCAGGACATGGTTCCCCAAAGCTGATTGTCAGATGATCAACCCCGTAAGTAATAGTCGTCAATTGATTTTTCATGGCATTATTTCTAGTTTTATATATTTTTTTACTTTTTACTTGTAGGATTTACGTGGCACTGAATTGACCCTGGGACAAGTGGCTGGACTGTTCTATATTCTACTTGGTGGTCTTGGATTGGCCCTTGGAGTGGCATTGATAGATTTCTGTCGCCATGGTTACGCTGAATCTACTCGTACTAACGTACCGCTATGCACTGCATTGAAAAATAAAGCTCAATTAGCATCTCGCAATGAACGTATGAATCAGACTCAGCGCAATGCCCAACGTGATCAAGACCGTCTAGGATGGAGTGGAGGAGCATTTTCAGGAGTAAGTCACATTGATTTCTTTTTTTATGAGTTAAAAAGGCTTTTGATCCAGAGGTCCAGGTCCGATTCCTGATACTGGCTCACACCAATGACTTTTCGAAATTGTTTTTCGGAAGTTATGTGTGATAAATATCGATGACTGAAAAACTTTGTGCCCGGTATGGCTATAGGTTCGCCACCTATTCCATTTGGGACGTAAACATAACGGCGAGACGCGGCTTAACAGCCACTGCCTAAACCTTCAGGTAACAAAAGGCGTGAAGTTATGTTACGCTATGATAAGTTTAAAAAGGCAAACTAGCAAATGGTGAAAAGTGACTAGCGCAGCCGATGGACAACTGTAGGACAGATAATGATAACGTTCTGTTCTCAGCCTTTAAGGGAGTTAATACAAACACAACATATAACAGCCGTTAAAATTATACATTTGCCTTGATATATATGTATGCTTTGTTTTTGATCCTAAAATAATTACGAAATGTGGCAAATGAATATCACGATGAGTGTGTTTAATAAGAAAAGGGAATTTATTAAAATGTATAAGAATATTTTACATAATATTTACATTGTATCTAATTACGATATTGAAGTTACCCGCATTCATAATACACGTGGCAATAATATATCGGTGTAAGATGTAGACGCAATCGTTTTGGTAAATATCTAGACAAATATTATTATTTAAATAGTAAAGTCATCATCATTATCATCAGCATTTTCATGTCCATGTTCAGCACTGATTTTAGTCATCTAAATCAAAAGTATCTCAAAATGGAGATCCATGAAAGAGGCCATGGAACTCCCCAACTTACGATCCTGTGCGGATATCACACGATGAAGCATCCAGCGGCTTCCAGCGATATTGATAAGGTCGTCGGACCACCAAGTGAGGGGACGTCCTACTCCGCGGCGAACATTTCGTGCTTGCTACCCGAGAACCTTTCTCCCCCAACAGTTATCAGCTTGTCGAGCAACGTGGCCTGCCCATCTTTAGCTCAGTTTAGTTTCAGCTTCCGTATCAAATAACACGTGCGCTTGAGAAACATACCTCGTAAAACAATTACACTTCGACACAATGGCCACGACCGTCCCAATTCCGAGTATAGAAGTTATTATGTGAAGAACTAGCCAAATAACACATGTGCTAAATACACTTTTTAAGCACGTAGTGAAAAATATTCATACTTAATATTTCTACTTTTGTCATCAGCACTACTCTCCGGCAAATCAGATTGGCCAAGAGGAGACGATGTTGCATGCTAGTTTCACTCAAGTCTGATCGTCACCCCGGGAAGGCGCTACCCTTCGGCGGCCGACCCACATCAGACACTCATCCAGCAGCATGGAGTTATATCAGCTGTGAATTCATTCACTGGGATATCTACGTGACCATACATAAATGTAACAGGTATGACTACCTGACTGATAAACGTGATTACCATTTTAAATTATTTTAGATGTTGATATATTATGCCTTTCTCTAATGTCTTATGCTGATGAATAATGAATTTTAATTTTATTATAAGTTATTAATGAATTAATTTATATTTAAAAAAAAGGAAAGGAAAGATCGGCCTTGTATTGAGTCAAGTTGGAATCATTCATTACAAATGTATGTATGTATTTTTAACGGCATATATCTAAATATTTTCGAGGCGTATCACATATTTATATAAGTAGACGAATATCAGGGTCTTATAATTACGTTTAGTATGTAAAACTTATATATATATATATATATATATTTATATTAAGTGAAATAATTAAAAAATCCTGAAATTCTAAAAATTGTAACAGGTAATTAGGAATTCTTAATTAGGGCAAAATTTTATGCCTTAAAGGCCTAATAATTGCCGCTATTTGGCTCCCAATTTGCCGTGTATTTTTTTTTAATATAAAGATATAGAAAAAAATGTCAAGCACCAGTGTGCCAAAATGATTTGTGGATAAGCAGAAATATAAAAATTCATCGTGTAAAAAAAACTACAATACCGACAAAGATGTTGTTTGTTACTTAAGAGGAGGTGTGAATGGCAAGAGATATTGACTGATAATAAAATTACTATTTATATATTGTTATTTATTTATACTTTATTTATTTCTTAGATTTTCGCGAATCACATTCATAACATTGAAACAACTTTTTATGGATTATATCGCGTTTATTTAGAACTTATTTTCTATTTATTTCCCGACGTTTTGAACGTTACTCGTGAAAATGACCTCTGTAAAGAGTTCGAAACGTCGGGAAATAATAGAAAATAAGTTCTAAATAAACGTGATATAATCCATAAAAAGTTATTTCAATGTTATTTCAACTTTTGTTAATTACACTCTTTCATCAAATTAAGTTATGTCAATTTCAAGTGAATATATTGAAACTTCTAGCTCATTCTCAGCATTAAGTCTTATATTATATAATAATTATTAATCATTCTTATACTAAATAATATATACCAATAATATCTAAATAAAAACTAATATAATCTATTTCGTATATATTGTAGATGCAGATCTGATATTTGAAAATTAAAAAAAAGGCATTTTAAATTTACAACTGCACAAAACAACGGCAGAATTGTATCAAAAACTTTTTAATTTTCGTAGCTAATGGTTGCATAGTATTTTAAGAGTATTTACTATATAAAAATAATAATCGTAGTTTTTAAATGAATCTGTGTCCGATTACATATTATTATTATCATTAATTAAGGAATAATTAGTATGAATTAATGTTGCATTTATTAACAATTATTGTTAGTTAAACAATAAGTTCATGTTAAAATGTCATATTTGTGTCAATGTAAATGTACAATTATTAACTTATTGTATTTTTTCATTGTATTTCTTTATTAATGGGTAATTATATCTAATATGTGAAGTATCTGGTAATGTACGTATGTTTTATAAATAGATACACTTCCCTATAAGGTTTTATGACAATTTTAAATGTTGTTACTACTAGAATATAAAATAGAATTAATAGAAAATAAGTTATAATCGTATAGTAGTTAATACCCTCATATCAATCAGTAAATTTATCGTCATTTCTTCTTTAACTCATTGGTTAATATAACGCTTGATAAATTAATTACGCTGCCGTCCTGAAAACTATTTATTTAATTCGTTAGAATTAAATAATATTAGCGCTTGAACCTAATACATTTGCAATAATATGTACCGAAAACTATATGTCTAAAAATGGACACGATCAAATCGTTTACGACAAAGAACTTAACTGTACCTTATTTAAATAAATTTTCTTATATTTATAGATTAATTTGATTTACTTAAAAATATATAAAAAGTCTTGATTCATTCGACCACGAAACGGTATACTCTGGCCAAAATGAAAAACATATTTATTTAATAAATAAAAACCCACTGAATAGAAAAGAGAAATTATTCATTCTTCTGAGTCGGCTTATTTGTTTAGAAGGTAAATCTCAAGAACTACTAACCAATTTTTTTCTAATATTCGTTACTTTGGAACTGCTCAATCTAGTCAATTTTAGTTGATTATTATTTTAAGAACGGACATTGAAATGCTTAAAACATATATACTACCTTCAAATTATTAAGTGTTAAAAATATTAATTTTTACCATTAATCATTACATAGTATAAGACCAAGTCACTTTCCGCTGTCTGTCCCTTTGTATGCGTATATCTTTAAAACTACGCAACGGATTTTGATGCGGTTTTTTTTTAATAGTTAGAGCGTGTCAACGGGGTGGTTTTGATCTATAGTTCATGTATAGTGTAATAAAAAAGTGATAATTTTCAAGACTTAGATCTTTAATCGCAAACGCTGCCTGAACCCTAAGTGATAATACAAAATAATGTACTAAATTGTTATACACCTTCAAAAGATCTACAAAAAAATCCGCGAGGGCATATGTCTATCTCTTACGAGAAATTAGGGCTTATTTACGAAGCGATTTAAAACAATACAGCATTAATTTTCATCCAGTTAAGTGTATTTAATATAGATCAATATTGCCCTTTACAGTATGTAATTTAAACGAATATTTACGAAGATATTACAGTATTAACATAGCGGGACATAGTAGTTACGTTGCGCGCCAAAACGCGTGCCGATAAATAGCACAAATTGAACTTTTAAATATCCAAATTTTACTGATTTATTACTTTTGATGCGGAACAAAGTTTGCCGGGTCAGCTAGTAATTATATAATTATTTGCAATAGGTGTACACTATTTGATGGTTAAATTTATAAAATAATAACTATTTTTAATTATAATATTTTATTAACATTTCACATTTATTTGAATTATTTATTTACATTTATAAAAATAATATATAATTGAAACGCAATTTCCTTTTGATTTTCCTGCTATTGCTGTATATATATATATATATATATATATAAGTTAGCGTTTAACTTTCTTATATTTTCTTAAAGTTAAATTTTAACGTCTTTTTTTGTTCAAATATATACTTATACTTCATGCATACTACATATGATTAAATAATCAAATTATATGTGTGTAGTTTTTCAAACGACTGATTTACATGAACTTTCATCGTAGCGTAGGTTAATATAATTATTAAAAGTAAATATAATCAAACATTTGAATTTAATTAAGTCGCTGTACCTAAGAACTAATTTCGTTGACAACGTATTTATATGTATATAATTTTATTATTTCTAGACTTTTAACTGATGTATGACGTCATTGAAACTAAACTTTTTCTTAAAAATGTTATTGATTTAAATAATGTTAATATAAATTAGTTGATTTGCTGCACGATAATGCCGAAACTACACAACCGTACCGTAACTCTATGAAGTTTATATAACATAGATACTGAGAGGTGAAATGTAAAAAGGGTGTGAGTGAGGAAGATACGAATGATAGGGAAGTGAGGAAAGGTAAAACGTGTTGTGCCGACCCCAAATAATGGGAACAGATCAGAAAGAAGATGATGATGGATGGAGAGTTGTACAGTGGTAGGGCAGTAAGTTTTGCAGCGGTTCATCTTTCAGTTTACACTAGATAATATAACAGAACTATTTTTAATTTTGATCATAAAAAATTCCATAGTATTATGCTTATATGTGTTTATTTATATGTTATGAATACTAATATAAATGTTTGTTATATTTAGTGATAATAAAGGTACATTTCAAAATTAATTGTGTATTATTTGAATCTCTTATTAGAATCTACGCGAATAAATACATATGCAATATACAAAGTAGTCATAAACTTAGTGTATTTTAAATTATTAAAAGGCAAAATATTCGCATGACATTAACTTTTTATGAAAAACTGAATCTCCTAAAATCAAGATCATGGCAGGTTCTTAAACATCTCTTTGTGAAATAGGCGGCAAATTAGCATGGAGGTTACCTGATGGAAGCAACTAGCGCCACCCTTGGACATGTGCAGCACAGTGTTATAGTCGTGAGAGGGATGAGAAGAGATGGATCTTCAGATACCACTTTCACTGAACGAAACGCTACATGTGTCATTTTACCTCGATATTCTGGGAGGTCGTATGTTTCAATTAAACTGTATGAGTCTACCACTTTTAAAACTAACTTTACACTATAATATAATTACAATATTATGAAGAATTAAATTAATTACATTATTTACAATATATACAATTGAAAAATTATCTGAAATCTAATTTCTCCGCATCTCGGTCTACTGGCGGCGTGCCCAGAAGACTGGCCGCATTGCCACCCTGAATTGTAATGCTAATGGTCGCGAGAGGCTTTGATCAGCCTCTTTGCAAGATCAACTTTATACTTAACTTTACGGCAAGCCTCTCACCGGGTGGGTAGAATGAAAAGAGCGACTTAAGACATTCCACTAGACTTGACTTCCATAAGACACTCCTAATTACCACATTACCATGTCCTTGTATGATCTATCCAAGTTCCATTCGTGTCCTTAACTCGTCATGTAAACATCTTTTTTGTAGAAAATTGGTCGCATAAAGCAGAAATGTTGCTTTTATTAAAACTATTAAACCTGCCTATTAAATTTTTTTAGCCTCAGAAAAGAAATAAAAATGATCATTGTGGGTTATACCTAAGATATAGATATTCCATCGCGGACTATGTAGACCTTCTTATGGAGCATAATAATGCAGTACATTGTTTGGAGCCAGCGTTTCCAGTTAAAGTGGTAAATTTCGAAAATTATCTCTTTTTTACTAAATTATTTATGAATCATAAAGAGAAACCACCAAATTGACAAGTCGTAATTAAAAAAAAAACAGCATCAAAATCCGTTGCGTAGTTTCAAAGATGTAAGCATATAAGGGGACAGACAGCGGAAAGCAAATTTGTTTTATACTATGTAATGATAATGACGAAGTAGTACTACATGTCAATAACTAAGTATTTAACTTTGAAGAAGAAACATCTGAATTTCTGTACATGAAATTTCTGTTCATATTATAAAATGGCAAAAGGTCGATATCTGGAGATATTGGAGACAAAGCAATCTAAGAAATCTTTATCAGATCAATAAAAAACAGAAAACAACCCAACAATTTGTTGACAAAAACTTCAATCATATCTGTCTGTATCTGTCTGTACTAACGTGTGATACGAAAGTGATGCAAGATTGTCCCAGCAGGTAAACAGTCCAAAAGTGTATGGATGCAGAAGTTAGATAGCCACGATACACTTTCCATGACCAAATAGTACGAGTCTTTGAAAAAAGGCATGTCATGAGCCTTAAACATCTAGACGAGCGTGTATCTTGTTCATACACGCTCGTTATGTTACCGGTGGTCCAGTGGTCGAGTTCCAGCTTCTGATTCAAAGGTCGTGGGATTTAGATCTTTACGGAACTTATGTGAAATTATTGCCGATGGCTGACAATTAGGTTCCGCCACCATTTTCGACGTAACGATTCAGCGAGTCGGGGTATAACAGCCGTGGCCTACACCTTCGGGTATAAAAAGTCTTGAAGTTATGTATGAAAAACAAATAGAGAGGTATTAAAATCGTGACTTATTGCACTCGGTGCTATATGCCTATCGAATAAAATAAATTGATCCCAGGGGCCCTAGATAATTTGCAGACTAACCGATTTTATTATTTTTATTTATATTATTTAATGGTCGAAGTGAAGCTATTAGGTAATGAAAGAAAGCTTTATAACTTGCTGTTATTATTGTCTAATAGATAGTTAACAGAACCTGCAAACAAACTCTAATCTAACACTAGCTCTCTGCCTCGCGGTGTTACGCGCGTACGAACAAAATGGCGATGACTATGATGATTCAATATAGCCTATGTTAGTCTGGGTGAATTCAGCTTATCAATAGTAAAATAATTTTTGGGACCGGCCTAGTAATTTTTGTGTTGATTAGTTATATACAAAAATACAAAACTTGGTTTACGTCTTTATAACATCAGAATAGAATATTTCATATATTTAATGGAATAAATACAGACCATTGAAGTTAATGCCCGTCTATTTTATGAAGTACTACGTTAACTTACATAAATAATGTTTCAAATTTGAAATAACACTTGAATTTAATAGAAAATGCGCTTACATTATTCTCATTATAATTTAAGGCATAATGAAGTATTTTAATCTGATAAATACCGGGTCAAGGAGGTATCTGTAATGGAATAGAGGCACGAGAAATATTTTTAGAATTTCCTATTCGATTCTGGGTTGTTTAGTACTAATAAACACAAACTGAACATTGTTTATAACTCTTTAACATTAATAATAATATCTTGGATACAAATCACACAGCGCCCTCTAGTTCCAAATTAAGCAACTAAAAGCTTGTGTGTGGATACTAGATAACGGATAATAATACATATATACTTTTCTTTTGTAAATACTTATAATACGTAGAAAAACACCCAGATGCCACACATATAGTCATGTTTGTCACAAATATTTGTGCTCGGGTGGGAATCGAACCCCCGACCTCATTGCTGCAGCCGGTAGTTTTACCAATTCGCCGCGAGGCCCGTCAAAATTATTATTGTGAATATATTTATATGATGCTATTATTGTAATAAATATCGTTAATTGAGATATGGGGTGAGTAAATCACCTGATGGTGAGCAATTATCGCTGCCCATCGACACCTGCCGCACAAATAGTGTTACTGAAAGTAATTCTTAAAGAGTTTTCAATTAAATCATTCCTACATTATTTATGAATTATTGTACATACAAAAAACTCCGTTGATATCGAATATGTATAAAAACCTCATAAAAATCCGTTGCGTAGTTTCAAAGATCTAAAGCATATAAGGGGACAGACAGCAGAAAGCGACTTTATTTTATACTATGTAGTATGAATATAGCAGTTATATACCACTATACAGTCTCGGTGGCGCAGTGGGCGAGCGCACGGCCTCTGATCCAGAGGTCCGGGGTTCGATTCCAGACACTGGCTCACACCAATGACTTTTCGAAATTGTTTTCGGAAGTTATGTGTGATAAATACCGATGACTGACAAACTTTGTGCCCGGTATGGCAATAGGTTCGCCACCTATTCCATTTGGGACGTAAACATAACGGCGAGACGAGGCTTAACAGCGCTGCCTACACCTTCGGGTAACAAAAGGCGTGAAGTTGTGTTATGTTATGTTATATACCACTATAAATTATTTATTTATAAGTAAGTAGTAGTATATAAGTATAAAGGTATATTATTGGTATATTGTTTATTTATTTGTGTGGTTTATTGTATATAGAGGTGTATATTTATGTATATTGATATGTAGATATTCTTATAAATTATTGTAGATTTTTTTTCAAAAATACATTTTTTTTTGCGTGTTTTTCTATTTATTATAAGTATATATCTACAAAAGAAAAGTATATATCTATACCTCCCACCTAATATGTTGTATCCCACAAAAATGAGATTTAGCGTTTTTATTAAAAATGAGCTTTATTTGTAGTAATTGACCCATTCTAAGCAAAAAAATTACGAAAATGCGATTTTTTGGACCATTTTGAAGACGTAAAATGTTGACGACTTTTGAATGGGAACGGACTAAAAAGTTGTATTGGTCTATGCAATGGTTTACGCGGGGTGCGTGGCGCGGAGGACGGCGCGCCCGCAAGTTGTATACGTTACATACAACATACTACGCCGAACATTAAAACGGACTCACGCGCACCGGGCTCGCTAATTTCTGGTCAAATAATTTACGTAATTGAATTATTTCAAACGATTTAAGAATGAAACGGCCCAGTATTACAACAAGAGGGAGAAGATTGTGTGATTTAGTCAGTAATATCAGTACACAGTACAGCATTTCTCAGACACCTGTGGAAAATAACAATATTACAGTAAATGAATTAGAACAAAACATTATTCCCGATCCAGGCCTTCGAAATAATACCACTCTTTTTTGTATTATTTCTTTTTTTTTATGGGATAGGAGGGCTAACGAGCAGGCGTGTCACCTGATGGTAAGCAGCCAACGCCGCCCATGGACAGCAGCAATACATATAGTGTTACTGTTGCGTTGCCGACCTTTAAGGGATAGGGGATAGGAAAGGACTGGGAAGGGGGATGGGCCTCCGGGTACCTCTCTCACCAAACGAAACGCGGCATGAGCCACTTTACGTCGGTCTTCTGAGAGGTCGTGGTATTTCACCGGTCGAGCCGGCCCATTCATGCAGCGAACTGCTTGGCTCTACCACTGTAAAAATCATAATTTCATAATCATTATTGAATATAATCTTTTTTTTTGTGATAACAACCAAAAATGTTGTAAAGATTACTTACAATAGAATACGTTGTAAATTAAACATCCAAAAATTTTGTATGTAATACATATAACATTATACGTAGTCCAGCGTGTATCAGAAAATGTTGTAAGTATGAGATACCACAGGTGGCACAGTCTGTATTCCAGTGTAAAGTGTTGTAAGCGACAACTCTCAGAAAAAACATAATGTTTTCATAATTATCTTTAAGCATAGTCTAGAATACCACAAATTACATTCATATACCAAATTTTACAATGCTGCACTAATAAATGCAGTTTTGATGCCAATTTAAATCTTTAAAACGCTCTCCTGTTAAGTTGCACTTTTAGAGATACAACAACTTACGTGGGAGGTATCGATATGTATTAATATCCATTATCTAGAATCTACAACACAATCATTTAGTTGCTTAGCTTGGAACTAGAGGGCGCTATGTGTATTGTGCCCAAGATATTATTATTATTATTCTTCTCTATTTATCACGTACATTTTTAAATATAAATATAAAAAATCATTAAAAATGCTAAAATGGCATCGGGTACAAGGACCAAGCTACTATTGGTCAGGGCCCCAGAGAGACGAAATTTCTCACGATACGTGCCGTGCCTGGAAGTACCGCATTCTGCATCAAGCTTTTGATCTAGCTGCCTAACGCGAGCCTCTCTAGATGTTGGTCGAGGCTAGTAATAAGTAATAATAAGTCCTAATTATATGTATCAACAAAAAGCTAAAAAAAAATAACTAAATATCTTATAAATGCCAGAAATGGCCAAAGACGAAAACGGCATACGCAAAAAAAGCCCTCTGTTCTCAAAGTCATTTAATAAATGTCAACACTTGTATGTAGAAAAGTGATTATCTTTAATAATATCGGCGTTTAAATGGCAAAAAAAAAAACAGAGGAAGATGGTTGCCATTTAAATTAAGATTATTATATCTGTTTTAATACTACGCATTAAGCTACGTAACGAAAAAAAAAATTCACTTTGGGAAAACTTTCGCAGAACATTGCCTCCGCTGTTAAAATTAAGCGAAAATTGAAAAAGTGATTACACAATTTTATAGGCTTGTAAAAATGTGGATGATGTTTTTGTTCTTTATTTATTTAGTTAGAAAATTGTGTTCGAGACTTCGCACATGTCAATTATAAGTCTAGATTTTTGTATTTTTGTGAAGGTTGCTTTTTTTGAATTTCAGTTCCAGTACATCGATTCTGATTATAGAAGTATTAAGATAGCATTCTGGATCAGAATTTTTGAAAATTATGCAAGAATACTGATGACTGACAATATTGTGCATGTTGTATGGCTATAGATCGCACTTTCTATTTTCGCAAGTGGGGTCTATAGCCATACATCTAATAAAATATAATTTAGAATACTTGGGATCTACAATCGAAACCAAACCTAAAAATATTGCTTTTAAAATTTTTGTCGGGTTTCTCTTTGTTTGTTACCGATAAACTTTAAAAGTACCATGCTTTTATATCTAATATTGCATGAATGTTACCAAGAAGTCGAGTCAACACATAGGCTACATTTTATAACGTGATCAGTAATTGGGGATGAGCAATGAACACTTATAATGGCATATGCATAGTATTTCTTGCTGCTTTATAGCGTCCACGCAGACAAAGTCACAGCCAACAGCTAGTTATATATATATATATATATATATTTGCCTTAATGCATATATACACATACATACATCCAGTACGCTATCTATAACAGCTCTTTGTTACAATTTCCCAAATGTAAGTAATAGATCGGATGTCACGCTGAATTCGTAGCACTGAGAAATCCGGTGTTCAGTTCGCAAATTGACCATAGGAAAATAAACGTACATATAATGCATATTATACAAAAATATATTGTAAATACTGAATGATTTCTATGGTAAAGAAAGGCATAAGAGCAAACGAGTCACCTAATGTTAAGCAACTCAAATTGCATTGCCGTCCTTTAAAGGAGTAGAATGGGAAAGTCTCTCCGGAAATCTCTCACTACCGAACGAAACGCGGCATTAGCCATTTTACGGCGATATCCTCAAAGATCGTAGTATTTCAACGGTTGAGCCGGCCCATTCAACTAACTGCGTGATTCTACCACTGTAAAATATTCATCTGACAGAGTAACTGGCAAGACTGTGCCTGGTGTAAGATATAGGTTCCACCACCTATTCCATTTGTGACTGTTAAGTTGAGTCGAGGCTTAACAGCCGCTGCCTATACCTTCGGGTACAAACGCTGCATTAAAATATACTGTTAAATATTTAATGAAAATTAATTGAATTATATTATACACTTATTTGCAAATTAATTACACTGATATTGTATTCTTAGATATTCTTAATTAATACACTAACATGGAATGCTTAATATAGAACAATAGATTAACTATTGCTAATTTATTAATTATTAGTGCCGCGGCTCCGTTCTAGTGGATTTGAATATATAAGTGGCCATTAAGGGTAGAGTTCGCCAAGGTTCGCCAACTTAACCCTTGTTTACCTAAACAGAGTACTAAAAGTAATCGGATCTTTGAACTTATCGCTGTTCACCAAAACTAAAATGCAGCTCGTTATCTAATAAGTTGTTCTAGAATGAATGAATAGTAAAAGAACATCCCTTGCGGGGGAGGCAGAGATAACAGAGCGCCATAAGGCACGATGCTTACACACTTCACGCGCGTCGATTTTTGAGGCTCTTAACATCACCTTCCTCTAGAACACCTTCTATTAATTCATATTTTTTATTTATTTTTCATTCATATAATAAGTAATAATACTTTACTTTTTCTTTATAGAAAAAGAATATGTAGTATTATGCAACTTAACAAAAATGGCAGTAATGTGTGCAATTTTTTTTAATTCGCTCATATGCGAGCGACAACCAAATTTTTGGATAATAAAATTATACTGCAAAATGTGTTCCGTGTTATGGTAATGCAATTCAGTTAGTTAGTATTTATTAGCATTATGTTTTATACTGTTGATCTGTGTTGTCATGGCAACGACTGTAATCCATTGTAATAATTTACTTGCTCGGCATATTCTTGGAAATAAGTTTGCCGTTTTTGGAATAAACGAGTGTTCGTGCAATTCGCCTAAGATATTCAAAACAGGCTAAAACATTATTCTCTTTTAAGCTTTCTCGTTGCATATTACTCAGATATAATGAACGGGAACTCAGATATAATGACTACAGCCAGTGCAACCTGGCCGAAACGTCAAGCCAATAAAGGTAAATAATTGTTACTTAAAAAAGTGTCGCGTTAATTCCCGTTCATTATATCTAATTATATTTATGTCGTTTTGTGTCAATGAATGGATATCCAATGTTGGCTAATGTCCATTACTGGGTATGGACAACTTGATCCTAATTGTCCATAACTGGTGATTTTAGATTTTCCTATATTTTCTCAAATTTCTATTTCTAAGCATTTCCATCCAGAGGACCGAGTTTGATTCCTGACACTGGCTCACACCATTTCTTCCGAAATTGTTTTCGGAATTTATGTGTGATAAATATGGATGACTGAAAACTTTGTGCCCGGTATAGTAATAGGTTCGCCACCTATTCCATTTGGGACATAAACATAACGGCGAGACGAGGTTTAACAGCCGCTGCCTACACCTTCGGGTAACAAAAGGCGTGAAGTTATGTTCAAAGAATTTATTACACTTCAATTATAAATATTACACTTCAATTATAAATCATTTTACACATTCTTGAGAATGTTTGCTAACAATAAAAGTTGGTTAAACTAGTTATTTACGTCGTTTAACATAAACAGTCGATTACAGCATTAAATCAATGTTATGTACTTGGTGAACAGCAAAATATTGTCAAAGAGCGTTTAACTGCGTAAACAGTTGTTTAAGATTTAATCACCTCTTCGTGAACACCGGTCTAAATGTCCCCTAGTTGTTGTAATGAAACAGAGTTTACAGGGAAACTTCAAAAAAGCTCTGTCAAAGTGTAAAACTTACATGAAAATCTGTTGAGTTATTTCAGGAATATGACGCTCGCAATAGTTGATATTCCTGCGATAAAATGTTACCAATATTTAAAGCTACATTTCTCGTCGCATATCGATGAATATCATATTAAAAACGACGCAGTAGTTTTTGCATAGCATGCTACAAACATATAGAATTATAGACAGAAACATAATATGGACTAATATTTTATTACTTTTTTGATTTGTCGTGCTCTAATAAAAGCCTCGTATTAGTTCATAATTAATACTTCTAATGTACATAGGTAAATAGCTTTGCTACAATATTATTGGAACGAAGTTCCTTATCGCGCGTTGTGAAAGGGGGCTAGACGGAAAAAATTCTTAAGAAAAGTTGTCACGACACTATACATCTTTTATTGGCTTATTTAGAACAATGTATAACTACCCAAATGGTCTAGTAGCTGGGATACCTTGCTCTCATACAGGGGGCTCGGGTTCGAATCCCGGTATCGGAACTCTTTTTGAAGTTTTATTTTCCATGTTTTCATATTTTATATATGTTTTTTTTTAGCTCTCTCTCTCTCTTATAGAAAGCAAGCCACATATTTTCATTTCTATTTCGCATAGAGCAGTGTGGTGTCGCGACGATTATTTTTGTTGAGTGTATACAGGTTTTTTGTAAATAATAATGAAATGAAAAATCAAAACCATTGCTACAGTTTCTAGAGGAAGAATTTGATTTAAGAATTAACAATAATCCAGCAGAATCAACAACAAAATATAATACTACCATTGATGCAGTTTTTTCAAGACATTTAAATAAAATAGAATACCAAACATATGTTTCCTACTTTAGTTACCACAAGCCAATTATTACGAAAATTGAGCCTACTCATTAAGTTTATATTACATTATATTTGTTAATAATAAAAAAAAGATTATTATAACTTAAAAAAAATAAAATTTTATTACAATTCCTTCACTAATAATCGAAAGGAACTTCGTTCCATCCGGGTGTCCCTTGTCACCTCTCAATTTTTTATTAGTATTTATTAGTATAAATAAGGGACGTGCCTAGAACAACCGTTTTGTAGTCACGTCCTCGATATTTGCAAAATTCTAACAAATTTGATTTCCCTGTACTTTACCTGGTTCTATTTTTTATCTTATTTGGACCCAAACATTATTATTATTACTATATGATCAAATTTCTCTGAATGAATGAATGGCCATATTTCATTTTCATGGTTTAAGGGGCATACGGGTAACCAGGTAAGTGACTGGCGCCGCTTATGGACACCTGCGGACCAGATAATGTTACAGTAACATTGCCCACCTTTTGGATTGTGAGTGGTACGGGAGAGGGGAGGGGGAAGAAAGGAGGTGGAATTAATAACACCACCGAAAAAATGCGGCTTGAGCCACTTGACATCAATTTTGTGAGAGGTCATAATATTTTCCGGTCGAGCCAGTCAAGTCATTCAGCGAACTGTTCGCATTTTTAATCAAATATTCTAATTCTTTTAAGTCTATGCTTAAAGTTATAAATTAAATGACCGAGAAATATTTAGCACTGAAGTATACGACTGCAGCCAAGACTTGTTGTGCAGGTAATGAAATTTATGCGAAAACAAATTAACAGTTCACATTAATTAAGTCCTACCAGTGCATTTTCAACACTGCACCTTTGAAAAGATTAACTTTGAGATTGAAAATAGCCCTTGCCGCTCTAAAATACTGTATAATATCAATATTATAAGAATAAAAAAAAATATTAGATAATATGATATTTATTCTTTACAAATAATTCAAGTTCAATTCAAATTCAATAATATGATTAATAGAGTCCGACCGAAACTGGTTTTCCGGCGGAAACCGAAACCGAATGTTCGGCCGCCACTTCAGCTTCGGCCGAAACCAAAACCGAAACCGAAACTCACGTGGTCAAGTATAAAATACTACAATTTTATGCATTTTCACCATTATTTTGCATTAATTAGAACTTGAAATGAGAAACAATGCGTTTAATATGTATCAATTTTGTTCCATTCAACAACAAAACTTTTTTTTGGTATAGGGGGCAAACGAGCAGGCGTGTCACCTGATGGTGAGCAACAAACGCCGCCCGTGCATACCTGAATACATATGGTGTTACAGTTGCGTTGCCAGCCGGTTACAATAGGATTTCGACGCAGAGAAGGGCAGGGGGGAAGGTAATGGACCTCCGGACACCGCTCTCGCCGAGCGAAACGCGGCAACAGCCACTTTACGTTGATATTCTGAGAGGTCCTGGTATTTCGAACCGGCCAAATTTGGCCGGAACCGAAATTTCCGCCGAAACCTGATTTTTGGCTGAAACTGGGCCGAAACTGAAACCGAAACCGAACTTTCGGTCGGAGACTAATAATTAAGCGTCTCGGTGGTCCAGTGGTTGAGTACCCCGCTTCTGACTCAAGAAGTCGCGGGTTCGAATCCTGGCTCACACCATTGACTTTTCGACATTGTCGGAAGTCATGTGTGATTAATATCGATGACTGACAACTTTGGGTCTGGTATGGCAGTAGGTTCGCCACCTGTTCCATTTGGGACGTAAACATAACGGCAAGGCGAGACTTAACAGCCGCTGCCTACATCTTCGGGTAGAAAAGGCGTGAAGTTATGTTATGTATCATGTTAAAAATTTAATGTGCCAGCAAAATACTAAATTAATTTAGCAATGGAAATTTAAACTTGATCAAGCGTAATTCTGAATGGGGGGGATTTGATTTACATGTATTTTTTTTAATGCCACTTCAATTATCTTTTTATGGGAAAGGGGTGCAATCGAGTGAATGGATCACCTGGTCGACAAGTATCACCTATGGACACCCGAGTGAGTCACTGTTGCGTTGCTGGTCTTTCAGGTGAGATAGAGTAGGGATTTAGGAGTGGAGAACCTCTTTAATCGAACGTTACATGGCTGAATCCACGTCGATTTTATGAGAACTCGTTGTATTTCACTAGTCGAGCTGGCCCTTTCATGCATGCATAACGAGGCTGTTTCTTTGTTTGAACGTGTTAAACTCCGGAACCACAGGTTGGCATTGTTTTTAATTTTTATTTTTAGAGATTCAATTTATTAAGGGAGACTTTAGGCTATAGAACTTCACGCTGCGACCAATAAGAGGGACATACTGACCCTTTTTGTAAAAAAAGTTTTAGTGGCTGTACATAGTAAGTGCGGTAAGCCAGTCAAATATAAAACGTGGTTATTGCAAAAAGTATTGAAGTACACAACATTGAATATTTCATTTCAAAACGTCGTTAAAACTAAAAGGCAATCATTTCATTCGCCCCCACTTCCACTTCCTATCTCATCTGTAAGTAACAGGCTTTTACAAGTTAATTAAACGTCTTCCAGGAGTTTTAATTGACCTGAAGCATGATAGTTAAAAAAGAAAAAAAAATTACAAGATGTATTTAGACCAGTTGTCTCTTTTTCTAGTAATACACTTTTCAAGTAGGTAATAAAAAAAAACAAATATTTTTTTACAGACGCCCTATGATTTTATAATTATCATAATGTTTTTTTTACTTCAAATTTGTCCACAGATTATTATTATTATAGATATATATTGGACTGTATTCAAATTATAATCGTTAAGCTGATTTTATAAACGACTTAAAATAAAGTTTTATTAATCTGTATAAGCTTAAGAAAATTAAGTCAAATCTAATTTAAAGCTAGAGTTAATTTTCATTTGTGTTCAGATTGTGAGCTTAAGATGAGTTTTAAAGAGAAAAGACTTAATAGTTCAGTTCAATAAACTAACTCTATAGTTTTCAAGGATACGTACTGTTAACAGATCATAATATGTGTGTTTACTTTTATTACTTTGCAATAATTATTTATCGGTGTCTAGTCTCGGTGGTGTAGTGGTTTGAGGACACGGTTTCTAAATCCAGAGGTCCGGGTTCGAATCCTGACACTGACTCACACCAACGACTTTTCGAAATTGTTTTCGGAAATTTATGTGTGATAAATATCGATGAATGAAAACTTTGTGCCCAGTATGGCAATAGGTTCGCCACCTATTCCATTTGGGACGTTAACATAACGGCGAGACGAGGCTTAACAGCCGCTGCCTACACCTTCGGGTAACAATGGCGTGAAGTTATGTTATGTTATTTATTTATTTTAACTTAATGCACAATAATTCAGTTCAGAGGTGGACTTAATGCTTTGAGGCATTCTCTTACAGTGAACCAAGGAATGTGCAGAGAATGTACAAACATAAATAAATATACCTACATATCCATACATACAAAGTCATACACACACATACATTCATATATACATATACATACTTAAATTAAAACAATATCATTTTTTACTTTTATAATGTTTAACACTGTGGGAGATCCTCGCAGTTCATTGCATGAATGGTCGCGCTACGGATATATAACGCACATAACTTCTGAAAAAAAACTCCGAGAAATCATTTGTGTGAGTCCTGAATCGAACCCACAACATCAGAATCAGAAGCCTCGGAACCTCGACCACTGGACCATAGTAAAATATTTATTTTAATCCTTGTTATTGATATTCTACTTCACGTTTCCGTTCATTTTATCTTCTACGTAATACATGGGTGTTTTTCTATGTATTATAAAGTAAGTATTTACAAAAGAAAAGTATATATGTATTTAATATCCTAGTATCCATAGCACAAGCATTTAGTTGCTTAGTTTGGAACTAGAGGGCGTTGTGTGTATTGTGTCCAAGATATTATTATTATTATACTCTGGCCTGTTGTAGGCTGGATAGTACTTTTGGAGAGCCAGGCGTAACCATCAGCTCTCCCAAACTGTGGGAATGTAATCCATATATATATGGATACAATGTATCATATATATAACATACAATACCCATAAACATATATATAAGAATAATGGATCGGCAATAGTCACCCAAACAACAAGACCAAAAATGGGTTGTTGATGTGTGAGTGAATTATCAATGTGTGTGTAAAAAGCGCTTCAAAGTGTCAACTTTTACATAGTTCATGTGTTGAAACGTAAATATCCTGAAAATCTAATTATACGCAGTTGCGCTGTCAGTGATGAGTATTAGTACATTTTTGCTGACATGTGTCATCTATTATAGTCTATGCTAAATCTCTGGCAAAAACTCTTCTTAATTAAATTATGTTCAGTAAAACGCCTTAGATTTACAATTTAAATTGATAGATGGCGCTATACATACACCAAGTACACTCACAACAAATATGTTTAATTATTTATCATACAGCTCAATCGTAATCCCCTGTCATTGTAACTAACAGACATTTCATACAATAATCTAACAATAGCATATATTATTGTCAATTATTCATATTATTAGACACCAACTGACCCAGCGTAAGATTGTTTCGCTTCGGAAGCATTTTTTTTTACATAAAAAGTAGCCCAAATTACTCCTTACTACATCGGCTACCTGCTAATAAAAGTCCCGTCACACTCGATCCAGCCATTTTAGATATTATGGGAGGTAGGGGAGGGAGAGGCAGTTGGGAGACATGGGCACCCCCCTTTTATTCTGATTTGTACATAGGTTTTTTTTCTTTATTGGTTAGTTTTCTATACCGACTGGAAACACGTTTAATCCATAGTGTTTACCTAATTTCTGTCAATTGTCAAACACAGACACGTTTATAGATTATGGGCTAGTAAAATATTTTGTTGTGTTTCGGATCGTAATAAAGATACAACTAATGAAGGGTATGTGTATTATTTATGATTTATCTATTGTATATTTACTAATCTATAAATTGAACTGAAGTTCAGGCTTAAATACCAAGATTCAAAATAATACCGGTAATCTATGTCAAAAATGTATATAGAGGGAGCAATGGACACTTGGATGATGGGGAGGTTTGGGCATGCCCAATGCTCCCTCTTACTATGTTCAGTAAAAGAGGATTTTTAACTATTGGTTTATTTTTAGTTAACATAACATAACTTCACGCCATTTTTACCCGAAGGTGTAGGCAGCGGCTGTTAAGCCTCGCCTCGATGTTATGTTTACCTTCCAAATGAAATAGGTGGCGAACCTATTGCCATACCGGGCATAAAGTTGTCGGTCATCAATATTTATCACAAATAACTTCCGAAAATAAAAAAAGACGCGCGTGCATTAAAGAGTTATGAAAGTCAACGAAGCGAGTGAGGTATGTAAAAATCGTGCCTTATAGCGCTCCGTTCTTCGTTCGGAAGGGATTTGGCGTGAAGTAATGTATGTATGTAATTCCCGAAAATTTCGAAAAGTCCACCAATGGTGTGAGCCAGACTTTTCGGATTTGAACCCACTACTTCTTCCCTTCCCCATCCTTCCCTACCCCCTATCCCTTGAGGGTTGGCAGCGCAACAGTAACACTGTGTATTGCTGGTGTCCATGGGCGGCGTTGGTTGCTTACCATCAGGTGACACGCCTGCTCGTTTGCCTTCCTATCCGATAAAAAAAAAACAAAAAAAGGGTAAACCCAAATATTCTTGGCTGGGGCGAGCAGCAGCGTCTCTATCTATAGCAGGTTTACCCCTGCGGTCTCCAACACGTCTGCCCAGCGTGGAGACTATGGGCAAAAACCTCCTAACATGACAAAAGCCCAAAACCAACGCCCCCCAGTTCCCGGTGGTCCCTCTATTCCCAGCCAAGGCAGCGGTCGTTGTAACGGTGGGACGGGGGGTGCTAAGAATCTCCGGGTTACGGCAGGCTGTCACCAACAACTACGCGTGGCAACTTATAACGGTCTTCGGCTGGACCAACACAAAAAAGGTAATAAGACCTTACTGAAGAATTACAGACCCATCTCACTCCTGAGCCATATCTACAAGTTATTCTCGAGGGTCGTCACGAATCGTCTCGCAGCAAGATTCGACGAACTCCAGCCTCCGGAGCAGGCCGGGTTTCGAAAAGGCCGTACCTTAGTACTGTGGACCACATCCATACTGTTCGGCAGATTGTATAAGACTGAAGAGTACAATCAGCCGCTGTGTATGGCATTCGTGGACTACGAAAACCATCGAAACTTGGGCAATTCTGGATGCATTGCAGCGATGTCGGATTGACTGGCGTTATATCGAGGTGTTGAGATGCTTGTATGACACCGCCACGATGGCTGTCCAGATACAAGACCAGGTGACGAACTCCATCGAGCTAAATCGAGGTGTAAGACAGGGAGATGTCATATCTCCCAAAATCTTCACCAACGCTCTGGAGGACGTCTTCAAGACACTGGATTGGACTAGACAGGGTATCAAAGTGAATGGTGAGTACATCTCACATCTTCGGTTTGCCGACGACATCGTTGTAATAACAGATCAATAATAAGAGTCGCTGGAACAGTTAAGCGGAATGCTGCGCAGCCTAGACGAGTGCTCCCGGCGTGTTGGTTTGGGCATGAACTTGGATCTGACAAAGGTCATGTTCAATGAACATGTCGTGCCCGGACCGATAAGCGTCGAAGGGTCAGTTTTCGAAGTCGTAAACAAATACGCGTCTACCTAGGCTAAATTATCCAGTTAGGTAGACGAAACTTCGAGAAGGAGGCCATCAGGAGGATTCAGCTGGGTTGGGCTGCATTCAGCAAACTGCGTCAAGTCTTCAGTTCGCCTATACCGGAATGTCTGATGTTCACGCGGATATTCCCGCTATTCCTGCTTGCGAGTGAGGGGATGGCGGGGGAGGAGGAACGCCGCCTCGGCGTGTCCGTCAGGAAGAAAGGACTTCACTTCGCCGACCGACTTCGCATAGTGTGCACGCGCATTGTGCACATATATATTGTATATCAAATAAAATAGTTAATTAAATAGTACTTAAGTGTACAAAGTTTGTTTGATTTCCAAACAAAAGTGGCGACCGTGACAGGACAAGATAAGCGAGTCGAGTCGATTGAAAAGGAATGCGGAGTCCTGTGGCAGCCATAAGAAGACAAGGCAGCCATAGTTTTGAAGATTAAAGATCGGGATTGCTGCTTCGGGTGCCTGTAGAGACATCTTGTCCACGTGGGTCTAATCCCAAGGAGAGTAAGCCCTGATTTCCTTTATTTTCTAACAGGTAGCAATACCTATTTGATTTTCTGTACATTTCCTCTGTTCTCGCTTCATTTGAGTAATATCTAGCGTGCTACTAGCGTGTTAGGATATTCGAGTCAGAGGCATTTTATTTAGTGAGATTTATTGTTAGCACGTGTTCCTAACGTGTCCACGTGTGCTTGAAAATAAGTTTATAACTGTTTCCGCTAGTGTTCATCTACGCCCTAGCCTATCTAGATAGCTTGATAAGTATCTAGATACTCTAAGAAACATTTACACGTGTTCGTAACGTGACCACGTGTACCTAACGTGTCCATGTGTGCATGACACTAGGTCATCACTGTTTCCGCTAGTGTTCACCTAAGGCCTAGCCTATCTAGATAGCTTGATAAGTATCTAGATACTCTAAGAAACATTTACACGTGTTCCTAACGTGACCACGTGTACGTAACGTGTCCATGTGTGCATGACACTAGGCTTATAACTGTTTCCGCTAGTGTTTACCTAAGGCCTAGCCTATCTAGATAAGTATCTAGATACCCTAAGAAACATTTCTACCCTTTTTTAATTAAATTGTGTAATATTCCAGTGCCAGATATCGTTTGCTGTCATTTTATTACGCCACGTGCTTTCTTCAGGCTTTCTTCTGCAGCAGCTTAAACGACTGAGCCGACTGGATCTGAGTACTTAAGGTTTGAAATTTAATTGCAGCATTTATTCGCTTTAAATTCACGTAATAGAAGTTTATGTTAATTAGTTTTATTTAGTAGAAGATTGAAATAAGCTACTAGAATGAATAATGCAGAGCTCGAAATTGACCTAGCTGCTCTAGTCAAGCAGCGAGGTATTATTAAAGGCAGACTAACTAAATTTAAGGAATATGTTGCTAGCATAACTAGCTTAAGCGAAGTTCCCATCACTAAATTTAAGGAATTGGAACTTAAATTAAACAAAATACAATCCCTTATGGGCGAATATGATAACGTACAAAATAAAATAGATATACTGCACTCGGACTCTGAAGAGCAAATAAATGAGAGAGAAACAATAGAAAATAAGTTCATGCAATTAATATCAGTAAGTCAAGATATTTTAGATAAGTCTCCTTTAAAAGAAACTGAAAGGGGATCTAATAACAATTGTGATAACGTATCGGTACATAGCTGCAATTCACAATTTAACACTATCAAGTTACCAACTATCAAGCTTCCTAATTTTGATGGGAATTATTTAAATTGGCTTGAGTTTAAAGACATATTCCAGTCCGTAATTGATAGTAGTGAAAGCATCCCAGCAATAAACAAATTCCACTACCTGCGCTCGTCCCTAGAAGGAGGCGCAGCTGTGGTCATAAAGTCCATAGAATTCAGCGCAAGGAACTACAAGGTTGCCTGGGATCTATTGTGTCAAAGATACGATAATAAAAATATTTTAATCAATAACCATTTAAAGGCATTGTTTAGTATAGAAATTTCTCAGAGAGAATCATTTAGATCTTTGCGTTTTATTGTTGATCACGTCTCAAAGCATTTGCGTGCTTTAAATAGTCTTGGCCTACCTACAGATATGTGGGATGTGCTTATCATATATATGATTTCTGCAAAATTAGATTCACAAACGAGTAGGAAATGGGAGGAACAAAAGGCTAGCCTCACAGATTTCCCATCTCTTACTGAATTTTGTGCATTTCTACGTGCTCGTGCAGATATTTTAGAAACTACATACATCAATAATATTCATTATAATAAACAATTTGAAAATAATTATAGGGCACCCAAACAGTCTAAAAGTTTTGTGGTGTCCGCAAATAAGGATACGAATAGTTCTTGTATTCTTTGCAGTGAGAGTCACCCTTTACATGAATGTTCACGGTTTCTAAATATGAGTATAGAAGACCGCATGTCTAAGGTGGCTCATTTAAAACTTTGTAAAAATTGCTTACGTAGAGGTCATAGATCCTTTCAATGTCAGTTAAGGGCAGTATGTCGCACCTGTAAGGGGAAACACAATTCTCTGTTACACGTATCTAAAGGTAGTGCGGACGCTACTATAACTGAACAGTCTTCATCTTTACCTGTCTCGCTTTCTTTATCATGTAACAATCATGTTTTATTGAGCACGGCCCTAGTAGAAATTTCTGTTAATAATAAATCACATATTGCTCGTGCTTTGCTTGACACAGGTAGTCAGTCATCATTTATTACTGAAGGATTTAAAAAAAGGATAGGGTTAAATGCTAAGCCCAGTGGTTTGATTAATGTTCTAGGGATTAATAATGCCGTTAGTAATATTACTGAAAGATGTAATTTAAAAATTAAATCTAGGAATAAGCCTTTTGAAATTAGTGTCAGATGTTTAGTAGTGCCTAGGATAACGGGAGTCTTGCCAAGCTCTCCGATTAATAATGACAACTTTAATATCCCTAATAATATTAGTTTAGCTGACCCTAAATATTACTCTCCAGGCGAGGTCGATATTCTTTTGGGTGCAGATGTTTATTGGGATATCGTAGGTTCTAATATAATAAGATTAGGAATAGGTAAACCGATTTTACAAGAGTCCATGTTAGGATGGCTCATAAGTGGTCCTATAGTATCGAAGCAACCTAGTGCCAAAATATATTGTAATTTTACTCAGGAATTAAAGGATTCCTTAGAAAGGTTTTGGCAAATTGATGAGCTCCCCGATAGAAAAACACTATCAATTGAAGAGCAACTTTGTGAAGAACATTTCTCACAAAATGTGTCTCGACTAGCGAGTGGTAGATTTTCTGTGGCTATGCCATTGAAGGAAGTGCCTAAAGAGTCCCTTGGCAACTCACATTACATAGCAAAGAAATGTTTTGAAAATCTAGAGAAAAAAATTAAAAAGTATCCAATGTTAAAAAGGGACTATGCCGAATTTATAAATGAATATGCTAGATTAGGCCACTTAACTAAAATAGATAAACCAGAATTTGGATACTATATGCCCCATCATGCAGTTATTCGTGATAAGAGCGAAACCACAAAGCTCCGCGTAGTTTTCAATGCTTCTTCTAAAACTAGTACCGGTAAGTCACTTAATGACATACAGATGATTGGCCCAGTTATACAAAATGATTTAATAAATATTATGTTACGTTTTAGAACTCATAAATACGTTATAACAGGAGATATAGAAAAAATGTTCCGACAGATTCTAGTGAAAGAATCACAGCGCGATTTACAGTTAGTGCTGTGGAGGGAAAATAGAACCCTGCCACTTGAGGTCTTGCAGCTTAACACTGTGACATATGGAACAGCGTCTGCGCCTTTTCTAAGCACTAGATGTCTCGCCCAGTTAGCCAATGAATGTCCGGATCCTAAGATTAGCAATATCATTAAAAATGATTTCTATTTTGATGACCTTAGTACCGGCGCGGCTACTAAAGAGGAATTAAAATACATTTATAACGCTGTGACGCAAGTATTGACTTCAGGATGTTTTCCATTAAGAAAAATAAGGACCAACTGTCCAGAAGCATTTACCCATGAATTTATTTTAGATAATATGTTAGACTTGACAAAGCAGTCAAGTGTTTTAGGTTTAAATTGGTCTCCTAAAACTGACACGTTGCACTTTTCAACAAATTTAGAATCGATAGCAAATGTTACAAAGAGAACAATAATTTCAACAACATGTAAAATTTTTGACCCCTTAGGAATCTTATGCGCATGTATTATAACAGAAAAAATCATTCTACAACGTCTTTGGTGTGCTAAATTAGACTGGGACGAGCCTGTACCCAACGATATAAAAAACATGTGGTCGACCTTTATTAATGATTTAATATGTCTTTCTTCTATACAAATAGACAGAAATGTGATTTGTGATATGCCTACTTCAACAGAATTACACTGTTTTGTTGACGCTTCCCAGAGCGCATATAGCGGCTGTGTTTATTTGCGTACAGTCGATCACAATAATGTAGTTACAGTTAGGTTACTTTGTGCAAAGGCTCGTGTTGCACCCTTAAAACCGACCACGATTCCACGATTAGAGCTTTGTGGAGCTCTATTAGGTGCACGATTATGTGCAAAGGTTATTGAATCGCTTCGGTGTAATATTAGTGGTAAATTTATTTGGACCGATTCGATGATCGTTTTAGGTTGGATTAAAACTCCCCCTAGAGATTTAAAAATTTTTGTTTGTAACAGAATTAACGAAATCAACCAACTGACCCCTGGATTTAGTTTCAATTATGTGCCCACAGATCAAAACCCTGCGGATCTGGCCTCTAGGGGTGTAAGCCCTAAACTATTACAGTCATCTCTCCTGTGGTGGGAAGGGCCTTCGTTCCTCACTGAAGAACCTAGTTCTTGGCCAATACAAGGGCAAATATCTCAAATTTTACCTGAAACTAGAGGGTCAGGTATCATCGAATGTCATCTTCTTGTCAAAAATAAGATTATAGAATTTGACAATTATTCTAATATAAATAGATTAAAGAGAATATATGCCTATGTGCTTCGTTTTGTATTTAACTGTAGAAATAAGATTTCCAAAATTAATGGACAATTAGACATTAAGGAGCTAGATAATTCCTTTTCTTTATTAGTTAAATTTAGTCAGTTAGATAGTTATGCACAAGAAATAACTTTAATTAAGGAAAATAAAAACCTTAAATTCAAATCAAAATTAGTACCATTAAATCCGTTTCTTGATAAGAACGGTATATTACGTGTAGGGGGTCGAATTAGAAACTCTGACTATGAATTCGACAAAAAACACCCGATTATTTTAGACGCTAAACATAATTTAACTAAGTTATTAATAAGACATGAACACGAAAGATTGTTCCATGCAGGTCCACAACATTTATTATCCTCAATAAGAGAACGATTTTGGCCAATAGGAGGCAGAAACTTGGTACGTAGCACTGTTAAGAAATGTATAATTTGTACGCGTTTAAGTGGTAAAACGTTACAACCCATAATGGGAGATTTGCCCGCTACTAGAAGTTGTGCTACGTTCCCGTTCAATTCTTGTGGTGTGGACTTTGCTGGACCATTTTTAATATCTAGCCGTAAGGGCAAGGGCAGTCGCACTTCAAAATGTTATTTATGTTTATTTGTGTGCCTGTCTACTAAGGCACTTCATTTAGAACTAGTAAGCGATCTGAGCACTGCTTCATTCATTTTATGTTTAAGAAGATTTATTTCTAGGCGAGGAAAACCTCATGTAGTTTATTGCGATAATGGTACTAACTTCAAGGGTGCAAATAATGAATTGGGGAGAATACTCAGGTCCAGTCTTAAACCAACAATAGATTTCGCCAATAATGAAGGCATCAAGTTCATATTTAGCCCCGCATATTCGCCTCATTTTGGAGGCATATGGGAAGCTGGTGTCAAATCAGCTAAACATCACTTAAAACGGATAGCAGGAAATTCTTCCCTAACATTTGAGGAGCTCACTACACTATTTGCTCAAATTGAAGCGATATTAAATTCTCGTCCATTGACACCCCTCTCCTCTGACCCAACTGATCCTGTTCCACTAACCCCAGGGCACTTTCTGATTGGACGGCCATTGATGTCGGTACCGTCCGAGCTAATTTTATCTAAGCGCCCCAACAGGTATCAGCTCATAGAGAAGTTAAGACAGCACTTCTGGGAGAGATGGCGACGAGAGTACGTTGCTGAACTGCAGCAGCGTACAAAGTGGAAAACGGCGCAAGGATCACTCAAGGTTGGAGATCTGGTGATTCTAAAGGAAAAGAACCTCCCACCGCTCCAATGGCGACTGGCGCGCGTAAGTCGCCTGTACCCAGGAGCCGACGGTGTCAGCCGTGTGGCTGACGTTACAATTGGAAAGGGTACAACCTTTAGAAGATCAGTAATTAAAATGTGCCCCTTACCAACTATTGAAAGTAGCCCTTTCAATGCCGCGGAGGATGTTCACGCGGATATTCCCGCTATTCCTGCTTGCGAGTGAGGGGATGGCGGGGGAGGAGGAACGCCGCCTCGGCGTGTCCGTCAGGAAGAAAGGACTTCACTTCGCCGACCGACTTCGCACAGTGTGCACGCGCATTGTGCACATATATATTGTATAACAAATAAAATAGTTAATTAAATAGTACTTAAGTGTACAAAGTTTGTTTGATTTCCAAACATCTGACGATCAAAGTCTTTCACCGGTAATGGCCTACCGTGCCAAAACGTGGACACTCACGATGGGGCTAGTCCACAAATTTAAAGTCGCTCAGCGAGCTATGGAGCGAGCTATGCTCAGGCTGCTGGTAAAGACTGGATGCGGAAGGCAGAGAATCGGAAGTTGTGGCGCAAATTGGGAGAGGCCTATGTCCAGCAGTGGACTGCAATTGGCTGATGATGATGATGATGAAATTACTAAATATTACATGGACATTTTTTTAGTCACATCCCACAAAAACCATCTGGGGTTTACCAGTGGTATATCACCCATCCCACCAAAAGCCAACAACAATTATGTACTGACTAGGTCCGTTGCAAACAATGTTTCCTTAAGACTATTTTACAATTTTTCTTAGTTAGTGTGTCACGAATTTCGGCTGGCAGATCATTCAATATAGTTGGTAACATGTATTCCCACGTCCTTGTTCCGTACACATTGGTATGTTTAGGTAATTTGTATATCGGCAGATATGAGAGCGAATATTACCAGCCACAGAAAAGGTATCAAAAGGGTCAAAAAAAAACAACAGCTGATAAAGCTGATAAGTACACATTTAATAGTCCTTTAAGGGTTATGCCCAATCTCCGATAATTTAAGATACTATTTAAGATTTTATTTATTTCTTAACTCTTATTTTTGATTTCTGTTATTGATAAAGTCAAAGTCAAAGTGGTTTTATTTTCATAGGTCCTCACAGACACTTAAAGATAGTCAATGTACAGAAAATAGTCAATGTACATATACAAATACATAATATACAAATAGTCATGTATAGTTTAATAACAGTCTATTTATTAAATAATTTTTGAATTCCATTATGGATATAATCTGATTTATAGGCCATGCCCAAGCCTCCCACAGGGTATGCCCAAGCCTCCCTACCATAGCGAGCATTGGGCACTTTGACTTAGTTTATAAAATATCACGTAATGTTGAGACTGATTGTAATTTTTATGAACGCTCTTTAATTACTTATATATCTAGCCAAATGTATGGTGCAACAAAAAATGACAATAAAAGTTGATTATCTATAAAATCTGATTTTTTATTCAATAACTAGTGATAAAGTCCCCTTCCCTCCCCTACCTTGGTTACTCGAATAAACAGACAGACGGACAGTAAGTCATACAAAATTATAAAAAAATACGGTATGTAGAGTCTGGCCAACAAAAGCTGTCCATGTATTATTTTCAGAAGTTTTGATATGGCAATAATTTAAGACTGTCAAAATTGACACTTTGACGTTTCGTACTTGAGTCATCTTCTGTTTACGTTGGTATAAGTGCATCATATTTTCATTGATTTTGTTTAAAATAATGCCGAGAACAATTAAAAGTTCGACGAGGAAGCTTCTATTTACTATGATTGACAAATATAAAGACATAAAAAGTGATTTAAATCAGAAATCTGCAGAGAAAATACTACGACTGGATTCAATCCTTTCACTTTCAGGTTAGTTTATTGAATTTCTAATGAACCATTTTGATACTTTTAGACTATTTAAGACAAATCGCAATATTTTTCATGGTGTATCTACTTTTCAGGAAGTATTAACAACGAGGAGACAAAACTTAAAATTGTGGAAGCAGTACAGAAATTGAAAACTCTCGAAAAAAACGAAATGGCGACTTCTGAAACACATTATTTAGAAAAGATATCTTCAATGACAGGTATTACTTTAGAAATTATAGATTTTAACAGTTACTTCGAAGAGTTATATAAATTTATGACAATGTATGGATGGCTAAATTAAATAATATAATATTATGGTTTTGTAATAATGTCTTTGTATATTATTATGGTTTTTGACTTTAATGACTAATAATTAATAATATACTGTTACATACATAATTTATTGTATTTGTTATCTTCAGATGTCAGTGTGAAGACTCTAAGAAGAATTAAAATTGAAGGGTCCAAAAATCAAAGACAGTGGAATACTCCGGGGAAAAATCGTCCACATTCAGCAACAGTTTCCAATTTGGATAATTTTGATATTTCAGCTATAAGAAACAAAATAAACGAATTTTATGGAGTTAGAAAACAAGTCCCAACACTGAGAAGCCTGCACAATGAGCTGAAGGAAGCAATTGAATTTAAGGGATGCCGTGAAACTCTTAGAAAAATTTTACACAAGAACGGGTTTGAGTTTCAAAACAATAAAAATGAACGGGCTTTACTTACAGAAAAATATGAAATTGCGGCATGGAGACATAGATTCCTGAGGACAATACATAAAAAGAGGCTAGAAGGTAAACAGATTATTTACCTTGATGAGACATATGTACATCAGAACTATAAAGTTAAAAAATCATGGCAAGGACCTTCAACAAGCGGTGTCACTACTAATATATCATCAGGAAAAAGACATATTATTGTGCATGCCGGATCGGAGGAAGGGTTTGTGCCAGGTGCATTATTGGTATTCAGCACAAAATCCAAATCAGCTGACTACCATGATGATATGAATGCTACCAACTTTATGAAATGGTTTGAGGAAATGTTGATACCTAATCTCACTAAACCTAGTGTAATCGTGATGGACAATGCAAGTTACCATGTGAAACAAGTAAACAAACCCCCTACTATGTCTGATTCTAAAGCTAATCTCCGAATATGGCTTCAAGAAAATAATATTCATTTCGAAGAATATCACACCAAAGCTGAATTAATGTGTTTGGTGAAAGATAATAAACCTCCGTTATTTACGAAGCAGAAGTGCTTCTAAAAAAACACAGTCATATACACAATCACGAAATTTTGTTGTTGCCACCGTATCATTGTGACCTCAATGCTATTGAGCTTGTATGGAGTCAAGCGAAGAGAAAAGTAGCAAGCAAAAATATAGGAATACCAGGGTCTGAAATGCAAAATTTAATAAAAGAATGTTTTCTATCCATAACTGCTGATGACTGGAAGAAGTACACTGATCATGTACTAAATGTGGAAAATCAGTACAAATTAAGGGACCATATTACTGAAAACGAACTTGAACCATTCATAATACATGTTGGGGACAGTAGCAGTAGCAGCGAAGAAAGCAATGAAGCTGATTCAATATCAGGTGTAGAGTTTTTGGAATCCGATTTTAACTATGACTCATAGCTCCTATATTTGTACGGCTCCTCGGGGTCCTCGACTGTACATAAATAATAGATTATTTGAAAATAATAAAAAGACAGAATTAAAAGTTTAAAATCTTTTATTTGATATTCTTCATAATACAATCGAAAATTGCAACAACAGTTGTTAACAAAACAAAATTTTTTCAACTCGAAAAAAATGTACTTGCTGAAAAATAAATAGTATTAACTCCGTTTATGCAGTGTATAGCCAGGGTTAACAGCTCTTGATTTTTTAAAATTCCCGCCTTTTTTCTTGGACAGCTTTCGTTGGCCAGACTCTACCGTATATATAAGTACTAGCTGACCCGGCGAACTCTGTTTCGCATCAAAAGTAATAACTGCTGCCCCGCTATGTTAATACTGCAATATCTTCGACAAATTTGAAGTCGATAGCAGCTATAGGTTAAAAATGGGAATTTTCCATTGTTAACACCCCCGCAACCCCCCTTGTGGGTGGAATTTCGTAAAATCCGTTCTTAGCTGACCTCTACTCGGCGAAAGGAATAGTCCTACCAAATTTCAAGTCGCTACGCCTTATAGTTCCAGAGATATCGTGATGAGTCAATATATAGGTGGAAATCTCTTTTATATATATAGATAGAGAAGATATAATCATATGAATTAGTAAAATCAATAAATGTATAATGTTTAAATCAATATACATAATATCTATACATATTGTTGAAATTGATGTATCTGTTTGCGTTGCGTTTAGATCATCACATCTGTATTCATTTATTTGAATACTGAATTTAGCTATTTTTAAGCATTGCTTAGTATAAGCTACAACCTCAACATAATAGCAGCTTGCTGCAAGAATGGGCTGGCTCGACCCGAAATACGTGTTATGTCGCGTTTTGTTCGGTGAGAGAGGTATTTGGAGACCCACCCTCTTCCGTCTCCCTTCCCATCCGACCTCCTAAAGTCTGGTAGTTGGGAACTCAACTGTAACACTAGCTCAGTTGTAGGTGCCCATGGGCGGCGGTAGTTTCAAATCGTAGTGACTATAAAAATATCAAATAACAATATTTATAATAATAATAATATCTTGGATACAATACACACAGCGCCCTCTAGTTCCAAGCTAAGCTACAAAATTTTTGTGTTATGGATACTAGACAACGGATATTAATACATATATACTTTTGTAAATACATACTTATAATACATCGAAAAATACCCAGACACCACAAAAATATTCATGTTTGTCACAAATATTTGTGCTCGGGTGGGAATCGAACCCCCGATCTCATTGCTGCAACCGGTAGATTTACCAATGCGCCATGAGGCCCGTCACCGCCCGTATTGTCACGAATGGTTAATCTTTAAAGCTTTAATTTAAGTATATTTTAACATAAAGGACATTTGATTAATTTTAATAAACTTAAATTTAAAGTTGCGTTTGCGTTATTCGAAAATAGCCACACGGCACAACCTGCTGATTTCAACGGTCTGTTGATGCCAAAACTTAAATATGAAGCCAACATATATGATGAATAATATTATCAGATATACAATTGAATAAAGTTGCATTTTGTGCTTACTTTACGAGTATGAAGATGAGTTCACGCTAGGCCATTTTCGAGATAGGCAAAGAAAATAGAGCTAAATAAAGCAAATTTCTTACAGAATTCACTCGCTTCCCTGGGTACCGCTCATACTGAACAAAACAGAGTATGAGACAGATTGGTAACAGTGGTAGAGTCTTGTAGTTTGATGCATGAATGGGCCAGCTCGACCGGTGAAATACCACGACCTCTCGGAATATTGACGTAAAGTGGCTCGTGTCGCGTTTCATTCGGTGAAATGGGTATCCCGAGGCCCGATTTCCTTTCCCCTGCTTTTTCCCTCCTACTCCTTTAAGGACGACAACGCACCACGGTCTTCATGGGTGGTGAGAGAGTTACTTGCCACCAGGTGACCCACTTGCACGTTTGCTCTCCTATCCCATAAAATAAAAAATAAGAAAGATAAATATATACTTAAGATATATTATTATACAAAATATTAGTCAGGGACATTTTCATAAAAAAAAAACACAATTTGGCAACACTGCCAATATGAAAGCTTATCTGTAAGTTCGATAATATTATCTCTGACCACTGGAAATACCTATTGTATCGACATTATACCGCTAAAAGTGTAAAAAGAATAAATTTACGGGGAATGAAATTTAAAATAACTAATAACTTGAATGTACCATGAAAAGGTCTCGGCGGTCCAGTGGTCGAGCTCACCGCCTCTGAATCAAGAAGTCACGGGTTCGAATCCTGGCTAACAACAACGACTAAGGCACGATTCTTACACGCCTCACTCTCTTCGTTGACTTTCATAGCTCTTTTCATGCACGCGCGTCGGTTTTTGAGGCTCCTAACATCACCTTCCACCAGAACACGTTCTATTTGGTCATGCAATGTGTGTCTTGGCCGTCCTCAACTATATATAAGTATATATATATTAGTGATGGAACGATTATTCGCATTCGCATTCGCGAATATTCGCATGTTTTTGGATATTCGCATTCGCATTCGCAAGAAATATTACGAATGTTTGGCGAATATTTTTAATAACAAAAAAAAAGAAATTGTATATAGCAAGATGATACGAAAAATAAGCTTTATATTTTGTTTAATATTTTATCCTCCTAGATCAGTATAAAAAGTATTATATTATATTATGCAGAAATAATGAACGGGAATTAACGCGACACTTTTTTGGCAAAGATCAATGCCTAATACATCTTAATTCAATTCACCCCAAAATAAAGTTTATATATGAGATAGAGGTGAACCGGTCGCTGCCCTTTTTAGACGTCAGGCTCAGTGTGAAACCTGATGGGTCCTTATGTTACTGTTTATACCGGAAACCCACACACACTGATAGGTACCTACACGCCTCGTCACACCATCACCCTCGACACTTGCAATCCGTTGTGACTTCTTTGAAGAATAGAGCAGAGGATCTCTGTGACTCTGAACATTTACAGCAAGAACTTGATCATGTTCAGGAGGTATTAAGGATTAACGGATATCAAGTTAACAGACGAAGCAAACGACGGTCGCGACGATGCTAACATCCGGAAGTGAACCGACAGCCAGCCTACATGCCTTATGTCAAAGGAGTGACAGACAAGATAGGCACAGTACTGAAAAGATATTCAGTTCCCACAGTATACACACCGGCGACAAAGGTAACAAATATCTTGGACTCGCCGAAGGATGTCTTGCCGTTACAAACACCTGGTGTCTACAAGATAAATTGCGCCTGTGGTAGTTCGTATATAGGCCAGACTAAGCGAACAATAGCTGAAAGGGTAAAGGAACAGAAATCCGCAGTGAAGAACCAACAGGTGAACAAATCAGCGATAGCCGAGCACATAATTCTCGGCGGCATTAATCACTGGATCGAGTTCGACTATCCGGAAGTCCTCTCCAATGATCGCCACTATTATCCAAGAGCTGTGCGTCAAGCGATTGAAATTCAAAAACACAAGAATTTCAATCGGGAAGATGGATACAAGCTCTCCGCAACATGAAATCCAGTGATTAATAAAATAATAACACCTCGCTTTAGTTCACAGTCGGCTAATCTATCAGAATAGACACGCGTCGTAGGGCGTACAGAATAAGGATATTATAAGTGTAGTGTGTGACGGTATCTAGAAAAAAGAAGAACAAACAGCACCAAGCGATAAGGGTAGATGTCCAAACATTTACCTCATCTACGGAGTCGTGACGGCGCCACTTCAGTCTTGTGACCACGGCCAGTGCAACCTGGCCGAAACGTCAAAGCTAATAAAGGTAAATATTTGTTTGCCAAAAAAGTGTCGCGTTAATTTCCGTTCATTATTTCTAATGCATTGTTGCATATTACATGCAACGCGAAAGCCTAAAAGTATTTATATTGTATTATGGATCAGCCATTAAGTATATAAATAACTGCACGTCAAGTCCCTTGAAGGGTTGGCAGAGAGAACAGAGCGCCATAAGGGACGATTCATACGCCTCACTCGTTTCTTTGAGTTTCATAATTCTTGTCATACACGGTCGTCAACCTTTAAGGCTCTTGACACCACCTTCCTCCAGGATTCGTTCTATTTGTATGTCGTAACGGTTTGCGTATCCTACATTCATCCGGTTTTGCATTGTATCATCGCTGGGTCAATCTGGCATCATCCTTTCGTTCTATATTTCCGAATCATTTGAGTACCTTACTTACTTTAACATCGACGCTCTCTTTCGATACTTCTCCCTTCTCCCAATCTTGTTTTCGACGCGGTCAGCGAGAGTCACTCCGCAGACTTTGCGCAGTACCCTCATATCGACTGCATTTATCCTTTCGTGTAAACCTTGCCATACCCAACTCAAATAGATTTTAATCCAATATTAATACCGCATGCAGTTTGATCCAACTTAAAAGTACCAGTTAATTTTTTTATAAGATTTTTTATAACCGCAAGATTGAACACGAGAGCGTTACATCAAGAAAAGACACGTCTCATTAAGTATGAAACTATTTCAAAATATTCTTCTACGCGTGATATTAATCATTAAATAACTGCACCAATATGGCTTGACCGATTTTGATGAAATTTTGTGAGCATTTTTGGTCTGAGAAACATTCGAATTTTGCGAAGGCTTAAAAGAAATATTCGCATTCGCATTCGCGAATGTCCAAAATCCAACATTCGTAACATCACTAATATATATATATAGTGGTTTGTAATATTCGTTACTATACTATTTATGTACAATTTGACAAAGTGTATTTTGGCCAGCCGTCACATAGCGAACTAAGCCGAAACTCACTGAAATCTTTTTTCATCATTTGCACGAGGGCAAGAAATGTATCAAGGGCACGAGAGCGTTTTTGCCTGAGATATCATAAATCAGAGTAGGCAACAGATGGTGTTGATCTACACCATTATTGCCATGTTTCTACTTAAGAACTATTATTTCCCCTATTTTTGGCGACGTCTTTTTCAAAACACAGTAATTATTGTTTAGCCGCTAGATTACATTTTTCTATGTGACTGCGCAGTTAATGATAATAACATTAATAATTACATTACTAAACAAAAAAATATATGTTTATTACTGAAGTTAACTTTATAGGTACATTACTAATTTCTGCGTGAAAATCTAGCACAAATATCTATAAGTTTCTAACTACCCACGGCGGTAATATTTAGTATTCGTTATCATCATCATTATTACATAGTCACTTTCCGCTGTCTGTCCCCTTATATGCTTATATCTTTAAAACTACGAAACGGATTTTGATGCGGTTCTTTTTAATAGTTAGAGGGTGTTAACGTGGTCTTTTTAATCTATAATTCATGTATGGTGTAGTAAAAAAGTGATAATATTCAAGATTTAGAACTTTAATCGCAAACGCTGCCTGAACCCTAAGTGATAAATAAAACAACGTACTACATTATTATACACCTTTAAAATGTCTACAAAAAAGTTCGCGAGGGCATATGTCATCTCTTAGGGATAACCCACAATGATCATTTTTATTTTTTACTTTTTACGAGAAATAATGGCTTATTTACGAAGCGATTTTAAACATTACATCATTAATTTTGATCCAATTAAGTATCTTAAACAGATTGTGCATGTAGATAATATAGATGATGCTGGCCCATGCAATTTAAACGAATATTTTCGAAGATATTACAGTATTAACATAGCGGGGCAGCAGTTAAAGCCGATAAATAGCACAAATTGAACCTCATGAAATCCAAAATTTACTCATTTATTACTTTTGATGCGGAACAAAGTTCGCCGGGTCAGCTAGTTACATAGTATAAGACAAAGTCGCTATCCGCTGTCTGTCCCCATATATGGTTATATCTTTAAAACTACGCAACGAATTTTGATGCGGTTTTTTAACAGATAAAGGGTATCAACGGGGTGGTTTTTGTCTTTAATTAATGTATGATATAGTAAAGAAAAACTGATAAATCCAAAATTTACTTATTTATTACTTTTGATGCGGAACAAAGTTCGCCGGAACAACTAGTATGAATATAAATGTATACGTAGGTAATTATATAATATTTAAAACTAAAATTTCCGATGTTAAGATTTCAAATTGCTGAGAACCGTTACGTCGAAGACATGTCCGTAATTTTGATCCTTTGACGCCTCCTTATAGACGGTAAGTGCATCTCTGCGGTTTTGGTAGGAATTACTGCCTTGAGTGTAAATGCATTAACAATATAATTACTATACATATATAGCTTCCAGTATTTCTATTTTTAACTCGAAATAAATAATAACATAATATAACATAACTTCACGCCTTTTTCTACCCGAAGGCGTAGGCTGCGGCTGTTAAGTCTCGCCTCGCCTATGTTTACGTCCCAAATTGAATAGTTGGCGAAGCTATTGCCATACCGGGCTAAAAGTGTTTTTAGTCATCCGTATTTATCACACATAACTTACGAAATTAATTTGGAAAAGTTATTGGTGTGAGCCAATGTTAAGAATCGAATCGGCGACCTCTGGATTCAGAAGCGGGCGCTAGACCACTAGACCACCGAGACTAATCAAAAATAGAATAAATATATAATAAAATAGAATATATTTATAACTTCATGCTTTTTTGCTACCTGTGACGAAACCTATTGACATAATATATATAAATATATGTATAATACCGAAAAATCATAACAGTGAGCCGAGATTTCAACACGAGACTTCTTGATTCAAAAGCGGCGCGATCAATTTCTCGACCGCTGAAGATTTGTTTTGCTATTTTTTTTTTATTTTATCAACCAAGCTATTGAAGAGCTGAGAACTTTATAAAAAAAAAAGGTTTTTTCATGAAGTTTAACACCATATTACAATTATTTAGAGTAGGTAGGTAAGTACTATGACTATCGAATTAAAGTTGAAATTTATGAGATCGCGCTCACACAATCAGGGTGAAAGCATCTCCACAGATGACGACCATTACTTAGACAACCCCACCCCACCCCCGCAGCGTACTCGCCGCCCGTACTTCTTCGGGCCTACAAAATAATCATTACACATTTACAACTCAACGACTGTAACATCGAAATATTTTATTACAAACGTAAACATAATTAAATTATTGTTATTATGAAAATATACTGAATTTTTATAATCGTCGTGAATGTACCAAAATATATACCGACTAATTCGTTGCGAATTGGGACAACACTAAAATTTTCTAAAGTTAGGAAATGACTTTCAATTACTTATATAAATATAAATTATTAGTTACAATATCTACTAATGATGGTTAAATTTAATTACAATATTTAGCTTATAATTTAGTCACATAGAAGTTTATTCGTTCTTGAATTTATTCAAAAAATAAACGGATCGAAAAAATAAAAAGGCGTTAAGTTGTCATGCTTTTTTCTATCAGAAGGTGTAGGCAGCGGCTATTAATGTCCTGACTCGCCAAATTGTTACGTTGCGTCCCAAATGAAACTTATTGCAAAAACATAGTGCACGAAGATGCCCGGTCATCGATATTTATCACTCACAACTCTCGAAAAGAATTCTAATAAATCATTGGCGTGAGTCCGGAAAAGAACTCACGACTTCAGAATCAAAAGTGGCGAGCTTGACCACCTGACCACCGAGACTAACAGAATTAACGAATCGATTAAAAAAGTAATGAATTTTATCAATGACAAAAGATCTAATTCGATACCCTCTCATGTAAAGCTTTAATCGTATCGACTAGATATTTTCAAGTTTAGATAATTTTAAGTCGTTTGAGGTTGGAACTAACTCTGGGGACATGGGGTCCGAGTGCTCGTGCACTCTATAAAGAAATTGCAAAGAGACTGGTCGAGGCGTCTCGCGACCGGAAGGCTGGTCTTTTCTTGAGGATTAGCATTGCCATTCAGCGTGGCAATGCGGCCATTTTATTTGCTACATTAAGTGAACAGAATACAAACATAACTTAATTAACATAATTTTGCTACCAACACTGCCCGGTGGCTACGACCACCAACTTGGTCATAAAATAACAAGATTTCAACGGAGTTAGCCACACTAGGCAAAGTTAAACACTAGGTGGAGAACTTAGTTACATGCGGTTGAAGAACCGGGGTAACCACTGGTTATATCTAATATAATGTGTTGTAACCGCTTTGACCATAATATTAATAATATTTGGTATGCAATTCGTACAGCGACATCTTGTTCATAAGTTAAGCAACTATTTCTTGTAAAAAGGAAGTACCCAATATATTTTTATTAAAATAATATTTCTTTATTTCTCCACTTTTTAACGCTCAGATGTACTAAAAACAACCATCATGGAAGTGTCTGTATTTATGTAGAAATCGAAATAACTGACATATATTTTAATTTTTTGGTCAGTCGAGCTACGAGCCGCAAGATAGATGTATTAAAGACCTTGATTAAAATTATGCGGCCATTTAATTAATTTAATTAAGAATAAATGATTATAAGAAATTTATAATCTTCTAGTTGACTGTAAACTTTGTTTCGCCTCAGAAAAAATCAAAATGGTTATTGTGGGTTATCCCTAAGAGATAGACCTACACCATTGTGGACCTTTCTGTAGACCTTTTGAAGGTGTATAATAATGTAGTAAATTGTTTTGATTTCTCACTTAGGGTTTAGCCAGCGTTTGCAATTAAAGTGCTAAATCTCGGATTTTTTTTTCTTTTCTGTAGTATACATGAATTATGCTTACAATCAATTATGAAAACCGCATCATAATCCGTCGCGTAGTTGCACAGATCTAATCATATAAGGGGACAGATAGCGACTTTGTTTTATATAAGTACTATGTAATGAAATGATAAATAGTTGCTCTGTAAATAATTTACTTGGAAGAGTTATAATTAATGTTCTGTCCAACTAATTAGGTATTTCGTAATATAATTAATTAATTAAAACTAAACGTAAGAGTCAGTAAAACCAGAGAAATCTAGAAAAGTGTACCACGATGTGGATAAAACCATCGAATGTAAGTAGAAAAAGTCAGGACGACAAATTATTGAAAAGGAAATTATTAAATTCTTATTAAATAAGTGATCTTTCCCGTACTTGACTACTAACAGTCATGTATTTAGCGATATTATGAAAGCATTTCCTAGACACAAATATTGCGTCTGAATATCGAGGTCGTGATTATACGGGGAACATAACTTGTAAGGATTCACCAATATTATTAATACAAATTAAATACAAAATTTTAGTGAACTTCAATTTTGTTTTGAAATTTAATTAAAATTAATCTTTATATACAATATTTTACATTTGTATAGACTTATATAGAAGCAGAAAACAATATTTTATTACAATTAAATTGACCGTAACGGTCTCGGTGGTGGAGAAGTCGAGCACGCCGCTTCTGAATCAAAAAGTCGCTGGTTCCAATCTTGGCTTGCACCAATGACTTTTCGAAACTATTTACGGAGGTTATGTGTAAAAAATATCGATTACTGAAAACTTTGTACCCGGTATGGCAATAGGTTCGCATGGGTAGGCATTTAAGACGTAACGGCGAGACGAGGCTTAACAGCCGCTGCCTACACCTTCTGGTAGGAAAAGGCTTGAATTTATATTATGTTACGTGTTATGTAAATTGACCGTAGTGAAAAAATTAATGAATACCTCGATATTATATAAGCTATTACTGAAATGTATTTTATTCTCTGAAGCAACAACTAATAGATTTCACCTAAACTTTAAAATAATAATAATAAAACTTCTACTGTAACTCATAAACAAATCATTGAACTTGGAAGCGAAGTCTCAAGCAACTTACCAAGTTTGGTATAATATAATAGTTTTGATGCCTATGTATTTCTTATGAAATTAGGCGAATAACTTTTGCAGGATAATTTTAAGTAAGAAAATAGATAGCAAAAGTCAAAGTTACATTTGAAAAGTTTTTAAAATATACTTTTATACGTACCGCCAGTTTGGGAGAGCTGATGGTTACGCCTGGCTCCCCAAAAGGACTATCCAGCCTACAGGCCAGAGTATAATAATAATATCTTGGACACAATACACACAGCGTCCTCTAGTTCCAAGCTAAGCAACTAAATGCTTGTGTTATGGATATTAGATAACGGATATTAATACATATATACTTTTCTTTTGTAAATACATACTTATAATACATAGAAAAACACCCAGACGCCACACAAATATTCATGTTTGTCACAAATATTTGTGCTCGGGTGGGAATCGAACCCCCGACCTCATTGCTGCAGCCAGTAGTTTTACCAATGCGCCACTAGGCCCGTCTGTAGTATGCTTACTATATCCTCCCTGTTGCGCAACCACACACGGCGATGTTGTGGCAACACTTCCCCGCACTGCCGTGACCTCTCCTGAAATTTCCATAGTGGGTTTTTACCGTGACTTCTGTTTGGGGCGTCCCTAGTTTGAATCTGTATGTACACCAATGACTGTACACAAATCTTTAAGAGTCGAAATAAGATGACCGAGATGTAGCTTATCATGGCACCATTATATATATTTAAGGTGCAAAAAACCACAACAAAAAATTTGTCACCTAATGGTAAGTGATTAGCGCCGCCAACCCATATACTCGTATGTCTACTGCGCAGATAGCGTTGCAGTTGCGTTAGCGGACTTTAAAAGGATACGGATGGGCGTTGGGAATTGAAGGGGAAGGGAAGGAGGGTTAGCCTCCGGAAACCTCCTTCACCAAACGAAACGCGGCGTTATTCTGAGATTCACCAGTCAAAGCGGCCAATTCATGCAGCGGACTGCATGGTTCTACTACTGTTTCATGTTAAAAACATTTTATGTTAATTCCCTATGAATCTAGTTAAAAATCAGCTCAACAATATTTCATACCCGATCACATTATTGTTGTATTGATCAAAACTAACAATTGATGAAAACAAGTAATTTGTATAATTGAAAATGTAATAAGCATTAATAATTAAGCATTAATATAAGCTTCGCGCGCAAAAATTCGAGGACCGGAGATTGAATTGAAACTGTACCTAATTGTAGCAGAGGTCGGGTTCTTGTTGATATTTGGTTACAGTTAGTAGCGGCGTACGAAATAATTATTTAAATGGCAAATTGAATCGCGAAACGGACACTTTAGAATGCCGACATTGTAATGAGTAATGATTTCGATACAAAATAATTTAAATTCGTATCTCATTTCTATTGCAAAACTATTATTGGTTCGATGTTGTATCAGTCAGTAATACTATACCATCGTTGTTTAGTACGATATTACTTATTTTTATTTGGTTTCCTAGAAATTGGTTTCCAGTCGGCTCTCGTATATTGGTCACACTGTCTGTAACGTTGTTACCACTCGTGTTGAGTCGGTTAGAGACAAATAGTTGCGTTGTGTTATTACATAACATAACTTCACGCCTTTTGTTATCCGAAGGCTTAGGTAGCGGCTATTAAGCCTTGTCTCGCCGTTATGTTTACGTCTCAAATGGAATAGGTGGCGAACTCATTGCCATACCGGGCACAAAGTTTTCAGTCTTCGATATTTATCACACATAACTTCCGAAAACAATTTCAAAAAGTAATTGTGGTGTGAGGCAGTGTCAGGAATCGAACCCGGACCTCTGGATCAGAAGCCGTGTGCTCGGCCACTGGGCTACCGAGGCTATTAAAAGTTTAGTGTTATTACATTTTATCGTTTCCACAAAAAGAAAAGCTAACTTTTTCCATAATATGGTATACAATCGCCTTTGGGTGGAAAGTGCATACTTTTATATGAACATTATAAAAGATAAAATTTTCAAGGTTACAATAATGTCTCTTCACAGATAGTAGATTACAGGGAATAAAAGTTGGTTGAGTAGAGTTTTGAAGATATATTCATATCTTTTACAGAAGGCCCTAAACAACCGATGAGTATATACAAAAATAATTAAAATATTTAGAATTTAAAATATCTACTCGTTCGACACAGCTCGTTTTTCACCCATACGAAAAACATTATTTTCCACGTTAAAATTTCAACGTGTACATGACAGTACATGTTCTTTAAATAAAGTTTTATTTTAATGAATACCAACAAGTATGTTATATTATATCTAAGTATTTACATAAATATGTAATATTGTAACTAGGTGTCTTGCCCAATTACATATCTTAAATTTTTAAATAATAATAATATCTTGGACACAATACACACAGCGGCCTCTAGTTCCAAGCTAAGCAACTAAATGCTTGTGTTATGGATACTAGATAACGGATATTAATGCATATATACTTTTCTTTTGTAAATACATACTTATAATACATAGAAAAACACCCAGACGCCACACCGAATATTCATGTTTGTCACAAATATTTTTGCTCGGGTGGGAATCGAACCCTCGACCTCACTGTTGCAGACTGTAGTTTTACCAATGCACCACGAGGCCCGTCAATAACTAGTTGTTAACTAAAGGTTGGTTATTTGAGTGTGACGTACATCTTTACCACCCTCGAAATCTATGAGTATCTCACCTCATTAAAGAGACTGCTCGCTCACATTTAGTCGAATAAAAATGATCTGAAACTACAGAGGTACAGAGAGTACAGAGTAACTATCTTATTAGGTCTGGGTAATGTAGCACTAGAATTTTAGTACCTTTTATGGCCTTACTCATACACACTCATTCATTACTCAAAAGAAAAAAAAATTCGCTGCTATTTAAATCCAGGATATTATCTATCTATACGCCTATTTCCCTCTAAATCTGCTTACCAACTATTTAAACATGTAAACATACACATATCTTAAGAAACTTGAGCATTTATAATTTTAAAACCATTTCATACCTTTAACCAAACTGAAAGAATTCTCCGCAATTCTACTTAAAAGTAAAAATATTATATTTGTTAGCAGCCCTTTAAATTGGCTTCCCTTCAAGCCTTTAGAATGTAATTATGGCCCAGAGTAAATAGAAAACATTTACGTCAGAAGTTTGAGTGAGGACATATTGGGCAAGAGAACTAATTTAGCAGGTGTTTTGAAATATATTTTTAAAGTAAATAGGTCTATATATTTAACTTTAAACTTTTTTAAAATTATAGCGCCCGGCACCCAACTTCGTAATTATGAAATATTGCTTCCTGCATGATGCTACTTACAAAGTAATGAAGAAATAGAAACTAGAAATTAGAAACTAGAGGAAAACTTAACGGTGGTAGAGCCAAGCAGTTCGCTGCATGAATGGGCCGGCTCGACCGGTGAAATACCACGACCTCTTATAAGATCTACGTAAAGTGGCTCATGCCGCGTTTCGTTCGGTAAGAGAGGTTCACGCCCCCTTCCCCGTCCTTTCTTATCCAACTCCTTTAAAGGTCAGCATCGCAATGGTACCACTATTTGTGTTGCTGGTGTCCATGAGCGGCGCAGGTTGCTTACCATCAGATGAGACGCTTGCTCGTGTGCCCTCCTGAAAAAAAAATATTTGAATGAGTCTCTTATTTCTGGATTTTTGAATTGTTTAACATATTTATCTGGACGTTACGAATGCTTTCCAACTTCTGTTTTCACTAATAAAGGAACGAGTATATTGTTTTGTTAATAAATGTTATTTCTGGGCAACTGGTAGTATATGCCAAACGCTACGAAATCAGTGATGATACATTTACATAATGGTATTATAGAGACAGAAAGACATGTAGAAAGAATGGATGATACAAGACTGACTAAGCAGATATACAATACTATAGATAGCGGATTGATGTAGGAGTTGAGGACGACATCAACGAGACACTTTCCATGGCCAAATAGAACAAGTCCTAGAGGAAGTCGCCTTAAAAACCGATGAACGTGTATGACGAGCGTTGTGATAATCAAAGAAGCGAGGGAGGCGTTTAAGAAGCGTGCCTGGTGGCGTTCCTTGCCCTTGTTCCTTGCCTACTTAGCGTGAAGTTATGAATGCATGTTCTTTTTTTTATGCGATAGGAGGGCAAACGAGCAGGCATGTCACCTGATGGTAAGCAACCAACGCCGCCCATGGACACCAGCAACACACATAGTGTTACTGTTGCGTTGCCGACCTTTAAGGGATAGGGGATGGGAAGGGATGGGGAAGGGGGGTGGGCCTCCGGGTACCTCTCTCACCGAACGGAACGCGCCATGAGCCACTTTAGGTCGATCTTCTGAGAGGTCGCGGTATTTCACCGGTCGGGCCGGCCCATTTATGCAGCGAACTACTTGGCTCTACCAACATGTATATTTTTTCAGTTTAGAAACTCGGATTTTTAAATCCAATTTGTGTAGTTTTTGTTTTCCATATAATATTGTTTACGTCTCATTATGCAGTTATAACTATATTGTAACCATAGATATAAGAATCGAGCAATAGAAACCCAAACAACGAGACCAAAAATGGGTTGTTGATAAATGTAAATATCCTGAAAATCTAATATACGCGGTTGCGTTGTCAGTGATCAAAATTAGTACATTTTTCCTGACATGTGCCATCTATTATAGTCTATGCTAAATCTATGGTATTTACATTGATTTAATCTGACGATAATATTAAATAAAACCTCATTGATTAAATATCTGTATCAGAGTTTTGAATTTCGAATGAACATAAAAACTATTTATGGACAGATATAAATGTTTTTAATATATACTCGATAAACCTATGATTGTAACTATATACTTGATTTTGGAATTCGACACTCGACAAAATAGTTTTACTATTTAAAATAGGCACTTGATCTATGTATTTATAAATATTTCAAAAAAATATTCCCTGATAAATTCTGCTAATCGCTTCTGCTATTAAATCGCGAAACCATCTCTATCTCAAATGTTTCATAGTGAATTAAAAAACGTTCTTTGTTAAAACATAGCTGCGGAAAAATCGATATTTATTGAATATCTCTTTGTTTATTTATAGCAAAAGAATTCTTTTATAACATCGCCAATGTAACATGTATTGGCATGTATTTTATATTAAAGCCGGAAAATACCCGTTTCACATATTTTTCCAATAATGCTCAAATACAGTACGTATTTATAAACTTTTAAAAGCTGGATGAAATACCGAAAGAATAACGATCAGCGGATTCAAAGTTTTTGTAAATAACTTTTATGTATAATGCATACGACGGTGGGGTGCTTTAGGAAATGTTTCGGATACCGCCTTCCGCAACAGTCTAATTCATAGATATGTTTAGTTTTCTTTTTACATATTGTAAACTAACCTCATATTACAAAAAAATATTTGCTGTATAGTTCATTCATTATTATCATAAATTCTATAATGCCATTAAATTTGAACATTATTTATTAATTTATTTGATACTTGTTTTTAGCCGCAGTTTTGTTCGCCTATATGTATTTGAAAATGAAAATAATTTAGACAACATTAACTGTGGAACTTTCTACCTGGCTATGATATGATTGGGTGCCTTTTAATGATTCAGTCTCAAGCTTTGTTAGATCAACAGTAAGTGTTTTCTGTTGTGAACTATGCTTACAAGTCACTTGCAGGGTAGGCATAAAGAACAACACCTCATTGGACATTGTTTATACAATTAGAATCTTCAACACTGTTTATTTGTGTATATTAAAAAATATCATTTCTAATTTATATTCAACCTCCATTACTTCAACAGCCTTTTAACTTCAGTTAGTATATACTGGTTGACCCAGCGAACTTTATTTTATAATATGTAATGATAATGATGATGATGAAGAGATACTTACTTATGTCTTCATCATCATCCGTACGTGAATATAATTATAATGAAACATAAAATGTGAATGACTGATTGATACATACACCCAACAATTTTGTATAATACCTTAGATTATACCAATAAAATGGAATTGCTTTTGGGTTAAGGCCTCAGCGACAACGCGTCGTTATTAGTCACAACGTCTGTAATATTGTTACCGCTTTACTCTCAGTGAAAGCTAATCCATGATCGTTCTTTATTATATTTTATCGTTATTCGCGAAAATGGAATCCCTTTTATTTTTAATAGTTTTGTATAGAACAAAAAGATTTTCTCCTTACTAACTTTTATCAGTGGATCTTTTTGCGTGCAGACCACGGATCGGAAAGCGTAGCGTAGGGCGCCCAGTGACAAGGTGGAGCGATGACATACGCAGAGCAGTGGGCAGCGACTGGAAAACAAGAGCCGAAGATCGGGCTCAGTGGTGCATATTGGGAGAGGCCTTTGTCCAGCAGTGGACTTGTTTTCTATGGACACCCCCCTTCCCCATCCTTTCCTATCCCCTATCCCTTAAAGGTCGGCAACACAACAGTAACACTATATGTGTTGCTGGTATCCATGGGTGGCATTGGTTGCTTACCATCAGGTGACACGCCTGCTCGTTTGCCCTCTTATCCCAAAAAAAATAAACCCGAGAAAACACGTTCTCTCGGGTTACAAATATGCTATAGATTTGGCTTTCCTGATCTCCACAGGCAAAGCATTCCAAAGCAGCACTGCCTGGACGGAAAACGATTGCCCATAAAAATGGGTGGAGTGTCTTGAGGCAGCCAATCTCAAGTTTTCCGATGACCTCAGATATTTCAAATGTGTGCCATGTAAGTACTCGAAACGTTCCTTGAGATACTTGGGGGAATTAGGATTAAATAAATTATTATATAATAACGAGACAATGTGAGTATTCCGGCGAAAACAAATAGGAAGCCACTTGAGCTTTCTACGATACTCTGAAACGTGATCATATTTGCGAAGGCAATATTTAAACCTATATTCAACAAGCAAACATTTGTCTTGATTGGGAATATCACAGTAATACTGACCTTGGGCGTAGCGTTTCAAAAATAATTTTCAAAAATGGAAATATTTTATTATATTAATAACTTAAAAAAGAAGTAATTTGTTTGGAATAAAATTTATATATGAAATATAATATTTCATTGAAAATATTGTGTGTTGCTAACAATTTCACTTCTGTAGTCAAATTCATACAGATAACTTAACAACCAGTTATTAGTAGCAAAAGAAGTTTGGTAGCGTAAGGTATTTCTTTCACACTTCACGTGCTATTAACTCATTTACCATCGAGTGGTAAGACTAAAATATTATATATTACATAAGAGTTATAAGTAATATTTACCAGTAGATACTTTCTAATCTTGGCGGGGATAGACAAAGCTTTTATAGAACCATGAGCTCAAATGAAGAAAATACAATTTTTAATATTTTGAATGTGTAAAAATATTCTCTTAAACGTAGTTTTTGTACGAATGCTAGATAAAATATTTTATCACATCAACTTGTCACGTTTCCATTGACAAATAAAATAAGGGATTATCGTGAAGTGAGCCGCGCGTGGAATAACAAAACCTCCAATCGCTTGAAGGGATTACAGCTACAGTATGTACGGTGATAATAGATAATATTCCTTTAAACCTTTTCAGACTCAAAAATAAACAAATCAAATCTAAAACTAAATGAATCAATCAATAATAATCCATCAAAAATAATAATATCAAAAATTAAAAACAAGCGAGTGCTTCGATTGTTTAACTGGTTCTAGGTTACACTTACAAAGATGTCGATATCTACCCCCTCCTCCTCCAGAATTCTCGTAATCAATTTTGAAAGAAAGTAACTTAACACTTTTAAAAAGAGGATTGACTAACCAAAAGTCTGTGGCATGTGCAGCCATATTTTTTTAAGAAATCATTTGAAGTTAAAAAGAGAGATACATATTTTTTTTACAACCCGGGTTTCGTCATTCTATTTTGCGTATATAAAAATCCTCTTTAAACAGTAACAGGAAAACATTGCGGATTACTTGACAGCGTGCAAAATACCTCTTATAAAAATTGGATCTACCCAATTGGCTGTATTTTTTTTTTCAATATATTATTAGTAAACTGCAGGCCAAATGGTATTGGTGAAAGTATCCCCCAATTGTATTTGTTGTATTAAGGCTTTATTTTTTCTTCACTCGGATACTGTTTGTAATCGCCATAAAGCGCCAGATGTTTATTTGATACCTCGACGAGCAGGTGTTGTTCTCGTCCGAATCACCTATTCACTCACAGGAAAGTCACTCCGCTGAAATTACTTTCAATTTATATTACATAAAAAAATTATATGCCCTATTTATGTAAGCTCAGATTCTCGTATGCGTTAAATTGATGTTTTAAAACAGAAATAAATCATGCCATTGCAATAAATGTTTTTTTTTAGTAACTTCATATAATTCCAACTAGCTGTAATTTAAATATTACAAAAAAAAACTTTTAAAGGTGATGACCTTTAAAAGTTTTTTTTGTGACTTGTGTAAAGGAAAGGCTTTACACAAGTCACAATCCCACTGTAACGAGACTGTAAATGATTTATGTTAGCCATATTCATCCACTTTTTATAAAGACAGACAGAAATACCGCGAGTTTTTACCTTGTCAATAGGCGTCGTAGGATTGAAATCCTTCAAATAAAATAAACAAAAGTAAATAAATTGGTTTTTGAACTGTGTTCCAAGTTGACTGGGAATATCAATTGTTCGCAATATTTATTTTTGTAGCTAGCAAATAAAAAGCACTAAACCAATATAGTAGTGCTGCTGCACGTGACAAATAGCCTCTGGCAGCTCAAAGTAAAGCTTCCGGATAGAAATTTAACAAATTAATAAAATAATTGATTATTTTTACTATTTGTACAAATCATTGTTTGTATAAATCATATAGAAGTAACAATTAAAGTTTTCATTTCCACCCTGAATAGAAGATGTCGCGTCAATTGTGTTCGACTAATATCATATAATTTCTCTCAATAACTTGTAGGACGATGATTATATGTTGGTTTGGTCATAACTGTGATGGTCGAGTATACTGGCTGCTACATTTTTTATGCACTAGCCTACTGCTATGTTTTCAATAGCGTTGTATCAATTCTAAATGATTTTGAAAAGAGTATCTGGCACATGAGTTTCTTGCCCGATTCTTCTCATGATAGACCCTACACTCGGAATCGGGCCGCTCGTCGCATTGCGTCCGTGTTTTCTTTAGTAATTTTAGAGCTTTAAATATTATTTTAATTTTAAATTTTTTTACTTTGACTATTTTTAAGTGTGTGTGAAGACCTATGAAAATAAAACTTTACTTTACTTTGACTTTGAATTTAAGTCTATATTTGTTAGTGAAAAATATAGCTGTTCCTAAATTAAATGACTCGTGTAGTTGAAGCCAACTGTGAAAAGTTGGTGTAAATCACTTACTTCCTGATTCCAACTTCTTTCTTCCACAAAAAGTGCGATATAGCTTCAAAAATATTAACGTATTTGTAGAATGATGTATGTTAGATAATCTAACTCCGTTTCCGGTTTAAACTAATTTTTAAAGCGTAAATTAGCAAAAAAAAAATTGTTTTGAAAAGAGAAATATCAACTAATGATATTATTTCAACATTATATTACATAAAACATATTTTAGATATTTGAATATATTTCCTCATATTCATATATGACATAGACCACTCGTTATCTTGAGAACTCGGTGTGCCACTATCCCAAAATTTACGCAACACCACAAATCTGGTCTTGTCGCCGCCAGAAATAGCCGCCGTATATAAAATCAATAGCGATAATAATATCAATTAGTCTTGTAATTAAAAGTTGTCAATGCTATTAGCGGAAAAATCTAGCATTGTAAAAATAACTAACCAGGTAACGCCTTTGTTACCCCGAGGGTGTAGGCAGCGGCTGTTAAGCCTCGTCTCGCCGTTATGTTTACGTCTCAAATGGAATAGGTGGCGAACCTATTGCCATACCGGGCAGAAGAAAGTTTTGAGTCATCGATATTTATAATAACTTCCGAAAACAAATTCGAAAAGTCATGTCTTTTGGATTCAGAAACGGGATGCGCGACCACTATTATCCACCGGGACTATTAAAAATAATTCACAAACTAAAAAAGTACTAAAGATAAAAAAAACGGTACACTTATTTTCCAGTGCATCTGTGAGAAATAAATAATCACACACTTGGGGCTTAACACGGTTTCAGTAAAAGTATGATCGACAATGTTGTGTCGTGCTGCTTTAATACCAACTCTGAAAATATTTGTACAAACATAACTTCACACCAAGAACAGAGCGCCATAAGGCACGATTCTTACACACCTCACTCGCTATTTTGACCTTGATAACTCTTGTACACGCTCGTTGGTTTTTATGGCTCCTAGTGTCCTATACCTTCAGTAGGGACACGTTCAATTTGGTCATGGAAAGTGTTTCGTGGCCACCCCCAACTCTTACTCCCTTCCGTTGTTGCTCTGTATATGTGCTTAGTCACTATTGCATCATCTTTATACCTTATATACATATAAATTGTGTAGTACTTCTGCCGTAGTTCTCCTGCTGGTATATCTTACAAGATATACCAGGTGTACCGGTATGAAATGAGCGTTAAGATACAAATGTGTTGATAGGGGTTATTTGCTGTGAATAAGTCTTAAATTTTTTTCTGTTTAGTTGCCATGACAACTGTCAAACATTCAATTAACCTAAAGGTTAGTAAACAAACAACATCATATTTTTTTATTGTGTTAAAAATGACAAATTTTGTGCCGGAAAGTGATGATTTGCGGAAAGCATTAATTTTTTGTTTCCATTTGAAAAAAAATGCTGCAGAATCACATCGAATGCTTGTCGAAGCATATGGTGATCATGCTCTATCAGAAGTAACATGCAAGAGATGGTTTCAACGATTCAAATATAATGATTTTGATGTGAGAAATAAAGAACGTGGAAGACCACCAAAAAAATTCGAAGACGCCAAACTGCAAGCCATATTGGATGAAGATGATACTTTGAGTCAGAAGCAAATGGCAGCTATGTTAAATGTTGCACAACAAACAATTTCAGACCGTTTGAAAGCTATGGGAAAAATTCAAAAGTGTCGAAAATGGGTGCCACATGAATTGAATGAAAGACAAATGGAAAACCGGAAAAACACTTGTGAAATTTTGCTTCAAAGACACGAAAGAAAATCAGTTTTGCATCGAATTGTCACTGGCGATGAAAAATCGATTTATTTTAAGAATCCTAAACGGAGAAAATCATGGTTAATCCGGGACAACCATCAGCATCGACTGCAAAACCAGATCGTTTCGGGAAGAAGGCAATGCTCTGTGTTTGGTGGGATCAGAAGGGTGTGGTGTATTATGAACTCCTAAAACCTGGTGAAACTGTTAATACTAGTCGCTACAAACAACAAATGATCGATTTGAACAACGCATTGATCGAAAAACGACCAGAATGGGCCAGAAGACACAGCAAAGTAATTTTATTACATGATAATGCACCTACACACAAAGCAAAATCGGTTGAGGATACAATCAAAGTACTTGGCTGGGAGTTGCTACCCCACCCGCCGTATTCACCAGACTTGGCTCCTTCCGATTACCATTTATTTTCATCGATGGGACACGCATTGGCTGAGCAGCGGTTCGATTCCTACGCGGAAGTGGAAAATTGGGTGTCTGCTCAGTTTGGTTCAAAAGAAGAACATTTCTATTGGCATGGTATCCACAAATTACCAAAAAGCTGGACAACATGTGTAGAAAGTGATGTACAATATTTTGAATATTTTTTTTTATCTAATCAAAATGAATATTTTATTTTCACAAAAAAAAACGCTCATTTCATACCGGTACACCTATGTAACTCTAGAATGGTAGAATAGATATAAATTTAGAATGTATTTAATAATGTTTTATTTTCTATACTTTGGTTTACCGTGATGTTTAATTTTAATTTAATTATTTAACTAGTAAGCAACTAGCGCTGTCTATGGTTAGCCGCAACTAAGGCGCAATTAAGGCGGCCATAATCGCGTTGCCGGTCTTTTAATATGCATAACTAATATACATTTTTACTGATGGCAATATAAACACATATATTTAATTATAAACCGCAGTCTGTATTAAGTGTCACTTCATGTGAGGTTGAGCCATAGTAGCGGAGACGAGTGCTGACTTAGTAAAAATCTATCCACTATTACCGGTTAAAACGGCGCCGATAATTTAGAGCATATTCTGACCGCCCAAAAGATGTCACCGAGTCTTACATAGCGCACTACTGGCGTTACATATTACATAGCCATCTGTGTCGATGGTTGGCCAAGAATCATAACATAACTTGACGCCGTTATGTTTACGTCCCGAATGAAATAGGTGGCGAACCTATTGCCTTATTTTTTCTCAAGGTAAAACTTTTCACACTCGGGGAAAGTATTTAAAAAATTTATTCACATAGCTCACAAAGTAACGAGTGTGGGAAGAAAACTAAGAGATGCAGTCGAATAAAGAGCAAAGATGGACGTAAATATACAAGTGAACTTATAACTGTATATTTGTATATTTATTTTAAATTCCCTTTTTTTTTCTTTAACACCAATAAAATTGTTACTGGCAGGTTACAGAAATTTTAACTCCATACTACCCACTTTATACTGCGCTTCTAATGGATCTATGTTGGCGTAGGATCTTAAGTTAACCGGAAAATATCCGGAGTCACCATTATGACCCATCGAATAGACAAATTTACATAGGATTGGACTGGACCGTGTCTAATGAGAAATAGTCAAATAGCAAAGAGCCTCTCAAAGTGCAAACCGGAAATCACCCAACCTTGCAATGTTTCACGCCGGTCTGGAATTGGGTCTTAAAATAGATAACATAAAAAGAGCTCTCAGATTTATCAATGTACCCGTAGTCATTATTAAATTTAGAAAAAATATATAGTAGATTTTTTTTTAACGTTTCTATTTGTATGCAACAAAAAAGAATAAAATAGAATGTTAATTGCACAAGTGCAAAAGAAGCTAATACACTTTTTGTAGTCAAAAGTCGTAGGATTGATTCCGATTTCATGTCAAAGACCTCTCAGAATTGTTTAGGAAATTTATTTAGGATAAATATCGACGACTGGCGAAATCGTGCGCGGTATATGGCAATAGGTTCCACCACCTATTAAATTTGATCTGTAAAATTCGGAGAGTCGTAGCTACATAATAGCCCTTGCGTACATGATACTATGGTATTATTATTATTTGTATTGTTTAATACACAGAGCATAACATCGAGCCCAATTTTATTCAGAAAATAATTGTTCTGATGAGCTACAAAAATGGATTCACAAGACATGACGAAAGCCGCAAATAAAAGCTAGTACAGCTGATAAAGCGTTGGGATGGGACTCGCCGAGTCAGCAGAGGTCGTCATCTGTGACGATGCTTTCAATCTGATTGTTCGTTGAGATCTCGTAAATTTCAACTTTGATTCGATAGTCCTCACGCTTTGTACAAGTCAGTCCTCACAAAATTAAGTTGTTACACAGAACTTTTACTGAAAAACCTTTGCTACGACTGCGTTGAGCTAGGACGTTATAGCTACCTATACAACTTGTTAAATGTTATCATTTCTGGTTCACTCAATACGGACGTTTGCTTTAAGTTGGCGATACTAACTAACTTGTATTTTTAAGATGAATGCATTCATATTTAATGTATATGCTTTTTATATTTAAAATGGAATTGGATCTATTCATCATTCACCTTAAAATTGAATTTTTAAGGTGAATAATGAATAATTGATTGAAATGATGATGAAGACCAAGGCGAACTTACACTAGCCACATACTGGTTATTATTCTATCTTCCGGGTACAAAGGATAATCTGTTTCTAATATTATGAAAAAAATAACTTTTGAAATATTTGTTAATACTTTCACGCTTTGATTGTTTGAAAATACCGACTTGAAATATAGACTTTATATAATATTTGGGTTAGTAAATGGCAGACCCATTGTCAAAACTCGGTCGCAAGTCTTAAATAGGTAATATCTTCGACGTGACATCCCTTAATTACAAGACATAAATTACATAACGGCCAGCTCTAGTTATGACACGTAATGACAACCATGACTTTGCGCTCACCAACAAAATCAATTTAAAGTTTCCTCAACAAATTGGTCAAAGCAGAAATTAATTTACAAATTTCATTTGCAATGACATCTACAACAGGAACACAACCTTAACCTTAACTTACCATACCGTACATGTAATGAAAACAAAAAAAAGTGGTTCATTTCAAATCAGACTTTTTATAGTTTAGGTAGTTCTTGTTTTTATATATTAAGTAGTTCTTGGTTATTATTTAGTCTATGTACCAGGCAGATCATTATATAAAATTGTTTGAACAACAATTCCTGCCCTCATCCCACTATAATCGGTACCACAATTCATCCTTTTCGATTGCTTCTTCTATTTCTCTTCATCTTCACACTTAGTCACTTTATGCTTATATTACTCATATCAACTTGTCCGTCCATCTCTTTTTCGTCCATCCTCTACCGATATGTCTATTTTTTCTCATTTACAATATTAAAGTAGATCTCAGATATTTTGTATAGTTTTTCAATTTAATATTTACACACTCAATATTACTTAAACTATTAACGAGATACTCTCTTCAAAACCCATTTATATGTATTATGTAGTATATTATTAAGTAATAGAATAGTAAAAAAATTGGCTGTAAATTTGTGCGATCGTAAGTAGTGAAAATAAATAAGACCGTGATAATATGTCACCAAATTGTGCGAAACAGATCTCGAGAATATTAATTACATTTAGGTGTTATACTTTTAGTATTTTAAAAAAAAAAACAACTCTTTTAAAGCTAAAAAGGAAAATAAATGTTTGGTAATAAATATGTTTGCCTGTTTAGAACATTTATTATATAATAACTTTTCTGGTATAGCTGTTGCTGTACTGATATAGCAAACAACCGGTTGAAGGAACTCTGTGCTTCCTTACATAGTATAAAACAAAGTCACTTTCCGCTGTCTGTCCACTTATATGCTTATTTTTTTAAAACTATGCAATAGATTTTGATGAAGTTTTTTTTAATAGTTAGAGGATGTCAACGGGGTAGTTTTGATCTATAATTCATATATGATGTTGTAAAGAAAAAATGATAATTTTCCGGGTTTAGCACTTTAATTGCAAACGCTGGCTGAACCCCAAGTGATAGATCAAAACAATGTTCTACATTATTTAACACCTTCAGAATGTCTACAAAAAAAGCCCGCGAGGGCATATGTCTATCTCTTAAGGATAAACCACAGTGACCATTTTTATTTTTTTATTTTTACGAGAAATAATGGCTTAGTTATGAAGCAATTTTAAACGTTACAGCATTAATTTTCATGCAATTAAGTACGAAGATACTTAATTGGGCCAGGATCATCTATATTACATGCACAATCTATTGAAGAGTAGACTGTGCATGTAATATAGATGATCCTGGCCCTTTACAGCATGCAATTTAAACGATTATTTTCGAAGATATTGCAATATTAACATAGCGGGACCACAGTTACAGGCGATAAATAGCACAAATTGAACATCATGCTATCCAAAATTTACTCATTTATTACTTTTGATGCGGAACAAAGTTCGCCGGGTCCGCTAATATAGAATAAAGCGCCTTCAAGCGACATTCTACAGGCGACAATGTGCCCAAAATATTTGTGTTCTTAACCGTGAGGCTTATCGTCTGTACAAGGTTGCGACCCAGAGTTTTGTTAAGTATAGAAATTAAATGCCAGTGCCTGATAATAAAGTGTTTAAAATATAGTTTTTTATGTTAGTTACTCAGTAAGTTCAGACCTTTAGTACCTGCCGATGTAGGCAGTATTAAAAGTAACTTACATTAGAGATGAAGAAAAGTGAGATCAAAATAATTTTCTTGATTACACCAATAGCTGAATTTTAAACTAGTAAATATAATTTAATAAGTTATAATTATATTCATTGTAGTGATAATCACGTTAGGTGACTTATATTAGTTGTATTAGCTTTGTATACTTCATAGTTAGGGCTTAGATAGTCTAGAGGTACTCGACTACTTTATTGAAAGGTACCTAGTTTAAATCCATTAAATTTAAAAACAACCTTAATTGTGCCTTACATTTGAGACCTAAAAATCGGGAAGGTTGATGTTACAAAAACGAATGCTAAAAGGATTTATAAGTTACAAATTCCAAGTACTATTCGTTTTCTTGGATAGCAATAAAAGTTAGCTAGTTCCGAAAGTCAACTTGACTGTTTATACGAAATCAACACGGCGATATCCTGAAAGTGACTTTCTCCACTTCGCTGTGTACGAAATGATTTATGAATACCACAAATAACGTTCCAGTGTGGACATTTACGAGTTAATAAAGTGAGTTCATTATAAACTGCTTTTGAAAGTAAATCGTTACTGTGCGGGGCTATTTTCTAATGACGCTTCTCTGTGCGGGAGTTTGGTTGGAAAGTATTTGAATACTTGAGAAGTAACTCAGTTCATAACTTACGGCCTATTAAACAATTTTCACATTATTTATATTTAAATATTTTAAATAATCTTCACAACATCAAAATTTGTTCCATTTTTTTTTTATGTATATATATTTAATATTTTACTTATTAAACTTTTAAATAGAGGTTGCCAAAGAAAACAGATCCCTTTTAGCCACATATTGTTATAGGCTGTTGTTGTTACTGTGTAATACCAAAACAATCCTTATAAATTATGAACTCTACGAGAGACTCGCTGACATCTCACTTCGTTGTCACGAAATTATATTTTCATATACTATGGCCAAAAAGACACTTAAAAAAAGGGGGTTTAAATTGTTTTTTGTGGACAATGTTTCAAGGCGTCATATCTTTTAAACTAAAGATTATTTACAAAGTGCTTGATTTTTAAGTAGAATATTTTAAATACCTCGTTTGTTTAGTTGGACACGCTATTTGCAAGAACAATAGACCTGCTTTGAAAAATGTTTTAAATGTTAAATGGGCTCATTTACTATTTATAGGATAGGGCGAAAATATACCATCATTATATATATCATACAATCAATGAAAGAGGATCGTAAAAGTAAGTCGAACAGTAAAAGTTTTGAAAAATAATTCGTTGAAGTATAATGATTAAATTTAGTAATGTATATCTGTAATATATACTCCCTATGCCTATATTTTTGAAAATTCCTAATAAAAGATATTATGATTGCATTTTGGGAAATGGGGAAACTAGTAGCTGGTGGTGGTAATGGTAAGCAATCAGCACCGTCCATGAGCACAGAGATAGTAAAACAAACACACACTTAATATGGTATAGGGAAGGGGTCAGAAGAGGTTGTGTGGGCAGGGCAGGAAAGGGCAGGAAATTATAAAAATAAAAAAAAATGCACAAAGTTTTTCTTAAATGACCGGTAATATTAGTTGTTAGTTTGAAACACGGCATTACCTGATGATTGTAGATCAACACCATCTGCCGCCATCTGATTTATGACATTTCAGGAAAAATACTCTGTACTTGGCTCGGTTCAGTTTCTTGCCATTCCTGTAACATACATAACATAACATAACTTCACGCCTTTTGTTACCCGAAGGTGTAGGCAGCGGCTGTTAAGCCTCGTCTCGCCGTTATGTTTACGTCCCAAATGGAATAGGTGGCGCGAACCTATTGCCATACCGGGCACAAAGTTTGTCAGTCATCGATATTTATCACACATAACTTCCGAAAACAATTTCGAAAAGTCATTGGTGTGAGCTAGTGTCTGGAATCGAACCCCGGACCTCTGGATCAGAGGCCGTGCGCTCGCCCACTGCGCCACCGAGACTCAAAGGTATTCGACGAAAAAAGTATTTCAGATTTGTTCGCGAAGTTGACGACAAATTTAAGACTAACATTACATGTATTTAATATCTACTAGTTGTAAATATTATCAATGAGATATTTTAAGCAGGTGTGTCTCTCAGCTCCGTCGCGGAAATCTTTCTAATTAATAAATGTTCTTAATTTTTTCTAGCTTTAATCTTTAAGAGCTCGAAATAAATATTCAAGCATTCATTAAAATACAGCTTTTGGAGTTCAGAAAACTCTTACAGACGTACAAAAAATCTTATTTTGTATGTTCTATTGCTCTCTTCAAGTAATAAGTTGTTTAATTGGCAGACACAAATTCCCTCTGTTGTACTATTTTATATGTATAACTAGCTGACCCGACGAACTTTGTTCCGCATCAAAAGAAATAAATGAGTGAATTTTGGATATCATGAGGTTCAATTTGTACTATTTATCGGCTTTAACTGCTGCCCCGCTATGTTAATACTGCAATATCTTCGAAAACATTCGTTTAAATTGCATGCTGTAAAGGGCCAGAATCATCTATATTACATGCACATTTAATTGGATGAAAACTAATGCTATAATGTTTAAAATCGCTTTGTAAATAAGCCATTATTTCTCGTAAAATGTTAAAAAATAAAATTCGTCATTGTGGGTTACCCCTAAGAGATAGACATATGCCCTCGCTGACTTTTTTGTAGACCTTTTGACGGTGATAAATAATGTAGAACATTTTTTTGATCTATCACTTAGGGTTCAGCCAGAGTTTGCAATTAAAGTGCTAAATCTCGAAAATTATATTTTTTTTCTTTAGAACACTATAATAATTATATGAATTATAGACCAAAACCACCCCGTTGACCCACCCCAACTATTAAAAAAACTGCATCAAAATCCGTTGCGTAGTTTTAAATCTATACGCATATAAGGGGACAGACAGCGGAAAGTGACTTTGTTTTATACTATGTAATGATATTATATATCTTAAATTTTATATCTCTATATTAATTTAATGTTTTCAAACTATAATGTTGAGTAAAAAGGTAAAATGTTTTTATATAAATACGCCATTTCCTTCTCCATTACGTTTTCAGAATGACAGTCTCCTACCATCTGTTACAATTTAATTCGGAAAAGTGCAGTAAGTTGACAAAGTTACGTAACACCCGGTGAAAGCACATATAGACCATAGTAGATGCCTTTCAAAATAACAATAAGAGAAAAAAATATATAGTAGGATGAAACCCATTAGAATTAGAAATATTAGCTAACTTATGGAAACGAGAGCTGGGTATGGCAGAGCGTGCATGAAAGTAGGATAAACCCGGTCGAAATGAGGGCATTGCGCAAAATCTGCGGAGTGACTCTCGCTGACCGCGTAGAAAACAAGGTTGTAAGGAAGGAAGTAGGTTTGAAAGAGAGTGTCGGTGTAAAAGTAAGAAAGGGCATGCTCCGATGTACGGACATGTAGAAAGAATGGTTGATGCAAGACTCACTAAGCAGATATACAATGCAAAAGCGGATGGATGTAGGAATCGATGACGGCCAAGACACACATTCGAAGACCAAATAGAACGTGTTCGATGGTAAAAAAAAATGTTACAGTAAGTGTAAGTTCTCAGAAAAGGCAAATCAAATTCAAAAAATACTCTAGTCCGATTTTTTCCCATCCTACTATAATTTTTTTTTGTTTAAAAAATTAGAGACCCTGGTAAAGCATTGAAGCTGTTTATACTGCGGCGTATTTAACATTTGGTCTCGTAATAATTACTGGCAAAAGTCTTTTTGTAATTTGCTTAGAAAAATAAAACAAAGATAACTTATATTCTTTGGGGATAAATAAGCTTTAATACGATGAAAGAAATATTAAAATCGAATAATTACTTGCAGAAATAATCGATAAAAAACAAACATAGCTTTAAAAGATATTCGAGTCAAGTGACTGAGACACTAACTATTGTAAGTGTTGCTTTGACATTAAGTTTACTTTTAATGGTTGAAAGAATGAATGGATTCTGCAAGATTTACTAAGATGACAAAATTTATGAAAGTCAAAGAAGCAAGTACAGTGTGTAAGAATCTCGGTTAACGTGGCTCTGTTCTCTCTCCCTACCCCACTAGGGACTAAGAATGAAGTTATGTATGCATAAATTAATCTCACAAAATATATGAAGTTTGTGTAATAATACGTGAACCAACCTAACCGGAGAACCGGAGAAAATGCACGTTGAAATGATCCAATCATCCATTCATAGATTTTAATAATCGCATACATATTATCCTACTGTGCACTTGTTTTCGCCGGGTGTCTCGTCTGTGGGGCTTTTAAATGACGACCACATTTTCTATGGAATCTAATTTTAAATAAATAAACTCATAAGCTAACTTTAAAACATAATTAAAAGATAGAATAAGGCTATCTATCCAATATCTTATATCTAGAAACAGAACAGTAGTACAGACATTTAAATTTAAAAACAAAATATAATAGTCTAAAATATATAAAAAAGAGGAAGCAAACAAGCAAGAGTCACCTGGGCTAGCGCTGCTAATGGCAATTTGCAACATCGAGAAAGTCACGGTTGCGTTGCAAGCCTTTTATAGGATGAGTGGAGTGGCGGAGCAAGCTGTTGGACTTCCAATAACTACGGTATGAACCACTTTACTTCGATTTTCCTTTGAGGTCGTGGAATTTTACCGATTGAGTGGGCCCGGGCTGTTGGGAAGGTGGAATACATGTTTCCACGTTTTTTATGTTTGTTAGATTATTAAAATACTCATTATTCGGTAAATAATGAATACTTTATAATATGTATGGTGATGATAGATTATGCTGGGTCAAGTTTGAATAGACTACTTGGTCCCGGTGGTACAATGAGGGACTCGTGGGTTCGAGTCCGGCTCACACCTATGATTTTTCGGAAATATTCTGGGAAACCAAATCGGCGATTCGAAGCTTCGCAGCCAGAACTTCTTAGAGTAAAAAAAAGATGAGCTATAAAAAAACTACTTTAGATTTTTATGAAAATGTGTCTACATCACGAGTAGGTTTTATGTTGTATCATTTACTGATGTCAATTTCTTTCTCTCAAAGAAAAGGATGAAAACAAGTTCTCTAAGAACATTATCGTACTTAAAAGTTCATTATGGCACTGAGCAGTTTAAAGTATATTTCAAAAGCCACCCTTACAATAAGGGTAAGCTGGACAGATTTAGAGATCTAATTTACAACACTTTCTAATGTATTTATATATTGTTAAGATTTACAAACTTTTTAGTTTACTTTGTTGTTTGATTAAATTAAGAGAGTTTAACATTAATATACCCGGTAAATCAATTATGGACGATCTTTGACGACTTTAAGTCCGTGTCTTATTTTAAAACTAACATTGATGCAAATTTAAAGTAAAGATTTAAACGAAATAATTTATTAAGACATTCATGTAATGGAAATATTGAACTAGATTTGTGGTCTAAGATGTCATGTCCGTAGCCACGCGATGTGATGAGATTTGCAACACAACAATATTCAAGAGCCTATTAATAAATAAATACATCAAAAAAGTCTTGGTGGTCCAGTGTTTGAGCAAACCACTTCTGAATCTAGAAGTTGTGGATTCGAATCCTGGTTCACACCAATGCCTTTTCGAAATTATTTTCCGAAGTTTAAGTGTGATATCTATTGATGACTGAAAACTTTGTGCCCGGCATGGCAATTGGTTTGGGACCATTTGGGACGTAAACATAACGGCGAGTCGAGGCTTAATAACCACTGCCTACACCTTCGGGTAGAGAAAGACGTGTACTTATGTTATGTTATAAAAATACATAAGATTGACTAAGCAGATAAAAGATTGCAAAAGCGGTGCTAAATATGAGTCGAGAACGGCTACTACATACTTAACAAGACCAAATTGAACATGCGGTAGATCAAAGTCAAAGTCACTTTATTTTTATATGTCTTCACAGACACTTAAAACTCGTCAACAAGTACAGATTTTATATTATTATTTAAAATGAAAAACTAAACACGAGCGCTTGTGGGAAGTGCCTCTGTGGAACAAAAAAAGAACAGGGACTCATTCGCAACGAGCAGCCCGATTCCGAATGTAGGGGCTATTATGAGAAGAATCGGGCAAGAACTCATGTGCCAAGGCTTGTCCGAAGCATTAAAACCAAAAAGCGGGTATGACAAAAGTTACGAAAGTCGACAAGGGGAGTGAGGTGTGTAAAAATAGTACACTCTGTTCTCTCCGCCTAACCCATAAGTTACTTGGCGTGAAGTTATCTATCTATATAGAATAGATGAATATGAAAATGCTTCATTGATTGCACTCGAAAAATATTTAATATGCTCTCTTATAACTTCTCAATACATATTTTAGTTTGCTAACTTTAATGAAATTTATGAAGTAGTTTCAACAAGATCTTAATCAACTTTCAGTGTTAGACGAGTAAAAATAGTGCAAGCATTAATAAAAGGTTTTCGAGTGCTAAAGACTCTCTTTTCTTTGCTTTTCTTTCAACATCATTTTATCTATAAAGAGTAACTGGAACGGAAATTCAAGCGCCTCGGTTAGAGCGGTCAGCAATATACTAAGAAGTATGACACTACCAGTTTTTATTCTTGGAGACAACTGTCTTCTCATGAAATTTTCGAATCTTTCATTTCTTTTTCTTTATTTATATTTACAATTTTATTTTGTTCCTCGGGAAATCGGCCATCTTCGAACAAGTATTCAATGTGATTAATAATAATTAAACTGTGTGTAAATGTGAATTTGTTAAAATTTTAGTAAAAGGCCATTTTAACAATGTTATTTAATAAGAACCAAAACTAAATTACTAACCAAATTGTATTTGTTTATTTTTTGTGTTCAAATGGATTCGATTTGAACACACAAAAATAAACAAATACAATACGATCCAGACGTTTCAGGAAGTGTAATATCTACACATATACAGAAGAATTACTAGCTGACCCGGCGAGTTCGGTGGTAGAGCCAAGTAGTTCGCTGCACGAATGGGCCGGCTCGACCGGTGAAATACCACGACCTCTCAGAAGACCGACGTAAAGTGGCTCATGCCGCGTTTCGTTCGGTGAGAGAGGTACCCGGAGGCCCACCCCCCTTCTCCATCCTTTCCTATCCCCTACCCCTTAAAGGTCGGCAACGCAACAGTGACACTATATGTGTTGCTGCTGTCCATGGGCGGCGTTGGTTGCTTACCATCAGGTGACACGACTGCTCGTTTGCCCTCCTATCCCATAAAAAAAAAGAACTATGTTGTAATTTAATATATAATATGTGCTGAATCTCAAAAATTATCACTTTTTTTTAATACATTATAGATGAATTATACATACATACCACCCCGTTGACACCCTCTATATATTTTAAAAACCGCTACAAAACCCGTTGCGTAGTTTCAAAGGTATATTATAAGGATGATATATATAAAGATATAGTCACCACGATTACCTTATTGCCTAAAAGTAATATTTCAAGTTGATGTGTGACAACGCAGGTGCTGGTCTCAACTAAATCACACTCTCTCATAAAAATATACATGTCGTAACATTATTTTTTGAAAATTTGTATCATTTATAATATTAAAATCATTATTTTGGGATAAATTCACAAAAAGCACACATTACGTAATGCTAAAAGAAATTATATATATATATATATATATAAGAATCTTAGGTTTTCAAAGGGTGATAATAAACAAAATCGGTTTCTGGAAACAAGAATTGATTTATTTATTTGTTACACAATGGACAATCACACAAATCAACAGTTACAAACTTATATACTACACTAATCTTACCTGGAAACAAGAAACGACAATTAAAGTTTATTATTACACTATTATTAATTCCTTCCACAATCTATTTTAACACTTTTAAATAAATCTTAGTTGATATTTCACATCCACCATTATAATTACCATGTACCCGCCATGTCATCGTTTTGTTCACATTCATAGCTCCCTCTGTTGGAAATAAGACTAAAGGTGCGCTGTTGGAAAGCGCGCCAAATTAAAAACAAATGAAAGTATACTTTCATTACATATATATAGTATTATTGACTGATACTGCATCGACCAAAAATAGTTTTGCAATAGAAATGAGATACGAATTTAAATTATTTTGTATCGAAATCATTACTCATTACAATGTCGGCATTCTAAAGTATCCGTTTTGCGATTCAATTCGCCATTTAAATAATTATTTCGTACGCCGCTAATAACTGTAACAAAATATCAACAAGAACCCGACCTCTGCTACAATTAGGTACAGTTTCAATTCAATCTCCGGTCCTCGAATTTTTCGCGCGAAGCTTAATGCTTATTACATTTTCAATTATACAAATTATTTGTTTTCATCAATTGTTAGTTTTGTTCAATAAAACAATAATATGATTGAGTATGTAATATTTATTTAATTAGGGAATAAATTAAGATCATCAACCTAAAATAGTAGCTAGTTAGCTCTTCAATCAATTTTACTATAATAGAAATATATTTACCACTTAATATTACCAATTAATAAGTTAAATACACATAGATAAAAAATGAAAAGTTATAACATAAAGACCATAGTTGTTTAGTACGTTATTACTTATTTATATTTCTCTGATAAATTATATTATAGCCATGAAAGCTAGAAATTGGTTTCCAGTCGGCTCCTCGTATATTGGTCACACTGTCAGTAACGTTGTTACCACTCGTGTTGGCTCGGTAAGAGACAAATAGTTGCGTTGTGTTATTACATTTTATTGTTTCCGCAAAAAGAAAAACTAGTTTGTTTCATAATATTGTATACAATCGCCTTTGGGTGGAATGTGCGTACTTTTATATGAACATTAACATATATTTATGTTTTCATTACTGAATCTAATTTCTACTATGTATTTCTACTTTTGTGAATACCGTTAGTGGCATATACGCAAAAAGTTAAATTTACATTTGTACTCATATTTTTTTTTATGGTATAGTAGGGCAAACGAGCAGGCGTGTCACCTGGTGGTAAGCAACCAACGCCGCCCATGGACACCAGCAACACATATAGTGTTACTGTTGTGTTGCCAACCTTTAAGGGATAGGGGATAGGAAAGGATGGGGAAGGGGGTGGGCCTCCGGGTATCTCTCTCACCGAACGAAACGCGGCATGAGCCACTTTACGTCGGTCTTCTGAGAGGTCGTGGTATTTCACCGGTCGAGCCGGCCCATTCATGCAGCGTTTAATAAAAATAGATTTGTGTTTAATTCTATGGTTTTTAAGAGTGAGTGGTAATGTTCATCAGGATCACTCGACAAGCCCCGCGAAGTAACCCTACCCTCTATAGCGTTACGGAATTTGTTTGATGCCTTTCTGGGTTATGAGTCTACAAGTTACTTTACGAACTAATTGAAACCTATTCATCACAGAAGCTGCCTTTTGACAACAGTGGTCTGATGGCAAGTGACATAATATTTCCTTCTGCACAAAATTACAATTACAAAAAATATTGTCCAGGCAGGTAGCAGAGTGAGATGCAATTCTTGTGGGTTCTAAGAACTGATGATCTAGTCATTACGAGGTAAATAAACTAACAAATCTAGAGATTGTTCGTTTATTCTTGTTACACATTAACATTAAAATCACCTAATACAATCACATTCCTACCACTGTCATATATTATAAAGCCTATATATGTAAGTACTTAGATATATTATAAACTTATGTATAAAACATACTTTTTGGTATTAAAGAAACTTAAAGTTCTTAAAGAACGACTAGAAAAACAAAAGTTCTACACTTTTGTTTTTCTAGTCTTTCAAGCGAAATAATGCTTTTAGATACAAATAGTATTAGAGTTGCCTTACGGCCTTTTAGTGAATAGGATAAGAGTGCCGGAGACAAGGGTGCCGGCAAAAGCAAGTGCATAGTTGGATTATATGTATGCGATTATTAAAATCTACGCTTTCCTCTGATATACACACAGAAGGTTTTTATTATCATCTATTGAATGGACTGTCATATCATTACAACATGCATTATCTCCATAAATATCCGTAACTGATATTTAGTACAAATCCCAATATTAGGTGGGTACACGTATGATTACATAAAATTTATACATTTTGTAAGATATATATACGTACTTAACTTCATACTCAGTCCCTTCCGGGGCAGGCAGAGAAAAGGAAGGTCCATAAACCGAGATTCATACACACTGTACTTGCTTCTTTGACTTTCATAAATTTTATTTATTTCTTAGATTTTTGCGAATCACATTCATAACATTAAAAATAACACTTTATGGATTATATCGCGTTTATTTTGAACTTATTTTTATTTACTTCCCGACGTTTCGAACACTTTACAGAGATTGTTTTCACGAGTTATTAACAAAAAAAGATGGTAGTCGTTCAAAAGCTATTTTCATTGATACAGAGAGCACCCACTTTTTGGAAATAAAAATCATAAAAGTTGATGTTAAGAATATGCTTTTAACTATTGGTAACCCACATCAGACCATGAAACAAAAATTAAATATTTATTTATAAAATATATTAACTAAAGAAAAATTTTGTTTGTAGATATACTTTAAGTAAAGTTTGTAGGTCAGACCCACATCAATTTTTGTACGTCTGTAAGAGTTTTCTGAACTCCAAAAACTGTATATTACTGAATGCTTGAATGTTTAATTCAATCTCTTAAAGATTTAAGCTAGAAAAAAATTATTATGTAATGTCACAAGTCATAAATTTCTCGTCAACTTCGCAACCAATTCTGAAATACATTTTTCGTCAGTACCGAGTATTTTTTCCTGAAATGTCATAAATCAGATGGTGTTGATTTACAATCAAATTGACGATAATGCCGTGTTTCAAACTAAGAACTAATATTACCGGCCATTTAAGAAAAATCCCTTTTTTGTGCATTTTTTTTATTTTTAAAGTCTCCCTTTCCTGATGTTGAGCGAAACTCTTCTGACCCCTTCACTATACCATATTAAGTGTGGGTTTGTTTCACGATCTCTGTGATCATGGACGGTGCTGATTGCTTACCATTACCACCACCACCTACTAGTTTATAAGCAATTCTTGTGTATATATATATATAATGGAATCTCGGAATCGGCTTCAACGATTTTCATGAAATTGTGTGTATAGAGGGTTTCGGGGGCGATAAATCGATCTAGTTAGGTATCATTTTTAGAAAATATGTTTTATCGATAATCAACTTACACATAAACTTACTTTTTTTATTGGAACAAAAATATCATAAAAAGGTGGCGTTTGATTAGTTCCAATTTAAATTGAAAAATACGACTTCTTAAAATTTTCCAAAAACAAAATTTAATAAAAAAAAACACCGTCGGTCATCCAGATACTACAGAATTATTTTTCAAAACTTTTACTGTTCACTTTAGAATCCGCTTACATTGATCGTAACGTGATGATATATTTATTGATGGTATATATTCTTCACCCTATCCTATAAATAGTAAATGAGCCCATTAAATATTTAAATCATTTTTCAAAGCAGATCTATTGTTCTTGAAAATACCGTGTCCAACTAAACAAACGAGGTTTTTAAAATATTCTTCTTAAAAATGAAGCTTCTTTGTAAAAATAATCTTTAGTTTTAAAAAAATATGTCGCCTTGAAACATTGTCCATAAAAACAACTTAAGCTCCTTTCTTTAAGCGTCTTTTTGCCCGTAGTAAAAGAAAATATAATTTCATGAGCAGTGAACAGTGTGAGAATAGAGTGAGATGTCAGCGAGTCTCTGGTAAACTTCATAATTTATATATATAAGGCTTGGATTGTTTTGTTATTACAAAGTAACAATAACAGCCTCTAACAATATGTGGCTAAAAGGGATCTGGTTTTTTAGCAACCGCAATTAAAACGTTTAATATGTAAAGTATTAAAAGTACAAATATAGAAATTTTGTTGCTATGAGGATTATTATATTTAGATACAAATTTAAATAATGTGAAAATTGTCAAGAGCGTGCACGTCGGTGCGGCTGCATGCGCATGCAGCGAAGGGGGCCGCTACCCTTCACGCAGCGCCAAACCGGGCGGGACGAGGAGTGGAGAATGCCATATAGGCACGTGGAATGTAAGAGATACTCGTAGTATGACAAGAAAGATGAATGAGATGATGGATGTAATAAATGAGAGATGCCTGGATACCTTATGTTTGACGGAGACAAAGCAGAAGGGGAGTGAGTCCGAGGACCTCCCCGGTGGCATGGCACTCCGGACCATAGGGCGGTCCGGAGTGGACCTGGACTGCCAGTGGCCGGGGGGTGTTGGAGTCGAACCCTCCTCCCGCTTTGCTTCTGGAGTGAAAGATTATGAGTTGGTAGGCCCGAGCTCTGTGGTATCGTATAAAACTAAGGATCATGCGAGTCTTCCTGGTCGCAGCTTATGCCCCCGTCAGCTCGATCCCCGCGAACTCGAAGAGTTGTAAGAAACTGTTAGGGATATTCTGGATATAGTTGAAGGAAATGTAGGATAATTCTGTGTGGTGATCTTAATGGATGGGTCGGAACCAAGAGAGATGGCCTGGAGGCTGACCTTGGTCCGAATGGTGACAAGAGGGTGAATGATGCTGGTAAGCCGATCTTGGACGTATGCCTGAAATGATTCGATACAAGAGCCTATAGAGGCACCACTCTTTTCCACTACCTGGTGGTAAGCCGCTTCGTGGGTGTTTTCAAGAAGTGGAGACTCTGGCGCATGCTTATCCATTTCGGAGAGCTTGAAAGGATAAAAGGTGAGAAATTAGAAGATGAAAATGTACGGAGTATGTATGAAGCCCTGGCCAGTAAAAGAGTCAATGACAGGAGTCTTTCTGACCTAGATGTTGAAGAATGCTGGGAAAGAATGAAAGAAAGTATATATGAAGAAAGTGGATAGTGCAAAAGAAGTATGTGGTCGTGCAAAGAGGCATAAGATTCTGAGAGGTGATGCCTGGTGGGACGCGGATGTGAAATCCAGCGTTGAAAGAAAGAAAAAATGATGAAAAAATTGAATGATAGTATGACAGGGAAAAAGTATGAGAGCTACCGCCGCTGCAGGAATGTTACCAAAGCCTTGGTTAAAGAGAAATGTGAAAGACTAGTTGCGAATGAGGAAGTGAGGTTGATGGAGGACTTCGAGGCGAATAAAACCTCTTCTGGAGGGAAGTTAAAAGTCTCGGGGTTCTTCGTCAACATCCAGAATGGACAAAATTTTGTCTAAGGCTGGTGACATTCTTGCAAACCTGAACGACATATTGGGTAGGTGGAGTGAGTATTTTGGAGAAATGAACGAGTTTGTTCCGGACGTGGCCTGGGCGCCGCAAGTGAGTCTGCGACTGACGGCGCTGCGCCAACATCTGACGAGGACATTACTATGGAAGAGATTGAATGGTCGATACGAAGTATAAAAAATGGTAAGGCAGCTAAAATTATATGACGTCTTTTGAAATGATCAATCACGGTAGAACCTGTATTCAGGATGCTTTCCTGACCTTGAACAATCTATGCTGGAGGTCGAGCAAGGTTCCCATGGACAGGAGGCGTGGTATCATCGTGCCCTTGTATAAAGGTAAGGGATCACGTATGCAGTGTGTCAGTTACAGGGCCATCAGTTTGATCAGCTTAGCAGCAAAAGTATATGGGAAAATTATTGAAAGTAGAATGAGGGTGATATCTGATGGAGTGTTGTCAGACGAGGGTGCATGGATCAGATTTTTTCAATCCACAACATCGTGGAGAAACAACTAACTGTTAGCCGGAAAGTTTTATGCGGTTTTGTGGATCTGGGAGCAACGTTTGACAAGGTGTTACGAAAGGATCTATGGGATCATACTCCAGGGATACGGGGTGGGCGGCGCACTGCTGCGTGCTGTACAGTCCACTTATGAGGGCTGCACAGCGTGAGTGCGTGTTGACGTCAATGTCGGCGTCAGACAGGGCTGCATGCTGTCCGCTCGACTGTTCATCCTGTACCTTGACAGTTATCTCCAGAGAGTGAGATCGATGCGAATGTGTGACCTAGTTGTGAGCTGCCTGCTTTACGCAGATGACGCCGTGCTTCTAGCCGAATCGCCGTCGGATCTGCAAACACTAGTCACTACTATAAAAGATCATTGCATGATTTAAGGCTTGCAGTTGAATGAATGCGACGAAAACGAAAGTTGTGGTGTTTGAAAGGGAGTAATCCAGAACTGATGCAAGGATAACGCTCGAAGATGTAGTGCTAGAACAGGTGAAATTCTATATCTTGGATGCCCAGCTAGCAATCCACAATGCAGTCCTGATTGTGGGGATTAGGACTGCTAACTTATGGAAGCTAGAGCTGGGTATGGCAGAGTTTTCATGAAAATAGAATAAATGCGGTAGAAATGAGGGCACTGCGCAAAATCTGCGGGCTAACTCTCGCTGACCGCGTCGAAAACAAGGTTATAAGGAAGTTGGATTGAAAGAGAGTGTCGGTATAAAAGTAAGAAAGGGCATGCTCCGATGGTTCGGACATGTAGAAAGAATGGATGATGCAAGACTGACTACGCCGAGATGTCAAGGGACACCCGGATGGAACGAAGTTCCTTTCGATGAATTAGTGAATAATCGAAAGGAATTGTAATAAAATTTTAGAACTAAAAAAAAAAATATAAAATATGAAAACATGGAAAATAAAGCTTCAAAATGAGTTCCGATACCGGGATTCGAACCGAGCCCCCTGTATGAGAGCAAGGTATCCCAGCCAATAGACCATTTGGGTAGTTATAAATTTTTCTAAATAAGCCGATACTTGAAAGTGCAGTTTGGCATGAAAAAATTGTCGTGACAATTTTTTCCGCCTAGCCCCCTTTCACAACGCACGATAAGGAACTTCGTTCCAATAGCATTTCGTATTAAAGAAAAGTATTAAAAAAATTTCTGACCTCTGTATTGTTCTTCTCTAATGTTCTCACTTTTATTAAAAAGTACGCAGTATTAACAGCTTACATGCCGATGTAAGCAGTAAAGTACTAAAGGTCTGAACGTAGTAACGTAGTAACTAAATATACTGAATATAAAAAAAAAAATATTTTATACATGTTCTTATCAGCCACTGTTATTTATTGTAAAGTTAATCCTTACAAGTTGGTATTTAGATTCTAAACTTAACAAAACTCTGGGCCGGAACCTTGTACAAAGGATAAGCCTAACTGTTAACAGCGCAAGCTGTTTTGGGCGCATTGTCGTCTGTGGAACTTCGCGGAAGATCCATCAATCTATTGACACATATTTCCTTCAACTTGTTGTTCATCAGTAAAATTATATGAGCTACATTATTAAGGTTTTATTACATATTAAATGTTTTCTTATTACATACTTGTTCCAAAACAATATTAAATGTTATTTATTTTAAGCTTTAAAACAGCTTTATAATTGACTAAAGTATAACACCGTATTATAATCAATATGGACGAGATCTGCTTCGCACAATTTGGTAACATATTATTAGGGACTTTTTTATTTGCGATGACATCAATTTTTATATGTATGTATTAAATACACATACATGGGTTTTGAAAAGATAATCGCATTAGTAGTTTAATAATATTGAGTCTGTAAATATTTAATTAAAAAAGTACAAATATATCTGAGATCTACTTTAATATCGTAAATGAGAAAATATATAAACAGAATGACTATGGATAGACATATCGGGTGAGGATGGCCGAAGAAGAGATGGATGGACTGTAGTGTAGAGATGACGAGAAATAAAAGAAATTGAAAAAGCAATAGAAAAGGATGAATTGTAGTACCGACCCCACTAAGAGTGGTATGAGGGCAGGAAAGTTATCTGAAATCAGATGTACGTACAAGTTTGTTGTTAAAACACTTTTATATGATAATCTGTCTTGTACATTGGGCATAGACTAATTAATTATGCCGTATATCATCTGTAATCCGTAATAATAAAATCTAGTTCTGTATGAACCACTTTTTTGTTCCTATTACATGTAAGTAATATATGTTTAAGTAATACATACTAGACTAAGTTGTATGTGTCTATGACAAGTTTTAATTTCAGAGGTTATTTTTGGTTGGTTCCTGTTGTTGACGTCATTGCAAATGAAATTTGTAAATTAATTTCTGCTTTGACCAATTTGGTGAGGAAACTTTAAATTGATTTTGTTGGTGAGCGCAAAGTCATGGTTGTCATTACATGTCATATATAGAGATAGGCGTTACGTTATTTATGTCTAACTTCAAGAGAATAATTACGTAACGCCCGTCGCCGTCCATAATATTTTTATGTGTACTTGTGTACAGAATATTCTACATTATCAAATCGATTTTAATTATAAAAAGCATACACATTAAATATGAATAAATATCACCACGATAACGCAAACGTCCGTATTGAGTGAACCAGAAATGATAAGATTTAACAAGTTTTATAGGTACCTATAACGTCCTAGCTCAGCGCAGTCGTAGTAAAGATTTTTCAGTAAAAGTTATGTGTAACAACTTAATTTTGTGAGGACTGACTTGTACAAAGTGTGAGGACTATCGAATGAAAGTTGAAATTTACGAGATCTCAACGAACAATCAGATTGAAAGCATCGTCACAGATGACGACCTCTGCTGACTCGGCGAGTCCCATCCCAACGCTTTATCAGCTGTACTAACTTTTATTTGCGGCTTTTGTCATGTCTTGTGAATTCATTTATCTAGCTCGTCTAAATACTAACTTTCTGAACAAAAATGAGTTTGATCTGTTTCTCTATGTATTAAACAATACAAATAATAATAGTATAGTATCATGTAGGGAGGAGCTGTTACGTAGTTACGACTCTCAGAATTTTACATGTCAAATGGAATAGGTAGTGGAACCTATTGCTATATACCGCGTACGATTTCGTCAGTCGTCGATATTTATCTTAAATAAATTTCCTAAACAATTCTGCGAGGTCATTGTCATGAAACTGGAATCAATCCTACGACTTTCACTGACTACAAAAAGTGTATTAGTTTCCCAAAAGCCTTTGCACTTGTGCAATTAACATTATATTTTAATTCCTTTGTGTTGCATACAAATATTACGATATTATTTTCTAAATTTAATAATAATGATTACGGGTACATTGATAAATCTGAGAGCTCTTTTTATGTTATCTATTTTAAGACCCACTTCCAGACCGGCGTGAAACATTGCAAGGTTGGGTGATTTCCGGTTTGCACTTTGAAAGGCTCTTTGCTATTTGACTATTTCTCATTGGACACGGTCCAGTCCAATCCTATGTAAATTTGTCTATTCGATGGGTCATAATGGTGACTCCGGATATTTTCCGGTTAGCTTAAGACCCTACGCAAACATAGTTCCATTAGAAGCGCAGTATAAAGCGGGTAATATGTAGTTAACATTTTTGAAACCTGCTCGTGACAATTTATTTGGTGACAGAAAATAAATGAGAATTCTTTATAAATAAACAAATATGATAAGTTCACTTGCATATTTACGCAAAGTTCATCTTTGCTTTTTATTCGACTTCTTCTTTTAGTTTTCTTCCCATACTCGTTACTTTGTGAGATATGTGAATAAATTTTTTGAACACTTTCCCCGAGTGTGAAAAGTTTTACCTTGAGAAAAAAATACACATAACTCAGGACATTTGCTTTGTTGATGTCTATAACTCAGAAGAATTTTTTACTGAATAGTCAATGATATAGAAATTGTGTAAGTTTTAGTTACTCTCGGTGTTGGTTAGTTAGTTGCGGTTTCGATGGTCCAGTGGGCGAGCACTCCGCTACTGTATAAAGAAGTGGCGGGTTCGTATCCTGGAAATTCTTTTCGAAAGTTATGTGTGATAAATATCGATGACTGAAAACTTTGTGCGCGGTACGGCAATAGGTTCACCACCTATTCCAGGACGTAAAACACTGTACATACTGCAAGTTGAGGCTCTACAGCCACTGCCTTCGGGTAGAAAAAGGCGTCGTTCATATGTAGTACAAAAATAAAATTCCCTCCTGTATCTTTTCCGTATTTTTTATTGGAACCTGATCTGTAAAATTATTAGTAGTAAAAATTTTGGGGTGAGATATAATTAAACTATAAAAAATCATCGTCAGAAAGTAAATTTAAAGAAATCACTAAAGTCTCTAAGCATTTTTCCTCTCTTAACAATTTTGCATGTCGGTTTATAATATTTCATAATAACAGTACAGCACATAAAATAATGAAAAAAAAAACAATAAAGAATGGTTGATGCAAGACTGACTAAGCAGATATACAATGCAAAAGCGGATGGATGTAGAAGTCGAGGACGGCCAAGACACACATTCCGTGACCAAATAGAACGTGTTCTGGAGAAAGGTGATGTTAGGAGCCTCAAAAACCGACGCGCGTGCATGAAAAGAGTTATGAAAGTCAACGAAGCGAGTAAGGCGTGTAAGAATCGTTCCTTATGGTGCTCTGTTATCTCTGCCTACCCCGCAAGGGATTTGGCGTGAAGTTATGTATATATGTATGTACCCTTGAAATTTTAGAATTTAAAGTCTTTTTTTTTTCATTTCCTCGAAGATGCAACTTTATTTTTTGACATATAGGGGATACTGGACATAATAGGTTGGGGAAAAAGTATTTTCGTATTTTTGTATGAAAAGTCAAGACATTTTTTTCAAAGTTTATTTACATTTATTTACAATATATATGTACCGTTTTGTTGAATAACTTTCTGCAATTTTGTGGGCAGAGACATTATCCCGTTACTGTAGAAACTTTGGGACTTCTGATCAAAAAAACGGGACAAATAGTTTTGGCAGTCCTCTCTTGAGGTCAACCTTACAGAACCTAAAGAATTCTGAAGAGACCGAAACAGGTGAAAATCTGAAGGCGCAAGGTCAGGGCTATATGGTGGATGCACTAGGACCTCCCAGTCGAACTCTCTTAATTTTTGCTGAGTGGCTAAAGATGTGTGTGGTCTAGCGTTATCGTGATGAAAGACCACACCCTTCCTGTTGATCAATTCCGGCCGTTTTCTCTCGACTGCTTCCTTTAATCTCATCAGTTGCTGGCAGTAAAGATCAGAATCGATGGTTTTGCCGGACGGTAAAAGCTCATAATGAACAATGCCCTTCCAATCCCACCATACACACAGCATCACCTTATTTCGTGTTAGGCCAGGTTTGGCCACAGTCTGTGAAGCCTGGCCAACTTTCGACCACGACCTTTTTCGCACGTTCTTGTCGTACGTGATCCACTTTTCATCGCCAGTTATCAATCTCTTCAAAAACGGCTCGGTTTCATTACGTCTCAATAATGAATCGCAAATGAGTACACGGTTCATTAAGTTTCTTTGAGTGAGCTCGTGTGGCTCCCAAATATCGAGCTTTTTTGTATAACCAGCTTTCTTCAAATGGGTCAAACCTGTTTTGTGGTCAATTCCCAGTTCTTCAGCTACATCGTAACTACTAATATGCCGATCTTGCTCCACTCTTTCAAAAATGGCGTCCATTTTATTCGTAACAGGGCGACCAGAGCGAGGTGCATCTTTAACATCAAAATTTCCGGACTGAAAACGTTTGAACCAAATTTGTGCTACTCTTACTGACACTGCATCAGGTCCATAAACATCACAAATTTTTTTCACTGCTTGAGTTGCATTTTTGCCTTTTTTATAATAAAATTTTAAAATGTATCGAATTTCTTCATTAGATTCACTCATTTTTACGGAGAGAAAAACAAATGAAAAATAGCGGGAAACAACTTTTTTTTATTTTTTTCTTTTCTTTATAATGTAACCTTTTTAATGTTACCAAAACCAGCCAGACACAAATAGTACAGTCAAAGAAATTTTATAATAAGTTTATACCTACGTTATGCGAAAAGACTTTTTCCCCGACCTAATATAAATCTGATTTTCTCGGAAATATCTTTAATAGTAATATGTGTCTATAAGAAAATAAATCGATTTATGATGAATATGATGATATCAAAAGCTTTCACAACCAAATTAATAAATTATCGGAAATTTACTCATTTCAACCGACGTATCGCTGGGGCAATTTACGATATTAGGAGGTTTTTGAACTATTTGCGCTAAACTAGATTAACCGGTACTTGGAAATTAATTAATTTAAACTTGCTTTTGTTGTTTTAATATGTTTAATTTTATTTCTCAACGAGAACAGATGAAAGTTCCAACTGACATTTGGATCATTCAGACGGTTCTAACACTTAAGAACGCGTCATTCACAGGTACTTCTTAGACAATTATATTGCTAAGATCCAAGATGTTTCAATTTTCTACTAATTAGAATGATTGGCCAACCGTAGACCCTGATCTTTTCGGCGGTCAGAATACACTCTAAATTAGCGGCGTCGATTTAATCAGTAAAAGTGAAAAGGTTTATATTAAGTCAGCACTCGTCTCCTAGTGCTATGAGAATTCATATGAAGTGACACTTAATACAGACTGCAGTTAATATTTGAATGCATATGTTTATATAGCCCTCAGTAAATATATATATTAGGTATACATAATAGTGATGTTACGAATGTTACATTTTGGACATCTTCTTGTCAAACGCGTTCCAATGATTCTCCGACCTATATTGTATACAAAATTTCATCAAAATCGGTCAAGCCAATCAGTTACGTATTTTAGTGATTAATAAGATGACAAGAAAAATATTTTTACAAAGTTTCATAATTAAAAAAACCTGTCTTTTTCCTGATGTAACGCTCTGTGTGTTCAATCTTGCGGTTGGAGTTTTATAAAATAAATATGAACTATCCTATCTTTTTAGTTGGATCAAACTGCAAACGGTGTACAAACTTGATTAAAATCGGTTTAGAAATTTGGGAGTACATCGCGGAAATACAACGTGATACGTGATATGCTCCGATGGTTCGGACATATAGAATTTTAACAGTGGTAGAGCCAAGCAGTTCGCTGCATGAATGGACCGGCTCGACCGGTGAAATACCACAACCTCTCAGAAGATCGAAGTAAAGTAGCTCATTCCGTGTTTCGTTCGGTGAGAGAGATACCCGGACCGTTACATCGATATTTATCACACTTAACTTCCAAAAACAATTTTGAAAGTTAAGTGTGATAAATATCGATGACTGAAAACTTTGTGCCCGGAATGGCAATAGGTTCGCCACCTATTCCATTTGCGACGTAAACATAACGGCGAGACGAGGCTTAACAGCCGCTGCCTACACCTTCGGGTAAAAAAGGCGTGAAGTTATGTTATGCTAAAAACATTCTCCACACATTCGCATTATTTCGCCAAACATTCGCGAATGCGAATGCAAATATCCAAAAACATGCGAATGCGAATATTCGTTACATCACTATGTAATACATAATATAAGGCTGGAAACGCGACTATCATAGTATAAAACAAAGTCACTTTCCGCTCTCTGTCCCCTTAATGCATCAATCTTTAAAACTATGCAACGGATTTCGATGCGGTTTTTTTTTAATAGTTAGAGGGTGTCAACGGGGTGGTTTTGAGCTATAATTCATTTAAGATGATGTAAAGAAAAATATATTATAAATATTTTCGAAGATATTGCAGTATTAACATAGCGGGACAACAGCTTAAGCCGATAAATAGCACAAATTGAACCTCATGATATCCAAATTTACTCATTCATTACTTTTGATGCGGAACAAAGTTCGCCGGGTCAGCTAGTAACTTATAAGTTAGGTAGAAGTACTACATAATTTTTATGTATATTAGGTACAAAGATGATGCACTATTGATTAAGCACATATACAGTGCAAAAGCAGAAGGATGTAAGAGTTTGGGATGGCTACGAAACACTTTACATGACCAAATTAAACATGCTCCCACTGAAGGAGACACCAGGAGCCTTAAATACCAACGAGCGGGTATACAAGAGTTATCAAGGTCAAAATAGCGAGTGAGGTGTGTAAGAATCGTGCCATAAGGCGCTCTGTTCTTGGTGTGAAGTTATGTTTGTACAAATATTTTCAGAGTTGTTATTAAAGCAGCACGGCACAACATTATCGATATTTATTTCTCACAGATGCACTGGAAAATAAGTGTACCGTTTTTAGTCTTTATTAACTTTTCTTATAATGTGTGAAATGAATATGATAAATAATATGAACCTGGTTAGTTAATATAACAATGTTAGTTTCTTTCGTTAATAGCATTGACAAATTTTAATTAAAAAACTAATCGCTATTATTATCGCTATTGACTTTATATACGGCTATTTCTGGCGGCGACAGGACCAGATTTGTGGTGTTGCGTAAATTTTGGGAGAGTGGGAGAGTGGCACACAGAGTTCTCAATTGGTCAGTGGAATGTGTCATATATAGATACGAGGAAATATCCTCAAATAACTACAATATTTTAAATTTTATATTATGTTGAAATAACATTATAAGTTAATACTACTCGTTATTTTTTTTTAAAAAGTCTAATTTATGTGAATACATCTTATAAATAAATATTTATTTTTTTGTTTCATGGTCTGACGTTGGTTACCAATAGTAAAAATCATATTTTTAACATCAACTTTTTGATTTTTATTTCCAAAAAGTGGGTGCCTTCTGTATCAATGAAAATAGCTTTTGAACTACTACCATCTTTTTGTTCATCACTCGTGAAAATGATCTCTTTAAAGAGTTCGACACGTCGGGAAATAAATATAAATAAGTAATAAATAAACGCGATATAATCCTAAAAGTTCTTTTAATCTATAGCTGTGACTGTTAGATAATAATATGTAACATATACATACGTTTGTTTATAATAAGTTTGTATTTCTGGAAAAAGGAAGTTACTCGTAGTTATTATCACCAACTTTTCAGGAGCTTAAACAAACTATGAACTATTATTTTTATGAGTTATAGAAATAGCTTTTAAATAGAAAACTGTAGGTCACAGTTGCCTTCAACTGCACGACTCATTTTATTTAGGAACAGCTATTTAGCTCTCTAATTTAATTCGGCTCTGATGTTTTTTTTACTAATAAATATAGACTGTATTACTTCTATATGATTTAAATATAAAATGGTCAAAATCACCATATTATACGTTGTAAAAATCCTATCCGAAAGCGTAACTTTGAGCTGCCAGAAGCTTTTTGCCACATGCAGCAGCATTGCTATATTGGTTTAGTGTTTTTTTATTGTATTTATAACTGCAAAAAAAAATATTGCATTCAAAATAGTAACGAACAATTGGTACTTCCAGTGAACCTGGAACACAGCCCAAAAACCATTTCATTTAGTTTTTTAATTTTATTTGAAACATTTCAATCCTAGAACGCCTCTTGACAAGGGACAAACTCTCGGGATTTCTGTCTGTATTTATAGAAAATTACTTTTAAAAAAAAAGTTTAACCGAATTCTAGAAATGTAAAGCACACAATATAAAAGTATATGAAAACAGTACCTCTATAACTAAAAAGCGATAAATAACGTAACTTACCTACTCATTTGTATACTTATTACAATATACAAAACGTAATACTTTTATAAAGTCATCTTTAACTATTATACTTTTACTATTATAATATTTACAAATGTTACTCATTAATGAAGTCGGTGCAACACAATAGAGTAGGTTACCTTGGCTGGCATAGATTGTGTGGTTTACGTTTCTAGAAGTCGGTTTAACTTTTTTTTAAAGTAATTTTTTTCACGAGTTTTAGTGATATTAATGAGTTGTGAACTTCAATAGAAGTTAGTTCATTTACATGGGTTTCAGTTGAGTAAATATATTTTCACTAATTACAAGCCCGTTTATTAAATGGTGGATATTTTAGGGAGCTATAATTGTCATAAATAGGTACTTAGATAAAAAAGTATGATAATACTTGCTAAGTATTTATATTTTTGTAATTATCACATGATAATTGTCTACCCATTGAGTAGAATCAATAACACTACAGCCCGAATGAAGGCCAATCGTAGCCTGGAAACGTTTGCAGAAAATAAAAATAACATTTTTACAGAATGGTGTCGTCCTAACCGTATAAGAGTTCTGTAGCTTCATCATCAGCACAGCAGTATCAGACGTTGATTTAAGCATACCTCCCAAGTAACACGTTAGTCCTATATACTACTAAACAGTTTCGATCGACTAACTGCAGTACTGTCTCCCAACTCGTAACCGTTAAGGAGTTCTGTGGCTTCTTCATCAGCACAGCAGCATCAGGTGTATATTCCAGCATACTTCGCCAGCAACACGCTAGCCCTGCATACTACCAAGTAGTTTCTATCGACCAATTGCAGTGCTGTCTTCAAACTCCTAACCGTTGAGGAGTTTTGTGGCTTTTTTATCAGCACAGCAGCACCAAAGGTAACACCATAAAGAATATCCCTAAGACATCACTATTTCGTAATAAAAATACCATACTCGCATACAAATCTTGGTGGACGCCTTCGTTTTCTCGTGGTTCCCACCCATCATGAGATCCTGACCTGGTGAAAATGGGACCATCTCGGTGAATGACAAAAATATCAGTGGTAGAGCCACGTAGCTCGCTGAATGAATGGGCCTGCTTGAATGGTTAAATACACCCATCTCTCAGTATATCGACGTAAAGTAGCACATGTCGTGTTTCGTTCGGCTACCGCCCTTATTCCACCCATTCCAATCCCAATCGCTTACAGGCTGGCAAGACAACTGTAACACTGGTGTTGCTGGTGTCTATGGGCGACGGTAGTTACTTATCATCAGGTGACCGACTTGCTCGTTTGCCTCCTACTCAATAAAAATATAAACATATTTATGTAACATTGACAGTTGATTGCGATAGCATTTTGACACTTGAAAAAAGTTCACCTTTATGTTATAAAATAGAGAACTTTAATCGCCTGAACGCCGCTATTTCCATTTTTATTGACACTTGGCTAACATAATTTGTTACAGTGGCATCGTAACTTGCTTGCTTGCAAAAATACTTATAAAGGTTATCACAATAAATGCGTTTTATTGTGATAACCTTTAGGTATTTTTTTTTAATATTTAAATTACAGCTAGTTCAAGTTAAATGCAGTTAATAAATAAAAAAATATGCCATGATTTATTTCTGTTTTAAATAACAATTTCACACATACTTGAATCTGAGCTTACTTTTATAGGGTATATAAGTTTTTTATGTAATACAAATTGAAAGTAATTTCAGCGGAGTGACTTTCCTGTGAGTGAATAGGTGATTCGGACGAGAACAACACCTGCTCGTCGAGGTATCAAATAAACATCTGGCGTTTTATGGCGATTACAAACAGTATCCGAGTGAAGAAAAAATAAAGCCTTAATACAACAAATACAATTGGGGGATACTTTCACCAATACCATTTGGACTGCAGTTTACTAATAATATATTGAAAAAAAAAATACAGCCAATTGGGTAGATCCAATTTTTATAAGAGGTATTTTGCACGCTGTCAAGTAATCGGCAATATTTGTCTGTAACTGTTTAAAAAATATTTTTTCTTATACCACCTACTTATCTCAAAATAATATGATAAACGCAGGGTAACAAACAAAATAGTTTTTTTTACTTCACTGTATAATATCAAAAGTTTTTTTTTTATGTGACTGTGCCACAGACTAATGGTTAGTCGATACTGTTTTTAAAGGCTCTTTCTAAAATTAAAACCCGGTGCCCGAGTTATAATAATACCGTACATACTGTAGCTGTAATCCCTTGCAGCGATTGGAGGTTTTGTTATTCTGCGCGCGGCTCACTTCACGATAATCTCTTATTTTATTTGACAATGGAAACGTGACAAGTCGACGCAGTAAAATATTTTATCTAGCATTCGCAACAACACTGCGTCTAACTGAATCTTTTTGCACATTCGAAACACTAAAAATAGTATTTTCTTCATTTAAGCTCATGTTCTAGAAAAGCTTTGTCTATCCCCGCCAAGATTAAAAAGTACTGATAAATATTGCTAATTAGGGTAGTTAAAGATAAAATTTTAGGCTAAAAGGCTTCGATGGTAAAAGAGACAAAATAGTCAAAAAAAGTCAAAAGTGTGTAAGAAACAATACCAAACTCTTTCTGCTATAAAGGACTTGGTGTATGGGTTATCTGTATGAAAATTAATATAGAAGAGAAATCGTTGGCAACAAATTTCATCATTGGTGTTGTCCGAAACTCTAAATATAAGAAATTAACTCCTTGATCAAAACAAGTTTCAGGATTATATCGCGTTTATTTATTATTTATTTATATTTATTTCCCGACGTTTCGAACTCTTTACAGAGATCATTTTCACGAGTGATGAACAAAAAGATGGTAGTTGTTCAAAAGCTATTTTCATTGATACAGAGAGCACCCACTTTTTGGAAATAAAAATCAAAAAGTTGATGTCAAACATATGATTTTTACTATTGGTAACCCACATCAGACCATGAGAACAAAAGTTAAATACTTATTTACAAGATGCATTCATTTATCCTGCTTCTAAAGATCCTTTGTTGTATGATTTAATAAGTAAAAGTTGTTATTATTAAATTATTACAAATTTAATACTAACAACTTTTTGATTTTTATTTCCAAAAAGTGGGTGCTCTCTTGTGGAAAATAGCTTTTGAACAACTACCATCTTTTTGTTCATCACTCGTGAAAATGATCCCTGTAAAGAGTTCGAAACGTCGGGAAATAAATATAAATAAATAATAAATAAACGCGATATAATCCTGAAAGTTGTTTTGATCAATGAGTGGGATTCGCGAAAATCTTACAAATAAATATGTAATTAACTCCTTTTTAAGGTTTTCATTTCCCAAAAAATATATCCACTTTTTATTATTAATTTTACAATGCTATGCCAGAGATCAGCATTCAATATTGATATTTGCGTGTTAGAAATAGGTTTCAATATCGGGTCTGGTGGTTATTGGTGAGTAGGTAACTAGTAAAAAATCCATACCTTAGACCTACAAAAAAGTTTTACTCCTTTTTACAAACACACATTAAATGTTCAGCAATGTGGGTCATATCGACGCCCTAGTGTTTTAAATACATTATATTTTATAATGTATTTAAAACACAACAATAGTAATAGAATTTATAATATATTAATATAATTGATAATTATTTTTTATATATTTATATTTATTTATGATTTATAATATATTAATATAATTTATTATAATTTTTTTCACATATGCACATATTATGTGCGTATGTGAAAAAATTAAATGCTTTACTGATTGAATAAACACAGGTCACAAGGTTAAACAGAATTACCTAGATGAAATTTCTGATACGTATAGAAAATTTTACTTTTCATCAAAGTAATGTCTTCCCTTCCCGGGTTAATATTTTAACTTTAATGATCTTCTAAACAAAACTTTAGTCCGAAGTTTATTAGTAAATGGCATCTTAAACGTAAACTTATGATAAGTCCGGTGATGCGTTCTCCTGAGGTAACAGTTCTAATTTGATGGTATATAGTGACACACTGTGATATCCATGGGCGGAAAAAGTCCCATATCTGCAGATGACAGAAACCAAATGTACACGAGCGAAGCCGTAGATAAAAATCAGCAAGGAGAAATGTTTCTACATATTTGATTAATTTGTTTCTACAATATTTAAATATTAAGAAATAAATCGATTCCATTTATCGAAAATAACGATAAAATATAATATAGAACGATCATCGATTAACTTCCGCTGAGATAAGAGTAAAGCGGTAACAATATTACAGACGTTGTGACCAATAACAATGCCTTGTCTCCGAGGCCTTAACCCAAAAGCAATTCCATTTTATTGGAATAATCTAAGGTATTATACAAAATTGTTGGGTGTATCCATCTTTTATTAACGTTTTATGTTTCATTATAACTATGGTGATGATTATGATATACTTATCATCATTATCATCACATATACAGAACAAAGTTACTTTCCGCTGTCGGTCCTCTTATATATACTTAGATCTTTGAATCTACGCCATCAATTTCGATGCGGTATTTTAAAACAGAGTGTGTCAACAGGGTGGTTTGTATGTATAAATAATGTATAATGAAGTAAACAAAAAGCAATAGTTTTCGAGGGCAAAAAAGGCACTAATGGTGTATGTCTATCTCTTAGGATAACCCACATGGACCATTATTATTTCTTTACTTCTTTAGCCGAAACAAAGTTCGCTGGGGGGGGGGGGGGTGGACCAGAGGACTAACGCACTGTCCTGGGCCACCTCAACGCCGGAGGAAGGCCGCCGCGAGGTTTTACTGGGTAACCCTAAGATCGGATTGCAGTTTACTGTTTTGGGAGTCCCACACTACCCCCTGCCGTGCTCAGGCGGGGGGAAGCATTTCCTCGCGTAAAAAACCATGGAGGTGTTGTTCTTTCTGTCTACCCTGCAAGGGACTCGTAAACATAGTACACATCAGTAAACACTTACTGTTGATCTAACAAAGCTTCAGACTAATTTTCAAGTACATATATGCGAACGAAACTGCTGCTAAAAACCCGTATCAAATAAATAAAAATGCTTAAGTAGAATACGAATTTTAATAACATTATAGAATTTATGATAATAATAAATTAACTATACAGCAAATTTAGTTTCGTAACTTAAGGTAAGGTATGTAAAAAGAAAACTAAACAAATGAATTAGACTGTTGCGGAAGGCGGTATCCGAAACATTTCCTAAAGCACCCCACCGTCGTATGCATTATACATGAAAGTTATTTACAAAAACTTTGTATCCGCCGATCGTTATTCTTTCGGTATTTCATCCTGCTTTTAAAAGTATATAAATACGTAGTGTAGTTGAGCATTATTGGAAAAATATGTGAAACGGGTATTTTCCGGCTTTAATATAAAATACATGCCAATACATGTTACATTTGGGGATGTTATAAAAGAAATTCTTTTGCTATAAATAAACATTTGGATATTCTATGAATATAGCTCAGTGTTTTAACAAAGAACATTTTTTTATATAAACTCTATGAAATATTAGATATAAAGATGGATTTGCGATTAAATCGCCAAAGCGCGTAAGTTTCGAGTTATAACAATGCAATTTATCAAGGAATATGTTTTGGATATATTTATAAACACATAGCTAAACTGTAAAAATCTAAACTGTAAAAATATACATACACACATAACTTCACGCCAAGTTCCTTGCGGGGTAGGCGGGGAGAACAGAACGCCACAAGGCACGCATTCACGCCTCACTCGCTTCTTTGACTATCACAACGCTTGTCATACAAGCTCGTCAGTATTTAAGGCGCCTTTCTCCAGGACTCGTTTAATTTGGTCATGGAAAGTGTCTCGTTGATGTCGTCCTCAACTCCTACATCAATCCGCTATAGCATTGTATACCTATCTGTTTAGTCAAACTTGTATAATCCATCCATTCTTTATACCTGTCCGAATGATTGGAACATGTCTATATTGCCATCATTTATATCATCATTTTGTTACCTCTTATGATTTATATATCAAAAATTATCAATTTAGGATATGAGCGTTTGAGATATTCTACCACTTGCCCAAAAATATTTTTTGATGACAAAAACATACTTGTTCCTTTACTCGTGAAAACAGAAGCTGGAAAGCATTCGAAATCTCCAGATAAATATGTAAAACAATTCATAAATCCATAAATAAGAGATTCATTCAAATATTTTAACTAATATATCTTCAAGTGCCCTAAGAGTGTTCCTCAAAATAATAAGTGTCTTAACTATTTTAAATAAACATTTCTATTTCTTCATTTATTTGTGAGTAGCATCCTGCAGGAAATAATATTTCATAATTACGAAGTTGGGAGCCGGGCGCTATAATTTTTAAAAAGTTTAAAGTTAAATATTTAGACCTGTATACTTTAAAAATATATTTCAAAACACTTGCTAAATTAGTTCTCTTGCCCAATATGTCCTTACTCAAGCTTCTGAAGTAAATGTTTTCTATTTACTCTGGGCCATAATTACATTCTAAAGGCTTGAAGGGAAGCCAATTTAAAGGACTGCTAACTGAAATTATAATATTTTTACTTTTATGTGGAATTGCGGGAAGTTCTTTCATTTTAAATAAAAGGTATGAAATTTTATTAATATTATAAATGCGAAAGTTTGTCATGAAATTGAATGTTTACGTGTTTAAATCTTTAATATACAGATTTAGAGGGAAATTGGCATATGGATAGAAAATTTTCTGAATTTATAAATGAGCGACATTTTTTTCTTCTAAGTAATTTCTTCCTGTAGTAACTTTATTAATATCTATTAAATTTATTAATAAGTGGCCACTAAATGTTCTAAAATTCCAGTGCCGCATTCCCCATGATTTTGATTCCACTAAATGTAAGCGAGCTTACATGTAGTTAAAAGTCTTTAATAAAATCTAACAAATATTTAGATTAGAATACAATATAAATATTGTGCGTAAATATGGTTATCTTTTGGTACGACGTAATTTTTAGCAGCAATAGATTTTTTTAAATAACGCTTGAAAATTCTAAGAAATAAAAATAGCTTATTTCTGTAGATCTGTAATGAGGTGAGAGCCTGCACAAAGATACACGTCACACGCAAATAACCAACCTTTAGGCAACAACTCGTTATTATTTGAAATCTTCGAGTTGGGTAATTCGACAAGACACCCAGTTATAATATTATATAAATGCTTAGATATAATATAAACTTATGTATAAAACATATTCGTTGGTATTTATGAAAAAAACTTTACAGAACGTGTACTTGTTAAAATTTTAACTTCAAAACTAGTCTCTAAAGCAAAATAATGTTTTGCGAGTGTGAAAAAACGAGCTGTGTCCACGGAGTATATAATCTATAGCCTTGCATGATTCTTGTTGTATACACAGATCGGTTGTTTTGGCCATCAGAAAAGGATATAAAGAAATCTTCAAAACTATACTAAACAAACTTTCATTTCCCCCTAATCTACTACTTGTGAAGAAATATTATTGTAAGCTTTAATGTATCCAGAACGGGTGCAAGGATAATATGGTTGACGATATAGTGCTGGAACAGGTGAATGAATATGTATATCTTGGATGCGCTTTTAGCAGGGATGGAAGTTACACCGCTGATGTAGAAAGAAGTGTAGCGTTAGGAAATAAAGTAAATGGGGCGTTGGGCAGATTCCTGGGCGCTAAAGATATTAGCAGAAAAGCCCAGCTAGCAATTCACAATGCAATACTGATCCCAACGCTAACTTATGGAAGCAAGAGCTGGGTATGGCAGAGTGTGCATGAAAGTAGGATAAACGCGGTCGAAGTGAGGGCACTGCGCAAAATCTGCGGAGTGACCCTCGCTGACCGAGTGAAAAACAAGGTGATAAGACTAAGCAGATATATGTACAATGAAAAAGCGGATGGATGTAGGAGTCAACGAAGCGAGTGAGGTGTGTAAGAATCGTGCCCTATAGCGCTCCGTTCTCTCTGCCTACCCCGCAAGGGATTTGGCGTGAAGTTATATATATATATATATATATATAAATAATGTATGTATTGTAATGTTCACATAAAAGTACGCACATTCCACCCAAAGGCGATTGTATACAATATTATGAAACGAACTAGCTTTTCTTTTTGCGGAAACAATAAAATGTAATAACACAACGCAACTATTTGTCTCTAACCGAGCCAACACGAGTGGTAACAACGTTACCGACAGTGTGACCAATATACGAGGAGCCGACTGGAAACCAATTTCTAGCTTTCATGGATTAAATTTATTTTTTATCTATATGTATTGATAATATTAATAAGTGTTGTTTATTTGGCTTCTATGCAACATTAACTCATCGGATTATGATTAAAAATTGAATCTATTCTTAAAGGTACTATATATATATATTTTCTTTCTTAGATTTTCACGAATCACATTCATAACATTAAAACAATTTTTATGGATTATATCGCGTTTATTTAGAACTTATTTTTATTAATTTCTCGACGTTTCGAACTATTTACAAAGATCTCTCTCTCTCTCTCTCTCTCGTGAAAATGATCTCTGTAAAGAGTTGAAACGTCGGGAAATAAATAAAATTAAGTTCTAAATAAACGCGATATAATCCATAAAAAGTTATTTTAATGTTAGGTACTATATTATATTATTACGACGTAATTCATTGCTATTGAATGTTAATGACGTTTGATATTTATTAAAGAGTTTGTATTATATAAAATGTGACGGTTGTGATGTGAAGTTGAAAGGGTTCGAGTTGCTCCAATGAGCGAATTATTATAACTATTTTACTGATATAAAACCACCTTATTTGTATAGATTTAGATTAAATTATTATTGACGAAGGTGATATCAGGATCCTTAAAAATCGACGAGCGTGTATGAAAACAGTTATGAAAATCAAAGAACCAAATGAAGTGCTTAAGACTCGTGCCTTATAACATTGTGTTCTCCTGCCTTCACCGCAAGGGACTTGGCCGTAAGGTTATGTAAGTATATATACGTTTAATTCATTTTTGCAAAGAGACATAACATACATAACATAACTTCACACCTTTTTCTACCTGAAGGTGTAGGCAGCGGCTATTAAGTCTCGTCTCGCCGTTATGTTTACGTCCCAAATGGAATATGTGGCGAATCTATTGCCATACCAGGCACAAAGTTTTTAGTCATCGGTATTTATCACACATAACTTACGAAATTATTCGATCGGATCGGATCGGATTCGAACCCGCGACCTCTGGGTTGAGAAGCGGGATGCTCGACCACTAGACCACCGAGACTTTTTATAAAGAGGATTTTTTTAAACACTAATAATTACCTACTATGTATTTGCCTACAATCCAATCAACTACATACAAAAACCATTAATAATAATAAACTTTTTTACTAAACTAAACCAAATTTTCCGTAAAGTAACATAAAAGTAATATATGTATTAGACAAATTATAAACAACGCCGTTTGGTTCCAAGCTAGGTACATACTTAAATGCCTCTATAGGTACTAGATGAAGTATAATTTTTTTTCTAATTATAAGTATTTACATATAATCGTAGAAGTATTTATACGACCCAAAAAATACCAAGACGCCATAAGAAAGACGCCTTATTACAAATATTTGTACTCGGGGTGGGTATCGAACCTGCCGACCTCAATTCTACAGTTAGTAGTTCGGACCGTCACACAGTGGTCCGAAAATCGAGGTCCCCTTTCATAGAAAGTCGATGTCGGATATTCATAAAAACAAAAAATGGAACGTGTCAGGTATACATTCCTTTAATGCATATTCTAGTATAAATGATTTTAGTTACTCCGCGCCAGAAAAAAAAAATATTTAGTTTTTTTTGTATGGGAGAAATTACATAAAGTACATTTTCTCGCGACTGACTGAAACTGACAAGCTGGCACTCATACGAGCTATTGCCGCTCTTATGGCGATTAGTTTGATATAGCACACGGGTACCTTTAGGTGCCGCTTCTCACGTAGGAATTTTTTTACATTTCGAATTTTCGATATTGATTTTTTCAAGTATGTGACGCATTTTAATTAAGTTTGTAAGGAAACTGGAATAATATATTTATAATAAATCGCAAACACGCGCCTAATTTAAAATAAATTCATTACTCAGAAAATAATTTAACTTTAGAAATTAGTTTTTTTTATAAATACTAATACATATACAAAGGTCCGTTATCATTATCAATTGCCGGAATTACTAATTACTTTACTATGAGAGAGAAAAATAAATATTATATTATTATTATAATAAAATATATTTAAAAAATACAATTAAAAACTGTACAACCAATTGTAAAAAAGTGATCAAAACAGCAGTTTAATAAAAAAATCATTTGGTTAGTATGTACATTCTTCAAAATACGTCTATATATACCCTAGTATTTGCTTGTTAAGTACCAAAAATTCTTAATTATCTAGTCTTAAAATTAAATAATAATAACGTCGATATCTACAAAATACGCATTAACAATCATCATCAAAATCTTCTAAATCTGAATCCAGCATTGCCACACTAACATCAACAAATTCAATATTTTCTTTGTCCGGATTTGTATCGTCTTCATTAATGAGAAGTGTTTTCATGTCATCAGACACAGCTGTTTTGATCGAATTACACGAATTACAGGCACTGCAAATGATGGCAATACAGCCCGAAAATTGTTTAGTGATCCTGTTAAAACGGCAGCCATCACTGGATTGGATTCCACTATAATCCAAATATTTGCTACAATTCTAGATGTGATACCATGTGGGGAGTCCGTTAATGTTGAAGCGTTTGTAAATTATGCGCGCCTTACTGCAGAAAGATATGTGGAACTCTATGGTTGGTATTATAAGCCATCAAGTTTTCACAAACTTTTGCTGCACGGAGCTGAAATTATCAGGCATTTCAACACTATCCCCATTGGCAAATTGTCAGAAGAGGCATCGGAAGCCAGAAATAAAGACTTCAAGAAAATCCGAGAAAATCATTCGTGGAAGTTTTGTCGTAAAGCAACAAATGAAGATATTCTTAATGGACTCCTTGTATCGTCAGATCTGTACCTATCCAGCATAAGACCTGTACACAGAAAGTTGACAAAACAGCTGTCTGATGACATGAAAACACTTCTCATTAATGAAGACGATACAAATCTGGACAAAGAAAATATTGAATTTGTTGATGTTAGTGTGGCAATGCTGGATTCAGATTTAGAAGATTTTGATGATGATTGTTAATGCGTATTTTGTTGATATCGACGTTATTATTATTTAATTTTAAGACTAGATAATTAAGAATTTTTGGTACTTAACAAGCAAATACTAGGGTATATATAGACGAATTTTGAAGAATGTACATAATAACCAAATGATTTTTTTATTAAACTGCTGTTTTGATCACTTTTTTACAATTGGTTGTACAGTTTTTAATTGTATTTTTTAAATATATTTTATTATAATAATAATATAATATTTATTTTTCTCTCTCATAGTAAAGTAATTAGTAATTCCGGCAATTGATAATGATAACGGACCTTTGTATATTATTATATATATTAGTATTTGTAAAAAAACTAATTTCTAAAGTTAAATTATTTTCTGAGTAATGAATTTATTTTAAATTAGGCGCGTGTTTGCGATTTATTATAAATATATTATTCCAGTTTCCTTACAAACTTAATTGAAATGCGTCACATACTTGAAAAAATCAATATCGAAAATTCGAAATTTAAAAAAATTCCTACGTGAGAAGCGGCACCTAAAGGTACCCGTGTGCTATATCAAACTAATCGCCATAAGAGCGGCAATAGCTCGTATGAGTGCCAGCTTGTCAGTTTCAGTCAGTCGCGAGAAAATGTACTTTATGTAATTTCTCCCATACAAAAAAAAACTAAATATTTTTTTTTTCAGGCGCGGAGTAACTAAAATCATTTATACTAGAATATGCATTAAAGGAATGTATACCTGACACGTTCCATTTTTTGTTTTTATGAATATCCGACATCGACTTTCTATGAAAGGGGACCTCGATTTTCGGACCACTGTGCGTCACAGTGAAATCATGTCTACTATTATTTAAATGGAAATGGGTCTTTCTGTATTTCTCTTTTTTTTGGAAAAGACCGTAATATAAAACAGAACATTATATATTTTGGGTAATATTATTTATTTAGTTAAATATACATTAGTTAAATAATGAGATGGATGAGGTGCAAACTGCCTATTATTTAAGGTTAGAAGATCGTCATCTTAATTTATTTCCTATTTAAATTGGGTTCCCTTTTTTTTAAAATTTTTAAAATAAAAAAAGTTAAAGGGACTAAGGATGATAAAACTGGCCTTATATTATTTTGTTTTATCTATTGCTCTATAAAGAAATGAAAGATTCATTAGATTTTGGAGCTGAGAAGATGAGCGTCAAACGCAAACAACCTGCTTGTGAACCACATCTTGTTATTATTTGAAAGCTTCACGTTGGATATTTGACATTATACGCAGAAAATACAAAAATACAAGTACATATTGCTAAAATACCGATATAAAATTGCTTCAATATTAAATAATAGAAGTAGGTTATTATATAAATAGTATATAAAGATTTTTATTTTGACAACATATACGAGTACATTACAATTTGTTAATATTTCACCAGAGAAAAATCATAGATAATCTAATATATTCAAAGTTTAAATAAGGGTTTATTAATATGTAGATAAAAATATGTATGGATTAAAACAAATAAACACATATACAAAAAAAAAACAAAAAAAAAACAAAATATGACAGATTTTCTTTCTTCGCGCTGATTTTCTGCTTGTAAAAATGCTTATAAAACACGGGCGTCATTTTATACAGCATGCACGCATACGTAATGACTTTAAATGCATTTTGCAACAAAGCTTTGGATGCAATGGAATATATGTTGGAAAATTTCACATAAAAAACATAATAACATCAAGCGGACCTTTTAACGCGTCAGACTCTATCATGTCACATGTTAAATACGATGTGAAGGGAAGCTAGTAGATTTAAAAAAAAACTATCCATTATTTAAAGTAGAGGAAAGTGACCAAATATGGAATACCGTTTTTATTTTCAGGCATAACTTTCACAATTTTTTTAAATAAAATACTTTTTGTGGTAATTATTAACAATCAGATATTTGCACTTAAGTTTGTAACAATTTTAGATTATTTTGTTCAGTTTTAGGTAAGAAAAATTTTCAAAAACTAAATAACGATAAAGGTACCTATATATGGAATAGGTACCCCAAAGATGGAATACTATAATCACTATGAAAAATTAACCTTAACTTATAAGAGACTCTTTGAAAACTTTGGTATAATAAAGAAATAAACACAAATTATTTACAAAAATCGCAAATCCAGTTATCAAACTCTGGCCCAGCGCAATGATTATGTGCCCAGAGCCCACACATGAGGCACTTGATCCATGTTTCCCCATGAGTGTCATTCGAAAACAGCATACCATAGAAAATACACTCCGAATCTTCAGAGTTTGAGGCTGTACATCCTATCAAGGCATCGGGTTCGCTGTCTGTATCAAACAGCATCACCTCCTCATCATCTGAATTAGACATAGGCTTAGTCTTTTCTTTTGTTTTTTTTCCTTTTGATTTCTTCCCATTCTGTTTTTTATTCTTGTTTTTTGCTAATTTATTTTCTTTTCCTTCTTTTTTCTTGTTTTTGTCTGTAAGGTCATTCTTATTCTGATAAAACCCGAAAAAAATACAATTAACAAAGTCAATAAGTCAGCTGATACGTCAGAGACCCAATTATGGAATAGTCCATAATTGGACACTGTGATCCGTCCATATTTGGATTTTCCAACTATTTCAAACTGATATTCACATATTTATATTTAAGAAAGTAATACTATCTAATACCGCTAAAACATACTGAAGAACATCTAAAGGGTCTCTAAAAGTTATAAAAACAATACTGTGTGCACTTTCTGTACGAAAAATAATTATTTTTTACGTACCTTAGAAAGTTATGCGGCAGCGATAAAAAAAAAACATTATCACTATGACTGAAGGGCTGGCTTGACTGACATGCTACAACTTGTACGCGTGAATAGGAGTACAAAGAGATAGAAAATCACTGTTTATTGCGTGTGTGAGTTTGCATTAGAGAGAAATGGGGGTATTCCATATTATGGATACTATTCCATATTTGGTCACTTTCCTCTACTGCGATAAAAAAGTTGAACACAGTCGTTAGAAAAGTATGTAATTGTTAACAAAATTAATAAAATATTAATAAAATATATTATTAAATATTAATAAAGTATATAGAGCCTTTTCTTTCTTGCATAAACTAAGTAACTAAACAAAATCAAAATTAGTTTAAAAAATAAATTTACAATAAATTATGATTTAACTTATTACTTTATTATTACTAGATTTAATTTAATTTATTAAATATAGGTAAGGTGACATCAAAACAACTTTCAGGATTATATCGCGTTTATTTATTACCAATTTTATTTATTTCCCGACGTTATATATAATATATATAATCCTGATAGGTATTGGTAATTGCAAGACCCTCTTCTCGGGTGAAGACCTCTACCAAAACAGTTCACTTCTTGGGTTCCTGTGCCACCCACGCTCAATAATTATTGACAAAACTAATAAATAATAACCAGGCAATTTACTTACAAGTTTGTTTCATAATTTTGCGGGAGACAAACGATGCACAAAAGCAATTAACGCAGGAGCAATGTTCATTATTTCCATCAAATTATTTATTAATCATGAATAATAATTTGGTCCAAAATCGTATATTTAGTGGGTTGACCTATTTAATTGATGAATGGTGACAATATGTCGCTTCTGATTCCAAGGTCTCGAATTTAATTCATCATTTCATCAGTCCACTGCTGGACATAGGCCGCTCCCAATTTGCGCCACAACATCCGATTCTCTGCCTTCCGCATCCAGTCTTTTTCATCAGCCTTCCTGAGGTCGTCTGACCATCGGGCTGGTGGGCGTCCTACACTACGCTTACCAAGTTGCGGTCTCCACTCAATGACCTTCTTGCTCCTAATGAATTTAAACTATGTATCAATCCATCGGAATACTTCTTCACGAGTTTCTTTTCTTTTAGCGAATAGCGCGCAACAAGCTAGCATGTAAGCGATTTACGCTGAACTGCTGGCTGTGCCTTCAGATAGGTACCTCTTTCACTGAAAAACGTAGTTTGGGCCATTTACTTTGAGTTCCGGTAGTAGGGTAAGGTTGCTCAAGTCGTACCACGGCAATATCTCGCGTCTAAAACTTGTAAATAGCGCTATTTAGTTTTGTCAACATTTTAGTGAAGTGAGCAAACGGAAACAAATAGACCGCCGGCAGTCTTTGTAAACGATTGTGATATTGTCATTTTTTCTTAATAGGTAGTAGGTAGAAGTCCTAGATATCAATATTTAACACTTTATTGGCAATCGTTTAAACGAATTCTAACGGTCGAAATCGTTTAGGTTATGCCAGATTTTGCACTAATACCGACAAAATTCATTACCTTCTGGTACGATTTAAGTATTAACAAAATTGTATTACAATTTACGTTATTGATTATAGGGCAAGTAATAAATATGGCAAAGAGAAAATAGAACACAATTTGTTTGTTTAGCAGTTATAGATCCACGCAGTTCCTTGCATGAATGGGCCGGTGAAATACCAGGACCTCTCAGAATGCGGATGTAAAATGGCACTGGTCACGTATCGTTATTTGAGAGAGGTATTCGGTTTCCCAAACCCATCATCTTCCCTTCCAGTCCCATTCCCATAAAGGCCGGTAAAGAAACTGTAACACACATCAGTTGACCCACCTGATCGTTTGCCCCTACACCAAAAATAACAAGGGTTTAGTTGATCATGTGATCTTTGATGTCATTTATGAAGTTTTTTTCTTTATAGTTTTTAATGTTTACTAACATTTGTTTGGTATGACTAAGGCTATGTTAGTTACGATAGGTGCCTTAATATTTTTGAAAAACGAAAAAAATAACGAATTTTGATTTATGCTATTCAAGCTTCTATGATTGATAACTACCTAATAGTCAATCAAATAAAGATTTAGTAGATGTAGAATATTTTAAATTATTTCACTTGCAATATTACACTGTCATTTCCTAAGGGGGTACGACTTGAGCAACCTTACCCTCGGACGAACTGGTCTGTTCATGGCGATCAACGTTTTCAACGTGTTTAAGAGTACCTACCTAATTACTCTGACTGTAAATTCATGTTCATAACACCTGGAGGTGAATGGTATTATGTCTATACACAACTATTTAATCTTTCAAAGTTCAGTTTGATGTAGATCCTAACTTTAAGGCCTTGTTATTGTGGGCAAATAATAAAATTCTTAATAGCAGAAGAGACATACACATACACTTCCTAAAAATGTCGCATATATTAAATTTACGAGTCTTTGTATCCAAAAAGCCATTGTTTATGTGCGCGGAGCGTGAGCTTAGATGAAAAAAAAGAACCTCTTACAGCTCCGTACTTGATTCATAGTTAGTTGTGTACGAAATATTACTAAATATGAAATAAATGAAGAGTTTGGAATTTAAAATAACAGATAAAGCTCTACAAAACTGTTCCACAAGTAAGATAGGTAGGCAGGTACTAAATAAAGAAAGATTTTGACCATGTATTTGGAGTTGTAACGATTCCGGGGAACACAGGGAGTATTCCGAGGAATTGTTCGGACTAATACCACCAGCTGATTTCTGCCACCGCACGTCGCACCAACATTACCGCGCTCACAAATTGGTTGGCGATCTACAACAGTGCGCTACAGCCGACATTTTTAGGCGCGCACGGCTCCTCTATGGAAGTCTCTATCTATCATACTCCTACCTAAAAGACCGGCAACACTGATGCGACGCCCTAGTGGAGATAATGGCTATGGGTGGCTGTGGTGACTATTCATCAGGTGACTGCACGCTCGTTTGCCCCTTATCCTCATAAAAAAAAAGTTGCTGTAAATACCTACATATTATTTATCAACTATTTAATTTGACTATGGGCCTCGTGGTGTATTGGTAAAACTACCGACAGCAGAATCGAGGTTGGCGGGTTCGAATCCAACCCAAGTACAAAAATTTATGACAAGCATAAATATTTGTATGGGGTCTGGGTGTTTTTCTATATATTATAAGTATGTATTTATTTTAAAAAAGTAAATATGTAGTAATATCCGTTATCTAGAATCCATAACATTAGCATTTAGTTATTTAATTTGGAACTAGAGAGCGATGTGTGTAGAGTGTCCAAGATATTATCATTATTATATTATGTCGCAATGTGTCATTAGAGTCCCAAGCAAAATCAAAAACCTAAATTCATTATATAAAATAAATGCTATGTGTGATAGACTGCACGCATGCAATTGGCCGTGTGCCTGAGTATGCCAATCTCCTGCCAACCTTCCATCTTAAACTCCGACAACTTAACTGTGACCCTCGCTTACCACCAAGGTTTTCTTTTAAGTTTTCCATAAAGTGAAAAGGTTTTTTTATATCCCAAAACTCCGAAACTACTATTTGGCATGGGCTGTCACAGCTTAATGAATAAAATTTGTTAAAAGGAAAATTTAGTTAACATCGTTATTACATTACATTACATAACTTCACGCCAAATCCCTTGCGGGGTAGGCGCCATAAGGCACGATTCTTACACGCCTCACTCGCTTCGTTGACTTTCATAACTCTTTTCATGCACGCGCGTCGGTTTTTGAGGCTCCTAACATCACCTTCCTCCAGAACACGTTCTATTTGGTCATGGAATGTGTGTCTTGGCCGTCCTCGACTCCTACATCCATCCGCTTTTGCATTGTATATCTGCTTAGTCAGTCTTGCATCAACCATTCTTTCTACATGTCCGAACCATCGGAGCATGCCCTTTCTTACATTTACACCGACACTCTTTCAAACCAACTTCCTTCCGTACAACCTTGTTTTCTACGCGGTCAGCGAGAGTCACTCCGCAGATTTTGCGCAGTACCCTTTTTTCTACCGCGTTTATTCTACTTTCATGCACACTCTGCCATACCCAGCTCTCGCTTCCATAAGTTAGAGTTGGGATCAGGACTGCATTGTGGATTGCTAGCTGGGCTTTTCTGCTAATGTTTTTTGCGCCCAGGAATCTGCCCAACGCTCCATTTACGCTATTTCCTATCGCCACTCGTCTTTCTACATCCGCGGTGTACCTTCCATCCCTGCTAAAAGCGCATCCAAGATATACAATTTCATTCACCTGTTCCAGCACTATATCATCAACCGTTATCCTTGCATCCGTTCTGGATTCCTCCCTTTCAAACATCATAACTTTCGTTTTCGTCGCATTCAACTGCAAGCCTTTAATCGGTATCAGCGTTATATGTATCAAAATTATGAAGAAACAGGAGTACGTCTCATTATTAATGTGACAAAGTTTATCTTTGCATAGACTAAGCAATAGGCATGCATTGACAATCGAGTTAACCAAAGTCTAGGCTTACTCAAACTACGGACAGTGTAACTTGGAAACAATTTCACTCGGTCAGAAATGCGGGCGAACACTAGTTAATTAAATGAATTCTCTCTCCGTATGCAAGGATTGCTAGGTAACGTTTCTCCAGCTCACTGACTAGACATGCATTTTGGAATAATTTAACATAAAATTCAACTGCTACGGTCAAATCTTCTCGATTTATCTACTACATTGAAAGTCATTACCTGCTGCTAGTTACCTTATAAAGCTGTAATCTATACGTTAGTATACGAAAGTTGAATGTGTACTTTGAAATTTATTTTAGAATACCGGAGATATGATCAAAAATACGTTTTTAGAATGTTTGTCTCTATATATGTATGTTTGTTACGGAATTACTCTGAAAGTACTGCATGCTTATAAGTGTCAAATTTTGCACAAATATAGCCAAGAGGTCGGGTCAACACATAGGCTAAATGTTATCACGCTATCATTAATTGGGGGTGAGAAATGAAGCCTTATAATGGCACAGGCATGGTATTTTTGCTTTCCACGCAGACGAGGCCTACAGCTGTATATATATATATACAAAATCAAATTTGTGAATTGACTATACCCTATAGTCAATTCACAAATTTTTGTGATTAATGATGACAAGATTAATGTGAAATTTGACAAGAGTATTCCTTAGCTGCCAATTGTTTTGCCAAAAAATTGTTTAGCTTTCTTAACCTGATAATAATAATTAACAAATTCCTCCGAAATGGCATGACCGATTGTGATAAATGTATTATTTTGTGTGCATATAAGGTAGGTCTTTGAATCGGTCGCCATCATCCAAAACATAATCCATCCACGGCCTATTTTTTGTGCAAAGAACTTATGCCGGATCATCAAGTACCTATTAAATAAAACTAGACCTGTATTTTATTTCTGTTTAATAATAACCGTGAATAAATACATAAATACAAGTTATTAATACAAAGATACATGATAATGTCATCGTAGTTTTAATGTCTTTAATACATAACAAATTAAATTATATTATGCGACAAATCAGGTACTTTGATAGATTCAAATTATGAAAATAAAATAGAGATTCCCTTGGAAAGTATTATCTAATGAATAAATTAATAATTAATAAATAAAAACATTAAATGTGTATAGTGATAATAATAAAAAAAATACAATTTAACAAGCTTTTAAAAAAATCTAAAGACATTCACGAAATATTATGTTATCAAAAAGATGAAACATCCTATTTGAATAACACAAAATAATAACATACAGCAATGTACATTATTCAATATGTAAAACATTACACTTTACATTATAATAGTTGACCAGCCTGTATATAAGCCAGCTGCTACAGGTTGTTTGATGAAACATAAGATATTTTTTATTTATTTTTTTAACGACGTCTAAACATTGAAAATTGTGAATCTCAATAATCGTGTCAAAAGATACAAATAAAAATCATTAATTTAACAGGCGACTGTTTTTAAAAATGTTCTGTTCAATAATTCGTTAACTACGAAATTATCTTTAACTACGTTCGACGTCATTACTACGCCGAAAAATAGTATCAAAACCATATTAGCATTTGTGCGAACGATTAAACATAATATTAAAAATTATCGTGTTAACATTAAAAAAAAATAACAACATTGGAATCTCCAAAGACTTGGGATAGAATAACGGTAAATCGAGATATTATATATTGTTAAATCCTTAATTAATACCTTAATTTCATAACATGTTTACGGAATCATTTATGTCATTTAAACATTGTTTTGATCAATGGGTGAGATTCGCGAAAATCTTATAAATAAATATCATTTAAAACTGTTTTATTTGATTATGTGATTTAAATCCTAACATTAAAACAACTTTTTATGGATTATATCGCGTTTATTTAGAACTTATTTTCTATTTATTTCCCGACGTTTCGAACTCTTTAAAGAAATCATTTTCACGAGTAATGAGCAAAAAATTATTTTTTTGGCCATTACTCAAAAAAAATATATTGTAACGCGATATAATCCATAAAAAGTTGTTTTAATGTTATGAATTTGATTCGCGAAAATTTAAGAAATAAATATGATTTAAATCGTTAAAATACTTGGATAAAATCGATAGCAATTACAAATATTTGTATAATATTACAACTATTTAGGAGTATGTTTTAACATAAGAAGAGACAGTATCTACAACAGTCAATATGTCATGCTAAGAGTGAGACAACAAACAAATACCTCATAATTTCGATCTAATCTTATTCCAATTACATAACCATTCATTCGGTTATACTTAAAAATCTACCAGACCACGTTTCATGGCAATATTATGTTATATCAATGTTAAATTTACGTACAATATAGGGTTATATTTATGATAAGAGTTTAAATATTGGCAGTACTATACTAATCGAGTAAAAGTAATTTATTAAATACTTTTTGGTTATATGTGTTAATATTGTATAATTCGGCTAAAATGACCGATTATAAATTTGTTATAAAAGTATTACTATATCAGTTTAGAGAGAGTAAAATGTGATGTTTTGTATAAATAATACTTGTTTGATAAGACGGTGTGACATGTGACAAATACAAAAAAAACTTATGTACAAGAAGCTTCGCTTTATAATACTGTTAGTAAATTTGATGTAAAGTTATTTATTATATATTTTATTAATTAATGAATTAGTACGCGTTGTGGAGTGGGTTTTTTCACAACCATATAGTATGTCTTTTCCCATAAATTAATGTATCCAGTTCACATATGAATAATAATCTAATATATGCTTTTAGCTTCCGAATAATTAACACATTTAACTTATGAATTAACATCAATAGAAATAAATACTTATAAAGTATTATATAAACTCGAAATGGATATCTACGTCAGATCAACAACAATTAATACAATACATAAGTATTAAAAAATAGAAAAATTCATGCGTCAAAAATTTTATCAGCAGTAAAATATATACAGAGATATTTTATATTATTTTTCAAATCAAATATAATGAAAACGGATAACTGGATGATAAATAGTTTTGGCACTCGGAGAGTATGAATTATAGACGCATGAATTCTCTTAAAAACTCATAGGACTTTATTAGAAAAATAAAAAGAACGCCATATCCCAACTTTAACAAAATTATTGTAGAACTAATAAATTATAACAAACAATTGTTTTAACAAGCTATCTTGTCATAAAACAGTACTTAGGTGGTAAATAACGAATACAATATATTTTCTAATAGATAAGTTCAGGTCATCTAAAATCTAGCTATTAATTAGTAAACGGAATGCACAATTAGGAATTTTGACATTTACTTATTTTTTATACATCTTTATTGATGTTTTTATTTTTTTTTAGTATAAACTGTTTCATTTTTATGTATTACTAATAATACTTGCGTGTGGTGACGGTGTGATATACATCCACTGTAAATTCGTATTTGAAATTGTTAGATTATACAAACATTAATATTGATGAGGAGACCAATGATGGAGCCAATGATAAACATAAAAAAATTTTTAATCAGTCTTAGCATATGGAATGATTTCTAAAATATGGGACTTCGCGGTATGGTCCTATATCTAGCTGGCTCATTAATTTATGTAATGAAAAGAGCAAATTTATCAAAACTATTAAGTAGGTAATTCCTAGTACTATTTGATAACATTTCAAAAAATAAAACGTGTAAAGCAATTATAAGATCAAATATATTGATCAATTATAATATTTATGAATGGGCTCCAGTGAAATACCACCACCTCTCCGGAAATCGACGTGAAGTGGCTCATGCCGCGTTTCGTTCGGTGAGAGAGGTACCCGGAGGCCCATCCCCCTTCCCCATCCCTTCCTATCCTACTCCTTTAAAGGTTGGCAACGCAACTGTAACACTATATGTGTTGCAGGTGTCCATGGGCGTTGGTCACTTAACATCAGGTGACACGCCTGCTCGTTTGCCCCCCTATCCCATAAAAAAAAAACTAAAAAAAAAGGTACTTGCGTAATGTAAGTTTACTATGGACACTTGTATTAAGTTTGAATATTTTGATGTTGTACTTACACAAAACATCAAAATACATAAAAATGTACATGGATTTGTTAAATACATATTTAATTTCGTGAAAACACATCATGCCATGCCAACCAGATGCTTACCAGAGTAATGGCGGCACTAAGTATGATAAATTTACTCGCATGAAAGAAGAGGAGGTGGAATAATATTCAAGCACAGCTCTACAGCCTTATACTATTTATATTGTAAACAATATAATGCAATTATGCCTGCATTTAGTAGAAATTACACTACTATCCGGGAGAAAAAAAATTACCGTCACACGTGAAAATCATCACATTTGATAACTAGGTACGCCCACCAATTTTGATACTTTCAATCAAATATATCTTTTTAATCTGAATTTGTGTTCGTTTAAATGTCCCCCCATTAAAAATACATGCTGTATATATGAAGTAATTTTATGGGTTAAGTGGGCAAACGTAAAACCGTGTCGCCTGATGGTATGCGACTAACGCCACCCATGGACACCTGCAACATAGTGCACAGTTGCGTTGCATTCATACAGCTAACTGCGTAGCTCTACCACTGTATACAATAGCCTTTCTTAAATGTGGTTTATAAATGCACTGTAAGCTTAATAAACTGTTCACAGAGTTAAATTATTAAAAATGTATGATAACCACTTGGGTAGACATTATAATATCACCCTTACCAGTAGTAATGTTTGTGTTGTCAATTTTTTTTATTATTTTCTTGTTTAACAGTGTAAATGAGCAGAATTTAGCAGCCTCCATTTTAATACAGCTTCAACAATAACACACAAGAGGTCGGTTCCAACTGGAGTTTTCCAAGCTCGGTGAATTTAAGTGAACGCCTCGGAAAATCAATTCTATCACAGAATACCTGTAAAAAAAACCCAGAAATAAATCCATTTCGATTGTTCATCATTATATTATCATGCTCAAATGAACAAATTCATGTTCCTATGTCTATGCGTGTGTCTGTATGCGTGTATCAAATAATAACGTTTACAAACCTTAAAGGAATCATCTCCAATATCCTCAATACCTTTGTGCAGCAGTGTATTGTTTGCGAACACACAATTGGCTGCCTCCAATGTGGGGACAGTCAGGGTGTGATAAGGGTAACTAGCCTCGCGAGCTATTTTCTTAATTAACCCCTGTCCGATTTCATTATCCGCCACACTAAGTACGTCATTACCGGCCAGTGTTATGAACCTCTTCAAGCTCAGCCCGAGATGAGGCATCTGTCATGAAAAAAGGAAAATTATCACAATTTGTAAGACATTGTTTTAATATTTAGATGTATATATAACGATTAGAATAAAAACAGTTTAAAATAAACACAAACTATGAAATGTTCCATTTAACGAAGATATCTGATCATTAATCCGATGTATTTAAAAACTTTTAAAAACTCGGATATACAAAAAAAAGTATAGTTTTACAAAATTATAAAATTTGACTTCTCTTTTCATAATTTAATTACAAATTTGAGAAGAATCTATAGTTTCTGTTTGGTAACTTAATTATTGGCATACATACATGACCGTAGTAAACATCTACACATAATTCATACAATAAAAATGGTAAATATTGTTTCTATTAAGCTGACCAATATTTGAACAACAAAGCATAAAAAAAACAAATCACCTTAATCGGAGTACAAGGAAACTCAGGGTATGTCTCAGCAATTAGGCTGGCTCCAGCTTCAGAGGTGAACTCGGATATACCAACAAAGAATTCTTTGCCTGAAACCATAATAATATAAAGAAAGATAAGCAAGAATCCATCGTACATCTGAAGTATGTGATAATTGTACTCCATCACTAAACTGACTGTATGTGTTAAATGTAGTTACTGTTCTATATGTTATTATTTAAACTATGACTATAGGCATGGGCTTCATTTTAATGGTACACTCTCTGAGGTATACCTGTACTTTGAAACGCAGGCATCCAGAACGGATGCAAGGATAATGGACAATGATATAGTGCAGGAGCAGGGGAATGAAATTGTATACCTTGGATGCGCTTTTAGCAGGGATGGCTGGTACACCGCGAATGTAGAAAGAAGAGTGGCGTTAGGAAATAGCATAAATGGAACGTTGGGCAGATTCCTAGGCGCAAAGAACGTCTGCGGAAAGGCTCAGCTAGCAATCCATAATGCGGTACTGATCTCAACGCTAACTTATGGAACCGAGAGTTGGGTACGGCAGAGTATGCATGAAAGTAGTATAAACGCGGTCGAAATGAGGGCACTGCACAAAATCAAAACCGCGTCAAAAACAAGTTTGTATCGAAGGAAGTGAAGGATTGTAGAGAGTGTAAAAGTAAGAAAGGGCAAGCTCCGATGGTTCGGACATGGAGAAAGAATGGATAAAACAAGATTGACTAAGCACATATACAATGCGAAAGCGGATGGATGTATGAGTCGAGGACCGCCAAGAAACACGTTACATGACCGAATAGAACCAAATAGAAGGGTGATGTCAGGAGCCTCAAAAGTTGACGCGCGTGCCTGAAAGTCAAAGAAGCGAGTGAGGCGTGTAAGAACCGTGCCTTGTAGCGCTCTGTTCTCTCTGCCTACCCCGCAAGGGATTTTGCGTGATGTTATGTATGTATGTATGTACCTTAGGCTATAGAATATCTGTCAATACAATTACATTTAAATGGGTTTTGTAGCTTCGGCGTAAAAGCGAGTTATTATTAAGGATAGTACCGTAGAGTAACTTCACGCCTTTTTCTACCCGAAGATTACGTCCCAAACGGAATAGCAGGCGAACGTATTGCGATTACACCGGGCACAAAGTATTCCAAGAAATCATTGGTGTGAGCCGGAAGCGGGGAGTTCGACCACTGGACCACCAAGAATTTTATGTTATTAACATCCTTCACGGTCAGAGGTTTGATAAACACATCAGTTAGTAATTGCTAAGGAATGTTCAAGACTCACCTGTGAAAAGTACATCGGACGGTGATAACATAGCCGAACTGCACTGGTCCTGTTCAATGACTGTTATACCAGCTTGAACCAATGTTTTGTAAACTAATTTACTCTGCAACATTTTAAAAAAGGCATGGTTGCTATATTTTTTTTTTAATTATACAAATAACAAGAAACAGTTTTAAAATCGTTTTAGAAGTTTTTACACACTAACGAATAGTTGTGTTTGTTGAAATAAACGAGAAAAGATATATAATAATACTGGCTGAGTCAGCAAACGTTGTCTTACTAAAAAAATTACGAGGTGAAAATTCTTGAAATAAAATAAAGTCAAAAAATCTAAACGTAAAAAAATGAATTAGGCGTGAGCTTTATTTTACGCGACGAAATGCTTTATGCACACTCCCCGCCTGGGGACGGCAGGGGGTAGTGTGGGACTCACAAAGCAGTACACTGCAATCCGATCTTAGGGCTACCCACTAAAACTTCACGGCGGCATTCCTCCGGCGTTTGGGTGGTCCAGGATACGGTTATCCCAGGATGATCCCGGTACGCGACTTAAGATAGAGACTTAAGTACCTATTCCGTGGAACAGGCTGAAGAACCTAAGCAGGTGTGGGCTAGCCTTAACATTTATTGGAATGAAAAATAGATTTCTCAGACCTACCCAATGTGCACACAATTTCAATAGAATCTGTCAAGCCGTTTCAGAGGAGTAGGTATACTAACTAACACTCACACTAACACGAAAATTTTATATATTAGATACTGAGATGATTATATAATGAGAAAGGCATTCTATATTCATCCTTCCCAAAATAAGTTAGTGAAAATACAATAAATAAAGAGTTTCTATAACATTAAAAAATATTTAGTTGGAAATTAGATTGCAGGAATTAAAGCAGTCTCTAAACTCACGCCTGTATCCCATAACCCCTATGGGATACAGGACTTTGGTTTTCCATAAGCTACGATCCTGACACACTTCTTTCGCCTCATCCACTGCCATCGCGTCCGTTTCAGCTAATAGGCATTTTTTATACAGACCAAACAGATTAATTTGCAATTCTTCCTTATCACGCTATATTTCAAACCATCTGCAAGGGTGACTCCACACATAGGTACTTGTCAGAGACCGCATTTCCACTACATTTTTATATTACTTTCATATTTCGCCTGCCATATTTAACACTCCAGTATGTCAGAGTTGGTACCAACACGCCACTGTGATTCGTCAAGAGTGCCTTTTCAGACAAACTGACCACGCAATAGGGCATGCAAGGCACCATTAACTCTGTTACCAGCAGTCACTCCCCTTTCAATATCTTTCTCACATTCTCCGTCTCTAGTATACGTATTTCCCAAATATACAAACTCATTCACTAGCACCAATTTCCCGCCATCCAAAACCATATTACACATTGTGACCTTTTTCTCTCTCTCTCCACGACCTTAACTTTCATCGTGCCTTCGATTACTTTCATACCATTTGATCTAAACCATGCATTCACTAAGATTAATATGTCTTGTAACTCTGACGCTAACGGAGCAAGTAACACCTGGTCATCGGCGTACAGTATGAACTTGTACGCAACTCTTCCATGCTTAAACCACATTCAGCCTCTTCCAGATTTGTCGAACAACTCTCTAGTTGTTAATATATATTGATATATAATTATAATATAAATATTGAACAGCCATGGTGATTTAGAGAATTAAAAGCCCGTACTAGGTGCTCGTCAACCCCATATTAATAAATAGTCGACAGTGTTGTATTGACGATAACTCATTTCTGGGTACGCGATAGTAACGACGCCTTCTCTAAATCTATAAAAGCACACAATAGTTTTTAGACTTTGCTAAATGTTTTTTACATACAGGCCTCAAAGAGAAGATCTGAACGATGCACCCCTTCCTCCCGTAAATCCCACTTGTACCTACATCCCACAATTTCTGATCACTTAAATTCGTCACTCTTGCAATAAGAATCTTCGCATACAATCTACCTACGACACTGAGAAGACTTATGCCTCAGTAGTTTTTGTAATTATTTCGCGACCCCTTCCTCAGCAATGGCGCAATGGCTGTTTTGGTCCAGTCCAGGTCCATTGAAAAGTAATCCTAACAGTCTTATAACCAGTTTTTTGTCACTTTTCAGCATCTCGGGACTAACCCAGTCGTGCCTTGCAGAGTTACCCAATTTCGTACTTTTGATTGTATTCACTATTTCATGTTCCGTAATGTCTAGATCTGCATCTTATGACCAAAACGATCCTATTATTCTTATTATTTTACTTTGACTTTTTCTACCCCAGATGTGGCTGGACTCGCCGAATTATAATAATATGTAAAATGTAAAAGGTGCGCGACCTACCGGGTAAAAAGTTCACAAGATATTTATCACACATAACTTCCGATATTAATTCCAAATAGTCATGAGTGTTCGCCCAGAATCAATCTCACGACTTATTGAATCAGAAGCGGGGAGCTTATCATCAGATCAACAAGACAGCTGAATTGGTTTGATCAGTTTTTAAAATTATCATTCCCGTTTTTTTCCTATCAAAGTTAGCTATTACCTCAGTTAAATCAACTGCCCACTTGAAAACTTGACATACCCCACAATTGGTAAAATGGAATAAGGTCATATTAATCTAGTCTCAACGTGACTATTGAAGTATCACTCACATACTCTGTATATGTATAATTATAAAATGCTTTACTGTATATACCTGAGATGACATCAGGTGCTCAAAGATGAAAATCATATTAATTACTAGCAGAGATGTGAATTATCTTAGATAAAAGTATTTGAAATACAAATACAAGATACAAAATACGTATTTACATCTTGGATTTGAAATACTTTTTAGTTTTTGTATTTTTTTATCTTATATTTAGATAAATTTGCCTAGTATCTTAGTATTTTAAAGATACTAAGATACTTTTTTACTTTTACCAAAATAGTTTTTGCTGTTTTTTTTTTCAAAAGGCAACTGATCGCGGCGCATCGTTTACAACTTTCTAAGATGCTCGTTTTATAGGGTGTTTTAATAATAATACTTGACCGACACCACATGCGGGGGGCATGTGGTGTCCAAGTGCAACATGACATGTGTTATAACTCTATGGTCCCTTCTAAGTGCGCTCCTCGTTCATCATGTAACATGGCTATTGTTTCTCGTAAATGGGTCCAAGTGCAATAAATCAACTATTAGCGACAATCAAATAGGAAACATATTGGGATTTTAAGTATTCTACGGGACTCTATTGTCCCTCGCATGTGCGACCTCAGTTCAACATGTAATATGTCGTTCCTTGACTGCACCCGTAAGGAACCCCAAGAGTGCAATTAATGAATCAACATTCAGAGGAAGGAAATGTGGGACCGCCATTCAGGTACACCGGACCGGACCCAACTGTTTCATCACTGGGACGAGCTTTGTACCCATTAGTGTTGCCCAAATCGGTCTTGGTCTTGCAGTCTTGCAAAAATGCAAGAACAAGACCAAGACCAAGACCGCCTAATTTTAGCAAGACCCAAGACCAAGACTCACTGTGCAAGACTTAAGCAAGAACAAGACCAAGCCTGCAAGACTCTTGCGGTCTTGCAGTTAGGACTGAGTGTTGTTTCAGGGAGTAAGTATAGGAGTTCGGGGTATACGCTTAGGGAGTCTATGAGACGCAAAACATACATAATTTTTGGCGCGAAGTTCCTAATTGCGCGAAAAAAATTCATACGAAAAGTTGTAACGACACTTGTTGCTTTAGTAAGCTATTGTAAGGATGTTTCTCTGTCTGTCTATCTCTCTCTCTTATAGAAAGTAAGCCAGATATTTTCGTTTCATCTTTCTATTTCGCATTGAACAGTGTGGTGTCGCGACGATTATTTTTGTTAGGTGTATACAGGTTATTTGTACAAAATCTTCTTTACATATTATAAAACAAAGTTCCCCCATAATTTTGTCGCTTTAATTACAAACGCTGGCTGAACCCTACGATATAGATCAAAATAATATACTACAATATTATACACCTTAATGAGTATATGTTTATCTCTTATATGATAACCGGCTGCGCAAAAACTTTGAGACTTATTTACTAATTTAAATTTTACTCCTTTCTGATTTGTAAGGTTTGTAACTTCACACCCTTTAATACCCGAAGGTGTAGGCAGCGGCAGCTACGCCTCGACACACTGAGGATTCCGTCCGATATATAAGAGGTGGTGCAACATATTGCCATACATCGGGCACGATTATTTTTTTTCATCGGTAGGTATATCACACATAACTTTCGAAAAGATCGAAAAGTCATTGGTACGTGTCAGGATTCGAAACCACGACCTCTAGAATCAGAAGTGGTGCACCAAATAACTTTTCGCCTCGACACACCGAAATTCGTCCCGTATCTAACAGATCATACAGATGGTGCAACCTATTGCCATACATCGGACGCATTTTTTGTTAGTCAGTCGTATTGACATTTGACATCACATATAACTTTCCAAAAAACCGAAAAGTCAGTGTGTGCCAGGATTCGAACTCGAGAATTCTGATATAAGGGTATTAAAGGGTTGAAGTTACAAAAAAATGTACATGTCAATTGTACGTAACCATCGTAAATAAAATTTTAAATTTTCAAGTGCGAATTTTGAAAAAAATATTAATATTTTATTGTCCGAAGGTCATAGCGGCATACATAAAAAAAAAATTGCCACGTGTAAGATGGTTGTGTGCGGTAACACACGCACACACAAACACACACAGTGTAAGTTAGCAATTTTTTAACAGTTTAAACTTTAATGTATCCTGCCGTGTTTGTGTTTTTCTGATGTTTGGTATACATTTTAGTTCAGGCAATAATACAATTTCAGATGTTCACCGCCAAAAATTGAGAATTGAATACTTTTTTTACAAAGGATTACATAAGCTTCAATAATAGAAAACTAAGAATATAAACACAAACGACAAACTTCAAATCTACAATTGCCAATGGCACAAAACGCAACACGGGTATTTGTATCATTAAACAAGTATATGTGTATTTAAAGGAAATGAAAAAGGTTTAAAACATTTTGTACTAAGTAATAACAGTTGAATGTTGTGACTAGGTAGTGACGGATTTGAAATTCGTCAATAGAAAACAATTTCGAAAAGTCATTGGTGTGAGCCAGTGTCTGGAATCGAACCCCGGACCTCTGGATCAGAGGCCGTGCGCTCGCCCACTGCGCCACCGAGACTATTAGTTTGATAATACTTGTTAAGTTTTTATATTTTTGTTATTATTATGGGTAGACCCAATAACACTGCGGCCCGAATGAAGGCCAATTGTAGCCTGGAGAGTATTGCAGAAAATTTAAAAAAAATCATTTTTACAGAAGATTAACCATTTAAGATTTCTGTGGCTTCATCTTCAGCACAGCAGTATCAGATGTTGATTTTGTATCTAGTATGTTAGGTACCATTTTAGAAGAATATTTGCATCTGGTATCTGAAATACTTTTTTGTTAAAGTATTTTGCATCTTGTATTCAGATACTTTGTACATGGTATTTTATACATCACTGATTACTAGCTGACCTGGCAAACTTTGTTCCACATCAAAAGTAATAAACAAATAATTGATCTCAAAAATTATCACTTTTTCTTTGCTACATTATACATGAATTATACATACAAACCCTGTTGACACCCTGTACCTATTTAAAAAAAACTGAATCGGAATCTGTTGTATAGTTTCAAAGATTTAAGCATATATAAGGGTACCGACCGCGGAAAGCAACTTTGTAAGGGTACAGACAATGGAAAGCAACTTTGTAAGGGTACAGACAATGGAAAGCAACTTTGTAAGGGTACAGACAATGGAAAGCAACTTTGTGATGATTTGAGTAATGTAATGTTTTTCATTTAATTAATTAATCTGTCAGATTTAAATGACTAGACCTAGACTCAGTAACACATAAATTATGTTGAATATATTTTATGAGTTTACACCTTTGAGAGTGGTAGAGCCAAGCAGTTTGCTCCACGAATGAGCCGGCTCGACCGGTGAAATACCACGACCTCTCAGAAGACCGACGTAAAGTGGCTCATGCCGCGTTTCGTTCGGTGAGAGAGGTACCCAGAGGCCCACCCCTCTTCCCCATCCTTTCCTATCCCTTAAAGGTCGGCAACGGAACAGTAACACTATGTGTTGCTGGTGTCCATGGGCGGCGTTGGTTGCTTACTATCAGGTGACACGCCTGCTCGTTTGCCCTCCTATCCCATAAAAAAAAACCTTCCACATCTAGAGCTGTATTACAATAAAAGATATTTTACAAAAGTAAGCAGAATATATTTAAAAATAAATATAATTACTTTAATTACATGTTACTGCAAAAGGTCTTTCAAAAAGACATTGGCAAGAAAGGAGTGACATCATTTTAATGTTTCTCCGTGGCAGTAATGACTTTGACCTTCACCATAATAGAAAACTGATAAAAAATCAAATGCAATCTAAAACATTGAAGAGACTCAAATATAAAACAAATTTATGAATTGGCCACTCAATGATATTCAACATTATAACTGATATTTAAATTAATATTGACCCAATATGTATTCATAGCATGAAATAATAGCGCAGTACAAATAGCAACCACTGTATAAGCAATTTCCATGTTGTTCTCATACAGACACTGCAAAATGTTAAACAATGAGTCTAAATTTGGAGATTATAAGCTGGGGTGAAAAATACAGCATAGCAGAATAGGTAAAACAGTAGCTAACCTCACACCTAAATGAATTGCAGTCCAGCAATTGAAAGTAGATAGTTATATGGATATTGTTTTTGTGTATATTTTAGTTGTTAATACATAGTTTCTTATTAAAGCTTTGAATCGGCTTTCTCAACAAATATTAACATAACGATAATAATTTCCGCCATAGCATAGCATATTCCATAAGTAATAATTTTCTTTTCAGCATTCCAAACATTTTAATTTTGTGACAAGGATGGATAAAAGAAAAGGGGCCAAACATATAGACAAGACAAGTGTGAAATGGCAAGTCGACAATGGTTAGTAACAAGGCAAACCTAAAATCACCAAATATATTTATTTCTTTAGATTTGCTATGCTCCTAGAACAGATGGAAATAGAACCTTACAATAATACAATTGCCTTACTTACATTTGTGATCGCACTGGTTGAATTTATTGGTTTGGGTAGTATAGCAATGCCATGGCAGACTATAGCCAGTTCTTCTATCAGAAGTCTATCTCGAACAGTTCCCGAAGTGTCGAGTTCGATAATATCAATATTTAGTTCCTGCAAAACTCTTTTGAAGCCATCTACTTCATTGCGGAGTGCTTCGAAATGTATACCCAAGCATTGTTGGGTGTTCCCGAGGGAACTGTCAAGTTTTCCCATTAAGGCATGAGTGTAATTGTGCATTTTAATATTTTATTTTACTGGGACTACAAACTTCAAGATATTTTACAGATCTTGGTATATCCTTCAAATTATTCCCGTTATTAGTTCTGAGTTAAATCACCACTTAATTGACAGTAATGTTAAAAAATATCACTTCCCGGAGTAGCACGTAGCAAAGAACGTCACAACAGTTTTAAATGAATAGTATGTATTGATTGAAATTCATTTCACTATTGATTATCCCGAACGTTTTCGAGTCGCCGCATAAATCTGGCAGAACCGTGATGAGAACCCCCAATCGTTCTGACGTACGGTGAGTTAACCTATTTTTAACAAGACTAGTCTTTCTTTAGGAAACTTAAAAGTTATTTACATAATGGGTAAAAACTAAATTGCGCCAAGACGGTAAGATAAATAAATTTAAAGAATCTATCTGGCTTAGTGGCTTGTTCGCCTTATTTATTTTCCGAATAACAAACTCCACAGAGTAGTCATATTCTTTTACTTCACTTCGTTCGTGCTTCTGTAGATCTAAATTTTTTTAATATAATTTAACGACCTGGTTGCTAGGGCCTTTAAGTCGAGTCTTATTTTATATTTAACAGCATCATTCTTAACCTAAACTAATCTTAACCTAACCTAGCCTAACCCTAAAGCTTTACCTAACCTAACCTAATCATCCATAAAGTCGTGGCACTTTATGCATGATGTTCCGAGGGAGTCATGACGACAATGTAGAAAAGCACACTAAACACGATACCTACACCATTTACCACATTTGCACTCATATACGAACACTTATTCAATAAAACGCCACGAATTTTTTCCAATAATATCCATTGAAACACAAATCTGAGAAAATAATGCAAACAGCAGACATGTCTCTTCCACAGTCCCACCAAAACTCCTCTCTCTCTCTCTCTGTAGATCTGTACAGTCTTACTTTACAGAGTAATTACTGCTTGCAAAGCTGGGATTGTACTATTAGAGTAAGATCCCGTGACCCTCAGACCATCAGCACTTTCAAAAAGCTAAAAGTCCAATAGTCACAACACAGGTAAGAACAATGGTCCATTGTGAAGTTTAGGTAATAGTGGATTTGACAGGTACGGGGTAACTAACGAGGGTAAAAAAATGTTAAATAAAGTTTCTTCTCTATATAAAGATTTTATTATGCTATTATGATTTTATTATGATGCATCGTCATCATCATCAACTTTTATAAAATGACCAAATTAGATATTTATTGAACTCTACAATCAATTTAATATTTACCTGATAGTCAATTGTAATCGAAATAAAATCGACTAGCATGGACTAATATTTATTATTAGTCGATTAGTTCCTACTAGGGATGTTCATGTAAAAAATATCGATATTTTTGTCGATATGATATATTGTAATGTTCTATCGATACTTTGCGAAATATCCCATAAATATATCGATATTTTCGTTATATCGTAAGCGATTTTTATAAATCCCAATACTTTTTCCTAGATCTGGCAAAAACAAAATTTTATATACTGTTTTGGCTTGCAGTCTGCTTCTCTGTTGAGTTAAAACCTGTGCGGTTTTTGAGAAAAAACCCTCAGATAGAACAGAGCTAGCCACCATTGTTAGATATTTCAATGCTACATTATATAACTTTGGAAACTGTACTTTGTAGTCTACCCACACTTCTAATGGGTTTTCGTTAAATCTACTAATCGGAGTTCTCAAATAAAGCGATAACTCATCAGAACGACTTTCATCTGTTTTATAATCTTTGATAGCACTTTAAAATCATGTTAGACTTACTGTGTGAGACGTAAACTGTAGTAAACGAAACAGATAATAACTGTCACAGATTGCTTCTTTGGACAACTGAATAGTGGATGTTTTATATATCTTTATGCACACTAACTTTATTTACATATTTTGTAAACTGTAATAAACAAAACACTAAATACACAACTTTTATTTATAGGATAATTTGTACTGAGAGAGAACCAAGCGAGTAATCACAAATCACAGATTAATTAACTTTAAAGTACAGAATTACAGATTGCGAACAATTTATTCGAAGACAGGTTTAAATATTTTATAAAAAAAGAAATGGCATGTGTTTTTAATTTCTTTCGATATTTAAATATCGTATGAAATATATCGATTGTACGTATCGATACTAGATGATTCAATAATATCAGGTTGAATCGATATATCGCGTACATATATCGATATTTTACGAAATATCGATTTATAATGAGCACCCCTAGTTCCTACACGTCTACCTAATTACTAAGGCACAGAGCATATAAATAGTACTAAGGTAGGAAAGTTACTAAGACAAGACACGTCAATGAGTGAATAATATCTCTTTTTTATCTTTGGTCAGGAGTAGTAATTCGTCAAAATAACATAAAATAAATCAAAGGAACAAATGTGCCGACAGAAGAAATAACATCAGTTACATTTTTTTCCTGCTTGTGGAAATTTAATTGAATAATAAATTAGTGTTTCATCATACTCATCATACTAAGAAACGGGTTGGTAAATATCTAAATGAACATTTTTGCTTTGTAATAGTATTTCCGTTATTATTTATTTTAGTCGTAAGGCCAATGGATGTTTTGAAAGTACTATTCCCAAATTAATTAAGTAAGGGTTTGCACCATTTTGCTGATTTAATTATATTCTATCGAAAATTTCAGATTTTCCTGTTTTGTTTTTATAGAGAATAAAATAATTTCCTATCATTACTCTAGTAGAAGTTTTAGAACAGCTACAGCTATCATTATGGAAACTAAAAAATAAATCGTATCTCATTGCAATATTGAATAAATTATACACATAGCATGATCTTGATCTGATTGCTGTTTGATGTGACCTTATATTAAAGTTAATGTGTAACCATAGGATTTTATTATATACCTGCATATATTATATTTTTAATAATTAATATAACATAACAAACATAACATAACTTCACGCCTTTTGTTACCCGAAGGTGTAGGCAGCGGCTGTTAAGCCTCGTCTCGCCGTTATGTTTACGTCCCAAATGGAATAGGTGGCGAACCTATTGCCATACCGGGCACAAAGTTTTTATCAGTCATCGATATTTATCACACATAACTTCCGAAAACAATTTCGAAAAGTCATTGGTGTGAGCCAGTGTCTGGAATCGAACCCGGGACCTCTGGATCAGAAGCCGTGTGCTCGACCACTGCGCCACCGAGACTTATAATTAATATATTATAAATATATAATCTATATACCATTTAACATGATATATCTGACCCTCTGTGAATAAAATGTTTTGTTATAAAAATGATCATACATGTATATTAATTTTCAGCTTTAACACTTTTTCTTTCCATTATATCTATACACAAGTATTATCTATCTTTTCTACTTTTTAATTTATCATCTAATTATATCATAATTACATACCAATGATTATTTTGTGATAACAAGCTAATGTTATTATAATAATAATGATGATGGACAAATAATGGTTGCTTTAGTTTCAAATGACTTTATTTGTCTTCTCTATACATTTTAATAAATCCATCAATGTCATTTATGGCAAAAGAAATATTTTGAATAATAACTTTTTCTTATATTAATAATTCTATTAATAAACAATATATGATGTGATGGTAGATCCACATATTGTATGGTAACATACATACATTTATAATTTTACACACAACCCATGCAGGGTAGGCAGAAAGAACAGAGTGCCATAAGGGGACAGGATTTGATTATACTTCACTTGCTTTGTCAATATTGCATCATCCATTCTTTATACATGACCAAACCCACCAGTCCTTTCTTATTTTTATATAATACTATGGTAAATACTTCTATAATTTATGGATTGTGTTTTTTTTATAATACATATTTACTTAACTAGGATTTTTATTTAAATGCAATATATTGCGTAGGTGGGTTGCCTGGGCAATCTAGGCAAAGAGAAAGAGTATTACTTTCTAGTTTTGGCTTCTTGTAAACTATCTATACTTATATTATAAAGCGGAAGAGTTTGTTTGTTTGAACGCGCTAATCTTAGAAACCACCGGTCCGATTTCAAAAATTCTTTCACTGGTGTGTAGTCCCTTTATCGAGGAAGGCTTTAGGCTATATTATATTTTCAAATAAATTAGGGATCCTTACTATAAGTCCAATAATGTAACCCAAGGTGTAAGAAAAAGACCCGAAAAAAAATCTTACATCGCGAACGCTGCAAAAACTATTGATTATAGAAAAAAACAATGTACTACAGTTTCACAGAACATATAATTGTCTACAGAAAAGTCCGCGACACTATGGCCCGTAAGATCAATCATAGTTAAAACTGTCGATTTTCTAAACTATAGTCAATTTTAATCTAGAGTTTAAACCTGCCTCGTAAGATCAACAGCGAAATGGACATAGATTACGTAAACTAAGTTTAGTTTTCGACAGATGGCAACATTTGGTTATTTAATGTCCATATTTCGCTCATCATTCACTCTTTTGTACATTGTCTGTGGCATATTTCGTGAAAAAAACTCTTTTTCTCTTTCTTATATGAAGTTTTATAGTGTGACCATAGATTTAAGAAAAATAGATCGGCAATAGTCACCCAAACAACGTGACCAAAAATGAGTTGTTAATGTGTGAGTGACTTACGGGGCTCGTGGCGCATTGGTAAAACAACCGGCTGCAGCACTGAGGTCGGGGGTTCGATTTTCACCCGAGCACAAATATTTATGACAAACATTAATATTTGTGCAGCGTCTGGGTGTTTTTCTGTGTATTATAAGTATGTATTTACAAAAGAAAAGTATATATATAGATATATAAGTATATATATATGTATTAGTATCCGTTATCTAGTATCCACAGCACAAGCATTTAGTTGCTTAGTTTGGAACTGGAGGGCCCTGTGTGATTTGTGTTCAAGATATTATTATTATTATTATCAATGTGTTCGTAAAAAGCGCTTCAAAACGTTAACTTTTACAAAGTTAATGTTCATGTGTGGAAATGTAAATAAAATATACGCGGTTCCCAAAATATAATATAAGCGGTTGCGCTGTCAGTGATTCGATGCTATTAGTAAATTTTTCCTGACATGTGCCATCTATTGTAGTCTATGCTAAATCTATGTATGAACCCACAATCGTTGTGTCAGATGTCAGCTGATAAACGACCACCATTTTTAAACTAGGCAGGACCACGGTTTAAACGGCAAAATCTCCTGGTGTAAGCTAAACTATAGTTTAAACTGTTATTGGAGGTTTATCTAGCATTGATCTTACAAAATAAACGACAGATGAGGTTTAAACTAGATAAAATAGTTTAAACTGTGATTGATCTTACGGGCCTATATGTCTAACTATTGTAGTTATCGCATAATAGCTGTTTTTTGAATTTTTAAAAATAATTATAATGAGGTCGTTTTAAAAGTTCTTTATTTTGTACCTTGGTATTAACTCTACTCAAAATAAATTACTTCAATATAAAGATAGATTCAATACCTTTCTAGAACTTTTTGAATGATTCAATTCGGACATTTAATTCAGAAGATATCACAAAATACAAAATGCAAGTATTCGTTTCTTAGGCAAATATTCCGCGCACGCAATATATGATCGGGAGTCCCGCCTGACTCGGTCATGAGCGGCGCTCATAGCTGGCAGGTAAATTTTTTTTAATTTTCCTAGACATTTTTTGTTATTTTTTTGTCCTAATGAGTTTGTATTTAATCGTCTTTTGGGGTATATATATATATATTTATTTTGTAATAATTAATAGGTGATGTGAACATATAAGATCTAAGACCCCGTGTCTATTTAGACACATAGATTAGAATTTGATCTATTTAAGAGTATAATAAACGGGAAATAACGCAACACGTTTAGGTAAACAAATACTTACTTTTATTATTAGCTTGACGTTTCAGCCTGGTTGCATTGGCCGTAGTCACAAGCAGAGATTTGTTTACCTAAATGTGTCGCGTTATTTTCCGTTCATAATATTTATGTATTAAGCAACTCGAATATTAAAATACTAGCAGACCGCGCGAACTTCGTACCGCCATATTTTAGACATTTTACACTAAAAAGATTATTGCCGCGATCATATTAATACCTCAAAGCTTTCCTCATAAATGGACTATCTAACACTATTTTTTTTCAATTCAAGTTCCTGATACATACATACATAACTTCACGCCAGATCCCTTGCGGGGTAGGTAAAGGGTACAAAGCATCATAAGGCACGTCATAAGGCACACCTTAATGCTTAGCTTTTGATATTAGCGACTAACAACCTAGATATGATGAAAATAATGGCAGTTAAAATATTAAGCAGTTAAATGAATGCATGAATGGGCTCAACCGGTAAAATACCACCACCTCCCAGAAGATCGACGTAAAGTGGCTCATGCCGCGTTTCGTTCGGCGAGAGAGGTACCCGGAGGTCCACCTCCCTTCCCCATCTTTCTCCCTTAAAGGTCGGCAACGCAACAGTAACACTATAAGTGATGCCGGTGTCCATAGGCGCTTTCTCCTTTTGCCCTCCTATCCCATAAAAAAAATATTATCAACTTCAATCAATAGCAATACCAGGGACTTTGTCAGAAGTTTTTTGTCAATCTTTAGTTTTTTTTAATACTACTTGAACCTTTTTTTTTATTTGTCATTGTCGTCGATTTAAAAAAAAACCTGGTCACCACATGTTCTTACCAGTATGGCTAACTCACAGTGAGTGTTTTTTTTATATTTTAAATGATGTCGATTTGGCACCTTGGTATTACTCTTTCTATATTTCTATATTTTCTATTTTCTATATTTCTCAAAATAAATTCACTAAATTTTAAAAGAGATCACGATATTAAAAATGTATATATATATAGATGGGCAACTATGTAGTATGCAGATGTGTATCAAACTCGCTAAGTCTTTATATTTTAACAAAAGACGGCAAGATTGAGGTGCGTAGGGATATCTTGCGCTTCGTCCATTTAAATGAAGTTGCAATATTGTAAAGAATTATAGATAATATTATAATATCTGCGTGAAGAGCTAACTATAAACTAACTCTAGCTTTGACCATTACTTAAGTATGAAAATATTTTTAAATCTTTTAATATTCGCGTTCCATATTACACAAATATAATGAACGGAAAATAACGCGACACATTTAGGTAAACAAATTATCTGTCTGCTTGTGACTACGGCCAGTGCAACCAAGCCGAAACATCAAGCCAATAATAAAAGTAAGTATTTGTTTACCTACACTTGTCGTGTTATTTCCCGTTTATTATACTCTTAAATACATCAAATTCTAATCTAATGTGTCTAAATAGACACGGGGTCACAGATGTTACAGGTTCACAACACCTATTAATTATTACAAAATAAATATACAAATACCTAAGACGATTAAATACTACAAACTCATTAGGACAAAAAGAAAAAAAAGTCTCAGAAAATTAAAAAAAAAATTACCTGCCAGCTATGAGCGGCGCTCATGACCGAGTCGGGCGGGTCTCCCGAACATGTATATGTGCGCGGAATATTTGCCTAAGAAACGTATACTTACATTTTGTATTTTGCGATATCTTTTGAATTAAATGTCCGAATTGAATCATTCAAAAAATTCTACAAAAGTATTGAATCTATCTTTATATTGAAGTAATTTATTTTGAGTAAAGTTAATACCAAAGTACAAAATAAAGAACTTTTAAAACGACCTCATTATAATTATTTTTAAAAATTCAAAAAACACTTATTGTGCGATAACTACAATAGTGAGACATATGGCGTCGCGGACTTTTCTGTCGACAATTATATGTTCTGTAAAAGTGTAGTACATTGTTTTGTTCTATAATCAATAGTTTTTGCAGCGTTCGCGATTTAAGAATTTTTTTCGGGTCTTTTTCTTACACCTTGGGTTACATTATTGAATTTATAGTAAGGATCCCTAATTTATCTGAAAATATAATATAGCCTAAAGCCTTCCTCGATAAATGGACTATACACCAGTGAAAGAATTTTTGAAATCGGATCGGTGGTTTCTGAGATTAGCGCGTTCAAACAAACAAACAAACAAACAAACAAACAAACAAACTTCCGCTTTATAATATAAGTATAGATTTAAAAATATTTTCATACTTAAGTAACCAAAGTTGGTAACCATGGGTCAAAGCTAGAGTTAGTTTACAGTTAGTTCTTTAAGCAGATATTATAATATTATCTATAATCCTTTACAATATTGCAACTTCATTTATATGGACGAAGCGCAAGATATGCCCACACACCTCGATCTTGGCGTCTTTTGCTAAAATATAAAGACTTTGCGGGTTTGTTACACGTCTGCATTACACATAGAATTGCCCATCTATATTTACCTTTTTAATATCGTGATCTCTTTTAAAATTTAGTGAATTTATTTTGATAAGAGTAATACCAAGGTGCCAAATCGACATCATTTCAATTACAAAAAAAAACACTCACTGTGAGTTAGCCATACTGGTAAGAACATGTGGCGACCAGGTTTTTTTTTAAATCGACGACAATGACCAGATAAAAAAAAGGTTCAAGTAGTATTAAAAAAAACTGAAGATTGATGTCAAACTTCTGACAAAGTCCCTGGTAATGCTATTAATTGAAGTTGATAATTTTTTTTTTTATGGGATAGAAGGGCAAAGGAGCAAGCGGGTTACCTGATGGTACGCAACTTGTGCCGCCCATGGACACCAGCAACACTTATAGTGTTACCGTTGCGTTGCCAACCTTTAAGGGAGAAGGATGGGGAAGCGAGGTGGATCCCCAGGTACCTCTCTTACCGAACGAAACGCGGCATGAGCCACTTTACGTCGATCTTCTGAGAGGTAGTGGTATTTCACCGGTTGAGCCGGCCCATTCTTGCAGCTAACTGCTTATTATTTTAACTGCTATTATTTTCATCATATCTAGGTTGTTAGTCGCTAATATCAACAGCTAAGCAAGTAAGGTGTGTAATAATCGTGCCTTATGGCGCTTTGTACTCTCTACCTACCCCGCAAGGGATCTGGCGTGAAGTTATGTATGTATGTATCAGGAACTTGAATTGAAAAAAAAATAGTGTTAGTTCATTTATGAGGAAAGCTTTGGGGTATTCATATGATCGCGGCAATAATCTTAAGTGGTAAATGTATAAAATATAGCGGTACAAAGTTCGCGCGGTCTGCTAGTAGTCTTATATGATTTTCATGCACTCTCTTCCAAAACGTACTTTACTTATATTTCATACTAGCAGACTGTGCAAACTTCGTACAGCTATATTCTATGTAGCCACCTCATGGTGTTACTCTCGTACAATCAAAATCTCAATGATGACGATGATTACATATAGCCTATGTTACTCAGTGATTATATAGCTTTCTAAAGAAAAAAGAATTATTGAAATCGGCCCACTACTTATTGAGTTTATTCGTTACATACAAAAATACAAATCTTTCCTCTTTATAATATTAGTGTAGATTTACCTCAATTAAATTAAGTACTAATTATCTTTTGTTATAGGTAAAATGAAGAAGTTGGCAAGTTTCATATTTCTCCTGGTACTACTTCACTGTTCTTATGCTCCACCCGTGTCGCAGAACAGTTCCGAACATGACAGTGAAGTCAAGGATGACCTGGTAAGAAATCATATTGATTTGTTTTGTTCATGTTTGTATTCGGTTTTTGGACGATGTTGGTCTAATTTATAAACATAACATAACTTCACGCCTTTTGTTACCCGAAGGTGTAGGCAGCGGCTGTTAAGCCTCGTCTCGCCGTTATGTTTACGTCCCAAATGGAATAGGTGGCGAACCTATTGCCATACCGGGCACAAAGTTTGTCAGTCATCGATATTTGGTCTAATTTATCACCTTTATTTTAATGCTGTTTTAAATGAAAACATTTATGTACTTCTTGTTCTGTGTTGTGTCTGATGCGAAAAAATGCAAAATCTGTATGATAAGCTAAAAGGAGAAATTCTTAAACTATTATTGTTAAATGTTACTGGAATTTGGTCTGTTTCATAAACATATTAAAAGTGTTATGTATCTGTATATCTAAAAATTGCTTAGCAAAAGAAAATGATTCTAGTGCGAGAGTTTTTTTACTGTTCATATATTATGAAGCAAATATTTCTTTAATACCTAACAGGTCACCTCTTAGATAGATCTAGATCTTAGATAATTTGTCGAGAATGGCTTCTATGGAAAAATAAACATGTATTGATAAGTGCGCATTTAGATTTCCGTTGTCGTTCAGTTTGCGGAAAACCCCCTGTGCCATTTTGTTTGGCCACATCCCTCTGGACCAAAATAAAACCTTAATAAAAAGTGTGTATATGTACGATTATTGAATGAAATAAATTGACCCTATTCCATTGTCCCCGTTATCACCAATTATTTATTAAACTGATTAAGCTTTGGCTTGTGTATTATAAAGAAATAGATAAAGTTGTAGATAATAGAAAGAGTAGATTTTATTTTTTTAAGTTACAATGCAAATAAAATAAATAAAATTAAAGGCTATTTACATTAATTTTCTGGGTAAGAGGGACGGTTTAAAAAGTAAGAAAGGGCATGCTTCGATGGTTCGGACATGGCGAAAGAATAGATGAGGCAAGATTGACAAAATAGAATGTTTTCTGTAGGGGAAGGTGATGTTAGGAGCCTCAAAAATCGACGCGCGTGCATGAAAATATGTAGTTATGAAAGTCAAAGAAGTGAGTGAGGTGTGTAAGAATCGTGCCTCGCGGCTCTCTCTTCTCCCTGCCTACTGCCGCCTGATTTGGCGTGAAGTTATGTATGTACGTTCTGGGTGAATTATTTCTCAGCTGTCTTTATTAAAATAATAATCCAGAGTTCAATTATTTTAATGTAAATGAAATCACGTAATTAAATTAATGTAGTGATTAATTTAAAAAAAAAATGGTTCAATTAAAGTGGTATGGAAAGGTTATCGCCAACGGCCTACTAATATTTTTAAGAAATAAATATGTATCATATCATTACATAGTATAAAACAAAGTCGCTTTCTGCTGTCTGTTCCCTTATATGTTTATATATTTGAAACTATGCAACGTATTTCGATGCCTTTTTTAATAGATAGGGGTGTCAACAGCGTGGTTTTGTATGTAAAATTGATTTATAATGTACTGAAGAAAAAGTGATAATTTTATAGATATAGCCCTATAATTGTAAACGGTGTAAAAATTACTTTTGATGAGATACACCGGGTCAGCTAGTTCAATAAGAATCGAAGTTTAAATTTAAAGAAAAAAAAATCTTTAATAAACAGTGGTTATTAAATTCGTATTGTTTCGGTCATAAATGCATTACGCGAATGTAACATTTGTATAAGACACGACTGTTAGTTGCAAATTTGCAATGTATTTTCTGTATGCCCATGTATATCCCGTGTAATAAGAGCGACCATAAAATCATTTAATATAAATAAAAACTTGTTTTCTACCTCATGTAAAATATTAATGAACAAATAATTTCTGGTCTATATATTAAACAAGTGCGTAGTTGTAAATAAAACAATAAAAAAAAAGAAAAATGTTTAGGTATATTTCTAATTAGTGTAATCAAGGCTGTGCGTTTTGAATCATTTATATTTTGCGTTACGATTCTAACTACGTCTAACAAAAAGGTTTTGCAAAACTAATTTTTCATATATAGGACCTTCAGATTTTACATTTTTTTAAGTGTTTAATATTAACAATTGTTTTAAATAGGATTGACCTCAATCTCCTTATTTCTTGCGACTGATTAAGTATGATCGAGTGCTATAATGTCAATAATTGTGTATAACTGTATACGCTAAACTTATATAGGTATTTAAAATATACGTTTATATTTGTTTTATGTACCTAGCGAAAATATTCAATTATGTCATTTCTATTTTAGGAAGAGTATATGGAATACCACAGGTATTTAAAGGAGGTTGTGCAAGCATTAGAAAGCGATCCGGACTTCAGGGAGCGTCTTGAAAAGGCCAATGAAGACGACGTTAGGGTAAGCACCTGAGACGCATCAAACATAGCTTGATTTTTCTGTATAGAATAATTCACCGAAGTCAAACGAATACAGACTCGCCAAATTGGTAACATTATTAATTCTTTTCGCAGAAAATCACAGTCTGATTAATATGACTGTTATGCTAAAAGCATAAAAAAAACATTGCTTATTTTTGTCGGCGTAAATCGAATCTGCGGCATGAATAGTATTCTAAAATCATTTATACTTTGGTGTATGTCGTTTCGCTTATATTTTTGCTCCGATCTTTAAATCTTTAAACCGACATTGAACAGAATTTGATGCGCTTTTGGATGGATGATGGAATGATATGATGAATTGATGAATGGATGGATAAATTAAAGAAAAAGTCCATTAATCTACTAAGTCCATCCAGTACTTTTTGCAACCCTAATATATACGTTTTTCTTGGATGTTCTTTTAGTTTTTCTACAACATCTCCAATAAGTATACATGTCGCAAATGGAATAGGTCGCGGAACCTATATACTTAATACCTACCATATATCGGGGACAATTCTATCGTTATTTATCAAACATAACTACACAAAAAGAATTCTGAAAAAGCATTGCTGCGGGCCAGGATTCGAACTCGAGTATTCTTGATTCAAAAGTTGGGTGCTGGACATAATAATAAGAACCCAGTACTAAATCACATTATGTGAAGCAAACAGATATAAATTGAAAATATATAAATATTGTTTTTTTTTTAATGAAAGCATACATACATACATACATAAACTCACGCCTGTATCCCATAGGGGTAGGCAGAGACTTTGGCTTTCCACAAGCTACGATCCTGACACACCTCTTTCCCTTCATCCACAGTCATACATCTTATCATGCATTCGCGTCGGTTTCGGGTACTACGCATTTTGCCTTTCTTAAACAGTCCATTTATTTGGTCGTGGTAGTCCCGTCTTGGTCTCCCGATCCTGACCCTGCCACTCACATTCGCTTCAAATACTGTTTTAGTCATTGGGCTTTCATTAATTCTTGCAACATGACATTATGAAAGCATACTGTTTGTAATAATGCAATTTTTTTTATTCTATTTCTATTACTACTTCTGAAATTGCTTTTTTTTAATGTAAAAATAAAATTTTATTTTTGTGAATGTATATTGTTATAAGTTTTTATTGGCACTTGGCAGTCGGGAAAGATAGCTGAGCAATTGGACTTCGTCAATCATAACGTCAGGACTAAATTGGATGAAATCAAGCGCCGTGAGTTGGACAGGCTGCGCCATTTAGCTACCAAGGTAAACTACTAGTAAAAGTTATATAATATATGTTATGTATTACGAACTTGTGCTCGCAGTTTTTCTTGTGTTGAAATTCAAAATCAGGAAAAACAGAGAGAATGGGAGAGAAAAAAAGAGATACATATTTTTTTTGTTCATTTTGGGTCTGGTTGTGTTAAAAAAATATATTACAATATCAATAATTATATCAATTTTGTTAATTACTATCTCTGTAATCTCTTTATTTTATCGAAAAGACGATTAATACTTTTGGATATTGTATAAAACAGATTTCCTTATGGGATAGTCTGGCAAGCGAGCAGGCGTGGCAGCTGATGGTAAGCAAATAGCGCCGCCCATGGCCACCTGCAACACAGATAGTTTTTTTTATGGTATAGAAAGCCAAACGAGCATGCGTGTCACCTGATGGTAAGTGACCAGCGCCGCCCATGGACATCTGCAACACATATAGTGTTACAGTTGCGTTGCTGACCTTTAAGGGAGTCGGATGGGGAAGGGAGGTGGGCCTCCGGGTACCTCTCTCACTGATCGCAACGTGTCAAGAGCCACTTTACGTCGATCATCTGATAGGTCGTGGTATTGAGGCAGCAAACTGCTTGACTTATAAGTCAAGCAGTTTGCTGCCTTTTAGCCTTATACTATAGTATTGCTCTAGTTTGCACAAACCTGTTAATAATTGATGTGATGATATTTATGCGGATCATATCTTCTATATAACAATATAAAAGTAACCAGATCTTAATTAAATCAATTCCTTTCAGCAATACGAAATCACTAATAACTTGGAGCACGTGGGGAAGATACCAACGAACGAACACTTGGATCATGCCAATCCTCACACGTTTGAAATTGAAGATTTGAAGAAGCTGATCAAGAAGACAACCTCCGATTTGGAGGAGGCTGATAAGAAGAGAAAAGAAGAATTCAAGGTTAGTTCTGAATCATATATATCACCTATCACCTTAATGATTACATAGTATTAAAGAAAGTCGCTTTCCGCAGTTTGAAATGACTTGTCGAAATTAATTTTGAAAGTTATATATTATGTGTGATAAATATCGATGACTGAAAACTTTGCACCCGGTATGGCAATAGGTTTGCCACCTATTCCATTTGGGACGTAAACATAACGGCAAGTCGAAGCTTAACAGCTACTGCCTAAACCTTCGGCTAGAAAAGGCGTGAAGTTATGTTATGTTATAAACTTAGATTTATACTAGTGCGATGTTATATCATATGCCAATATGTTTATTTTTTGTGTATCAACATTTCTCTGCCCTCATCCCACTATCTATGATGTCATACTATTTGCCAGTGGTTTTATATCGTAAACAAATATACATATTTGTTCTCTTTTTAGTATTTCGTTAAAGAATACCGGGATTTGTGATAGTTTACTTTGCCCGTTTGTCTATGAATAAAATTGGACAATGTCGATGATGAACATGTTACAGGAATATGAAATGCAAAAGAAATTTGAGGAAGCTCAGAAAGTGAAAAACATGGAAGAGCAAGCGGCGAAAGAATACACGCAGAATGTGACGAAGCAAGAAGAGGCGATCAAGCATCATCAGCCGGTGAGAATTAATATCTACATCTAATATATAAAAATCTCGTGTCACAGTTTTCGTTCCCATACTCCTCCGAAACGGCTAGACCGATTCTCATGAAAATTTGTGTGCATATCGGGTAATTATGAGAATAGGACAACATCTATTTTTCATCCCCCTAAATCACCCCTCAATATTTTTTTTTAATTTTTCGATTTATTTCAGTTTCTTATTTTTTTTTTTATAAAACGGGATACAAAAATACATACAACCCTAAATTTTCAACCCCCTACGATCAACCCCTATTTTTTAAATTTTATTTTTCGGCAAGACAACGTTTGCCGGGTCAGCTAGTGTTTTTATATTAAAACTAAAATCCATTTAGGCATTATTTTTTATGGAATAGAAGGGCAAACAAACAAAAGGGCCACTTGATGGTAAGCAACTACCTATCGCCACTTATGGGCACCTGCAACACAGTTACTGTTACAGTTGCGTTGTCGGTCTTTATGGGAGTAGGATGGGAAAATAGGGGGAGTGACGAAAATGGATGCAATACGGAATGAAAATGCATAACGAAGATTGAAAGTTGCCCCAATATGAGAAAGGATAAGAGGTAATCGCTATGCGTGGCATGGACAGTTAATGAGGTACGATGGTACACGTGTCCCGTAAAGAATGATAAATCGTTATGTGGAATGAAATAAGATAAAAGGAAGACCTACAAAAACATGGATGGGTTGTGTGAAAGACTATATGGTAGGAAGCGAATGATAGGGAAGTATGGATAAGGAGATCTGGGTGGGTTGAGCCCAAATGATGGGAACACGACGGAAAATATTGACAACTCTAATAGTATTAAGGTTTTCTGATCGTTTATTAAAAGTATAACTTCTCATATAGTGGGTTTATAAAAATGGTTTAATGTTTAAACTCAAAAGCAATAATAACGCTGCATAAGTCCCAGGAATGTTTCGCGATGGTTTTATATTCAATGTAAACACGTATTGTACAATGGCGATAAGGCTGATGCAATTTCAATTTTGCATTTTCCATTTGATTATGATTTGCTCGAATTGATTTTTGCACGGTTGCTGATGTGTTTTGGTGTATTTTGAAGTTGGATAGATAATTTATTTTGTTTTATTGGAAAACTAATGAGTTTTTAATAATAAGTGGTATTAGCCAAATCCGTGCTTTCGTTTGAATGGAATTTTGCGATATGATGAAATCTTTAGTAATAGATATGTTTGGATATATTAGAAGTTACCTACTTTGATAATACAAGCTGATGCGCAATTTTTTTTTCAATGTTCTCTCTGCCTACCCTGCAAGGTATTTGGTGGGAAGTTATGTATGTATGTTTTTTACCAAAATTTTTTTCGGCCCCCCACATATTCAAATAGAATCAAATACTTAGATGCCATCGCCTTCAGTTGCTGATATTAAAATAATAGCTGTATAAAAACTATTTACAACCAACAACAGCAGATCACCTGGCGAACTCATGTTTCGCCTGAGAAGTAAAAAAATGAGAAAATAAAAGGTATTTCTAAAATAAGTAGTCTAAAGCGGATAATGCGTTTGACCGTGTGTTACGTAGGGATCTGTGGGACATACTCCCGGGATACGGGGTGAACGGCTCACTAGTGCGTGTTGACAGTTAGCTTGTCGCCCTGGTTTGACGTCAATATCGGCGTCAGACAGGGTTGCGTGCTGTCCGCTCCGCTGTTCATCCTGTACCTGGACAGTTGTCTCCAGAGAGTGAGATCAATGAATGTAGGGATGCGAATGGGTGACCTAGTTGTGAGCTAGCTGCTTTACGCAGATGACGCCGTGCGTTCAGCCGAATCGCCGTCGGACCTGCAAAGACTAGCACAATTATGAAAGACTCTCCAATTTTATTTAAATGTAGAAATATGATACTGAAATATAAATTTGCTACTGCTAGCTACACCATCCCGGATCCAAGCAACAATTGGAGGAAGTGTGGGAGAAACAGGATCATATGCAACAGCAACAATTTGATCCAAAAATATTCTTCATGATGCACGGTGAGTTTTATTTTTATAAATATAATTATTACTTATAAACGTTAAATTGTTGGTCACAGCTACATCATCCAGTGACAAAGGAACAGTTGTTAGAGTTGTGGAAGAAGGGTGACCAAATGGATGAGAGAGATTTCAACGGAAAGGTGTTTTTCATGTTGCACGGTAAGGTCGGCCACCGTGAGAGTACAGGCAGTAGTGTATTTTTGTGCAATTGCAATTTGATGGTATGTAGTTGAACTTGTACAAATTGCAGTATGATGCGGTCAGTCACGCTCATAGGAATTTTACTGTATATGTAGGTGTATTAAATTGAAATTTAATTTAATGCTGTATTTTTAACCGATTTCATCAAAATTCTGTTAGCACGAGGTTTTATTGTTTCTTTAAATTTTTTTTTTTCGAATTTTAGTGTGAATTTTATTATAGTATTGAATTGTTGAAAATCGTACATAATTTAGTTAATGTATTTAAGCGAAGTACTAGTATTTATGCTTCGTTGATGATTTTTATTTTATATATCTATATTTTTTAGCTTCGCGTACTTACTATTTTAATAGTAGTGTAGCATTGAGCTGGCATTTGCTGGCCCTTGAATAATAAAGGTTTCAGTTTTAATCATACTTATAAAAAAAATCATGATAATATAACTTGGGTCTCGGTGGTCCAGCAGTCGAGCACACAGCTTCTGAATCAAGAAGTCGCCGGTTCGAATCCTGGCTCACGCCAATGACTTTTCAAAATTATTCTCGGTAGTTATGTGTGACAAATATCGATGACTGAAAACTTTGTACCCGGTATGGCAACATGTTCTCCACCTATTCCATTTGGGACGTACACATAACGGCGAGACGAGGCCTAACAGCCGCTGCCTACACCTTCGGGTAGAAAAGGCGTTATGTTGTGTGTTATAATGTAACCTTACTTTGCTTTGCCTGAAATTATTTGGGCATTTTTATTCAAATTTATTCTGAAATGTGGAATTTTGACAAATACATACATACTACTTTTAATGACATCGGATTACAACCCATTTACCAAATTGTAAGCAAGGAAAAGTGGAGACAGACAGTCTTGAACATGTCCGCTTTTCTCTGCAGAAACAAAATTTATTAAAATATAGTTAAACTGACCAAATTTTGGCCGATCTATGCTTTTAACCGTACATTTGAGATCCACAAATTCTGTGAACGTAGGTCTTACTACCGCTACCTACACCTTTAGTTATAAAGAGGCGGAAGCTTGTTATTGTCTTGTTGTTATCATGGTGCATCGTTTCAGATGTTGATGGAAACGGTGTATGGGACGCGAATGAGGTTAAAGCTCTATTTATCAAGGAGCTGGACAAATTATATGGACCTGGAGGTCCCAACAAGGACTTACACGAAAGGGCTGAAGAGATGGAAAGGATGCGTGAACATGTCTTCAAGGAGAACGACCGCAACAGGGACGGTTTGATTGACTTCAACGAGTTCATGTTGGAGACCCAGAAGGCTGAATTTAACCAAGATGAAGGTTCGTATGTGGACCCCACATTCCTGACGCTTAATATTTTTTTGTAACAGTTTATCTCGGTGGTCCACTGGTCGAGGACCATGTTTCTGTATTATGAAGTTCGATCGATTTGGGGCTAACACTAATGACTTCTCAGAATTCTTTTCGGCTGACAACATCGTGCCTGGTGTATGGCAATAGGATCCGCCATCTATTCCAATTGAGATGGAAAAAAAATAGCAAAATAATTAGACGCACTACAAGACTTCATGTAAAATTGCAGGAACTAAGTGATCTTGTACCGTTTTATTATTTATTAGTTATATATGCGTATTCGTATTATATGAATTTCTTACGACTTGACGATGTCATTCTAAATATTGTGGAACTGGATCCAGTCCTTTGAACCTGTAGAAAAAAGGAAAAATAGTTTTTTTTTTAACAACTACCATCTTTTTGTTCATCACTCGTTAAAATGATCTCTGTAAAGAGTTCGAAACGTCGGGAAATAAATGTAAATAAATAATAAATAAACGCGATATAATCCTGAAAGTTGTTTTGATCAATGAGTGGAAAAATAGTTGTTTGAAATTTTACATACAAATATTTTAAGTCACCATTCGAATATATTTACAAAAGACAAAATAATGGGATGCAAATTTCCATTAGGCAGTTTTCTTCTTAATGAATGTATTTACTATAAATTAATAATATATACTTTAACAAGTGGGATGTATATTATTATTATTTTAAACGTATGTTTATTACTTTTTTTACAGGCTGGAAGACGATCGATGAAAATCAAATCTATTCCCAGCATGATTATGAAGAATTTGAGAGGAGAAAGATGGAAGAATTGAGATACTTGCAGCAGCGTGGCTTGGTAATGATATTTCTGTTCTATACTATATAACATAACTTCACGCCTTTACTACCCGAAGGTGTAGACAGTGGCTGTTAAGTCTCGACTCGCCGTTATGTTCACGTCCCAAACGGGACGTTTTCAAATCTCAAGTTTTCAGTCATCGTTTTTTATCACATAACTTTCAAAAAGTCATCGGTGTGAGCCAGGATTCGAGCCCGCGTCTTCTTGATTCAGAAGCGGGGTTCGACCACTGGATCACCGAGTTTCTATACTAACTTATTTCTTTTACCAATAAATATGTTACTTGAGATTATTTGCCACTTACATTCTAGAAATTTACGCTCTTATTATTTTGACTGATTTTTCAACCATAATATTAAATTAAACGACGCATACTAAAGATTTCGTTTGTTTCCTTGAACGCAACATCTAGGAAACTACTGATCTGATATCAAAAAATACTTTTATTACAGTGTTAAATAATGGACATGTCATGATGTCTATGATCATATTTAATATGTATAGCCTCTTGAATATTTCCAACAGTCCCCCTTCAAATTACATTGTATTGTATGTATATGTTGTCATTTTATTAACTACAAGCAGACCAGGCGAGGAGTAAAATAAAAGTATCCTAAGTCACTCCCTATTACATCAGCTACCTGCCAATAAAGATCCTGTCACAATCGGTTCAGCTATTTCAGACATTACGCGGTACAAACAGACAGTCGTACAAGAATTTATTTACTTATTTATTGTTATTTTGATGTATGTACTATTTAAATAATATATTCATATGAGCGTAGTAGAAAGCAGTTGCATCAATATAACAAACGGATACTTTGATTTTATTTATATGTATAGATAATGCACTCATCACAATAAGAGATGGGTATGTGTTGTCATGCATTTGTCCAAGGATTGATACTGTTTTTTCGTACAGTCTTTGCTGTATAAAATACTAGCTGATCCGCATCAAAAGTAATAAATGAGTAAATTTTGGATATCATGAGGTTCAATTTATGTTATTTATCGGCTATAACTGCTGTCCCGCTATGTTAATACTGCAATATCTTCGAAAATATTTTTTTAAATTGTATGCTGTAAAGGGCCAGGATCATCTATATTACATGCACAATCTATAGAAGACACTTAATTGGATGAAAATTAATGCTGTAATGTTTAAAATCGCACCGTAAATAAGCCATTATATCTCGTAAAAGGTAAAAAAATGAAAATGGTCATTGTGGGCTATCCTTAAGAGATAGACATATGCCCTCGCGGACATTTTTGTAGACCTGTTAAAGGTGTTTAATAATGTAGAATATTGTTTTGATCTATTAGTTAGAGTTCAGCCAGCGTTTGCAATTAAAGTACAAAATCTTGAAAATTATAATTTTTCTTTACAACATAATATATAAATTATAGATCAAAACCAACCCGTTGATACCCTCCAACTATTAAAAGAAACCGCATCAAAATCAGTTGCGTAGTTTTATAGATATAAGCATATAAGGGGATAGACAGCGGAAGGTGACTTTGTTTTATACTATGTAATGATGATTATATTATTGTTGTATGCAGGTTGATGCCCATGGTCAGCCACTTCCAGGCGCACAACATCAAATCCATCAAGCTTTACAGCAATATCATCACTACCAGCAACAGCAAGCTTACCATCAAATGCAACAACAACATCTACAAGGTCAACAACAGCAACATTATCCTCCCGGCCAAGTTCCCCAAGGACAATTCCAACAGCCGCCTCAAGGTTTCCAGCAGCCACCTCAAGGTTATCAACAACCACCTCAAGGTTATCAACAGCCACCTCAAGGGTACCAGCAACCACCTCAAGGTTATCAACAACCACCTCAAGGGTACCAGCAACCACCTCAAGGGTATCAACAGCCAGCTCAAGGGCACGACCAGCCTTCGCAGGGATTCCAACAGCCACCACAAGGACAAGCTCAATATCAACAAGGCCAGCCCGCTCAAGGTCAGCAACAATATCAACAAGGACAAGCCCAACCATCAATTCAAGGAAGGCAGCCTTCACAAGTCCCTCAACAGAACCAAGGGCAGGCTTCTCCTCAGGCCCAGGTTCCTCCCGTACAGAGTAACGTGAATCAGGGACAAGTGCCTCCTGCTCAGCAGATACAACCAGGTCAGGGTCAACCGGCTGCCACTCAAGGGCTAAATCAGCAAGGGCAAGCGCAAGCACCAGCGCAAGTTCAAATTCCAGCTCAGCCAGCAAACCTAGGAAGTAATCATTAAAAATAAAATACAATATGGCTGAACTTGCATACAACCAGTAGCCAATATATTAAATATGTATATCAATTTTTGTATTATAATTAGTGCCAAATTTGTCACGTGCTTTTAAATATTTTTTTTTTTGCCTTGAAAATTTCATATTTGTTATTTATGACCATTTTGACATTAATCTCATTGTAAATTTAGACAAATAAAAAATGCTTTTTACTCGTTTTATATTTCATTTCCAAAGAACCGACTAATAAGGATTTTAATGATCTATTCGGCTTACAGACAGATAAATGAGACGAGGCGTCTGTTGCATTCGCCTACACCTTCGGATATTAACGGAGTGAAGTTACAGTATAAAGTAGTAAAACCTTATTATTAATTGGTAATAATTGAATCTCGACGCAAATACAGAGGTGTCAAGTATTTGTATGTGTCATTGTAGCTCATAAGTGGCTGAAGATTACAAGTACATGTTTGTATCTTCTTGTATTGAGTTATGATTCATATCATTGGCTACTTATTGTCTCTAATAACGATAACTGGGTTCGTAGACAATAGATTTTTATTACAACATAACTTCACGCTTTTTTCTACCCGAAAGTGTAGGTAGTGGCTGTTAAGCCTCGACTCGCCGGGTGCTCGACCACTAGACCACCGAGACTTTTATGTCATATGTTTAGGCATAGCGTATATTATTTTCAATGTGAAGATCAATCCATCTTCATAGATGCATAGGCAATATATTTTTTATGGGATATAGACGAAAACGTGCAGGCGTGTCACCTGATGGTAAGCAACAGATAGTTTTACAATTGCGTAGCAATCCTTTATAATGGAATAGGAAGGGGAGAAGAGAAGAGCGCGGGCCTCCGGATAACTATATCACATTGCAAAATACTTGCATGAGCCACTTTGGTCGATGTTCTGCGGTATTTGACCGGCCAAGCCGGTCTATTCATGCAGTGAACTGTGTGGCTCTACCACTGTAAAATAACATAACTTCACGCCTTTGTTACCCGAAAGTGTAGGCAGCGCCTGTTGAGCCTCGTCTCGACGTTATGTTTACGTCCCAAATGGAATAGGTGGCGAACCTATTGCCATACCGAGCACAAAGTTTTCAGTCATCAACATTTATCACACTTTACTTCCGAAAACAATTTCGAAAAGTTATTGGTGTGAGCCAGTGTCAGGATTCGATCCCGGGCCTCAGGATCAGAAGCCGTGTGCGCGACCACTTGACCACTAAGAACAAAATAAAATGTAAAATAAAAAATGGACAAAATATTACTGTTTGTAGGTAGGTATCTCTTTTCTAATTGTCTACATAGGTATTCTTATAATAAGCAATTACAACAGCTTAAATAACATAATAATCATTAACTAAATCTATAATAACTGATTGTGTAATTGTAACAGACGACTAATAATGATAAAAATTATGGAATAGTAGTTGATATAAAAGCTATCATAATAACATTTTGAACTCTAGATATGATTGTTCTTAGAAAACAACAGTCTTGTAATCTTATTTGTTGGTTTATGGGTAGGGTACTCCCCTAAACAATTCTTCAATCGCTGGTTTTCCCAGTTTTTTTTTATGGAATAGGAGGGCAAACGAGCAGACGTGTCACCTGATGGTAAGCAACCAACGCCGCCCATGGACACCAGCAACACATATAGTGTTACTGTTGCGTTGCCGACCTTTAAGGAATAGGGGATAGGAAAGGGGTGGGCCTCCGGGTACCTCTCTCACCGAACGAAACGCGGCATGCGCCACTTTACGTCGGTCTTCTGAGAGGTCGTGGTATTTCACCGGTCGAGCTGGCCCATTCATGCAGCGAACTGCTTGGCTCTACCACTGTTTGAATACAAAGTTTGAATACATATTTACAAATATAAACAATGAAGATATTAACATAATATCTACACACATATTAGGTAAGACGGGTCTCGTGGCGCATTGGTAAAAACTACCGGCTGCAGCAATGAGGTCGTGGGTTCGATTCCCACCCGAGCACAAATATTTGTGACAAACATGAATATTGGTGTGGCGTCTGGGTATTTTTTTATGTATTATAAGTATTTATTTACAAAAGAAAAACTAGGCATATATGTATTATTATCCGTTATCTTGTATCCCTAGCACAAGCATTTAGTTGCTTAATTTGGAACTAGAGGGCGCTGTGTGATTTGTGTCCAAGATATTATTATTTATTACTTAATTTCACGCCTATATCCCATAGGTAATTAGAGACTTTTTCGCCCCATAAAAAAATCTAATTACTTGTATTATTTAAACCATTTGATTGAACGTTGACGATATAAATAGATGTTATTGTGTTCTTATAAAACGTTTTTTAAGTATCAAGCATTCTAAATAATAATAGGCACAGATTGAATAGTAACACATTAAAACTACAGATATAAAACAAAATATCCCGTCTGTTTTTTGTTGCTGTTGCTGTTATTTTTTTATGAATAATATATTAATTTCGACACTAAAAGTAGACAAAAAATATTTCCTGTTTATAGAAGAGTTTCGGAAGGAGAGTGTCGGTGTAAAAGTAAGAAAGGGAATGCTCCGATGGTCCGGACACGTAGAAAGAATGGATTATGTAAGATTGACTAAGCAGATATACAATGCAAAAGCGGATGGATGTAGGAGTCAGGGACGACTACGACACATCTATGACCAAATAGAACGAGTTTTGGAGGAAAGTGATGTTAGGAGCCTTAAAAATAGACGTCTAAGAAGCGAGTAAGGCGTGTAAGAATCGTGCCTTATGGCGCTCTGTTCTCTCCGCCTATCCCGCAAGAGTTTTTTTTCGTGGAGTATGTATGTTACATACATCTACTTAATTAAACCTTGAAAATCAATGATCAATTATGTTGTAATCTAAAAGATATTGTAAGTAGATAAGCCAACTAGGTGACATTAAATTGTTGATTAGCAAATCACATAGGGGTCACGGCGGTAGACTGTAGGCTCTAGGGGATTTTTATATATGCAAAACAACAAATAAAATTTAATTTGCAAATTTAAAATACGTTGTGAGATTTTAAATGTGTTTCTCTAGATTTCAAATGCGAATCACGAGTTACCTTGGCCAAGGAAATATAAGGTTGAACAAGCAAGTTAGTCATACACTTTATAGTACGTATAACAATGAGCAAATAGCCATGTTATTGTAGTTTCGTTTAATAGTGTAATTGTAGACGTTAACTACCAATACCCATACATAACGGTGACCGTATACAGGTACTAAAAAAAAAAAAACAAACTTTATAGTAAAAAAACTAAAACTTTAACTAGTAACTCAATATCATTAATAAAATAACCGGCATAAAAAAATACGGTAACAAAAATAAATTATCCAATTTTATATTTAGAATCTATTCAATACTAGCTGATCCGGCGAACTTTGTTCCGCAACAAAGGTAATAAATAATTAAATTTTGGATTTGTCACTTTTTCTTTACAACATCATCCATGAATTATAGATAAAAACCACCCCGTTGATACCCTCTATCTATTAAAAAAACCGCACCAAAATCAGTTGCGTAGTATCAAAGATGATAACTATATAAGTATATAAAGGGACAGACAGCGGAAAACAACTTTATTTTATACTATGTAATGATTTATAATATGAAGTATTTAACATATCAGAGAAATGCGCTGGTTTTTTTTTAATTTATATAACTCAGTCGTATTTTATGGTACCCTAATACATGCGCATGTTTGATCGCGACTCACTTAGAAAATAATATTAATGGAAAGTCACTTTGAAGATTCGAAGAAGAATATATTTATAATGTTTTTTGAATTAAAATATGTAGTTAAAAGCCAAAATGACAATGGTCAAATATTGTTACCACGTATAGTTCACGAGGTAAGCCATTTAATTTGATGTGTAGGTACCTACTAACCCTACCGGTCAACTGTACTATAATGTTCTATGCCGACTTTTGGTCCTCATTCAAGGTCAGACTCCAATTGAGTGATAAATATCTCTGTCATCTATCTTTCTGGGAACTTGTTTTGTGTCGAGCAATCTTCTCTGTAATAGTGATCACTTACTTCCTTTTAGCTAAGCTACTTGCTAGCTATTTGTAGTCCGCTATAAGCATACAATTCACGCAGCGCCATCTATTTCTAAGTTCAACAACTAAGGCTGAATTGACGTTTGAAATTAAAATATTGATTAAGATTTAATGTTTAGTCTAGCATAACCTTGTATAATATAAATTAGCATAACATAACGTCACTATTTCTACCCGAAGGTGTAGGTAGTGGATATTAAGATCCGACACGCCATTACGTTTATATGCCCAAAATGGGTGGCGAAGTTATTGCCATACCGGGCAAAACGGGAAATTTATTTCGAAAAGTCATTTTTATGAGTCCCACCCAACCCGCATCTTCTTGATTCAGAAGTGGGGTGCTCGACCACTGGACCACTGAGACTTTGTATTATTTATACCACTTGATCGTTGACGATCTACCTAACATAATCTCTATATCTGTATATGTCTAAACAAATATTATTGTGTTTATATAAAAGGTTTTTTTAAATAAACCAACACCTTTTTTCCCGCAAAAGGCTTTTTCTTTCTAACTTCTATATAGGTATAGGTATCTACCCCATCGCTATGAGCTCTATATCTACAGACCCCATACCGCATTCAACGTGTAAAATTCTTGAACTAACGTTATCTCTAATTTATAAACTGCTATCGGAAGGCTGACTAAGGCGTGAATTTGAATTCGAAAGAAAATACCAAAAGTGTTTAGCCTTTTGTTTTTATCTTTACAGAAAACAACTAATCACAAACACGTCCAATCAATTATTGACAACCTTATTAATTAACCAATCCCATGGGTCAATGAAATTAGAAACGGTGATATAAAAAGCGAATGATTTGTTTGGGTACTGTACCATGAAGTATAAGCAGTTACTATTTAAACTTTAAACTAAATTTATTGTCCTCGCTGAATTCCTTAACTTATTGTATAGATTTTTGATCCGTTTTCAAAAGTTGGATTGCTACTTGCTTGTATTTTATTCAGCGTAGAATATGTAGTAGTACTTAATCTGTCTTACAAAAAACAGTATATTTACAATACTTTGGGGTAGTAAATAGTACTAAGTACCCAATAGTACTGACCATAATAATTATACTTAAAAACGAACTGTTTTCTGATAGCATAATGGATTTGGTTATTCTTCGAAAGATAAGTCAATTGGTAATTAAAGGTTGAAATATAAGTCCGTGTTATGTGGTTAAATATAATAAATATACAACAATAGATTATGGTACCCATTTGTTATCATACTTGTTGTTATTTAGAATAACAACAAAAAAATAATATAGTCTTAAGTCAAAATTTCCACTTGTATGCAACACCGACTGGCGTTACCTTAACGACTCTTAAATACACTAGTAAAAATAAATAGTAAAATATTCAAGTAAAATTCTAAAAGGGACCTATAGATGTTCCGAATCCCGTCAATCTCGAACGATATCTCGTCACGTTATAGGTTCGGGATTGATCTCGGAAATGGCGCTTGATCTCCCGAGGTCGCGACCCTGAGAGATTGAAATTGCATTTCCTACTATAAATCCGAACACAAAAGTATATAGGCAGATAGTTATTACATATTTTCTCAGTTACAACAAGTTTATATTATTAGTGATATTAACAGGTCTTTGTGTAAGATATATTCATTTAAATGTCAACACAAACAAGATAACTTATTTCACAGAAGAGATATATATCCCTAACTTCTTGTAATTTATATTTAATGATGACCCAAAAATGTCATTTAGGTACTCTCACGTATACTAGCTGTCCCGGCGAACTTTGTTCCGTATCAAAAGTAAAAAAATAAGGAAAATCGTGAGGTTCAATTTGTGCTATTTATCGGCACGCGTGTTGGCCGGTACTACTGCGCGACAAAACTCTCGAAAAGTATCATTTTCTCTTTAGTACATTATACATGAATTGTAGATCAAAACCACCCAGTTGAAACCCTTTATCTATTAAAAAAAAACACGCATCAAAATTTGTTGCGTAGTTTCAAAGATATAAGCATATATATTGTTTTTGAGTGGCGTGATTACAGAGATACTGACAAAAAGACAAAAAACCCCAAAAAGTGGTTTTGCTTTTATGGCGTTTTCTTCTTAATATCTATTTAAAAAAAAAAGACAATGTTTTCAATATCAACAAAACAAACTTATTGTAATTATGTATGAGAAACAAACGACGCAAACATTAAAGAAGACTTAAAAATTTTAAGATCTTATCGGTGTGTCTTCGCGGAGAACTTTGTTTCTTAGTGACTTAGTTTAGTTAGTACAACTTAGTACTGTTGTTTTAGAATTCAAGGTTAAAACTTAGACAAAAAAAAATTAACACTCCAATACACAAGCATGACTAAGAACTCAGAAGTTTACTATATTTGATGTATAAATAATACAGCTTGTAGCAAGCCTTGGGGCTCACTAACTAATTACATATTTCATGATTTCATATATAATTTACTAGCTGACCCGGCGAACTTTGTTCCGCATCAAAAGTTAAATTTGGATATTAAACAGTTCAATTTGTGCTATTTATCGGCACGCGTTTTGGCGCGCATCGCAACTACTATGTACCGCTATGTTAATACTGTAATATCTCCGTAAATATTCGTTTAAATTACATACTGTAAAGGGCAATATTGATCTGTATTAAATGCACCATCAATTTACTTAACTGGATTAAAATTAATGCTGTAATGTTTCAAATCGCTTCGTAAATAAGCCCTTATTTCTCGTAAAAAGTAAAACAATAAAAATGGTCACTGTGGGTTATACCTAAGAGATAGGCATATGCCCTCGCGGACTTTTTTGTAGATATTTTGAAGGTGTATAACAATGTAGTACATTATTTTGTTTTATCACTTAGGGTTCAGGCAGCGTTTGCGATTAAAGATCTAAATTTTGAAAACTATCACTTTTTTTTATTACAATATACATGTATTATAGATCAAAACCACCCCGTTGACACCCTCTAACTATTACAAAAAACCGCATCAAAATCCGTTGCGTAATTTCAAAGATTTAAGCATACAAAGGGACATAGGGACAGAGAAAGCGACTTTGTTTTATACTATGTAGTGATGTGCTATTTAATTAAATAAATTTTAAATGTATGTACATATTACATGTCTTAGGTAGGTATTTTGTATTTCTAAGGCGTTCTAACCTATTTACAAAGGTGTTTTTGTATGTTAAAACTGCCTTCCCTATACCATCCGCCGAAGGTGAAGAAAATTCATTGTTATATACGTGACTCGGAACCAGGCTCTGTCTAATCAGAAGACGTGAGCTAAACCACTACGCTGTCAATTGCTACTTAGCAATTTTTTCCTTTGCAATAAATGTGTACACTAAACACAGGTATCGTTCTAATTCCTTAATGTCACGTAACTCATAAATATGTCTATACTTAATAATTTCTACATATATTGGCAATATTTCACAGTTAAGTGACTAGCCCCCGATTCTCGTTCGATCGATTTTCAATTTCATAAAAGATGCCAACAACAATTTTCGTCAACAAAATAACATAACATAACATAACTTCACGCCTTTTGTTACCCGAAGGTGTAGGCAGCGGCTGTTAAGCCTCGTCTCGCCGTTATGTTTACGTCCCAAATGGAATAGGTGGCGAACCTATTGCCATACCGGGCACAAAGTTTGTCAGTCATCGATATTTATCACACATAACTTCCGAAAACAATTTCGAAAAGTCATTGGTGTGAGCCAGTGTCTGGAATCGAACCCCGGACCTCTGGATCAGAGGCCGTGCGCTCACCCACTGCGCCACCGAGACTACAACAAAATACAATATGATAATATCTTGGACACAAATAACATAGCGCCCTCTAGTTCCAAACTAAGCAACTAAATGCTTGTGTTATGGATAACGGTTACTAATAAATATATACTCTTCGTTTGTAAATACCTTATAATACATAGAAAAATACCCAGACGCCATACAAACATTCATGCTTGTCACAAATATTTGTACTCGGGTGGGAATCGATCCCGTCAACCTCGATTCTGCAGTCGGTAGCTTTACCGATGCCCCACGAGGCTCGTCAAAAAACGATCAAGATCATTTTTTTATGACATAGGACAACAAACGAGCAGGCAAATCACTCGATGGTAAGTAACAAACGCCGTCCATGGACACCTGAACATAGATAGTGTTACAGTGACGTCGCCGGCCGGAAGGGGGATGGACTTCCGGATACGTCTCACACCGAACGAAACGAGACATGTGCAACTTTACGTCGATATTCTTAGAGGTCGTGGTATTTCACCAGTCAAGCCAGCCCATTCATGCAGCGGCGTGGCTCAACCACTATAATCTGTAATAGCTATGTAATTCTGTTGTACGTGTGGTACTAGGGGTTGTAATTGAAAAAAATATTTTTGTGTCGGATATCTCATCACGCTATGATTAATAGGAATGGAGCACTAAGGCTTTCAGTAGTTAAATAATATATCGTCATGAAATTCCGCTGTCGGTTGGTAGGATAATATTGTTTTCAGGTTCACGCATTGGTTTTGAATATTGCTTATTCTAGACACATAAACTAACAATATTTTATATATAATTAAAAACATAAAATTTGCTTACATATAAATTTTAAAGGCTAAATTGAACGTGTGTATCTTAATAAGCTAAAACAGAGTAAGTAGGCTAATAAATTTTATTATAAAATAAATAAATATACATACATACATAACTTCACGCCAAATCCCTTGCGGGGTAGGCAGATAGAACAGAGCGCCATAGGGCACGAATCTTACACGCCTCACTCGCTTCGTTGACTTTCATAACTCTTTTCATGCACGCGCGTCGGTTTTTGAGGCTCTTAAAATCACCTTCCTCCAGAACACGTTCTATTTGGTCATGGAATGTGTGTCTTGGCCGTCCTCGACTCCTACATCCATCCGCTTTTGCATTGTATATCTGCTTAGTCAGTCTTGCATCAACCATTCTTTCTACATGTCCGAACCATCGGAGCATGCCCTTTCTTACTTTTACACCGACACTCTCTTTCAAACCAACTTCCTTCCTTACAACCTTGTTTTGTACGCGGTCAGCGAGAGTCACTCCGCAGATTTTGCGTAGTGCCCTCACTTCTCCCGTGTTTATTCTACTTTCATGTACGCTCTGCCATACCCAGCTCTCGCTTCCATAAGTTAGCGTTGGGATCAGGACTGCATTGTGGATTGCTAGCTGGGCTTTTCTGCTAATGTTTTTGCGCCCAGGAATCTGCCCAACGCTCCATTTACGCTATTTCCTATCGCCACTCGTCTTATATATATAAAAAATAATATCTATATAAATTTTTATTTCCAGTAAAGTCATATAAAAGTTGGCTTTCTTCTCCAACAAGATATTGTTTTGAAGTAAAACGATTTTTGCTTAGGAATCCATAATTTTGTATGATTCTGTACAATCAAAATGTATTCCGAATATTTATTTTCTTTTATAAATGGCACAGTCGTAAATAAAATTATTTGCCGCCCGCGCAAACTTTTAGTCAAAACTAAATTTAAGTAAATATGATGCAATTAATTATTTATTCGTTGTTGTTATTTTGTTTAATGTATTTTTTTTTTGTTGTTTCAATCCGAAGTGGGTGTTGCCTTGACTCATAGATTTTTTTCATTCTAAATGGAATATTTGGCGGAACCTCTTGCCATATACCGTACCCAAAGATATCAGTCATCGCTATTATCATACACAATCTCCAAAAAGAATTTTGAATAAACATTGGTGTGAGCCGGAATACGTGCCAGAAATTTCTTGAGATGTCGTCTCGACCGTCTCGAACTATCTACTCTACTATAGATTAACTTCTGCCATGAAACACCAAAGCTATAAGAACTAGCAGTAAAAAAATATCCCATTTCCCTATTAGGGATTTCCTCAAAGGCTGACAGTGATTTGGGACTAATTACATCTCGTAATGTATCTGATCTCATCAGACACTGGCATTGAGCAATTATTCCACAAAAGCAACAAGTAAGTTGTTTTCCTCAAAAACAAAACTGCTTGTTTTTATTGTATTTTGAGATCATCTGATTAAATATTTTATAGGGTCGGTGGTCCTGTGGTCGAGCTCGCTCTTTTACACTATCACACCTTACACCAATGTCTTTTCAGATTTTATGTGTGATTAATATCAGTGACTGATATCATTGTGCTCGGTGTATGGCACTAGGTTCTGCTACCTATTTTCGACATCAAAAATTAGCGAGTCCAGACATAACATCCGCCTCCGACACCTTCGGGTAGAAAAGGGCATGACGTAATAAATAAAAAAAAAATTGTTTATTTTTTTTGAAGAGGTATCAAAAATACCTGTAATGTAATAATAAATCACATTAAAAATCTATTTTATAGCCATTACTAAACTCGACGTATTAAAATCCCCCATATACTTAATAAATCTTATAAAGATTTGTTCTCGAAACTGCCAACGGGGCAGTATAAGACTTCATAATTAGGTAGGTATTCATGAATTAATTGATCAACCACAGTCCGCTTTATCTTTTATATATATGATAGTGACATTTTGACCTGTGATATGAACATGAAAACAAGCAAAACAAATATTATCAAAGTATTCGATTATGTATAAGAAAGTTGATTGGTTATGTAACTTAGCCAAAAACTGGTACTTGTCCAGTACAAGTACCAGTTTTGAATTCAATCAGACAAGTCACCTACTTATTTTGGACTCATTATATCATATTTGGATGCATTATATCTAAAGGCTTTTTTTGTAACACGACAATTAGGTACTCAACAATAATAAAACAATATCTCGCCTAACGACGGAAGCGTGTTACAGAAAATACGGGAAAATGTGCGCTATTTGATTGGACCAATGAACACGCGCTGTTCTGGAAATAATAGTGGCTGTGAGATGGTGCCCACTATGCGTGAGGCTAGTGCAATGTCCTACTGACGGCCCACATAGTAGGGATGCGATACAAAAATATCGATGCTCAATAAACATAGACAGAATAATATCGATAATTTACCGCGATAACTTGTCAGATTTCATCATATGAATATACGACGTTATACGGCTCACTTGTTTTATTTTTTCAAACATTATAAGGACAAAAATTGGCATTTGAATGCTGTCATTTGAATGTTGAATGCTGTCCCACAAATTTTATGAATACATCAATTGCTACTCTTATTTTAATAGAGTATTATTGAATATGAGTATGGATTCCTGCTCATATCTGTATGATTTTAAATGTTGTTTGCTAAATCTCACCAGTTTTATATAACTGTAGCTATTAGATATGTATAGAAAAATTAATAATCACTCTTGTCTTTTCACATTTTTGCTCCCTGCAAACGTGCAAGAGGATAACTAGCTCCGTCCATGAACACCAGCAACACTTGATAGTGTTTGTTGCATTACCTGTCCTTAAGATAGGATTGGCAATAGGAAGATATAGGATATCCCTATCCTTTATCCTAGGGGCGTGGGTCTCGGGATACTTGAATCACTGAACGAAAGGACATTCTGAGAGCATGTGGGATTTTACCGGTTGAGCCGACCCATTACTGCAAACAACTACGTGGCTCGAGCACTCCCTTATATATTCCCGAATTAATTTAATATATTATTATTTATACCTAAAATATTATTTAAATATATGTGTTAGCAAATGTTTTCGACATTTATCTTTAAAGACTTTCCATTAGTTACTCTTATAAAATTCTGTGAACTGTTATGAATGACATCATCGCAAGATTACTAGCATCAAAGATTATTTGAGTATATTATACCTAATACAGTGTCAGCATATTACTGCATTTTTGATTCATCTGATGTTGAATGCTAAATTTATGCAAACTGCCACGAATAATTTAATCTCAATATTATGTCCACGTGAAATTGCTATTGTTGGTTTTTATGGAAAAGAGGGCAAAATATCGAAAGTTAAAGTCTCCTAATGTTAAGCGGCAAGGACAACCATGGACAGTCGTGACACCAAGAAAGCCACATTGAATGAGGAGATGAAATAGAAAACTGTGGGTGTCTGGGTACCTTTATCACCAAAATTTACATTAAGTGGTGGTTCATTCCATGCAGGAAACGTGGCATGAACTAGTTTTTGTCAATGTTTCAGAGATCATCATGAGGTTGTTTATGGTTTATACCTTGAGGAATAAATACTAGCAAGAAATTATTTTTCGATTTTTTTTTTAAAGCATAACATCACTATGAAATTATAATAAGCCAAAGCTTCCCCTGAGTAGGCTGTTGTAGAGATGCATTGGTAACTGTCCCAGTTATTAATGAATTTTAGAGACAAAAGCTTGAAAACTATTTAACTGAACGAATGAATGAATGTTTAACTTTGTTACAAAACCGTTCATCATATTATATTAAGTAGGTTTTATTAATTTACTAGCTGACCCGGCGAACTTTGTTCCGCATCAAAAGTAATAAATGAGTAAAATTTGGATATTAAAAATTTCAATTTGTGCTATTTATCGGCACGCGTTTTGGCGCGCAACGCAACTACTATGTCCCGCTATGTTAATACTGTAATATCTTCGTAAATATTTGTTTAAATTACATACTGTAACGGGCAATATTGATCTATATTAAATGCATAATCTATTTAATACACTTAAATGAATGAAAATTAATGCTGTAATGTTTCAAATCGCTTCGTAAATAAGCACTTATTTCACGTAAAAAGTAAAATCCCTAAGAGATAGACATATGCCCTCGCGGATTTTTTTGTGGATCTTTTGAAGGTGTATAACAATGTAGTACATTATTTTGTTTTATCACTTAGGGTTCAGGCAGCGGTTGCGATTAAAGATCTAAATCTTGAAAATTATCACTCTTTTTATTACACTATACATGAATTAGATTAGATCAAAACCACCTCATTGACACCCTCTGTCATTTAAAAAAACAGCTTCAAAATCAGACTGCGGAAAGTGACTTTGTTTTATACTATGTAATGATTATGTATTATTTACCCGCAACGGATTTGGCGTAAATTAACATTACGCCAAATCCGTTTTGGGTAGGCAGAAAGAATATAGCGCCATAAAGTACGATTCCTTACACACCGCACACTAGTTGGACTTTCTTTATGTAAATGCGGATTTATTTACAGAATTAGTTGATATTTTGATCCGTATATTAAAATTAAAATAACCCGTGATAATTATTCAATATTAATGTTTAATAATTTATTAATTGTTATTGACGAAATATTAAAAAAAACAATTGTGTACCAATTTTTTTTATATCTATTAAATATCACTACTAATCATGTTTGAACAGTTTTCCAAGCTAAGCAATTAAATTTTGCGTGTGTCATGCAAACTAGACAACGATATGGATTCTCTTTTTCTCATCACAAATATTTTATACGCTGGTGGATATCGAATCAGCCGACCTCCACTCAACAGTCGATTGATTTACCTACACACCACGAGGCCTGTCAATTATTAAACCAGTTTTTAACCAATAACAGATGAAGTTCGGCGAACCAGTCGATGTTGTCATCGTCATTACTCTTTGACCTTTGAAAAAATCTTGTTGTTCGTATGCCGGAGTATGTTTAACTCGCATTCGCCACAAACGTTTCGTGGTGAACAGTCACCAGTTTTGTATACCATCATATAACCATGAAGTTTTTAATCGCCCTCGCCGGGGTCCTGGCGTACGCCGCAGCCTCCGTGGTAACGCCTGCCAGCAAAGTAGTCTGCTATTATGACAGCAAGAGCTATGTCAGGGAATGTAAGTATAGTCTTTTGTTTTTTTTTTTCTTTGGTTGCTGAGCGACATTTTTTTTGTCCGAATTGGTGATTTGACGTTCCAGGCTTGCACTGTATTCGGTTTATTTTTCCTCTACCCAATATGAAATAATATAGGGTTTAATTTTCAATGAATAATCTAATTGATCCTAACAGATTACTCTTATGACTGTAAAGTCTTTAGTCTTTAAACATTCAAAATAAAATGAACTCAACAATTTATTGACAACCCTACAAAATAAAACGCATTTGCCATAGCACTGTGAAATATTTATTTTGCCGTAACACATTTTTGACATTTGATCGACGAGTAGATTTAGAAGAAAAATAAAAAAGAAATCAGGCAGGCAGTCTTTTGGCAGCCTTTTATTTACTTTTTATTTTATATTAGATAATTTTATTGGAAAAAAAAACATGAAATAGCTAGGTTGTTTATGGGTAATTAATTTTGATTATTCTGATAATGAAGTGCAAGGCCTGTCTGGTTACCTTAAAGGTCACTCTAATCGTTCCCGTGCAAAGTTTTCTTTGATATCAAATAAAATATTACTGTCATATAATTATTTTATAATTGAATATGGCTGAGTCTATAATTGAATTCCGGGTTTCTAATCTTAAAAAATAATGTCTATAATTTGCTATTCTTTATACACCGTGAATTTATAGTCGTTTTGGAAACGAAACAGGTGAATTTGGAATAACTCATAGAACTATTAAGAATGGATAAATTAATTGTAATACTTAATATTAAAAAGTTTTAATTTTAATAAATATTTTCACTCGTTCGAGTTAGGAAATAGTAACGCATCGCCATTTTATTCAAACACATTGTGAATGAAGCACGCCATAAGAAAGGACAACGCACCGCAGCTCAGCTGATACCTACCTACCTACCTACGGCGGCGCGACAGAACGAGCGAGCGAGTACTTACCTATCGTATTTCAAAGTTATTATTTAAAATAAAATACATAAAGTAGGTTCAAGTTTTAAGTAGAAATATTTAAATGTGATGTATGATAGAAATATTTAAAAAAGGAATTAATTCAATACACTAGTCCCTCAGCACAGAATAATCAACTTTTAAAATAGGAAAAAAAAACATAGCATCACGCCTGTATTCCTGAAAGAGTAGGTAGAGGTGTATTACACACCCACGGTTTCAATCAACTTTTACATACCTCTAACAGTTTGTTTACATTTCTCTGTATCGAAGCAACTGCTCGAAATGGAGTCCCCCGCGTTCAATACACAAACGTGCACGTTTTACACTGTTGTCTTTTAGTTTTCTCAATGTATTTCTATTGCTTTTAACTTTATCAAATGCGTCCACTATCGCTCTGCGTAACTCATCACGGCTTTCGTGTTCACGTGTGTAAACGAGTCTCTTTATTTCCGACCACAAGAAAAAATCCAGGGGTGTTAAGTCCGGGCTTCTCGGTGGCCAAGTCACAGGCCCGCCCCGGCCTATCCACCGATCACTAAACTGATTATTTAAGTATGTACGCACTGCACTTGCGTAATGAGCCGGACAGCCGTCGTGTTGGTAGTACATACCTCTTGTGTACGCTAACGGCACATCCTCTAGTAACTCAGATATGACTGTTTGTAACATCTCTAAGTACGAGTTGCCGGTTAGATGACCTTCGATAAAAATAGGCCCTATTAATTGGTCGTTAATAATACCGGCCCAAACATTTACACTGAAACGAACCTGATGGTGGTCTTCTCGGATCAAAAGGGGGTTAATAAGAGCCCAGTAATGTTCATTATGCACATTGTACAGTCCCACTCGAGTAAACAGTGATTCATCCGTCCACAGTATGTTGGCGTTTGTATTATTTAAAAACCACTGACAAAAGGCGATTCTTGCTGGTGCATCACTGTTGTTAATTACGTGAGCCTTACGGAAATGGTACGGGTGTAGTCCGTGAGTATTTAATATTTTCCATACAAAATATTGGCTAACATCAAATTCTCGTGCCGCCATTCTCGTGCTTCGCCGCGGATCGCGCTCGAAGTACTCCAGAATATCTTCTTCAATCTCCGGCGAATAATTTAAACTTCCTCGGCCTTGCGCATGAGTCGGCGCACGGAATTGTCCATGGTCGAGAAGGCGCTGGGTTACAGCTAAGATGGTGGGCGTAGAGGGAACTTGAGGACTTTCAATTCCTCGCAGCCGTAGCGCATCCAAGTGCTCTGGCTGGGAATACAAACGCCGGGCCTCTTCTAGATTGTAGTTGGCAATAGCATACAGCTGTACCATTGCCAAGTACTCCACATTTGAGTATTCGTACTGACGACTCATTTTCGCGCGGAACGTAAACAATACAAGCGTGTCAACACGGGATTGTCACACAGTACTAAAGAGAAGGAAGAAAGGACGCCTGTTGTGCGGAAGTGCGGGGATGCGCAAGAGTGGTGGTAGGTGCGTGATTGGCTGGCGGCGCCGACATAGCGGTTGTCGGTGTCTTTAATGGTGAATTTGATTTTGTGTGAAAAATTGTGAATGACATCGATAGTAAAATACATAGTATTTGATTTACGTGAGATTGAGTAGCGTTACTACCGTTTCTCACTTTTTCACTATAAGAGATATGAATCTCGATGTTGATAAAATAAAGTATTTTTATTTTATGAAATTAACGTTATATATAGCTTCTCTTATTGATATATAATTCAAATTTTTCGTTTCCAAAACGACCTTAAATTCACGGTGTATATATTAACAAAAAACAGCCATGTTTTTAAGGAATAATTTTAAATTAAATTCGCGGCTTTTTTATATCATAGACAGCGGATGTATTTTTGGATGTTAAGGCCGAGTCAGACATGAGTAGTGCGAGCATAGCACAGAATACACGTGACCATTGAAATTGCCTATTGAGGACACCGAGAGCAATATTCAGCATCTTACAAGAATACCTTGATATTCTAGACGACATTGAATATCTACTACTAAATATGATGCCTTGGCTCATATATTTTGTTTGTTATGATGTCTGAATATACATACATAACTTCACGCCATATCCCTTGCGGGGTAAGCAGAGAGAATAGAGCGCCACAAGGCACGATTCTTACATGTCTCACTCGCGCGTCTAACATCACCTTCCTCCAGAACACGTTCTATTTGGTCAATGAATGAAATTAACGAATGAATGTCTGAACAATTTTGATTTAAACGAAATAATCGCTTGTAATATATCTTCGGAATAATGCAGTTTATAATGTCCATGAGTTTTACTGTTATCGATTCCAATTCTATTGCAGGTGTGTAAGTGTATAAGTAAAGTACTGATACGAGAAGCCTGACTCATCGTAACTTTACGCCAAGTCCGTTGCCGTATAGGCATAGAGGACAGAGCACTATAAGACGCGATTAAATTCTTATACACCTGACTAACTTCTTCGTAGTTTTATAATTCTCCCCACACATTCTCATCGGTTTTTAAACATTCTGATGTCACTTTCCGCAAATAAACGCTCAATAATACTTAATAGGAAAACGAAAATACGCATTTAAATTTTCTTGTATTTGAGAAAATATAAACCAAAAGTTTCGATTTGGCGGTAGTCCTTTACTATTTATTTTCCGAAAGTTATTTGTGATAAATATGAATTCCTGACAATTTTTTGCTGAACGCATAAGGTTTACAAACCAATAAAAAGTTCCATGTATCAAAAATATATCTGAAAATGTATACAGTTTTGTCTACGGGTTTGATAACGCTACTTTATAACGAGAACACTCAATCTTTGACCAAATTCTAATGGGGCAGACAGAATTGAGTGTCGATCGAGGCGACCGACACTCCGCTTTCTACTAAAATCCTCGACCAAATTCATTAAATTTTCCCCCTCTCTCTTACTATGTTCATGTTGGTACCGATTTTTTTTTGCAAAGTGTGCTGGAATTACTTAGATTATTAAGGCTCTTTGTTCCACTGTTTGTTTGTGTTATAAAGGTAATACAGTTTCGAATGATATTATTTAACCTTCTATTACAACTGCAACAGACATTAGTCAGTTAATTTTATTTTAATTTGCTTTTTATTTAATACAAATCTGACATTTAAGTAGGTAAATTACTTAAATAAATAATTTTCAATCCGTTATTAAATACATGCGTGTCTTAATTATTCGACAACATTTCGTAATAACAACACTTGATTATGATAACAAAAGCCGTGGGTGAGTGGAGACTGATAAGTAATATTGCTTTAATTATGACCATCTTAGCAACTTAACAACAAGCGTGACCTAATATATCATCTGTCATAAGCAAAGGGCAAGCTGATAACGTGTTCAATAAACATTGTTAGTCTAAGAAATCACGACAACAAACATACTAATATTTATTTATTTCGCGATGCAAATAAGTGACAGTGTTTTATTTAAATCTATATATATCTTGGACACAATACACACAGCGCCCTCTAGTTCCAAGCTAAGCAACTAAATGCTTTTGTTATGGATAACAGATATTAATACATATACTTAGTCATGCCATAAATATTGTAACAAAGAAAAAAAATTATTACTTTTACAGTGTGTTACTTTAATACATAAATATAAAACGATATAAAATATAAAAAGCTTATTCGATGTGGTCTCCATTGGCTGCAATACAGGCCTTTAAACGTTGAGGCCAGTTATCAATAGAAACACGCACTCTTTCCATGGGAAAATTCTTCACTGCCAATCGTATGGATTGTTTTAGGGACTCTAAATTATTATGACGTTTAGAGCAAGCCGTACTCTCTAAAACTGACCACAAATCATAATCTAGACGACGGCCAGTCTTCAGCTCTAATGAAGTCCGAAGCGTTCGCTTCCAACCAAGATTGCGTGGACCGAGCTTTATGACCCGGTGCCGAGTCTTGCTAGAAGGACTTCGTTATTGAACATGGTGTTGTTAAGGGGCTTGACTACCTTTTCAAGAATGGTATCTTGATACACTTGTGCTGATGTTTTGATACCTTTTTCACAAAAATATGACTCAGTCACTCCTTCGTAGCTAACACCCCACCAAACCATCACTGAAGTCGGATAATGCCCGCGTTGCACTCTGTCAACTAATTGGGAAGCTTCCTTAGAGCTTTGAGCATAAAAACGGTCATTTTGTTTGTTAAAATGTTGCTCAATTGTAAAAATTTTTTCATCCGTAAACAATATTTTTCTGTGACCTCCCTTTGCGTACCGCTTCAGTAGTTATTTAGATTTTAACACCCTATTCTTTTTTAAATTATCAGTTAATAAATAACCAGTGCGCCTCTTATAGGCTGCAAGTCCTTAGTCTTCTTTTAAAATACGCGACATTGTTATAGATGCTATCTTCATCTCCCGAGATAAAATCTTTTGCTTGCGGACAGGATTTCTTCGAATTTTTTCCCTTACTGCTTTGACCACCTTTTTCGTATGAACACTACGTGGACGGCCAGGTCTTTTTCTGTCACAAACAGAGGAGGTCTCATTGTACCTATTAATAGCCCGGTACACAAACATTTGACTAATACCAAATGTATGGAGAGTTTTAAAAATTGCATTTGGCTCCTTACCTACTTTGTGTAATGCAATCACAGCGATTCGGTTCTCTTTATCACCGCACTCCATTTTAATATCGCAAAATGTATTGGCGCCAAAACGAGAAAACACAATGAACAATCGTATAAAAATGACAGATTCCAAATTCAAATGTAATTTTTTTTTATTTTTAGTTGTAACAGTATTTATGGCCAGACTAAGTATAGTATACATTATATTTACTGGCATGATAATAACCTGATCTGAAATTTACTTAGAGTTAGTATGATATAAATTATACCATTATTAGTAAGTTTTTTTTTCAAGCACTATTAAAAATAATAACATAACATAACTTCACGCCTTTTTCACCCGAAGGTGTACGCAGTGGCTGTTAAGCCTCGACTCGCCGTTATGTTTACGTCCCAAATGGAATAAGTGGCGAACCTATTGCCATACCGGGCACAAAGTTTTCAGTCGTCGATATCTATCACACATAACTTTCGAAAAGAATTTCGTAAAGTCATTGGTGTGAGCCCGGATTCGAACCCGTAACCTCTGGATTAAGAGGCGGGGTGCTCGCCCACTGGACCACCAAGACTTTCTCACAATACCACTTACTATTGAACAAAAATAATAGACAAAATTAGGTACTAATGAAATAGAGTTAGTAAAAATTACTTTAAAAAAAAGTTAAACCGACTTCTAGAAACGTAAACCACCAAATCTTTAAGTATATGAAAACCGTACTTCTATCTAAAAAGCGATAAATAACGTAATTTACTAATTTATATAGTTAATACAATATACAAAACCTAATACTTTAATAAAGTCATCTTTAACTGTTTTAACTGTTCATTATTGAAGTCGGTGCAACACAATAGAATACGTTACCTAGCCTTGCACCGACTCCAAAAATAAGTGACATTTGTAAATATTATAATATTAGATGACTTTATTAAAGTATTACGTTTTGTATATTGTATTAAGTATACAAATTAGTAAATTACGTTATTTATCGTTTTTTAGTTATAGAGGTAATGTTTTCAAATACTTAAAGATTTTGTGGTTAACGTTTCTAGAAGTCGGTTTAACTTTTTTTTAAGTAATTTTTTTCTCGAGTTTTAGTGATATTGATGAGTTGTGAACTTCAATAGAAGTTAGTTCATTTACAGGGCTTCCAGTTAATTTAATATATTATCAATAATTACAAGTCTCTTAGTTCAATGGTTGATATTTTTAGGGAGCTATAATTGTCATAAATAGGTACTGTAACGACGTTGGTATTTCGTCTTCCCAATCGTTATGACGTTGGTTCTACCAATACGAAAACCACTATATAAAATGACTCATATCTGATATTCAATCCTAGGGTATTTATTTAGCTCAGTGCATGTGTTAAAAAATAATAATGCAGATAGATTCAATCATAGATTGTATTAGAGAAATAATTTATACATGACCTTTTAGTAATATTTTCTTTTCATCAAACTTGAATTGAAAAGATGCTAAACTGTCATAACTGTCATACGGTCCTCCCGCAAAATTTTAGTTGCACACAGGTTATAAATATCTTTTGGAACATTTCTCAACTTGATAGATTGGGATTCATTCCAATATCTAATTAATCTATTATTAATTATAATACTTTTATTATTAAAATTAATTTGTACACCTAAACCTGAAAGACAGTTAACACCAAGAATAATCGTGTCGATTCGGTAGATTATCTTTTCATCCACTATACTCGCTGTTTTGGCCAATACCATTAACCCTCCTCATCTCTCATCCTCAATGAGAAAATTTTTTCAAGGTCCGTTTTACTGTCACATTTACTAATGATAAATTTTTTAACTTCATCATAATTGTGTTTATTGCCTACAAATTCTAGGAAAAATATGTTTTGTAACTTTTCCGGTAATAAGTGTTTTAGAATAGTACTCTTATTTTTATCTTCTACCGCATTTAAAATAAAATACAAGTCTAATTGATCAAATGCTTTCTCCGGATAGTTCCAATTTAATTTACTTATATTACAAACCCTCTCCATTATTAATATTCAATAATACGCAGAATAAATACATAAAATATACATTTAACACATGCATTCAGATCGCAAGGGCGCTTCCACCAGTACTTAGATAATAGAGTATGATAATTCTTGCTAAGCATTTATATTTTTGTAATTATCACGGGTTGACGCAATAACACTGCAGCCAGAATGAAAGCCAATCAAAGCCTGGAAACTATTGCAAATAATAAAAAATCATTTATAAAAATTATCTCCCAACTCCTAACCGTTTAGGAGTTCTGTGTCCTCTTCATCAGCACAGTAGTATCAGGTGTATATTCAGGCATACTTCACAAGCAACACGCTAACCCTGCATACCACCAAGTAGTTTCTATCGATCAATTGCAGTGCTGTCTTCAAACTCCTAACCGTTGAGGAGTTTTGTGGCTTCGTCATCAGCACAGCAGCATCAGATGTTGACACCATAAAGAATGTCCATAAGACATCACTATTACGTAACAAAAACACCATAATCGCATACAATTTTCGGTGGGTGCCTTCGATTTCTCCTGGTTTCCATCATTAGACCCTGACCTGGTGAAAATGGGACCATCTCGGAGGTAAACACAATACATTGAAAAAAAAAATTTTGAAATCCGTCCGTAATTGACGAAAATATCATCATCATCATCAAAATATCATAAAAAAAAATATTATACATACAGACGAACTGAGGACCTCCTCCTTTTTTCGAATTCGGTTAAAAAGAGACAACGTGTTCAATTTTGGAAAGGATACAACATGGAAGAAATACATATAATACAAGGACATGCACCGCCAGTGACCAATTGTACCGCGTCCTATTAGTAGCGGAGTGAGCTTTATAACCCAATAAGGATACACCAAGCGATCGAGATTAATAAAAATCAAGAAGGTGAATGAGGTGTTCTTGAGCTGTATCTTATGGTACCCAGACTTTCTTATCAAGCACTTTCCTGCCAAGACAGTTGGTGTTAAGTAACCGATTACATATAATATTGATTATAATTGAAAGTAAACATGGTCTCTTCATGTTTATTTTCAACCGTTTATTTATACCGAGATTATTTATTTTTAATAATTTTAAAATTTTAATTTAACAATAATAATATTATTAATATTGTCATGCAAATAATGTCACGTCACGCTAACGCCAGATATACACAAAAAGTCACGTTAATTATATTATATACTAACTAAGGAACGTGACATTTTCTAAGAATAATTAAATTTCAGTCTCCTGGTAGTAACTTTTAAAATAAAATCAATTATTGAAACATTTGGTTCATAAATAAAATTAATTATAACCGCTCTTGTAATCATTACTCGGAGTTATTATGAAACAAGTTCTCTGGAATATTGGTCAAAGTGCTTACAGTTTTAAATTACGTACATTAAATGTGATGTTTGCAAATTTTTGCAATTGCTAATGAAATCTTAAATTAGTATAAATTATATCAATAAATATGGCTTCAAGATATGAATACTCTTTATGAATAATATAATTGTGCCAAGTATTTATTCAGACAATAGCGCTTGTTATGTGCTTAGGTACCTATATAGCTGTTATTGACTCATCTGTCACGTCCATTCGTGTGTACATACGACATACATACAAGTTTATACAATTCAGTTGGTCTAGATTATTCTAGAGTGCATATCATATCTAAATATATTTTCAATAAAATGAGTGTATTGTTCATTTATTTTCATAAACAAAAAGTTATCTAGTAATTTTCCATGAATATAGATAATACTAGCAGGTCCCGTGAGCTATCATTTATATATTTCGCAGCGTCCGCGAATTTTCTGGACGCTTATCGCCATATTTTGTGTTCTTCTGATGATAATGATGATCTGTAAAGTTTCAACAAATCCCTTTTAGTCGTTTTACGTGAAAGAGTAACAAACATACATTCTCATTACACACATTAGCATTTATAATATTAATAGGATGTATATTTGCACTGATTTTCCTTTTTTAAAACAGATGTTGTAATTTTTGTTTAGACTAATCTGTGAAATGACCGGACACATTGTGATGGGAGTTTCACTGGTGATGAAAACTTAGGCAAATTTTGATAAAAAAATCTGTAACTTTCTTGTTGAATTACACGCCGAGGTAGTACACGACTACCTCGGCGTGTAATTCAACACGCCGCACCTCTTATTGAGAATAATAATGATCAATTCATTTATACTTAATATAAGGTGTTGCAGATATCCATGGGCGGCGTTGTCACTTACCACCACGTCAAAAGTTCTACTCGTTTTGTCCCGCCAGTTATATAAAAATAAATCTGTATAGGTTACTTTCAAAATTTAAGACAATAAATTAGAAGCAGGATTTGGAAACTATGTTAAATCGCTATTTGTCAGCCCAGTTATTAGTAAATGGAGTGATTCAATACGATAGTTTTTATATATATTTCATTGAAACTCGTGAATTTAAATTAGTAGAAGTATGATGATAATTGTTGAGGAATTACAAAAATACAGGCCGAAAACCTTCTGCCGGGTCCGGTCCTCATAAAGCGTATATTTAAAACAAGTATACAATAGGTAATAACTAATAATAGCTTATCATAAAAAAAACATAAATATCTGGACTCGCAGTGTATAAAAAGCACCTATTTCAATTGGCAATTTCAATGCTATCCAGTCAAAAAACTAGTCATAGCTAGCACAAAAAATACACATATTTGTCCTCAACTAAGGTCGTTGCACTCGTATTAATAATATCCAAAGTAGTTTATTTACGTGGCCTAATAATATAAAATAATATGTAAGCATGCGAAATATGAGACAGCTTGAATATTTGTATAACACACCCTACTAACATTATTCATACGAAACTTTATTTGTCAGTCTGTCAATAAAAATAAGTTACAATCTTTTAAATGGACTTTCTTTCTACCAGATTTGTATGGGATAATCTGATCAATTGGATAATACCTGACCTGCCTACCTCTTTTAGGTTTGTTTAAAAACAAAAAAGAGTTCGAAAAGGTCAGGTGACATTTGTAAATCTGAATTTAATTTACGAACAAGTCAGTTCGTTAACATTATATGTATTATTTTGTATCAAAGTCTTTTCGTAAGCGTTGTTAATTTTTATTTTATAAGTACATACATTATAGACTGAAAACTCTGTCAGTATTGTTTGCTTGATCTGTGAAAACGACTTCTAAATACATACACAATGGGTAATGTAGTCATACCATTTAATTAATTAACAGAGCAATCTTTCGAGACAATTTGTTAGCATTTGTTATATGAGGTTAAGTGGTTAATACTCGTATATCATCAGGATGTGATGTGTTGGATAAATTCGCTTAAGAACATACAAACGGCATACACCTACACTTCCTACGACTATTGTGATGAGGATATTTTTTTATTTTTGCTCAAGGATATTGTTCTGTTTACGTTTTGTACTGAAAGAGATTTGTTATTTGTTTTACTTCTAACATGGAATGTAATGAATATGACCGATTAGTAAATTTCTATAGAATAGTTTACAGTGTATTTTTCGTAATGGATTTGTTAATAATAAAATAATGTTTACTTTCCATTACTCAAGGGTTATTTTTTTATTATCCATATCTTCTCTTGATATTAAATACACATTATTGAGCATTTAATATCAAGTTTAATAGCAGGCAATGAATAAATACACCACTAGGAATATAGATTTTTGATTGTTAGACCTTTACGCCCCTAATATGAACTACGTCCACGTTGAAGGAAAGTTTTTCTGGGCGAGAGAGAAATTGAGTAATTCAGACAATATTGTACACTAAAAATAGTTTTTTTTTATGGAATAGCAGAGCAAACGAGCAACCTCTGGTGTCGCATGTCTATGGGCGGCGGTAGTCATTTTCCATCAGGTGACCCGCACGCTCGTTTGCCCCTTCTACCCATTAAAAAAACTACCACCGCCCATGGACACGTGCAACATAAATATTGTGACAGTTGCTTTGGGGCCTTAAGGGAGTAGGATGAAGGAAGTGGAGATACCTCCAAATACCTCTCACACAAACGAAACGTGGCATGAGCCACTTTAGGTCGATATCTTAATTTCACCAGTCGAGCTGGCCCATTCATGCAGCTAACTACGTGATTCTACCACTGAATTAAATATATTATTTCATTGAGAATGTTTTTTTCCAGCCCAAGCCCGCATGCTGCCTACAGATCTCGACCAGGGATTATCATTCTGCACTCACTTAGTCTACGGCTATGCTGGAATACAACCTGATACCTACAAGATGGTGTCTCTCAATGAGAATCTGGACATCGACAGATCCCATGCCAATTATAGAACAATAACAAACTTCAAGGCCAAGTATCCAGGTCTTAAAGTTCTGCTATCCCTTGGTGGTGACGCTGACGTCGATGAGCCTCAGAAGTACAATCTTGCGGTAAAGTTTAATTTAATATTATTTCTGAGCTTTAGTTGTAACTTTCCTTCTTCTCAAAATTGTCACATCCAATTTTTGGAAGGTTCGTACCAGCAACAGGAAACTTTATTCAAAAAATGTAACATGCAATTTTTTCAAACGACCTCGATATATTACGAAATAAAATTCGGATCTAACATTGACATTATGTTTAAAAGTTATAGCTATTATTGAGAAATAATTAGCTTAGCTCATTGATTTGAGCAAATGTGATTAACCTATTCCGCACCGGAAAGTCATTACCGGCTTTTAAAACTGATATTTTCTAGGCTTAAGTATGAAATTTCATGTTTTGAAACTACTAATACCAATCTATATATATTATATTTTTTGAAAGCAATACCGTCATAAATTTCATACTCTTTGAAAATGTCACGCGTCCTGCCTGAGAACGTGCATTCGCGGCTAGCATTTTCTTATTTAAACAAAATAAAAAAGACGCTGGAAAATACTATTTCCTGGTAGAAACTTATAGTGCGTCTGTTCAAACCTTCGAACATTGAAAAGTGGTGATCTCCACGTGCAATATAAAGAACGTTCAGGTAAACGCAATTTCGCACGGTTCTTTTGCAATCTTTTTAACTTTCTGGTTGACCGAAAAGTCATATATATACATACATAAATTTTGGGAAGAATACACAATTGGGAAAATATAGCGATCAATGTAGTTCAAAAAACGATTACCGCCTGATTACGAGCAATGGGGAAAACTATGTACGTTTTTTCGGAAAAACCGATTGTGGCTTTTCGGTACACCTGTGTATTTAGTATATATATTTCCAACTATTTCCTAAATAACTGAACTTTAGTGACACTACGCGTATAAATCTATTTATAGTAATAATAATAATTAATCTATCTTTTATAAGAATAAGGTGTCTTCTAATTGAAATTTTACAAAAAAAAAATACATTATCCATGTAGTATGCATGGCATAAGCAATTATACATGACTAACACGCTCGGTGTATGATTTTGCGTGAATATAATAATATATAATATACTAGCTGACCCCGCGAACTTTGGTCCGCATCAAAAGTATTTTCTAATTCTAATTAAAGTGCTAAATCTCGAAAATTATCACTACATTATACATACAAACCACCCCGTTAACACCCTCTATCTATTACAAACACCACATCAAAAACCGTGCCGTAGTTTTAAAGATCTAAGCATGTAAGAGGACATAGAACGGAAAGCGACTCTGTTTTATACTATGTAATGATAATGATATTTATATATTCGTATGTATATATTGTGTGAAGTCTGATCACACGGTATCTAATAAATTTCACATCCTTTTTTCTCATTAGCTGGAGTCACCCCAAAGCCGTACCGCTTTAGTTAACTCTGCAGTCGTTCTCGCCGAACAATATGGTTTCGATGGTATCGATTTGGCATGGCAGTTCCCCAAGATCAAGCCTAAGAAGATTCGCTCTACTTGGGGTGAGTCTCCTACTTCTTTTTCATCTTCAAATTTGTCCAGTTCCAGAAAGACTTTTTAAATACTGTAAACATTCTGATATCGTATTGCAATATTAGTAACTTTTATAAAATATATGATATGATATATATGTAGGATCAATATGGCACGGTGTCAAGAAGACCTTCGGTACCACCCCTGTGGATGACAAGGAGACCGAGCACCGTGAAGGATTCACTGCACTGGTCCGTGATTTAAAACAAGCTCTCAATGTGAAACCGCATATGGTGCTTTCCATCACTGTACTTCCCAACGTTAACGCTAGCGGTAAGTGACTAATCAAATCATCTGACTGACTGATCATAATGAATATGTTCTTTAAATAGTGATCTAAGACAAAGATTTAGCAAGAATTTGCAGTTTTTTTATTGGTTTCGTGGTGGTGTATTAATAAAAGTACCGTTTGCTGTATGAAAGTCCGCAGGTTCTATCCCCACCAAAGCAAAAGTGTTTGTGATGATGATTAGTATATGTGTTGCGCTTAAGCCTTTTTTATATTTATAATAAAAACTTATAATAAAACGTAGCTATCTAATTTCTGGGGTCTAATTTCATAATGCAATTAAATGCAAGCCTGAGTTGCTTCACTTACAAACTAGACGCGCTGCGTGTATTGTGTCAAATCATTATTTATTTTTTATCTGTGCGTTCTAGCAAAGATTAAAGCTGAAATAAAACACTTTGATGAGAGGTTGTTGAAAAGAACAGTTTGTAAGGGAATGACTAAATACAAAGACTTTGACTCGATATGATATGAAACCTAATAAATTCCATTTTAATAAAGTAATTATTAGTAATAATTTGAAAATGAACTTTTATAGTTTACTTCGATGTCCCCGCAATCATCAACAACGTTGACTACGTAAATCTTGGAGCATATGATTACTACACACCTGAGCGAAACCCCAAGGAAGCAGACTACAGCACCCCTCTCTACACACCCCAAAACCGTAACGAACTGCTCAATGCTGATGCGCTTGTGTCTTATTGGTAAGCGTATTATTATTTGACCAATACGGATTAAACAGAGTAATTAATAAGGTTAGAACACCATTTAGCCTGATATAAATTTGCAAAAACTTGCAGATTTCATATTTTAGCTATTAAATTAGGTCTTATCATTAGTGGATCTGGAAATCATTTAAAATCTTCTCTCAGTACAAATATTTAATTCCTATGGCCATGGCTATGAATTATTCTCCAATTTGTAATTTGCTAGAATTAGCCATCTCTATCTTATAATCATTCTTTTTTTAATGAATTCTAGATGCAAATAAAATTACTTAAAAAAAAAGTTAAACCAACTTCTAGAAACGCAAACCACAAAATCTTTATGTAGATATACACAGTACCTCCATAACAAAAAAGCGATAAATAACGTAACTAACTAATTTGTTACTTAATATAATATACAAAACGTAATACTTTATTAAAGTCTTCGTTAACTATTAAAATATTTACAATAGTGACTTTATTATTGAAGTCGGTGCAACACAATAGGGTACGTTACCTAGGTAACGTACCCTATGTAACGTACCACTCCTGTGCTGGCACCGACTCCAAAAATAAGTGATAATTGTAAATATTTTAATAGTTTGTACAACTTTGTACGAAAATAGGCATAGCATTAGAATCATTGAGAACATTTTCCTTTTAAAAAAAATCAGAACTAAGTCATTAATAGTAAAGTAAAACTAAACAAGGTTTTCTGATTATCTAGATTATATATTTTTCATTTACGACGTTTTAATTATTTATCTAAAAAATAATGTTACCCAGGCTCCAGAACCACGCTCCTGCTCAGAAGCTCGTCCTAGGAATCCCCACTTATGGCCGCACTTGGAAACTCGATTCCGATAGTGAGATTTCTGGGGTTCCTCCCCTACATGCTGACGGAGCTGGAGAAGCCGGTTAGTTTTGGAAGTTTTCCTGGTTATATTTTTAGTCAGTTTACTTTATGCCCGGTATGGCAATAGGTTCGCCACCTATTCCATGTGGGACTTAAACATAACGGCGAGACGAGGCTTAACAGCCGCTGCCCACACCTTCCGTTTATAGTCAGTATGTAAGGGTCTTGAATTGCTTATATTTTTTCAGGTTTTACATTTTAGAATTTTCTTTTTGTCAAAATAATTATATTTTGATAACATAAATCTTAAAATGTTCCAACGTAAATAAAAATTTCACATTTTAACAATAATTAGGTATGTTATCATCTTCTGTGACAGTATGAATACAACCCCGTTGTCGTAAATATTCATTCTAACTATGAATATGTATTATTCTCTGGAGTGGTTCTAAGTCTTTGTATAAATTTGTAACCATATTCATTGCATCACCATCTGCTTTATCACAAACCTTAATACGGTTTTGTATTAACTTGTAAAATAAATGAGCTATCTACGATATAATAGGTACTACTAAAACTGATCAGTAGTACTAATCTTAGATAGATTAGAGCGATAAACCAAACTAACCACTAGCCACAAAGTCTAGAGCTTTGTAATATTAGTAAAGATTAAAAATAACTTGATTTACTAACATTTATTCACATAAAAATATCTTAATAACATTATTTACAATATATATAATATATATATATATATATATATATATATATATATATATATATATATATATATATATATATATATATATATATATATATATATATATTATATATAATGAAAAAAATCTTCAAATTTCTCCGCATCGCGGCCTACTGGCAGCGTGCCCAGAAGACTAGCCGAATTGCCACGCTGAATGGCAATGCTAATCCTCTGTGCGAATAATAGACCAGCCTTCTAGTCGCGAGTTAACTAATATTATATTGATTTATAGGCCCTTACACCAAAACCGACGGTATACTGAGCTACCCAGAAGTCTGTGCCAAACTGATCAACCCCAACCACCAGAAAGGCATGCGCCCTCATCTCAGAAAGGTCACCGATCCCAGCAAGCGCTTTGGTAAGTCTGCGAAATCATCTGTCAATAAATCTTATGTTGAGTCATGTGGGAGATTTGTGGAGATCCTATATATCACTGTCACATATAATCGAGACGTCTTGATAACCTGGTGATTTAGCTGTAAGGCTTCTATTTAGAAGGTTCGAATCCTGATAGCTATAATTAATTCTGATTGTACCAATTGTCCTCTTTGTATGGGTCTATCGTCATTGAGGATAAGTGAGTAAATGTTACTATAAATAATGCTGTTTAAAGGTGTTGTTTAAGGTTGATAGAGCCCCTCAGCTCACTGCATAAGTGAGCCGGCTTGACCTCTAATAAAAAGACGTAATGTGGCTCATGCTTTGTTTTGCTCAGATAAAAAGATACAAAAATGAAGTATTATTTAATCGTAGGATTATCATACAAGGCTTTTGTTTATTCATTTATTTTGTACATTTACAAAGCCAATAAAACCATATAAAATATGTTCAATGCGTGTATTTGATAAACATCTCTGTGTATTTAGAGTGATGGGCTTTTCATGTGTATGATGTGATATTGATTTGAGGTTGTCGGAAACAATAATTATTTTGATATTTATTATGTTAATATAAATTAATATGAATATTTTGATATTTATGCTATATTATTTTTATGATTAGGAAATATCTTGCGTGATGTTTTATAGGCGTACTTTTCGTTAATCTTTTCTAAAGTTAGTGATTACTATTAAATAGTTCATAATGCAATGCATCTTATATACTATTTAAATGTTGTTGTCAGATTCTTGCTAATATTAAACAATTCTATTTGGGTTTAATCAATTCATTCATTTAACATTATTATTGTATAGTAAAAAACCTTTTAGTATTAAATTATGGTATCATCTCTTAATTAATTTAACTAGAGCTTGTAAGTCAGCTAGAATATTTAAATTTTCAGAGGAGGGCTTAACCAAGGATCAAGATTTAAGCCCTATGTTCGGTTGGTACTTATTAATAGGCTCTCAGGCTTTGTGGTAACATTTCATTATAATTACAGCAGTGGCTTAAATATATGTATTGTTTTCATACGTAACACTATATTGTACAGATAGTCTACATTTTAGTTGGAAATTTATATTTTTTGATGTCCCTTAAAAACTTCTAATAAATTCGCTCACAGTTTTTATTTATTATATTTAATATTTAATAATCATGAAATTACACACAATTCTTATTAACACGAACTTAATTACTGGAAGTAATTATTATGTAATCATTTGCAACTGATTTCAAAGCGTTTTCTTTAAAAATGTAGCATATCTGTAAATGATTTTATTTTTTTATAAAAGACATAGTAGTAGACAGAGAGAACATAGCGCCATAAGTATCGATTCTATTATATAAATATTATATATCTATCCTTTATTTGATGACTAAGTGTGACAACTGTTCTCTAAATGTTCTTTACGATAATACCTAATAAATCCATCACAATCAAACTATTTTTTAAAACAGTTTTTTACATTTATAATAATCTTTTTCTAGAGCGAAACATAAGTTAATTACAGCCGATTATTAATTTGAACAAGTTATTGTAAGTTAAAGTACCATCTTTGGTGCACGCGAAATCGCTTGTCAACACCTAGTATATATTATTATGATCTTATCAGCTTTCCTGATCATTTTCCATTAACAGGCCCCTTCAAATTCGCTTTATTAATAAACTTTCATTGTTTGACCCATTTTATGTTCCGCTTCGTATTATAATTAAAAATATAAATATACTAGTTACTATTCGCGGCTCGATTTGCATGACGTTTTATTTCAACGACATGATACAGCGTATTCATATCTTGCTATAACTTGCCTGATATGCTTGGTTCATGTCTAGTGCGCCTAAGAGTGTCTTGAACATCACTATAAAGTATATTTTTTATACTACCCATAAAAAGTGGTATATATATCTTACAAATTTTAGAAGATTTGTGTGACTGTTATCTGTTATAATTTCATTTAAATTGGGTCAGTAGTTAAAATATGAAGCGCATTTATATTTATATTATATTATCTGCTTATGCAGATAAAGTAAGCTATAAGAAAACGTTAAGGTTTTAGATAGAAAAGTTTCTGGAATTAAGGCTTTCCGCACCATTGGGATCTAACCATGAACTTCAGTGTACTAGGCGTTTCAAAAGATTTGTAATTAAGTTATCCGAGAACTTATTACATGTATACCAAGTGGATTGAATGATTCTGTGAAAAGTCTGCTTATTTTTAATTTTGCACTACTTTGCACTATTACTAACGGTTATCATATAATTAATATATACCATTATTTAATTTATAATCAAGTATCGAACTGAGTTAATTGTAAATCAATGCACATTTTGCACAATTGTGTAACTCAATAAAATTTAACATAATTTAATGTATAAAAAAATCTTGGCTATGATATGACCGTACCAAATTTGGTATTATATTTTTTAAGTGACCATAAGACTAAAGTATTACAGTATTAATTACAGAAATCGAGATAGTGATTTCTGCACTGATGAAACTTTCATGTAGGAAAATACATACATAACTTCACGCCAAATCCCTTGCGGGGTAGGCAGAGAAAATAAGCAGTAGAAAAATAATTACTATCCTTATAATTTGTTTTTCAAAACTCGAATCATTACTCAAATCAATGATTAATATTATTTATATATTTTTTAGGTACATACGCTTTCCGCCTTCCCGACGACAACGGTGAGGGTGGTCTCTGGGTCAGCTACGAAGATCCTGATACAGCTGGACAGAGGGCAGCTTACGTCAAGTTAGTTGAAATAATTAAGTTATTCTTTTTATGGAATAGGTGGGCTAACGAGCAGGTGTGTCACCTGATAGTAAGCAACTAACGCCTCCCATGGACAACTGCAATACAGATAGTGCTATAGTTGCATTGCTGACCTTTAAAATGGCACAGGTAAAGGATCCGAAGGGAAATGAATAGAAGAGTGGGGAAGTCGTTGGGAATATTCTATGATCTCTTTTCTGTGCCATTTTATAAGTGATTTTTTCCAACCCTTAGCTGAGGAAACAAATTTGGTTTGATCGTTGATGCATTGCAATCGCTTAAGTCCCGTAGTTATATAGTCTCGGTATAATGGTTATATGGCCAAAGATTTCTTGGAACTTATTCATGGAGATACTGCCTATAATACCACAATAAAAATAGTATGGAATAAGTACGACATATTTGTGTCTGATGTATGTGAATAGTTTTCTATAGCATGCGCCAAAAATTTCAGTGTATCCAGGCATAATTTCTGCTGCCCATACCATCAGATACTAAAGACACAAAATAATTTTGAAATCAGAACTTAATGTTATATATATTGCAGCGTGATTTTGATTAAAAACTCTCATTATTTCCAGGGCCAAGAGTCTCGGAGGTGTGTCCATTGTAGATCTGTCTATGGATGACTTCCGCGGGCTTTGCAGTGGTGACAAATTCCCCTTACTTAGGGCTGCCAAGTACCGTCTTTAAGGAAAATATATTTAAAGTACACGATGGCAGCATAAACGTCTCGCAGACATATTCAAAATTAATAACAATATAATAAAAAAAAAATACTAACACACAATTTAAATACAATGTCGTCATTAAATAACTTGTTTGGAAATGCAATAAAAATATTTAATGTCATTTTTACGAAAAAATATTTTCTATGAGTTAAGCATTTATAAAGATTATAATTCTGTTTTTAGACTTTATATGCATGTTGAATATTAATCAATTTTTATGTTTAATAATTCTTGTGTAATTGAAATATTAACTTTAATTAGCTATAATTAACTTTCTGTTGCAATTAAACAAGGAATTTATATTTTTATTTTATTTACTTGGGCTATGTGCATTTGTGTTATATTTGTATTTATTTCAACTATAATAATACTTTAAGCATTCAATATTATCTTTATTATATGTAACAATGTAGCCATATAGTCCCAAATAAAAATAAATAAATTTTCTTATATATTGATTTATTTGTGTATGAATCCATCAAAATTTTGATTTTTTTATGGGATACGAGGGCATACGAGCAGGCGTGTCACCTGATGGTAAGCAACCAACGCCGCCCATTGACACCAGCAACACATATAGTGCTACTGTTGCGTTGCCGACCTTTAAGGGATAAGGGAAAGGAAAGGATGGGGAAAGAGGGGTGGGCCTCCGGGTACCTCTCTCACCGAACGAAACGCGGCATGAGCCACTTTACGTCGATCTTTTGAGAGGTCGTGGTATTTCACCGGTCGAGCCGGCCCATTCATGCAGCGAACTGCTTGGCTCTACCACTTGTGATAAAGGTGATGATTATTTCTGTAGGTGTTACACTTTTAATTTAATTTAATCACTAGCTGAACCTGTGAACTTTGTACTGCCACTTTATATATAACCAATGAATAGGTACCCCATATTAGTCTAAACAGTCTAAAGTTCATGATATCGAACATTGAAATATTTTCTCGAATCCGAAGGTAGTTTCGGAGGTTAACACGTTGAATCAAACAAAAAAACTAGCCAAAAGTTAATATTAATACCACAGTTGATATTGCTATTTTTATAAATAAAGATATAAATTAAAAATATCTACATATTTTCTCAAATAAAATCTCATAAACTGTGGCTAATTTAGAATTAACATTAATAAAAAGAAGACTTCTTGAAATGAAACAAATTTAATAGATTTGTAATTAACATAACTAAACTCTTTGCTGTTAACGTCACATTCCCGACAAAAAAAAATTGCCAAATGATTGTACATGTCAAATTAGATGTCATTAAAATACGTTTTATTTGTAAAACAATTAATTGAAAAATTAAAATGTTATTTCGGCGATTAACAGGTTTGGGATTTAATCAAATTAGATTGCTGAAGAATGGTATCCCGGAGGCAGGAAGAATGAAATGTTGTCAAGGTTCAGGTAAAAATAAAGATAAAGGAGGCAGCTCATCTGGGAGTGAGAAAAGTTCATTAGTACGAGCAGAGAAATCTGGTCCTTGCCGTATGGGATTTATACCCGAAGAGTGGTTTGTTTTCTTATACTCAAAGACGGGAGTATCTGGACCATACTTTTTAATGATAGGAATTGCCAATTATTTACTCAGCAAAGAAATTTATGTTTTAGAACATGAATATTATACTGGTGCTTCTATGATTATTGCTCTGTATTTCGTAACTACACGGTTTGGTCCTCAAGTGGGATCAGCTTTAGACAAAGAGGTCGACGCGATCCACGAAGAGTTCCAAAAAGATAGAAACGATGAGATTGCATTTCATAAGAATGTAATAAAAGAATCTGAGCTAGCCCAAGAGAGTGCTTTGGCACAATCGGAATTGATGGCAGCTAAGAAAGAGAATATTGCATTGCAATTGGAAGCTGTATATCGTGAAAGGGCTATGAAGGTTTACCAAGACGTTCGCAATCGAATGGATTACCATGTCAAAATGTCTCAAGCGCGTACACGTATTGAACACAAATGGATGTATCAATGGATTATGACGAAAGTCCACGAGTCAATCACACCTGAATTCCAGAAACAGGCAATGGCAAGTGCAATATCTGAGTTGTCCGCATTGTCAAGTCGAGCAAAGTAGTAGACATAACGATCAAGACTAATAGCAATGATAGCTTAATATTTCTGACTCTTAGCTTCATTTTTGATGTCTTTAATTACTTCACGTTAATGAACTATAGAATATTAGTTTTTTTTACTGATTCAATATAAAATGTTATTTAATTTGGAAACTTGAACTGTTTTAACTATACTCTTGTTATATAAATAGCAGGTATGGTATACAACAATAAAGTTAGCCTAAAAATATTCAGTGTATACAAAGTGTCTTACAATTAAATAACTATTATAAATGTCTTTGGATAATTTACAATTTACATAATTTCTGGCGTAGTTGGCTGTTCCAACTTAAAACTGGGACTCTTAATCATTCTGATTAAAATTTTCTTCTCTTTTCTCTTTTCTCACAAAATCCACATGAAGATATACAAGACAAAGGTTTATTTATTTGCTCGCTAAAAAATTGGGTTATTGTTACAACAATCAGATTGGAAATCGGAAATAAAATGATAATATGCGTTCATGTATTGTCAATTATCTCAGTGCCTTACTCGTTTCAGCATTACATTGAGTTGCATGTAGCTTCTTAATGCTTGAGGCGAAAACTAGAAGCCTCCGTAAAGGGTCTCATTCTTATACAGGTATTTTGTAATAATGATTTGTAATGCGGCATAACCTGTTTTGGGTCCTAAATAAATGCTGTGACTCAATGGCTGTTATATTTAAGGCACAAGGTATTTCAGAAATATACAGTTTCTAAAATACGTTGTATATATATTTTATCAGCTATAACTATTTTAATGCTAGATGATTTTTTTTATTACTCATAAAAATCAATTGAATGAGTATGGAAAATTTTATAAACCAAGGCTTGTTATTATTTTGTATTTATCTAAAATGGTAACAAAATATTAAAATATTCAGGGTGAAACATGTTTTTTCAAGGACTACACGGATTATTGTTAATTATGATTCGATTAAACGGTGAGTAGAATTTAAAAATAAAATTAATGAGTACTAATCACGATACATAATATTATAAATGCGAAATATTATTTTTTTGTTACTTTTTTACGTTAAAACTACTCTGCTGATCTTATACTTAAACTCAAATAAATTAAGAAGTCAAATATTTTTTTATGATAAATAAAAATATGTCTCGTATGTGAGTTGATATAAAAGAAAAATTCTAAGAAGTAATTATTTCGAAGAACTTCGAGAAAATATAATTAATGGTTGCATTCACTTTTAATAAAATAGAACAATTTCAATAACTTTAGTTATAAAATAAGACCATTTAACATTTTTAACTAAAAAAGGCTTATTTTTCGAACAGGAATTGCCAGTGTTTTAAAAGATGATGACACAATACTTGAAACAGAGACGTGTAAGTCACTATTTATCTTAGCAATTTACATTTTTACATAGAACTATTAGCAAAATCCCATGGGCGATTATACGGAAATCAGCAGAGATCTCAATAACTCTTGTTTAGAAAGGTAAGAGCTATGCAAAATTAATAATGAACCATAGTATTATTTATGGGATATGGGGGCAAACGAGCAGTTGTCCACCTGATGGTAATGAGATACAGATAGTGTTACAGTTACTTTAAAATAGGATAGGAGAGGGGTGTGTAGTGGGGTGGGAAGGGGACAAGGGATGGGGTTGGGCCTTCGGATATCTCTCACCGAGCGAAATGAAAAAAAAAAAAAGAAATCCTTATAACATATATAATAGCAGCTTTAACTTAAATTACAAACAAAAATACAAACATGTCATAAAAACTAACCTGTTGTTACGGTTGCATGTGTTCAAAATGATTATTGAGATCGGTTCAATTTTTCTTTTTAACAATTTAGTTCACAATAGTTTTTGCAAAACTATTATTATAAATTTATAGATAATAATGTTATGTAAAAAGTTATATTTACCCAAAAGTTCTTTCAGTCGATTTCTCAACGCTCGGTAATGTTGTCTACTGCAAGTTTCAGTCGTACACGCACCAATGTGGATCCAAAACGCCATCATCTAGGTATTTATTTAAAGGAAGGGTAGTAAGAAACTAACTTAATTTATATACGCCTTTTTCTACACAAATTCGCCGTTATCATTACGTCCCAAATGGCGAAGGTATTGCCATACCGGGCACAATGTTTTCAGTAATCGGTATTTATCATACATAACTTTTAGGTTTGAAAGGATCTGCAATGTGCTTGTTATGTCTATATATACACCTACAGCATGGTTACCGTTTGTGATCTGCTGCCACATACATTCAGCTAGTTGAGCATCATAACTTTGGTAAAACAAATTATGCTCATAATCGTGAGCGACTAGCATCGCCCATGCATGTCCATGGGCAACGCTGTCCATGGAGTGCTGCAGATGTCCATGGGGATGTCCCCATGGACATCTGCAGGCATGGAGTTCAATATATCTGTCTCACTAAACGAAATGAGGCACGAGCCAGTTTAAGACAATTGTCTGAGAGGTTGTGGTATTTTACTGATCGAGCTGGCCCATACATAACGCAAACGGCGTGCCTCTATACTACTACTATTGTAGGAATTAAGTTTTATTGTTCCAGTCACTATTACGACATTAAGATGCAAAATTGTGTAAGAACCGTATATGGTCGATGTCCAAAGGCGTACAATAATTTCTGGACCAGGGATGAGTGCAAGGACAGCTGCATCAGTATGTATAAAACAAATATTATTAAAATCTAATTTACTCGTAAATCAATTCTTAGTAAAATAATTTATTAGTTAATTAAATATAATAAATTTTACTTACACAGGGAAAAATTAATAGCTTTCGCTGCATGAATGGCCCGGCTCGACTCGTGAAATACCACGACCTCTCAGAAGATCGACGTAAAGTGGCTCATGCCGCGTTTCGTTCGGTGAGAGAGGCACCCGGAATCTCACACCCTTCCCCATCCTGTCCTGTCCTACTCTCTTAAAGGTCGGCAACGTAACTGTAACACTATATATGTTGCTGGTATCCATGGGTATGTCCTGCTTGTTTACTTCCCTATCCCATAAACTAAGTTATGACATGCTCATTGTAGATGACGGTATGCATCAGCTGCCTAATAACGTTAACTTAACTAACCACGTTATATGCCGCCTTCAACCTGACTTTGGGGAGTGCCATCAATACCATCAAAGGTTAGTCTACTGATAAAAAATATACATTACATTACTTCCTCAAATATTGTATAATGATAATCGTCGTCGTAGCTTTTAATAGGCCCCAATAATATATTCAATTTTATTTATATTTTTTTAATAGCTATAGAAAGCTATATTTATCACTTATCACTACTAGCTAATGCGACTTAGCCACTCTCTTTATTTTCTACTTTGAACGCTTCAGAGAAGAATTTTCACGGGTAGGAGGAGAATATGGCCAGTTAAGATGACCGCAGGATTTCTTCAACCAGCGTAGTAAATGAAATCCGCGTCCTCCTTCATTGGCGCGTATTTATATGACTGGTTGATAATTATATTCTGCCAGGCTTAGTTGCACTGATGTCATAAACCAGAGGAAACAGATGAAGAAAGGATTTAAGTTATATTTATCATATACTTTTTTACTCGAAATAATTATGCGAATAAAAGCATAGCTCTCATCAGTTCAAAAGTGCAGTCATCATGACTCGTTTTTTAAGAATAATTATGGCAAAACATAATGCCATTACATTCCCGTTTGCTGATCAAGAGTTCATAGTTTTATAGAGACACTAAACGCACTTAACATGGCATCAGTAACACTGTCACTCTAATGTTTGAATGCCGAAAAATATTAAAAATACCAAGTTTTTTTAAATATATTACTTAAAAAAATTTCTTTGAATACATATATTGTATTGAAGTTATTGTCATCCCCATTCTCTTAGACATGCAAATAAAAAAAATAAAGCACGCAGGCAACTTCAGTTGCTAATACAGTGAAACTTGGTTAAGTGGGACCTGGATAAGTGAGAAACCTCCATAACTGGAACTCATGCTGAGGTCCCAACACTTTGGCACTCAATTACCTCTGTTAGTGGGACGAGGTAAACCTCTATATCTGGGATTTGTTCTTTCGATTTATCATCATAGATAACATTGTTTGTTTACTCATTCTTATTCTACCCACAAATTTTGAGCTTCAATTACCTTCAGTTTTAGTTTCGCTTTACTATCATACAGATGTTTATTAGAAAAATGTCAAAACGAAAGCTACAATCATTATCATTACGTGAAAAACTGAAGTTAATATCCGTTTATGAAAGTGGGAAGACACGCGAATTAGTTTGTGCCGAATTTAATGTGCCAAAATCTACTCTTTGTATAATAATTCAGAGTAAACATAAAATTGAATTACAATGTTCTGAAGGACAAGGAAAACTAAAACGTGTACGTTTATCAGAATATCCTGAACTTGAACAGTGTACAAATGAGACCTGATGAACCTGTATAAATGAGACAGATATTTATTTATACCTGTATATCTGAGACACTGGGTAAGTGGAATACCTCTATAAGTGAAACGACATTGCCGGTCCCTTGATGTCTCACTTAACCAGGTTTCACTGTATTTTCTTTACATCTACGTTGCGATTGCTGGTGATCGCTGCTCTTATTCCACGGAGGCACTTTCCTCAATCACACGTGGTTTTTTTTAAATTGCAATTTAAGTAATTTTATAGGTTAATTTATATTAATGGGCAATTTTTTAGTGTCCTTTAAGACCTATAAAAATATTTTTTTATACGAATTGTTTGGGATATTGTGTCATATTTATACCATTTGGCATCAGTTATCGACTGCAATAAACAGAATAAATAAAAAACAGCTTTCATCAGTATTATTTAATCATATTTAAATATTTAAATGATTTATGTTTACTGAACACCAAAAAAGAAACAATTTTGCAATTATCATTAAGAATATTCGACGGAGACACAGAGAACAATAATACAAAATTGAAACTTCTTCTTAGTAGTAATGCACTAATAAAGTATATTTACAAATTTCTCAACGATTTCTAACAATCATATAAAAAGTGTAAAGCTGATGTGATGCCCCTACGGCTGTAGATGTGGGCGGCGGTATTCGTTTTCCATCAAGCCGCATATAAGCCCCCTTTCACCATAAAAATACTATGCAAATAAAACACTCGTTATCACGCAACCAAAATAAAAATAACTGCTCCGTTTTTAATAAGGTTTCATGAAATTTATTTTCGTATTTTTATATTATCAAAATTCACTTTTAAACAAATAAAAAAAATGTAAAGAATTAAATTAAGAAAAAAATAATATAATTTATATATTTTTTTGCAGATATTATTTCGACGTGAACGATTTGAAGTGCAAAGGATTTGGGTACAGCGGTTGTGGCGGCAATCCTAACAGATTTTCAGATATTAGAATGTGTCAGCTTTCATGTGCAGATCTAATAATGACTGAAGACCAGCGATCGTGAAAAAATGGAGATTCCTAATATAATTTTGATTAAATAAATATTTTAAATATATTTTTGACAAGACACTAAGGATGTTAGTCCATCAAAACCACACATGCAAATTTACCGAACTTATTATATCATTAACATATTTATTACATAAATAACTTTACGCCTTTTTCGACTCGAAGGTGAAGAGCAGTAACTTCAACTCGCCGAATTTTATTTCACACATGGAATAGACGGCGGAACCAATTAATTCCGAAAATGAATTGAGAAATATCATGGATTCGAGCCCGGATTGGAACTCGTTCGATGTCTTAATAAACTGCAATAATTTATATTTCAATTCTTTAATCTAATATATATATAGAGATATAGAGTACAATCAGCCGCTGTGTATGGCATTCGTGGACTACGAAAAAGCCTTCGACTCCATCGAAACTTGGGTAGTTCTGGATGCATTGCAGCGATGTCGGATTGACTGGCGTTATATCGAGGTGTTGAGATGCTTGTATGACACCGCCACGATGACTGTCCAGATACAGGACCAGGTGACGAACTCTATTGAGCTAAATCGAGGTGTAAGACAGGGAGATGTCATATCTCCCAAACTCTTCACCAACGCTCTGGAGGACGTCTTCAAGACACTGGATTGGACTGGACAGGGTATCAACGTGAATGGTGAGTACATCTCGCATCTTCGGTTCGCCGACGACATAGTTGTAATGGCAGAATCGCTGGAACAGTTAAGCGGAATGCTGCGCAGCCTAGACGAATCCTCTCGACGTGTCGGTCTGGGCATGAACTTGAACAAGACCAAAGTCATGTTCAACGAACATGTCGTGCCCGGATCGATAAATGTCGATGGGTCAATTCTCGAAGTCGTAAACAAATACGTCTACCTAGGCCAAACTATCCAGGTAGGTAGACGAAACTTCGAGAAGGAAGCCGACAGGAGGATTCAGCTGGGTTGGGCCGCATTCGGCAAACTGCGTCGAGTTTTCGGCTCGCCTATACCGCAATGCCTGAAGACCAAAGTCTTTGACCAGTGCGTCCTACCAGTAATGACCTACGGTGCCGAAACGTGGACACTCACGGTGGGGCTAGTCCACAAATTTAAAGTCGCTCAGCGAGCTATGGAGCGAGCTATGCTCGGAGTATCTCTGAAAGATAGACTCAGGAATGAGTATATCCGACAGAGAACCGGAGTAACCGACATAGCTCGTAGAATAAGCTCGCTGAAGTGGCAATGGGCTGGTCACATCTGTCGAAGGACCGATGGTAGATGGAGCAAGAAGGTCATTGAGTGGAGACCGCGACTTAGTAAGCGTAGTGTAGGACGCCCACCAGCCCGATGGTCAGACGACCTCAGAAGGGCTGCTGGAAAAGACTGGATGCGGAAGGCAGAGAATCGGATGTTGTGGCGCACATTGGGAGAGGCCTATGTCCAGCAGTGGACTGCAACAGGCTAATGATGATGATGAATCTAATATATAAAATTCTCGTGTCACAGTTTTCGTTCCCATACTCCTCCAAAACGGCTAGACCGATTCTCATGAAATTTTGTGTGCATATCGGGTCAATCTGAGAATAGGACAACATCTATTTTTCATCCCCCTAAATCACAAGGGTCTCCCCTCAATATTTTTTTTGATTTTTCGATATATTTCTGTTTCTTTTTTTTTATAAAACGGAATACAAAAATCATACAACCCTAAATTTTCAACCCCCTACGATCAACCCCTATTTTTGAAATTTTATTTTTCGGCATGACATCGTTTGCCGGGTCAGCTAGTTATATAAAAGAAAACTGTGGAATATTATGAAGAACAGTTTTATTCTGTGTTAAATGCAGGAAAAAAAATCTTTACAAAGAATGAAAAATAAACGCCAGTCAAAGTTTTCTTATTTACTCCCATGGCGGAGCTATGACTAGAAAAGTTTGCAAAGATAAATTCGAAACGCCGTACTCGGCGTGCCTCACAGAATTTTTCACAGCCAAACCTAACCCAGAAATAAGCTTTTAAAATATTATCAAACAAAACTATGTAATGATTATTAAATAAATTATAATGAGACACACATAAACGTACTTATAAATAATCGCACGTATTATTAGCAACTAAAAGAACACAAAACGATTATATTCCGATGCATAATTCCAGAAATATGGGAGGACAAATATACATAAAAATATGAAATTTCAATGAAATAATTGTAAAAATTTAGTTCAGCTCCTAAAATATAGTCACATTGACGAGAATATCACCCCTTTTTTAAGATCCAGAACATCGTTATTATATGTTAAACTAGTTGACCCGGCGAACTTCGTTCCGCATCAAAAGAAATAAATTAGTAATATTTGGATCTTAAAAAGTTCAATTTGTGCTATTTATCGGCACGCGTTATGGCGCGCAAACGCAACTGCTATGTACTGCTATGTTAATACTGTAATATCTTCGTAAATATTAGTATAAATTACATGCTGTAAATGGCTATATTGATCTTTATTAAAAGCACAATCTATTTAAGACACTTAATTGGATGAAAATTAAAGCTGTAATGTTTAAAATTGCTTCGTAAATAAGCCATTATTTCTCGTAAAAAGTAAAAAAATAATAATGGTCATTGTGGGTTATTCCTAAGACATAGACATATGCCCTCGCGGACTTTTTTATAGACCTTTTAAAGGTGTATAATAATGAAGTACATTGTTTTGATTTATCACTTAGGGTTCAGGCAGCGTTTTCGATTAAAGTTATAAATCTTGTAAATTATCATTTTTTTTCACTACACTATTCATGAATTATAGATCAAAACCACCCCGTTGACACCCTCTAACTATTAAAAAAACCGCATCAAAATCCGTTGCGTAGTTTCAAAGATTTAAGCATACAAAGGGACATAGGGATCTTTCCCTATGTCCCTTTGTTCGCTTTCTCTTGAAAGCGACTTTGTTTTATACTATGTAGTGATGCATCGTGTGCAATTGCGATAAAAGTCATAAAAAAAACATATTTTTTACATAATTTTTAAAACATAATTTCACGCCTTTTCTACCAGAAGGTATAACCCTCGTCTCGCGGTTATGTTTACGTCCCAAATGGAATAGGTGACGAACCGATTGCCATACCGGGCACAAAGTATTCAGTTATCGATATTACATAACATCCGAAAACAATTTCGAAAAGTCATTGAGGTAAGCCAAGATTCGAACCCGCGACTTCTGGATTTAGAACTCGTGGTGTTCTACCACTGGGCCACTGAGACAATAATCTTGTAATCGTCAATTTACAAATCAACGATCAGAATTCTTTCCAATTCAATTCAATATTAAAACCATAGATTTAGCATAGACTATAATAGATGGCACATGTCAGGAAAAATGTACTAATATTCATTAGTTATTATATTAGTAGTTAGTATATTAGATTTTCAGGATATTTACATTTCAACACATGAACATTAACTATGTAAAAGTTGACACTTTGAAGCGCTTTTTACGCACACATTGATAAGTCACTCACACATCAACAACCCATTTTTGGTCTCGTTGTTTGGGTGACTATTGTGATCTATTATTCTTATATCTATGATTAAAACCATTCTGATATTTTCAAATATTAACTGTCCAAAATAATCCGTTGCGCGTGCCACCTGAACCGTCTGAATTTGTCCGATTCGCATACAGTGTCGGTTGCAACCTGGCTCTCTTTGTTAGAAGTTAATTGATTTTTTGAATAAATAGACTATCATAAAAATACGGACTTTTTTAATCGGATTGCATTTACTAATATTGTTTCTTTGTAATATAGGTTCAATGATTCGTTACAAGAATTATTATATTATCAACAGTCGTAGAGCCACGCAATTTGTAAATGGGCCGGCTCGACCAGTGAAATACTTTGACCTCTCAGAATATGGACGTAATGTGGTTTATGCCGTGTTTCGCTCGGTAACAGACCCCAACTTCTTACTCTCTTCCCTCCACACCCCATTTCTGACCCCTTCCCTATCCCATTTTAAGACCGGCAACGCAACTGTAACACTATCTGTATTGCATGTTTCTATGGGCGGCGTTAATTGCTTAACATCAGATGCCACGCCCGCTCGTTTGGTCTCTTATCACGTTAAAAAAGGTTATATTTAAAAAAAAGTTTCATCAGCTCGTAGCTAAATAGCTAAAGTATATGAATTTTTATATGTAATGTAAGAATAGTTTACTTTTAGTAGTATTCATATACAAGTATTTACTAAGCTTAGCTTGGAAAGCTAGAGGGCTCTGTGTGTATTGTGACCACAAATATTATTCATATATATATCACATAGAAAATTAAATATCATAATAAAATTAAGTCGAGAAAAAATTAAGATATCATAAAAAATTTAAAGTCTGTTTAACTCTTTCTTAAAGTAATTTTATTTTTAGATTTTTAGTTGTAGTAATGAGTTGTGAACTTAAATAGATGTTAGTTTCAAAATCAAATCGAAGCGAGTTCTGTAGCCTTATTATCAACACAGTAGCATCAGGTTTTGATGCAAGCATACCTCCAAAGCAACAAGTTAGCCTTACATACTACCAAGTAGTTTTAATCGACCAAAAGCAGTTCTGGCTCCTAACTCCTAACCGTTAAGGAGTTATGTAGCTACAACATCAGCACAGCAGCAGCATCAGGTGTAGATGCAAGCATACCTCTCAAGCAACACGTTAGCCTTACATAATACTAATAATAATAATAATAATAAAAATTCTTTATTTGCACACCTTAAACTGACAAGAGACATAGGTTGGAGACACGTAAAACATATGGAAGTACAAATGGCGGCCTTATCGCTATAAGCAATTTCTTCCAGGCAACCTTAGGAAGGACAATATTGCATGAAAGAAACGAGTTGCAGGCGTTAAAATAAACAAAAGTCAAACATATTATTTAAATAAAATTGTAAATATATAAATTTATAAATAAATAATACTATAACATAATACAGTAAAATACTTAAATAAATTATAGGAATATATACATTTACATAACATAAACATACATAAATACATACATACATAAATATATACATGACTATGGATACACAAACAAATAGAAACATTACTAAAACAGAAAAAGGATTACAGTAACCCGGCATTGTGTTGCATCAGAAGAGTTTTAAATAGGGTTAGGGACTTGGCTTTTCTAATCTCCACGGGCAGTGCGTTCCATAGCAGCACTGCCTGGACGGAAAACGATAGCCCATAAAAATGCGTTGAATGCCTAGGGACTGCCAATCTCAAATTTTCCGAATATTTCGAATGTGTGTCATGTAGGAACTCGAAACGTTCTTTGAGATAATGAGGGGAATTAGGGTTAAATAAAACGTTATACAATAACGTAAGAACATGAGTATTCCGGCGAAGACGAATAGGAAGCCACTTGAGCTTATTTCGAAACTCAGAAACGTGATCATATTTGCGAAGACCAAATATAAATCTGATACAGACATTTTGAAGACGCTCAAGTTTGTCGAGTTGTGCTTCAGTGAGATTCAGATAGCTGGTATCGGCATAGTCGAGAATAGGTAGTAAGAGAGATTGAGCGAGTGTGATTTTAGTGGCAGTAGGCAAGAAGTTTTGTAATCTTCGTAAGGACCTCGCAGAAGCAAACAGTTTGCGACTTACTTCTTGCAGTTGAGGACCCCAGGATAACGTGTCATCAATATAGATCCCCAAGTTTTTAACCTTAGTGGATATAGGTATATCGGTTCCGTTAAAACATACCTTAGGCAACATTTGGAAATTAAGTCTAGCTATCATCCTGGAGCTGCCGACAACAATAAGCTGAGTCTTCGACGGGTTGATAGTAAGGCCATAGTTATAGCTCCATTCAGCTATTCGCTCCAAATCTGTATTCATTTCCATAAACGCTTGCCATATTTTATCAGGTGGAGCTTGCGTGTAAATCTGCAAATCATCTGCGTAAAGATGGTAGGTTGAAGTTAAATTGTTGGAGATAGAGTTTATAAAAACAGCGAAGAGAAGGGGAGAGAGAACGCCACCCTGTGGTACACCGGCAGTGGTAATAGTCCAGTCCGAGTATTTGTCTTCAAGACGGATACGTTGCCGGCGTCCGAACAGGTAACTTTGAAACCAAGCAACTGCCGTTGGAGATATGTTAAGTGAGCGAAGAATGCCTAGCAGGATATGGAAATCGACGGTATTAAAGGCATTGCTAAAGTCAAGTAGGGACAAGACCGTAAGATTACCATGGTCCATGCCTAGGCGAATATCGTCTGTGATGTTCACCAATGCGGAAACAGTACTGTGGCCAGCACGAAAACCAGATTGGAAAGGATTTAGGAGATTGTTATCATTTAGGAAGGAACTAAGTTGGGAGTAGACAAGGCGTTCCAGTACTTTAGACAGGAATGGGAGGATAGAAATTGGTCGGTAATCAGTGAAGGATACAGGACGAGATTTTTTCGGGAGCGGGATAATTTGAGCTTCTTTCCATGTTGATGGAAAGACTAAGTAGTTTCTATCGACCAAAAACAGTCCTGTCTCCCAACTCCTAACAGCAAAGGTGTTCAGTGAGCTTCATCATCAGCGCCGCAGCATGATATTTTAACACATATAGCATATCTGGAGGACATCACTATTTCGTAACACAAATACCATACGAGCATATAATTTTCGGTGGTTGCCTTTGAAAATGGGACCAAATGGGAAGCACCTGCTTTCAAATCAAAAAAGAATTTTTTAAATCGTTTCGTCCAGTCAAAAGTTATGAAGTAAAATAAACATAAAAAAAGAACATACACACGAATTAAGAACTTCCTCCTTTTTTTGGAAGTCGGTTAAAAATATTAATATTTAATTGAAAGCATCACAAAATGAGATTATTACGTACTTTAGTTGGTTAAATTAGTAAAATTAGAAGAAACTGATAATTGACGTGTTTAGTTTTAATTTAAATGTTTTATTTCTAGTCTTCTTTCTAGATTTAATTTCAAAAGGTAAAATAAATAAAAAATAGGTAAAACCTAGTCTCGGTGGTCCAGTAGTCGAGCACCCCGCTTCTTAATCAAGAGGTAGCCGGTTCGGAACGGGCTCATACCAATGACTTTTCGAAATTGTTTTCAGTAGTTACGTGTGATAAATATCGATAACTGAAAACTTTGTGCCCGGTATGACAATAGGTTCGCCACCTATTCCATTTGGGACGTAAACATAACGGCGAGTCCAGGCTTAACAGCCACTGCCTACACCTTCGGTTAGAAATAGGCGTGAAGTTATGTCATGCCGTGTTATGTTAAAATAGAAAATACGGTTGAATAGCATTTATCTGAAAGCGAATTATAGTTTCATAAATGGTTTTTTTTTTATTTAATAAATGGCTGAAATTAATTCGATCATGTCAAAGCCGTGCATTAAAACTACAGAAGCGTAGACGCGATTGTTAATTTATTAATGCTGAAAGTTTTTCAGTGCATGCTTTCAGCGTTGACATTAAAAGATTTGACTTCACAGCAGTTTATAATTAAAGTAATTAAAAAGTTAACATAACAAACACATAAATTCACGCCTTTGTTAAGCCTCGTCTCGCCGTTATGTTTACGTCCCAATTGGAATAGGTGGCAAACCTATTGCCATACCGGGCACAGAGTTTTCAGTCATCGATATTTATCACACATAACTTCCGAAAACAAATTCGAAAAGTCATCGGTGTGATCCAGTGTCGGAATTCAAGCCCGCGACCTCTGGATTCAGAAACCCAAAGGGTACGCGACCACTGGACCACCGAGACTACATAAAGTTAATAGTAAAAAAATGTCCTACTTTGTATAGAATTTTTTTTTTATGGGATAGGAGGGCAAACGAGCAGGCGTGTCACCTGATGGTAAGCAACCAACACCGCCCATGGACATCAGCAACACATATAGTGTTACTGTTGCGCTGCCGACCTTTAAGGGATAGGGGATAGGAAAGGACGGGGAACGTGGGTGGGCTTCCGGGTACCTCTCTCACCGAACGAAACGCGGCATGAGCCACTTTACGTCGGTCTTCTGAGAGGTCGTGGTATTTCACCGGTCGAGCCGGCCCACTCATGCAGCGAACTGCTGCATGAGTGGTGCTGCTACCACTACAGAATTGTATTTTATTTGTCGTAAAGAGATATAAATGTAGGAATGATGAATGGAAGAAAATAATAGAAAAGATGAACGATCGATGTCAATAATATAAATACTAAAATAGTCAATAGTCAAATAATAATAATCTAATATATAAAATACTCATGTCACAGTTTTCGTTCCCATACTCCTCCGAAACGGCTCGACCGATTCTCATGAAATTTTGTGTGCATATCGGGTATGTCTGAGAATAGAACAACATCTATTTTTCATCCCCCTAAATCACAAGGGTAAATTACCCCTCAATATTTTATTTTTTATTTTTTCAATATATTTCTATTTCTTATTATTTTTATAAAACGGGTTAGAAAAATACATACAAACCTAAATTTTCAACCCCCTACGATCAACCACTATTTCTTAAATTTTAAATTTCCGCAAGACAACGTTTGCCGGGTCAGCTAGTTGACATATAAAATTTTTGGCAAAAACACATAAATACATATATATCTTGTTTTATTTGTGCCAGAAATAAATTGCCATGAATATTTATTACGTTCATGTTTGATTGAAATCTATAATTTAATTTATTCGAGCCAAATATTTAGATTTAATTTGTCTTAATTTAAAAAAAAATATATCTAGACATGGCTGGAGAAACTAGATCATGTTTAATTATACTATGAAATTTATTGATATTGCTAAATGGTTCAGGCTAAAAGACAGATGTGAACTGAAGCCAAAAGGTATATAGAAGTTTACATTTTATATGAAAATTGCTTGAATTTTCCTCAAGATAATATATAGAGATAATAATATCGTATTTAATAAGGTCCCCAGGCCTTTAACGGTTGCGACACAATCTAACAATTCATATTTGTTTTGGTAATTTGGATACTAGAATAAATATTCTCTTATTACAACCAATTAAAACGGGCTGACATCAAGAACTAAATAATATTATAATATAATTTTAAAATATATATATTAAATACTCTATCTAGTTCCTAAACTAAATAATTACTACTGTGTGGAACTACAAGACGGATATTAATTATTAATGTATATTTACTAATAGTTTTCTTTCCTAAATTCATACATTAATATGGAAAAAAACTCAGACGCCATACAAACATAATTGCTCGTTATAAATGTGTTTACTCGACTGGGGGTCGAACCAGTCGACCTCTGTACAGCAGTATTTTACCAACGTCCTACGATTCACGTAATATTCAGTGACATAGAACAAAGATTTTTATATAAATTATATATATTATTATATTTATAACTAGCTGACCAGGCGAACTTTGTTCCGCATTAAAAGTAATAAATGTGTAAAATATGGATCTTAAAAATTTGCTTCGTAAACAAGCCATTATTTCTCGTAAAAAGTAAAAAAATAAAAATGGTCATTGTGGGTTATCTTTAAGAGATAGACATATTCCTGGACTTTTTTATAGACCATCTGAAGGTGTTTAATAATGTAGAATATTGTTTTGATCTATCACTTAGGGTTCAGCCAGCGTTTGCAATGATGTTCTAAATCTCGAAAATTATTAATTTTTCTTTACAACATTATTTGTGAATTATAGATCAAAACAACCCCGTTGACACTGTCTAAGTATTAAAACAAAAACGCATCAAAATCCGTTGCGTTGTCTTAAAGATATAAGCATATATGTAAGGGGACAGACAGCGGAAAGTGACTTTGTTTTATACTATGTACCTAATGATGATTATTGGATTGGAAATTGTTGGGAATAGCAACTGCTGCAAAGCGTCTTTTGAAATTCGAATACTATGAACTAACATACACTACAAACTTGAAATATGGATAGATCCGGCGAATTTTGTTCCGCATCAAAAGTAATTTTAACAGCGTTCGCAATTAAAGTGCTAAATCTCAAACATTGTCATTTTTTTTACTACATTATTCATGAATCACTACATAGTATAAAACAAAGTCGCTTTCTCTATCCCTATGTCCCTTTGTATGCTTAAATCTTTGAAACTACGCAACGGATTTTGATGCGGTTTTTTTATTAGTTAGAGGGTGTCAACGGGGTGGTTTTGATCTATAATTTGACCTATATAACTACTGCACTGCAACTGTCAACCATTGTAACCTTTTGAGAGAAAATAAATGATATTATTATTATTATTATAATTCATGAATAGTGTAGTGAAAAAAATGATAATTTTCAAGATTTAAAACTTTAATCGAAAACGCTGCCTGAACCCTAAGTGATAAATCAAAACAATGTACTACATTATTATACACCTTTAAAAGGTCTATAAAAAAGTCCGCGAGGGCATATGTCTATGTCTTAGGGATAACCCACAATGACCATTATTATTTTTTAACTTTTTACGAGAAATAATGGCTTATTTACGAAGCAATTTTAAACATTACAGCATTAATTTTCATCCAATTAAGTGTCTTAAATAGATTGTGCTTTTAATATAGATCAATATAGCCATTTACAGCATGTAATTTAAACTAATAATTACGAAGGTATTACAGTATTAACATAGCGGTACATAGCAGTTGCGTTTGCGCGCCAAAACGCGTGTCAATAAATAGCACAAATTGAACTTTTTAAGATCCAAATATTACTAATTTATTTCTTTTGATGCGGAACGAAGTTCGCCGGGTCAACTAGTTATAGATAAAAATCACCCCGTTGACACCCTCTATCTAATAAAAAAATGAATCAAAATCTGTTGAGTAGTTTTAAAGATATAACCATATAAAGCACCAATCATAATAGATGCATAATTTTACACCAAGTCCCTTGCAAGAGTGAACAGGGGGCATATTATGAGCTCTTAATTCTAGCCAGCTTGTTCGCGGCCTAGCAAATTCGTATTTCCAAGGACTAATTTGAGCGAGTCTACACTACTCATGACTGACTAAATAGTCGTTGATAAATCGAATTTAGAGTGAATTTGACAGTGACTACACCGACCAGCTGACATTAGTCGTTGAAAATACAAATTTGCAAGGCAGCGTTTAACTGGCTGGAATGAACAGCTCATAATACGCCAGCAGAGTGACACAAGGCAATTCTTACACGCCATACCTTATCTGGCATAGGAATAAATTTATTGAATTTTCTAATTTGTGATTTATTCCTTTTTACAACACGGAAATAAAGACATTATTTTATTTCTTATTTAAAAAAAAACATTGATTGAAGAATAAGAATATCATACATACATAACTACACGCCAAATTCCTTGCGAGGTAGGCAGAGAGAACAGATCGCCATAAGGCATGTTTCTTACACGCCTCACTCGCTTCTACGACAGACACTTTTCATGCACACGCGTCGATTTTTGAGGCTCCTAATATCACCTTCCCCCAGAACAATAAGAATATCGTTGATAAAAATCGCCCAATCGCCAACCCATATCTTTGAGTTTTTGCTTCTTTTTATACAAGTACGGTTATTCCCGGCACAAAGTAATTACATTTAAATGATAACACAACCATTTTTTTAAATGTACTGGACGCCCCAGGCCTCGTGAACACATGTAATGTAATTAGGTACTTTATACTACATATTCTTTCTTTTTATTAAAACATAACAGGGTTAGCTGGGACTTGGATTTGACATATTTCTGTATTTCAGTACATTATATACTACTAGCTGACCCGGCGAACTCTGTTTCGCATCAAAAGTAATAACTGCTGCCCCGCTATGTTAATACTACAATATCTTCGACAAATTTGAAGTCGATAGCAGCTATAGGTTAAAAATGGGAATTTTCCATTGTTAACACCCCCGCAACCCCCCTTGTGGGTGGAATTTCGTAAAATCCGTTCTTAGCTGACCTCTACTCGGCGAAAGGAATAATCCTACCAAATTTCAAGTCGCTACGCCTTATGGTTCCAGAGATATCGTGATGAGTCAATATATAGGTGGAAATCTCTTATTTATATATAGATTTAATTTAATCAAGATAGAACTAATAATCAAGATTATTGTGATTGTGTTTTGTTATAAAATTTAAGTCATATGTTCTTTTAGTTGCATCCGTATCTGTACAGCTATTTTGCTGTCAATTTAACTCGATTTTAAAATTAAAATAGATTAATTCAAAGGTGAGCAGTAATTGAAGAGTGATAGGATATTTTAGGAATTTCGGTTATATTTATATATAATTTGAAAAAAGTCGAAAGTCAAAGAAGCGAGTGAGGTGTGTAAGAATCGTGCCTAATGGGGCTCTGTTCTCTCTGACTATCGCGCAATGGTCTTGGCGAGAAGATATATATGTATTTGTTATATTTGAGTAACGTAATATTGATCTTGAACTTAACTTAACTTAAATTGAACAGTCTCGGTGGCGCAGTGGGCGAGCGCACGGCCTCTGATCCAGAGGTCCGGGGTTCGATTCCAGACACTGGCTCACACCAATGACTTTTCGAAATTGTTTTCGGAAGTTATGTGTGATAAATACCGATGACTGACAAACTTTGTGCCCGGTATGGCAATAGGTTCGCCACCTATTCCATTTGGGACGTAAACATAACGGCGAGACGAGGCTTAACAGCCGCTGCCTACACCTTCGGGTAACAAAAGGCGTGAAGTTATGTTATGTTATGTTATGTAATATTGAAATGATCGTGGCCCAAACGATGCCAGAAACCGACGAAATTCATTTACAAACGTAGATTTCAGGCTGTCATCAAGCGGATGCCGTACAATTTCCTCGTATCGGTATATTGCTACGGAACATTGGTATGAAATATATATTTAAATATATATATTTATAGAGAATTTCAATATTTAATTATTATTACGCCTTTTTCTATCCGAAGGTGCAGGCAGCGGCTGTTAAACCTCGTCTCGCCAAATCGCATAGGCACAAAGTTTTCAGTCCTCGATATTTATCACACATAACTTTTGAAATTAATTTCGAAAAGTCATTGGTGTGAGCCAAGATTCGACCACTGGACCAGCGAGACTTTACATTTAAATACAATTCAAGATATTTAGTGTTGCAAGTAAAGCCTCATAGAATAATTCAAACCTAATAAAAATCTGTTCCATAGTTTGGGATCTGTACAATTTTTCAATAGAGTGAATATTTTTCCTGCTGACTAATGCGTACATTTTAAATTATGACTATCTCTGGATCGATAACACGCCATTAAAATCGATAAATATGAATATATTTATCACGTTAAACAACTACAAAATTTTAACAGACAGACAGGAATAAGTATATTTCCAAATAAATATCTCAAACACACAGTAGACCTATACGTAATTTGTGAATATTTAATATATTTATAGCTATATAGATATGTCCATAAATTTTGAGCACTGATATTTAAATTATAATATTTATTTTCACTATTAATATTTAACATTGTGTGAGTGAACTGGCGTACCTATAGCCATACCGGGCACAAAGTTTTCATTTATCGATATTTACAGACACAACTTTTGAAAAATCATTGGTGTAAGCCAGGATTCGAATCCGCGACCTCTGGATTCAAAATCTGTGTTTTGGACTACTGGAGCTTCGAGACTTGTTTTGTCACTTGTAACTAGTGTGTTGTGACCGAAGGACTATTTTTAGCCGAAGCCGAAGCCGATTAATCGGCAGTCTCCACAACCTTCGGCCGAAGCCGAAGCCGAAAGTTTATAGACTCTTAGTAATTAAATCATTTTCTTCAATATTATCCACAGATAAAGAAGAATATCGGCGTAAAGTGGCTCATGCGAATTTCCCTTCGGTGATAGAGGTATCCGCACTGAACTAAGTGCAGTCCAGTCCGTCAACCGCTCACTCTTTCGTAATAGTTCGTTTAATTTTGACTTTTCTTGGACCTTCGGCTTCGGCCCGAAGCTGAAGATCTCGCCGAAGATGGATTTTTGGCTGAAGGTGGGGGAAGCCGAAGCCGAAGCCGAAGCTTCGGTCGGACACTACTTGTAACATGTATATTTACTGCCTGTCCTGCGAAACACTGAGTCGTAAATAGTTCTTGTTGTTACTATGAAAATCAGTTTAAGTCATTGGTATGAACCAGTGTCAGGATTTGAACCCGGACCTCTAGATCAGAAGCCGTCTGCTCGACCACTGGACCACCGAGACTAAATTCCCTTTTAAGTATATATTTTTTACTTCATTTATTATTAAAATTAGCCTGTTTGCCAAATTGTGTGTAAAAACTTTGTCACCATCATTCGGAGTCGAAGGTACTAAGTTTAAGTCCGACCAAATAACTATGACTAATGAGAAGATGACATCACTTTTAACAGCCGATAAGCTTATGGCTATGAGAGTCCAAAAAGCGAGTGATATGTCTAAATATCTGTGTCTAATGGCACTTAGTTATTTCTGCCTACACCGTAAGCAACTTGAATTGAAGTTAAGTTATCGTGACCAAAATTATCGCAATGGACATAAAGATAATATATCTAGAAGTATATATTTTAATTTATTTTAAGATTATGAGCGTGTATGGCTACAGTCATGAAGGTCCAGGAAGCAAGACCAACCTGCCGTTGCTGTTGGAATAAGGCGTGAATATATTCCCATTGTGATATTTTGTTTATTTTAATCAATTACTGTGGAAAATGTCCTACCACCTATTCCATTCGGGACGTAAACATAACGGCGAGACGAGGATTAACAGCCGCTGCCTAACACCTTCGGGTAACAAAAGGCGTGAAGTTATGTTATGTTATATAATAGTAGATTCGGAAATGTTAATATTTTTGAGTCGTTTGGGGTTGAGACTCTAGGGACATGGGGTCCGAGTATATATTATTAATAATTATCATTATATAGAATTTTATTTGGTGCGGTTGAATCCGTTCCTTTGTTATTTTTTTAAATATTACTAATGTGTACGGGCTAGATAGGATATATTAATAATATCAACTGTATCGTTTAGTTTCTGACAAATTAGTTCAACCGAAAGAATATAACGACGTATTTTGGCTCCGGTGTCCATGTCAAGGATCGTTGGTTCGAGGCTTGATTCCATTCACAATAACTTAGATAGTAAAATAGATTCAGTTTCAATTATATATAATTTTCGATACAAAACATTCAGTTGCAATACATATATAAAAAATTAATTTGCAAGTGAATTTTTCATGCGTATGAAAAAAATCGCTGGTCTGTAAAGTAGATTCACTGACGACAGTTGAAGGTATTTTTGTGTAAGTGAACATTAGTAGTACATTCGTTCTATTGCTAGCTGAATGAAGTAGTCTATTCGGCTTTTAATTCTCTTTGTACTTCAAAATCTTTTCGGAAATTAATGTGACAATTATAGATTAATCACAAGATGATACCTCACATACCACGGCAAGAGATTCCTCTTCTATTACAGGCCAGAAAATTTACAGACATAAAGCCTTATTCCTTCGGGTATCTATTAATAGCGTGAAGTTATTTGGGTATCTATACTAATATTAAAAGGAGAAAAGATTTGTATTTTTGTTTGTAATGAATAAACTCAAAAACAACTGGAGCGATTTCAGAAATTCTTTCACCTTTGGAAAGCTGCATTCACCCAGACTAATATAGGCTGTATTTAATCATCATCGTCATCGCCATTTTGTTTGTACGCGAGTAACACCGTGAGGAAGAGAGCTAGTATTTTATATGTATAAACACAAATGTAACCATTCCATAGGACGTGCTCTGGAGGAAGGTGATGTTAGGTGCCTCAAAAATCGACGCGCATACATGAAAAGAGTTATGAAAGTCAACGAAGCGCGTGTGTAAGAATCGTGCCTTATGCGCTCTGTTCTCTCTGCCTATCCCGCAAGGGATTTGGCGTGAAGTTATGTATGTTTGTGTGTTTGTATGAACACAAATTTTCTATTCCAAAATAGAGATATAGAAATTAATTTTCTGTAATAACATTCTAGGCAAGTCAGTTGAAACATATTTGGAGTTACAGTACGCTTGAATAGGCGATTTCGACAAGACTCACAGACATGGAATTTATTGGATGTATATATGCTTCTCGCATTCACATCGCAATGTAAGCATCTTCTGCACTAACAAGTGGAGGGTGCTAATTGCGTTGCAAGTTAGTTTTGCCACTAATCGTGTTTGAAAGCAGTTTGCATATATATATATATATATATATATATATATATACATACAAACAAATACATTCAGATTGTGTATACATACAGCACAGTGTTCAGTAAAATGATTATCAATAGTGTATCATACAGTTTTATATCTGATATAATTACTAGGTATTTCGTATGGGTATGATTAGACATATTACTTTATTTATAATATTACTAGCTGACCCGACGAACTTTGTTCCGCATCAAAAGTAATGTTTACAGCGTTAACAATTACAGTGCTACATTTCGTAAATTAACACTTTTTTTTACTACGCTGTACATGCATGAACCCCGTTGACATCCCTCTATCTGATATAAAAAAACTGCATCAAAATCCGTTATGTAGTTTCAAAGATCTAGGCATATAAGGGAATAGAAAGTGGGAAGGGACTTTGTTTTATACTATGTAATGATGATATACAATTATAAGACTAGGTAAACACACGATAAACTAGATTTAATATATGTAGACAAATCTAATAACAAAACATTTTAATAAATAGACAACACAGTAAAATCCGAAGTCAGCCGTTTGTAGAATACAAAAACTACTATCATACCCATAGTCGTAGGAGCCACAGGTGTAGTGGCTAAACGCATAACTCGATACATACAAAAACTAGAATCTCCAATAGATATCAGCATCCTTCAAAAACAAGCAGCCATCCACACAACAACCATTCTCAGCAAATTTTAAGGGGACACCGTTTTAATCCAGACTATAGATACACTACAACAACACACACTAAAAGTGCCTATCATAAATCCGTCGACTGAGACACAACTAAATGCAAAGACACAAAAATCAAATATCACATCATACACACCCCAGATCCAAACACACACACAATAAATACGGCTCAAGAGCCAAGAAGAAGCAGGGGAAGGGGCAGAAGAATGCCTTAAAACCATGGGCGTCTCTTTTTCCGTAGGAAACCGGATGGGGTATCAATAAGAACCGACTAAAAGTGGAGAAAAAAAAACCAGTATATATAGACGTATCAAATAAAATGTATATAATAATTTACTTATCTTATATGTGTAATTCAACGTATATAAAAATCATGGCACTCTGTTGTCTCTGCCTGCCTTGCAAGGGACTTGACTTGAAGTTATGTTTTTTCTATATCATTAACGTAGTAATACGATCTCAGAGTTATTTAGAATTCCATAAACGGACAATTGTCATACACGCAAAAGCAATTGTTTTCTATTGCACGAAAGATATTTGCACCAGAGTAATCTATACCAAAGATTTTTTTTATATACACTTACAAAAAAGAGCTGTTGGCTGTTTCAAAAAGCATCTGATTCCAACCGTAACCGCTTTTTTAATTTCAGTTGAAGTGAAATTGACTGGAGTGTACATGGTTTCGCTCTTACACCCGCGACCCACCCAGGATTTCTTTGCCTTCTAAAAAGTAAAAGTTTGAACCATGAATATTTACACTCCAATCTGTCGACATTAACAAAGAATTGAAAGCCCCGTTCGCACTGATCACGAAAGTCTTTTTGATATTTAACAATTTTCATACGAAAAATAATTTCTTAATTGATTGATTGATTAATTGTAGTGACTCTGCTATGATTGATTGAAAAAATGGAAGGTATTAAGATTTTTCTTTTAGATATTAACAAAAGTATTGGATAGCGAAAAATATTTTACTTCTCTAAATTATTATTGTACTGTATATTAGGTCGGGGAAAAAGTCTTTTCGCATAACGTAGGTATAAACTTATTATAAAATTTCTTTGACTGTACTATTTGTGTCTGGCTGGTTTTGGTAACATTAAAAAGGTTACATTATAAAGAAAAGAAAAAAATAAAAAAAAGTTGTTTCCCGCTATTTTTCATTTGTTTTTCTCTCCGTAAAAATGAGTGAATCTAATGAAGAAATTCGATACATTTTAAAATTTTATTATAAAAAAGGCAAAAATGCAACTCAAGCAGTGAAAAAAATTTGTGATGTTTATGGACCTGATGCAGTGTCAGTAAGAGTAGCACAAATTTGGTTCAAACGTTTTCAGTCCGGAAATTTTGATATTAAAGATGCACCTCGCTCTGGTCGCCCTGTTACGAATAAAATGGACGCCATTTTTGAAAGAGTGGAGCAAGATCGGCATATTAGTAGTTACGATGTAGCTGAAGAACTGGGAATTGACCACAAAACAGTTTTGACCCATTTGAAGAAAGCTGGTTATACAAAAAAGCTCGATATTTGGGTGCCACACGAGCTCACTCAAAGAAACTTAATGAACCGTGTACTCATTTGCGATTCATTATTGAGACGTAATGAAACCGAGCCGTTTTTGAAGAGATTGATAACTGGCGATGAAAAGTGGATCACGTACGACAAGAACGTGCGAAAAAGGTCGTGGTCGAAAGTTGGCCAGGCTTCACAGACTGTGGCCAAACCTGGCCTAACACGAAATAAGGTGATGCTGTGTGTATGGTGGGATTGGAAGGGCATTGTTCATTATGAGCTTTTACCGTCCGGCAAAACCATCGATTCTGATCTTTACTGCCAGCAACTGATGAGATTAAAGGAAGCAGTCGAGAGAAAACGGCTGGAATTGATCAACAGGAAGGGTGTGGTCTTTCATCACGATAACGCTAGACCACACACATATTTAGCCACTCAGCAAAAATTAAGAGAGTTCGACTGGGAGGTCCTAGTGCATCCACCATATAGCCCTGACCTTGCGCCTTCAGATTTTCACCTGTTTCGGTCTCTTCAGAATTCTTTAGGTTCTGTAAGGTTGACCTCAAGAGAGGACTGCCAAAACTATTTGTCCCGTTTTTTTGATCAGAAGTCCCAAAGTTTCTACAGTAACGGGATAATGTCTCTGCCCACAAAATGGCAGAAAGTTATTCAACAAAACGGTACATATATATTGTAAATAAATGTAAATAAACTTTGAAAAAAATGTCATGACTTTTCATACAAAAATACGAAAATGCTTTTTCCCCAACCTATTATGTAACAATATCATGTCTGCAATAGAATTCAATATCGAAAATTCTTTATAAAATCATCGCATATTGGTTGCGCCGGGCGAAAAATACTTCCAGGCTTCCGATAAAGACAATTTTATTCCTTTTGGAATATAAGAAAAGAGAAATGAATCAAATAGATGATGCAATAAAATATTTATGCGATTCTCTATTGTGTTTCACATTTGGTTGAAAGTATTTTTTTTTTCGGAAAATTTTAACAACTCAATTATATATACGAACATATTGGTATATAAATTCGTATAAACTGGAATAAATGTTAAAAATACAATATTGACAATATCTGAATTTACCTATGTTGAGTTATTCGAAATATTATTTGATGAATATATATTTTTTTAACAGTCTGGGTGGTCCAGTGGTCGAGCACACGGATTCTGATCCAGAGGTCCGCGTTCGAATCCTGACACTGGCTCACATCAATGACTTCTTGAAGTTGTTTTCGGAAGTTAAGTGTGATAAATATCGATGACTGAAAACTTTGTGCCCGGTATGGCAATAGATTCACCACCTATTCCATTTGTGACATGAACATAATGGCGAGACGAGGCTTCTCAGCCGCTGCCTACACCTTCGGGTAACAAAGGCGTGAAGTTATGTTAATATATATGTTAAGTTCAAGTTATTGGAAACATACTGTTCCTCTTTCTATACTTATAATATAGCGCTACGGAATTCACAGAAGCTGATATTTGATTATGTCAAAGTGTAGATGCAGAATGGCAAATGAATGTTACGTATCGACTAAAGACGTAAGTAAATATTGGTTAACATACATAACTTCAAGCCAAGTCCCTTTTGGGGTAGACAGAGAGAACATACCGCCATACGAAACAATTCGTACATACTTCACTCCATTTTTTGACTTTAACAACTCTTGCTATACACGCTCATCGGTTTTTAATACACGACACAACTTCACGCCTTTTACTACACGAAGGTGTAGGCAGCGGTTTTAAAGCTTCGACTTGCCGATGTTGCGTAACGAACGTGGCGAACCTACAGCCATACACGGGGCACAAAGTTGTCAATCATCAATATTTTTAACACATAACTTCCGAAAAGATGTTGTTTTCTTCATTGGTTTTAACATAAGATAACTTCACGCCTTTTTCAACTCGAAGGCGTAGGCAGTGGCTGTGAAACCTCGACTCGCCGTTATTTCTACGTTCCAAATGGTATAGGTGGCGAACCTATTGCCATACCGGGCACAAGTTTTCAGTTATCGATATTTATCATACATAACTTTCGAAATTATTTTATTTCGAAAAGACATTGGTATGTGCCAGGATTCGAACCCACGACCTCTGCATTCAGAAACCGTATGCTCGTCACTGGACTACCGAGACTCTAAATATATGAAATATCAGTTTTTAATTGGTAAAAAAATAAGTAATTTGTTAGCTTCTGATCCAGAGGTCGCGGGTTTACACCAATGACTTTACAAAGTTGTTTTTGGAATTTATGTGTGATAAATATCGATTACTGAATACTTTGTGTCCGGTATGGCAATAGCTTCGCCACCTATTCCATTTGGGACGTAAACATAACGGCGAGACGAGGCTTAACAGTCGCTCCCTACACCTTCGGGTAACAAAGGCGTGGAGTTATGTTATGTTATGTAGCTCTTTGAAATTACCAATAATAACTAATCTAAAAAAGCTGGAATTCTCTAGATATCTGCTATTCTTTATCTGAATTTTTTCTAAAAGATATTTATTGAGTTATTTTGTTATCTATGCGCAAGTGATTAGCCATACAGCATACATATATGCCATACATATACTGCATGATTGAGCTGGCTTGACCTCTTAGAAAATCCACCCAAAGTGGCTCATACAGCGATTCGTGCAGTGAGTGATATCTATGGAGGGCCACCCTCTTCTCCTCCCAATCCCACCATGAAGGCCGTAAACGCAAAGGTAATCGTCTTTATTTTGCAGACATCCATGGACAGTACTAGCTTTAACCTAGTTTACTAGCCGTTGCCTCATCACATTAAAAAAAATTTGCAAAGAAATTATATTTACCTCAACTTAAATTAGCCTAACTTTCTACTACTTTTGGTCTGTAATAGCAACACTAACTTTCATTTGGGGCGTTCGGAAATAATTGCGAAAGTAATTTTTTTAAAAATTAAATCTAACAACCAAAAAGCGACATAATTAAATTAGCTGACTGCTGTCTCTCAAGTTTTAGAGAGTATACGAGTATGCTAAGTGATTATTCAAATATTCATATATTTGATACATGTGTTTTATATAGGTGAGGATATTTATATAAACTAGCGGTCCCTGGTGGTCAATATTGGACAATAACTAATTTTAATTGTAAGTTGTAACATATTTAAGGTTTTATTATCAAAGACTACTTTTTTAAAGGATAGGAGGGCAAACGAGCAAATAGCTCACCTGATGGTAAGTAACTTCCGCCCATGTGTTGCGTTGCCGTCCTTTAAGGGAGTAGGAGGGGAAAGGAAGCTTAAAGGGGATCGAGCTTCCAGATACCTCTCTCACCGAAAGTATCGCGGCACGACCGAATTCACGCCGATATTTCGATAGATCGTAGTATTTCACCGGTCGAACCGGCCCATTCATGCAGCGTACTGCAAGACTCTTCCACTGTCTACACTTCTATAATGTTAATTTATGCCTACTTTTCTAACAAATTACACAAATGTATTCTTTATGTCTGTTTGTAATTTGTACAGTTGTGATGTGAGAGCATAGATGATCAGGGAGGTAGCGTTACATTTTAGAGAAGGCCCATTCATGCACCCAGTGGTAGAGCCAAGCAATTCGCTGCATGCATGGGCCAGCTCAACTGCTGAAATACCACGACCTCTCAGAAGATCGACGTAAAGTGGCTCATGCCCCGTTTCGTTCGGTGAGAGAGGTACCCGGAGGCCCACCTCCTTCCCCATCCTTTCCTATCCTGCTCCCTTAAAGGTCAGCAACGTAATGGTAACACTATATGTGTTGCTGGTGTCCATGGGCGACGCAGGTTGCTTACCATCGGGTGACTCGCTTGCTCGTTTGCCCTCCTAACCCATAAAAAAGCTAGCGGCATAGCTCGATCCTTTAATTCTTATTTTTAATTATACTTTTTATAACAAATAAAAATACTCGAAAAGTATCTAAAACTCCGCGGGCGAACTGCTATTTTACATGATCGATTTTTTTTTTATTCTTTTAAGAAGAATGAACAGGCCTCATTAAGTAAAAACTCCATCCTGCCAATTTGCAACTGTTTCAGTCAGGGCTATCAAAGTTTCGCGAAGCAACATCAGACTTACACAAAGTTGAAAGTCTTAATTATAAAGAGGTAAAGTATCCTTTTCATAATTAATTATTCTAACAATGTACTGAACGTAACACGGCATTCATCGCGCCTAAATAAAATTCGTACTCTTGTGTAAATTTCTATATATTTTATATATAAATTTGTATATAAATACATAGTTTTATATATATAACCATATAAAACAAACTACATAATAATATTATTATTATTTGGGACGTAAACATAACGGCGAGACGAGGCTTAACAGCCGCTGCCTACACCTTCGGGTAACAAAAGGCGTGAAGTTATGTTATGTTATGTTTACATAATAATATCAAGATTAGCTGTCCCGAACTTTGTTTCGCCTCGGAAGCAAGAAATAAATAAAGGAAATTTCTAAAACAAATTAGTCTTGAGTTAATCCTTAATACATCAGGTACCTGCCTAAAAAAGTGCCGTCAAAATCAGTTTAGCCATTTTAGACATCAAGCAGAACAAATAGACAGACCGACAGAAAAAAGTTGTTAAAAAGTTATCTTGGTTTATATATATTTTCATACTAATGTATTTGAAAGCTGTTAATTCATTAGTACAAACAGACATTAAAATTTTATTTATAAGGTTTAAATTGTATGGAATTAATTATTTTGCAATGTGTATTTGACTATTTGACAACATTTATTTTTGCCCATACAAATTTTTCATAATTTTCCTGCCCTTATCGTACTCTAAGGCCCGTAAGATCAATCACAGTTTAAACTATTTTGCCTAGTTTAAACCTCATCTGTCGTTTATTTTGTAAGATCAATGCTAGATAAACCTCCAATAACAGTTTAAACTATAGTTTAGCTTACACCAGGAGATTTTGCCGCTTAAACCATGGTCCTGCCTAGTTTAAAAATGGCGGTCGTTTATCAGCTGACATCTGACACAACGATTGTGGGTTCATACATAGATTTAGCATAGACTACAATAGATGGCACATGTCAGGAAAAATTTACTAATAGCATCGAATCACTGACAGCGCAACCGCTTATATTAGATTTTGGGAACCGCGTATATTTTATTTACATTTCCACACATGAACATTAACTTTGTAAAAGTTAACGTTTTGAAGCGCTTTTTACGAACACATTGATAATAATAATAATATCTTGGACACAAATCACACAGCGCCCTCCACTTCCAAACTAAGCAACTAAATGCTTGTGCTATGGTTACTAGAGAACGGATACTAATACATATATACTTTTCTTTTGTAAATACATACTTATAATACATAGAAAAACACCCAGACGCCGCACAAATATTAATGTTTGTCATAAATATTTGTACTCGGGCGAAAATCGAACCCCCGACCTCAGTGCTGCAGCCGGTTGTTTTACCAATGCGCCACGAGCCCCGTAAGTCACTCACACATTAACAACCCATTTTTGGTCACGTTGTTTGGGTGACTATTGCCGATCTATTTTTCTTAAATCTATGGTCACACTATAAAACTTCATAAAAGAAAGAGAAAAAGAGTTTTTTTTCACGCAAAATGCCACAGACAATGTACAAAAGAGTGAATGATGAGCGAAATATGGACATTAAATAACCAAATGTTGCCATCTGTCGAAAACTAAACTTAGTTTACGTAATCTATGTCCATTTCGCTGTTGATCTTACGAGGCAGGTTTAAACTCTAGATTAAAATTGACTATAGTTTAGAAAATCGACAGTTTTAACTATGATTGATCTTACGGGCCTTAAGTGGGGTCAGCAAAACATGTCATTCTTTCGTTCTGTCGATGTGATCAAAATTGTTAGCTGTGGTTTTTTGTTATTTTACTCGCAATTTTTCCAAATATTCTTACCGTTTAAATCTTCCATGGACTTTTACGAATAATTCAAGACCAAAATTAGCCAAGCGAAGCGAGTGAGGCGTGTAAGAATCGTGCCTTATGGCGCTCCGTTCTCTCTGCCTACCCTGCAAGGGATTTGGCGTGAAGTTATGTATTTTGTGTTCCACAAATTTTGTATTCCAAAATAATAGCCAAATCGGTTATCGAGTTTTGGCGTGACTAACAAACCACTTTTCATTTATATATGTATTTATATAGCTTAAATGTTGTTCTAAATGATTATGACATTATTATTAAGGTTGGGACTAGTGGTGCATTGGTAAAAAAACCGACTGCAGAATCGAGTTCGGCGGGTTCGATCCCTACTTGTGTAAAATATTTATGACAAGCATGCATGTTTGTATGACGTTTGAGTATTTTTGTATGTAGGTATTATAAGTATGTATTTACAGAAGAAAAGTATATATGTCTTAGTATCTGTTATCTAGTTTCCATGACACAAGCATTTAGTTGCTTAGCTTGGAACTAGAGGGCGCTGTGTGTTTTGTGCCATAGATATTATAATAATTATTTTTCGAAAATTTCATGGTTAAGATAATATTTGGAGGACTTGAAAATATTTTGTCTTCTTACTTACGACTTACCGAGTCCATTGAATAAGAGTACAGATTTCAGCAGCTTATTAATAATTCATAGGATGACTAAATAAAATAAACATGAATGATAAATTGAAAATACTGGTCTACTGTGGGCTCGATTCCGGACTCACACCAATGATTTCTCGGAATAACTTCCGACTTGTCGGCACGACAAGTGAAATACCTCGACCTCTCAGAACATCGACGTAAAGTGGCTCATGCCGCGTTTCGTTCGGTGAGAGAGGTACCCGGAGGCCCACCTCTCTTCCCCATCCTACTTCCTTAAACTTGTTGTCCATGGGCGGCGCTGGTCACTTACCATCAGGTGACACGCATGTCCGTTTGCCCTCCTATTCCATAGAGAAAAAAGATTATATCGATGGCTGACAAGTTTGTGCCCAACATAGCCTAATGTCGTGGCAATATCTTTCTATATTTATTATTAAATGTATACTGGATACTCTATATTGCTCGAAGACTTCGCATACGTAAACATTTTCCTTCAGATTTATTCAAGTCGGTTGAAATTAAAGCGCTGTATGGTTCATTGGTTAATGAAACAGAAGTCCAACATTTTCTTTATTGGCATTTATTGGAAAAAGGGATCCGGAAAAAAATGTTTATCGTCATTTTCTGTAGTGAATGGCATATCGGGTTTAGCAAAAATATATGTCAGATATGGATCAGTTTATTTTATCAAGCTTCATAAGAATAGCAAATATTTGTGCTTATCTATAAGTACTTTTGAAGACATCAGCATATTTAGTTACTAAAATTTAGAACTACGCCCCGGATTCGATGCTAACAATAGCAAAATTCTATGAAAGTCAATTTTTGGAGACAATTCATATAGCGCCATCTAGTACATGAAGCTAAACTAAATATTAATCTTAAGCATGATATTTAATTTCAGCATATATTTGATAAAGCAACAATCGAAGTCAAAGAATTAATATCTGACAGTCTGTATGTTTGTCGTACCCGTATCACAGATTAATAAGAAAAAGTGTAGCATCACTACATAGTATAAAACAAAGTCGCTTTCTCTGTCCCTATGTCCCTTTGTATGCTTAAATCTTTGAAACTACGCAACGGATTTTGATGCGGTTTTTTTTAATAGTTAGAGGGTGTTAACGGGGTGGTTTTGATCTATAATTCATGAATAGGGTAGTGAAAAAAAATTATAATTTTCAAGATTTAAAACTTTAATCGAAAACACTGCCTGAACCCTAAGTGATAAATCAAAACAATGTACTACATTATTATACACTTTTAAAAAGTCTATAAAAAAGTCCGCGAGGGCATATGTCTATGTCTTAGGGATAACCCACAATGACCATTATTATTTTTTTACTTTTTACGAGAAATAATGGCTTATTTACGAAGCAATTTTAAACATTACAGCATTAATTTTCATCCAATTAAGTGTCTTAAATAGATTGTGCTTTTAATATAGATTAATATAGCCATTTACAGCATGTAATTTAAACTAATATTTACGAAGATTAACATATTGCAGTATTAACATAGCGGTACATAGCAGTTGCGTTTGCGCGCCAAAACGCGTGCCGATAAATAGCACAAATTGAACTTTTTAAGATCCAAATATTACTAATTTATTTCTTTTGATACGGAACGAAGTTCGCCGGGTCAACTAGTATAATATAAGTACCATTGTACCTTCGGTTAGAAAAAGGCGTGATGAAAGTACCTAGTTACGGGTAACATTTTTACGAAGATTTGAACAATAAGCAATATCGCAATTTCCTTTGAAAATTTAACCAAAAATAGCATATTCTTTCATTATGAAGTATGGTACATTCAATTAATTTTCGCCGGACGTTGCTTCACGGAACTTGAGCTCATTGTGGCCCGCCTGTAACGTTAGCTACGAAATGCGGCGCGTAAAACGCTTTACTTTAATCAAGACGCCTTTGTCTCTGCCTTATTACACAAAATGAACCAAGTTTTAAGGTACCCAATACAGTTTCATTTACGAGACAATGTCAAAATTTTAATTTAAAAATTAGTCGGTTAAATGGCTTAGTATTTTGCAAGTACTTCGACTGTTTCTGATTAAAATTTTGAATCTAGGTACAGCGGTAACTATAGCAGTTTTCTCCAAATAAGAATAGTTTTTTTAATCGATACTGTATATATTGTTTTTTTAATCGATACCTATAGTATAGAAAGATAGAAACAATAATATCATAATTTGTCCACGTGTTATTGTTAATAAAATTGTATTGACTTATTATTGTTTTGAGACTAGTTAGTGTATAGAACCCAACATCAACATAACATAACTTCACGCCTTTTTCTACCAGAAGGTGTAGGCAGCTTCGTCTTGCCGTTATTTTTACGTCCCAAATGGAATAGGTGGCGAACTTATTACCATATCGGGCACAAAGTTTTCAGTCATCGATATTTATTACACATAAATTCCGAAAATAATTTCGAAAATTTATTGGTGTGAGCCAGCATTCAAACCCGCCATTTCCAGATTCAGAAGTGGGGTGCTCGACCATTAGATCACCGAGACAAGCGTAGGTACAGAAAAATAACAATAATAGCAAAAAAGTATTTTTTAACCACAAATAAGCATTAAAGATTAGGCAAATGGCATTACATAAAACGGATCCTACATTGACCAGACCCAGTTTAAATTTTGAAAACTTATCACACAGTTTAGCTGTTCGCTGCATGAATGGGACGGCTCGACCGGTGAAATACCACGACCGTGAGAGAGGTACCCGGAGGCCCACCCCCTTTCCCCATCCTTTCCTTTCCCCTATCCCCTAAAGGTTGGCAACACAACAGTAACACTATATGTGTTGCGTCCATGGGCGGCGTTGGTTGCTTACCATCAGGTGACACGCCTGCTCGTTTGCCCTCATACCACCACCACCCTCAGTTCATAACAAAAAAAGTCTAGCTGACAATTATGTAGAAGCTGGTTTGACTTCCGGCCGAGTAAAAATATTAATGACGAACATGGATGTCTTTCTTTTTAGTTGTTTAGCTTGGAAAACTAGATGAAATTATGAAAACGTTGTACCTATACGCTAGTCTCAAAAACATTCTCACCAATATTATGACGAAATTTGTCATAGAAATAAATAATCTCTAACAATATTACGACAAGAAAAAATTGGATATACGTATATACGATACGGTATATATGTCATAATATACCTATATCATCAAAATTTAATGTACTAATTGATCAGTCTAGTGGAACTTATCAAAGAAAGCTTAGTTGGGTAAACCGATAGGATATCATCCCCGATTATCGGGCTTAAATCCTGTTTCGTCATGAAAACTGGAGCAATGGCTTCTTTTCCAACCAAATATTTTGTTATCAAATCTATGTCTTTATATTATATGGTACTTACTCACTTTCTACCTGGCGGTGTTAGTCAAGTACAAAAAAAATGGCAAAACTTATGCTGATTAAATAAAATGCAGCTTTTCAATGGTGAAAGAATTTTTGAAATCGATCTAGTAGGTTTTGAGTTTATTCGTTACTTACTAAAATACAAATCTTTCCTCTTTATAATAATAGGTCGGGGAAAAAGTCTTTTCGCATAACGTAGGTATAAACTTATTATAAAATTTCTTTGACTGTACTATTTGTGTCTGGCTGGTTTTGGTAACATTAAAAAGGTTACATTATAAAGAAAAGAAAAAAATAAAAAAAAGTTGTTTCCCGCTATTTTTCATTTGTTTTTCTCTCCGTAAAAATGAGTGAATCTAATGAAGAAATTCGATACATTTTAAAATTTTATTATAAAAAAGGCAAAAATGCAACTCAAGCAGTGAAAAAAATTTGTGATGTTTATGGACCTGATGCAGTGTCAGTAAGAGTAGCACAAATTTGGTTCAAACGTTTTCAGTCCGGAAATTTTGATGTTAAATATGCACCTCGCTCTGGTCGCCCTGTTACGAATAAAATGGACGCCATTTTTGAAAGAGTGGAGCAAGATCGGCATATTAGTAGTTACGATGTAGCTGAAGAACTGGGAATTGACCACAAAACAGTTTTGACCCATTTGAAGAAAGCTGGTTATACAAAAAAGCTCGATATTTGGGTGCCACACGAGCTCACTCAAAGAAACTTAATGAACCGTGTACTCATTTGCGATTCATTATTGAGACGTAATGAAACCGAGCCGTTTGTGAAGAGATTGATAACTGGCGATGAAAAGTGGATCACGTACGACAAGAACGTGCGAAAAAGGTCGTGGTCGAAAGTTGGCCAGGCTTCACAGACTGTGGCCAAACCTGGCCTAACACGAAATAAGGTGATGCTGTGTGTATGGTGGGATTGGAAGGGCATTGTTCATTATGAGCTTTTACCATCCGGCAAAACCATCGATTCTGATCTTTACTGCCAGCAACTGATGAGATTAAAGGAAGCAGTCGAGAGAAAACGGCCGGGATTGATCAACAGGAAGGGTGTGGTCTTTCATCACGATAACGCTAGACCACACACATCTTTAGCCACTCAGCAAAAATTAAGAGAGTTCGACTGGGAGGTCCTAGTGCATCCACCATATAGCCCTGACCTTGCGCCTTCAGATTTTCACCTGTTTCGGTCTCTTCAGAATTCTTTAGGTTCTGTAAGGTTGACCTCAAGAGAGGACTGCCAAAACTATTTGTCCCGTTTTTTTGATCAGAAGTCCCAAAGTTTCTACAGTAACGGGATAATGTCTCTGCCCACAAAATGGCAGGAAGTTATTCAACAAAACGGTACATATATATCTATACATATAATAAAATTGTAGAAAAGTCAAAACTGTACATTGAATATTTTTTAAAAAGAATACTTGGTGTGTGATCTGCAATCGATACCGAAGCCAAAAATATACTTTTTAGAATTTTTGTCTGTTTGTCTGTTTGTCTGTTTGTCTGTTTGTCTGTTTGTCTGTATGTATGTCCGGGATAAACTCAAAAAGTACTGCATGGATTTACTTCAAATTTGGCACGAAAATTATTAAGAAGTCGGGTCAACATATAGGCTACATATTATCACGCTATCACCTACGAGGAACGAGCAGTGAACCTTTATTTCTTCAATGTATTCTGTAGCAACGTGTAATCTAACGACGCATATTTGTATGTTGTTATGGTGTTATTATGTTAATAACCATGCTTTAATCTATACATATAATAATAATAATAATATAATATAAGTTAGCTTCACATTTTAATTAACTTATGCCGTTAAACATAACAGACAATTTTAAAACAGTGCCATCTATGAGATTTACAAAACAGAAAACATTAAGTTGAATTACACGTGTAAGCACTTTTTGGTTTTAGATATAAATAAATCTTTGAGATTTTAAAAACATCAAGTCGAATTACATGTTTAAACACTTTTTGAATATAAATAATTGAAATTTCATCATGCGCTTGCGGTCAATAGATGTTTTTAAGAGTCATAGATGGAGTTGTGCATTTTCTTCTTTAAAATTGTATCGTTAATTCTTTTCAGAGATGAGCAAGACAATTAAAAAAATGTATTTGTATATGCTAAAAACTGTTAATATTTTTGTTCGGTATTTATTGGTGTAATGATTGCTTCGTAATTTTATAATTTTACACCATTAAAAAAAAATGTTTCCTATTCGCTAACTAGATGGCGTTGGCGTCGAATTAGATCGCGCTATAATTTCGTTCACCAAAAGTGATGTTATGAGTACGGATGTCGCCGCGACAACTCATAGAAACTGGGGTTACCTGCGTTGCTATAAGTTATCGTGTGCTTAGTCGAATTTAACGTGAAAACTGAAAATACTTTCCTGAAATATAATTAAAAAAAAAAATATTTACTTAAATAAACTTCATTCGGAATCGGACTACTGCTTAGCTATCATTATCTGTGTGTAAATTCTCAGCGTGTAAATTATTTTCTGTTATTTTTCAAACTTAAAATAATCAAAATGCCTAGAAAACGGTCTAATCTATCCCAATCCTCAAACGATAGTCGAAGGAAAAGGTTAGCTCGATCTCTTGAAACCACCATTGAGCGTGAGGCAAGGATAGCTACTCTTCGAGAACACAATGCGGAAATTCGAGATGGAGAAAGTAGTACGTCGCGCCAGTCCCGATTAGATACTATGCGCACTCAAAATGCATCGTTGCGGTCTCTGGAAAGTATAGAAGCATACGAAATGCGGCTATTAAATGATCGGAAGCGCCATGCTGAGTCTCGCGCGTCAGAGACATACACGCAACAAGAGACAAGACTGAGTTTGCAGCGCAGCCGCACTTATGCCGCTCGATCGTGCGAGAGTGCTGAAATTCGAGAAGCTCGATTGGAAAGCGACCGGGAGCGTCACGCTGAGTCTCGCGCGTCAGAGACGTACACGCAGCTAGAGACGAGGTTGAGTTCCCAGCGCTCTCGCACAGATGCAGCTCGATTTTGTGAGAGTGTCGAAGCGCGAGAAGCTCGACTGGAAAGCGACCGGGAGCGCCACGCTGAGTCTCGCGCGTCAGAGACGTACACGCAGCTAGAGACGAGGTTGAGTTCCCAGCGCTCTCGCACAGATGCAGCTCGATTTTGTGAGAGTGTCGAAGCGCGAAAAGCTCGACTGGAAAGCGACCGGGAGCGCCACGCTGAGTCTCGCGCGTCAGAGACGTACACGCAGCAAGAGACGAGGTTGAGTTCCCAGCGCTCTCGCACAGATGCAGCTCGATTTTGTGAGAGTGTCGAAGCGCGAGAAGCTCGACTGGAAAGCGACCGGGAGCGCCACGCTGAGTCTCGCGCGTCAGAGACGTACACGCAGCAAGAGACGAGGTTGAGTTCCCAGCGCTCTCGCTCAGATGCCGCTCGATTTTATGAGAGTGTCGAAGCGCGAGAAGCGCGACTGGAAAGCGACCGGGAGCGCCACGCCGAGTCTCGCGCGTCAGAGACATACACGCAGCGAGAGACGAGGTTGAATTCGCAGCGGAGTCGCACTTCTCTTTCTCGGTCGATCGAAGATCATGAAGAGCGGATGACCCGGTTAAGAAGAGATCGTTCTCAGCATGCCCTTTCACGGTCGTTAGAGAACGATGAGCAGCGTGAAGAACGTCGTGCAGCTGCTCGGCAGCGGTACCACGACGTGTGTGGCGATACGTCTGCTCATCTATCGCTAGAACGGGATAGAATTCAAGAGTTTCGAGGATCTTGGTCGGGTGAACAGCGTGCGGCACAACTAGAACTAGATCGTCTGCGGCGTAGCATGAATCAACTTTCAACATCTGACGATGAATCCATGGTTTACGATATCGAAGAGCAATCGTGGCTAAATAAAGAGGGAAGTGGATTTATGTACAATGTTGCGATTAACTACGCCGCACACGGAGATATTGGTGTCTTAGAAGAAGTGTGTGCCCACTGTCAAGCCCGCAAATGGAAAGGAGAGCCCAATGGGATGTGTTGTGCATCTGGTAAGGTACGCTTGGAGTCTATGCAAGACCCACCAGATCTGTTAAGAATCTTACTAAATGGCGAACATCCGAAGTCCAGCCATTTTTTGAAAAACATCCGAGCTTATAACAGCGCCTTCCAGATGACTTCGTTTGGTGCAAATCAAATCGTTGAAGCAGGTTTCATGCCGACATTCAAGGTCCAGGGGCAAGTTTACCATCAAATCGGTTCGCTGCTACCTACAGACATTCCAAAATTTTTGCAAATTTATTTTGTAAGTGATTTTGAAGAACAAGCAAACCTACGAAGTAGACACATCCCCAATTTGGTCCCCTGTTCTGGTCAGAGCAGAACAAAATCAGCACTTTTGAAGTTCAACAATTTTACAAAAGACAGTCTCCCTCTGTTACTGTACTTTCTGTATTTATGAAATGTAAAGAAGTAACGGGTAAATAAATGTTATTTTAAAAGGTATAATCGTAGGTATTTTTGGTGCTGTATAGCGTTCAGGCAGATGACGTCGCGGGCTACAGCTATACTACAAAAATTCCTGTTAAAATGAAAATAAACAATGCGGGCAACAACCATTGCTACCGCAATCTGTACTTATCCTACCAGTTACAATTTCATTTTAGAGGTAATTACTTCTCAACTGTCTATGTAAAAATATAGCTATCTGATCACAATTTCCACGCGTACGAAGTCGCGGGCACAGCTAGTTGTAAATAAATGTAAATAAACTTTGAAAAAAATGTCTTGACTTTTCATACAAAAATACGAAAATACTTTTTCCCCAACCTATTATAAATATAGATACCCTTATAACTTCACGCTGTTAATAGATACCCGAAGGAATAAGGCTTTGTTTGTATCCCCTGTAATAGAAGAGGAACCACTTGCCGTGGAATGTGTGGTATCATTTTGTGATTAATCTATTATTGTCGCATTTATATGTATACGAAAAGATTTTGAAGTACAAAAAGAATTAGAGGCATATTAGACTTCTTCTTCCAGCTAGCAATGGAACTACAAAATATAACGTCTCGCCGTTATGTTTACGTCATACATGGAATAGGTGGCGAACCTATTGCCAGACTAGGCACAAAGTTTCCAGTCACGTATATTTATAACACGTAACTTTTGAAATTATTTTCGAAATGTCGTTTGGTGTGAGCTAGAATTCGAACCCGTGACTTCTTGATTCAAAAGCGGGGTGCTCGACCACTGGACTACCGAGCCTTGAACGGAACTAATGTACTATTAATTAACTATAAAAATATTTATGCAATATATAGTTGTAAATAATGTAATTAATTTATTTCTTCTTATTATTGTAAATAAATGTTGTTTTTGGGATACATTTCTGTTTTTTTTAATTATTTATATTTTTTTATATCGATGACTAAAAACTTTGTGCCCGGTATGGCAATAGGTTCGCCACCTATTCCAATTGGGACGTAAAAATAACGGCGAGACGAGGCTTAACGGCCGCTGCCTACACCTTCGGGTAACAATAGGCGTGAAGTTATGTTATGTTATGTTATGTTATGTTATGTGTTATATTTTTTTTAGCGAAAGGAGGGAGAGGATTAGGAAGTCTCGGTCTCCGGATACCTCTCTCACAACGACATGCGCCAGATTGGTGGTGGTATTGCATCGGTCGAGCCGGCCCGTTCATGCAGTGAACTGCGTAGCTGTTACTTAGGCTGAAGAGTATTGACGTTAGTATGAGTAGTAACTTCATAAAAATAATAAATTTAATTTTTCAATACATACAATAACTTCACGCCATGTCCCTTCCCCTTTACTTACATAACTCTCGTCATACTCGCTCTAAAAAAAATATGAGAAAAGGGGGCCAACGAGCGTGCGGGGCCAGGAACACCAGGGGCGTTGCATCAGCGTTGCCGCCCTTTTAGGTAGGAGTATTCTCGTTTCTTGAAGGTCCCTGAGTTGTATCGGTCCGGAAACCTCTACTGGCAACTGGTTTCATAGAGGAGCCGTGCGCCTAAACATATCGGCTGAAGCGCACTGTCGTAGATCGCCAACAGTTCAATTTGTGAGCGTGGTAATGTTGGCGTGAGGTGCGGTGGCGTAAATCAGCGGGTGGTATTAGTCCGAACAATTCCTGGGAACACTCTCGGTGGTAGACTTCACTCTTCTTCCAGGACTTCCTCCAGGACTCGTTCTATTCGGTGATGGAAAGGGTCTTCGCCATCCTCATATTATATTTCAGTTCGGGATTTGATATTTAAATTTATACATCACTTATTTTCACTGGTTTTTAAAATTAAGTATTTCCAAATCAATATTCAATTGTAATGAAACAAAACTGTAAACATCTCTTTGGACAAAGTTTTGGCGATCTTCAAAAGTCACCTAAAAGTCTGTCTTGTATAAATTAGAAGATCTGTACAATGATTAATATTTATTTTCAATATCAAACCGACTTTCCAATGTAAATAATAAATCTTCGTACATCAAACTGGAGCCTACAGTTTAAGTGATATCTTCTTGTAAGTTATCGTTCACATCAGAAAAAACTGAAGCCAAAGTCTTGCGGGCTACGTTGTATATGCAATAGCTTTTTTATAGGATAGGAGGGCAAGCAAGCATGCGTGTCACCTGATGGTAAGTGATCAGCGCCGCCCATGGATAACTACAACACATATAGTGTTACAGTTGCGTTGTCGACCTATAAGGGAGTAGGATGGGGAAAGGAGGTGGGCCTCCGGGTACCTCCCTCACCAAACTAAATGCGGCATGAGCCACTTTACGTCAATCTTCTAAGAGGTCGTGGTATTTCACCAGTCGAGCTGGCCCATTTATGCAGCGAACTGCTTTGCTCTATCACTGTATAAAGTTGCCCCGAAAAAAAAACTACCTGCACATAATATGGTTTTAGAAAGGCTAGTGCTTTTTTATGGAATAGGGCAGGTGTGGCCAACATTTGTATGATAAGATCTTTTTTTTTTATTTCTACGTGAGGAAATGCTTTATGAACACCCCCCGCCTGGGTACGGTAGGGGGTAGTGTGGGACTCCCAAAACAGTACACAGCAATGTCTGCAATCCGATCCAAAGGTTACCCACTAAAACCTTCCTCCGGCGTTGGGGTGGCCCAGGACAGTGCTTATTTTTAAAATTTTGTAGACCTATGATTTATGTATAAATAATCAAAATACATGATTTTATATATAATGGAATAAGAAACTTATCTTCAGGGGAGTTTTATACGTGAGTTATTAATAAGTTATCTTATTAATAAAATACTTATTTTTTACGTTGCGTTTGCACGTAAAGTGAATACATTTTGTATTCGGCGTGCTCTGCCTACAGCCACAATTGTGAGAAGCGCGGGTTAAGGACAAAATGCGCATGGGACATTCAACGGCTGCGAATGTCTCCCTGCGCGCAGCATGAGCTGCGTCCATGTTTAATATTGCATCAAATACTAGACACAAATTCCATGACCAAATAGAACGTGTTCTGGTGGAAGGTGATCTTAGGAGCCTCAAAAATCGACGCGCGTGCATGAAAAGAGTTATAAAAGTCAACGAAGCGAGTGAGGTGTGTATAAATTGAGCCTTATGGCGCTCTGTACTCTCTGCCTACCCCGCAAGGGATTTGTCGTGAAGTTATGTATCATACATATATGTATACCACAAACATTTGCCATTGAATTCGTGTCCCCTGAATCACTTCATGGAATTGAACGACCAAAATTGATCGCGCGTTCGACTGATTGGCCATTCCTGGGATAGGGGGCAAATGGTAAGCAACTAACGCCACCCTTGGACACCTGCAACATGTATAGTGTTACATTTGCGTTGCCGGCCTTTAAAATAGAATAGGGACGGGATCGGAAGTGGGATGGGTAGAGGAGAGGGGAAGGGGTTAGGCCTCCGGACGTTGATTGGTTTTATCGTGGTTATAGCCTTCGTTAATATGTAACGCTGAAAGAACTTTCAGTACGCCTTGAGATCAACCAAACAAAACCTTCAACCTTATAATATTACAATACATCGGCCTTGATGTTATTATACACATAATATGTTGTATTTACAGCTTATAATTACATTACAACGTCATATATATTTTAATTTTAATACTAAAACCACGCATGAATGGGCCGGCAAGACCGTTGATATACCACGACTTATCAAAAAATTGGCGTATAGTGGCTCATGCCGCGTCTCGTTCGGTGATAGAGGAATTCGTAAATTCAATTCTTCGCTCAACTTATCCTCCTCCTATCTCATATTAAAGGCCAGTAACGCAACCATGATTCTCTTAGCGTTGTAAATATGTGGCGCTAGCATTTACCATCAGGTGATAGATGAAAAAAGAAAAAAAAGAATATAGATGAAAAATATAAAAACATAACTTGACTCCTTTTTCTACCCGAAGGTGAAGGCAGCGGCTGTTAAGCATCGACTCGCCGAATTGTTATGTCACGTCCCAAATGGAACAGGTGGCGAACCTATTTCCATACACCGGGCAGAAAGTCTAGTGAAATTTATCAATGATACTTTATGTCGGGTCGCGCTTGGAGGCTGACAGACGCTATTTTTTATTTGCCTAATAAGTAATATCTCACCTGTTGATTGTTGATTTTGGTATATTGTTTGAACAACGCACGAACACTGGTGCGTGAGCCGTGAGTCATGAAAGCCTAATGAGTACATTCGTGAATATTGTTGTACGTAATAGACGTGAGTATTACCGATATAATGGTCGAAACGTTAAGTTTCTGACGTATATTAACTTTGAAATGTCATCATCATCATCAGCCTATTGCAGTCCACTGCTGGACATAGGCCTCTCCCAATGTGCGCCACAATATCCGATTCTCTGCGTTCCGCATCCAGTCTTTTCCAGCAGCCTTTCTGAGGTCGTCCGACCATCGGGCTGGTGGGCGTCCTACGCTACGTTTACCAAGACGCGATCTCCACTCTATGACCTTCTTACTCCATCTACCGTCGGTCCTTCGGAAGATATGACCAGCCCATTGCCACTTCAGCGAGCTTATTCTACGAGCTATGTCGGTTACCCTAGTTCTCTGGCGGATATACTCATTCCTGAGTTTATCCTTCAGAGATACCCCGAGCATAGCCCGCTCCATAGCTCGCTGAGAGACTTTAAATTTGTGGACTAGCCCCACCGTGAGTGTCTACGTTTCGGCACCGTAGGTCATCACCGGTAAGACGCACTGGTCAAAGACTTTGGTCTTCAGACATTGCAGTATAGGCGAGCTGAAGACTCGGCGCAGTTTGCCGAATGCAGCCCAACCCAGCTGAATCCTCCTTTCGGCCTCCTTCTCGAAGTTTCGTCTACCTAACTGGATAATTTGGCCTAGGTAGACGTATTTGTTTAAGACTTCGCGAACTGACCCTCTGACGCTTATCGGTTCGGGCACGACATGTTCCTTGAACATGGCCTTGGTCTTGTCCAAGTTCATGCCCAAACCGACACGCCGTGAGGACTCGTCTAGGTTACGCAGCATTCCGCTTAACTGTTCCAGCGACTCTGCCATTACAACGATGTCGTCGGCAAACCGAAGATGGGAGATGTACTCACCATTCACGCTGATACTCTGTCCAGTCCAATCCAGTGTCTTGAAAACGTCCTCCAGAGCATTGGTGAAGAGTTTGGGAGATATAACATCTCCCTGTCTTACACCTCGATTCAGCTCGATGGAGTTCGTCACCTAGTCCTGTATCTGACAGCCATCGTGGTGGTGTCATACAAGCATCTCAACACCTCGATATAACGCCAGTCAATCCGACATCGCTGCAGTGCATTCAGAACTGCCCAAGTTTCGATGGAGTCGAAGGATTTTTCGTAGTCCACGAATGCTATACACAGCGGCTGATTGTACTCTTCAGTCTTCTGTACAATCTGCCGAACAGTATGGATGTGGTCCACGGTACTAAAGCCTTTTCGAAACCCGGCCTGCTCCGGAGGCTGGAATTCGTCCAGTCTTCCAGCGAGACGATTCGTGACGACCCTCGAGAACAACTAGTAGATATGGTCTGTAATTCTTCAGTAAAGTCTTATCACCTTTTTTGAAAAACAGCACCACCGCACTCCCGCTCCAAACCTGTGGTGTTATACCCTGGTGTATGACGGAATTAAAAGACCTGCTAATTCCTTTAGTTCAGGAGTCCCGCCGGATATTAGAAGCTCCGTAGTAATTCCGTCATCACCGGGTGCCTTGTTGTACTGGAGTTGCCCGGGAGCCTCACTAATCTCGCTTTCTGTGACATCGGGAATGTCCTCACTATGGTGACGCGTTAGCGGGGCTCTGTGGTCATCATGGCTTTTTCCCGTTGGCTTGGTCATCCGTGTGGAATAAAGGAGCCCATAAAAAGATTCGTTCTCTGCGAGAATCTCGAGCTTAGAGGTGACGACACGTCCATCCGCAGTTTTCAGCTTCGTCAGATGGGACCTTCTAAGCTGCTGAGCGAACACTTTCGACCCTTTGTTACGGTCGATCGCGTTCTCGATTGCTCGAGTACTCGATCACAGTGTCGGCTTTTTCGTCCACATTGCCTGTGGTTTCCAGCAGGTCGAATGTTTGAAATGTAACCATGATAAATGTTAAAGAATGTTAAGAACAATAGTTTGAGGTCGGCACAACAGGTTTTTCTTTTCCACGCTGCAAGCAGCAGCTTGGTCCCTAAAAACTTGACGAGTCATATGTGAGATTGCCAAAAAAACACGGGAATTTAAAAAATACCTACAGTAAAATTGTACGAAAGCTCCAAACAAAATTTAGTAATGATTTATACCGAAATAATTTAAACCAAGATGAATTTTTTCCTCACGAAAATTTTAAAGTTTAATATTACTTAAAACAAGGAGCGGTGATTATATTGAAAACAAAATATTATAATTAATAGAATCTATAAATAAGTTAACAATAGCGGACGGATACAGCGTATCCAGCTTAACAGTAAAGCTTAAAAGTTAATTTAACACCTGTTGGTATTAAATGGGACGGGACGTTTTATGATATTATTAGAAAATCTAATGCCTTTAGGAATCGTGAGATAACAAATGATGAAACAATGACACAATCATGCCAGGCGGGCTGTGGACTCTGGTAGTATTATACCCCCGCGCCGGGAAGGTGCGCAACGTTGCCGCTCCGAACCCGCCTTCAACCCGCCCGACTTGCAACGAATGCTGGTTTCGTCATACCGCGTGCTACCTTCGACCGAGCGTCCGTGTCCAAGTGACGCTCGTGTTCCGCGTCGCCTTCTCAAACAAACTTAAAACTCACTTTCCTACATCGGAAACCTGTTTCTTCTACATAGAAAAAAAAACACACAGCTATTACACCATAAGAATTCTATAATATTTAGATTTGATAACAGTTAAAAGGCTTCACATATAATACTTTTGAGTGAACTTTATATATAGCTTTGGAACTTTTGTAAAACTTTGTGGAAGTTCGTTTGTTTTTAAATTGCGGTGTGCATGTTCATAGCTGGCTATAAGTCATCATGCATGGACGTAGTTCTCACTAAACCGGTAAGTAAAACGAACTTTACTGGAAAATATGTTTAAAATTTTATAATATCAAAATTAAATATTATAATTAAAGAAATGGGTGCATATTAACTTATTTATTTTTATGTTGATCAAATATGCGAATATATATTATGTATAATATATAGGTTAAAAATCCTTTCAAACTTGCAAGTAATACGTTAGGTTCATGTTTTTTTTTTGTATAAAAATATATCAAATACACAGAGTAATGTTGCAATATTTACTTTCTTTCTGTATTATAAAGATTTTATTAATGAAAAAGAAACAAGTTTAAAAAATTGTGATAATTATAATATGTGGCTATTTATCTACTCTATCCGTTGTTCTAAGAAGTGTTTGATAAATCAGCGCTGGCGAAGTTATTGTCTGTAATGTGATTTTCTTAGTATCGGCCAACATAATGTTCCCTTGTAAAATGAATCCCTGTGTACCGTTGACAGAATGATATGCTCAAGTACAACATTGGAATTGGATGACTTTGTTTCTTATTAGATTTAATGACTTTGCGTTGACTTGGTTGAAATATATATAATAATTCACATTTTATAGGACAACATTGAAAGGATATAATTGTTACGTTTGTCAGACAAAGTAAATCAGCGGATACCAAATTGGGATTACGATGAGTAAAGGACTGGTTTGCAAAATGATTGCAATAGGTATTGTTTTAACTTCGCGCTTTTAATATTCTAAGTAGTCGACAGTGACAATTATAATTAGACACGCTTATGCGATTTACTAGTCACAAAACGGTGAATGATTGTCATGCGTCGACAATAATTTTGTGAGTCATCGATATTTACTTAACGAAAGTCACACCCATGAGCCAGGATCCGAACGAAAGACTTCTGAACTAGAAATAGAATTGTCAAATCAATAGGTTATTGAGTGTTTGTTCGTTTTAAAGTAGGGATTTATGTATATTTTTCTTAGAACAGTAGTAGTTAAGTAAGTTAAATACTCTCAGGAAAGTAAGTCATCGTTGTATAACCCTATAAGAATTTTATCGAAATAGAACAATTCCGAACAATATTTACTACATAATTTCGATAGAATGAATTGAATTATATATTTACTTTGAAAACGTATTATAATCAAAGGAGCAAAAATTCTTTCAAAAAGTATGCGGCACTATAATATTCATAAATAATTTATTTTTATTAGAAAATTAATTGAATAAATTTAATAATGAGCAGCACCTGGGCATGTTGTCTTTATATTAAATTTGAAAGACAACACGGCATGAGCTTTTGCTGTTTTGATGATATTTTAATATCAACACCATTCTAAGTATATATCACCCCTTTGTATAGTACGAGTATTGTATTAAAACTGTACTAATTTCGTTAATATGTCTGCGATTACAATCTTAAATAAACTAATAATTACTATTTACCTTAAATTGTGCTTATTAGTTAATGAAAGAAATAAAAACAATTTTATTATAAAGTAATATATTAAGTCTCGGTGGTCCAGTGGTCGAGCACCCCGATTTTGAATCATGAAGTCGTGGGTTCGCACCAATGACTTTTCGAAATTATTTTCGATGGTCATGTGTGATAAATATCGATGACTAAAAACTTTGTGCCGGGTATGGCAATAGGTTCGCCACCTAATTCCATTTCTGACGTAACCATAACATTCGCTGCCTACATCTTCGGGTTGAAAAAGGCGTGAAGTTATGTTATAAAATAATATTAATTAAAAAAAAAAACAATAATAATTTAATTTCTTCTAAGTATTGATGTATTTAGCTATTTTACACTTTGCGTACTACAAACACATATTTTATATTTTACGTTATTTGAGAAGAAAGCTTTTATACACAATAATGGAATAGTATAGCAGAGAAAAGCAAATGAAAGGTACATTTAGAAGAAAATATGGCCATTTAAAATACACCGAGTATAGCTTGTGAAAAAAGGTATCATAATATAAAACAAAGGCAACACAGGATAGATCTAAAGGCTGATTTCAAAATGGTTCCCCTAACTATTAGAAAAAAAATAAATAAAGAAACACTGTTCCGCTTGTTATCGGTCAAACGGGATCTCCAAACAAAGTTCACTGCCATATCGTCACAGTTGAACGACGCCAGTAATAGATGCCAATCAGACGGACAAACCAACTATTAAATAACATTCAACAAATTGTATATATAACAGTGGTAGAGCCAAGCAGTTCGCGACATGAATGGGCCGGCCCGACCGGTGAAATACCACGACTTATCAGACGATAGACGTAAAGTGGCTCATGCTGCGTTTCGTTCAGTGAGAGAGGTAACCGGAGGCGGTAACCGATCGGCAACGCAACTGTAATACTATATGTGTTGCAGGTGTCCATAGGCGGCTCTGGTCACTTACCATCAGGTGATACGCCTGCTCGTATGCCCATCTATCCCATAAAATAAAATTGTAACTTATTTCCTTGTGGTGAGTTCTTTGCTTGGCAGGCAGAGAGAATAGAGCGCCATAAGGCACGATTCCTGCACAACCTAACGCTTCTTTGAGTTTTAAAACTCTTGAGATACACGCTCTTTGGCTTGCGAGACTCCTGACATCACCTTCCAGCGGAGTTACATAGTTAATTTTTAATTAACAAAAAAAAATTTTATAGTATTTTAAAAATCTTTCAAGCATGGTTTATACTTAAAATCGATTGATGCAATGAACAAAATTAAATAAAGAAATTCGCCCTTAAATCAAGATAATTGGTTAACTGGTTTTTTGTCATTAGCATTTGCTGTTCAATATGAGGTAGAGTAGAGTAGATAGTAAGTTAAACGTTCAAACATCACGATTTCATTTCTGTTTACAATATGCATAGTTACGACAAAAAACCTGTTTCTTCTTAGTAATCTCATTGTAGGCCTACATTATCATAATTTTCAAGAGACGTATGAATTTATATTCATACGTCTTAAGTCCGTTAGGCACTGTTAGACATGGGTATGATATTGGCATTTTGTGACTATATTTTAATTATAAGAAACGAGGGCACTGCGCAAAATCTGTGGAGTGACCCTCGCTGACCGCATCGAAAACAAGGTTGTAAGGAAGGTAGTGGGATTGAAAGAGAGTGTCGGTGTAAAAGTAAGAAAGGGCATGCTCCGATGATTCGGACATGTAGAAAGAATGGATGATGCAAGATTGACTAAGCAGATATACAATGCAAAATCGGATGGATAGCCACGACACACATTCCACGACAAAATAGAACGTGTTCTGGAGGAAGGTGATGTTAAGAGTTAGGAGTAATCTCACCAAAAATCCCGTTACATTCTTCTTTTTCCCAACTTTTTATTAATTTTTAATTGGGAACACGTATTTTTTGTGGTCAAACTATAAAGGAAAAAGGACTACAGTAATCGCCTTGCTCAAAAAGCATAGCTGATCTTTGCTTGGACTTCCCGAGCTACCTAGTGTAAGGTCTTATTGTACAATATGGTCCACGTAATATAAAACAACACCTGAATCTCGGAACTTATCGCCAATATGTAGGTCATAACCTAAATAAATCTTAACAATTAAAGAGAGTTGATCGATCAGAATGCCTTGTCGCGATACGCTGATGAAAGACACAAATAAACTGTTTACAGATGGAAAAAAATTCATCGTTAAAGAACACTATAATAAGCGAAATGACGAAGTGAATACTGACAGTTTTAAATAAGCTTTTCAAATAGTAAGAAAGGTACAATGTGGTCATCATCCGGCGACAGTAGTAGTTTGGTTATGGAGTTACAAATTACATTTATGTCAAAAAGTAGGGAACTTTAAAAAAATGCAGGTTCGAATTAACTTAAAAATGGACTTGATATTATAGGCATTGAATTTAACTTTGTACACGAATTATTAAAAATAACTACATACTTTTAATCAAATGGTTAAATAAAAACAATAATATCATATTGATCCCAAGAATACCCACTGCTTGGTGGGACCACAATCTTAAGATGAGATGAATGGAGACTATACTGTTGCAGGTATATATTATCAAGGAAGCATCTATTATATTGTGGATAATCTGGATTAAGGATTTACATAATATTGGAAACCAGATTGATGCTACGTTCATTACGTATCTTGATTTTGGTGGATCCACACAAATATCTTTATCCACTTATTATCCGAAGGTATAGGCAACATTCCCTGGTATTTCTAGAAGTTTCGAGGCTTAGCAGCCGCTGCCTACACCTTCGGGTAGAAAAAGGCATGAAGTTACGTTATGATAAGTTATGATAGGTCAAATGGAATATAGGACCGGTCAAAATACAGAGAATAAATAGAAATTTAATAAGCATGTGAGGTATCTGATAGTCCTGTCGAACTCAGTTATTTCATCATACATTGGCGTTAAGTTATGTTGCTGTTGTCTATTCCTGTACCGGGGGCCCTATTATGAACTCTTAATTCCTTCTAGACTTCCGTCCATTCTAGACTACTAATCACAGACTAGCCAGAATTAGTCGTTGAAAATATGAGTCCGCAAGGCAGCTCGTTGGCTGGCTGGAATTAAGCGTCCACAAATGCGCCAGCTGGAGCACAGAGTTTCTAACCATAGATTTTGATGATGCAATGATTAAATATTAGATCCTCGCACACAGACAGAGGAACAGCTCCTGCGCGCATCATAAAATCTCCCACGATAGTAAATCTAGCTAGACTATCATAAATATCTTTGTGACGAGTATGAAACACCTTCTGCCAGTAACTACGCAATACTGATATATGATATTTATTTCTGTTATCAAAAAATCAAATAACAAAGCACAGTTAGTAGTAAACAACTTCACTTGTTGACTTATATTTGCATGTAAGGTATGAACAAACTCATCCATAATAATTTGCTAAAAGAAAGAAAAAAGATACTAATCAATAGCAGATTGGAAGATTTCAATGGTGTTGAAAGTACATACAGTGCAAAAGCTTATGGTGATGTCAGGGACCTTGCAAACAGACGAGCATGTATGACAAGAATTATGAAAGTCACAGAAATGAGGTAGGTGCGTAAGGATCGTGCCTTATCTATGTTCTCTCTGCTTACCTGTCAGGGGATTTGGCGTGAAATGACACATGTATGTAGGTATGTATTTATACATATCTTCTTTTTACGGAAATAAAATAGCGGAACTCATCGTATCTCAATTAAAAAAAAAACAGCGAATAACTGACAGAGGAAAGTATAAAACGATTATAACATTACGGGCAGTAAATCTAAGCTTGTTTGAAATATTGGGCCGAAGCTCGCTCGTCTCTCAGGATGTACTCGTAATCACCTAGAGAACGTATTGAACATAATATATTAACTTGAACCGAAGTTTTATATAGACTTTGATGACTCACAATAATTTTCGGAACGCTGTCATCCCTTGTCATGTGGTCACAACTTGAATGTTGTTCAGAAATAGTTGAGCTGGTAAGAAAATTTCTGGAATTAGTATGCTGACGAAATAAACTGTTTTATTAACCCAGATTCTTTCGCAAAATACATTATCTGTGATAATAATATATTAACTCACTATTAGTGGGTATATCTAATACGTAAAACACGCGGGCGATGACTGACGGTCAATATGTCGTTCCTAAAGTGACGAATGTGTATGGAGATAGAACATTGAGTAAACGTATTCCTTATATACTGAACACTTTGCCAAAAGGCATCAGGCACGAAGTAAATAAAAATAAATTTAAGAAAAGATTGAGAACATATTTAATCGAGAAATTGCCCTAATATATGGTAGAAGCCCTAATAAATCTATTTAAATGTGAATATAGATGTACATCATTATTATCATTAATAATATAGTTATTATTATGTATATATAAGTATATATTTTTTAATGAATTGATATTAAAATGTGCATATGTGTGTGTATGTATCTATGTATATGTGCATGTGAATGTATATGTACGTAATTATTGTCGTTATTATTATTGTCATTATTATTTATAAAACATTTAATGAATTGATAATTAAATTGAAATGTGTCTATACATACATACATACATACATAAGCTCACGCCTGTATCCCATGGGGGTAGGCAGAGACTTTGGCTTTCCACAAGCTACGATCCTGACACACATCTTTCGCCTCATCCACAGTCATACATCTCGTCATGCATTTACGTCGGTTTCGGGTGCTACGCATTTTGCCTTTTTTAAACAGACCACTTATTTGGTCGTGGTAGCTCCGTCTTGGTCTCCCGATCCCGACCCTGCCACTCACATTCGCTTCGTATACTCTTTTAGTCATTCGGCTTTCATCCATTCTTGCAATATGACCAAACCATCTTAACATACTTCTCTCCACTTTGGTCACCACATCATCCTTCAACTTGCATTTCTCCCTTATCACGCTATTTTTTATTCGATCCGCAATGGTGACTCCACACATACTTCTCAGAGAACGCATTTCCACTGCATTCACCTTACTTTCATGCTTCGTCTGCCACACCCAACACTCACTCCCGTACGTCAGAGTTGGTACCAACACACCATTGTGAATCGTCAAGCGTGCCTTTTCAGACACAGCCTGACTACGCATCAAGGCATGCAGTGCACCATTAACTCTGTTACCCGCAGTCACTCTCCTTTCAATATCTTCCTCACATTTTCCGTCTCTTGTAAACATACTTCCCAAATATACAAACTCATTCACTTGCTCCAATTTCTCGCCATCCAATATAATATCACACAGTGTGACCTCTTTCTCTCTCTCCACAACCATAGCTTTCGTCTTGCTTACATTTATTTTCATACCTCTTTCTCTAAACCCTTCATTCACCAAGATTAGCATGTCTTGTAACTCCGACGCCGACGAAGCAAGTAATACCTGGTCATCGGCGTACAGTAGGCACTTGACACGCACCTCTTCCATTCTTAAACCACATTCAGTCTCTTTCAGATTTGTCAGACAACTATCCATATAGAGATTGAAGAGCCACGGTGACGCAACACATCCCTGTCGAACACCTTTATAGATGTTAAACCAGTCTGAGTGCGCCCCATTCACCCTGATGCAGGCTCTAGAATTCTCATATAGAGAATTTAAAGCCCGCACCAGGCGCTCGTCAACCCCATATGTATTCGACAGCGTTGACCATAATTCATTCCTGGGTACACGATCATAGGCCTTCTCCAGATCTACAAAAGCACAAAATACTTTTTTGGACTTGGCTAAATGTTTTTCACAGATGGTCCGCAGAGAGAAGATCTGATCGATGCACCCCCTTCCTCTCCTAAATCCCGCTTGTACATCCCACAATTTCTCATCTGTTACATTCGTCACTCTTTCATTAAGAATCTTCGCATACAATTTACCTACAACACTGAGAAGACTAATGCCTCGGTAGTTTTTGCAGTCCTGCCGCGACCCCTTCCCCTTGTGCAAGGGCACAATGACTGCTTTGGTCCAGTCGTCCGGAACACAGCCATCACGCCAACACACATTGAAAAGTAGTCGCAGCAATCTTACAACAACCCCTTTGCCACTTTTCAGCATCTCGGTAGTTATCCTGTCATACCCTGCAGACTTACCCAATTTCGTACTTTTTATTGCATTCACTATTTCATCTTCCGTAATTTCTTGAACTGCATCGTTTTGTGAGTGAGTGGGAGTTGGAATGTTCACCGGCTCATTATTGTGAAGATGTCCCTCACTACACTCAAAGAGTTCTTCGAAGTAACTTTTCCAACGATGCAGAACATCCCTTTCAATACTCAACAATCGTCCATCTTTCGCTCTTATAACGTCCAACTCAGATGACCTTGAACCGCCGCGACTCAATCTAACCTGCTTCCAAAACAGTTTTAAATTGGCCCTGAAATTCTCAGACATCTTTCTGTCAAACTTCTCTTTCATACACTTCTTCTTTTCCTGTACCACAATTTTAGCTTTCTTCTTTGCTTCCACATACACACTTTTTGCATTTCTTACCTGGTATACGTTCTCTGTATGACTTTCATTACCTTTCGCTTTGATGGCTAGTCCATCCAACCACGCCTTTTTCTTACATTCCACTACTTTCTTAACCTCTGCATCCCACCAGCATTCATCCAAAGACCTTCCTTTCTTTCTTTTAGTCTCTCCACATACTTTGGCAGCTGCTCCAACCATACTACTTTTGACAACCTCCCATATATCATTCATTCCACCCGCATATGATACATCCCATACGTGCTTTGTCCTTTCTACCATTTCCCTCAAATATTCCGCTTGCACGTCTATGTCACTCAGTTTTTCAACTTTTATTCGACCAAGACTCGTTGTCGGCTTTTTGTTCCAGTGACGCCAGGCTTTAAACACATCCCTAATTCGACTTACCACCAAATAGTGATCTGTTCCCACACTGACGCCACGATAGCTCCTGGTATCTACGACTTTACTTTTGAGCCTATGGTCTACAATCACAAAATCGATCATACTCCTACTTTCATTCCTCTCCCATGTATACTTATGGATATCCTTGTGGTTGAACAGAGTATTCGTAACCACAAGGTCCTTTTCCACACACACTTGTAGCAAACTGGAGCCACTCTCGTTTATTCTTTCATCACCATACTTTCCTAAAACTCTTTCAAAACCCTCTCTTTCCACTCCAACCCAGCTATTACAATCTCCTATTACCATAATCCTCTCATTATTCTCGCATTTACTTAACAACAATCTCACACTATCCCAGAACTCCTCCTTCTCCGACACTGGGCGCCCGGTATCCGGTGCGTAAACAGCTACCAGAAATACACGAAGCAGACCCAGCTTTAGTCGGATCCACAAAAGTCTAGGGCTAACACACTCAAAATCTTTCATACAATTCTTCAGACGCTCCGACAGGACAACCCCAACACCTTGGCACGCGCGTTCTCCTTCTGGAACTCCCGACCATAGCGCCGTTAGATCACCGTGTTGAGAAATGCCCATGCCTTTCCTTTTAGTCTCACTTACTACCATCAGATCTATACGTCTTTCTTTCACTACCTGACATAATTCATTCATCTTATCACTCATTCCTCCCTGCACATTCAGCGTAGCTATGCGGCACTCCGCGGCCCGCTTTTCGCCCCGTGGAATACCTTGGCGTGATATGTGGCGAGCATTATCGCCGCCTTCGGTATATTTTTCTTTAGCTGCCATTTAGTTCCCACGAGTAGCTAGGGAAATGAAGTGTCACCACAATGCAGAGCCCCGCATGCAACGGGAAGGTTAAATAGTATCTGGGGGCACCACTTCCAGATATCCGGCACGCTAGCATGCAGACTCGCCCCTGCACATGCATCCTTTGGCACGGCAGACCAATGGATTGGCGGAAAAGGAGAGGGAGAGGGTGAACATAAGGACTATTATAGATAAGTTAGGATATCAAGGTTGGGATACTGCTGTTACGGAAGGACTGGGATGTAGCAGCAGCAGCTCGAGGAGGTTGGGGTCGCACACCCAAATCTCACCAATAGACGTCGGACAGACTTCTACCAGCAAAGACCTCTGACCTGATGATGATGATGTGTCTATAATTTGTTAAAAATCAAATAAGGATCCACACAGACAAATTGTTTGTGCAGTTTTGTGGGACAGTTAATAATAACCTCATGTATACTATGTATCTTGTAACTAATAAATAAATAAATAAAAATAAAATAAATAATGCCTACAGAAAAAAAAAAAAGATAACTTCACGCTCACGCCCCTTCTAACCGCAGGTGTAGGCAGCAGCTGATAAGCCACGTCTCGCCGTTATATTTATGTCCCAAATGGAATAGGTGGCGAACCTATTGCCATACCTGAGTTACATAAGTTTCTTGTACGATTCTTCTCATGACGGCCCCCACACTCGGAATCGGGCCGTTCGTAGCAATTGCGTCAGTGTGAACTTGTTTCGCGGATGCACTTGTCTCAGGCACTCGTGTTTTAATATTAAATTTTAGCATAATAATTAGTTAAAATTTATAATTATTGACTATTTTTAAGTGTCTGTGAAGACATATCAAAATAAAGCTATTTTGAATTTGACCGCGCGCAAAGTTTTCAGTCATCGATATTTATCACTCCTAACTTCCCAAAAATATTTAGTTAATTATAATAAGTCATTAGTGTGAGCCAGGATTCTAATTCCGTGACAATAGTGCAACAGGACTCAATATACGTTTTAAAAACAAAAAAAAAGTTAGTCGATGATTGACAACATTGTACTACGATGGATGCCGAAAATTCGCCGAATCGATGCGTAAATATTGAAACTTTCACATTTGATTGTGAAAAGGCGAGAAGCCAAAAATTTAAAATAGCGGCCTGGCGGAAAAATGACACTTTCATACTAAAAACGTTGCATATTTTATATCTCTTCTTCTTCATCTCATACCATCATAAGGGGGAGAGTGACTGTTGGATTTCATGACATTTATTCAACTCAATTTATTTATTTATACCCACGTTTCGGGCGCTTTGCAGCTTCCATTTTCACTCATTGTAAATGTTGTTCGCTAAATCTCAAGAGATTAAAATATATCATAATTACTCTTGCTTACTCAAAAGCAATGCAATGAATATTAATTAAATTTATGTTGCATTTATGTTTTTTTCTATGACTTAGTAGGAACATCGATTTCTGATTGTAAAATGTTTGTAAAAGTCGTGCCTTTGTTTCACAGTGAGCCGACTCGGTTGATAAAATACCTCGTACTTAGCATATCATCGTAAAGTGGCTTATGTTTCGTTTGGTGAAATAGGTATCCAAAAAGTGAAGCCGGCTATGCAACTGTAACACCATCTGTGCTCCAGGCGTCCATGAGCTGGACACTAGTGATCTGCTTGCCCATTTGCCATCCTATGCAATAGAGAAAAAAACAGTTTATTTCTAATATGGAAAAGTTAGAACTAGAATAATAGTAATATCTTGGAGATAAATCACACAGCGCCCTCTAGTTCCAAATTAAGCAACTAATTGATTTGCTATGGATACATACTTACAAAACATAGAAAAACACCCAAACGCCACACAAACATCCATGCTTGTCACAAATATTTGTACTCAGGTAGGAATCGAACCCACCATCCTCGATTCTGCAGTAGCTTTACCAATGCACCACCTCATACTACTACTACTTGTTATTTTCATTTGGTATTTTATTCAAAATCTACAAGAAGAATATTGATGTTTGAGGGCCTTGTTTAAGCCGGTTTTTCATTTTAATAGCTCGTTGGATTAGAATGCGGATTACTGTTTGACACACAGATTAGTTCGCTCAAAACGAGCGCCTTAATTAGTAGAAAATAATTTCCGAAATTATGCCAGGTAGTATTGTCATTGTTTTTGTTTTAACGAGACGAGGTAGCGCAGCCTACATCTTTACGTATTTAGGGTGTTAAAGTAAATAATAATATTTCTTTTGACAGTGGTAATAATGGCGGGAAGTTATCTTAATTTAGATTTTATTTTAAACTTGTTAAAGTCTAGTTGATTTTTTAATAAAAAATACGTTCGTAAAACTGTGACGTTAACAGAATTTTACGACCAGATCTGTGAGTAAGGCATCTTCAGTAATTTAAATGTGACATCTGATAGTATTCCTTTTGTACGGAAGGTAGCCTTGAGGTATTTACATAGATAAAATCAGGCGATAATATCAAACCTCATTAATTAAATATATGTTTCAGAGTTTTGAATTTCGAATGATTTATTTTGTTTTAGTATTTTAAATATACAACTGAAAAAACTTTTTTTTTATGGGATAGGAGGGGAAAGGAGCAGGCGTGTCACCTGATGGCAAGCAACCAACGCCGCCCATGGACACCAGCAACACAGATAGTGATACTGTTGCGTTGCCGACCTTTAAGGGATAGGGGAAAGGAAAGGATGGGGAAAGGGGGGTGGGCCTCCGGGTACCTCTCTCACTGAACGAAACGCGGCATGAGCCACTTTATGTCGATCTTCTGAGAGGTCGTGGTATTTCACCGGTCAAGCCGGCCCATTCATGCAGCGAACTGTTTGGCTCTGCCACTGTTAAAACATTTATGGACCGATATAAATGGTTTTTAATATATACTCGTTCTCGGAATTTATAAGGCTGCGAACTGTTCATTCCATCCCCTGATTGAATTGGGGTTATTTTTTTTTAATAAACAATTTATCCTTAAACTATATACTTATCAAAATTTACCATTCTTGGACTTCGGAAAATAACTACGTGATCATTTTTTGAAGGAATCATTACCAAATCAAAATTTTGTTAACCATCAACGACATAAAAAATGTCAGTGAAATAATTGTAAGTTAACATTTTTAGTTGGCTACTGATATGTTAGACCAAAATGGGGTTCCTTTTTCTAAAATAATTCCAATTCAAAATATGATGAGGGTTTAAAAATATCACTAACGGACGCTTTTACAAAAGGTACATAGTGCTCTCTCGCTTCGCTTGGCTTCTCACAGCGGGTGCACTACCGTGACATGAGACACAAAACATTTTTACGTAATCGGTTCATTACATTTTATTTTTTATAATATCCTAGCTTTTAGCATTTTTTTTGTAAATAATAAAAAAATGTTAACACCAACACTCAAGTACTAAATTATGAGTATTTAAAGTTTAAAATGGAATAGGAGAGCGCAAACAAGCAGGCGTGTCCCTGATGTTAAGCAACCAAATAATTTTATACAAGTCTCGGTGGTCCAGTGGACAAACACACGGCTTCTGATCCAGAGGTCCTTATTCAAATCCTGACACTGGCTCACAGCAATGACTTTTCGAAATTGTTTTCGGAAGTCATATGACGTGATAAATATGATGATGACTGAAAACTTTGTGCCCGGTATGGCAATCGGTTCGCCAACTATTCCATTTAGGACGTAAACATAACGGCGACACGAGGTTTAACAGCCGCTACCTACACTTCCGGGTAACAAAGGCGTGAAGTTATGTTATGTTATAATACTCATAATATATTATTGTTAATAGATTAATATAATAGACTCCTATACTGTGCCCCGGACACCGGTAGATGCTTTCATGTGTGCATGCAGTTCCGCTGCATGCATTTTTCGTGTGGGCTGTGAATACAATATTACTAATGTGTACCGTTACTACGACGAGAAGGCAAATGACCTTTGGTTAAGTATTTTTTGAAATAAGAATTGAGTTGACGGATCTTTTTTTTCTATTTCTATATTGCCAGTGTTGCGCAATTGTCAAATAAGTTTTTCAATTTTTTACATCTTAATCTTTTAAAAAAATATCAAAATATCTCGGTGATCCAGTGAATCCAGAGGTTGCGGGTTCGAATCGTGGCTTACAACTTCAATATTATTTGTAGATGCTGTTTACTGATAGTTGTGGGTGCCTTAAAAAATAAGCGTATTACTGGCGTCCCTAATAAAATAAATAAATAGTTCTATTTTTATCGAGAGTATTACATAAATATATTTTTTTAAATAATATTCCTTCAATTATATAAGTTGTATTTTTATAGGTACATTATTGATATCTAAAAAATAGGAGCAATCAACTAAGTAATTCGAACTAATTAAATTGAATTGACATAGATGGGCAAGCAATTGCATAACTATTACATGGTTCATTCAAAAACGACACGAAAATATCTTTAATTTAACATAACATTATTTCACGCCATTTTTACCCGAAGGTGTAGGCAGCGGCTGTTAGGCCTCGATTTGCCGTTATATATGCGTCCCAAATGGAATATGTGGCGAACCTATTGCCGTACACCGGGCATAAACTTTCAGTCACCGATATTTATCACATATAACTTCCGAAAACAATTCTTGGTTCAGAAGCGGAGTACTCGATCGCTGTAGCACTGTAGACTGATCTTCTTTAAAAATAAATTTTTTTTAGGACTAACTTAGATAAATAAACAAAAAAATTCATTTAAAAAGTGATTCACAAAAGAAACAAATAATTTGTTTCATTGAAGGATTTTTTTTTTCATCTTTAAAGTGTTCTTACAATACTGTGAGTAAATGAGCGAATACTTGAATACACATCTTTTTAAGCTTTTTTACGCTTGTAATACTAAATGTTGCTACATTTTGTTTTATATTTGCCTATTGGTGGTGAATTTTTTATTCAGAATTAATGTTTGGTGTAATTTTATTTGAGTAATGCAGTGATAATTAATTTATCTGATATATTATATTAAAACGAGCTGACCCGGCGAACTCTGTTTCGCATCAAAAGTAATAACTGCTGCCCCGCTATGTTAATACTGCAATATCTTCGACAAATTTGAAGTCGATAGCAGCTATAGGTTAAAAATGGGAATTTTCCATTGTTAACACCCCCGCAACCCCCCTTGTGGGTGGAATTTCGTAAAATCCGTTCTTAGCTGACCTCTACTCGGCGAAAGGAATAATCCTACCAAATTTCAAGTCGCTACGCCTTATGGTTCCAGAGATATCGTGATGAGTCAATATATAGGTGGAAATCTCTTAAATATATATAGATATTCATTTAAGACATACATATTTATATTTATTAAATTTATTAAACAAAAGTTATGGTGTTTGAAAGGGAGGAATCCAGAGGATAATGATTGATGATGTAGTGCTGGAACAGGTGAATGAAATTGTATATCTTGGATGCGCTTTTAGCAGAGATGGGAGGTACACCGCGGATGTAGAAAGACGAGTGTCGATAGGAAATAGCGTAAATGGAGCGTTGGGCAGATTCCTGGGCGCGAAAAACATTAGCAGAAAAGCCCAGCTAGCAATCCACAATGCAGTACTGATCCCAACGCTAACTTATGGAAGCGAGAGCTGGGTATGGCAGAGTGTGCATGAAAGTAGAATAAACGCGGTAGAAATGAGGGCACTACGCAAAATCTGCGGAGTGACTCTCGCTGACCGCGTAGAAAACAAGGTTGTAAGGAAGGAAGTTGGTCTGAAAGAGAGTGTCGGTGTAAAAGTAAGAAAGGGCATGCTCCGATGGTTCGGACATGTAGAAATAATGGTAGATGCAAGACTGACTAAGCAGATATACAATGCAAAAGCGGATGGATATAGGAGTCGAGGACGGCCAAGACACACATTCCATGACCAAATAGAACGTGTTCTGGAGGAAGGTGATGTTAAGAGCCTCAAAAACCGACGCGCGTGCATGAAAAGAGTTATGAAAGTCAAGGAAGCGAGTGAGGCATGTAAGAATCGTGCCCTATGGCGCTCTGTTCTCTCTGCCCACCCCGCAAGGGATTTGGCGTGAAGTTATGTATGTATGTATATTTATTAAAAAAATACAGGAGAAAATTAATTTAAAATATTTGACACTGGTAGAGTCTTGCAGTTCGCTGCATAAATAGGTCGACTCAACCTGTGAAATACCACGACCACTCGTAATAATGACGTAAAGTGGCTCATGCCGCGTTGCGTTCGATGAGAGAGGTACCCGGAGGCCCTCCCTCTCCCTTAAAAGATATCAACTCATCACGGTGCTTATGAGCGGTGAGTAGTTGCTTACCATCAGGCGACCCACTTGCTCGTTTGCTCTCCTATCCCATAAAAAATGAGACTATTATTATGATATATGATTTTTTTTGGAATTTGGTATGAATTGTGGAATCGTATGTACGTTATTGTACGTATGTATATACGTACGTACGTACGTATATACGTATGTATATTATAATCAGCCAATTTTATAGCCTCAAATGTTTATGGAGAGATTCTTGAAATACGTGCCTACCCTTTCTCGTGGGTGTCCTAAGACCAACTACAGGGTTTGCCCTGATGCAGACTATAAATTTTCTTTTACAGTCTCGAATCCCTAGTGGTATAGCATTCCTGCTTCTTATTCTGAACTCCTAACCGTGAAAATAATTATTATTAATTTGAAATTTTAATATTGTTCACCTTAAAAGCGAAATTTGCACTCCATCAGCCGTGACAAAACTGCTAGTGTACACACTCATACACAACGGTACTCATGTTCTCTCATCTAGAAAAGAACTAAGATGGTGTTTTCAGACCCGTTTTGCTATAAACGTAGAATGTGGAGAGTGCTGAAAAAAATGTGGGTTAATCTTTGCAACGTGCGCCCCATATAGAAACACGAACGATTGACCAATGATGAAGTTTTGCTGGTCAGATTTCGCTGGGTTTTCGCTGGTCAGCACATTCTTTTCAGAGATAAAAATATCTTTTCAAGACGAACAAAGTTTTATCGCTGGTGTCATTTTCAAATTAAATTACGATGAAACTACACAGAAACTAACTGGCTGTGAAGAAAAAAGAAATAAAAAAAATCGAAATTAAAGAAGCGGCTTTTAAGAAAATTATGAAATGAAAACCAAAATAATAATATTTAACATAACATAACTTCACGCCTTTTTCTACCCGAAGGTGTGAGCAGTGGCTGTTACTCGTTGTCGACTCGCCGTTATGTTTACGTCCCAAATGGAATAGGTGGCGAACCTACTACCATACACCGGGCTAAAGTGGTCAGTCATCGGTGTTTATCACTCATAACATCCGAAAAGATTTTCGAAAAGTCATTGGTGTTGACCCGGTTTCGAAGCCACGACTCCTTTATTCAGTAGCGGCACTGCTCTACCACTTGACCATCTAGACGTTCTACATAATAAACATTTTTTGTTTTTAATCTACTATGATGACAAACAAACATAATATGTCTGATGATAACTGGACTATGCACTAGTGTTATCTACATAAACCAGTTCCATATATACATACATAACTTCAAGCCAAGTGCCTTGCGGGTTAGGCAGAGAGAACAGTGCACCAGTGTAAGGCACGATTCTTACACACCTCACTCGCTTCGTTTACTTTCATAACTCCTCCAAAACACGTTCCATGTCCAAATAGAACGTGTTGTATCCTGGCCGTCCTCGACTCCTACATCCATCCGCTTTTGCATTGTATTTCTGCTTAGTCAATCTTGCATCATCCATCCTTTCTACATGACCGAACCATCGGAGCATACCCTTTCTTACGTTTACTGACTAGACTCTCTACAATAGCATCTAAAAAGATTGGAACCTTATATCTGTTTTTGTAAAGCGAAGGAACTTTTTATACGATATCTTATCAAATTTCTTTTGATTTCTTTAACTTAACTTGTATTTATTGTAATGTAAAATATCAGTTTACCAACCCTGTATCCGAGCTCAATTGTTTGCGTTAGTAATCGGTAAAGCTAAATCTGATTCGATTGTGGAGAACAATTTAGAACTAATTCGATATTGAACTTGGGCGATTTCTATATAATTTACACTTTTTAACCGATTTCCGAAGAGGGAGAAGGTTATCAACGCAGTTGTATGTTGTATTAATATCTTCTTTTAATAATGAACTTATTTAAAACTAATCCCTTTTAATATAAAAAACACATAGTTTGCTCTAATTTGTTTATAAAGACCCGAATCCTCCTTGAATATTTAAAAAAAACCATGTTAATTTGATTTAGTCTGTGGTCTAACTCGCAACTAGCTTTTTAAAATAAACCTGTAGACTATTACAGCGTAAAAGGTACAATGCAAATATTTTAATAAAATATTACTTACTAGCTCACCCGGAAAACTTTGTTCCGCATCAAAAGTAATTTTTACAGCGTTTACAATCGAAGTGCCAATTATCGAAAATTATCACTTTTTCTTTTCTACATTATACATGTATTATACATACGAACTACCCCGTTGACTCGCTCTACCTACTGAAAAACTTTATTTTATATTATGTAATGATTTATCAATGGCTAAGACTTTATTTAAGCCTAATTATGAATTTAATTAAATCTACCCTCTTTCTTTGAAACCTTCCTAAACATAACTGCACGCCACGCCAAGTTCCTTACAGTTCAGGCACGATTCTTATATGCCTCACGCGCTTCTTTGACTTTCATAACTCCTGTCATATACGCTCGTCGATTTTTAGGGCTTCCTCTAGGACTCACTTCACCTAACCTTATATTTGATCAAGAAAAGCGTGTCGTGTCCATCCTCAACTCCTATATCCATCCGCTTTTGCATTGTACATCTGCTTAGTCAATCTTGCATCATTCACTCTTTCTTCATGTCCGAACCAAATTGTGTACCTACTTTTTGTATATTTTTACTGTTGTGTATTTTTTAAATAATACATTTAGAGTATCCGTTACATTGACCTCAAACCTCAAGTCTACTCGTAACTCACGGATACAAAGATAAAATTGTTTACTTAACTGCACACGATTAGATATCTATTAAAGCTTTTTGTGTCACACTTTCTATGGAGAGACTTGTTATTGCTAAAATATGCTTGTCTCCCTTACTTTGCAGTTGTTGCTTATTAAGCTCTTAGAAGTTTATTTAAATCTAATCTTGATTACAGGATGCAATTATTATATTATTTTGACAAGAATAGAATAGGTCCTTCGGCAGATATGACCAGCCCATTGCCACTTCAGCGAGCTTAATCAACGAGCTACGTCGGTTACTCCAGTTCTCTATCGGATATAGTCATTCCTGGGTATATCTTTCAGTAATACCCCAAGCCTAGCTCGCTCCGTAGCACGCTGAGCGAGTTTACATTTGTGGACTAGCCCTACCGTAATTGTCCACGTTTCGGCACCGTAGTCCATTACTGGTAAGACTTACTGGTGAAGGACTGTATTGTGTAGAATATACTTTAAAAAAATCTTACAGATTTTAGTATCGTAACACATAAAAGCTGAGAATTAGCAGATCTAAAATATAATTCAAACCTTTGAAATGGTGGTGTATAGGTTGACAAAAGGTTGCCAACGCCCATGTGATAGGTAAAACAGATGAAGTTTTTACTTCGTTTGTTTTACCTATTAAACTTATTTATTATGTACCTATAATATATTATTATTAACTTTAATTTATTCACACATTATTTTAAATAAATACACTCATACGGCGCATAATAACCCTCCATTTAGTGCGTTCGGGTGGAAAACAATCCCTGCACTACTTTAATTTATTTTGGTTTAACTAAAGTTGAGCGTTTCCTCAAATTACCACCAACAACCCTATTTATACTTAACACCCCTGACTCATGAAAAAGTACATAATTACGGTCGACTTGGCTTCTATTAACACACTAATAACTTTGTCAACGTTATTGGGGACGGGCCAACAAAAATAGAATGCTAGAATACAAATGTTCTCTATTTCATGCCTACGTATTTAATATGTTAGATTGAAATAAATTTACACATACATAATTTTACGTCGAATATCTTGCGAGGTAGGAACAAACAACAGATCCCCATAAGGCTATAATCTTACTCGCTTCTTCGATTTTTATAACTCTTATATTGGCTAATAAACTATGCTGTACTTCTTGCGTATAAAATACGATAATCAAAAAATTAGGCATTTTTTCGTAATATTATCCAGAACAATATTAACGTGAAATATATTTGTTAGAGAATATTACAATTTAAACGTTATATTATATAAAAGATATTGGAAGTTTTGAAATGTAAGCTTAGTCATCACAATCATGTCTCACTTATTAGATTCAAGCCTCCTCACAGGATTCCGGAACGGCCGGCCGGCGTTCGTCTGGTCCAACCGGTTCTTTGGGTGCGCATGCACTCAAACAGCAGATGTATGAAGTCATATTTTACTGATAGTTGTGTGTTCTGATGTTCTACAAGCAATGCACGATCTCAGTATCGAATCCATTTTATTTTTTATCGTTAAAATTCACAATATAATATCAATATTAAAAGCTATTTGTTTTAGATTGGCAAATACAGTCAGTTTTTTTTATTTGTTTAAAATTGTTAAAATATTTTAGTATGAAGGTTGATAAAATAAAATCCCGAGATAGACGACAACATCAATGTCTGATTTGTGTAAGTTTATCTACAGTACCACTACTCCTAAACGAACAGATCTGTACTAAGGCATTTTTTTTTGTTTTTACTCTTGTTATTATTGATTTTTTGTCTATATTGCGAAATCTTTTGCAATCCACATATTTATTATCAGAGAAAAAAAAACTATTGTTTTTTTTTACATGGAACTATGGACTATTTTCAAAAGTAAATGTCAAATAAATATCAGCACAGTTTACGTAACTTTCTATTAATCTCTAAATAATTTTCAACATATCTCTTTATTAAATCTAAAAATTAAATCTTTATACATCACAAACTACAACCCAAACGTAATACTAATCAAAATAAAGAAAAAAAACCTTTCACATCTGTCACCCGGTATTTTTAAATATGGTTCTGGTATTAGGTAATAGGTGAACGGACCACCTTAACCTTGAAATATCTTTACGACAGCAGCTGTGCCCCTGGCGTCCATTCACGATACGTTGAGGATTTCTAAGCGACGAACAACTTTCATATAGGTATATATATATATATATATTAGTGTCCGACCGAAAGTTCGGTTGCGGCCGAGTTTCGGACAAAAATCGATTTATGGCGGATGTTTCGGTTTCGGCCAAATTTGGCCGAAACTTTTGCCGAAACCGACACTATTGTAGTACTAATTTTGACTCGTGGTTAATTTTGTTGAGAGTGTAATAGTACATACATACCTACATATCTTTATACCAAGTCTAAGGGGTAGGCAGAGAAAACAGAGCGCCATTAGGCACGATTCTTACATCCCTTACTTCTTTGACTTTCAATCACCATTGTTGTGCATGTTCGCCGGCTTTTAAGACTCCTGACATCATCAAAGCTCCAAACGCTCTTTTAACACTGTTTTATAATTTTACTGTGCTTTCTACATTCCCGGTGTAACAGTAATGTAATTATTATTATAAGATGACATGAATGTAGAAAGAAGAGTGGCGTTAGAAAACAGCGTAAATGGAGAGCTGGGCAGATTCCTGGGCGCTAACAAAGTTAGCAGAAAAGTCCTGCTAGCTATTTATAAAGCGGTACTAATCCCAACGCCAACTTATGGAAGCGAGAGTTGGGTATGGCAGTGTGTGCATGAAAGTTGGATAAACGCGGTCTAAATGAGGCACTGCGCAAAATCTGAGGCACTCCTCAGATTTTGCGCAGTGTCTCATTTAGACCTACGTTTTCGACGCTGTCACCAACAAGGTTTTAAGGAAGGAATTCGGATTGAAAGAGACTGTCGTTATAAAAGTATGAAAGGGCATGCTCCAACGATTCGGACGTGTAGAAAGAATGAATGATGCAATATTGACTAATACAAATACTAAACTAATACAAAATATACAATGTAAAAGTGGATGGATGTAGGAGTCAAGGACGGCCAAGACCTACATTCCATGACCAAATAGAACGAGTTCTGGAGGAAGGTTCAGGGTTTATCCTGCGATATTAGGAGCCTGAAAATCGACGCGCGTGCATGAAAAGTGTTAAGAAAGTCAACGAAGCGTGTGAGGTGTCTAAGAATCGTGCTTTTTGTCGCTTTGTTCCCTCTGCCTACCCCGCAAGGTATTTGGCGTGAAGTTATGTATGTATGTAAGTAGATGAGTTGTAGAGCCACGCAGTCCGCTGCATGAATAGACCGGCTAGACCTCTGAGAATATCAGCTTCAAGTGGCTCCGCCCGCGTTTTGTTCGGTGAGGGAAGAATTTCGAGGCACGAAGCCTAACCCTCTCCCCTCCTCATTCCACTTCCAACTCCTTTCCTATCCCACCAACGAAAGCATACCGAAGGAGGATTACGTCAGGTAGGCGGACGGTCATAAAACATAATACAAAACAATGTATTAAATAGTAATATCTCAACATACCAATACTTAGTATTTCATTAAATATAAACAATTAACGACTTGAATATTGGATAATATATATTTTTTTACTTTTTTATATCTGGTAAACATTTTGCATACACCTTCAGGTAGAAAAAAGCGTTAAGTTATATTGTTGATTGCAACAAAATTAATACAAATACCCATTGTTTTTCATTTCCTGATCTAATTGACGCAAAATAATGGGAAAAAGCATTAAATTTCAGTATTTTATGGAAATTTATACGCGAACACGTAAGTTTCGGTTTCGGCCGAAACTGAAGTGGCGGCCGAACATTTGGTTTCGGTTTCGGTTTCGGCCGGAAAACCAGTTTCTGTTGGACTCTAATATATACATATTTAACTTTTGAGCCAGACTTGCAAATATATATTAAGAGTATTAGATATATTATTATTAAAGCAAAATATTTACATTAGTGTAATTATTAGGAATACTGGAACAAATCACAAACGAAAACATTCCCATGGAGGGTAGGCAGGCGGATGGTTATAAAACCAAAGCCAAATTTTTCGACAACATGGATACTTTGAAAGAATGACATAATGTGCCGATTCCACTTATAGTGCGATAAGAGCAGGAAAGCAGTGTAATAAAATATATTTGATGCAGCTTCAAGTTTAGCGATTTAGTATTACTATCGTATTTCTAATTCAAAAAGTTTATTGACAAGATTTCTATTGTTAAATATTTTATTCATAGACGTTGATAAATAATATGTGTTTACTGTTTATATACTTGGATACTAGAAAGTTTTTTTTTTTAAATTAACAGTGATTATTAGTTAAAAATTACAACAAACAACTTAGGAAGGACAAATTTGGAAAGTCTTTTATTGTACTGTTTTCTATTCGTGGCTTTGTTCGATTGAAGACTTTAAAAACAGGGAAGTTCATTATACTCCAATCATTGTAAATTCATTATACCCCAAATGAATCAATGTGATAACTGAATACATGTGCCAATATGTATGTTTTCATCATTACTTATTTTAAATTTCACAAATATCTGTAGAATAATTTTGGCGTGGAAGCATGAAAACCAACCTTCATCCACCGAATTAAAGGAAAGAATGTGTATTGGTAAAGAAACCTGATCAGTAGCACCTGAAGTAGACGTTCCTAACCAAGGGCTATTTAAATCCCAATGTACTTCTAACCAGTGTAAGAGCTGGAGCGAAGCGACGTATACAGTTGTAGGGTCACGCAGTTCGCAGCATGAATGGACCGGTGAAATTTCACAACCACTTAGAATATCGAAGTAAATAAGCTCATGCAGTGCTTCTTTCTGTGAGAGAGGTATCTGGAGGCCCACCCCCCTACCTATTCTTTTCTATCCTACTCCCTTAAAGGCTGGTAACGCAACTGTAACACTATCTGTGTAGCAGTTGCTCATCAGCCAGTTTTCCACCATAAAAAAGTGAACTGGGATTACTACCGTGATTGGACGCAGCTTCACAAACTTATACACTCACCTTCGATTTTGTTGAAAGCGAAGACAACCTTCAGCCGCAGTCATCGTAGGCTTATTTAACGACAGCTTGGAAGTTGATCGAGATGGATGAGGAAGATGAATGATGCGAGTAAAATGTAATTGATTTGTAAGTAAAGCGTAACGAGATTGTTCCTATTTTGTGCTCAATAGATTCCACATTGGATTTACGGCTTTCTTTTTTTATAAAGTAGTAAAAAATAGATTGCGTCTTATCGAAAAGTGACATCACAAAAACATAGATAAGTCATGAGAACTGACGAATGTGTATGATAAGTAAGTTATATATGTTAAGTCTATTTGAGACTTGTGTGTGTCTACCGAGTTCTCTATGCCCAATTTGAAACAGAGATGGCGTGAATTTATGTTATTTATGTCCTATATGTGTACCAGGTGTCATACTTTCATTGAATAGTGATTCGTTTGTTAGTTGTTACAGACACTTGTCCAATGATTGCTTAAAAACTTTCAATTGACCGAAATATATAATAACTATACTGCTGTTACATAGTAACAAGACTTTTAATTTCTCTTGGGGTTTTAACAACAATGTCCCATATGTACGCATCTATTCATTGATACTTTGTAGAAGTAATATAGTCCGATAGAAGAATGAAAATAAATTTGTTGTACTTGTTTTTTTTTCTTGAACTCAACTTTTTGAACGATAAAAAGGAATGATAAATACGAGCAGGCGTGTCACGCGGTGATAAACAACAAACGCTGTCCATGGACTCCTGAACGTAGATAGTGTTACAGTTGCGTTGTCGGCCCTCACAATGGGATATGGAAGGAGTTGAAAATGGGATGAGAAGGGTAGAGGAAAGGGGTTGGGCCTCCGGATACCTCTATTACCGAGCGAAACGCGGCATGAGCCAATTTACTTCGATATTCTAAGGAGTAGTGCTATTTCACCAGTCGAGCCGGCCCGCTAATACAGCGAACTACATGGCTGTCCTGACCACCACTGTCAAAGTTGCTTTAATAAATGTTACGTTTTTAGACAGGCTATATAATTAAATTGTATGAACCCATAATATTTTGCTTTTCTCAGCTAAAAAATAAAACTGTCGACAGAGAAAAATGTAACTTAAAAAAGTTTGCTCGCTATAACCTTTTTAGTTATACCAATGTTTAGTATGGCAGTAAAATGTTTACCGGGCCAGCTAATAAAGTGTCATAAAAGAGATAACAAGATACTATGATAAGTTTATATCACAAATAATCACACAACTCTTCAAAAATGTAAACATCAGGATATACCAGAAAAGAAGCTAGACTTCTGTACTAAAATGATAAAGGACTCACGTTACCCATGGACATCTGCAATACAGAGAGGGTCGTAGTTTCGTAGTCGGTCTTTAAGATGGAATAAAGTAGGGATTGTGGAGTGGAGACATTCTTACCGGACTAAACACGGCATGAGTAAATTTATGATGATTTTTGAGAAGTCCAGCTATATCACCTGCCGAGACGGCCCATTCATGCAGCGAACTGTGTAGCTCTACCACAGTTACTTGATAAGACGTAATAAAATTTAAATATACCACTCTATAAATAGGTAAGTAACAATAATGAAAATCTCTTATTTTTTTCTTTTCCAAAGTTTTCCACTGTAATCCGAGGTAAGCTCTCGCTTTTAATGTAGGTAATCCGTTTCAAATTAAAACTTTTCGTTACGATTTTTGCTTATTCACTCGTCGACGTTAGTTAAGGAACTTCTTTCCAATAATCTAATGTATTTATAACCAAATATAATGTATAAATAATATAAGAAATAAATAGTATAAGATATTTTTACGGCAACTCTGATGTGACGCTCCTTATGTTGCAAATATCCATTGGCGGCGGTGGTCGCTTAACATCAGGTGATTCGCGTGCTCGTCTTCACCTTTTTACTATAAAAATAAGGACAAAATACATGTATACAAATAATATGACTATGTTTATGTTGGGATTAAATAAATAGTATTTTCTCGAGAACTCTTATTCGAACCCGGAACTTTATATACGGCACTACGCTACACCGGCGTTATAGTGCAATACTTGTACTTTAATTCTAATTCACTTTGATTTATTTCTTTATTTTTCATTTTGTAAAGATGTGATTCCTCTATTGGCCGATAAGCCTGTGATTTATTCAAATGTAAAAAAAATCTAATGTAAAACGTTTGGATCCTTATCATTCTGATTTTTAATCTAAAACGTAATGGATTTATTTAAATAGGCTTTAAAATAAATATCTTCGTAATAATTTTATTTTAATTTGACTTCATGCCCAAGGTACCTATAACTTAACAGGAAACTAAAGGCATGCGAAACCTTACACCTTATGTTGGCTTACAGGAGGGTTATTAAAGAAAATAATAGGATTGTATAATAGTTACTGCCTTTGTTATGAACATGTACCTATATATATGCAAATCAGCTATAAAACCGAATAACAAGGAAACATTTTTGTTCTTATTGTATATATAAACTCCCTACCTAAACACATAATACGTATATATCTTCACGCCAAGTCTCTTGACGAAGCATACAGGCAGACTTGAGAAACGTATGTCGATTCTTACACATCCCGCTTTTTTCATTGACCTTCATAATTGTTTTCCTACACGCTTGTCTTTTTAAGGATCCTCTTGCCTTCATTCAAAGTCATACATAACATTCTAGAAACTGCAGGTTTGAGTTCTACTGCTCTAGTAGAAGACCCATATCATTTGTTCTCAAAAATGTGCTTATATAGACATGAGTACGTTACAGTTTTACTATAAAACTATAAACATATCAACAGTGGTAGAGCCAAGCAGTTCGCTGCATGAATGGGATGACTCAACCGGTCAAATACCACCACCTCTTAGAAGATCGACGTAATGTGTCTCATGCCGCGTTTCGTTCAGTGAGAGAGGTACTAGAAGGGCCATCCCTCTTCCCCACCCCTCTTCCCAACCCCTCATCCCCATCCCTTCCTATCCTAAAAAGTATAATGTTGTATATGTACCTATGTATAAATTTGTATATGTATGGATGTATACAGTTGGTGAAATATTATGTCTACAATGTTCGACTTGTATTTCAGCTGCAGGGATATACAACAGTTTGGCAGTTTGTTATAAGCGGCTATCCACGAGTGTCGTTTCTCCAACTTGACAGTTTAATTTATTGTTTGCCATTACCAAATAGTAATATAAATATACAATCAAAATGAAAAATAACACGCCTCTGCAGCTATGAAACAAGAATCTATATTTCTATCTAAATAAACTATGCAATAAAGTTGAGTTACTGTTACAATACAATAAAGACAAGGCAAGATCAAACTTTGAATGAATCGGTTCTTTTGCGTATTAGGTATATGTACCGCTAGTATATTAGAATTAATGTTCTTTACACAGAAAATAAGCGTTGCCATTCAACGAGGCAATGCTGGTTCTCTTCTGGGCACATCACATATACAACGAACGGGAAGACTTTTCTGATTCCTCTGAACAATTCATTTTTGTTTAACCAAAGAGAAAGGGGAAGATTAATCTTAGGCGAATTTATCATTCAAGAAATTGTCTAAGGACCGTTTGATTTTTATTATAAGCACAATAATTGACCACTTGGTTTGATGATAAATGAACAGGTTCTAGATGAAATGAAGTCAAGTCTTTTCAAAGAAAATTTCTAAACAACAATTCGAAAACATTCGCATAGTTCATTATTTATTTTATTTCAAATTGTGGCGAAAAAAACTCGTTATCAGATATTCGGGCTGCAGGGAATTCGCGATATTGGACTCGTGGTCGCAGTAAAGCTAACTATAAATGTATTACCCGAATCAGCGAAACCACAATATTTAAATTAAATACCAGCTAGATATTGTACTTAAAAACTTTAAACAATGGAACTCAACACTAAGATACCAATTTTTAGAACCATGCATTTATTTGTACAAGACTAACAAATGGTGCTTCACATGTTAGCTCCTACAACCTACAAATTCTATTTCAAATATATTATTCCAGTATTTCTAAGTATATTAGTATATCTGAAATTTTATATATTTATTGACATATTTTACGTGTGTTATAAAAATTAAATAATTAAATTTGATTTGTGATTTGATTTGTTAAGAATATCGTTTCCTTAAGGTAACTCCTTACGTCTGAACAACATTTGTAATTATTAATTATACATAGCGCACGCTCAAGCTCACGTTTGAAGCAGTATAGCCAAACGTGATTTAGCTTTCCCGGAATCCATATAGAAACGTCCTTAGAGCTAATTGATGCTTCTCGTTTGATTAAAGCCAACAGTCAGAGTTTCAACCGCAGCGGTCGACCACAAGGTTCGGAATTGTTCTAGCACCATGTAGAAAACTTTCATGAATCGTCTACATGGAATTTCATGCCATTCTCGGACTATATTTATATGTACTATTAAGAGATTTTTTTTTAACTTTACCTATCCTTTTTTGTAGCCGAGATTGTCTGCGGAATTATCCTTGATTGGAATATGTGGTTGAAAAAAAAATTGGATTTCAAAAAATGTATTTTTGGTAGGTACAATTAAATTTTATTTACAATAATAAGAAGAAGAAAATAAATTACATTATTTCTCCGCATGTCGGTCTACTGGCAGCGAGCCCATGAGACTAGCCGCATCGTCACGCTTTATGGAAATGCTAATCCTCTGTTCGAAGAATAGACCAGCCCTCTGGTGATAGGTATATAATAAAAATTTTCCAACTTTTCCCATTACTATTAATGATACCGGTGTGAAAGATGAAAAAAAAATTATCACGATGCTCCCTGCCGGAGCTCATAATTCAAGTAAATTTAGTTAGTGACCAATTTACAATATTACTTTTGGATCCATATAACATCGCCTTCGCAGTTAAAACAAAAAAACCTAATATTTTGAAGATTTAGAGTATCGTGAATATAAATAATAAATGTATATTGCAGAATAAATAATACGTTATATCTTAAAGAATACGAAGATGAAGACTTCAAACGTGCTATAATAAAATCGCAGTATATATAAGGCTTCTCCATAAAACAAATCATAAAACATGTAAAGCATACAAATTTAAATAATACAATATGTATAATACTGAATGGCTCGTGGCCGTTTTAAATAATTTACGAGACAAAATGGAAACCTTGGCTATTAAAGTTCAATGGCAGGCTATTGTGTTAGTTAGAGTACAAGAGGGCCCACGTGCCGTATCACGCTCGTTAATGTTGGCGCCAAGTAACACCCCTGTGACATAACTCTGTACAAGTCCGATGTAAGGAAATGTATTTCGCAATTTATTTCATTCGTCAAATATTTAATCCTGCGATGTCGACGTAATTCCCACTGTCTACATCTTACTGATAGTACAAAAAATATCTGTATATAAATACATACATACATAACTTCACGCCAAATCCCTTGCGGTGTAGGCAGTGAGAACAGAACGCCATAAGGCACGATTCTTACACGTCCCACTCTCTTCGTTGACATTCATAATTCTTTTCATGCACGCACGTCGATTTTTGACGCTCCTAACATCACCTTCCTCCAGGACACGTTCAATTTGTGTCATGGAATGTGTGTCTTGGCCGCTCTCGACCTCATTTACTATATAGAAATCAATGTGAAGATTACTTCCGATGCATTCTGCACCATGCTATGAAATAGCCTGTAACAAATTGCCCATTTACCTACAGAAGTATACGTGTTACTATGTATTTACGCGCAGGAAGCGAATTTCCCCCATTTTATTTCTATTTCCACGTTTGAAAGCAAAGGAAATAATTTATTCATACAATTGCCTGTCCTATATTGTTAAATAAATTGCAGTTTGTCGGATATAGACTTTATATCCTGACCTTTTCTATACTTCAAATTTCTTTGTACAACCATCTAAGTACAATGCGTTGATGAACTTTGGTTTTAGTCATTTCAAGCAACTTTTATTTACATATGATGCTTCCGATGGAGCCATCGGAAGCATCATATGTAAATAAAAATTATGTCTTTCCACATGTCCGAACGGACATGTGGAAAGATGGATGATGCAAGATTAACTAAGCAGATATAGATACGGATGGATGTAAGGGTCGAGGACGGCCATGACACACTTTCCATGTCCAAACAGAATGGATTTTGGAGGAAGGTGATGTTAGGAGCTTTAAAAGTGGACGTACGTGAATGAAAGTAAAAAAGCGAGTGATGCGCGTAGGAATCGTGCTTTATGGCGCTCTAAATACCTTGCGGGGTTGGCAGAGGGAACTCATTCTTTTTTAAATATAAATAGAATTGTACCATATACCCGCTGAGGCTATGATAACTTAAATTTAAGAGTAAGTGGTGGAACGATAAAAAGTAATTGAATGTAAAGGGTAATTATAAGAAAACAGAGACGATGTGTTTTCTAAGAAAATACCTGAAACATTCTAAACGTTTATCAGCGTGCTATCGTAAAATTGTTACTTTTAGGATTTCAATGGTAAACGGTTTTGTTTCGGCAACTTATTTCTATTAACTAAATAACATAATATATAATATGTATACAAACTACTAAATAATGTATGTATTCTAGCAAAACCTGCGAACTTCCAAAATAATATATCTTATTGTGGTAGAGCCAAGCAGTTCGCTGCATGAATGGGCCGGCTCGACCGGTGGAATACCACGACCTCTCAGAAGATCGACGTAAAGTTGCTCATGCCGCGTTTCGTTCGGTGAAAGAGGTACCCGGAGGCCCACCCGATTTCCCCATCCTTTCCTTTCCCCTATCCCTTAAAGGTCGGCAACGCAACAGTAATACTATATGTGTTGCTGGTGTCCATGGGCGGCGTTGGTTGCTTACCATCAGGTGACACGCCTGCTCGTTTGCCCTCCTATGCCATAAAAAAAAAAAAAACTTTACTACGAAAAGACTCGATCTGCGGAACAGTCCACGACACAATCTCGGTGGTCCAGCACCTCGCTTCTGAATCAAGAGGTCGCGGGTTCAACTCCTAGCTCACACAAATGACTTATCGAAATTATTTTCGAAGGTTTTGGGTGATAATATCCATTTGCATATTCCATTTGGTAGCAAAAAGGCGTGAAGTTATATTATGTTGTGTTACGAAAAATTGCTACTTTTGTACTCATATTAATAGAAGCGTGATGATATATAAAATGACTTAAGGCCTTAATGTGTAAATAAATAATAGTTTAAAAAAACTAAAAAACACGCTTTTTATAGAAAACCGAACTAAAAAATAGAAAAATAAAAAAAAATATTTTATTTTAAAAAAAGCGTGGGGTGCTTTTTAGATATTAACGAAATGATAATCACTCTACTCATATCTGTCAATAAAATATTTATAACTATTCACACCATGCACCCCACGCTTTTTTTAAAATAAAATATTTTTTTTTATTTTTCTATTTTTTAGTTCGGTTTTCTATAAAAAGCGTGTTTTTTAGTTTTTTTAAACTATTATTTATTTTCTATTTTTTAGTTCGGTTTTCTAGTCTAGAACTTTCATAGTTCACAAATCGCACCATCTAGTGGCAATCACCGGAAACTAAAAAAGAAGTCGGTTACAAACAAACATACAAACATACAAACCTACAAACATACAAACATACAAACATACAAACATACAAACATACAAACCTACAAACAAACATACAGGTGAAGCTAATAAAAAGCTAATAAAAAAATTAGGACGATCGGACGAAGTAATCACTTTTTAACTCATATAAACTTTGCTCTCATTTTCAATTACTTAGTAGTGAAATTTACTTATGTACTAGAGACTTAGAGTTTACAATTTACTTAAGTCAATTCATTTTACTCCTTCGTCATAATATTTATACATATAACATTAAACTTAAAAAATGACAACACTAAACTAAGAATACCAAATAAAGCAGTGGATTCGCGAGATGTCAAGAAAGCTCAAGCGGAATCCGGGAGATAGATCGCAACTCGAAGACCAGTAGAATATGATCCCTGTCCCAGTACCCCAGTATATTATAAAATACTTGGGAAAAAGAAACAAAAAAAAACATACAGACGAATTAAGAACCTCCTTCTTTTTTGGAAGTCGATAAGTACTCATCAAGGGTGCACTTACAAGTCCGTCGATTGATGTTCTCAACAATATCCTGGTTTCATAACATTCATATATTCCTGCTTCCTTCATTAGTTATGAAATCCCCTGTCATATTAAGATGATTTATCGTTACTCTTCAAGTAAATTTTTTGGTCAGTAAAATATAAGTAAAAAAATATTTCGGTTAGTTTTTATATATTTTTATAAAATAAATTCCTTTCAGTCTTTAATATATTTATAGTACTATCATATTATATCTAAATATAAAACTTAATACAACCAATTTAATGAAAGTAAGCAAATTATTTAATCAACTATAGGCCGTAAATACGGTGAAATTACACTTACAATCTTTTTCATAATATTTATTTAATGTTATTATTTCAACACAACATAACTTCACGTTCACAAAATTGTTACGAACATACATACATACATACATAACTTCACGCCAAATCCCTTGCGGGGTAGGCAGAGAGAACAGAGCGCCATAGGGCACGATTCTTACACACCTCACTCGCTTCGTTGACTTTCATAACTCTTTTCATGTACGCGCGTCGGTTTTTGAGGCTCTTAACATCCCCTTCCTCCAGAACACGTTCTATTTGTTACGAACATTTGTATTATTGTTTGGGTTTACGTTTTATGCTATCTAGTCAAGCACCCAAAGTAACAACGAACAATAAATATTCTTCTTCAATTAGGTTATGTTAGTATTTTTTTTTTCTTTTTACAATTTCAACGTAACTTAACGGTCGTACCAATAGCCATTTGAATTCCTTTGATTAATTGGTTTCGCTTCTGATGGATGAATTTAAATTTATTTTAATCTCCACGAAATATTTTTTTTGTATAAATTTGTTTCAACGAAAAGTCATTTTTGATAACTTGGTAAAATTATTTATCTTTGCTTGCCTCTGTGTACTTTTGAATCAATATTGAATCGTTAATAATGGATAATCTTATAAGCTTAATATATTTATTTTCTCAGTTTGTTCATATCTCATAGACATTATAAAAAGTACCACAACAGTACAATTCAGTCAAAAGAATATGTTAACATGGACTCAATATATAAGTTACCTACAATTGAATAAATAAACAAAACAAAAAAGCTCTGCATCCAGTTTTTGATTAGTGCAGTGGTGGCACTTTCATGTTTGACCTTAAACATCGAAGGTGAACGAACTTGAGTAAACACCTGGTCTAGCTATTTAAGGATGGATGGAAAAAATGCCTCTTTATCCATCACCCATCGGATGTTAATAAAGAAAAACTAATTTTACGCAAGGACGATACGACAATTTATTTTATGAAAGATATTTTATAGACCATTAATTCAACTCTCGTTGTTGAGAGATTTATATTGCAAAAGTCATTTAAAATCATAAAATACCGGTTCTTCTATTCACAATGATATTTCATTTATATTACGAATACATAAATTGAAGACAATCGAATACTTTAACTGTCTTTGTGTTTTGTTTTATGTTTTTTTTATACATGATAAAACTGATAAATACTTGCTTGCCTACTTCGTGGAAGATTCTTTGTTCATAAGTACGTGTGTTCTTTGAGTGCATACGCCCTTGGATTCCCGGATAGAGGTTGCGCAACTTAAATGCATCCACAACACTCATGGATGCTACTCCGTTTATATACAACAATTTAATATGCGGTCATACAACTAATAATGATTATGCCTCAATTTAGATAACAGATATTCTACTTTTGTTTCACAATAAGAGAATAAATTCAAGTGTTAAGCAATAATTTTCTAAATGTCCGAAAACAAAGTTGTAAGGAAGGTAGTCGGATTTAAAGAGAGTGTCGGTGTAAAAGTAAGTTGACTAAGCAGATATACAATGCAAAAGCGGATGGATGTATGGGTCGAGGACGGCCAAGACCCACATTCCATGAAAAAATAGAACGCGTTCTGGAGGAATGTGATATAAAGAGCCTCAAAAATCGACGCGCGTGCATGAAAAGAGTTATGAAAATCAACGAAGCGTGGTGAGGTGTGTAAGAATCGTGCCTTATGGCGCTTTGATCTCTCTGCCTACACCGCAAGGGATTTGGCGTGAAGTTGTGTATGTATGAATGTATGTTCTACATGTGTGTGTGTTAATGAGGCAATATATATAAATGAAATTAATTAATTTATATCTGCACATTTACATCAGAAAAATCAAGCTGTTAAAAAAGCGTCTCTCTCTCACGAAAGCAATTTCAAGTTCAGTTAAAGGCAGCATTAAGGGATTTGTCAAATTTCTCATAATCATAACAGTCGGTGAATTAGTGTTGTGATAACATCATTCGTGAACAAACTTTATCTAGTATAAATGTTTTAAGGAAAGTTGCAAAAAGGTTGTTACAAAAGTTGTTAAAACAACCAAATCCCATTTTGTGAGGCAATTGTCCTGTTTTATTTACATTGTTTTATACTCTTTACTTGACGAGCAATAGACTATATTGCTGGAAACTTTCTTATAATTGGTAGGTATATATGTAGCACAGTTCTGTAAATAGTGGCACCCCATCTTTTCTCGTGGGTGTCGTTAAAGAGGATTAAGGGATTGGACTGGGTTAGTAACAACCAAAAATATTGGTAGTTCTTTAGTGGTCGAGCACCCTGCTTTTGATTCAAAAGATCAGTCCCGGGCTTACGTCAATGGTTTCTCAGAATTTTTAGTATATGGCAGTAGATTCCACAGCCTATTAAATTCAGGACATAGACACTAGACAGCCGTTGCCTACACCTTCGGCTAGAAGAGAGTGTGAAGTTATGTTATGTTAACTACCAACTTTTGTATGTTCATTGTTTGGTCATGTCAATTGGGCTATCGACTTTTATTTAATTCCATAATTTCTTTGGGTAAATTGATGTTAATTTCAACTCATTACTCCTACGTTATTCAGTGAAGCGGTATCTTACTTCATACAAACAAATTTCACATATTTATGTATTAATAAAGATTTTAGTTCGAGTCGAGTGTTGTGTTGCCGACGTGGAATTCAAAATAAAACTATTTTGAATTCCACTGACAATTATTCAAGGACAATGCCGGTATATAAGCTCGGAAGTCATTTTGTATGGTGAATGAATACAAATTACCATTTTATTTTGGTATTGAACCAACTTTTAGTTTTTTTATGTTATTTTCAAAGCTTCTTAAACTTTTGCTTCTGCCCGAACCTTTAGCAGCGAAAAGAGTAACATTTCTAACAGACCCTTTAATATTATACGGCTTATGCTTTATTTTCTGATTATTTGATACATACGATTGATTTGATATGTAATATATCTTCATATATATAAAGTACTTGTCACATTGTTTGTCCGCGATGGACTTCCAAACTACCTAAACGATTTTAATTAAATTTGTATACCGTATGCTATTTAATCCAACTTTAAAGATATGAAGGTGATGTTAGCAGTCTTAAAAATCGACGCACGTGCATGAAAAGAGTTATGAAAGTCAACGAAGCGAGTGAGGCGTGTAAGAATCGTGCCTTATGGCGCTCTGTTCTGTCTGCCTACTCCGCAAGGGATTTGGTGAGAATTTATGTAAAATATAGTATAGTTTATAAAACTTTTTCCTACAAAACCGCGCAAGCGCGGCTGCGTTACGTTAAGTACTAAATACGTACTAAGTTAAATATAGTCCGTAAATACATTTCATTTAAAGCATAACATATTAAAAACACGAGCGCTTGAGAAAATTGCCTCCTTGGAACAAAAACGCGCGGACGATTCTGAGTGTAAGGTTGTCATGAGAAGAAATGGGCAAAACACTCATGTAAATTAATCTACTAACTTTACTATATTATCTATTGCAATTTAATTACCTACTGATAGGGAGTCAAACCTCGCGACAAGCTTTTATTATTATATAAATTGTACACACTGAGGCTCTAAGTTGATACTTGAAATTTTTAAGGAAATATTATTTTTTTATTCTTAGAGCACTTAAATAAAAGCTTCTTTAAAAAGGGTTTTAGCTTTTAATTTATTTAGACATGAAATTGGTTAAAATATTCTTCTTGGTGTGATATTAATAACCAACAAAGTACACCGAAACGACTTCACCGATTTTGATGAATTTTTGTGTGAATATTGGATAGATCTTTTAATATGTGAAAATATATTTTTATAAGCTAATTATTAAGGTCAAGTGCTTATTTATTTATTAAGTTTTTGCAACACAGCCTTTAATGTGTTAGCAAGTATTAATATATTATCTCATGACATTAACCTGATGAGTATTTCTGACGCGTCGAGATAGCTCACTAATGAACAGATTTATATTAATATACATACACACACATACATAACTTCACGCCAAATCCCTTGCGGGGTAGGCAGAGAGAACAGAGCGCCATAGGGCACGATTCTTACACACCTCACTCGCTTCGTTGACTTTCATAACTCTTTTCATGCACGCGCGTCGGTTTTTGCGGCTCTTAACATCACCTTCCTCCAGAACACGTTCTATTTGGTCTTGGAATGTGTGTCTTGGCCGTCCTCGACTCCTACATCCGTCCGCTTTTGCATTGTATATCTGCTTAGTCAGTCTTGCGTCAACCATTCTTTCTACATGTCCGAACCATCGGAGCATGCCCTTTCTTACTTTTAAACCGACACTCTCTTTCAAACCAACTTCCTTCCTTACAACCTTGTTTTCTACGCGGTCAGCGAGAGTCACTCCGCAGATTTTGCGTAGAGCCCTCATTTCTACCGCGTTTATTCTACTTTCATGCACACTCTGCCATACCCAGCTCTCGCTTCCATAAGTTAGTGTTGGGATCAGGACTGCATTGTGGATTGCTAACTGGGCCTTTCTGTTAATATTTTTTGCGCCCAGGAATCTGCCCAATACTCCGTTTACGCTATTTCCTATCGCCACTCGTCTTTCTACATCCGCGGTGTACCTTCCATCTCTGCTAAAAGCGCATCCAAGATATACAATTTCATTCACCTGTTCCAGCACTACATCATCAACCATTATCCTTGCATCTGTTCTGGATTCCTCCCTTTCAAACACCATTACTTTCGTTTTCGTCGCATTCAACTGCAAGCCTTTAATCATGCAATCATCTTTCATAGTAGTGACTAGTGTTTGCAGGTCCGACGGCGATTCGGCTAGAAGCACGGCGTCATCTGCGTAAAGCAGGCAGCTCACAACTAGGTCACCCATTCGCATCCCTACATCCATCGATCTCATTCTCTGGAGACAACTGTCCAGGTACAGGATGAACAGTCGAGCGGACAGCACGCAACCCTGTCTGACGCCGATATTGACGTCAAACCAGGGGGACAAGCCGCCGTCAACACGCACACACGCTGTGCAGCCCTCATAAGTGGACTGCACAGCGCGCAGCAGTGCTCCGCTCACCCCGTAGCCCGGGAGTATATCCCACAGATCCTTTCGTAACACTCTGTCAAACGCTTTTTCCAGATCCACAAAACCGCAGAAAACCTTCCGGTTAACAGCCAGTTGTTTCTCCACGATGTTGCGGAGAGAAAAAATCTGATCCATGCACCCTCGTCCGCTTCTGAAACCACCCTGAGCCTCCCACAACACTCCATCAGATATCACCCTCATTCTCCTTTCAATAATTTTCCCATACACTTTTGCTGCTAAACTGATCAAACTGATGGCCCTGTAACTGGCGCACTGCATACGTGATCCCTTACCTTTATACAAGGGCACGATGACAGCGCGCCTCCAGTCCATGGGAACCTTACCCGACCTCCAGCACAGATTGCTCAAGGTCAGGAAAGCGTCCCGGACACAGGTTCCACCGTGTTTGATCATTTCAGCAGACATCATATCAATTCCAGCTGCCTTACCATTTTTCATACTTCGTATCGACCATTCAATCTCTTCCATAGTAATGTCCTCATCAGATGTTGGCGCAGCGGTGTCAGCCGTAGGCTCACTCGCGGCGCCCACATCCGGAACATACTCGTACATTTCCCCAAAATACTCACTCCACCTGCCCAATACATCGCTTGGGTTTGCAAGAATGTCACCAAACTTAGACATAATTTTGTCCATTCTGGATGTTGACGAAGAACCCCGAGACTTTCTAACTTCCCTCCAGAAGAGTTTGTTATTCGCCTCGAAGTTCTCCGTCAACCTCACTTCCTCATTCGCAACAAGTCTTTCACGCTTCTCTTTCACTAAGGCTTTGGTAACATTCCTGCAGCGGCGGTAGCTCTCATACTTTTTCTCTGTCATACTATCATTCTGATTCAAACTTGAGACATAATCCAACCATGCTTTTTTCTTTCTTTCGACGCTGGATTTCACATCCGCATCCCACCAGGCGTCACCTCTCAGAATCTTATGCCTCTTTGCACTACCACATACTTCTTTTGCACTATTCACTATACTTTCTTTCATTCTTTCCCAGCATTCTTCAACACCTAGGTCAGAAAGACTCGTCTCATTGAGTCCTTTACTGACTAGGCCTACTCCGTACACTTTCATCTTCTAATTTCTCACATTTTATCCTTTCAAGCTCTCCGAAATGGGTACGCACTCGCCAGTGTCTCCACTTCTTGAAAAGGCCCACAAATCGGCTTACCACCAGGTAGTGGTCCGTATCAAGAGTGGGGTCTCTGTAGGCTCTTGTATCCCTTAGAGTATTTCGGAGACGACTATCTATCAAAATCAAATCTATCATACTCTTTTGCTCATTCCGTCTCCACGTATACGTGTGAATATCTTTATGACGGAATAATGTGTTAGACACAAGGAGGTTCCGTTCCAGGCATACGTCCAATATCGGCTTACCAGCGTCATTCACTCTCTTGTCACCATTCGGGCCAAGGACAGCCTCCAGGCCGTCTCGCTTGGTTCCGACCCACCCATTAAGATCACCACACAGAATTATCCTTTCATTTTCCTCAGCTAGATCCAGAATATCCCTAACAGTTTCCCAAAACTCCTCGAGTTCGCGGGGATCCGCGGAGCTAACGGGAGCATAAGCTGCGACCAGGAAAACTCGCGTGATCCCCAGTTTTATTCGAACCCAAAGATGTCTTGGGCCTACCAACTCATAAGCTTTCACTCCGGAAGCAAAGCGAGAGGAGAGAACGACTCCAACACCCCCACTGGCACGGACGTCCGGGTCCACTCCGGACCATAGGGCTACCATGCCACCGGGGAGGTCCTCGGTCTCCCTCCCCCTCCGCTTTGTCTCCGTCAAACATAAGGCATCCAGGCATCTCTCATTTAATACATCCATCATCTCATTCATCTTTCTTGCCATGCTACCTCTAACATTCCACGTGCCTATACGGCACTCCCCACTCCTCGTCCCGCCAGGATTGGCGCTGCGTGAAGGGTGGCGGCCCCCTTCGCCGCATGCGCATGCAGCCGCACCGACGGGGGCTAATCGGTGCCCGTCGCTTGCGGGGCACGCCCTAGCAGGCCGTCCGGCTGAGTTTGCTTTGGTCAAGATTGCGTCCCACTGGGACGGCAGGGATCGCGACGCGCACGCTCTTGACATGACCCCCTAATATTAATAATTATATTAATATGATGATAGAATACGTTTTATATGACAATAGACGTTATACACTTTGAATATTAAGGCAATTTTGCATAGATCATAAATGTTATGACAGCTACTTGTAATTTTACTTTGTACTTGTAATTATACTAGCTGACCCGGCGAACCTTGTTCCGCAACAAAGTATCTGCTGTTCCGCTATGTTAATACTGCAATATCTTCGAAAATATTCGCTTAAATTGCATGCTGTAAAGGGCCAGGATCATCTATATTACATGCACAATCTATTTAAGATACTTAATTGGATGAACATTAATGCTGTAACGTTTAAAATCGCTTCGTAAATAAGCCGTGAATAATAATAATAATTTCTCGCAAAAAGTAAAAAAATAAAAATGGTCATTGTGGGTTATCCTTAAGAATTCAAATTCAAATTCAAAATTTCTTAATTCCATAGACTTTACAAAGTACTTAGAATCGTCACATAAAAAAACATTCACGGAGCTTAGATTCCCTTTCATCACACTGTCTTGAATGTGAAAGCGAATCTAAGTGCCAGTTCCGGCGGTAGACATATGCCCTCGTGGACTTTTTTGTAGACCTTCTGAAGTTGTTTAATAATGTAGTACATTGTTTTGATTTATCACTTAGGGTTTAGGCAGCGTTTGCGATTAAAGTTCTAAATTATTCTAAGTTATATATATATAAGATAAAAGATAAGTTCTAAGTAATAAATTTTTGAGTAATATACATGTTTACATACTCATAAACTTTCGAGGTTGTAATGTTTAGTACCTATTATAAGACTAGTGTCTAACGAGGCGCGGCATGTCGAACATTGGTCCAAACATTTGCTCAAGGCCTTTGCATAATTCCCTAGCTTGGGCGAACCTTATGTCTACTGTTTGGTTCGTTCTAAGTTGGATGCGGTTAAGTATATATGTGGAAAGGAAAACAAATATAAAAGATTTGAAATAAGCAAAGTTGTGTGCGCTATTTGATTTTACGTATGAACTCTACTAAGTCATCCTGCGGAAATTTGATACCGCGTCTTACTATAATAATCGAGTACTAGAATGATCGATATTATCGAAATATCGGAAGAATTTGAATCACCATCGATTTTCTTTTATTATAAGAATTACATAACATCGCGTCCTAATTAACTAAAAGTATTATAATACTTTACAAAAAAAAAGCAATTTCCAATAACATTTAATTGTTTTTTTTCCAATTAATCAACTCTAATAAGATCTCGCTATTATATTTTCAATACAATGAAAAACATATAAATTTTGATACTTTTTGCCCAATCATTATCGATAATATTGACGAGGAAATTTTCGCCAATATCGATAAGAAGAGGTACTTACTTGATCAGCGATCTCGTATGTGATGTGCTCGATCGGCAGTCTAGTTCGTAAATCCAAATATGTCATAAATTGTTGAACGTAATCTGGTAATGGCCACTTATCGCGACTCATTCATTTCAAGTGGCAGAATGTGGCAGTGTATTGTTATATCTTCGCATTGTCAGGAGCTTCGTTGACCTTATTTCGTTCAGTATATTAAAAAAAAAAACATTAAACATAACTTCACGCCTTTTTCTAGTCAAAGGTGTAGGCAGCGGCTGTTAAGCCTCGTCTCGCCGTTATTTTCGCCTAATGGAATAGGTGGCGAACCTATTGCCATATTTTCCATAGCGGGCACAAAGTTTTCATAGTCATTGATATCTATCACACTTAACTTTAGAAAACAATTTCGAAAAGTTATTGGTGTGAGCCAGTGTCAGGATTCGAACCCGGACCTCTGGTACAGAAACCGTGCGCTCGACCACTGGACAATCGAGACTTAACCACCATACGTTTGATCACAAACAAAAAATCACATTCAAATTGATCGAGTCGTTTACGATAAAAGCAAACAAACATTATTTGTCTTTATATATTTTGTCTTTCAAAAGTCACTCCGCAAAATCTGCGGAGTGACTCTCGCTGATCGCGTAGAAAACAAGGTTGTAAGGAAGGAAGTTGGTTTGAAAGAGAGTGTCGGTGTAAAAGTAAGAAAGGGCATGCTCCGATGGTTCGGACATGTAGAAAGAATGGTTGACGCAAGACTGACTAAGCAGATATACAATGCAAAAGCGGACGGATGTAGGAGTCGAGGACGGCCAAGACACACATTCCAAGACCAAATAGAACGTGTTCTGGAGGAAGGTGATGTTAAGAGCCTCAAAAACCGACGCGCGTGCATGAAAAGAGTTATGAAAGTCAACGAAGCGAGTGAGGTGTGTAAGAATCGTGCCCTATGGCGCTCTGTTCTCTCTGCCTTCCCCGCAAGGGATTTGGCGTGAAGTTATGTATGTATGTATGTAAAAGTGGATATATAAAATTACAGGAGTTGAAAATTTATCTATTATTAGGTATATAATCTTTCAAAAGATTCAAGTCTTCGAACGTCATACGCAGATTTACAAGAAGACAAAGTTAAGACTCCATTGTTCCTCATTTCGTCTTCAACAGCCATTGTCAGGTTTCAGTTAAATTGTCAAGCCTTACGCCGTATAAGATAAAGGACATATCTATGTTATTTTTATTATCAAAGCTAAGACTCTGTTTTTTATCACAGGAAGAGGTGAGGACAATGAACTTTTTATAGAGCCATAGAGCCTCAACGCACCGATGACGGCACAGGAACACTAAATTGTGAATACATTAGATGGGTTTTGAAATATAAAACATCATGAATAGTATTACATTTTGATAATATAATATTTTAAAACTAAATGGCAATTATGAATAAATATAGCCTATGTTACTCTGGATGAGTTCAGCTTTCCAATGGTCAAAAATATTTTGAATTCGGTCCAGTAGTTTTTGAGTATATTCAACAACATAACATAACGTAACTTCACGCCTTTTTTACCCGAATGTGTAGGCAGCGGCTGTTAAGCCTCGTCGTGTTTACGTCACAAGTGGAATAGGTGACGAACTTATTGCCATACCGGGCACAAATTTTCAGTCATCGATACATAAAAATCACACATAACTTCCGAAAACAAGTATTAGTATATTGAGTATATTCGTTACATACAAAAAAACAACTTACCAGTTTATAATATTAGTAAAGATACTTAAGATAATAGTTTTATTTATTAATCCAATACATAAAATTATCGAATCGCGGTGATTGTGGTTTAACTCCGAAACGGCTGGACTTATACTTATCAAATCGGACATCTATTTCTCATCATCATCATCATTAGCCTGTTGCAGTCCACTGCTGGACATAGGCCTCTCCCAATGTGCGCCACAACATCCGATTCTCTGCCTTCCGCATCCAGTCTTTACCAGCAGCCCTTCTGAGGTCGTCTGACCATCGGGCTGGTGGGCGTCCTACACTACGCTTACCAAGTCGCGGTCTCCACACCATGACCTTCTTGCTCCATCTACCATCGGTCCTTCGACAGATGTGACCAGCCCATTGCCACTTCAGCGAACTTATTCTGCGAGCTATGTCGGTGACTCCGGTTCTCTGTCGGATATACTCATTCCTGAGTCTATCTTTCAGAGATACTCCGAGCATAGCTCGCTCCATAGCTCGCTGAGCGACTTTAAATTTGTGGACTAGCCCCACCGTAAGTGTCCACGTTTCGGCACCGTAGGTCATTACTGGTAGGACGCACTGGTCAAAGACTTTGGTCTTCAGGCATTGCGGTATAGGCGAGCCGAAAACTCGACGCAGTTTGCCGAATGCGGCCCAACCCAGCTGAATCCTCCTGTCGGCTTCCTTCTCGAAGTTTCGTCTACCTAACTGGATTGTTTGGCCTAGGTAGACGTATTTGTTTACGACTTCGAGAATTGACCCATCGACATTTATCGGTCCGGGCACGACATGTTCGTTGAACATGACCTTGGTCTTGTCCAAGTTCATGCCCAGACCGACACGTCGAGAGGATTCGTCTAGGCTGCGCAGCATTCCGCTTAACTGTTCCAGCGACTCTGCCATTACAACGATGTCGTCGGCGAACCGAAGATGCGAGATGTACTCACCATTCACGTTGATACCCTGTCCAGTCCAGTCCAAGGTCTTAAAGACGTCCTCCAGAGCATTGGTGAAGAGTTTGGGAGAGATGACATCTCCCTGTCTTACACCTCGATTCAGCTCGATGGAGTTCGTCACTTGATCCTGGATCTGGACAGCCATCGTGGCGGTGTCATACAAGCATCTCAACACCTCGATATAGCGCCAGTCGATCCGACATCGCTGCAATGCATCCAGAACTGCCCAAGTTTCGATGGAGTCGAAGGCTTTTTCGTAGTCCACGAATGCCATACACAGCGGCTGATTGTACTCCTCGGTCTTCTGTACAATCTGCCGAACAGTATGGATGTGGTCCACGGTGCTAAAGCCTTTTCGAAACCTGGCCTGCTCCGGAGGCTGGAATTCGTCGAGTCTTGCAGCGAGACGATTCGTGACGACCCTCGAGAACAACTTGTAGATATGGCTCAGGAGTGAAATGGGTCTGTAATTCTTCAGTAAGGTCTTATCACCTTTTTTGAAGAACAGCACCACCGCACTCCTGCTCCAAGCCTGTGGTGTTATGCCCTGGTGTATGACGGAATTAAAAAGACTTGCTAATTCCTTTAGTACCGGAGTTCCGCCGGATTTTAGAAGTTCTGTAGTAATTCCGTCATCACCGGGTGCCTTGTTGTTCTGAAGTTGCCCGAGAGCCGCCCTAATCTCGCTTTCTGCAATTTCGGGGATGTCCTCACTATAGTGACGCGTTAGCGGGGCTCTGTGGTCATCATCGCTATGTCCCGTCGGCTTGGTCATCCGTGTGGAATAAAGGAGCCCATAAAAAGATTCAATCTCTGCGAGAATCTCGGGCTTAGAGGTGACGACACGTCCATCCGCAGTTTTCAGCTTCGTCAGATGGGGCCTTCCAAGCTGCTGAGCGAACACTTTCGACCCTTTGTTGCGGTCGATCGCGTTCTCGATCGCTCGAGTATTCGACCGACGAAGGTCGCGCCGCATCAGCTTTCTAATTCGCTGGTTTAGGCTTTTCCATTCTGACGAAGACAGCTGATTGGATGGAGTTTCTCGCCTTTGCCTCATCAGCTCGAGCGTCTCAGCAGAGAGTTTGGACTCCTTTTTCTGCGATCTCGGGAACAACCTTTGAGACACTTCCCTCAGCGTGTTGACCACAGTGGCGGTCTTTTCGTCCACGTTGCCTGTGGTTTCCAGCAGGTCGAACCGATTTTGAAGTTCCATTTGGAACTTTTCGGTTTCGGCTATTTGGAGTGGCGTAGGTCGGAGAATAGACCTCATCTTCCGGGTCCTTTCAGCTTTCAGGTTAATATTTAGAGAGCCTCGAAGAAGTCGGTGATCACTTCCAGTATTGAACCTGTTGATCACAGAGACATCTCTAAATATATGCTTACTATCCGTAATGATAAAATCTATCTCGTTCCTTGTCACAAAATCCGGGCTTCGCCAAGTCCACCTCCTGTGGAGACCCTTCTTGAAGAATGAGTTCATCAAGAAGAGCCCTTCAGACTCCAGGAAGTTGACCAGCATCTGGCCCCTGTGATTTCGGCACCCCAAGCCATATGGACCGATTTTCGTTTCGCCGCGTTCTTGTACTCCCACTTTGGCATTGAAGTCCCCCATAACAACGTTGTAGTGAGCCTTGGCGGTACCATGTATTGCTTTTGCAATATCCTCGTACATCGCCTCGGCTATTTCGTCAGAGTATGTCGAGGTCGGCGCATACACCTGTATTATCTTCAGGGTATACCTGTTGGTGAGTTTTAGTACAAGGTACGCTACCCTGGTCGACACACTACTGATCTCCACAACGCTGCTAACGAAGTCCTTGTGAACGAGGAAACCGACACCCCCCTGGGAGAGCTGGTCACCTTCCCGAAAATAGAATAAGTTGCCTGACTGTAGGGTTATCGTGTCCTCCCCCACTCGCCGGACCTCAGATAGCCCCAGAATATGCCAGTTCAAGAAACTCAGCTCTACCTCGAGTTCGGTGAGGTGTTGGTCCAGCCGAAGACTGCGTCCGTTATACGTGGCCACGCGTAGTTGTTTTTGACAGCCTGCCGTAACCCGGAGATTCTTAGCACCCCCTGTCCTACCGTTACCACGACCGCTGCCTTGGCCGGGAATAGCGGGACCACCGGGAACTGGGGGCCGTTGTATTCGTGCTCTTTTCATCGGGAGGTTTATGCCCATAGTTTCCACGCTGGGCAAACGTGTTGGAGACCGCAGGGGTGAACCTTTTAAAAATAGGGACGCTGCTGCCCGCCTCTACCAGAACATTTAGGTTCACCCATATTTTGGAATGGTTATCCCGCCATTCTTCGGTGTAGTGCTGTGTGAGCTTGTCAGCCATATGTTGTTCTTTCGCTCCCGACTGACTGAGAGCAACCATCTATTTCTCATCCTCCTATTTTTCTAGCCGTCAAGGCGAGGTTAACAGCCGCTATCTGAATCTTCTGGTAGAAAAAGCCATGAAATTACAAATCAATATCCATATCTTGAATATTATCAAAATAATATTTAAAAAGGCTTAATCAAAGAGTGGCGTTAAGAAACAGCGTAAATGAAACATTAGGCAGATACCTGGGCGCAAAGAGTGTTAGCATAGAAGTCCAGCTAGCAATCCACAATGCGGTATTGATCCCAACGCTAACTTATGGAAGTGGGAGTTAACTCCTACTTAACTCCTACTTTCGTGCACACTCTGCTATGCTCAAGTATGGCAGAGTGTGCACGAAAGTAGGATAAACGGAGGCAAAATGAATTGAGGGCACTGTGTAAAACCTGCAGAGTGATTCTCGCTGATCACGTAGAAAACAAAGTTGTAAGTCGGCGTAAAAGTAAAAAAGGGCATGCTCCGATAGATAGTACATGTGATGATTAAGCAGATATACAACGCAAAAGCGGATGAATGTAGGAGTCGAAGACGGCCACGACACATCTTCCACGACCGAATAGAACGAGTTATGGTGGAAGATGGTGTTAGAAGCCTAAAAAATCGATGGGCGTGTTTCATACACGAAACTGAAAATCAAAGAGGCGTGTAAGAATCATGTGTAAAGGCGCTCTGTTCTCTCCGCCTACCCCGCAAGGGATTTGGCGTGAAGTTATGTACGTATCTTTGTATATGTACTTAATCGGTAGTTGGTAGTGTTGTGGTTAGTTAGAGCTAAATCGATCACAACCATATATGTAGGTATATATAACTACAGTTACGAACAAAGCTTCAGTATAATTTGTTCTCACTTAAATAAGTGGTTGTGTGGCAAAAATCGAAGATATATCCCGGCGTCAGTTAGCATTGATTAGTTCACAACAGTCCCCGTCCACATCGTTGACCCTAATAGACCCCATTAGGACAGGCGTATTGTGAAAAATACAAAAGGAAAAAATAAGTTTAGTATGTATAGTGTGTCATCAGGGTTCGCATAAATTTGTTAGTAACTTACATAACAGCATTAGTTTTGCTATTTTTTTATGTAGCTCTTAGATATTATAACTTTACAGCCACAATGATAACAGTGGTAGAGCCAAGCAGTTTACTGCATAAATGGGCCGGCTCGACCGGTGAAATACCACGACCTCTCAGAAGACCGACGTAAAGTGGCCCATGCCACGTTTCGTTCGGTGAGAGAGGTACCCGGAGGCCCACCCCCTTCCCCATCCTTTCCTATCCCCTTCCCTTAAAGGTTGGCAACGCAACAGTAACACTATATGTGCTGCTGGTGTCCATGGGCGGCGTTAGTTGCTTACCATCAGGTGACACGCCTGCTCGTTTGCCCTCCTATCCCATAAAAAAAAAAAAATTAAGTCCTACAGATGTGGAACTCTTTTACCTGTGACTCAAATTTCCTATACGAGTACATGCGGCACTGCTTGGCCAACGACATTTATATAAATATACTCGTATATTTAAAGAAAGACATATATAGTTTATTTTGGAACGCTATCCCAATATGTTTTTTTTTTATTTATAGAGAAAACTTTATCATATCTGTCAAAACTGATATTAGAAGATTAAATGGAGATTTTTTTTCTGTTACAGGTCACGGATACAGTATTGCTATAATAAGATCCTATTTTTTGGAAAGTTTGAGACAACATGGCTGTTAATTAAAGCGCCTAAATGTTGAGGAGAGGATATAAGACTGGTTATTTGCGCGTAGTACTGAAGGCGAGATCCTGGAAACGTATGCCGATGAAGTTACTAAAGTGGGGTAAAAAGATGCCATCGAACAAACAATACAACCTGGTGCCAAATGATGAGTTCGACACCAGGATCCCGTTGCATCCCGATGAGGCGTTCGAATATGGGATAACCTTTCAAGCCAAGGTATGTTCCAACAATAGTTGAATTATTTATTTAAATTGAAATTACCTAGAGTTCTACCATTTATTGCAATGCTATTCGCTATTATTTGCTTTGCGAAAGTTATTTAAAGTTACAGTGTTCAGCTTATATTTAGGCTGTTAATTTCACTTGCAGACGATAAAAGGCGTGCCGTACTTAAGTATATATTTTAAGAATTTGTGCTTTTTTACATTATTAGAAATATATAATGTATTTTTCATTGTTATCAATATAAATTAACACTGCAATTACAAATATTCGCAGTGTTCGAGATTGTTGTCTAAATTCTACAAAGATAAATTGCATAATTATCATCAAACTGAATCTCTTGTGAGGTAGATAGAAATAACTATTTAACATAGAACAGGATTCTTATACACGGTTACTTGACTGTTACTCACTCAATTTCAGACAAATTTGTAAACATAGAAAACGTATGTTTTGGTTATTTTTTTATGGGATTTGACGGCAAACGGTGATAAGTAACATCTTACCGCCCATGAACACCGTGGTGTGTCGCCCTCCTTTTAGGGAGTAGGAGGACAAAGAAAGGGGTAAAGGGGATCGGGCCTCCGGATACCTTTTACACCGAACGAAACGCGGCACAAGCAACTTCACGCCGATATTTCGAAAAGTCGTGGTATTTCACCTTTCGAGTTGGCTTATTTATGCAGCGTACTGCAAGACTCCACCACTGTTAAACAAATATTTTTAGTGGTTGGATTTGTTTTTTTATTCTCTCATAAGTTCACAAAAGTACGTTTTATAGAACGTTCACGAACGGTCAGTTAAGCGATAAATAGAAAAAAAAAACCGGTAAATAGTTTTTATAAACTCCGACGTCCCCACAATGGAGGGAACTAGTTTTTGTTTGGTCCACTTTGGAAAATGTCCAGAGGGCCAGTTTGCATTGTTCATTTGCGCGATTTAAAAATTTCAGTGTTAATAATTCAGTATACTTCAGTTTTCATAGACAATGATAAAATATAATAGACTTGTTATCTTATAATAATATTTAATTTTACTTATAATTATATTATGGTCTATATCAGAAGTCTGGCGATTCGATCCCTGGCACACTCTAATGATTTATCATAATTATTTCCTGAGCTTATGTGTGATGAAACTGCCGACTGATCCGACAGTCCATTTATACTGTCAACACCTTTTATATAAAAAGCGTGAATTTACTAATATAAATTGAGTAAATCTATCGTAAGACACGTGATATAATAAAGCTTTGTCTGTCTTAAGGTGAACGGAACCTAAGGAGGTAACCTGCCTGTGCCCGAGCGGTCCATCGAACCGGCTTCCTAATCCAGGATTACCCTGGCTTTGTTGAGTTGTTACTTCACCCCCCTACATTTCACTTTATAATACAGATTGATTTACTCAATGTCACCTTCTTTTGGTCCCAGAAATGTTTGGAAATAAATCTGAATAAATACCTAATTGTCATTAGTTCGAACTCAGGACTGCTAAGCTGAAAGTTGAAGTCCTTTTTGGTAAAATTAATTTACATAATTAACGTTTTACAAAAAATGCCTTAGGTTTAAGGGTAAAAGGGTTTATTTATTTATTTTTGAAACCATTGCTGATATTTCATAATCATGACCCTGGATCTTGAAATAGGTTTATAAGGAACCTTTAATTTCTAATCTTGATAATTCTAAGCCGTATAATTAGATAAAGTAATGAAATAATTATAATATGAATTTGATAATAATAATTAGACATGTAATAAATTTTAATTATATTTTAAATTTGAAATGTACTGTGTCACAATAAGGTTTTGAGATTCGGTTTATTCTCAAATATTAGTACATTTAACGATTGGAATTAAGAAATATAATTTAAAACTTAGGCGCAATTTTGTTAATAGTGATTATAAATTATATATTAAGCAGTTCGCTGCATGAATGGGCCGGCTCGACCGGTGAAATACCACAACCTCTCAGAAGATCGACGTAAAGTGGCTTATGCCGCGTTTCGTTCGGTGAGAGAGGTACCCGGAGGCCCACTCCCTTTCCCCATCCTTTCCTTTCCCTTATCCCCTAAAGGTCGGCAACGCAACAGTAACACTATGTGTTGCTGGTGTCCATGGGCGGCGTTGGTTACTTACCATCAGGTGACACGCCTGCTCGTTTGCCCTCCTATCCCATAAAAAAACCTCCTTATTTTAACACCTAAAAAATTTAACATTATTTGAAGAGCTTCTCAGCTCATTATTACCTTCAAGTCTTTAATAACTAAAATTGTTGGCTATCATCGAATATTTTTTGGTCCCAAATTCTAAACGATTGGTGGCGATAATAAATACTTATTACACATATCATCTTCTACAATGTCGTTAGTATACACCGGGATTCGAACTTGAGACTTTTGAGTCTTATGTACTCTAACTAAAGTAGGGCACTAACTTCTAGACCGATTGCTCAACCTTACTGAAAGTTCTCATCCATTTACAAGTGCACACGTGCTAAGTTCACTTCATTTGTGTAATTTGGCTCAAGTTGCTAACGTAACTTAATAAATACTCCTGCAACAGTGAGGTGGAATTGGGGACAATGATTAAGTTTAGTGTGTCTTGTAAACTTATGCAGCTCAACCTGCTATCTCTACTTTGTATCGGACTTCGATGCATACTCACTCTGACTACTAATAGAATTAAGTATACATCTCCTGATACTTTTTCTATAAAATTAAACCATAAGAGATCTGATTTTAATGTTTTTTTTGTTTGCTTAAATTATGACAACATTTATGTATATATTACACTACAAACCTGAATTATCTATACAATACAAGACATGAAAATCTACAATGTGGCTTTTGATAGCTTAAAATTTTGCAAGTACATTAGTGTCAAAGAACTTTTATGTTATTTTTTTGAGTACTTAAAGCTTTTTGCTATATAAAGGTAGGTAGAATATGTGGTATAATCTCATAACTTCGGCTACGATTTTGTCAAAAGATATTTATCAAACATATCATCAGAAAATAATTTCGAAACTTCATTGTCAGCCAAGTCTCGGTGGCCCAATGGTCGAGGACACGGCTTCTGATCCCGAGGTCCGGGTTCGATTCCTGACACTGGCTCACACCAATAATTTTTCAAAATTGTTTTCGGAAGTTATGTGTCATAAATATCGATGACTGAAAACTTTGTGCCCGGTATGGCAATAGGTTCGCCACCTATTCCATTTGGGACGTAAACATAACAGCGAGACGAGGCTTAAAAGCCGCTGCCTACACCTTCGGGTAACAAAAGGCGTGAAGTTACGTTATGTTATTGTCAGCGAGATTTATAAGTGTGATGCTTGATCTTTAGACCATCGATATCAAAGAGGTTAGTCAGAAAGCAAAGTTATAAAAACTGTATGTCTAAGTTTCATTTCACCATTGACGTTCTTGGTTTACTTCAATTATTCCAACAGAAAAAAGATACTGACTACGATCATATATTTTTTTATCGTTTTCAATTTAAAGCCGATTATGTGATTTTGATATGGCTTGAGTGATTTTTGTTGCTTAAAAACTTCACTCTATTCTTCTATCAAAGTATTGGCAATTCTTTCATTTGTATTTACAGTGAACTATAAGCTAAGTTTTTTTCACTTGGCCCAAAGCAAAGTGTTCTCAGAAATCCTCTTTTGCCGCTAGTTTTTCACTTAGCCGGTGGCCACTTCACCCGAAACTTTTTATATTACATGACGAGAAAAGTTCCAACCAATGTTACTGGAGCAGTATTTCTTCATTGGATTTTGATTATCGATGTTATTCTTCGTTAAATGTGTAATAGACTGTTTAACAGTGGTAGAGCCAAGCAGTTCGCTGCATGAATAGGCCTGCTCGAGCGGTGAAATACCACAACCTCTCAGAAGACCGACGTAAAGTGGCTCATGCCGCGTTTCGTTCGGTGCGAGAGGTACCCGGAGGCCCACCCCCCTTCCCCATCCTTTCCTATCCCCTATCCCTTAAAAGTCGGCAAAGCAACAGTAACACTGTATATGTTGCTGGTGTCCATGGGCGGTGTTGGTTGCTAACCATCAGATGACACGTCTGCTCGTTTGCCCTCCTATCCCTTAAAAAAATAAAAAAATATAGGAAAAGCTATTGAAACATCATTCCGTTACTATATAGGTAGATTAATATAAGAATGAAATGAATTTTTTGATAAATTTTCATAACCCACCCAATAGAGCCAAGCAGTTCGCTGCATGAATGGGCCTGCTCGAGCGGTGAAATACCACAACCTCTCAGAAGAGCGACGTAAAGTGGCTCATGCCGCGTTTCGTTCGGTGTGAGAGGTACCCGGAGGCCCACCCCCCTTCCCCATCCTTTCCTATCCCCTTAAAGGTCGGCAACGCAACAGTAACACTATATGTGCTGCTGGTGTCCATGGGCGGCGTTAGTTGCTTACCATCAGGTGACACGCCTGCTCGTTTGCCCTCCTATCCCGTAAAAAAAAAAAATCTTAGATAATTAATCGAAAACTGATAAACCTGAATGTGATAGGATATAAGAGAAGATGAAGACCTTAGGGAATATGTATTGACTGTGTGAAAAAATATTTAAGCTTTATTATTGAGAGATTGTATTTGATTTATATACATAAATATCAATAGCTTATTAATTTAAATACATTTGAATGATTTATTTATAAGTCTCGGTGGCGCAGTGGTCGAGCACACGGCTTCTGATCCAGACGTCCGAGTTCGATTCCTGATACTGGCTCACACCAATGACTTTTCGAAATTGTTTTCGGAAGTTATGTGTGATAACTATCGATGACTGAAAAAAAGTGTGTGCCCGGTATGGCAATAGGTTCGGCATCTATTCCACCTGGGACGTAAACATAACGGCGTGACGAGGCTTAACAGCCGCTGCCTACACCTTCGGGTAACAAAAGGCGTGTAGTTATGTTATGTTTTGTATTAATTATCATCAATGTCGAATAGAATTTTACGTTTGAACATTTGTTGTCTTAAAACTTTGAAATTAATTTGATAGATTTTTTCCTGCCTCTTAGATATTGTCTGGCTATTATGGTGATTGGTAAAATTAATTAAAACGAAATATTGGGTAAAAGAATATTAATCAATACACTTAAGCCCGAATACTGCACCGCCACTCAAATATATAAGCGCTACTTAAGCGTTTAAGTAGCTGTCACATTAGACAGAATACGTGAAATTTGAGCAGTAAGTAGCACTTTATTGATTGTCAGATTTGAGTGGCGGTTGAGTATTCGGGCGTTAGTGTTTTATCAATACCTTTAATAAATGTGGATATGATTCATTTATATTAGTGTTAAAAAATAAATTAGCTCAAATGATTAGAACTTACGAATTGAGATAAGTCACACAATAAGTCATACATGTATTTTTGTCAAATTTTATTCCAATATGTAACGGATCAATATTCACTATAAGTGTTGGGCATTGTTTCATTTAAATCTGATTTAAGTGGATAAAAGTTAAATATTTTACTGGGTTGACCTTCGTAATGTAGATCACTCGGGCAATAGTTAGTTAAATTCAACGAGTTCTGGAAGATGGTGATGTTAAGATCCTGAAAAATCGACACGCGTATATGTCAAGAGAGAGAAGAGATAGAGAAAGGCAAAGAAGATAGTGAAGCGAGTAAAAATAGAGCCCTATGAAGCTCTCTTAACTCTGCCTACGCCGCAAGGGACTTGGCGTGACGCCTAAATTCACGTATTTTAAAGACGCAAAGATTCATTTAAGATGTCTTGAGACTGAAAACCCGTCACCATAAAAGTGAACCTTACTATCACTCACAAGGACATAAAATCTGAATGTCGTAAAATTATGCGCAGTCTTATGTGAAGTAAAGCAAATGTTGTTCGTTTTTCAAAGACTTTTTATATATAGATAACAAGACATACATATATAATAATAACACAATAATAATATCTTGAACACAAATCACACAGCGCCCTCTAGCTCAAAATAAAGCAACTAAATGCTTGAACTATAGATACTAGATAACATAATACTTTTCTTTTGTAAATACATACTTATAATACATAGAGAAACACCCAGATGCCATACAAACATTAATGCTTATCACAAATATTTGTACTCAACTAGGAATCGAACCCGCCAACCCTGATTCTGCAGTCTGTCATTCTGTTCTGCTTTACCAATGCAACACGAGGCTCGTCATATTATTACATTAAAGGGTCATTAACGGTCATGTTATTAACGGCCGCTGCTTATACCTTCATGTAAAAAAAGCGTGAATTTACAAAAAGTGAAAAGCGTATCTGTCTCCACAGTCATGTGCTCAAGTAACCGTCCTTAACCAATCGTTCATAATATATGTTTATAATATATGGATGTTGGTTCTTGTATGTAGAAATATTGTTATCTATATTGTAACACAAACGGGGTGTTTTATGAACGCTATCTCAGCTTGATTAATGCCAAAATTTTTGTATATTTCATGTATTGTATATATGTATTTTTTCTTTCTTAGTTGTTAACTTGCTATACCGGGAAGTTATTGTGCAAAGTTTCTTTAATTACATTCAATTTAGTCATCTTAAATGATCAAATAATATATATTTCAAACAATAAACAATCAGACTTTCATACTAAAAACGTGCTACTTTTCCTTGTTCCGTTTTCTGTACGATCCTCGCTAATTGGGATAATTCTGAAAATACCTCTGAAGGCCACAGGTGCGCAGTATGCATACATTCCGGCTGGCAAAATTTCAGCCAACCAAACTTTCTAGCTAAGCTGAAACAGAAAAAAAACCTTGATAGGTTGGACCGTGGTGGAGTGATCTCCACCACGGCCGGGTGAAAATAACCGAAAAATATAATCCCTATAATATATTTTTTTTTATTTTCTTACGAAATATTCGTGCCTACCATTTCCAGTTTTTCCACGTAACGTCGTTATCTGGGAACTTCTCCCCTGAGAGGAGGGTACGGTACGCAAACAATTCACCAATCGTTAGCATTACATGTATTTACATATATTTATCTGTGTTTGAACTGACAGTTCAATCTATTCCCTAACGTTATGTACTTGTTCCCAAGACACGCTATAATAATTCCACCTACGAATGATCGTACAAATAAAAACGACTTTATTTTGAGTATACGAGATCTCCTGAGAAGAACAGAACATGAAACTCGTGTGCGAAATTATTTTTTACAAACAAACATTGTTTCACGCGAAGTCACTTGCGGGGTAGCCAGAGAGAACAGAGCGTCTTAGGGAATTATTCTTACACGCCTCACTCGCTTCTTTGTTCTTTCTTCTATTGTTATACACGCTGCTTTAAGACTCCTGAAATCGGGACTCTGGATTCGTAAAATGTAGTCAGCGTCATGAGCTTACCTACAACCTTCCACTTTTGCACTGCTTATCTGCGAACACCGCCTTCAGCTAGCCTAAACGTTAAACGCAACAAAGCATTATAACACTAATGAAACACTATTTTCCATTTGTTATTTTGCCAAAAAAGAAGTAAAAACAAAAAACAAATGAAACTTACACGAAGACGTCCAATGATTTCGTATAGGACATAATATACCTATGTAAAATTACTATTTCAAGCCTTATATAACTTATATAACGAACCAAGAATTCACCATCATACTATTTACTGCAGGCTTGCAGACTGCAATCAAGAGGTAGCATTAAATTAAACTGGAAACTTCTACAAATTTCTATTTAATTGCAAAAAAATAAATAAAAATACTGAAACAAAATGAGTTTAGTTAGCCTGCAAAATCCGGTCATAGCCAGATGCTGAGCTCCGCTGAAAAAATGAAAAAAAAATACAATAAAAAACAAAAAAGAATTCCAATTGATGTTTTGGTTGTTTTTTTTTTCTTCACACCTTTTTATAGTATAGGTGTAGGCAGCGACGGTTACGCCTCGAGTCACTGATTATTTAGGTTACAAATAAAATAGATAGATAGCCTTTTGCCTTACACCGGGCATAATTTTGTCAGTCTTAGATATTTACCACACATAGGTCTCGAAGAGATTATTTGTGACTTTTCTACCTAACACTCATTGCCTTACCTCTAGGCCACGATATAATGATCAGTAAGTTTAATACATATGTATATTTATAACACTACTAGCTGACGCGGCGAACTATGTTCCGCAACAAAAGTAATATACAAGTAAATTTCGAATTTGTCACTTTTTCTTAACTACATCTTACATGACTTATAAAAAACCACCCCGTTGATTTAAAAAAAAAACGCATCAAAATCCGTTGCGTAGTAACAGTAACGTAGTAAGAAAAAAAATAAGCATAAGGGCACAGACAGCGGAAAGCAACTTTATTTTATACTGTGTAATGATTATAAAATAAAATTGCTATGCCCCTTTTGAAAAGTGTATGTGGTTAATTTCAGCGGAAAATCTCAAGCGGCACAACTACAGAAACTATGTGATTATGTTTTTGAGACTTTTGGGGTTGAGACTCTGGGGACATGGGATCGAGACCGCTCGCGACAAGAGGGTTGGTTTCTTCTCCGCACAGAGAATTAGCATTGCCACGGTGAATGGCAATGCGGCCAGTCTTTTGGGTACGCTAACAATAGACCGAGATACGGAGACATTGGATTTCATCTAATCTTTTATTTGTATATATTGTAAATAATGTAATTTATTTATTTTATCATAATAAATCGTAACTTGATCATTGGAAATATATTAGAAACATTAGGATACTATGGCCGAAAGTGCTATTTAAAACATAAGCACTATATTAAAAGAAGTATTATTTATTTGTTTTGTGATATAAATTATTTGTATAATACGGTCTTCTCACTATCCCTTACGAGAACATTAATTACGGCAATCTTTGTGGACAAAACCACAAACATAATTACATTCTAGTATCCCAGTTTTCGTAGTAATTTTAAATAAGTTAAGCAAGGGCCCAAGCTTTGCCCCTTTTAACAAGCGTGTGTGTTTAATTTTTAATAGCATCACTTACAATCAACTACAGAATGAGAAAATGGTACAAATATCTTAATCTAATATAAATTTTTAATAGATATAATATCTTGGACACAATACACACAGCGCCCTCTAGTTCCTAGCTAAGCAACTAAATGCTTGTGTTATGGATACTAGATAACGGATATTAATACATATATAATTTTCTTTTGTAAATACATACTTATAATACATAGAAAAAACACCCAGACGCCACACAAATATTCATGTTTGTCACAAATATTTGTGTTCGGGTGGGAATCGAACCCCCGACCTCATTGCTGCAGCCAGTAGTTTTACCAATGTGCCACGAGGCCCGTCAATGAGATTAAAGATTATATTTTGAGATTATATGAGATTTAAGATCGTGTACAAATATTATTCTATTCTGTTCTAGTGTTAAGTTATATAGTTAAAAAAAACATTCAAAATGATCCCTAAATAATTATTGACAAAAAATCTAAACTTAATAGTTTTTGTTTGCTTATTTATGTGAAAATGAGGTTACCCAAACACTGATATTAATTAATATCAACCCGTGATTATGTTTAAAAAAAAACCTGAAAAACACACATTAATATCTCTGACAACAGTCTCGGTGGCGCAGTGGGCGAGCGCAAGGCCTCTGATCCAGAGGTCCGGGGTTCGATTCCAGATACTGGCTCACACCAATGACTTTTCGAAATTGTTTTCGGAAGTTATGTGTGATAAATACCGATGACTGGGAAACTTTGTGCCCGGTATGGCAATAGGTTCGCCACCTATTCCATTTGGGACGTAAACATAACGGCGAGACGAGGCTTAACAGCCGCTGCCTACACCTTCGGGTAACAAAAGGCGTGAAGTTATGTTATGTTATGTTAATATCTCTGAAATTCATGTAAAAATAAACTCATTTATTTTAGGTCTAAGAGAAAAGGTCCTATGTTTTTTTATGCAAGTACTTTAATAACTCGTATGATTAAAATTTGTTATACTTTTAATATATCTATATCCTTTTTTGACCCGAAGGTATAGGGAGCGCTTATTAAGCCCCCACTCGCCGTTATATATCCATTAAAAGTATTAAATCGGTTTAATAGCATTTTGAAATTTGGATAATGACAAGTCACATGGCGTTTCTTTCATTGCTCCCTTCTCTTCTACTTGTGGGTATGCGGGTTTGTTCTTCAATCAATACATTCCGAGAGTTAGCCACAAGGCATCTGTAAAGGTCGGGTTGTGCGTCAACTAGTTTGTTCCACCCTCTAACCCTTACCGATTTCGACAAAGGCGACCGCGTTTGAGGCCTATAAGTTCGCACGCCAATTGCAAAGGGGTCGTTGGCAAAGTGACGCCAATTCAGAACAAACATTATACTTATATCAAAATAATACATTATGTATATTCGTTGTCCAAATTGAACGTGTCCTTGCAGAAGTAATTTCAGGAGCAAGACAAGACAAAGTAACAAGAGTTATGAGAGTCAAAGAAGCGAGTGAGGTATATATTAAGTATCATGCCTAATGGAGCTTTGTTATCTCTGCCACAAGAGAATTGGTGTGAAGTTATGCATGTACGTTATTATATATTATATTTTATGGCTTCTATCGCTTTATAGCGAAAAATTTGCTGCTGGTTACCTAGCCAAAAATGCTGTAGTCATAACTCTTACAATTAAGATCAGACAGTGTTTCCGTAAGTCAATATCCTCAGCATTCATTTCAAACAAAATTAGTGGACACATTTCACTTATACGATTTTTATTTTTCAATCAACATCATCGTGACGCATGTATTTCGGTTGTTATTTTTATAAATACGTTACCACAAAAATCAACACATATAACAAAAATCACTCAAGCCTAAAACTATTTATTATTCTATATAAGCCAATCTAAGCAAGCTATTTTCGTGATTCATACATTATAACAAAGCAAGCTATTGCTGCTGTTACCAAATGGTATACTAGTTTTGCTTTATTACCTAAAAAGGGTTATAATCGCCTAGAAAACTTCAGAACACCTGCTTCCGCTACCGTAACGAGAACAAAACAAATCATTAGCAATAAATGATTAATAGAACACCTGGATTATAATTAAATACAAATAATAATAAGAAATAAGAATGAATAAGAACAAATCCGATGTATATGGTAGTACAAACTTAAGAAAATATATTGCGTTGAGATAATAATCAATAATCAACACCATTGCGTATTAATTTCAGAGCATCGTTAAAGCGAAATATCCTTGTACGTGATAATGTGTGGGCAAGAACGATGCAAGAATACAGTACGGCGCAAGAATACAGAACGGCAAAATGGCTCTGTGCCTTTAATGCCTCTGTGATTCTGTGAGGACATCAAAATGCCTCGCATTGTCGTATTTAAATGCCAAGCGGTTACGTCCTTTGCGTGCCGCGTCGCAAATATTCTTTTGGTATTTATTTGTATAGAGACGAATATTTCCAATTTGTCGGAACATTTCGTTTTTTTGTCTTATTGGCCGACTTGACTTCGGCTTTGAGTAGGTTGATTCAATGAAATTGTGTTGTTTCAAATATCGTTGTCTTGTTCTGACATGTTCTGGTCATCGATTACATCTACTGATACGACAATATAAAAAATATAGCCGACCATTACTTTTCAGTGAACTGAACATTAAGTTCGATTTCATTCTTATTGAAAAGATAAATCTGTGTATCTTTCGAATCTTATACAAAACCGTTGAACCAGATTCTATATTTTGATTAAATTTTGTAGATTCTATTTTTGCATAAAAGGTGGTCTTAACATGTCATGTCACATTCACTGCACAGCTGCTATTTCATATTTTATAGTGCAAGGATGAACTTGGGATAATTTTTATAACAGGAATAAAATTTCTCCCTCTTTTAATGCTCATAATAGCATGCGAATTCTAAGTTTCATTTTTCAGTAAATAATATAAAGTTTCTTACAATTCTAATAAGATATAAGAAGATAAGTCAAAGTAGCTTTATTTTCATAGACACTTAAAAAGTCAACAAACTTGTAGTGTGTGCAAATGCAATTTAGGAAATTTATAAGGCCAAGTGAATCGTTTGATGATGAAATCAAAAATGATGGAGCCGAATTTCAGGTATCACAGATACGAATAGAAAATAAATTTTGTGACATATATTTTCAGATAACATAACATAACTTCACGTCTTTTTCTACCCGAAGGTGTAGGCAGTGGCTGTTAAGTCTCGACTCGCCGTTATGTTTACGTCCTCAATGGAATAGGTGGCAAACCTATGGCCATAGGCACAAAGTTTTTAGTCATCGATATGTATTACACATAACTTTAGAAATTGGCTTCAAGCACTGCCACACACACACACACACACTGTGTAGGGACCCTATTAGATAACACAACTTTCCGCATTGCCCCTTGCTTACGTATTGGTGCTGCTTGTTTTTCACCGCATCTTTGTCAATGTGGGGAAGCCGTCAACTCTTTTGGACATCATGGCCTTTCATGCAGCAGAAGCGCAGGGCGTATACCTAGGCATGCACATATAAATGACATCATTCGTCGGGCTCTTTCCACCGCCGGCGTGAGGCCAGATGGTATGTCCTTGATGCCTTGGAGGATGGGTAGGTCTTTGGTGTGGGACACTACCTGTGTCGACACACTGGCGCCTACACATCTTCCTCGGACTATCAATGCTGCCGGCGCTGCTACTGGATACGCAGAGACCCTCAAGCGTCATAAATACAATAATCTTGTGGGTGATTATGTGTTCGAGCCATTTGGAGTCGAAACACTTGGTCCATGGGGGCCAAGTGCACACAAATTGTATAAAGATCTCGCTAAGCGGCTGGTAGAGGTGACACGTGACCAGAAGGCTGGCTTGTTCTTTGTACAGAGAATAAGTATTGCCATTCAACGTGGCAATGCTGCCAGTCTTCTGGGGACGTTACCCGTTGATAACGATGCGGAAGAAAGTTTCGTAGCCTTTTAATAATTCTTTTGTTTTTATCCTTTTTTTTATAATCTATAACTCTGTACATAAATTATTGAAAAAAAGAAAAAAAAACTTTCGAAACTAATTTCGGAAAGGCATTGATGTGAGCCAAAAGTTGAACCCGCGACCTCTTGATTCAGAAGCGATGTGCTCGACCACTGGACCACCGAGACAGTGACATATATTTTCCGAAAAGTCATTGGTGGTGAGCCAGAAATGGAACCCGCGACCTCTTGTTTCAGAAGCGATGTGCTCGACCACTTATTTTCAGATATTAGTAAAAAATCTGTCAAACAGTTTTATCCCTTAACAAACGGTCGCTACATAATCTATGATAAGCTTGCAATTAATTTATGTTAATAACCAAGCACGTGCCTGTGTATTCAAAGATTATAATATTAACATAATATTATGTACGTTAGATTATTATATTATTACTGAAACTTAGAAATTTGATTTATTCAATTCTATAATGTTATTATTCGCACCTGTCTGGTTTTCCATAATTCCTATTCAAGAGATCAAATGAGATTTTATGGCTTACTAGCTGACCCGGCAATCGTTGTCTTGCCGAAAAATAAAATTTATAAAATAGGGGGTTGAAAATTTAGGGTTGTATGTATTTTGATATCCCGTTTTATAAAAAAAAATGGGTGCGTGTACTTATGTACGCGCGTGAGAAGTTATACTTCTTTGGCATCATTAAAATATATATATATAATTATTAAAAACAAAATTTAGAGAATAATAAATATATAAGACATTATTTTGTAAATATTAAATAACCAATAATAAGTATTTAACATTAATAATTTAATAATATTTAGTGTTAATTATATTAAATAAAAGTATTTTAATTTATATCAATAAATAATATAATACATGCGGATAGTTAACCTCAATTAAATTGGAGCACTTGAAAAAGTATATAAGCACAATTTTTTTCACTAATATTTACAAATAGTAAGTAATATCAATCAAAATATTCAATTTAAATCACTACTGAATATTATTTACTAGCACATATATAATTCGCACTTGTATGAAACTAAAACTTCATACTGTTAATATTGTGTCACAGATGCGCGCGCATCTTAAAATTTCACTCTCATCATTTTTTCATAACGCGCCTAAAGAAGTATAACTTCAAAAATAAAAAACAGAAATATATGGAAAAATTAAAAAAAAATATTGAGGGGTGTGATTTAGGGGGATGAAAAATAGATCTTGTCCTATTCTCAGACTTACCCGATATGCATACAAAATTTCATGAGAATCGGTCGAGCCGTTTAGGAGGAGTTCAAGTTCGAACCCCGTGACACGAGAATTTTATATATATTATACTAGCTGACCCGGCGAACTCTGTTTCGCATCAAAAGTAATAACTGCTGCCCCGCTATGTTAATACTGCAATATCTTCGACAAATTTGAAGTCGATAGCAGCTATAGGTTAAAAATGGGAATTTTCCATTGTTAACACCCCCGCAACCCCCCTTGTGGGTGGAATTTCGTAAAATCCGTTCTTAGCTGACCTCTACTCGGCGAAAGGAATAATCCTACCAAATTTCAAGTCGCTACGCCTTATGGTTCCAGAGATATCGTGATGAGTCGATATATAGGTGGAAATCTCTTATATATATATAGATTTAATGAATGAAAATATATAATGTTACAGTTAGTGTACATTTTTTTTCTCAAAATATACACATATGCACATTCCTCCTTTTATTACTCATTTTATTACACTCATATCTTGCAAGGTAGGCTGAAAGATCTGAGTACTTTAACAATGAGTATAAATCAATATCCTAAATTTGTATTCTAACACAACACAAACAACTTTGCCATTCAAATATTCTAATTACAAGTATCTAAGCTTTCTAAGAATTTAAGTAGTTTGTTTTTAATAATGTGTATTTCTGTTACAATTAATAATCCTTATTAGTGTGATACGATGGCGTCAATTACTACATAATATATGTATGTATTGTAGTATCTGATGTATCTGAAGCGAAAAACTTTGGTTCCCTTTTTACAAAAATTGGAGCGGACGGAGGGGTATGAAATATTGCTAACTTATAGTTCATATAGAGAAGTGGCTTTTTATTTTTTAATTATGCTTAAAAATACATTATTTAAAAAAAACAACACGTTACACACACAATCACCCGTTCACTATCGTGTATTTATACACACATGCACAAATATTGGTTTGATTGTGTGGATTTCCCTTTGTTCCCCTTTTCTAGGGAAGAAAAAAATGCAAGTTGAAGGATGATGTAGTGACCGAGGTGGAGAGATGAAATGATTTGGTCGAGTTGCAAGAATAAATTAAATTCTACTGACTAAAAGAGTGTACGAAGCGAATGTGAGTGGTCGCCATCGGGAGACGAAGACGGAACTACCACGACCTAATAAGTGCTTTGTTTTTAAAGACAAAATGCGTACTACCCGAAACCCATAAAATATACATACTTATGATTATAATACGCGTATGTTCGTATGTTTATATTATATATATTAAACATAAATTCGTATGTTCTATGCATTTAATAGTCCGGGAGGTAGTGTTGCAAATAGAAAACTCATAGTACGCTGGCTGGAAAACGAGTGCTGATGAGTAATCCGAGCGGTGGAATAGAAAACTCAAATAGTGGCGTGGCCGCTGTGGGTCTAAGGATTCACGAAAAAAACACCTAAATTAAAGTGATGGCAAACCGAATAAAGCTTAAACTGAGTGACTGACACCCACACCCTACAGCGGGTGCGCCAGTTGACCCTTGATTCTATTATTAGCCATCTGAGATCTATTGAAAAAGATTATACTCTACCTAAAATACAACGCTACCTCCCGAACCATCTATGGTCTCACATCACAACTAAATGTAAATTACGCACCTAAAGCATGGTTACGTTTTAGTCTTGTAACATTTAGAAAACATCTAAAAAATTTGTTGTTTGAAAATTAGGCAAATTACATTAAATATAATATGCGGTCGGAATAAATAAATACCGATGACTGAAAACTTTGTGCCCGGTATGCCAATAAGTTCGCCACCTATTCCATTTGGAATGCAAACATAACGGAGAGACGAGGATTAACAGCCGCTGCCTACACCTTCGGGTAACAAGGGTGTGAAGTTATGTTATGTTCTATATATAGTATTGTCTTTAACAATATCATCACAATAGTGTTTAGACTTGTAAGCTAAATTAATAATCGCCGCGGAACCACAAAAGAGACGTTTATGTTATAAATAAATCAAAAACCAAAAAGTTTGGGTTCACTTTAATTAACGTGTAAAATACACAAAAAGGTTGTATTTACTATTTGTACATACATACATAACTTCACGCCAAATCCCTTGCGGGGTAGGCAGAGAGAACGAAGCGCCATAACGCACGTATCTTACACCCGGGGTACAAAATTTTACGAGAATAGATCGAGCCTTTCAATAACACACACCGTGACATGAGAATTTCATATATCAGATAAACACTACTACTGTATTATAAAAGAACGTTCATTCGTTTTTCACTCATCTATATTAAATTTATTTTTTAGTAATTAATTTGAAATGTCTACAGTAACAGACGGGCCAGCGACTGAAGTGATAGTAAATATTGACTGCCGCCCATGAACTCAGCAACAGTAATGGCACTTTTTAGATTTACTCTATAAATTATGTCATGTCCAAGTGCTTGAGGGATGTTGGATAGTAAAGTTCTTTTAAATAAAAGCGCTTAAATGACTCTGAAAATAATAATTTCATGTTATACATACATACATAACTTCACTCCAAATACCTTGCGGGATAGGCAGAGAGAACAGAGCGCCATAAGGCACCATTCTTACACACCTCACTCGCTTCGTTAACTTTCATAACTCATTTAATGGACCCGCGTCGATTTTTGAGGCTCCTAACATCACCTTCCTCCAGGGCACGTTCTATTTGATTAGGGAATGTGTGTCTTGGCCGTCCTCGACTCCTACGTTCATCCGCTTTTGTATTGTAATCTGCTTAGTCAGTCTTGCATCATCCATTCTTTTTACATGTCCAACCAAACAATCGGAGCATTCCTTTTCTTACTTTTACACCGACACTTTCTTTCAATGCAACGTCCTTCCTTGTAATAGAGTTATAGAGTCTGATATTATAGAGAGGAGAATTAAGAAAAATATACCAAATTTTTTTTACCGCTGTGTTGTTTTTGTAAGGTTTTATGGGATGTAATAGATCTCTAATAGTTCCACGATATCCACAGTAGCGATGTTCGATTTCGCGGCCAATACCTTCAACAGTGATTGCCTTTAAAACGCATTAAGACTTGTAAATTCAATGAATCATTGGCTATTTGAATTGTCTTCACTATATATCAAAGACCAGTTGAACTCCTGTGTTATGTAGTATTAATATACATCTATAAAAATAACTTTAGATAAGGTAAATTTGTTGTGCAAAATATTAAAAAAAATATTTATACACTTGCCAGACGTCAAAAAGTATAGTGCGTAGTTTTGAAATAAATAAAATTATCCGTAAGTAGTGTATTGATTTGCAAGGCTTTTGATATAAACTTTACAAGTCTTTGAAATTATTAAAATTTTCAGGGCTATTTCTGTTATATTGTCACGAATATACAGTCTGTTCTAGCTAGAAAACTTACATATGTAATTAAAAGAAACAAGCTTGATATTTAAGAGCTTAATAGATTCATCATAAAGTAAAGCATGTCAACTTAACTAAGTTATAGGACATATCTTTAGGGAGGAATAAACTTTTCCAACAAAACATTTCTAGGGTACTACAAACTACATATTTTGCCTATAGCCTAATTTCCATACCAAGTTACATATACAATCAGAGATATTTTTTTTAGATATTTGTATCGGAATTTTTCACTTCATATCAGTGTTATAAAGTGATTAATATATATAAATGTTGGCAGGTAGAAAAAACATATTTAATAAAAATATTGTTTTCAAAAAATTCTTTCGTCGTTTCATTCATCGGTAACCCTAATCGAATGAAAGATTGTTACTTTAACATAATATATATGAATTTAATAATTAAATATAACTCTATAAATATTATCAATGACAACCCTAGAATAGGTAATCCCGCGTACGTTATAACAGTACCGGGTATTTGAAGCTTTATCCGAATTAGGTACTAAGATTTTATTAGTATTTTCGCTCTTGGGAAATTAGGCTTACTGGTGGACACAATTATCTAAATAAGTACTCTGTACTTAGGGGAAATACGTGAAGTCATATTTAGGGTTGTCAATATAGGACTAGTATAGTAAGGAGTATAATATTTTAAAATTCTTAGATTAATGACTTTTCGAAATTGTTTTGTGATAAATATCGATGACTGAAAAACTTTGTGCCCGGTATGCCAATAGGTTCGCCACCTATTCCATTTGGGACGTAAACATAACGGTGAGACGAGGCTTAACAGCCGCTACCTACACCTTCGGGTAAGAAAAGGCGTGAAGTTATGTTATTTTTTATGTTTTCTTAGATCAGTAATAAAACCTTATTCATATTTTAATTTATAGTGTAGCTTAGATGCTAATGATTCGATCGGTAATGGCCACGATTTTGAATACAAGGATAGGCATATAGTTTTTCATGTTTGTTCAGTTTAATTTAAGGAGCTTTAAATAAAAATAGACTTTCAATGAAATCAACAATAGAATATTTTAACTTATAGTAAAACTACACATTTATTTGTTAAGTGAAATTTGGACCTAATTTAGAAAACAAATAATACTTAGTGGAATGAGAGCATAATTTGCAATCAATCTGCATATTGTTTCAATATTCAGTAGCCAAAATTAGATTATTTCGTTGTCTATGAAATGACTGATAATTTAGACATTATTTTTGTATATTCGTTGGCAGGCATATAATTTCGCAGTAGAACAGAACGCCATAAGGCACAATTCTTAAAGACCCCGCTCGGATAGTTCTCTTTTCTTTCAAACGTTTATTTTAAAACTCCTGACATCACCAACCATATGGACACGTTCATAAATAAAATTGTCGTGTTCGTCTACGACTCCTACACCTTGTGGCTTTTGCACTGTATATGTGCTTAGTCAATATTGCATAATCCAGTCTTTTTACATATCCAAACAAAAGCCCGGGAGGAGGGGAGAAAGCCCTTCCTTACACACCCTAATACTGTTGTTCCATCCGTTATAATATTTAAATAAGATGTAAACGGTTATTCACTGTATTTTCATTATCCTCGCTTTTGTTTAGGAAGGCCTACGTTTGTATTTAAGTACAACTTAGTGACTTTTACTTGATAACGAATTTCGGAGAAGTTTTGCGCAATTGTGTGTGTGTGACAAGACAAAGTCGCTGCCCACCCTCATGGGTAGTAAGAGGCACGAAGCTACATTTAATGGAAAATATTTCAGTGTCCGCAAAAAACATTTACCCATTTGCATTATCTTCAAAATTAGATTTCATAGTAGGGCGTTGAAGTCGACCCAATTGCCGATCCCTTCCTTCCTCATTCTGTCTCTATAAATAATATATATTTAAGTTCACGCGTTTTCCTACCCAAAAGTGTAGGCTGCTAAGCCTTAATTCACTAATGGAATAATCTAGTTTTATGTCTCATCTAATCTATAAAATTCTCGTGTCACAATGTTCGTTACCATACTCCTCCGAAACGGCTCGACCAATTCTCATAAAAAAATTGTGTGCGTTTTTTATCTCCCTAAGTCACAAGAGTTACTGTGTGGCGCCGGCTTAGAATACCGCCACCCCATCTCTTCCCGTGGGTGTCGTAAAAGGCGACTAAGGGAAAAGCGAGAAGAATGGGCATCAGCATTCTCTCTCAAGAAAATACAGCCAACTGCGATCGCCAACCCGCCTGCCAAGCGTGGCGATTATGGCAAAAACCCCCCATGATTGAGCGGACTGGCAGTTGTGGCGCTCTATGGGGAGGCCTGTATCCAGCAGTGGACCTCAAAAAGGCTGATGATGATGATGATGAAGTCACAAGGGTAGCCCACCCCTTATATTGTTTTTTTTTTTTTAATTTTTCGATATATTTTTGTTTTTTATTTTTTTGTCTAAAACGGGATACAAAAATGCATACAACCCTAAATTTTCAACGCGCTACGATCAACCCCTATTTTAAAAATTTTATTTTTTGGCAAGGCAACGTTTGCCGGGTCAGCTAGTATTTATTTCATTGTTACTAGTAACTTATAGTTACTGTTATGACACAACAAAATCTGTCCGGGAAGTTAAATATACTCAAGATCACGATAAGCTAGTAATGGAATTATTTCTTAGCACATATCTGCAAACGATAGAATTTTTTTTTATAAAATATAAATTTAATTCCAAAGTTATGTGTGACAAATGTAGATGACTGAAAACTTTATTTGGGATTATTTCTTTATTACTCTATTTGGGACGTAAACATAACGTCTATTTGAGGCTAAAAAGGCGTGAAGTTATGTTTGTGTAATATTCTTTATGAATATATTTTTATCAAAAAACTGTGAATAATCAATACTTCAGTCAAAACATACTTAATGGAGTTAAACGTAATACTCATTAGGCCCATTTTTAAACAAAATAATCCCACTTACTTGTTTCAAACAACAAATGCCTGCGTATTTTTAGAACTAAAGATGAATTCATTACAAACTTCCTGACTTATACCTTTAAGAAAAAGATTTCTATTAAAAAAAACTCTGATGCCTGTTTCAAAGCAATTTAAATAAAAATGTTAATGATTGTTTCGCGATCAATTTTCAATACATGTTTAGACTTATGAATACTTATTCCGAGTACTTGTGAGTGAGTAAAACACTCCATGGAGTTTTATAGAATTCTATTGTATCTTTTGTATATCTATCTTATATATCTCTATTGTATCTTTTTATAGAATTGTATCTTTTATTGTATCTTTGTACCTATCTTCAATACAATTTGACATATTTGAATAGTTTATATTTTATATGATCTCCACTACATCGGAAATAGAGCGTAAATATATTGGTATTTCGTAAAGGGAAGTTATTCGGAACTAACCCAACTGTGTATGTATGCTTAAATTTAATCTAATATATAAAATTCTCGTGTCACAGTGTTAGTTACCATACCATATTTGTCGCGTAACGGCTTGACCATAACTGATAAATGTTTATTTAAAACTAGCTGACCCGGCAAACTTTGTTTCGCATCAAAAATAATTAATGAGTAAATTTTGGATATCAATTTGTGCTATTTATCGGCTTTAACTGCTGTCCCGCTATGTTAATACTGCAATCTCTTCGTAAATATTCGTATAAATTGCATGCTGTAAAGGGCCAGAATCATCTGTATTAGATGCACAATCTATTTAAGACTCTTAATTGGATAAAAATTAATGCTGTAATGTTTTAAATCGTTTCGTAAATAAGCCATTATTTCTCGTAAAGTAAAAAATAAAAATAGTCATTGTGGGTTAGCCCTAAGAGATAGACATATGCCTTGGCGGACTTTTTTGTAGATCTTCTGAAGGTGTTTAATAATGTAGAACATTGTTTGGATGTATCACTTAGAGTTCAGCCAGCGTTTGCAATTAAAGTGCTAAATCTCGAAAAATATCATTTTTTCTTTACAACATCATATATGAATTTAAGATCAAAACCACCCCGTTGACACCCTCTAACTATTAAAAAAACCGTATCAAAATCCGTTGCGTAGTTTTAAAGATATAAGCATATAAGGGGACAGACAGCGAAAAGTGATTTTGTTTTATACTATGTAATGATTTGTCTTCTATATTTTGTTTTATACCATGTAATGATTTGTGCTCTAAAAGTTCTCCTCTCTCCATTAGCCCTTATTCTTTGTTTGTTGATCCAAAACTTTTTTTTAGCAATACGTTTGCTGGGTCACCTAGTGTTACCTATATAAGATGATTGCCATAAGGATTTCAGCGAGAGCTTACTTGTGTGAGTAGTCTTTATAAGGGACTTATGGCTCAGAATTAATTAAATCGGAAAATAAGTATTTTTGGGGACAGACAGCGGAAAGTGACTTTATTTTATATTATGTAATGATTTGTCCTCTTAATTTTCTCCCCTCTCCGTCAACCTTTATTCTTTGTTTGTTGATCAAAAACTTTATTTTTTGGCAAGACGACGTTTGCTGGGTCATCAAGTATTATATAAGATGATTGCCATAAGGATTTGAGCGACGACTTATTTGTGTGTGTAGTCTTTATAAGGGACTTATGGTTTAGAATTGATTGAATCGGAAAACACATTACTTCTATACTAGTATTAGTTGCTTTCCATTATTATATTTGTATTTGCTCGTGCACTCTATAAAGATCTTGAAAAGCCTGATCTATTCTTTGCACAGGGGATTAGCATTGCCAGTCTGTCTTCTAGGCACGCTGCCAGTAAACCAAGATTTTGATTTCAGCTAGTTTTTTAATTGCATATGTTAGTAATGCGAACACATTTTAGACTGACACGCCGTTTTATATCTTATTTGGTTTAATGGCAAATTAGAGCAAACGAGCAAGCGTGGCACGCAACCTGTTGGTAAGTAACTACCACCGCCCATGAGCAAGACAGATAGTGTTACAGTTGCGTTGCCAATCTTCAAGAAAGTAGAATAGGAAAGGAGGAGGAATTGAGTAGGGCTACGGATCTCTCTCACCGAACGAAAAACGGCATAAGACACTTTAGGCCGTGGTATTTTACCGGTCGAGTCGACACATTCATGCAAAAGTATAATTATTTTGTACAAGCACGCTTTCAATATGATTTGTACAAGTGTAAACGTGAGTGTACAAATGGTATAGGTAGCCAAGATTAATGCGATCGACATATATTTTGTTAATATGGATTGAAAGAACATCGGATTTTTTTTCGGACGCTAGATTCGGACATGGGTCGGAACAGCATTGCCAGATATCGGGCGCAATTTTATGAATATGTCAATAAATTTACCTTTGAATATATTTTAGAAAATCTTTTGTTTGTATAAATATAACAAATGGGTATATGATTAAAATTTTGTAGCTCTCTGTAAGGTACAATGATAGAAGGCCTTCGCCGGTCTGCTCTGACAGCCATTAGGTTCGCAGTCAACACTTTGATTTTAACAAGGGGTACGTGAACCCTTGTAATCCGGTTACGCGTCGTAAGAGGTCCTTGTGGCTCAAGTGGCGACTTTTGTTAAAAACTCTTGCTTACTCAGCTTTTAGCCTGATAAAATATTTGAACTGAAATTGTTGTTACAAAAATATTTTAGTTGTCTGTCGATGAATCCAGAATCCAACTGTGTTTGCCTATCTAATGTCGATTACTCTATCACTAATCAATGTTTTTTGTTACATTACGCCATTACTAACCATAGCTCAAGGAAGCGACTATATGGCTCAACAAGTCGGATATTTTTGGTCTCAGGCATCCTAGTTGAACCCCGTTGCTGCTTATTGGAGATACAAATTTATTACTAATCGATATTTAACGAACATAACTGCCCGAAAGTGTCCAAAAGCTTATTGCTGCACTAAACCAATTCAAAACTGAGAATTCTGCTGCGCAATGCTGAACAACAAGACCGCTATCTGGGTGATCCATAGTGTGGAAAATTATAAAGGTTAAAATGTATATATTAATAATAATATCTTGGACATAATACACACAGCGCCCTCTAGTTCCAAGCTAAGCAACTAAATTAATTGTGATAGGAAACTAGATAACGGATATTAATACATATACTTTTTTTAATACATACTTATAATACACAGAAAAACACCCAAGCGCCATACAAACATTCATTCTTATCACAAATATTTGTACAAATATTAATAACTAGCAGACCGCGCGAACTTCGTACCGCCATATTTTATACATTTTCCACTCAAAAGATTATTGCCGCAATCATATTAATACCCCAAAGCTTTCATCATAAATGGACTATCTAACACTAATATTTATTTCAATTCAAGTTCTTGATACATACATACATAACTTCAGGCCAGATCCCTTGCGGGGTAGGCAGAGAGAACAAAGTGCCATAAGGCACGATTATTACACGTGTCACTCGCTTAGCTAGTATGTATTAGCGTACTGACAACCAAGACATTGATATTATTTACAACTTCAAAGAAAGCTTTATTAGCAATGCCACTTATAAACAATGAATATAGCAATGAACTTGTCCCAAGTTTTTGCTCAACCTTTAGTTTTTTTTAATACAACATAAACAACTTTTTTTATATGGTCACTATTGTTGACTTCAACGAAAAAAACGGGCCACCATATGTTCAAACCGGGGTAGCTAACTCACAGTGAGTGTTTTTTTTTATAAGTCAAATGATGTCGGTTTAGCGATTAAGCTTATCGATATAAATTTACTACATTTTAAAAGATATCACGATCTTAAAAATGTAAAGTTTATTACATATATCTAGAATGTATTATAAATCAGTCACATCAGTCACACCTTCTCAGTGGTAAAGTCACGCAGTGTTCGCTGCATGAATGGGCCGGCTCGACCCGTGGAATACCACGACCTCTCAGATTATCGCTGAAAAGTGGCCTTAGCCGCGTTTCACTCGCTGAAAGAGGTGTTCGGAGGCCCAATCCCTTTTCCCCTCCCCTACCGAAACCCACTCCCGACCCCACTCATATCCCATTGTAAGCGCCGGCAACGCAACTGTAACACTGCATGTGATGAGGTGGCCATGGGCGGCGTTTGTAACTATCATAAGCCTGCTCGTTTGCCCCTTATACAATAAAAATGTAACCTAATTCCTATCCTATCCTACTTCTAATATATAAAATTCTCGTGTCACAATTTTCCCATACTCCTTCGAAACGGCTTGACCGATTCTCATGAAATTTTGTATGCATATCGGGTAAGTCTGAGAATTTTCAACCCCCTACGATCAACCCCTATTTTTTAAATTTAATTTTTTGGTAAGACAACGTTTGCCGGGTCAGCTAGTAAAATATAAATGTGAATGTAAGTTTGTTTGCGTGCTTTCACGCGATAACTACTCAATCGATCACCATGAAACTTTGTACACATATTCTTTAAAGTAATTTACATATTTTTGAACCCGAAGGAAAAACTTATAAAATAGTCTACAACAATATCCTACATACTCTTATAAAATTGTTAAAGTCCAAAATTATTTATTTTTGTATTACCGTGTATTATATATTTTACCTTAAAAAAATGTTGTTAGTTTTTTAAACGTAAGTAGTAATTTTAAAACCTAATGATTCCAGCCAAGCAATAAAACAGAGTTATCATATTGGTTAACTTCTATAGTAATGATCTTTGATATCTATTTAATGGATTTAATGCGAGCGAAGCCGCGGGTAAAAGCTAGTAACTTTTATAAATAAAAATACCACAAAATACGATTAAATACTACAAATTTTAAACTAAACATAACTTCACGCCTTTTGTTACCCGAAGGTGTAGGCAGCGGCTGTTAAGACTCGTCTCGCCATTATGTTTACGTCCCAAATGGAATAGGTGGCGAACCTATTGCCATATCGGGCACAAAGTTTGTCAGTCATCGATATTTATCACACATAACTTCCGAAAACAATTTCGAAAAGTCATTGGTGTGAGCCAGTGTCTGGAATCGAACCCCGGACCTCTGGATCAGAGGCCGTGCGCTCGCCCACTGCGCCACCGAGACTTTTTTAAATTTTAAATTCTGATTAAAGTATTGAGCGATATGATGACAAAGAGAGAAACAACAACAAAACATAACTTCACGCCTTTTCTACTCGAAGGTGTAGGCAGCGGCTGTTAAACCTCGTTTCACCACTATGTTTTCATCCCAAATGGAATAGGTGGCAAACTTACTGCCATACCAGGCACAAAGTTTATAGTCATCGATATCTAAATACACATAACTTCAGAAAACAATTTCAAAAAGTCATTGCTGTGAGCCAGAACTCGAACCCGCGACTACTTTATACAGAAGTGGGGTTCTCGACAACTGGACCACCGGTACCTTTTAGCAAGAAACAAACGTAAAAAAATCTACCTGCTAGCTGTCGCGGTCCGAGCTGTCCGAGTCGGATACATCATCAGTGTAACTAAATATTTCCCTATGAAATGAATATGTACTTACATTTTGTATTTTGCGATATCTTTGGAATTAAATGTCCGAATTGAATTATTCAAACAGTTCTAGAAAGGTATTGAATCTGTCTTTATATTGAAGTAATTTATTTTCAGGAAAGTTAAATTCAAGGTACAAAATAAAGCATTTTTATAACGACATCAATTTAATTATTTTAAAAAACTCAAAAAACACTTATTGTGAGATAACTACAATAGTTAGACATATGCCATCGCGGACTTTTTTATAGACAAATTTATGTTCTGTAAAAGTGTAGTACATTGTTTTATTCTAGAATCAATAGTTTTCGCAGCGTTCACGATGTAAGAATTATTTTCGAGTCATTTTCTTACACCTTGGGTTACATTATTGGACTTATAGTAAGGATCCCTAATTAATTTGAAAATATAATATAGCCTAAAGCCTTCCTCGATAAATGGACTATATACCACTGAAAGAATTTTTAAAATCGGACTGGTGGTTTCTGAGATTAGCGCGTTCAAACAAACAAACAAACAAACTCTTCCGCTTTATAATATAAGTATAGATAAAATAAATATTATTAATATAATATTTGTACAAATTTTTGTACTCGGGTGGGGATTGAACCCGCCTACCTCGATTCTGCAGCCAGCAGTTTTACCAATGCACCACGAGGCTCGTCGAATATTGTTATAAAATATGCATCGGATTTCAGATTACTAACTAACATGACTAAACTTTGAAGCAAACACGGTCAGAAAGATCCGCTCGGACTCGAATAAATTCCAGGCTGATGAGTCAGAGCGCTTTGAGTATGTTCAAGGGTAAATGAGGCTACCTTGTGGAAACTCGCCACTGCCTGTGCACCAATTAATTACTGCCTCCTGTTCCCCACTCTTCAAAGTCTAAAGGATAATTTTCTACATCAAAACCATATTGTGAAATGTTTTGGGTAATTTAATAATTCTCTTACTTTTTTTCAATTTTTAACCGCATTTAATTTATACATTGTCTATTGAATGACGGATACTTTTTACATAAAACATAATATGGTTTTGTCGCCATGTTTTGAATATTCAAAATTGAATGAATGAAATAAAAAAAATATTGAATAGTTGAATAATAAAAATGATAGGCGATAAGCTTCAGTTGTTGGTACATATATAAACATCACCAAGTCCCTCGCCTAGTACTGGTAGTCATGAAAAGTGTGTAGTGGCCCTATGGCCTATGGCCCTATGGCTCTATGGCCTATCCTTTCACTTGGGCACTGTAATTTTGCTAAGTCAATCTTGCATCCGTGGTCGTTAATTGATAATAAACATACATCCCTAATAATATATTATTTTCCTCTTAGAGGTGATCATCACACATTCATTGACGGGCCTCGTGGTGCATTGGTAAAACTACCGGCTGCAACAATGAGGTCGGGGGTCCAATTCCCACCTTGAGCACAAATATTTGTAACAAACATGAATACTTCTGTGGCGTAAGTATGTATTTACAATAGAAAAGTATATATGTATTAATATCCGTTATCTAGTATCCATAACACAAGCATTTAGTTGCTTAGCTTGGAACTAGAGGGCGCTGTGTGCATTGTGTCCAAAATATTATTATTATTCATAAGATATGACATGTGAGATATCACACCTCACGCCACAATCCATCCGACCTACTAGTTTTTACTTTAAGTCTGGACATTGGATTCGTTTTAGGGTAGGTTAAGGGTAGTTTTATAATATTAATAGTACTTACATTTGTAGTATCGTAGATAGCATAACATTACATAACTTCACACGTTTTTCTACCCGAATGTGCAGGCAGCAGCTGTTTAGCCTCGTCTCGGCGTTATGTTTACGTCCCAAATGGAATCGGTGGCGAACCTGTTGCCATACCGAGCACAAAGTTTTTGGTCATAGATATTTATCACATTTAACTTACGAAATTAATTTTAAAAAGTCATTGGTGTGACTCAATGTGAGGATTCGAACCCGCGACCTCTGGATTTAGCAGAGGGGTGCTCGACCACTGGACCATCAAAACTTCAAAGAGATAATAAATATCATAGATCATTTAATTGGAAAATATAGTAAACAATAGCACCAGACAAAGTTTATTGTAAAGTACGGGACATGAACTCTATGTAGAGTAGAATAAATACTAAAATCCATCGCAACATGATCCAAATCCAATGATAGAGATTCTTTTGAGCAAGACAATTTCATCCGCATCCCTTTAGTTAAGGAGAGATTAAGGTAAAAGGACGAAAGATTTTATTAGTTCTTGGACAGCATTTGAAAACACTGATCACTTGTTTTTTTCCCCTATTTTGTTTATAGTAGCGGGCCGTTAGATTTATACCTCGGAATCCAGGGTCACTCAATGAATCTTTGAACAAATTAAAAAAAATGTCTCTGACAATAGGCAGATAAATGTTAAAAAAATTGTTCATCACAATTAAATTAAGTTTTCAAAAATCCGTTGTCCGGTAGTTGTTCATTTTTATTACTTTTAAGTTATATTTTGCAAAGGAAATCTATTGCAAACTTGTCTTTGAGTACTCAAGGGACTGCGGGTACAAAAGTGTCCCTGTGTTGTCCCACTCGCCACACCTCACGTCTATTAACTACCATTGACTCTACATGTAATATATTCAATTATAGTCATAGAATCTGTACAGTATCTGCATCTGTCATCAGTCTGACGTATATTACACCCAGAATTTCTATGTAGTTTCACGCCTTTTTCTTCCTGAAGGTATAAGCAGTGGCTGTTCATCGATAATAATCACACATTACTTCCAAAAATACATATTAATCAGTATTTGATAACATAAATGTATGATTCAACAGTGGGTAACTAAACTAAAAACATAACATAACACAACTTCACGCCTTTGTTACCCGAAGGTGTAGGCAGCGGCTGTTAAGCCTCGTCTCGCCGTTATGTTTACGTCCCAAATGGAATAGGTGGCGAATCTATTGCCATACCGGGCACAAAGTTTTCAGTCATCGATATTTATCACACTTAACTTCCGAAAACAATTTCGAGAAGTCATTGGTGTGAGCCAGTATTAGAAATCGAACCCGGACCTCCGGATCAGAAGCAGTGCTCGACCACTGCGCCACCGAGACTGTTAAAATCAAAATCCGTTGCGTAATTTCAAAGATCTAAGCATATAAGGGCACAGACAGCGGAAAGCGACTTTGTTTTATACTATGTAATAATTAAATACTATTTATATATAAAGTTTTAAATACATTTTCTGTACGGATCCATTGCTTTGAATCTAAATCAATTCGTCAGATGGTAGGAGACGTTATGTTTACTAAGTAGCTAGAAGGTATTCCACTTCGTGCATAACAATTGGAGTTGACTACACCAAGACTGGTGATAACATTGTGTCAGCCAACACAACGAATGGTGACTAACCATTTCATTAAATCATATGAATAACTTATTCGATGTTAGCTTAGAAAAATAGTAATATGTATGGTAATTGAAGTAATTGAATACACCGACACTCTCTTTCAATCCGATTTCCTTCCTTAAAGAAGGTAGGTGTAAAAGTAAGAAAGGGCATGGTCCGATGGTTCGGACATGTAGAAAAGATGGATGATGGGAGATTGACTAAGCAGATATACAATGCAAAAGCAGGTTGATGTAGGAGTCGAGGACGGCCTAGACACATATTCCATGACCAAATAGAACGTGTTCTGGAGGAAGGTGATGTTAGAAGCCTCAAAAATCGACGTGCGTGCATGAATAGAGTTATGAAAGTCAACGAAGCGAGTGAGGTATGTAAGAATCGTGCCCTATGGTGCTCCGTTCTCACTGCCTACCCCGCAAAGGATTTGGCGGGAAGTTATGTATGTAATTGAATATATTTATATATATATACATTGAGAAAAGTCCGGAGGACCAACCCTATCCCCTCTCCACGAAAACATTCCCACGGAGTGTTGACATCAGGCAGGCGGTCGGTCGTAAAAGCACAGCCAAATCTTTTGACAAGATCGATAGTTCGAAATTATGACATGTTGTGCCTACCCTACTTAAAGTAGGATATAGGTAGGAAAATGATTAATGTTCTTAGTAGTTTAATGAATTTATTCCATGAGATATATCTTTTGTCAAGCAAATAATTCTCGTAGATTTTTAATGAACAATATGTATGTCAAACATAATATAACTTCACGCCTTTTCTTCTATATGCAGGCAGCGGCTGTTAAGCCTCGTCTCGCCGTTATGGTTACGTCCCAAAATGGAATAGATGGCGAACCTATCGCTATACCGGGCACAAAGTTTTAGTCATCGATATTTGTCACACATAATTAATAAATTAACACGAAATTAATTTCAAAAGTCATTGGTGTGAGCCAATGTGAGGATTTGAATCCACGACCTCTGGATTCAGAAGCGGGGTGCTCGACCACTGGTTCACCGAGACATTGCTATGTATGTAAAAAATTTATAAATATTTTAGGACCTATTTTCAGTTATACCGAATATGCTATGAATAGTTTCCAGCCTCTTATTGTTTACTTATTATGGCAAAAGTATAATAAAAACTACATACATATATATTTAATTTTTAAAGTGGTAGTTTTTAACAGTGGTAGAGCCAAGCAGTTCGCTGCATGAATGGGCCGGCTCGACGTTTGGATGAACATGTTGAACTGGAAAGAGTAATACGTGTTGAACAGTTGCATTTTAAAAATTTATATAACCTCAATTCTACATAAATAGATACATAAACATACATAATATATACACTTTTCCTTAATTTAAAAAGTTTTTAATATTAAAAAGTGATTTCATATCTGTACACATGTTATGTAATTATTTTGGTATCAGCTGCGGAACTCTACATGAAACCTGAATCCACTCTTTGCTAGGACTCTCCGCTATTAAGTTCCTGTTTATAATTGAAAAGACACATATAAATATAAGTTCTTACATATATATCCAAAAGTTTTTATAATATAGTCATATCTGTACATATAAATAAAATTGGAGTGTCCATTTATATCTATCCAATAAATATACACGTTAAATACACCAAAATAACATTTTCATTTGTCTGTCTGTCTATTTGTTCTGAGTAATCTCTGAAATGGCTGGACCTATTCCCACGGGACTTATATTGGCATGTATCCGGTGCTATGAGGAGTAACTAAGGCAACTTTTTTTGAATCTTTTTTAAATTTATTCCTTCCCAGGCGGTCAGATAGTATTACATATAATTACATCATTCCCTGAAAGGTTAGTAAGTACGTTAGAGGAATTACGTCATAATTATTTTTTCATATATCTAGAAAATTGTAACAAACCTAATAAAAATACGGATCGTATAACGAACACTCTTTTTAAAACCCGGTTAAAAAAAGGTGGAAACTCATATAACAGTGTTACCGTTCTCGAGTCTTAACGTGCAGGTTTAACCGTAAATTTGAGCTATTTTTAAGCTCGCTAAAGCGCACTAACCCAGCTAACCAAACACTTTCATTATGGATTTTTCGGAAAACATAAAAGTTCTTTAAAACGCCACACAATCAGCTCTGAATTTTTACATTCAATTTGTAATTTATAGTTACGATAAGCTTTGATTTGAATCTGTGGACGAGCAGCCCGCTTATAAATTCAGAGGTTGCTGGTTCAAATCCTCACATTGGCTCATACTACCTGTGATAAATATCGATAACTGAAAACCTTGTGTCCGGTATGGCAATAGGTGCGCCAACTGCATTTAGGACGGACATAACGGCGAGTCGAGGCTTAACAGCCGCTGCCTACATGTTCGTGTAGAAAAATGGGTGAAGTTATACTATGTTATGTAATTTTTATACCAATTGCTTCTTTATCATAAGAGAAGTTACCTCAACTTTAATAATATGTCCTGATATCTAAATGAATACAAGAAATTTAAATGAAAAGCTAATGTATCTATGATTAACAAAAAATATGGTACCCAATGTATGCCATCATTTAACTTGAATTCTAATTCGTTAACTAAAACCAATATATACAAATAATAAAATCGTAGGTGGGTTAAAACTGTACGTTTGTTACACAAAATTTTTGTCTGTTTGTCTGTATGTTTGTTACGGATGAACTCTAAAAGTACTGTATGCTTTTATATCCAATTTTGCATGAATATTGCCAAGAGGTCGGGTCAACACACAGGCTAAATATCATCACGCTATCACTAATTGGGGGTGAGCAATGAACCCTTATAATAGCACAAGCATAGTATTTTTGCTGCTTTATGACGTCCATGTAGGTGAAGTCGCAGGTAACAACTAGTTATATATTTACCCGTTAAGTTATCAATAGCTTATCAATAGTATGGCATGCTTATACAATAGCAGTACATAGGTAATACTGTGTTAAGTCATGAGGAATAACTCAATTACCTGTGATGCTAGATATGGTTAGCATTAAATCCCCTCACTTACGGTATTTACGAGAACTGAGGGCGTTGTCTAAGTCAGCTGTTTGCGCCATACGGACTTAATACCTGATTATTATAAGTCGGGAAACATTTTAAAATTATAAATGTTCAAGAAATTTCTTAGATCGTTATTTTTTTAAGTCATATTTGTGACTTGGAGGTTTAGCATTCCGCTTCTGAAATAGTAATCGCTGATTTTTCGAATAAGCCCACGTCAGTGACTTGTTGGAGTTTATTTATGAAGTTCCACCATAGTTAGAGACCCAATTGCCGCTGCAACACTTTTAGATATAAAAAGCGTGAAAAGTACAATAACCAAGAGATGTAATACTAACTAGCTTTCCCCCTCGTACAAACGAAATGGCGACGACGATGATGATTCAATATAGCCTATGTTACGCTGGGTGAATGTAGCTTTCCAATGGTGAAATATTTTTTTTAAATCTGTCTAGTCTCTCTCTGTGGTCGGTCCCTCATATCTGAAGATCGTGATCAGCATCTCGGTTGCATCTTTCGTGGATAATCTGCCTCCACCGGTTTCTGTCCTGCGCATCACTCACAGTCGTGCAAAAACTGAAGGAAGACGAAACGTTTACTTGATCGGTCCATCTTGTTGTCGAACGACCTCGCGATCTCCTGCCTTCTGGATCTGTCCAGTAGTTTTTAATTTATTCGTTATATACAAAATAATTTAAAGAAAAAATCTTTTTTAAAGAAGCTTTTATTTAAACGCTCTAAAAAGAATAAAATAATTTTCACCTTAAACATTTTAACTATCAACTTATAACCTTATTATATACAATTTATGTGATAATAAAAGCTTGTCGCTATGTTTAATTACCTATCAGTGGCTATCCATAACCATCTAGAAATATTTTTTTAGATTTAATGATTACTGTGACGGATCGCATTATCCAAATATATATTTTTGGTTTATAACATATATGTATATGGACACCCGAACACATATAGTGTTACAGTTGCGTTGCCGGCCCTTTCCATGGGAAATGGAAGGGGTCGGAATTGGGATGAGAAGAGGAGGGGGGAAGGGTTGGGTTAAACATAGCGACAAGCTTTTATTATCACATAAATTGTATATAATAAGGTTATAAGTTGATAGTTAAAATGTTTAAGGTGAAAATTATTTTATTCTTTTTAGAGCGTTTAAATAAAAGCTTCTTTAAAAAAGATTTTTTCTTTAAATTATTTTCAAGTTTTTAGTTATCGATGGGTAAGCTTCTCAGTCTCTTCATCTCATTCAAAGCATCATTGTTACAAGATCGTTTGCCAGTTAATTTCGAACACTCCAGCTCTTCAATGGAGACCTCCTAAAGTCTTTTCCCTACTTAAGGCCACGTATGCTTGACCAGCAGCAAAGAGTTTCAAGCCTAAGTAAACAATTTTTTTTGTTACTTATTTGTTGATTTTGCAGCTTAGTTTAGTTATAGCTTAATTGTGTGATGTGTAACGCCATATGTTTTTTTTTAATCAGTACTCTATACTTGCCGACCTGAGTGTAATAAAAGTTGTAGTTGTAATAAAAGTTATAGTTCGTTCCCATCATCCACTGTGTTTAATTCTAATAATACCTATAACACCATTAAAATCCGTTAGTGTAGCAATCATGTTAAAGTGATTAAATCCTGTCCAATTTACGTCGGTATCCTGAAAGGGCATGGCATTGCACCGGCTGAACCGGCCCATTCATGCAGCAGATTGCGTGGCTGACCACAATTAAAACACTGTTAACTATTAAAACATAGGTCAACGGAAAGCCGTCGACTGTGATGAACTACCGCCTCAGTCGTAAAGTGGTCGTAAGGTTCTCAAGTTAGCACTAACTCATTTTGATTATAAATTTGGACGAGCCGCTTAACCCTGTATCTTGACATCGTGATTTGGCATCAGTGACTGAATAGTAAACAACAGATTGACTGACACCGCCCAAACAAGCAGGCCACTAACATCTAGCCGCTCATATTGAAAGCCCTATGATATATATAATATTTATACACATTCTAATTTGTTTATAACATTAATTAATAGCATAACATAGCTCGACTCCTTTTTCTACCCGAAGGTGTAGGCAGCATCTGTCAAGCCTCGACTCGCCACTATGTTTACGTCTTAACGATCTTTAAGGGAGTAGGATGTAGGATATGGGAGTAGGAAGGGATGGGGAAGGGGAGTGGGCCTCCGGGTACCTCTCTCACCCAAAGAAACCCGGCGTGAGCTGGTTGTGGTATTTCACCGGTCGAGCCAGCCCATTCATACAGTGAATTGATGGGCTCTACCACTGTTGCCATACAGCGAGCACAAGGTGGTCAGTCAAAAATATTTATCACACATGACTTTCGAGAGGAATTTCGAAAGACATTGGTGTGAGGCCAAATTCGCACCCAAGACTTCCTGATTCAGAAGCGGGCTAGTTTACTGAACCACCGAGACATAGTTTTTGAAGTTCTCATATAACTCTTTAATGAAAGGGCCATTTGATACCCATATAGTAGAAAAACAAATATTTATTCCACCATATTGGATTTAGAATGACGTCACATTATTTTTCGAGCTACTATTAACAAGTCCTTTCATTTGATACCCATGTTGTAGAAATGCATTAAAAAAAACTGTTCCGGATGATCCGCCATATTGGATTTAGAATGACGTCACATAATTTTTTAGTTGGTCCCAATGAGCCCTTTTATTTGATACCCATATTGTACGAAAGCTTAAAATATATATTCCTTCATCTTGGATATTCCACCATATTGGATTTAGAATGACGTCATATTATATTTTGAGTTACATTCAATAAACCCTTTCATTTAATACCCATATTGCAGAAATGCATTAAAAATATCCATTTCGCCATCTTGGGTCGTCCGCCATATTGGATATAGAATGATGTCATATATTATATCATGCATTGTCATCCAAAGTAAATGTGTATACAAAATTTCAGCTCAATCGGTTGAAGGTATCTACTTCAAAATTGAGTTACAAGATTCCACCGAACATACATACTTACATACATACATACATACATACATACATACAGTGCAAGGTAAATAAAAGCTTATAAAATACAAATCTCTCCTCTTTATAACATTATTATACTAGCTGACCCGGCGAACTTTGTTCCGCATCAAAAGTAATAACTGCTGTCCCGCTATTCTAATACTGCAATAACCTCGAAAATATTCGTTTAAATTGCATGCTGTAAAGGGCCAGGATCATCTATATTACATGCATAATCTATTTAAGACACTTAATTGGATGGAAATTAATGCTGTAATGTTTAAAATCGCTTTGTAAATAGGTCATTATTTCTCGTAAAAATAAAAAAAATAAAAATGGTCATTGTGGGTTATCCCTAAGAGATAGACATATGCCCTCGCAGACTTTTTTGTAGACCTTTTAAAGGTGTATAATAATGTAGTAGGTAGTTTTGTTTTATCACTTAGGGTTCAGGCAGCGTTTGCCATTAAAGTTCTAAATCTTGAAAATTATCACTTTTTTTACTACACTATACAAGAATTATAGATCAAAACCACCCTGTTGGCATCCTCTAACGATTGAAAAAAACCGCATAAAAATCCGTTGCGTAGTTTTAAAGATATGCGCATATAAGGAGACAGACAGCGGAAAGTGACTTTGTTTTATACTATGTAATTATATAAGTATAGATACATACATACTTTCGTATGTATTCGGCGTGGAGAGATTGGCGTGAGGGATTTGGCGTGAAGTATGTAAATATTTCGACGCGGTTAGCGAGACTCACTCCGCAGATATCGCCCGGTTCTCTAATTTCGTTCGCACTGTCTAACTTTCATACACTCTGCCACACCCAACTGTCTCTTCCATAAGTTAGCGTTGGGATCAGTACTGCATTTTTAGTTTATATTATTTATATGTATCTGTCTTAATAAAGTGCATAGACTTTTGTGATGAAATTTCCAACATATTTTTCCCAATATGACCGTTGTGCCGGCAGTAAACTCGCAGAATCATTGATAATTGATTGATTTGATGTTAACTTTCTGCAGATTTATTAAAATTTCTAGTTTATTTTTAAGTTAAATTTTTGACTTTTTTTGGGTTTGATTTTACAGCTTCAATAAATTTGCGAGAGAATATTTAAATCTATTTATAGAAGAGTGGTTGAATTTGTGAAAGTGCGTTTGCATTTGTGTCTGGAATAATTTTTATGAAATGATGAAGGTTATGATGTAAATACCGACAAGTATTATGAACATCTTGCCCTCTGTTACCTCTGTCTACTCCGCAAGGGACCTAGGGTGAAAGCTAGACTATTTACAAAAGTAATAATAAATTATTTTAAAATTCTTTCTACATAAATAGGATAGTATAGTTGTATCATTATGTACATTTTGAAAGCCACTAAAATTATGATATTTCACGTACCAATATTTGTTGAAAGTGAGAGAGAGAGAGGAATGCTGAGCGAAAAAAGTGAAAATAGTGTATACAATTGTTTTTAAAAACATTTCACGGTTTTGTTACTTACATATATAACTTCACGCCAACTCCATTGCGGGGTAGGCAAGAGAACGGAGCGCCATAAGGCACGATTCTTACACACCTCACTCGTTGACTTCCTTTCATAACTCTATTCATGCACACGCGTCGATTTTTAAAGCTCCTAACATCACCTTCCGTTCTATTTGGTCATGTAATGTGTGTTTTTGTTTTTAAAAAACGGTTTTGTTATTAAAAAAAAACATCTTTTCAGCATTTATCTATACATATACTTATTTAATAAATAATAAATAAGCTAATAGCCAAGTAGTTCGCTGCATGAATGGGCCGGCTCGACCGGTGAAATACCACCACCTCTCAGAAAATCGACGTAAAGTGGCTCATGCCGCGTTTCGTTCGGTGAGAGAAGTACCCGGAGGCACATCTCCCTTCCCCATCCCTTCCTATCCTACTCCTTTAAAGGTTGGCAACGCAACTGTAACACTATATGTGTTGCAGGTGTCCATGGGCGGCGTTGGTCACTTAACATCGGGTGACACGCCTGCTCGTTTGCCCTCCTATCCCATAAAAAAAAATAGTTCGCGAATACTCTAAAGATGGCGTCACTGTGTTCATGTTCCGAAATATAACAATTTTACGTACTTTCTTTATGTTCTTATTTTAAACTGCGCAAAGTTTATATTAAATATATTAACCATCCTTCACTCGTGTAATATATTACAAGAAGCTAATTTGCAAGTGAGCGCAGGTGCTAACAGTAACTTCATGACGTCACGGGCATTACGAACTCAAACGACCAATAGATAGACCAATCTATACTTATATTATAAAGCGGAAGAGTTTGTTTGTTTGTTTGTTTGTTTGTTTGTTTGTTTGAACGCGCTAATCTCAGAAACCACCAGTCCGATTTTAAAAATTCTTTCAGTGGTATATAGTCCATTTATCGAGGAAGGCTTTAGGCTATATTATATTTTCAAATTAATTAGGGATCCTTACTATAAGTCCAATAATGTAACCCAAGGTGTAAGAAAATGACTCGAAAATAATTCTTACATCGTGAACGCTGCGAAAACTATTTATTCTAGAATAAAACAATGTACTACACTTTTACAGAACATAAATTTGTCTATAAAAAAGTCCGCGATGGCATATGTCTAACTATTGTAGTTATCTCACAATAAGTGTTTTTTGAGTTTTTTAAAATAATTAAATTGATGTCGTTATAAAAATGCTTTATTTTGTACCTTGAATTTAACTTTCCTGAAAATAAATTACTTCAATATAAAGACAGATTCAATACCTTTCTAGAACTGTTTGAATAATTCAATTCGGACATTTAATTCCAAAGATATCGCAAAATACAAAATGTAAGTATTCATTTCATAGGGAAATATTTAGTTACACTGATGATGTATCCGACTCGGACAGCTCGGACCGCGACAGCTAGCAGGTAGATTTTTTTACGTTTGTTTCTTGCTAAAAGGTACCGGTGGTCCAGTTGTCGAGAACCCCACTTCTATATAAAGTAGTCGCGGGTTCGAGTTCTGGCTCACAGCAATGACTTTTTGAAATTGTTTTCTGAAGTTATGTGTATTTAGATATCGATGACTATAAACTTTGTGCCTGGTATGGCAATAAGTTTGCCACCTATTCCATTTGGGATGAAAACATAGTGGTGAAACGAGGTTTAACAGCCGCTGCCTACACCTTCGAGTAGAAAAGGCGTGAAGTTATGTTTTGTTGTTGTTTCTCTCTTTGTCATCATATCGCTCAATACTTTAATCAGAATTTAAAATTTAAAAAAGTCTCGGTGGCGCAGTGGGCGAGCGCACGGCCTCTGATCCAGAGGTCCGGGGTTCGATTCCAGACACTGGCTCACACCAATGACTTTTCGAAATTGTTTTCGGAAGTTATGTGTGATAAATATCGATGACTGACAAACTTTGTGCCCGATATGGCAATAGGTTCGCCACCTATTCCATTTGGGACGTAAACTTAATGGCGAGACGAGTCTTAACAGCCGCTGCCTACACCTTCGGGTAACAAAAGGCGTGAAGTTATGTTTAGTTTAAAATTTGTAGTATTTAATCGTATTTTGTGGTATTTTTATTTATAAAAGTTACTAGCTTTTACCCGCGGCTTCGCTCGCATTAAATCCATTAAATAGATAGCAAAGATCATTACTATAGAAGTTAACCAATATGATAACTCTGTTTTATTGCTTGGCTGGAATCATTAGGTTTTAAAATTACTACTTACAATGACGTTTAAAAAACTAACAACATTTTTTTAAGGTAAAATATATAATACACGGTAATACAAAAATAAATAATTTTGGACTGTAACAATTTTATAAGAGTATGTAGGATATTGTTGTAGACTATTTTATAAGTTTTTCCTTCGGGTTCAAAAATATGTAAATTACTTTAAAGAATATGTGTACAAAGTTTCATGGTGATCGATTGAGTAGTTATCGCGTGAAAGCACGCAAACAAACTTACATTCACATTTATATTTTACTAGCTGACCCGGCAAACGTTGTCTTACCAAAAAATTAAATTTAAAAAATAGGGGTTGATCGTAGGGGGTTGAAAATTCTCAGACTTACCCGATAAGCATACAAAATTTCATGAGAATCGGTCAAGCCGTTTCGAAGGAGTATGGGAAAATTGTGACACGAGAATTTTATATATTAGAAGTAGGATAGGATAGGAATTAGGTTACATTTTTATTGTATAAGGGGCAAACGAGCAGGCTTATGATAGTTACAAACGCCGCCCATGGCCACCTCATCACATGCAGTGTTACAGTTGCGTTGCCGGCGCTTACAATGGGATATGAGTGGGGTCGGGAGTGGGTTTCGGTAGGGGAGGGGAAAAGGGATTGGGCCTCCGAACACCTCTCTCAGCGAGTGAAACGCGGCTAAGGCCACTTTTCAGCGATAATCTGAGACTGAGAAGTATTCCACGGGTCGAGCCGGCCCATTCATGCAGCGAACACTGCGTGACTTTACCACTGACAAGGTGTGACTGATGTGACTGATTTATAATACATTCTAGATATACATATGTAATAAACTTTACATTTTTAAGATCGTGATATCTTTTAAAATGTAGTAAATTTATATCGATAAGCTTAATCGCTAAACCGACATCATTTGACTTATAAAAAAAAACACTCACTGTGAGTTAGCTACCCCGGTTTGAACATATGGTGGCCCGTTTTTTTCGTTGAAGTCAACAATAGTGACCATATAAAAAAAGTTGTTTATGTTGTATTAAAAAAAACTAAAGGTTGAGCAAAAACTTGGGACAAGTTCATTGCTATATTCATTGTTTATAAGTGGCATTGCTAATAAAACTTTCTTTGAAGTTGTAAATAATATCAATGTCTTGGTTGTCAGTACGCTAATACATACTAGCTAAGCGAGTGACACGTGTAATAATCGTGCCTTATGGCACTTTGTTCTCTCTGCCTACCCCGCAAGGGATCTGGCCTGAAGTTATGTATGTATGTATCAAGAACTTGAATTGAAATAAATATTAGTGTTAGATAGTCAATTTATGATGAAAGCTTTGGGGTATTAATATGATTGCGGCAATAATCTTTTGAGTGGAAAATGTATAAAATATGGCGGTACGAAGTTCGCGCGGTCTGCTAGTTATATATATTCTGACTCTTTCAATAGAGCCACGCAGTTCATGGACCGGCTCAACCTGTGAAATACCACGATCCCTCTGTATATCGAAGTAAAGTGGCTCATATCGCTCATCATTCTCCCTCCCTTCTCATCCTACACCTGTAAAGGCCGGTAGGAAAACTTACCTCCAGGTGTCCCGCTTGCTCGTTTGTCCCGCTATCCCTTAATAAAAAATTAAGGTCTATGCATGCAGTTGATAAGTTAGAATATCTAAAATATCTTTTTAGTAATTTATTACAAACATGTATATTTTTCACTTCAAGTAACGGATGGAGAAAGTTTGCAATATTAATAATAATATATATTGGGTATGGTAATAATATTATTCAGGCCATTTATCAGAACTGGGTAATGATGCAGTTATTTAAGTATATTTGGTATTAGCAGGCAAAATTAACTTGGCAAAAAAGGTTACGTTAATTATGTAGTACAAATAATTGCGAGTTTTTATCATTAATAATGTGATTTCAAATTGTAGACGCGAGTGACCGGAAATTTATTTCCATTATAGAATAGGTGGCGGAACCTATTACCGTGTAGGTATTGGACACGATTTTGCCAGTCATCGATGTTTATTTCTACAATATAAATGCGTGGCTTCTTGACGCAAAAGTGGTTACAAAAAAAACATAAGCAATTTACAATTTGTTTGTAAAAATCAATCCGAGCAATGAGTCGTGAATTTACTATTTAACATAACTTCATAACTTCGCGCCTTTTGTTACCCGATTGTCTAGGCAATGGCTGTTAAGCCTCGTCTCGCCGTTATGTTTACGTCCCAAATAGAATAGGTGGCGAACCTATTGCCATACCGGGCACATAGTTTTTCAGTCATCGATATTTATCACACTTAAATTCCGAAAACAATTTCAAAAAGTCATTCGTGTGAGCCAGTGCCAGGATTCGAACCCGGACCTCTGGATTAGAAGCCGTGTGCTCGTACCACTGGACCACCAAAACTCCCATTTACTATTTATTTATATAAATATATATTAAAATTACGACAAATATCAAACACCCAAAATATTAGAGAAGCTTTCAAAACTTTTCAGCGACAGGAAATAAGCTGCCAGTAAATGAATATTTCCTTAATAGCTTAGCTTCGCTCTACGACGCTCCACTTTAATAGATATGGGTCAGACTGCAATTTATAACTTAATACTGATTACAAGCAACTGACAGCTCGGTCTATTCTGAATCAGCACTTAAACGAAATTATATTAGCCCTGTCACTATGCTTTATCTACAGACATGGTTAATATATTTAAGTTGCGCCAATAACTAAGAGGACAAGGGGAAATCGCTTTGCGTGGTGTGAGTCCGTAATGAGGTGGTACACATGTTGAAATATAAAGGTCAAATCTGAATGTGGTAGTAGATAAAAGAGGAAGAACTTAAAAAAACATGATGTTAGAAATGTTAGACATACATGACTTCATGCCGAGTCCCATGTGGGGTAGGCACAGAGAACAGAGCAAGATTCTTGCACACTTCACTTCGTTTTTTTGACTCTCATAGCTTGCTATAGACATTCGTCGGTTTTTAAGGCTTCTCATATCACCTTTCTCAAGGTCTCGTTCCATTTATATCTTTACATATTTTATATAACCTGATATTTCAAGCCCAAATGCCATCCACACTACGCGATAATATTATACTAAGACAACAAATTAATCGTTTCCAACTTAATTTATTATTTAATTATAAAATCGTATTAACGCCTATTAACGCAGAGGCATCACATACTTGGCAAAGTTGGTGATGTCATTATTCGCGTTGACAGTTCAGCGTCTTGAACATAATACTTAGTAAATTAACACGTTTCATGAAAGTGTTACATACAAGTATATTGTAAAAGATATATGCGTGATAGAACCACGCAGTTTGCTACCTAAATGGGCTAGCTCGATCGGTGAATTATCACGGCCTCTCAGAATATCGACTTTTCGCTTGGTGAGAAAGGTATCCGGAGGTCCAATACCCTTCCCCCTCCCTTTCTGTCTTACTGCTATATTAAGGCCAGCAACGCAACTGTAACTCTATTTGTGTTCCAGGGGTCCATGAACGGCGGTAGTTGCTCACCATCAGGTGACATGCTTGCTCTTTTGCTAGTAAATAATAGTGCTATGTGTTGTATAGTGGAATACAGAAGGAGTTGTTAGTGGGATGAGGAAGGCAAGGGATTGGACCTTGCTAGAAATACTAGAAATTCAAATTTAAATCTAGAAATAACTGTAGAATTCCTAAGCTTGTGTATAAAGAAGAGCCTACATTGTAAATCTATCCACTACTCCACTAAAATAAAGTTCAACTAAAGGATATGGGAGACTCTCGGCAGCGTGATGTGAATATTAATTTTGCATTTTGTTAATCCTTCTATCACACTAATCCCTGCAAATGGGGCAGGAAGATGTAGAGCTTATGTCCAAACTAATATTATAAAGAGCACAGATTTACTTATCAACGCTCTGCGACATTAAGTTTCCATTTTGCAATTCATTTTCATTTGTAGCAATGCTTATCCTGTATAATTCCCATCATTCTGAAGATTAGTTGAAAACTCTTCAAAGTAAAAACAGACGTTTATATTACAAAAAATTACAAAAAGAATACTGAAACACGTTAAAGACTCTTTGGAATTGTTTCTGGTTGTGGTCCAGTGATCGAGATCGCCGCCTCTGATTCAGTAGTCATGGGTTCGATTTGGGACTTACTAACGATTTCTAGGAATAAATGTCGATGAATAACAACTTTGTGCCCTGTGTAATAGCAGTTGGGTCGCCACTTATTCCGTTTGGAACGTAACGTAACGATTTGGCGAGTCGAGGCTTTAACAACCGCTGCCTACACCTTCGGGTAGAAAAAGGCGTGAAAATACGTTGTTATCGCCCGAATACTGAACCGCCGCTCAAATCAGACAATCAATAAAGTGCTACTTACAAATTTCACATATTCTGTCTAATGTGACAGCTACTTAAACGCTTAAGTAGCGCTTATATATTTGAGCGGCGGTTCAGTATTCGGGCTTATGTGTTATAAATATCGATGAGAGATGAAATTGTGTCTGACGAGTAGCATGTATGCTTAGCCATCTGTTCCATCTGAGATAGTTTTGATAACAGTTATCTCTTGCGCATGTCCTGTATTTATACAGAAATCATTTTTTTAAATGTTGTAGTAATAGTAGTAATTAACGTAGTACACGCATACTACAATTTTCAAGCAAACGTCTTTTCATTCAGTATTCAGTATGAGGTTATCAAAACCTACTTAGCGGTGTCTACATATAGGAATACGCCAATCAAATTATTACGGAACTAGAACATCAATATATCATAAGATTTTATTAATTTTTATTAATTCCACTGTCGTACCCTTTTTAATGATATTTTTTTAATGTGATAGATGGGACAAACGTGCAAGCGATGATAAGCACACAGATATATTTACAGTGTCGTTGCCGAACCTTGCAATTGTATAATCCATGTGATATACCCCTTCCATATGGAAGGGGTCGGAATTGGGATGGACAGGGGAGAGAGGAAGGGGCTGGACCTTGGAGATCTCTCTCGCTAAATGAACCGCTACATGTGCCACTTTACGTCGGTTTTCTGAGAGGTGTTATTTCACCGGCCGAGGCTTGTTACTTGCTTTGTTACGATTATCTTTTCCGCTGTCCTCTATAGATGGAGCACCTTGCTTCTGAATCCTAAAGGTAACACCGAACTCTGCCAATGACTTTGCGGAATGCAGTTCTGAAGTTATGAATTCATCAATAATTATCACACATGATAAATATTGATGACTGACGACATTGTGCCCGGTGTACGGCAATAAGTTCCGAAACCTGTACCATTCGACGAGTTAAGGTTTAACAGCCGCTGTCTGTACCTTCGCGTTGTAAAACTCGTAAAGTTATGAATAAATAATATCAAAATATCGTTTCAAAATATAAGTAAATATTTGTTATATAACATCCAAATCAGCGCTAAACCACACTTCAATAGGTAACGAACAAAATCGTCTGTAGTGAAGCGCACCGGCTTACCAAGAACTTGGCTACTGACGTTTTCTTTGAAGGTATTCACATTTTATTCCCTAAGGAACAAATTAAAATATATTTATTTGCTTTTATAAAGAAGAATGTTATAATATTATTCTGAGATTGTGGCTAAAGTATGTTCGGAGGGATTCCTTACATTAACACATTGAATGCAAATGATTCTTGTACAATTTGGGTTGACAGAAGAATTGCTCCACCGGTGAAATACCACGACCTCTCGGAATATCGACGTGAAGTGGCTCGTGCCGTGTTTAAATGTCCGTTCGGTGAGAGAGGTATCAGGAGGTCCGATCCGCTTTCCAATTCATTTCCCCTCCTACTCCCTTAAAAGACGGCTACGCATCACGATGTTCATGGGCGATGACAACTTACTTACCATCAGGTAGCTCACTTGCTCGCTTGCCCTTCTAACCATAAAAAATGCCATAAAAAGTATCGGTTACGTTTCAGGTAAACTCTTTATAAAACACTCTTAATTTAATTAAAACCTCATGGATGTATCACTTTCTTCACGATCCGAATGACTTCCTTAATAAATATCGGAAATATGCAGTTAAAACGCTAACCCCCGAATACTGAACCGCCACTCAAATCTGACAATCAATAAAGTACTACCTACTGCTCAAATTTCACGTATTCTGTCTGATGTGACAGCTACTTAAACGCTTAAGTAGCGCTTATATATTTGGGTGGCGGTTCAGTATTCGGGCTTAAATGAATGAGACGGCTCGACCGGTGAAATACCACAACCTCTTTGAATATCCACGTAAAGTGGCTCATGCCGCATTTAGCTCGCTGAAAGATGTCAGGCTGTCCAACCACTTCCCCCCTCCCCTCCGCATGCCATTTCCGATCCGAGAGCAGCCGCGGGAAAAGTTGTTCTTAGAAATATAAGAGGAAAAACGAATTGCAAAAGTATTTTGAAATCTATATCAATTAAAAAATGTATTTTAAGAAAGTCGCTTATGAAATATTGAATACTTTTATTATAAAAAAAAAAACAATATCGATATATGTTCAATACACTGTTCCATTGTGTTCCCTCATTGATGATGGATGGTGGATATATTTTCCGCTGTCAAGCCTACAATGGATGGATAATTCCAACAACCACCTACCTCTGATAAAAAAAAATGTCCGATCGACATTTTATATTTTATGAGAGATTGTGAGATATTTTTGTTCAACAGTTTTAAAATGTCACAATGGAATAAAAATGTATTTTCAGGAACCCGAGCTACTTATATATAATTAAAGTATCTAACCTAAGAAAACGGATACCTCTCTCAACGCGCGAAATGCGGCATGGGCCATTTTACGTCGATATCCTGAGAGATCGTGGTATTTTACCGGCTGTGCCAGCCCAGCGTGGTTTTACAACCGTTATAATACATACATTTAGTTGTATAATCTCGGTGGTCCAGTGGACGAGCGCCCCGCTTCTGAATCCGGAAGTCGCGGGTACAAATCCTGCCACTGGCTCACCCCAATGTCTCACTTATCGAAATTGTTTTATATGTGATAAATATTGATGACTGAAAACTTTGTGCCCGGTATGGCAATAAGTTCGCCTCCTATTGCATTTGGGACGTAAACATAACGGCGATACGAGGCTTAACAGCCGCCGCCTACATCTTTGGGTAACAAAGGCGTGAAATTATGTTATGTCTTATGTAGTTGTATTAATATTATTGAAGATAATTGGATATTGGAAATACATAACAAGTATAAGTTGAAGGCTGAGACGTTAATTAAAGGAAACAAGGCAACCGGATAGTTCCGAACTCTTTGTCAGCTTTGATTGATTTTTGTTCTACTAATTTATTATGTTCTCGCTTTCTTGTTAATAAGCAACTCCTCAAGGACCGGGTTTCCCGTTTCAGTTAAGCAGTTGCGATTCCTATTAATTCCGTCTTAACTAGTGAGAAAATTACCATCCATTTGTAGACGATTGACTCGGCTAAGATATTAAGTAACTATGTTTTATTTTCTTAGTTAATAATAATTAAAAACTGTTAATTCTTTACGGAATTGAAAAATAGGACATAGGTTACAAGTTAACAATTTTTGAGAGTGTTTTCAATACTTTTCTGTTATTGCTTTTTACGTGTTGTCCAGTAGTCGAGCTCTGATTCAGGAATCGTGGTTTCGATTTCGGACTCACACGAATGATTTGTCGGAATTCATTTTGGAAACTTATGTGTGATAAATATCGATTACTGGCCTCTTTGGAGGCGTGTCGAGGCTTTTACAGCCGCTGCCTACACCTTCGTGTGAAAAAAGGGGTAATCTCACGTTTTACTTATAAATAACAAAAGTATATGTTTATACAAGATAGCAGAATATTACTAACATAGATTATATCATTATAACGATCCCTAATGTTTTATTTATGTCAGCTCGAAAAATTTCAAAATATCACGCGCCTCCAATTATCCCTGTCATATTTTAAATTAATGAAATTTAGTCAGCGGCTGAATAATATTAAATTTAAAGTAAAAGGTAGAACTCCCTCCTTGCAGGAGGACTTGAATAGGGACAATTTGTGGGATCAAGCAAAAGCCATTGCTTTCTATGGGAAAATTGGTAATCTCCGAAATTACTTAACACATTTCGATAATATTTTCACAGATCTAAGAGTAAATTTTGTTTCACTAAAATCAGATACCAGTATGATGATTTTATTTATTGGTAAAAAGAAGCAAAAGAGCAGGAGTGTCACCTAATGGCAAGCAACAAACGCCGCCTATGGACACCTTAACACAGTGAGTTGGGAAGGGGAATAGGCCTCAGGATACCTCTCTTACCAAGAGAAACGCGGCATCAGACACTTTACGTCGACCGGTCGAGCCGGCCCATTTGTACAGCGAACAGCGAGATAAAAAATTTGTGATTGTAAGGCCACGCGTGCGGAGTAACTGGAGATAACTTGCATAAAATATGACTGAGGGCAAATAAAATGATAGGTTGAGTTTGCAACTTTGTTTGTTTGATAGCAAACATTGGTAATATTGTTTGTCGTTGTGCACACTTCTCGAACTTATTATTTACAATGAAGTTAGTTACAGAACCGGTCGGTTAGTTGAATCTACGTCAGCGATAAATCAGATATCAGCAACTTCAGACAGAACTTAAATCTCGTTTGTACCAATTGAATTACCTTGTAGTATTACATTCTTTAGTACTCGTATTTTCTCGTTCAAATGATTATCCTATTCCATGATTATTGCAAGAAGGACTTAATTTTCAACTAGTTTACCCGGCGACCTTTGTTTCGCACCCGAAGAAAAATAAAATGGTAATTGTGCGTTAACCCTAAGAGATAGACATATGCCATCGCGGACTTTTATGTAGACGTTTTGAAGTTGTAAAATAATATAAAATATAGTTTTGATCTATAACATAGGGTTCAGCCAGCGTTTGCAATTAAAGTGTTTAATCTCGAAAATTATTGCTTTCTAATTTTCAATAATTCTTGTTATCATTAATATAGTACCAGTAGTATGGAAACCATCCCGTTGATACTCTAGCTATTACTAAAAAGTCTAAAAACCGCATCAAAATCCGTTGCGTAGCTTCAGAGATTGAAATATATAAGAGGACAGACAGCGGAAAGCGACATTGTTTTATACTATGTAATGATATACTGATTTTATAATCTAGTGTCGCTTGTTAGTGGCGTAACGGTTCAAAATCTCGCTTCTGACACAAACGTCTTGCGATCGAATTATCTCCAATGAAGTTTTGGAAATTATGAGTTTAAAGTTTATTTTTTATTGAATAGGCTGGTAAACAAGCGAGCTTATCACCTGTTGGTAATCATACATAGTGTTACAGTTGCGTTGCCATTGCAATGGAGGGGTGTTCCTATGGATACCTCTATCACCGAACGAAACGTGGCATGCGCCACTAGACGTTGATGAGAGGCCGCAGTATTTAACCTGTCGAGCCAGCCCATTCATGCAGCGAACTGTGTGGCTGTGGCTACCACTGATTTTCCATGAAAGATAATTTTGCTATTTCTAATAATATATCGGTGGTCTCGGTGGGCCAGTGGTCGAGCACCCCGCTTCTGAATCTGGAAGTAGCGAGTTCGAATCATAACACTGGCTCACACCAATGACTTTTTAAAATTGTTTTCGGAAGTTATGTGTGATAAATACCATAGGTTTGCCACCTATTCCATTTGGAACGTAAACATAACGTTGAGACAAGGCTTAACAGCCGCTGCCTACACCTTCGGGTAACAAAGGCGTGAAGTTATGTTATCTTATGTTATTGATATTATGTTATTCATTGATTTGCATGAAAAAATATCTCCACCGTTCGCGATATTATAGATAGTGGATATTTTAAAAGCTTTAAAAATAATTAACTATCAATTATAACTTTTTAAAATAAAACAGTCAGATGTTATCTTATACCTATTAGCACCTTAATTTATATTGGCCAAGAACATTGTCATATCCATTGACAAAAATTACTGAGAGTCATCTTCATGTTCCAGTCGATTAGTTTATTATATCCTATTAATATAAATTAAGGGCGTAGGCAGCGTATCCTTGTATCATTGAATATCATATTTTGGTTTTATGATATTTATGAAGGTTTCCTAATAGTAGCGAGGAAAAAAAATAGGAGTGTTGATTAGTTTGACAAAGAGAAATTTTGATGAGGAAAGAAAGTTATCTTACTAGAAGGAAATTAATGTGGATGTATCGGTAGAGGAAAGAATGAGAGATGGGTGGATCAAAGTGGATATTATTATTATTTTCTTTTATCAGTGTTGATATTTCTCCTTTTAGGGGTAATTAATCTAATCACGCGGGCCTTGACCAAGCGTAACTAGATATTTAAGTGATTGTGTAAGCGGATGATAGGGATGATGTTGTGAGGAACTTTCTTGTGAGCCGGCAAGTGTTCAAAATTACAGCCTTCTGTAGCAGATGAAGTGAATGTTTAGGCATTTGTAAAATTTTCATGCTATTATGTAAACTTTTTGGTACTATTCCGGTTGCAGAGATGACTATAGGTACTATGTGTATAGTTTCCGCCTGCCACTGTCGTTTTAACTCTATTGCCAGGTCCTGATATTTTGTGAGTTTTTCTGATATGGTGTTCTGGATATTATGGGTATTTGGTACTGCTATGTCTATAAGATATACGGTTTTAGTGTCTTTTTCGAAGAGGGTTATGTCAGGTCTATTGTAGTGTACGGTTTTATCAGTGATAATTGTTCTATCCCAATATAGTCTGCACGTAACATTTTCTAATACGGAGTCTGGTTTATATTTGTAGTATGGTGTCTTTTCTTCAATGAATTTATGTTTATGGGCGAGATGCTGATGTATTATGGAAGCAATTTGATCATGTCGGTGTTTATAATCGTTTTGTGCAAGGGATTTACAAGCTGAAGTTATATGCTGTATTGTTTCTGGAGAAGAATGGCAGTGTCTGCATGAGTCAGTAGGTAAATTGGGTGTGCGAATTATATATTTCTGATAGTTTCGAGTATCGATAACTTGATCCTGGATGGCTATGAGAAAAGCTTCTGTCTCAGGGAATAGTTCTCCTCTCAGCAGCCATGCATTTGACGCTTTTTTATCAACATAGTTTAATTGTAGGTCGTTATAGTGTCTTCCGTGCAATGATTTTTGTTGCCATTTGATCATTAGATCTTTTGAACTAATAATCCTTTCTTTTTTTTGGGTATTTCTGTCAGAAAGATTGAGTGGGGTAAGACGCCTATCGGCACCTGTTATCACTTTACAAAGTTTGCAATGATCCGATTGTTGATGAAAGTAATGTCTGAGAGATGTGATCTGTTTGTTATGTAGATTTTGAATATTTATAATACCGCGTCCGCCTACTTCTCGGGGTAAGACCATACGCTGAACGCAGGATCTAGGATGGTGTTTTCTATGTGTTGTTAATGTTGTATTTATGATACGTTGAAGATTAAGGAGATCATTTTGAGACCAGTCTATTATACCGAACGAATATGTAAGTATGGGTATTGCGTAACTATTAATTGCTTTTGTAAGGTTGCGTGAGTTGAGTTGAGATCTAAATATCATGTTGAGTCGGTGTCTGAAATTCTTTTTTAGCATTTCTTTGGTTTCTTTTTGATTTATTTCTTTTGCTTGGTTGAAACCCAAATATTTGTAAGAATTATTTAACCCAAGAGGTTCAATAACAGCTCCTGTATCTAAGACATAACTACGTTCTTCAATTTTTCCGTCTGTAACTGTGAATGTTTTACACTTATCAATACCAAATTCCATACGGATATCGGTTGAAAATATTTGAGTGAGATCTGCTAGGCGGTGTAAATATTCTGTGCTTTCGCTGTATAGTTTGATATCATCCATGTACATGAGGTGAGTTAGTGTAGTGTGTGTATCAGTGGAAGTGATTTTATAGCCGAGTTTTGATGAGTTTAGTAAATGAGAGAGTGGATTAAGAGCCAAACAGAACCATAAAGGGCTAAGGGCATCTCCCTGGAATATGCCTCGTCTGATTGGGATATTCGGTGTGTTGGTGCTATATTTTCCTATTGTTTTTAATGTAGTAGACCAGTGTTGCATTGAAATTTCTAAGAAGTTAGTAATTTGCGGGTGAATTTTATTTTGCTTGAGTACATATAGAAGCCAGCTGTGTGGTACGGAGTCAAAAGCCTTTCTATAGTCTATGTACATTGTGTTAATGTTCTTTTTCTTTGTGAGAGCGTGTTTCATTACTACAGTGTCTATTATTAGCTGTTCTTTGCAGCCCTTGGCATTCTTTCGACATCCTTTCTGCTCTTGATGTAATATATTATTTTTGGAAACATGTTGGTGAATGAGTTCAGAGATACAAGCTGTTAATATTTTATAAATTGTTTGTAGGCATGTAATGGGACGATATTTGGTTGGATTTAGGTAATCATTGTCTTTTGGTATCATGTAGGTAATGCTTTGTGTGAAGTACGATGGCATTTTATGAGGTGAGTCTATAAAAGTGTTTAGATGTTTGTATAAGATGGAATGAGTGGCTGTGAATTTTTTATACCAGTAATTATGAATTCGATCACTTCCAGGTGCTTTCCAATTGTGAGTTTTTTTCAAAACACCTACAAATGTGTCCAGTGGTATATTTTCAAATGACATGGGCGAAATCGGATTAGTAGTTTCGGTGTTAATCAATAACCACTGAGCATCTGTATTGTGATTTACAGGCTTCGCCCAGATATTGAACCAAAAATTGTGTAATTCATTAGTTAGTAGAGCTGTAGGCTCATGTCTGGTTTCGTTTGAGTTATATTGCGTATTTGCGGTTAGCATTCTATAGAAATATTTTTCATTATTAATAAACTGGCGGTTTTGAGTTTTCCTTAGTGTGCAATTTACATATCTTTTCAGTCTACTAGCTGCTACATTAAGTTTTTGTTTAAGAGTGTCAAGATACTGCTCGTTGGTTACGTTAGACTCTTCGTGTTGTGAATGTATAGTATTTGAACGTTTAATTTTTTCTACATATGTGATTAGTCTATTGCTTCGGTTTCCTCTGATAAAATCTGTTAATCTTCCAATGTCTTTCCTATAGCCTTGGATCTTTTTTTGTAGTCGTTTCTGCCAAGCAGGAATTATGTTCGGTTTGGAATTGGTGCTGATATTTGTGTCTCTTATTTTACTGCCATTACAGACAGCTACAGTAATTGCTGCAGAATATATAACAGTTTGAATTGTTTCAAAATCAAATTCTAGGGATATGTTTTGAGGTATTATATCTTTGTTAATGAAATTAACTAGTTCGGATAATTTTCGGGAAGGTTTTTGTCTTGGTATGTAAGGTCTAGTGCAAGGATCGGTGTTTCGGTATTTGTCTAATGTAATTTTAAATTGCTCTTTGACTTTCTCTGGTTCATAACTAACAGCTCCGTGGTCAATTTGAGCTCTGGTAGTGGCCTGTGTATGTGTAATATATACTGATTGGTTGGTTTGTGGGGACATGTTAGGTGAAGCTGAGTCAATATTAGGTTCTTCTGTTAAGGGTACTGTTTGTGTTGGGGTATTGTATAATGATCTGTTATGTTGTATGTGACGATTGCTCGCCACATTATGTCTTATTTGCTGAAGTTTTTCATCGCTAATCATTTTGTTATTCAATATTGCTCGTAGCTGATCTGAAATTCTCTGTTCACTTACTGCAGATAGCTGTGGATGATCATTTATAACTGCTTGATGTAAAGGGCGGCGGTATGCTGTTCTGTTTTTACCTAATTCTGTAATTTCGTAATAATTATTATTTTTATTATTATTATGTTTATGAAATTGTAGTAAAAAAATATGAGTTATATATATTCAGATAGGTACAACTCATCATTACATAGTATAAAACAAAGTCACTTTCCGCTGTCTGTCCCCTTATATGCGTATATCTTTAAAACTACGCAACGGATTTTGATGCGATATTTTTTAATAGTTAGAGAGTGTTAACGGAGTGGTTTTGATCCTTTGATTCCTATATGACGTTGTAAAGAAAAAATGATAATTTTCGAGATTTTAGCACATTAATTACAAACGCTGGCTGAACCCTAAGTGATAGATCAAAACAATGTTCTACATTATTAAACACCTTTAGAAGGTCTACAAAAAAGTCCGCGAGGGCATATGTCTATCTCTTAGGGATAACCCACAATGACCATATTTATTTTATTACTTTTTACGAGAAATAATGGCTTATTTATGAAGAGATTTAAAACATTATGGCAATAATTTTCATCCAATAAATTAAATAGATTGTGCATGTAATATAGATGATCCTAGCCCTTTACAGCATGCAATTTAAACAATTATTTTCGAAGATATTGCAGTATTAACATAGCGGGACATGGCACTTGCGTTGCGCGCCAAAATGCGTGCCGTTAAATAGCACAAATTAGACTTTTTAAGATCCATATTTTACTCATTTATTACTTTTGATGCGGAACAAAGTTCGCCGGGTTAGCTAGTATTTTATACTTACAAACTTCTGAAACAACATATTTTTTTCATAAACATGTTTTAAGTTTCGCCAGTCTAGAAGCTGAAGCATCCCGCTTCTGAATCTAGAAGCTGTAGGTTCTTATATACACCGAGGACTTATTTGAAATTGAGAAATTGTTTTCGGTAGTTATGTGTGATAATGTCGAATGACTGACAAAATTGCGTTCGATACAAAAGTGAGCTGCCTACACCATCGGATAGTAAAACGCGTGATACAGCAATAAAATACGATCCACCACATATTACATTAACGTAATCGTTGTACGCCTTTCCATCCCCTTACGTCGCGAAAACTCGCTGACACGTGAACACACAGGTACCTACTTGAACTGCCAACACAGAATCCAAATTGCTCGGAAAAATGTTTAATCACCTTGAATGAAAAGCTGACATAAATTTATTGAGAATAGAATACGCTTACACATAATTGGAATTGTAAAGTGTTCCCGTATTGTATAAGAACTGTACTGTTGTGTGTAGATGACTTACATTTCTCATTCTGAGGGTTGAACAAACATCACCCACCTTTTGTGGCGGCCTTGACTTGTACAATTCAGTCGACATAAGGTCGTATATATAAACGTGTTGTCTTTGTGTACAAGCCGTGCCACTTTACGTAAGTTATTCGCGTTGATATTCATTGCAATCTGAACGATGATATTATAATATGTACTGAATTTTATATGAGCTTAAGACTTGGTCTCGCCACCCTCCGCTTCAAACAGAAGATGGCATGTCTGTTTTGTTTTTCTTTAGAAACATTGACGTGTGACATTTTGACGTTCTTTTTTTGAAACTATACGGTTATTATGCATTTGTTTTCCCGCCTTTTTTGTCTTTATCTTTTGTTAGTTTATGTAATGAGTTGAGAAGCAGCACTTCTCGATAAAAATTCGTAATACTTAAACCCTGTATCGAATAACGTTCGACCTCCTCCCGACCGATTTTCAAAGTAACGGTCTCATAAAACACCAAATTATTTAGCTACATTAAACATTTCACGACCCGTAGAAAATTATGAGCAAACCAAAAGTGAAATTTGTCCATAAACTTGTAAATTATTTACATAAATGTAAATAATATTTGGTCCATATTTTAATTATTACAGTAATTTAATCAAAACTTGATCTGAAAAGTTATCAGAAGCTGTTTGTGGGTGTAATAAGATTATGAAGTTAGACCACAAGTTCAGTGATTTCGTGCCATTAATTTGCTTATAATATTATTCTATATTTATTTTCTATCGATATAAACATCGCTATTAATTAGTATTTAATGTTAAAACTATATCACAGCATTCCGAAACTCACGCATTTTCTCATAGACTTAATATGTAAATGTAATATGTATTTAAATAGAGTAGTTTAAATATTTATTGTGAAAGTTTTAATACATATCCACACAGTATATAGCTTGGAAGTTCGTTCTTACTTATTTATGTTCTAGATACGGGGTAATAAACACAATTCGAAATCATTATTGCCAGATATGACAGACGTCTCCGTCGGCACAAGGTATTAATTGCCAGATATTTTAAATTTAGAACGCGAAGAACAAAATAATTTCTCAGCAAATTTATTTTATATTTGTTTTTTTATTTTTAATGAAGTTCTATTTTTAAATATATCTTATAAGCTGCCAGTCAGTACTATTGTCGAGATAGAAAGTACGGCATACGCTAGTGATGCCTAATGCTATGTTGTTGGCAAACATCGATATATGAAATTGCTATTATAGTTACTCTAGGCATTTTCATTTGAAATACTTTTCGACGGGCCCCAAGAACAAAACCGTATCTGAAATATTACCGATTTAGAGTATGAGGTTTTGAATTTGTGTGTAAGCATGATGATAATTTATTAACGCAAATATGAACTAATTGCAAAAAATCTTAGCAAAAGCTTAATAGTGTTAATTTGCTAATAGTGCGTAGAATACGAATTTGTAATAATTTACATTTTATCTTATTTTTCCCTACGATTTTATTCTTGGGACCCCTCGATTTGTTAAGCATTCTATGGATCCATCTGGTTTGCAATAATTTCTACATTTCACGCAAATAACTGGCATTTTAAGAAATTTACTTAGGTGTAACACATGACATTTAGAACTGACAGCTCTAACTTCCTATGGAAAGCAAACCTAATAGTTGTAGAGCCACGAAGTTCGCTGCCACAATGAGCCAGCTCGACTGGTGAAATACCACGACAACTCAAAATAACGACGTAAAGTGGCTCATATCACGTAGTGTTCAGTGAGAGAGGTACCTGAAGATAGATCTTCAATAACTTCGGAGGAGTAGAGGTTAGAACCTCTACCCTCCCCCTCTCCTATCCCACTTCCGACACCTTCCCTATTGCTTTTCAAAGGCCGACAACGCAACTGTAACACTATCTGTGTTGCATGTGTTCAAAGGCGGCGTTAGTTGCTCACCATCAGGTGACACGCCTGTTACTTTGCCTTCCTATACTATAAAGTAAATAACTTAAAAGTAACTTGAAAATAAAATAAAGTTCATAGACTTTCGGTTTGAACTTATTTGTACTGGTACTTCATCATTTGCCTTTTGAGGTCCACTGCGGGACAGGCCTCCCCCATAGAGCGCCATAACTGCCGGTCCGTTCACTCATGGGCGTTTTTTGCCATAATCGCCACGGTTGGCAGGCAGGTTGGCGATCGCAGTAGGCTGTATTTTGTTGAGAGAGAATCTTGCTGCCCATTCTTCCAACCTTTTCCCTTAGTCGCCTTTTACGACGATGGGGTGGTGGTATTCTAAGGCGGCGCCACACAGCTAGCTAGTACTGGTACTTGGTACTTACCCAATAGTAGGTTACTTAAACTAAAAGACTTTTAACAACCTAAGTACCTGAGTACCTTAAAAGGAGGTACTTTACTGCAGTAATTAAGTAGTACCACTTAAGAACTGCACCAAATATATTGTTGTAACGTTTATTTGAACTCAATTGGTAAAAAATGCATCTAACAATAAAACTGCACAGGAAGTGCTAGAAGGAAACATCGTATATCTTATTGATATTAAAGGAGATATTTAATGAAAAAATAGTAGTAATTAGTATCTAATATACGTACATAAACACCTTTGAGTAATATCGGAAAATGGGAGCAGCAACAACGGCCTTGTATGGCTGAATGAAATATTTGTTTCATTTAACTGACTTACTATACTGCTATAAATTGGGTACAAATTTATGGCAACAGGTATTCATAAATCTCACATCAGCTATTTCCTAAAAGTCATTTGTTAGTTTGCAATGATCTATCAGGGTTTTCACACTGGACCTTGCAAACAGTACTACAATGATATTTTTGAAAGTAACACCCACAGGTAACACCCTATCTATTTTATGAGTGAACTAAAATAAATGACGTCTTATCAAAAGATACCGTCAAATGGGGTGAATTGAAACAAAATGAAATTTTAATTCGATATTGCAGAAGAACTAAAATGTATTTTAACAGTTTAGAAGTAAAAATATTTTAGTATCGTTCTTTTCTTTCTTATTAAATATTAAATTTGTTATTTGATATGTGGATTTAAATAAAAAAACGCTAAAATATAAGCAATTCCAATTCACAATCATTAAGGGGTTAGTTAGAAATGTTACCAGGGCTGACACTTTACAATTATAACATAACTTCACGCCTTTTTCTACCTGAAGGTGCAGGCAGTGGCTATTAAACCTCGACTCGCTGTTATGTTTACGTCCTAAATGGAATAGATGGCGAATCTATTGCCATATCGGGCACAAAGTTTTCACTCATCGATATTTATCACACATAACTTTCGAAATTAATTTCGAAAAATCATTGGTGTGTGCCAGGATTCGAACCTGCGGCCTCTGGATTCAGAGCCGTGTGCCACCGAGACTATTATTAATTTATACGAATTTCCGTTTACGGTACATGAATAAATAAGATGTTTAGACTAAATAAATTTCGTGAATGCAAAAAAAACAGCACAGCTTTTGGTATTTTTAATCAAAATTTTTGCTCATAAATCTGTCTTTGTATTCATGACTTAAACATATAATTCATCAAATAGTATCATAGTATCATATATCTTTGAAATACATTTAAAGTTAAAATTATATACATTTAAAATTTACAATTACAATTTAATCTAAATTTAATTAATAACATATTATCAACTTATTCATTTTTTTTAAGTATAATTTAATAGTGACAGCCCTACATGTTCATACTCATTCATATATAACTCGTTTTTATTCAACCTATTGCAGTCCCTTTTAACCTCTAAGTCACCCTAATTCATACTTAGATAAATGTTTGGACGTTTCAAGTCACCCCGAACAACAGAAATTTGCTAGTACCTAAATAAGTAACGAAAAAGTAGTGATAAACATTAACAAATAATAGTTACTGCAGTTTCATTTGAGAGTTCAAATAGCAGATAACTTATCTAAATAGCACACGTTTTCAAAAAAGTTGTTAAAAAGTTTCTATGACTAAGTTCCTGAACCCCAAATTTCTGTCTACGAGCAGAGAGTAACTTCTAATATTTTTAACAGTTTGCCGCGAATTTAAGACTGGTAAATTTTGAGAGAAGTAATGTATAATGATCGACTTGAAGTCGAACAAAAATGGTACTAATTGTATCCAAACGGTAACCATGATAATAGAGGGAGAAAAGTTTTCCCAGTTTTATTTCAATTCACCCCTCAATTTCAATTCACCCCATTTGACGGTACTTCAAACTTCGACACATCTAAAACAGCCAGTTACAATCGGGTTGAAATTTTAAATTAAGAATAAAACTTAAAAAGTAAAACTGTAAACTCTATTCTCTTTTTTTTAAATTTGGATTTGCAAGTTTTGCTTACTAGCCAAACTTGCAATTTTTACACAATTTAGAGGGTACCATTTCATACCTTTTTGGAGTCAAAAAAATATTAGGAAAAATTTGAATAGGATAAACTCCTCTTTCCCTGTTGCCGGTTCAAAATTAAAACTTTCCCCTAATACATGTGTTCTGTTTCTGTTGTACCGTTGTTTCCAGGCAGTTCACACGAGAATAACTAACTTTTGTTTGACGTTTTATTCCCTCTAGCGCCATATTATAAATTTGATCTAATATTTATTTTTATTTATTTACTAATATTAAAATATTCTGATAAATTTTAGTTGCAATAATATACTTTCAAATTTAATTTAAAGGGTAATTAATACAATTTAATTTGGACTTATATTTATAAATTCCTGAAATAATTGGTTTTTACAAGATTAAAACAACTTTTAGGATTACATCGCGTTTATTTATTACTTATTTATATTTATGTCCCAACGTTTCGAACTCTTTACAGAGATCATTTTTACGAGTGATGAACAAAAAGATGGTAGTTGTTCAAAAGCTATTTTCATTGATACAGAGAGCACCCACTTTTTGGAAATAAAAATCAAAAAGTTGATGTTAAAATATGATTTTTTTTTACTATTGGTAACCCACATCAGAACATGAAAACAAAAGTTAAATACTTATTTATAAGATGTATTCACCAGAGAAAAAAAATTTGTTTGTAAAGATCCTTTGTTGTATGATTTAATAAGTAAAAGTTGTTATTATTTAATTATTAGAAAATTATCTTATTTTTCTAAGTTGGTTGAAATCAAAGTATAACTGTTATTAAATATAAATAAGTAATAAATAAACGCGATATAATCCTAAAAGTTGTTTTAATCTATGAGTGAGATTCGCGAAAGTCTTAAAGATAAATATGTTTTACAAGATGTTGAATCTGGGTCACCAAAACTGATGTACTTATACTGACTAGCCCAAAAGGCAATAAGCTACGAAGACGACGCTAGCAGTACCTACTTGGAACTTAAACAAAAATATAATTAATTGTACTTATAATAACCAAGGCTATATTCGTCTCCGTTATCAACATCAGCCAGGATTTGAATTCAGGACCGCTGGACCAGAAGACGAAACGCCTAGTCCAGCGAGAGAGAAATACTACTGAATTTATACTTACCATTATTTTTTCATACAAGAACTGTGGAAGTGAAGCCTTAAATAGAGGCCATCTAATACGAAAAGGTTCTTTTAAATGCTAATAGGAAATAAGTCACCTCAATATGAAAGCGTTTTAAAATAGTTTCAGATGGAAAACTTTTTTTGCTGTCTGTCAATTGCAGATCGATATTCATTTTTTCTTTTTCATTTTATACCAATGAGATAATTTTTTACGACCCTCACTAATATCTGACAGTGAAAAGATGGTTTGGCGTTGATATTGAGGGTAATATCTTACGTAAATAAATATATAACACTAGCAGACCGCGCGAATTTCGTACCGCTATATTGTACGTAGCTATCCGCCTCACGATGTTACTCGCGCACAAACAAAATGTCGATGACGACGATGATTACACATAGCCTATGTTACTCAATTATAATCTAGCTTTCTAAAGAAAAAAGAATTATTAAAATCGGTCCAGTACTTTTTGAGTTTATTCGTTACATACAAAAATACAAATCTTTCCTCTTAAAATATTAGTGTAGATAACATTAAAACTTTTTATGGATAATATCGCGTTTATTTAGAACATATTTTTATTTATTTGCCTACATTTAGAACTCTTTACAGAGATCATTTTCCCGAGAGATGAACAAAAAGTTCTAAATAAACGCGACGCCAAGTCCCTTGCGTGGTAGGCATAGAGGATAGAGACTCACTTGAACCCTCTCTTGCTTCTATGACTTTCATAGGTAACTACTGCGTGTGCTGGTCGGCTTCAGCAAAGACTATTTTTTATTAATACAGTTCTTAACAAATTTTGAGTCCACGCATGTATTGTGTAAATGGGCAGTTAAATTTTCATCTTTATTACCACGCCATCTATCGAAAATGCCTTTTACTAATCTCGATTATAGGATAGTATGAGGATTAGAATAATAAAAGATAGATAGTTAGGAGTTAGATAGAAAGAGTGATTCCTCTCTCATATTACAAAACGCTAATGAGCCACTACGTGTCAATTTTATGGACGCTCGTGGTATTTCACTAGTAAAGTACTACAACTAGTAAAGGAACACACAAATAGAACGTGTCCTGGAGCAAGGTGACGTTAGGAGCCTCAAAAATCGACGCGCGTGCATTAAAATAGTTAAGAGTGTAAAAGAAGCGAGTGAGGTGTGTAAGATCCCTGACACTACTTCACGCCAAATCCCTGGCAGGGTAGGCAGAGAGAACAGAGCGCCACAAGGCACGATGCCTTACGGCGATAAACCCTGGGAGGGATTTGGCGTGAAGTTATGTATGTGTGTAACACTATTAAAAATTCCATGAAGTAATTTAACTAAGCACTTGATTAATAAATAATTATCTATATATTATATAATACTTAATAACAGAGTTATCGTGTCAAATCAAATTTTGACTCGCAAGTAATAAGTTAGTAGTCAAATAAATTTATTCCTCCCTTTGGCCGGATTCAATTTGGGACAATCACAGCCTACGGCCGCGCACCGAGAATAAAGTATTTAATAAACGCTCCAACCTTTTTACTTTTATTGCGAACTAACTTTTATTCGCGGCTCAGTTTTAGTGTGATTATTTCTTGTACTGTGACCGTACAAAAGTACTTTCCCTAATTTTCTTTTTAGTTTTATGGGATAGGAGGGTAAACGAGCGAGTGGGTCAGCTGATGGTTAGCAACTGCTCATAGCCCGTAAACATCGTGGTGCGTCGCCGTTCTTTTAAGGGTGTAGGAGGGGAAAGGGGATCGATGGTCCGGATACCTCTCTCACCGAACGAAACGCGGCACGAGCCACTTCAAGCCGATATTCCGAGAGGTCGTGGTATATCACAGGTCGATCCGGCCCAAAAAAAACTACAACTTTAATTAGTACACCGGTCATAACAAAAGCTTACAAAAAATGTGAAAACTATTATATGATATTTTTAACCGACTGTAAAAAGAACATATTTTTTACATAGAAATTTCGTGCATTGTAGTATCTACGAATTTGCTTTACTTCAGTAATAGGTAGGTTTATTCATTAGGTATATATCATTAGGTATATTTACTACATTATTCACTAATAAATGATAATAATTTTTAATACTTGGAATTAAGTTTGTATTGTAACCTTTTCACTCAAAAACTATTTAGCTGATCATCATGAAACTTTGTTCACACAATCTTGGAGGAATCAGAAGTACCGTAGGATGCATTTATTAAAAAAAAATATACACAGAATAAAACAATTTTTCATCAAAATAAATCACACAATGTGTCTACTTTAATACCATTTTATAATATAATATAATTTAAAAAAAATACAATTATAAACAACATCTAGCCGTTAATTTATTTATTAGTGGTACATATAACAAAACGCATTCTGTTCATTCATTGACGGTTGTACGAAACTAATTTCGCCGGATTAGTTAATATAAATGTATCGACTGCAAAAGCAAAGCATTTCTTTTTTTTATATTAGAATATTAACATAGATTTAGCATTGAAAAGTCATTCACACATCAACCGCCCATTTTTGTTCTCGTTGTTTGGGTGACTATTGCCGATCTATTATTCACATTATGAATATTAACAAATTACAATAAAAAAATGACATATTTCGCGTTTCAAAGAGGTTTGCATCTAACCATGAACATAACATGGCACACTTTGACATCATTGGTAATCATATAAAATGCTTTCAAGAACATTTACAGTTGCACGTGATTTGAAAGCAAAATGAGATAAAATATATATATATATGCTCGTAGCGAGCACTGTGTAGGTACACCTCGTTCCAAGAATTCAGTTTATCCATTTGAAACACTCGATTACGCGGTATTTATTTCTTTTTTTTTCCACCACTGACATTTGTTTTTCTTTCTTTTTTCCCCGTAATATACGGCCAGTTTGCATAACATTTACACTTTAAAGAATTCTTCAATTAATTGAATTATTTTTAATACTAACTCTTTTTTGGTTCGTCCTTCTTAGAGATAGTCCCAGTTTAATAACTGACTTTTTATATATTGAAAAATTCATATTAATAGGGTTCTCTTTTAAATTTGCTAAGGATTTCCGTCGCGTAGTTAGTATTTTTTTTAAAATAATCTTGTTGTATATTTTTTATATTTACAAGCCAGGCATATGATTTCATTATATTTATAATTAATTTCAACTTCAATTTGTTACAGTACATCGGGACCATGGACGTGCCACGACCAACCAGCCGTGTGGAAATAGTGGCTGCAATGCGTCGCGTTCGAGTAAGTATTTTCACAGATTAATTATGTATAATTCTTTAAATATATAAATACTATTAAAGAAAATAAGATTTCGTGAACAAAATTCATAACAATATAACCTTTTTATCTTTCAACAAATAAATAATACAAAAATAACCTTACAGCGGCAATATTGGTACCCTTAATCTCGTCTATTTACAGAATTCCTATTCTATTTACCTGTCAAGTGAAAAAAAAGACAGACAAAATATTATTGGCAAGGGATCGAGTAGGGTACATCCTCAGGCGTACGACACTTAATATGGAACTGATCCTGATCGAGCAATGAAATATTAATATGACAAATGGCATGTCACGTTGTACGTACACAAATGAACCCCCTTCTGTACCTGACTACCGATTTCCTCTCTTTTTTCTCTTTTTAAGGGTAATTTTATTTAAACTTCCGTGTTTTCAGTGCTCATCTGAAACACTGTGAACTTTCTTAAACTTAATTAATATACCGGAGACTTATAAAATAATGTGTAATCTATTGATTATTTTTTCGTGGGTGTGTTTGTGCATAAAAAAAAAATTGCGATTTCTTCAAAAAAATAATATGATAGTAATCAACATTTCACAACATACCTCACAATTCATAATCAATGTTCAATTTAATCATTTGATTTTAGATAGATTTATTCATTTGATTTTAGATAGATTTATTCATTAAAGTTCATTGTACTGTAAAAAGAAACATTTAAAAATAACATAGTATAAGAATCGCCAGGTTGACTCAGATACTCACCGGGCACGGGTGCTTCGGTGAGTATCTGAGTCGAATAAAACGCGAAGAGATGGCGAGATGCCACGATTGCGCATCCGACCTGGACTCGGCCCAGCACACGCTGGAGGTCTGCCGGGCCTGGGCGGCCGAGCGCCGAGTCCTGGTCGACGGGATCGGGCGAGACTTGTCCTCGCCAGCGTTGGTCGCGGCAATGCTGGCGGGCGAGGAGGAGTGGAGGGCTGTGGTCTCCTTCTGCGAAGCTGTGATGCTCCAGAAGGAGGCCGCCGAGCGGGATCGGGAGAGAGCCGATCCCGCTCGAAGGCGGCGGCTGCGAGCTCAGTGATCGCCGCCGCCGACGGGCTACGAGGGCGCACACCTCCACACCATAGTGTGCCCGGGTCGCGGTCCGGGAAAGATGACCCCCCGGTGTGGACAGGGAGGGTCGTCGAGGGCGCCGTCGGCCGCGTGCCTCTTTACAGCGCGCGGTCGGAGCCGCCCCGCCCGAGGGAGCTTCACACGACACACGTCCCACGGACAGAGGGGGGGCGACGGCGGGGTGGAACAGAGGGCTGATGCACTGTCCTAGGCCACCCCAACGCCGGTGGAAGGCTTAGGCCGCAAGGTTTTAGTGGGTAACCCTAGGATCGGATTGCAGTTAACTGTTTTGGGAGTCCCACACTACCCCCTGCCGTCCCCAGGCGGGGGGTGTGCATAAAGCATTTCCTCGCGTAAAAAAAAAGCTATTAGAGAATCGTGCCTTATGACACCCAGTTCTCTCTGCCTACTCCGCAAGGGATTTGGCGTTAAGTTATGTATGTACGTATTTTGAAATATTTCGTTTGACATATTTTTTGTAAAAGTGGTAATATTTCTCTATCCTAACTAACACGAATTAGTTGCAAAACTTGGAACTAGAGGGCGCTGTGTGTATGGTGTCCAAGATATTATTGTTTTGAAAAAAAATGTTATTTGTTTCAGTATGAGTTCAAAGCGAGGGGTGTTAAGAAGCGCAAGGTGACCGTGGACGTATCAACTGAAGGTGTCCGGATTACTAGTCGTTCAACCAAAAGGAATGCCAAAGTAAGTGTTCCATAAAAAAAATCTACCTCCAGAGAAGAAAAAACATATTAACATACCACATTTAAGGTACCACAAATTTGTGCTTTTGTTCTTTATAAATAATAATAGTCTTATATGTTCTATTACAAAACCTTTGTTTCTAGGAATGGATTCCCTCCATCATCATTCAAGTCACGTAACACTTTTCGCATTTTCTTGATACAAAATACTTTCTCTTTTGTGCCCATACAATATAGTAAATTGTTGTTGTTAATAATATAATTATTTAAAGTATTCATGTTTTACAACATTATTTTTTTTTTATATTAATGAAAAAACTTGTAAGATGCTCTGTCTTAAGAATTGGATAGTTTTTTCCTTCATTCAATTGTGTCTCTATTAGAGCAATATAACTCAACGTTGGTAGAACGACGTAATCGCTACATGGATTGGCAAGCTTGACCTGTTATATACCACAACTATTCAGAAAATCAATGTAGAGTGACTCATGCAGCGTTTTGTACGGTGAGACAGGTATCCGGAGACTGTTTTTTTTTTCAATCCCGAAATCCCGGTGGTATTTATTTCCAAATATATAACACACATACTTTTTATAAGTTATGTAAGATAAATATGTGGCCGGTGTAATGGCAATAGGTTCGCCACTTATTCCATTTGGGATACATTTGGGACAGCCGTTATACTTTCGGGTAGAAAAAGGCGTGAAATGGCTGTTATGAACTGACTTTTTTACACAAATATTTTTTATTTGTTACAGAAGGGCAGTAAGTTATTCGGTCGCAGCAGAAAGTCGAGCGTCAGCAGCGATACTGAGATAATGCACCATCCAATTTATCGTATCTTCTACGTGTCTCACGACAGTTCCGATCTGAAAATATTCTCGTACATCGCCCGGGACGGTGCCACTAACATATTCAAGTGCAACGTCTTCAAAAGCAACCGGAAGGTATGTATCTTGTAAATTGTCTATACTTATCATCTAGTCGATACTAGTATTTTTGCTTATTTCAACTCATATCTAATGTATAAAATTCTCGTATCACGGTAAGATATTCAGCTTGAGATGTTACTTCCAGAGGGATTAATCTACAAAATTTGAGATCCTTGTTTGACCCATCCTCTGATCCCATCTACACAAATAAATATATATTTATCTTTGGCTATTTTATATTACGAAAAGCTGAAAGGCGGTGGGCCCTTCAGCTTTCCCTTCTCGATCCTTTCCTATCCAACTGCCTTAAAGGTGGGCAACGCAACTGTTACACTATATGTGTTGCAGGTGTCCATGGGCAGCGCTGGTCACTTACCATTAGGTGAAGTAGCTAAAGTGGAAGAGCCTTGCTCTACAGTAATAGAGCCACGCTGTTCGCTGTCTCAATGGGCCAGCTCGCCTCTCAGAATATCAGCGCAAAGTGGCTCATGCCAAGTTTTGCTCGGTGAGAGGTGTCCCGAGGCGCAACGCCTTACCCTCTCCTCTTCCCAACTCAATTTCTACGGTTAAAGACCGGCAACGTAATTGTAACAATATCTGTGTTGCTGGTGTCCATACGCGGCGTTAGTTGCTTACCATCAGGTGATACGCCTGCTCGTTTTCTCCCCTATGCCATAAACATATACATTTAACAATAGATCGGTCAAACTATGTCCAAAGGGAGGCAGAGTAATTTAAGTATAAATCCGAAGATATTTAAAAATAAACTGAAAACACCTATTTAGTTCTCGATTTCCATCGGTTTTTATTGAATACCATGAATATACTTCAATGTACAATATGTACATACATCGTCCTAATACAACTTCATAATAATATAATATTTAAATGTAATGATCAAAAGCATTTGGTTTGAATACGGTATGACGTAAATATATATATACTTTTTCTTTTTGTAAATATTACTTATTTGAATAGGAAACCTTTTTCATAAAAAAAACGTTATAATGTTACCTAACGCTTTTCAAATGGCCTTATATTTTCGCAAATCTTCCACTATTTTAGCGTTTGGATGACGTCCGACAGTGGAGTTAGTCGGGTATGGGTATCGGGCGTATGGTATCTGGTGTATTATTTTTTTAACTCAAGTTAATTTTTGTCGATACCGACTTCTAAAAAATGTGTAGGGGGCTTTGTTAACGTATAAATAATGTCCGTTAGACGTCCGTAGGCTTTATTACAAGAAGAAAGTTATTTTTCAGCTTCGATTAATTTAGTATCGATACTTTAAAAATTGTTTTGGGCTGCCAATGGAGGTTATTGCTTTTATAAGTTTATATATTTTAACTAATTTGATAGCATAATGATTATATTATTGTTATTGAAATACGTTTTATATGGATAACGCATATGAAAAATTTACAATTATTGTTGCATTTCACAAACCACCAACGAAAATATTAACAAGAAGGGTTGACGTCAGCCAAATTTTTTGACAACATGGATAGTTTGAAAGTATGACATGTTGTGCCAACATTATTTAGAGTGGGGTAAGGGCAGGAAAATGATGGGGTATATAGATAAATGTACTAAACTTCTATTCATGCTACAAAGCTAATAAAATACATTAAGTTACTAATACATACATAACTTCACGCCAAATCCCTTGCGGGGTAGGCAAAGAGAACAGAGCGCCATAGGGCACGATTCTTACACGCCTCACTCGCTTCGTTGACATTCATGACTCTTTTCATACACGCGCGTCGGTTTTTGAGGCTCTTAACTTAACTTAACTCTTAAGTTACTAATAAATATTTATATTTATATTAATCAGATATTCTTCGCAACTAATTTGTTCATTATAAGGACAAAGTCGCTGAAGGCGTTAGGAGGATTAAGGAAATCCCATAAATAGCGTAGGGTCTTCTATTTTTTAGATCGTTTCGGCAATTTACTTCTATTGTGGAGAACTTGATTTTAAATCTGGATATACTAAAATAATTTTTGCATTCAAGTGTCATGGAAAGATATTTGTTTAAATAAATGTCATTGTATTGAGGACAATAATAACTCAAGAAAATTATCATTACATAGTATAAAACAAAGTCACTTTCCGCTGTCTGTCCCCTTATATGCTTATATCTTTAAAACTACACAACGGATTTTGATGCGTTTTTTTAAATGTATAGAGAGTGGCAACGGGGTGGTTTTGATCTATAACTCATATATGATGTTGTAAAGAAAAAATGATAATTTTCGAGATTTAGCACTTTAATTGCAAACGCTTGCTGAACCCTAAGTGATAAATAAAACAATGTTCTACATTATTAAACAAGTTCAAAAGGTCTACAAAAAAGTCTGCGAAATATGTCTATCTCCTAGGGATAACTCACAATGACCTTTTTTTTACTTTTTACGAGTTCCTTTTTACATTACAGCATTAATTTTCATCCAATTAAGTGTCTTAAATAGATTGTGCATATAATATAGACGATCTTGGCTCTTTACAGCATGCAATTTAAACGAATATTTTCGAAGATATTGCACTATTAACATAGCGGGACAGCAGTTAAAGCCGATAAATAGCACAAATTGAACCTCATTATATCCAAACTAACTCAATTATTACTTTTGATGCGGAACAAAGTTCGCCGGGTCAGCTAGTTATAAATAAAACTATTTAAATTCCTTTTATGCTAAACTGTTTGTAACGGCAATATTGGTTCGGACATGTAGAAAGAATGGGTGATGCAAGATTCACTAAGCAGATATACAATGCAAAAGCGGATGGATGTTGGAGTCGACGACGGCCTAAACACACAATCCAAAACCAAATAGAACGTGTTCTGGAAAACGGCGATGTTAGGAGACTCCTAGGAGAAGTTAGTAAGGTGTGTAAGAATCGTCCCTTGTGGCGCTCTGTTCTCTTTGCCTACCCACCGGATTTGGCGAGAATTTACGTATGTATGTACACTGTTCTGGCAAAAGGTAAAATTAAAAAAAATATATAACTAAGTTACTGTATCGTAACAAAGTGTTACGTAAAATTCTCCATATCAAAAGTCTGGTTTACACATGCTAACAAACAATACACATCTTAACGATCCATAGCAGTTTATTTTCTCACTTTAAATCAATCAATTAACAGAACGCCTCTGCACACATAGTCTTTAGTAAGAATTTGAAAATAGATTGCAATACGTACTCGATAATAATAGTTTATTACACTAAACAGTATTAAAGTTGAACGAAAAACAAAGAATAATAAAAATTGTCTTTGATCAAAGTATCATTAATGAATACGTACGTCTAATTTAAGACTTTGATTCTGTACGGCGATTACGCGAATGATTCTTTTTATATAGATTATAAATCTTCCAGTCCGCAAGCTAGTCGACTTTTATAATCAATTACGGACTCTCCGATAGGGGGAACACCATAATATTCAAGTGGTAACAGAGTTGTTTGCGCTGAATCATTCTCAGCACAATCTTATTAATTACTCATCGTTCGATAACAGTGTTTTGTTAGATTCAATTTTATGATTGTTGTATTACAAAAGTAAGAAACTACCACGAACCAACATATGGTCTGTTACAAAAAGGAAACCTGTGAATGCATGATGAGGTATATGAATTTGGATGAAGCAAAAGAGTGTTCAAATTCACTGTTTACCCTAATGAGATGCAGACGCGAGTTTATTAATACATTATCTAGTTCCTAATACTATCTAGTTCCAAAGCAAACAACTAAAACTTATTTTATGAGTCAAACGAAAGAGTTATAATTATTGGAAAATTTCTTCTTTAGGATGGTTGGCGAGTTCAATCCTATACTTGTGACAAGCTTGGATATTTAAAGCATTATTCCATGAGTATATTTCTGAAGAAAACTTTATTCATATAATACCTATAAAAAAATATTTTCCTTTGTAGGTTTTATACCTTCAAAGAGAGTGTTTTCTTTATAGGTATTATACGCTATTCATCATACAAGTGTTTGTACTCGATTCAAGAATGAATCCGCTTACAGCAGCTGGCACTACACCTACCAACACATCTATCAAAGTGAAGCAGCCGCCGACACTATTAGAGTACGTTTTATTTTCATTTAAATAGTTTTTCATTTCCTGCATAGCCAATTGATAACTCAGTGAATTATTTTAATATATTTCAAACAACACACTTAACAGTGGGAGAGCCACGCAGCTCGCTGCATGAATGGGCTGACTTCCTGGTGAAATACCACGACCCCTTGACGTAGTCTTGCCTCATTTCGCTTGGTGAGAGAGGTATCCGGACGCCCAACCCCTTTCCTCTTTTCCTTCCCATCCCGCTTCCGGCTCCTTCCGTATCCCATTGTGAGGGCCGGCAACGCAATAACATAAACAATATATGTGTTCAGGTGGCCATGGGCGGCGTTTGCTGTTCAGCATCTGGTGGCACGCCTGCTCGCTTGAACCGTATAACAAAAAAAATCAAATTAATTACAGCAACCGCACATTTTTACAGCATCTATTAAATCGCAAATTTTAACTTAATTAATAGTGATTCTTTGATTTCCTACTTAAAGAGAAAACAGAAATAAAAGAGTTGGAGGCCTAACGCTCGTCCAATTTTTTTTTTATACTATTTTATACTATGTAATGATATAATAACTTTAACTTTCATGATTTTTTGCAACATTCGCCTTTTTTCGCCTATTTGCCACTAAGATGCGTAACGATCGGGAACACGTGAATGTGTTTATTTGTGGTACTTGGAGCGACGTGCGACGCACGCGCAGACCATGCCTCAACCACTTCAGTTGTTCTGTACGCATCCGAACAGACGCTCGCACTATGATACACAAACATTTACTGTGACGTGATATTAATATAATTACATGTTAACAACAAAGTGATATTGTAACAATGTCTAATATAAGAGATCGCAGCAAACAAAGGAAAAATGATCATTCACTCAAAAATTTGCCCGGTGAGGTGTTAATGAAAGCGCGAAGCACACTCTTTTCGCTGAGCGGCGCTTTAAAGACGAAACATGATCAACAACATAGAACAAAGCAAACTAAACAGGAGTCCAAAGAAAAAAACAAAGATGAAAGACTCAAGAGTAGTCGCTCAGAACCGGAATTCGGTGAAGTTCGGAAAAATAAACACAGGAGTAGAATTGATGAAGTGCATTCACGTAGTTATGTGAGTGGTGGTAGACCAAGACCGTTATCTGTGGGTGCAATAAAGAGATGTGATATAGATATGGATGACTTTCACAATGGTAATTTTCATAGGGAACCAAGGGAACCGTCACCCTTACACCGACAGTATGACTCCTCTGAGGATATGGGTGTGCAAACACGTTTTGTGACACCGGTGATGGAAAGACTGAATCCAGACATTCAAATACATGATTTTAGTGAAAGGCCAAGAAAGAAACTGTCCTTTAGAGAACCAGAGATAGTAGGTAGTGGTAGTGCAACAATAGGACGCTCTAACAAGTTAATGGGTGTTAATAGTCTTACAAGAAGACCAAACAGACTGTCGTTACGTTCTGAACTGCCGCACACATCTAGTTTAGAAGTGATGGATTCAGATTTAGAGGTATGAATTTCAATTATTGAGAGATGTATTTAAATGTTTTATTCCACAATTTATATGTGTTTTACTAAAACATAGTCTTTACAATCGATTTTATTGTTCTTACACAGAAATAGTAATGTTTTTATACACCATTGCAAGTATCTATGTTTATTGATACCACTATTCAATTTGTCTCTATTTTAACATTATTAATCGAATAATGGGAAGAGCCTGAAGCCCTCAGTTACCGTATGCAGTATCATTATGCTTTGACGTCCAATTAAATTATTTTATTCAACGGAATAAATTAAAACTATTGCGATACATCGGAAAAAGATCTGTAGATCACCGATATTTATTATACAAATATTAAGAAAGAGTCTCACCTAGATTTGATCTATTTTTTTTTTTTAATTAATAGTAAGATATTATAACAATCAATCATTCTACTGTGAATAGTGCGATTCTCAATTTCGAGATCACAAGAGTAAATGAATTATTGTTCAACGAAAAGTTGTTAATAATATTAATATTCAAATAATTTCTTATGAAATGGATCATAGGCATTCCGACATAACAATGTTTCAGGGCTATTTTCATGATTGCGACCGCGTGATCAATGAACGGCCGTCACGTATGTCGCGGAAGTGATTATTTTTCATAAATCGAATCTTTAGTGACATTTATCTACGTATTATTTTGCCAAGGCATCGGACTTGCTTATTTCAAGGGCGAGACTTCCGTCGTCGACACCATTTATTATTTGGAAAACTTCTAGTGAACCGGCCGGTGTTTCTCGGTGAGATATTTTTGAAACCGCCTCAGCTAACGCGGAATCACGAACTGGAATAGTTACCAAAACATATTCTCGCTATCACTAATTCTAATTCACATAGTTCAACTATTCCATCAACACAGAAATGCTGATTGATGCTCATTTCCAGCAGCCGGGAGACAAAGCACTTATCATTTAATATATAGGGATAAATTAATGATATACCAGGGATTATATACATTTCATAAAGTCATCTATTTCAGAAATTAACATTTGTATTTCTAATGAGTTAATATTTAAAGTTATTGACGGGAAATAACAGGTTTACAATTTCTAATACTAATAGTCTCGGTGGTCCAGTGGTCGATCGAGCACACGGCTTCTGATCCAGAGATCCGGGTTCGAATCCTGACACTAGCTCACACCAATGACTTATCGAAATTGTTTTCGGAAGTTATGTGTGAAAAATATCGATGACTGAAAAACATTGTGCCTGGTATGGCAATAGGTTCGCCACCTATTCCATTTGAGACGTAAACATAACGGCGAGACGAGGTTTAACAGCCACTGCCTACACCTTCGGGTATCAAAGGCGTGAAGTTATGTTATGTTATGTTACAATTTCTATGCTTGATATATATTTCTATTGCTTGGTACATATTTGCTATGCTCATATAATTATGTTTTAAGCAGTTTACCGCACACCTATATATTATTCTTTATAATTTTCTTAACTTGATGTCAAAAGGAGCTATATCAATACAATAAGGCTAGTTTTACAACAAACAATTTAAGTTGGGCTAACTAGCTTTATCTTATTACTCTTTGCAATCTTAATATAATTTAATAGTAAGAAAAGCATGCTCCAATGGTTCAAAGAAAGAATGGATGCTGCAAAAGTGACCAAGCAGATATACAATGCACAAACGCAGGGATGTAGGAGTCGAGGACAGCCACTACACACTTTCCATGACCAAATAGAACGAGTCTGTAAATAAATAGAATGACCAAATAGAATGAGCTCTGTTCTCTCTGCCTACCCTGCAAGGGACTTGGTGTGAAGGAGTTCAATTTAAAATAGGAATAATTTAAATATCAAAACAATTCAAATATCTAATGTATCACAATGAAATACGATTATGAAAGTTTTCAAGTATCATCGCTTTGCTTGTTATTTTGTTGAGCTCTGGTATTTTTTCCTGGATCACAAAGCTGGAACATGGTGCTCGCCGCTCGGTGAACTATGCTGGCATATTTCTAGAACATTTAATTTTCATTGGAACGGGAATGAATATTACCTAACATCGTTACAAGTTGAAAGCTAATAACATTATTCAGCGGCATACCTTCATAAAATTGAATTTATATACCTTCTGTGTACTAAGTATCGGGAATTTGTCAATAAAACAAAAAATACAAATTATTCATCTAAATTTATTTTATCGCCTTCAAAGTAGGCCCCATCGCTTGCAATACAACATCTCCACCGCTTCACCCAGTCTTCCATACATTTTTCATAGGCTATTTGCGGTATGGCCTTTAGCTCATTCAGCGAATTTTCTTTTATGGCTTCTATTGACTCAAAACGTTTTCCTCGAAGTGGTAATTTTAACTTGGGAAATAAAAAAAAGTCAGACGGAGCCATATCAGGTGAATAGGGTGCTTGGTCGAGAACGTTTGTTGAATTTTTCGCTAAAAACTCTTTCACTATAATGGCTGTGTGTGATGGTGCATTATCATGGTGCAGCATCCATGAGTTGTGTCGCCACAAATCTGGACGTTTTCGGCGGATACCTACTCTCACACAAACGCTTCATGACGCCTAAATAATATTCTTTATTCACTGTTTCTCCCTCTGGAAGGAATTCGGAGTGAACCACACCACGGTAGTCAAAAAAAACTGTCCGCACCACCTTGATTTTGGTGCGACTTTGCCGCGGTTTTTTGGGTTTCGGCTCGTTTTCGAGACGCCATTCTAAAGACTGTTGGCTTGTTTGCATGTCATACTCATAAACCCATGTCTCGTCGCCAGTTATTATACGTTTAATAAAGGTTGGATCCGTAGAAGCTCGGGAAACCATGTCTTCAGCGACATGCTTTCGCTGCCCTTTTTGAACAAAATTGAGCTCTTTTGGAACTAGTCGAGCGGCGACGCGTTTCATGCCTAAAATGTCAATGAGAATATTGTGGACGGACTTAAAGGATATGTTCACCTCACTAGCCAACTCTCTCAGACTCATACGTCGATTTTCGAGCACTAGCTTCTTGATTCTGTCGATGTTTTCTTTGGTCGTAGCGGTTGAAGGTCTACCAGAACGAGGCAAGTCTACTACTACTTCTCGGCCTTCTTTAAAAGCCTTATACCATTCATAAGCCCTTGTTTTCGATATACATGATTCGCCGTAGGTATTTCGCAACATTTTTAGTGATTCACCACATGAAATATTATTCGAAACACAAAATTTAAGGCACACTCTTTGTTCAACAATATTTTCCATTGTAAAAATCGCCGAGGACTCAAAACTATGACCAACAAAAAGTTTAGTTTAAAACAAATTAAATGACAGATCCCGTTCAAATTTTGCGCGCTAAATCAGTACAGTGCTACCAACATGCAGTAAAAAAATTAGAACGACCTCTTTTACGCGGGTCTCTTTAATGACACCCGATACTTTTTACACAGAGTAGTAGATGCAATGATTGACGAAGTTTTAATTTACGAAGGTTAATATAGAATGATTTAAATTTAAGGTCTCGTTGGGCCAGTGGTCGAGCACCCTGCCTCTGAATCAAGAAGTCGCGGGTTCGAAACCTGGCTCACACCAATGACTTTTCGAAATTACTTTCAGAAGTTAGGTGTGATAAATATCGATGACTTAAAACTTTGTGCCCGGTATGGCAATAGGTTCGCCACCTATTCCATTCGGGACGTAAACATAACGGCGAGGCGAGGCTTTATAGCTACTGCCTACACCTTGTAAAATGTTAAGTTTAATGTTAGATAGAAATTCATTTTATAAAGTTTTGGGAACAAGAAGATAGTTACATTTACTTAGATACCTGCTATCGCGCATTTTTCCCATGAGGGTAGGCAGAGGCTTTTCTCCAACACATCATTGATTTGATGGTGGTAAAAAAGCCTTGGTCGACCTTTACTGATTTTCCCTTTATCAAGTGCCTTTGTCACTTTTATTTATTTTTTTTAAATCAATATCAAATAATAGTGAATATTATTAGATGATTTCAAACTAAAGAAAAAGTCTTATTTATTTAGCTGCGTATATAAAAATCATAATAAAACGTACTCAGCTCTTTATCAAAGAGAAATGTTCATTTGTCAAAGCTACTTGTCTTGAAGATCTGATACCGTCTCGGGGAATGGTCGTAAGGTCATTGAGTACTATACCCTGAGGGAATTCAACCAGGACAATTCTCATGCTTTTATTCAAAAATAATTACGGAAATATTTCGAATAAATTGCTTTAAATATAACATTAATAAGAAGAAATAAATTAATTATATTATTTACAATATATACAATTGAAAAACTATCTGAAATCATTATTTTCCGTATCTCGGTCTACTGGCCGCATTGCCACGCTGAATGGCAAATATAACTAAATTTGAATCACATCATCATTGCCTGGCCTTATCCCACTCTAAGTGGGGTCGGCACAACATGTCATCTTTTCCAACTAAATATTGTAATAAAATATTAATTTAAACAGATTTCGCTGTGGTTTTATGATAGGCCGCCTGCCTGAGCCTCTTTGGTAATGCTCTCGTTGGTGGTTTACATCATTTCGTACTATCTTTCCAGAAACTGAATAATAATAATTTCTAATATCTCCTGTTCAACTTCAAAAGTTGAGTTCAAAAGAGAAAAAAAAAAAAGAAAACAAAACGCCAGTCTATCGAGGGTTTTTATCGATTCGTAATTGAAATAATATGTTAAGGTTTTAAATTATCTGCTTTATTTAGCTATCAGATTAAAAGCCAAATACAAGACAATGTGTAAAATATATAAGCAACAAGCCGCATTCTCGAAGATGCCACCGAAACTTTGAATACATTCATAATTTTTAAAACAACTTTTTAGGATTGTATCGCGTTTATTTCCATTCATTTATATTTATTTCCCGACGTTTCGAACTCTTTACAGAGATCATTTTCACGAGTCTCTGTAAAGAGTTCGAAACGTCGGGAAATAAATATAAATGAATGGAAATAAACGCGATACAATCCTAAAAAGTTGTTTTAATGAGTGAGATTCGCGAAAACCTTAGAAACAAATATACATTCATAATTATAGAAATTTTCATTCCTTGAACATTACGTCAAATAAAAAAAATACAAGTACACTTAATATGAGAATTAAAATGTTAATATGGATTAAGATTGATTAAGTAGATGTTTTCGACAAACTCATTTTTTTACAAAACGAGGCCGTAAAATTAAAATTACGTTACATACCTACATAAGCTCACGCCTGTATCCCATTGGGGCAGCCAGAGACATTGGCTTTCCACAAGCTGCGATCCTGACACACATCTTTCGCCTCATCTACAGTCATACATCTCGTCGTGCATTCTCGTCGGTTTCAGAACATTTATTTAGTCGTGAAAATTATTACTAACTTAAAGATTTTGCAACGCTTTCAGTGAATTTAAACAATATTAATTAATTCCCAGCATAATTACACTTCTAGGCATAGTTGAAGGTTTTTTAAATAACTTTGCTCTTCGACGGTATGATGTTGAAATTAATGAATAAGCAAAAAACGAAAAGAGAATGGGCGCTTTTTTAATATTTTATATTCTTGACATTTCTTCTCAAGTTCACTCCAGTGTTTTCCTCTTTGTTAAGTTAGCCGTTAATGGCTTTTAATAAATTCTGAATCGTACGGCTCTTTATAACCTATTTTATGTCAAAACAAACAGTCAGTGAAATAGGCTTGAAATCTATCGCATAAGTCATCAGACTTAAGTCTATATAAATAGTACATACTGTTTTGTATATGCGGAGTTTAATACATTTCGTTTACATTAAAATATTTACTTAACTATTCAGAGTTAAGCTAGATTTATTCGCCTGTGTGAGGCGTGTTTGTAACGTTAATACCAAACCTGGGTCTCGAGACGAAATTCAAACATTCCTCACTATATGTATTGCTTCTATTTTAATTCTAGAGCAGTAAATGCAAATAAAGATAATGTTGATCTTAATAAATAGATGATGATAAAATTTGAGTAAGATTGTCGTTTCTTTTTTCATTTCAATATTCCCTCTCTTTGTCAATCGCGTCATTTTGATTGAATTACTCAATTCACCTGCGAGATTTCTGCTCGTAGCAAAAGCTGTCGTTTGCTCTGAAAAAAACTTTGCTGATATTATATCTGTAAATTCACAAACAAAAACATCATGTTTTTTGCGAATTTTGACTTTAAAACACATAATATATTTTTTAATATTTTTTTCAATTTATTTTTTTTATATAACAGCATATAAAATTGGCAAATGTTGAACTCTCTACGAGTATTTTTGTTTTTTTTATTGGCAAGACAACATTTTCCGAGTCAACTAGTGAAAGTTAATGTCAGTATTCGAAGTTGACGTTATTTTATCAGTGATTATTATCGAACAGATTTAGACGATACGGTGGGTTTAGAATAGAATAGAATATACTTTATTGTACACTATATACAGGACAAATTACAATATATATACAAGGTAAATGTAAGGCAAGTACAATTAGGCGGTCTTATCGCATGCTGCGAACTCTGCCAGACAACCTTTACTGTTTGTTAAAATCCCCCAGCTAAGTTCTTATCGCTTTATAGTAAACTAGCTGACCCGGCGAACTCTGTTTCGCATCAAAATTAATAACTGCTGCCCCACTATGTTAATACTGCAATATCTTCGACAAATTTGAAGTCGATAGCAGCTATAGGTTAAAAATGGGAATTTTCCATTGTTAACACCCCCGCAACCCCCCTTGTGGGTGGAATTTCGTAAAATCCGTTCTTAGCTGACCTCTACTCGGCGAAAGGAATAATCCTACCCAATTTCAAGTCGCTACGCCTTATGGTTCCAGAGATATCGTGATGAGTCAATATATAGGTGGATATCTCTTATATATCTCTTATATAGATTAGTTATATACTAGAACAATAGGTGATCTTTATTTGCACACCATCAACATGAAATCTTATAAAAACAATATGAACAGAAAAGTCTTACAACAGGTGAGCACAGTTTTTAAGAGTACAAATGGTGGCTTTATCGCTAACAGCAATCTCTTCCTGGGAACCTTTAAGGGGACATTGAGGACATATATACATGAAAAACGAGTATAGCGTATCAAATATATTTACTGTTCGATATTATCATGATAAATAAATCATAAGTGTTACAATAAATTCATATAACGTGCCGTGTGCTCTTTAAATAATTTTTGTATTTTTTCTAACAAGTTCTCTGCGAACTTTTCTTCCAACGACGCATATTACAATTTAATAGATTTTCCATTTCTATAATAACAATTATAAATACTTATTTATTATTCATGTAAACAAAATACTAGTATAAGATACGAACAGGCGGGTGCAGTAGTAAACACATGACTGCGCTTTATTGGCAACAAACAGCAATTCCGACTTCGTCACGTACCAAACCTTTTATCCTAAGCTAACCGCATTTCTTTGACCTCAGTCGGGTTAGTGTGACTACTACAAAAATAAACCACTGACGTGTGTGTGGCAATGAGGTGGCCGAAAAATTATGATCGGCATAAAGGTCATTGTCTCGGCCTGATCAATTTTTGTCCTATTTTTGTCTATAAATACCTCTACGCCATGCGCCACGGTCATAGTTTGCATTAGTTAGGCTATAGACACATAGATGGTGTTATTATAAATCTTTATATAATTGATTGATCTAAATTTTAATTATCAGATGATTCTTGTGTTTTTAACTGTGGTAGAAACTTCCATAATAAATAAAATGAGTATATTTTTTCTTCTTATTTCATTACTTAAGCCAATCTCTTTGTACATATAATTAGTTTAGTGAGTCTATTTTTTTAATATGAGGAAGTAATATGAGGACCTAAAATCCAAAACCTAACAGCATAATTTCATCTCATACAAGAATTTCTAAGAATTAAAGAAGTTTTAATCAACGTAAGACAAGTTGTAATACTAAAAAATGCTGATAGTAAAAAAACTTTTATTTTATTTCAGAAGTCAACCTTTGAGATACAAAGGTTGACTTCTGAAATAAAATAAAAGCCTCTGATATTGGCCTATATTTAATGTGCCCAGTAGTGGAGGCTTGCAATAAACTGATGTTAGCACAAATCATATGTCTCAACGAATTTAACGTCTTTATCATAATTTCATTAAAAAAGACTTTCGACAAAAACTCTTGCAATTCAGTGGTCATTGATAAATTAATATGTAAAAATCTCATGTCGCAGTGTTTATTGTCAAACCCCTGAGAGTCACAGTAGCTTTGCTGGTTTTTAAAATGGGATAGTCTAATGGATGGATCGCAGCTCGGGCACTTTTTTTTATTTTCTAAATATCGTGGTATTTCACCGGTACAGCCAGTTTATTCATGCAATGATTTGCACGACTCTACCATTCTTGTAAGCACTGCTTCAAACTCATAAAACATCTCAAAGAAAGAAATTATAGAAATAAAATAATTATAAGAAAAATTAGTTTTTTATTGAAAAAAATATATTCAGAGGCGAAGTACTCAACCGATACGTCATCAAAATGATGAAGGTGGTTTTCAACGATAGAATAGGAAGAGATTTTTAAGGACCGCAAAAATATTATATTTGAGTGAACAGGCACAGGATTTGTCTGTTTGAGGAAAGCCTATCCTCTATACCATGTCTGACTGCCGAGACGCGACGACCATTAATCATTTGTGAGGATTATCTGTAGTCTACGTGATGACTTCGCGAAGCCGGGCAGGGCAGTGACTTTGTGAAAAAAATAAATGGTCATTTATAAAATCCGTGCCTAACTTCAAGTTCACTGGAATGAAAAGTTTGAAAAATAATAATTACCTTTTACTGGCTTAGTCACTAGCTTTGAGTTTGCATAAGTATAGTATAGTATATACCCCCGTAAAAAAGGAACTATCATTGAATGATAGTTCCTTTTCTTTATGAGGGGTAAGCCGTGGTTGCACGCGTTCTTGATCAACCGGTAAACAGCATATAGAGGGGTGGTCTTGAGTAAAGACTGAAGGCGCTGTGGTTACCTCTCAGAGAACCCTCTCTAGAATAACTTTAGGTCGATGTTCTATCGTCGTATTTCACTGGTCGAGCCGGTCTATTCATACAGCGAATTTTGTGGCTCTACCACTGTTAAAATTTCGCTAGAAATACATTACATTGTGTGGAAACCTTGCATCGTATTCAAAATCTGAATTTCAATAGAGTCAGTACATTAATTACGTTTTGGGGCAAAGTTGGAACGCGCTCATTGTTTTCACGTAAACGTGCTCATAATGTCATATTAGTGTCAATTTGTGTTAGATCAAAACACATGATAAATAGAAGTGTCTTATCTTCAGATGTACAAGTACTGTATGTAATATTACTGTCAATCTCTGGCACGACGCCAGAACACTGGTCCATGTCTAACATCTACTGTTTTACAGTTGTAACCCATGCTCGGGTTCATCAACTCTTTTCATTTAGTTATTAATATTTAAGCATATATTTGCATGATTATTAGTTTAATAAATTTATTTTAATTTATCTATATAAAAATATTTAATTAATGAATTTAACTTGTGTTCCTTAAACTATTGTTTAATATACTTTTTGTGGAAATATATGTTTTAAAAAATTGTGCGTAACTTTTCTATTTTAAAATGTGAAATATTAAATGATGATAACACTGTCATAGTTGAAAATTATAAATAAATCATTTCACATATATAAATAATAAAGTTACCCAATTTCGTACGAGTGATGAGGGTAGTGTTCTAGTCTAACTCAATTTTACTTTCAATCCAACTTTCTAGTATAAACAATATAATATAGGGGTTGGGGATAGTGTATAATGAGATTTATCTAGAAGGAATCATCCTGATAATTAGGACTTCCTCGTAGGAAACCACATCCAAATAATTCCAGTTTTTGATAGTTTAGTTTCGGTGGTACAGCGGTCAAGGTCCCCGCTTCTGATTGCCTTGGGATCGATTCCAGGCTCACACCAATAATTTCTCCGTATTATTTTCCAAATATGTGTTTGATAAATATCGATGACTGATAACTTTGTGCCCGGTATATGGCAACAGGTTTCAACACCTTGTTATTGGATTTGGGACGTAACAATTCGGCGAGTTGAAGTTTAACAGCCGCTGCCTATGCCTATGCCTTGGGTATAAAAAGGCGCTAAGTTATATAGGCATACTAGCTGACCCAGCAAACGTTGACTTGCCGAAAAATAAAATTTAAAAAATAGGGGTTGATCGTAGGGGGTTGAAAATTTAGGGTTGCATGTATTTTTGTATCCCGTTTTATAAAAAAAATAAGAAACAGAAATATGTCAAAAAATTTAAAAAAAAAATTGATTTGTGATTTAGGGGGATGAAAAATAGATATTGTCCTATTCTCAGACCTACCCGACACGCACATAAAATTTCATGAGAATCGGTCAAGCCGTTTCGGAGGAGTTCAATTACGCACATCTAGACTCGAGAATTTTATATATTAGAGATATGAACGGTAGTATAGTAGATTTTGCTGCCTCGAGTTTCAGGTACCTTGACTCTGAAAAGACTCGCTATATTAATGAAAGCAGATTAAGTATTGTCTACTATAAACAACGGTCTTTTTAGCCTTTAATAAAGTGAATCCTGGAACATATCTTCGGAATTAACAGAAATTTAAAAACTCTCTTTAAAACAAAATATGTGAATACTTTTCCTAGTGATACTGCGTACTTGATATTGTGTTTAAAACTATCATCTTATTTACCACAAATTTAATTTAAAAAGTAAAACACGAACACATTATTTAAATGCAAAATATAATTAACAGTTTTTGTTCATACCCTCTATAATAGTTTTTTCGACTCTACTTTTTCCAGTAAAACAAAAGTGTACAACACACAAAATTTCATACGATCATAAAAGATTTAAGGTTAGTTATGTGTGTTACTAGAAACGAAATATTATTTCTGAATAGTCTTCTGTCTTAATTTATATGAGACAGTAATTGAGTTATGAACATATGAACGATGTATCATGACTCTGACAATGTCGTATCAATTGAGAGAGTGACGAGAGAGCTCTATTTATGTTAGAATGGAACTCTGATTATTCTGCTTAAGAGTGACTTATTTTATGGAATAGGCGGGGTACACGAGTAGCAAGCGGATCACCTATTAGTAAACAATTACCGCAGTTGCGTTACAGGCCTTTAAAGGAGCAGGATGATGGGGGAGTGGGAGTTGGACTCCTGAAGCCGCACGAAACGATATTCAAAGAGTCCGTGGTTAATTCACAAGTTGAGCTGACCCATTCCAGCGGCGAATTGCACGGCTCTATCACTCTTAAAACTTAGCGTGCACATAATAAATAATAATCGATTCTAATCTTTCACTCGGTAGTGATTATTTATTTCAAACGCACTGGAATTTTTCGTGTTTAAAACATAAGCTTTCCGAATCTGAATAATCTTTACAATTCGTTATACAGCCTGAATGAGAGAAGCATTAATTAAACACATGTCATCTCCCACGCTACTCCCGCCAGCCCTTTCATCCATTCCCCTTTTGTATAAAATATCATTCGTCGTTACACCCTTTTTTATTTCCATTGTGTTTGGTTATTTCAACGATATCGTATTTTAGAATCTAAATATACTATAATATGATATAGAGATGATATGAGATTGCTATCCATAATATATTAAAGAATATTCACTTTTTGTGTGATAAAAATTATGGTGTAAAGGGAAGAATCCAGAATGGATGCAAGGATAATGTGTGATTATTTTCTGTACACTGTTTTTCATTTAATGATGTAGAAAAGTGAAGTTATAACCTAAAACAATCATTAATATCAACTTAAAATAAACACAACTTAGCTATTAATTCGTTACAATATAGTTTATATTGTAACGAATTAATAGCTAAATAAGATATTATTTAGAAGTAAGAAGAAGCGTTATTTGTGAGATGTTTTTGGATAAAACATCCAAATCTTCCTATCCAAAAACATCTCTCCTAAAACAAGGCTTCGTCATCAAAAATGTTCGTGAAATATGGGATTATTTCGCGAACATTTTCACAATCTTTTTCTATTTTTTGGGTAAAATAAATACCTGCCCATTTGTTTATTTAATAAGGAAACAAGAGATTTATCAATATTTACAAAATATATAAATATAACTTAGTCAACGTGATGGATAATTTTTGTGTTCCTCGGTCTATTAGGCAGCGTATTGAGATACTATTCCGAAGTACTGAAATTCAAATACTTCAAAGTAAAAATAAATGCCAAGAAAAAAGCCCAAAGATTCGAATACCGTCTTTAAAATATCTCAACATGTTATTTTAGAAGCCAAATAATGCTAATAAAACCAAGTACTACTGAGTAACAAATATCTATTTAACTAAAATTTTAACATTTTTCGTACAGAGCCAAGCAATGAGAATTGTACGCACCGTGGGTCAGGCATTCGAGGTTTGCCACAAAATGCAGATCAACACTTCAGACCAACCTGCTCCATCCACATCTTCGGCCCCAGACGAGCCCGTGCCCAGTACTAGCGATGCTGCTGTTTCTAAAGGTTTGCCATTAAAAAGAAAACACAACAGAAAGGGTGCTATTTCCATAGATAGACCCTTTTCCATAGATAGCAATTAGTTTCAATCGAGGAGGCTATTATACTGGTATGAAGTGTAAAATTCAATTACATAGCTTTTAAGTGGGCCAGCTCCCTCGATCACTGATCTTACAGTACGCTTTAACAGCTAAGTGACTTGGCTCTATATATTATTATTGCCGTTTTGCCTTGCGAAATTTATACATTTAAAGCTGGCTATTTTATTTCAAGCTATTGCGACTCTATCAATATATCATATGTGTTTTTGCAAAGCGAATTAATGTTATATGCCAACAAAATATACGACGCGTCTGTGATATTTGTTTGAATACGTTTCATAATTCGATATTATACAGACATCAGAAGGTAAAATTTATTTTCATAGTAAATGAAAACTAATGACTCCTAGCTCAACGAGATTCCAATATGATTAATCCATATTTATATGTATATAGAGTTTGAGATTCATTATTATAAATTTAGAATTATCATTTCAACCAATTGCAATTTATTCCACACTATCAGTTGGTAAATAATAATATAGCCTATTAAAGTCGATATAAAGATTAGTGCTTTCAAATAAAATATTATTCTATAAAATTTGATAAAAACGAGTTATAATTTAATTATGATCGAAATAAGATAAGATTTTTATTCTTGTAATCTGTGAGGACTTTTTCATTTAGGTATCTAATCTATAACTCTTACTGGGGAATAATGAATTTGTGAGAAAGGTTGCTTTCGACTTGTATTAAATTTCGCATTAACGAACGTCGTAATGATTAATGAGGTATAAAATATACGTGATACCAGATGAGAGAGGTACCCTCGTTTTTTAAATTGTCTTGTTAAATTTATACGATTTTGTGAAATTTGATTTTGTATATTTTTAACTACCGTTTTGTAATTATATATTGTATAATAATTGTACAAAGTATTTATAAATTGTTCATAATGTTTAGTAGTAGTTATGATATTAAATTATACTGATAATGTACTGTGTCCTACTTAAAATCAAAGTCAAAGAAGCTTTATTTTCGTAGGTCTTTACGGACACTTAAAAATAGTCAATGTACAAGAATTTAACATATTATTTGAAAAAATCTTAATTACTAGCGCTTGAGGCAAGTGCCTTCGTAGAACAAGAAAAAACGTACGCAATCGCCACGAGCGGCCCGATTCCGAGTGTAGGGTCTATCATGAGAAGAATCGGGCTGGTAACTCAAAACTTTATAAAACATTACTTCCACAAAAAATTTAAAGTAACAGCGGAGTCCTCTGGCGAATAAAATCTCAGTTTATTTTTTTCTAATCTTACATGTAGTTCAATCTTTTTAATCGTTTTAGTTCAATCTTTTTAATCGTTCAATCGTTTTAGCCGCATAGATATGGTATGTTCCCAAGTACTTCACACAAGGGTATGTTTTCTATAAGAACTTTGCCTGAATTTCCTCCGATTTACAAAAGTAACAACAGAAACTAAATCATAGTTCTCACCGTGTAACTCGAACATTCTCTATATAAAAAATCATGACGATCGGTTTAGGCATTAATGAGATTAATATTAGACGAACAACCGCTCTCTGTCACTTTATATGCTTAGATCTTTAAAACTACGCAACGGATTTGGATGCGGTTTTTTTTCAATAGATAGAGAGTGTGAACGGGGTGGTTTTTATCTATAATTCATGTATGATGTAGTAAAGAAAAAGTAATATATCCGAAATTTACTTATTTATTACTTTCGATGCGGAACTAAGTTCGTCGGGTCAGCTAATATAAATATATAAAATCCTAAATATAACTATGTCTCACGTAATATGTCTTTTTCTTTTTTTTTATTCTTTCATCGCTTCCGTGGTATTTATAATTAGATTTTATGTATTATTTTATGACTACCAACGTACCGTATTTACGAGTAGGTAACAGCTGCTGTAATACAAAACGTCATAATTTTATTACTAATAACATAATCATCATAATTTTGATTTTCACTTTTGATATTATTATTTTTCGATCTATTGTTGGGGTAAGAGTAGCTACTAACTTTTAATTACATATGTTTAAAAAAATTAAGGGGTATCAATAATGATTTTAATAATCACGTTGAGATATTGGGCGTTGTTTAGATATGTGTGATATTTGATCAACAGAAGGGAATTCCGATTGTGGCGCTTCAGAGAATGGTGTGGCGTCTACTACGAAAGTTCAAGTTGAGGTGATCGCCAGTGGTAAAGAAGAACGGCCTAAGAATATTGAGTTGCCACCACCGCCTAGGAAGGAGGGAAAACGAACACAACCGGTAACTCCATTTTTTCTTTCAACAATATTCTTTTTTTTTTTATGTGATAGGAGGGCAAACGAGCAGGCGTGTCACCTGATGGTAAGCAACCAACGCCGCCCATGGACACCAGCAACACATATAGTGTTACTGCTGCGTTGCCGACCTTTAGGAGATGGGGGAAAGGAAAGGATGAGGAAAGGGGGTGGGCCTCCGGGTACCTCTCTCACCGAACGAAACGCGGCATGAGCCACTTTACGTCGATCTTCTGAGAGGTCGTGGTATTTCATCGTCGTGGTCGAGCCGGCCCATACATGCAGCGAACTGCTTGGCTCTACCACTGTCTCCATATTATTGACTGGTTATACCGACCGTCGCTTCGCCCGCCTGAAAACATGTTGACAAAATCCACCATCCATAGACTAGTTTGCGTAACTCAATTTTCAGTTCATATAAGTTAATATTTCAGCAAAGTTTTATTAAAATTATAATGCAACTTATATTACTTGTTTAAAGTTTCATTTCATAATTATAAATATTCTGATGGTGTCTATTTTGAAATATATTCAAAACGATACAGCAGTTTTTAATCATTACAAATAAACGGCTTCTGATCCAGAGGTCGCGGTTTCAAACCCTGACACTGGCTCACACCAATGACTTTTTGAAATTGTTTTCGGTAGTTCTGTGTGATAAATATCGATGACTGAAAACTTTGTGCCCGGTATGGCAAATATGGCAATAGGTTCGCCACCTATTCCATTTGGCGAACATAACCACGTGACGGCCTTCGGGTAACAAAGGCGTGAAGTTATGTTATGTTACAAATAAAAAATCACATTTGTAATTGATACTAGTTTTTCTCCAATGTATTTTATAAGCTTATTTTTTACTGGATTTCATCAAAAAGGGAAATTATATTTTAAAATGTGTCTATATATTTTGCCTATATTTCTTTTTGTAGCACATTTTGTAGCTAAAACGGTATAATGGATTTTAACTTCAGCGGTGTAGCTAAATGTGTCTTAATTGCGAAAGTGACACAGGCTACAGGCTCGTGGAATTCCCGCGGGAAAAATCTAGCACAGATAAAATCTTAACAATTCTTTTGCGTGATTAGCTAGTTTTTATTATTCTGCCAGTGTTTTTGTTATCTAATTTGGACGATTAATGTTATTGGACTATTCTTATTAAAATTATATTGGATATTTTGTCATGAGTATTTGTTTTCTTCTAGAAGTCAAAATACAAGTGGCGTGATATGTATCAATTAAATAAATTATTACAATCATTATTATTAATTAATTTGATCAATATTGCACTGCCTTAGAGGATAGAACCAACCCTCCCTCTTTTTGTGGGTGTCATAAGTCCCTTCTGGTAACATAAGATTATATGGTCTAATCAGGTGGTGGTAGCTAACCTGCATTTTTTTATATGGAATAGGAGGACAAACAAGAAAGCGGGTCACCTGTTGGTAAGCAACTAACGCCACGCATCGCCCCCTGCAACACAATTAGTTTTACTGTTGCGTTGACGGATTTTACGCAAGAAAGATTGGAAACTAGGGTGAGAGGGGTGGGATTTCTGACAACTGTCTCATCGAACGAAACCCAGCATGAGCCACTTTACTGAGAATTTACATTGATATTCTGAAAAGTTGTGATTTTTCATCGGTCGAACCGGCCACTTCATGTAGGCAACTGTGTGGCTCTACCACTATTAAAACTTTAGGTTTTCTAACTTCTGCACGGGTGCAGAGATCTGGTGTTCCAATTCTAGCAAGCCAAATCTTTATTAATGTCGATAAAGAAAATTGTTTTGTGTGTAATAAGGTATAATTAATTTTACAAACAACTTCGAGAATATGAAGCGTTTAAATACAACCTTATATTAATATTAATAATTGTCTGGAAGAATTCACGGCATGGAATAAGGCTACCTATTTTATATTATAGTCAACAAATTTATACGACAATAATAAATATTTAGCATTCGATTTCGCGAAGTTTATAAATGGTCGTGATTTTACTATTTGCTGAGTGCTGTGTCCCAGATATGAGAGCCGTAAAAGTCGTTAATGCGTGCGACCATTAAGCCGAGGAAATGAAGTGAATATAGTTTCTGAGAAACTCATAATATTGGTCGTGATTATACGTTATATTTACAAGCACATACACTACTGGAACAAATAGTTCGCTTTCCCTCTTTTATAGTTTACGGAGCTGTGTCTGAATACAATTCTCTGTTATTCTATGATCTTATTCAAGTTGTATAAATTATTTAGTAGAAATATTATATCTTGGACAATCTTTTCCATATGTGTAGTGAAATTTTCGGAAGACATGATATAAAAAGAGATAAAGAGAAAAAGTACAAAGTACACACAAGTTATGAATAGTCATCTGATTACCCACATTGTGTCCAGTAATATAATACTTAATATAATAATAGGCATAAGGCATTACTGCTGTATCTATGCATCCGTTGCCTTGAATGTACAAAAAAAATAGTAAACTGTATAAATGTCGCTTCTATTTCCAGACTTGTCAATTACAATAAAAATGCAACTCAGAATGAAAACTGTCTTTGTATAGGATAAAAAATGGTTCAAGCTATTGTTAGCTTAGCTTCTTTTCCACTCTGTTTCTACTCAGACGAGGCGGAATGGATGTCTACATCAGATCTACAGATTTTAAAAGATAATAGAAATATACTCAAAACGTTTTACTATATACGAATATAAATAGCTCAACGGTTTCTGTGACTTGACGCCTTTTCTGCTGAAAAGTGTAGGCAACGATAGTTAAGCCTCGACGCACCGCTTTTTAAGTCCCAAATAATTAAAATTAAATTAGGCCAAAATGTTGTCAGTCATCGATATTTATCACTAACACTACCGAAAGTAATTCTGAAAGGTCTTATGTATGAGTCAAGATTCGATCCAATTGCTTCTTGTCACTTGACCGCGACGTTGAAAGAAGCAAAAAAAATATCGCAATAAAAAAAAAAGAAAACTTTTGCACGTGAATTGTGATAGTTCTTTATTTTTAGTATGCACGTATTAAACAATTACGCATTTTTATAAATATATATACGAATCGAAAGCGATGAAGTTTATTTTTGCTTACCTTTAAACTACGAAATATATTAGTACCTACATCTCGCAGACGAACACACCGCCCAATTTGCGTTTAATGTGTAAAGATTTTCACCTTGAGATTGGCGATTCACGGTGAACAAGTAGGTAGGTATGTGGGTTTACAGAAATAGACAGAAGAAACAAACAAAAAATAAAACGACTGAAATATCACAAATCATAATTTAATTAAACAAAGACAATATTGAATTTATGAAGTTTGTCTCAGATGTACCAAATTTTTCATAGAATGTTTGAAATTAGGGTTAGAATTATTTTTCACATTGTTTTATTTATTTTGTTGTGTGCCTAAATTAAAATAATTAAATACAATTATTTTGAGTTGGTCTATTTTGATTACATAAACTCAGATCAAGTTAACTTCAAGCCAAGCATCTTGCGGGCTAGCAGAATGAACAGAGAACCAACTTACATAAATCTTGTTACTTCGATTGATATTGAGAAATATATTATTAGACAGTACTGGCGAACTTTGTTCCGGATCAAAAGTACATTTTGAATTTATTACTTTTTCTTTACAACATTATACATGATTTATAGATAAAAACCACCTTGCTGACACCTTTAAAAAAACCGCATCAAAATCCGAGTTTAAAAGATATAAACTTATAAGGGGACAAACAGCGGAAAACGATTTTGTTTTATACTATGTAATGATGATAATATCCTCTATTTGCGAACAATGTGACTCGTATTTGAATTTATTTATCAAACACTTCATCGCCAGTTAATATTCGTGAAATTTATATCATGTGGCTTTTTACGACCACGCCTTCACTATTATGAATGAAATATTTGATCTTTGTATATTATGATATATACTTATCTATATTTATATTGATATATATATATATATATATTATACATTATTATACAAACGCTGAAAATAGTGGGCTACTCTCAATAATCGCTTCTCTACATTGAATCCATGAAGCTATATCATAAATCTAAGCTATAATAATATCATCGGAACGTAAATATCTTGGATTCTACATCCACTAGTGTATCTATCGGCTTATAGTAGAACTAGTGATGTGACTCAAGAGAATGAGTTCCTTAAGCAGGTTGTAAATATGACTCGCTTTATTGCAGTACCAAAAAATAGCTCTGTAAAAGACGGGTGTGATAATGTGATCGTAACAACTTAATTTTTTTAATCATCAATGATACTAAGAATATAAGTGAGGGATGTTATTTAAAAATGTAATAGTTACTATAGTATAAATAGTTGTATTTCAGTCTCAGTGGTTCGATGGTTAAGAAGCCCGCTACTGAATCAGAAAGTCACGGGTTTGAAAACTGGTTCACACTAATGACTATTCGAAATTAATATCGAAAGTAATGTGTGAGAAATATTGATGGCTAAAAACTTTGTGCCCGGTATGGCAATAGGTTCGCCACCTATTCCATTTGGGACGTAAACGTAACGGCGAGTCGTTTCTTAACAGCGACTGCATACACAAGGGGGTCCAAGATGCTTACATAACCATTAAACACAAAAACATAAAAATAAAAATAACATAAAAATATCTACAGTAAAAGCAAAGCTCTGGCTTTATCAAGCTGAATCTATCTGACCTGAGTTCCTCTATCAATAGGGGCGTAAGACAAGGTTATCTAGTATCCACAGCACAAAAATTTCATTGATTTATTGGGAACTAGAGGGCGTTGTATGTACCATGTCAAAAAATATTATAATAATTAAAATAACTGTCAAAATTTTACAAACATTAAAAAACCAAATTGCAATTGTTCATACCTAAATGAATTAATTTATAACCTCATCCGTATATATGTAAATAGAACCTATAAACATCAAATTAACTTTTTGTATGATTACATGTTACATGCAGAGAGAAATGTAACAATAAAAGCAGACTTTCTTATCTACTATCTGCCCTAATTTAAGTCGTAAAAAACCTCTGCTATTGTAGCCATTTTATATGTAAAATATAAACGCTTGTTTTATTTTATTTTTTTACTAGAAAAAAGCTTTGACTAGCCCAGTGATGTACCGGTTTATGGCAAAATGTTTATATCGGGTACTGCTGAAAGTACTTACAAATATTTTTGTTCTGATAAACTTAAACAAACAATTTTCAAATGTCTATTCTTACTCATTAGTTGTACAAAATTAAAACTTAACAACTGGCGAGGGTGTATGACAATAGTTATAAAAGTGATTGAGGGATGTTAGAATCGAGCCTTAAAGCGTTCTATTCTCGAGTTCTGCCTACCCCACAAAGGAATTTTGCGTAATGTTATGTATACTATAATATAACATATCACACACATAAATGCAGTAATACGAGTATGTGGAAATACGTTTAGCATATTATGTCGTAGACCAAATTTTTTATTTCATATCTAAAGATATTAAAAGGAGTACTTGAATCTTAGATGTAGTGAAGTTTATGAAAATGGTTTGTTAAATATGAAGCCTTTTGTGGTATTAAAAAAATACATAAAAATTAATATGTAGATTTAAAATTCGTCATTCATTATGTTATTTACATAAATAACTAATATATATCTTAGTTCAAACATTGATACAAATAAAATATTTTGCCTCGAATTGTAGAACTGTACATACACAGGTAGGTACATTATTGGCGGGTTTCCAGTTTCATAAATAACCGGATAATAACGTGATTTATAAGCAAAAAAAAACTATAATAATTTTCGTTTATTCTATTTTCAGGAGGTTCTGTGATCACTACTTTTGTTAATGTAACAAACAAATTCTTACAAACTTCGCCCGCAAAATTTATAAGATAATATTAAATCCATCCACTTTTATATTCGTCTGGTAGATATCACGAGACCTTGGGGCCTTAAGAAACTTCAAAACAACAAAAGCAAAGTCCACCGTCAAAATTGTAATTATATTAATTTCCCTGATTGAAGCGAGATTGATTAGTAATTACATTTCGAAATTTTGTTAATCGTTTGTTTACGTTATCCTTTGTTAATTATAAAATATTTTTTTAAATAAATTAACGTATTTTAGCCAGCAGACATAGCTTTAAAAAAAAGAAGTTTTTTTTTGCCATACAACTTTGTGTTTAAGGCTATCGAAAGCTTTAAAGTAATCTATATATATTATGCCAAATGGATGGTTTTGTTATTTTCTTTGTATTTACGTTTGAGTTGTTAAACTGTTTTTTTTATCATCAATTGTACAAAAATCTTTTCTAATCCCGGCCTGTTCCACAGATTGATTTTGGTCTAGTGTCAGTGATATTCTATCCAGAACTATTTTGGGAAATGCTTTATAAATATTTGAAATCAGAGAAATAGGTCTGTAATTTCCTACATTGTCTTTGGCACCTTTCTTGTAAAGGTAGTATTGTATTGTGTGGCTTAGATGTTTAGTTGATCCTCTCATGAGCTCATTTGTGATATTATCACTGCCAGTTGCTTTTTTCTGACATGCCTATCATTACTGTTTTACTCGGGAGGGAATCGAACAATACACCACAAGGTCTATCAAATATATTTATGATGTTCACAAAAAAAGATTTTTTTTATCAATAATATTAGTATTTTAGTATTGTATTTATAGTTTCATAATTTTATATCGTGATTTATTGAAATAAAACAAAACAATCCCTTCAGGCATGTATCTACATATATGGATATTGACTTAAAAAGACCGAACAATCCCTTACTCATCAGTAAGATCTCGGATTTCTTGTCAACAGAACGGTTTTTGTAACCAAACATTTTACGATACCCGGAGGAAAGAATAGAATGACAATTCTATTTAACCTAGTGAGAATTGAACACACAGACATTTTTTTATACCTACAAACTAACCCGATCACAAGGGAAAACCTGAATTAGCTCTGTCTATTCCTTCTAAAATAATACAAAATCTAAAATAAAATAAGTTACCGTAAAGCAAATTCTGAATTGATAGGAACAAGTATTTACGTAACATTCGCCTACGGGCCTTTAACTTTAAAATTTAGTAAGTTTTATATTAAGAACGTGGATCCTAAACAGCCTCGGTGGCTTAGTAACAGAGCATTCGCTTCATAGATATCAGATTCGAATCCAAGTAAACACAAATGAGTTTTCTGAAATACTTTTTGGAAAATATTCGTCGTCATATAGATAACCAAGAAAACTGCGCTTGATTTATCGAATATAAAAATATAGGTTCGATGAGCTATCACAGTGGTAGAACCACGCAGTTCGCTGCATGAATGTGCTCGTTCGACCGGTGAAATACCACGGCCTCTCGGAATATCGACTTAAGTGGGTCATGCCGCGTGTCTTCCGGTGCAACGGGTATCGAGCCCCATCCCTTTACCCATACGATATCTGTGTTGCAAGTATACATAGGCGGCGGTAGTGGCTTATTATCGGGTCACCCATTGGTCGTTTGCCTTCCTATGCTATAAATAATATTTCTGATGAGGAACTATGTTTATTTTAATTGCGTGGACATAGTTGTGGTCAGAAAGTATTGAAATATAAAATTGCCTTTTAAAAGACTGTGTTCAACTATGAAAATAAGTAATCAAATAAATATATATCATAATTCTTTTGCAGCGCACTATACCAGCAGCTCCAACCATCAACTTACCTGATCTACCAGAATGTATTACCAAAGTGGATGTGGTGAATAGTGAGGCAACAAGCAATGCTGCCACACCTCTTAGTGCTCAGCACCAGCTCCAGCTGTTGCGGGAGAGACTTGAGCAACAGACTCAACAGACCCACGCGGCAGTTGCCCAGCTGTTACTGCTCAGGGACCAACTCGCAGCTGAACAGTCAGCAAGATGTGAAGCTCAGGTTTGTCAGACATTTCATGCTGGTTGTGAGTTACCAAGTACTTCGACAGTTTTTTTATTTAATCAAGTCTATAATAAGTTTATTATATTCTGTCATAATTATATGTACATTGAAATATACCTCTTATTAATTCTTTTATTTAGGTACTTGCTTTCCATAAGCATTCTCTCACATGAAAGCCCATAAGATTCTTTAATTCCAACAGAAATAAGTCCATATGATGACTTTATAATCAAAATAAATTACTACATAATTGTTGAATAGTTTCGACGTGCAAGAGTAACAAACAAACATACATTTACGGTCTTAATATTAAGTAAGAGTCCTTTTTCATTTTACACTTACACAATACAAAATAGCCATTTGATTTTCCCGAAGTAAGATGCCCTCCATGTCAGTGTCAGTATGAATAAAGTTTACAAGAAAAACGAATACAAATTCAATACATTTTCCAATACCCAATAGTACGAAAAGACACTTTCTGTTGCTCATACGATTGAATGAGTGAATAAGACTAATAACAACATTATACTAGGAAGAGACAGATCCAATATACATTGGGACATTTTCAAATAACATACGCACAAATAAACTACGATAAAAATATTATTTGATAGCTTTTTAAAATTATATTCATCATCATTATCATCATTAGCCCTTTTGAGGTCCACTGCTGGACATAGGCCTCCCCCATAGAGCGCCACAACTGCCGGTCCGCTCAATCATGGGGGGTTTTTGCCATAATCGCCACGCTTGGCAGGCGGGTTGGCGATCGCAGTAGGCTGTATTGTCTTGAGAAAGAATGCTGCTGCCCATTCTTCTAGCTTTTCCCTTAGTCGCCTTTTACGACACCCACGGGAAGAGATGGGGTGGCGGTATTCTAAGCAGGCGCCACACAGCAAAAAATTTAAATTATATTATGCAGACAAAAATATATTGAAATTTCAAAAGCGGCGCGACAAGTGATCAATCACAAAGACATTCAAGACTAAATACTAAGTAATAAATATTAATTTACATCAAAATAACAAAATAAACTCACCTATAACTCACTCATTTCTATCTGCCAGATTTATAAACAAGCGATAAAACATTTATATATATAAAAAAAAAGTTGTATTCAATCACAAAACTCCAGCTCGGTATTATAGCGTAAATAAACATTCAAAGCTCAAATAGATTTTTATTCACCCATTGTGTGTGTGTATTTACACTTTTATGGATGAAATAACTGATTTATCCGATAAAATTCAGTTCGGAGTATTTTAACAGTATTTTACACAGAGATTTTATTTTTATGCTTGTTTCATTCGTTAGTTAATCCATGCATAACTACAGGTTCAATTCCAAATATAAAGCGTATGCGGATATTTATGTTTAATCCTCTGTTTTAAACTTAGTCCATAATTTTAATTTCTCTTATATTTTGTTATTTGAGTTTCTTTTATACATATATAAAAGAATAATAACAAAATATAAGAGAAATAATATATATATGTGTTTTTCTTTATTTCCCACTACAACAGTTACTCACCCCATTTTTTTAATATACATGCAAACGCGTCTTTGCAGTTGCATTGCCGGCCCTTTCAATGGGATATGAAAGGGGTGAAGGGAAGGGGTTTGACCCCCGGATACCTCTCTCACGGAGCGAAACGCGGTATGAGTCAATTTTCGTCGATATTCTGAGAGCTCGTGATATTTCAGCGGTCTAGCCGGCCCATTCATGCAGCGAAATGCGTAGCTCTACTACTGTTTAAAGTGTTTTTGTTGTTTTTACTGTTACTTTATTTCAGGCCCGCACACATCAGCTGCTGGTCCACAATAGAGAACTGTTAGAACACATCGCTGCGCTTGTAGCACATCTTCAGGAACGTGAAAAAGGTTCTTCCAGACCAATCAACGCCCAACAGCTGACGCTCTTACCGCAGGTATGGATACTATTTTTTCTTTTTTTAATTTGAAGTACTCTTACTGTTTCCGTATCTACAATTCTAACATAGATTAATGAGAGATTTCGATAAATATTGAACAACAATATATCTACTCACTAATCTGTGTTGTAATTTCAACATATTTCACGATAAATATGCTAAAATGTTATTTTTGTTGTGTATTTGTCATGTTTTGTCTTAATTTAATAGTTTTTTTTTTTATTTGCCTCCCATACTTTGTGCATAATCCATAAAATGTCTCCATGTTTTATTTTCGGCTTGTTAATAGGCATGTATGTATACGTATTGTGTTTGCTGTATTTGGCGTTCCTTTTAATTTCCAATAGAATTGAGTTAAATTTATCCCAACTATAATGCTTTCCATACTCAAAATAATAATAATATTATTATTATACATAAATAGGCAATTTCCCAAACTGACATTTTGTCATAAAATGTAATTAATGAACAATGTAAAACGTGTACTAATATGTCTTGGCAAACAACGTACTTGTAGTTGTTTACTAATAATTATAGTAAATGAAACAAAACATTCAAAATAAAATAATAATATACACATACAATACATAATATATTACATACGAATTGAACACAAATCAAACTATTATTTAAATGATATGATATTTTCTTTATTACTGTGAAGTTAAAAATGTTTATAATGAAACTTATTAGTATAAAGTAAATACATAATAGGACTGAAACATTTATCGTTGTCGGAATTTGAAGTGACACATATTCAAGCAGTTAATACTTACCAATGTTATTTCTAATTTAAAAAAAATCTTACTTAACTTCACGCCTTTTTCTACACGAAGATGTGAAGCAGCAATGGCTTAGCCTCGACTGGCCAATCGTTTCGTCACAAATGGAATTGGTGGCGACCTACTGCCATAAACTTAGCACAAAGTTGTCAGTCATTAATATTTATCATACATTCATACGTAACTTTCGAAAATAATTCCTTAAAACATTGGTATGATCCCGAAATCGATACCATGTCTTCTTTATTAGAAGCGGGGGGCTCGGCCACCAAGACTGTGAGGTTTAATTGGTGTATAATAAAATAGATTTTCACTAAAAATTAATGTAACATAAATAAATAATCAACCGAATCAGGATAAAAAATTCGTGTTACGATAGTCGCTAGGTTTGCCACCTTATTCCATTTGGGACGTAAACATAACGGCGAGACGACGCTTAACAGCCGCTGCCTACACCTTCGGGTAACAAAAGGCGTGAAGTTGTGTTATGTTATAATAAACCTAAGTGTCGTAGGAGGCTGTAAAGGTTCTGATTTCGACTATTGATCGAATTTGGATAATTATTGATGACTGAATAAAGTATAACCTACGTATTGCAAAAAAACATCGTCCTTTCTATAGAAAACCATAATTTTATTAAATTGACGATACGTCGAAACGCTACCTGTACGTGTTTGTTTTTTTTTTTAATGTGATCCCTTGCCGCAGTCTTTATCATTTAAAGATGTCATATGTTAGAGCCCTTACACACAAACTGCACATTACCAACGATAGCGTCAATTGCATTATTTTAACCTTGAATATCTACGATTTAGATACGCTCAGCTCAACATAGCTTTAGGCTGTCGAAAAAATAAGCAAGAGAAGTTAAGCTCGAAATAAGTGATTTATCATGAGCTTTTGTCACTGCAGCATCGTTTAAATACATAAATTCAAATTTAAAATATCTTTATTCCTTAGACTTTACAAAGTTCTTAGAATCGTCACATAAAACTACTAGCTAAAATTCGCGGAGCTTAGATTCCCTTTCATCACACAGTCTTGAATGTGAAAGCGAATCTAAGTGCCAGTTCCGGCGTCAAGGCTTCTTGAGAAGAACTGGCAAGAAACTCAAGGGCGACTCTTTTCAATTTCCAGTTTAACAAATGGTAATAATTACAATCAACACAACACAAAAGGAGCAGTTCAATTCCAACCTTTTTTATCGTTTATATAATCTGCGATACAATAGTAAGCCCTTTGATATAATCTACTTTTAATATAATTCTTAAATTTACCCATGGATAATTCAACCGCGTCGTTTGGAAGTTTATTGTAGAAAAATATACTTAACGGATGCATATAATTTAAATTATATGTATACGTTAAGTATCCGTCCGCGTGTAAGGGCTCTTCTTATCCGTGAGACTTTTAGTTTTTTCCATGTGTCTACTTCGCTAATGTCCATCGCATGTGCTGTTTTTTATTATTGTGAGTATTAATTTAATTTTTCAACTTAAACTGTGCATCCCTTTAATACGTTTTTTTTTGGTACAATGCTTATGTTTGTATATTGCTTTGATATGAGTATATAGTGCTTATTTTATTTTGATTGATAACTGTATTTATGTATTTTATATGCTGCTGGATACAGAAGGCAGAAAATATTAGCAAGAATGACGCTAAGCATGGTAATATGCCCAATTGTAACGGGAACCGTTCACCCACCAATACCGATGCACTGATCAACGCGATCTCAGAGAACACGAAGACTAGCCAGAACAAGGAGAACAATAACTTACGAACATCGCCTTTCTCAGTTTCACCAGCTGCGGAGACTGTCAACGGTGCTAACTCAGCACCATGCTTCGGTGGCATGACCAACGAACAAATCCAGAACTATCTGATAACAAAATTTGAAAATATATCTCTGCCTGGCGACAATGTGGATGCAAAGCCTATCACAATCAACTATAATCAACAATTCTTTCAGAACAGCAGGGCTTTTCCCAATATTCCACCGCTGACTAACCACTACAGCAATTCCGATTTAGCAAGTTTAATGAACCACAAGATCTACAAAGACATGGGTAGCTCGACTGACGACCTGGTCGATATGGCACAGGCTATGAGTATGGGTCATTCTGAAAATTCCTTGTGCAGCAACAGCCAACCGAGCACATCAAAGGATTCATCGGCTGATGGCTTCAGCTCGGATGATGAGATACCATTTATAATGCCACTATCTCATAATTGCACACTAACTGCTACCAGCGAAGATGGACGAGTGAGGTTGATTGTACCTGTGAGTCCATCTGAGAGTACTTCGGATGTTGTAGAACCTCAGGCTGAAGCTGCAAGTACCTCTGGAAACACCTTGAAAGTGCCAGGACAAGAACGTGCAACTTCCTTGTTAGCACCTGCTGCTCCGATCACTCGTACCACAAGTGAGAAGGTACCTAACCGCAGCGAGATGATGACAGCTCTTCGATCTCAGTGGACTCGACATACCACGAAGTAAATACTCCTCTGACATTGATACAAATATTACAGTTTTCGAGTCAAGGTACCTTAACATTGTTCGCGAGTACTGATATCTTACATGATGTAATTTTTTTGATGTTTGTATAAGAGCCAAACGTATATTTTACTATATATATAGTTATTATATATATATATATATATTATAATTATTCAATATATATACTTTTTTTGGAATAGTTGAAACATAAAGGCTGTTACATACGAATTGGATGGCACGTTGCTGGCGAAGAAGGCCCCGGCGGCATTTCGACATTGATTCACATTGATCTCCGTGATATAAGTCAATCGGGAAAAGAGTTCCGTGATGATGACAAAAATTTACAACAATAACATAAAATATTCTATAAGAATTTCCATTAACTGGAAACTTATTTAATGAATAATAATAATCGACGCACGAAAACATGACAAGCCCATGACATTTGCTGCAGTTGCCTTTGTCGCACGCAACGTTTCGTTTATGTGTAAGACCTCTTAGCAAAAGGGAGACTTGAACTGTATGGTGCACTTCTGCCGCAAAACATTAATGGGCGTTAAATGTAATAGAGTTGTATTAAGAAAGGAGTTTGTTTACATATCATATATGTCTATTCTAGTCTTGAAATTATTTTTGTATTTATATGAGTATGTCTTAAAAAAACATATCTGTAATCATATCGTTACTAAATTTTAGGTTAATTTTGGACGCCTGTGGCTACGATTTCTGAAGCGCCATTCTGTTTATGTTTTGATGAATTTATATAGAAAACTTTTTTATCTGTTATGGAAAACTTTATGATTTTCTAATGCATTAAACAATTTACTGTTAATATAATCTACATAATATTATCAATAACATATATCTTTTGGTGGTTATATAACTAGTTGTTAGATCGAATTGTTGTAAAACTAAATAAAAATATAAAAAAAACCAAATAAATATATATATTTGATGTAATCAGTACCATATATCATTCACAATAATATTAGCATAAATTACAATTTTCTTTACAATTCTCAGTATAACTAAATTTTATTATGTGTATTGACAATCTATTATTTCAGAACATATCTGAATCTATATAAGAAATATCTGACAAGCATATTACTACTATATCAAATACTATAAAATTGAGTATATTTATTTTTAAAATGACTGGTGATATTTTTTAACGAGGGCGTAACTAAATTTCTTAATTTTTACCAAACAGAGAGAACTATTTTACATGGATACATCCATAAAATAATCTTAAAGGCTTCCACACTTTACTTAAAGTTGATCGAATTTATACGAATACGGTGAAGCACTTTGTACAACTTTGGTAAACTTTGCCCGTACTTTTCAGTACCTAAGCTTTGACTTTGCCCGTGTTCTTTAGTATCGAAGCGTCCCGGAAATAGGACAACTTCACGTAGCTATCTAGCTGCTAGTGTGGACCTGACATGGGTAATCTCCGTACAAGTTCTTAGACGAGCGGTGAAATATGCAACTTTTTCGACACAAATATGTTAGGTGAACGGTTTTCTTGGAATCCAGCTTGGAAGAAATATTTAAGAATTTTATACTTGCACTTTGATAGTGTAGGAATGTAATTGGTAAAAATAAAGTCCAATAGTCTTGTCAGGATGCAATTAATATTAACAAAAAAAACAGTTTTTAAGTTAAATCTCGTTTTAATTTTTAAATGTAAGTTAAATCAGTAAAACAAAAATATATCAAGATATCGATTTTAAACTTAGAATTTGATCCGTGAAATTTTATTAGCATTCAAGTCAACAAGCTTGATATTATTAAACAATCTCAACAAATGGTAACGAGAACCGCCGGCTGCTTTTCATTGCGTACAGTGGCACAAAATTTGGGAAAGTTTGAACGGCCTAGGTACGAAAATAACGAAAAATTCGAGGCGTACATTAAATAAAATAGCCCCCAATGGTCAAAGTTATTTCAATATTTACCTGATGAGAAGATTATAGGCACATAAATCTGTATTTTTTTGTCAGATTACAGAAAAGGAGGATGTTGCTATTTTTTTCTAGTTATTCACTAATTGTGTACTTTTAAAATTATTTTTTATTAAGTTTGTTATTCATAAAATAGTTATTCAAGATCGATTTATTCAATTTTTATTCTACTTTCAGTCAGTAAATACATGCTAAATTATTAAAATAAATAGAAGAACGATTTAGGGCCCTGTTCAGCATTTTTTAACTTTATCAAGAAAAGCAACAAAGCTTGTTGCTTATGTTAAATTTAATTCTTCTAAAAAATATTTCCCACTAGTTAAAATACAAAATCACGTACCATAATGCTTGCGACATTAAAAAAAAATAGTAAGTTGTAGTAATGTAGTATGCCAATGTCTTTAATTTTTATATATTTATTTTATATAAAAAAGTTTTTATTTTTATCTTAAAAGGTCACATAAGCTAGCATCCTCCTTAAATATGCTCAGTAATAATATATGCATAGTGTGGAATAAAATAGTTATAGTGTTCAATCAATTTAGATCATTCCTGTCGTCCCAAAACAAATTTGACACATGACATTTATTCATTTTTATTAATTACATTATTAATTTTAAATAGCAAATGTGAATATTTTATTCCTTAATGTACGAGAACCTTGCATTAAACAATTTAGATCTATATTCATGATATTTATTAAAATATATACAACTAGCCACATTCTAACGTCATAACTGGACAGTGTACCACAATTAAACGTCTTTCATGCAGTCACGGTATCCTGATAAAAATAAATATTAAGTTTATTTAAGCATTTACTCCACCAGCAAGAATCTCAGTTACCATCTAGCTATCTAAAGCCCCAATACTGACCACCACTCAAACATATAAACGCTACTTAAGCGTTAAAGTAGCTGTCTCATTAGACAGAATACGTGAAATTTGAGGAGTAAGTAGCACTTTATTGATTGTCAGATTTGAGTGGCGGTTCAGTATTCGGGCGTAAGTGTGTTAAAGCCCTTTCCAGACAATGCATAATATTTGTAAGAATTTCACGATGACAGGACCAATGAACAAACCAAAGAAAAATTGTACAAACAATTATTTGAGTTGAGGAGGTTTCCTCAACTCAAATATTTGTAAGACTATTGGATATTGCTTTTATGATTGTTTTATGAAATCATAATACATTTACGTTTTAGATGAATTAAAAATTATAATAAATAAAACACCTTATTCGATTTTAATTATGTTCATCCGATATAAACTAATATTATTTTATTTATAACTAGTTGACCCGGCGAACTTTGTTCCGCATCAAAAGTAATAAGGAAGTAAATTTGGGATTTATAACTTTTTCTTTACTACAGCATACATGAGTTACATATAAAAAAAATGCTACCATACGCATACCAACGCTGATACCATATTAAAACAAACCGCATCAAAATCCGTTGCGTAGTTTTAAAGATATAAGCATATAAGGGGACAGACAGCGGAAAGCGACTTGGTTTTATACTATGCAATGATAGTTAATAATCAATATTATCCATGACTTAACAGATACTTCTCACAATCTCATGAAAATATATTTATTTTATTCGCAGAAATACATTCATTATGTATTTATATACAAAATCTGCAAAAATTAATATGGTTATACAAATTATTCTGGAATCGTCTTTAATTCACATATAAATTGTATTAAGCCTAAATATTTATAAAAATATATACATATATCTTGTTTAATCTGTATGTATTTATGTACTGAATTTATATAAAGCCAAAGAAAACTTGCCAAAAAAAATAAACTGAATGTATTCAATGTATTCTTAGACAAAACATAAATATTCGTTAGTTCATAAGCATTTTAAAAGTCGTTTCAAGAATCTGTATTACATATAAATATGCTGATCTTTGTTCTTCTATACGTAATCAAAAAAAAAAATAGTTGTAATCACTGAATGTTTTTGGGCATTAACCGTTAGACTTTCATTGTTTAAACGTTGTAGGAAATAGTTAATATCTTTTTAAACATATTATTACGAAAATACATATTTAAAAACATCTAATTGCATATCTGTTTCATATCTATGATCAAAAACAATAGAAGGTAGACGATGTTATCAAAATAAAAACAGTTATCAGCAATGTTGTATCATTTCCAATCAACACGGTCTGAATATTTTGATTCATCATCATGTTCCTGCCCGTATCCCACTTTAAATGGAGTCGGCACAACATGTCGTACTTTCGAACTATCTATCATGTCAAAATATGTGGCTGTATTGTTAGACGGTTCTAACAATACAGCCACATATTTTCAAGCGGTCGGTACCGCCTGCTTGAAGTCAACTCTCCTTGAGAATGTTTTTGTTAGGGTGGGATAGGTAAGAGGTAGAAAGTGGGATGAGGTGGAGTTAGTGGATGGTGTTGGGCCTCCGGACCCCTTTCTGGCCGAACAAAACGCGATATGAGCGGTCGAGCCGGCCACTTGAGGTTGATTGATTATTTTTTTTAAATTCCTATCCACAAGGTGAACGAAGTGAAACAAATTTTCAAACAGCGTGTGCAATAAATGCAATTTTATTGATTTAATGTTCCATCGGCAGTGAATGAATTGTATCGTATCATTGAACAGGCCGTTACATTGCTGGTTCTATGAAAAGTAGAACAGTTCCCTATTCCATGATATTCTGCATTGTGATCAAAGCGTTGATTGTTTATCAATGATAAAAGTGAAAAGTATGAAATGAAAATGAAAATAAAATATAAATATGAAAAGTTATATTCGACAATGTGATTTAAGTCTACATTGATGACCTTCACCGTCATGGTTTTTTGATGAAACCTATTTAAATGTCAAAATTCAGTCAAATGTTATTTAATATGTCATGTCGCACATGGGTTGCCTAAAAAAATTTTGTCCAGGATATGATTAATTAACAGTAAAAACCTTTCTACTCAATACACATGCAAAATTTTATCAAACTCGGTCCAGTTATTTCGAAATAGTCCGTTAGTGATTAATGTAATTCCAAAAATAAAATTAATGTTGACCAATTTCATGCTGACGAAATGCTCCACGGAGCTGCAGCGGCCGTTCAGGGTGAGGACGAGGTACTTCAAGTACTTCTACAAAATGTAAGGAACTGCTAACGAAATTACCCACGAGGGGCGGTGGATGAGTATAGCTTCCAAAATAATATGACAAATCTGTAACTATCAGCAGAATAGTTAATGTAAAATATGGTAGTGTACACTATTACGACACAGGTAGTAACTAGCGTCTCCGCGACAATACTACCAATGCACGTCCAAATGAGGTCTGAGGAACGAGGCTTGGGTGGCTGTCCCTCCGCCTCGCCGACGTTTCACGCACACCTGAATACTAATCATTGCGTACTACCCATACTACCCGCAATAAAATGAATTATGAAACCATAAGTAGGTAGTTCACGAATATTCTAAAATACACTTTGTTTACGCTCTGATTTATGTAACCTTATCACGATACACAAAAAGCTACCTGTATTTTGAACTTAAACAAAGAGTTCTCAAACTGTACACATAGATCTTTAGTATACGAGTGTACAAACGGGCGCACTTGATTCTCTGCACTTGACTTAGGCTGTACGAGTATATGTCAGCCTCTCGACCAGGCTTTATCCTTTATCTAGATGATTGCCTTCAGACTATTAGATGATATGACTTAACATAACATAACTTCACGCCTTTTGTTACCCGAAGGTGTAGGCAGCGGCTGTTAAGCCTCGTCTCGCCGTTATGTTTACGTCCCAAATGGAATAGGAGGCGAACCTATTGCAATACCGCGCACAAAGTTTTCAGTCTATATTTATCATTCTTATCTTCCGAAAACAATTTCGAAAAGTCATTGGTGTGAGCCAGTGTCAGGTCTAGTCTCGGTGGTCCAGTGGGAGAGCACACGGCTTCTGATCCAGAGGTCCGGGTTTGAAACCTGACACTGGCTCATACCAATCATATGACTTATAATGTGTAATATATCAAACAACACAGCTACATATATTATTAAGTAACTAATATATTTTGCTTTGGTTTAAAAAAATAGCAACTGTGACACAACATATCAAGAGAACGCAAAAACGCCGTGGCGCTATTATTAAACACGCTTTAGTGATTTTATGACTAGCTTTTTGACTGACTACTAACGTCACAATACTATCGTTTAAATACAAAGTATAAAAACACAGAAATCCGATTGGTCTAGGCATTTCGACTGTTTTATTGTACACTAGCTGACCCGGTGAACTTTGTTCCGCATCAAAAGTAATAACTGCTGTCCCGCTATTCTAATACTGCAATAACTTCGAAAATATTCGTTTAAATTGCATGCTGTAAAGGGCCAGGATCATCTATATTACATGCACAATCTATTTAAGACACTTAATTGGATGAAAATTAATACTGTAATGTTTAAAATCGCTTCGTAATTAGGCCATTATTTCTCGTAAAAAGTAAAAAAATAAAAATGCTCATTGTGGGTTATCCCTAAGAGATAGACATATGCCCTCGCGCACTTTTTTGTAGACCTTTTAATGGTGTATTACATTGTTTTGATTTACCGCTTAGGGTTCAGGCAGCGTTTGCGATTAAAGTTCTAAACCTTGAAAATTAACACTTTTTTTTTACTACACTATACATGAATTATAAGATCAAAACCACCCCGTTAAGACCCTCTAACTGTTAAAAAAAACACATCAAAATCCGTTGCGTAGTTTTAAAGATATGCGTATATAAGGGGACAGACAGCGGAAAGTGACTTTGTTTTATACTATGTAATGATAACGATAAAGTGATATCTTATTTCTCTTTTCTACCACTGGCTGCTCTAGAATTTCAGAGACACCGCTGATTACGCACGTACGTCGCGTTTAGTATCAAATAGAGCTGTCGAGTGGATTTGAACGAATACTTCTCCAAGTATGGTGCCCTCTACCGGTGAAAATTCTTTCCCGTAAATAGAGACCATACCTACAACATTACGTTCGAAATTCTGTGTTTCTATATTTCGTGAATTTAAAGAAGATAACTTGAGCTTCTACGAGCAATCGAAGCTAATAAAATACAACCACATACGTTTTTTTCTCTAAATCTCTAAAATACAAACATTGTCTTACATTATTCTAAGATATTCAGCCTCTCGGTCTATAAGACAGTCATAAATAAGATTTACGTGTAAACTCAATAGAAAACAGTGGTTGCTCCAAGGAAAATATGGCTCGATTTAATTCTGAAACATTTTTTTTATCCTTTTCACAATACGCATAGATGAATCTTTGTTTAGTGGCTAAGGTTATTCTCATGTAAGCAATACGTAAATTGATTTATTTAATCTCCTAAACTTCTGAAGTTAAGTTGACTGAGAATGTTAAGAAATAAATATTTTTAATTACTTTTTAAGGACTTTTATTTAAATGTGTCGGTGGTCCAGTGGTGGTGGTGGTGTTGCACACGGTTGTCAGAGGTCCTGGCACACACCAATGGTTTTTCAAAATTAATTAATTTCGGAAGTTGTATGTGATAAATATCGATGACTAAAAACTTTGTGCCCGGTATGGCAATAGGTTCGCCACCTATTCCATTTAGGACGTAAAGATAACGGCGAGTTAAGGCTTGACAGCCACTGCCTACACCTTCGGATAGAGAAAGGCATGAACTTATGTTTACTTTTTAAGGATTGTATTCCACTTGGAACTAGAGGGCGCTGCGTGTATTGTGTCCAAGATCTTATTATTTGATAAAAATCAGTCGAGCCTCTTCGTAAAAGTATGGTAACAAAAACTGTGACACGTGAATTTTAAATATCTATTATTGGATATTTTTAAACCGAATATTTTGTAATTATTGTATTGAAAAGCATAATAGGCTTTACAATAGTGTTCATAAAATATACGGATTTACAAAACACAACCCTCACAAACATTGCCGAAAATATGTTATTTATCATTGAATTCATAAAAAACCAACTTCAAACACTGACATAATAACTCAGCTTAAAATATAGATACCTACTCGTAACAAAGGAAAACGGTAGCATATCGCCATGACAGTTGAAATTAAACTGGAGGTAGGCAGGCATTTGTTATAAAATAAATCATTACATAGTATAAAACAAAGTTGCTTTCCACTGTCTATCCCCTTATATGCTTAGATCTTTGAAACTACGCAACGGATTTTGATGCAGTTTTTTTTAATATATAGAGGGTCTCAACGCTGTGGTTTTTATCATTAATGCATGAATAATTTAGTAATGAAAAATTAATAACTCCAACATTTACTTATTTATTACAATTGATGCGGGACAAAGTTCGCCGGGTCAACTAGTTCAATAGTAAAGCATTTTTATTTGTATTAGCTTACTTATACGAAAATATTCTTCGAGATTTTACTTCACCTAACTCTCCTCTTAATTCTGAAAACAGTGTTCGTTATTTTTTTATTGGTAAAGAAGTACATACAGAAGTACATACACAGTAATAACAGTCTCGGTGGCGCAGTGGCGAGCACCCCGCTTCTGATTCAAGAAGTAGTGGGTTCAAATCCTGGCACTGGCACACACCAATGACTTTTCGAAATTCTTTTCGGAAGTTATGTGTGAAAAATATCGATGACTGAAAACTTTGTGCCCGGTATGGTAATAGGTTCGCCACCTATTACATTTGGGACGTAAACATAACGGCGAGACAAGGCTTAACAGTCGCTGCCTACACCTTCGGGTAACAAAAGGCGTGAAGTTAGGTTATGTTAAGTACCAGGTCTATCTTTTTCATTAACAACTAATAATTGTTTAGCGGGCAGTTGTCTGGAGTTATAGTAACCCGCTTCTGAATCAATAAAAGTCCCAAGTTCACAAGTAAGAATTGTCGCGTAAGCCAAATACTATTCCAATTTCTTTACGGAAATTATGTAGAATAAATAACGATAGAAAAGAGTTATGAAAGTCAAAGAAGCGAGTGAGGCGTGTAAAAATCGTCCCTTATGGCGCTCCGTTCTCTCTGCCTACCCTGCAAGGGATATGGCGTGAAGTTTTTTATGTATCTATGTAAATATCGAAAGTATCGAAATTGTACTCGATCAAATTTGATAGTTTTAACTCGACGGATCCAGGCATAACTACCGCTGCCGACTGCTGCAGACGTAACAGGCTTGATGCTACAAGAAAATGTTCCTTGTTTTATTTTTTCTTCCTTTTCTAATACCAATACAATACGTGAGTGAAGACAAGAAAAAATAATGTGACCCTACGTCATAGAGAGACGTCATAAAATATTCATTCCAGTCCCCGTTTACAAAGTGACTTCGTGTTGGTATAGAATTTAAAGCTTTTGAACAACGCCCATGTCCACAGACAGAATGGATGTGCTAAACATCTCAACAAGATATTGCACACAGTTGTAAACTGATAGAACTTAAGTACTTTAACTCAGTAACTATTTTTCAAGTAAACTCACTTACTACAAATACCTTGTAAGGTCACTAAGGCTGATATGACTATAATTCAGTGATTTTATTTTTAGTATAAGTGTAGGGATAGTCGGGTATAACGTAATGCAATATATACAATCACTTTGACACACGTCAAAGATATTTAGGAGTTGTGATATGACTGACAAAGTTGTGAAGTATTTGCTTAGACAACTTAGTACTCATAAGGTACATTACAAAAAGAAATTCGGTGTGGCCATTTATTGTTGACGCTGCCTATACCTTCCGATTTTGAAAGCGCAAATCTGTAAAAAATGGCTGACAAAGCACAAAAAGCCAGTGATATCAATCGGTTCTCAACACACTTTTTGGAATGATTGAGGTTACAAAATGAGATTAATCACAAATAAAATTAAAATCAAAACCTCATTTATTCAATTTAGGTCATGTATAGTACAGGCACTTATAAAGGTCACTTATTGAAATTCCGCCAATTCGACTACTATCGCGCTGAAAAGAATTGGCAAGAAACTCGGGGAGCAGTCTTTTTTTCCTTTAATTACAGTCTTATGCACTTTAATAGACAAATGAATAAAATAATATAGAGAAAAAAAATGAGGTTTCTTACGTCAACCTCACGCTAAAAGTGATATCTTCATGATCAGGGAAACGCACTTCCAGCAAACACTACATACTAGGTACATTACACCAAGAATCTCCATGACGACTTACATCTTGATAATGATCAAGATGTAAGTCGTACCACCAATGGGTGGTAGTTAACAATGAGTGACAGACTCAACCGATGAAATACCACGACCTTTAAGTAATTTGGCGTAAAGTGGCCCATCTTTTATTATAATTAAATTTTCTTATAGCATAAATAACAACAGCCACCCTTGGATGCCTATAACAAAGATAGTGTTACATATGCGTTGCCGGCCTTTAAGGGGTTAGGATGAGAGAGCAGGGACAAGGGGCTCGATGTACCTCTGGATTCCTCTCTCATCAAAGATACTCGGCATGAGCCAGTTTATATCAATATTCTGAGAAGCCCTGGTATGTTACCGGTCGTGCTGGCCCCATTAATGCAGCTAACTACCGCTAACTAGAGCCACCTCTAGCACTTTTCATTTGATGAAAGAAGAGTAGGAGACATCTATGTTTACCATTTTTAAACACGACCTGACTGTTATATAATATATGCCTTTTAATTATCCTTATGAATAATAAAAAAACAGAATTAATAAAAGTATCTCGCCAATCGGTAAACAAGAGGCAGTATGTTCTTCCTAATTTAGGTCTGAGTAGGTACTTTTACATACATACGTACATAACTTCACGCCAAATCCCTTGCGGGGTAGGCAGAGAGAACAGAGCGCCATAAGGCACGATTCTTACACGCCTCACTCGCTTCGTTGACTTTCATAACTCTTTTCATGCACGAGCGTCGGTTTTTGAGGCTCCTAACATCACCTTCCTCCAGAACACTTTCTATTTGATCATGGAACGTGTGTCTTGGCCGTCCTCGACTCCTACATCCATCCGCTTTTGCATTGTATATCTGCTTAGTCAGTCTTGCATCATCCATTCTTTCTACATGTCCGAACGATCGGAGCATGCCCTTTCTTACTTTTACACCGACACTCTCTTTCAAACCAACTTCCTTCCTTACAACCTTGTTTTCTACGCGATACTTTTCGATCTATTTTTTTTTTGTTACACTGGCATTATCTGTTTCTCCACGCACATGCTTCCAAGTGCCAGGTATTCACGTCAGCTTTAACATTTCATGCATTTCAAGTCATATTTTTTTTTTACATGGTACAGTTGTCATCGAGTGCAAAAATAGACCGATGGTTCTCACTGCTACCCACAAACGCGCCGGCTCTCTCCCGTCCGGAGAGTGGGTTCGTATCTGGCGTAGAAGACGGAACCGAAGCAGCAACACTCGCCGAGGCCAGAAATCTACTCCTGCAATTGGGTGCTAAGAAAAAACGTCGATTCATGCCGTTACGTTTCATGAGGAGAAAAATTCTAGTTAATAAACACACACTGCTATGATATTTAATTCAGGTGTACGCTGTTTAGAAACAATATTTCACAATCTTTGATAAAATTGTAGCAAAATGGTGTTGGCATTGCAATAACAACTTATTGGAATAAAAACTCTTTTTTTGGATGGTCTATTAATTTAAATTTTGCAAAATTGTATTATTATAATAAAATAAACTAATTAAAAATTGATCATTATATATAAACATATAAGGATTTTTGTACTGATACATTCGACTTGGCAATGGTGCTAGCTATGGATCTCCAATCGTAGCTTCAGACACGATGCGACTATGAAGGCGAATACGTATTACTAAAATTAACTTAGTTTAATTTAGAAAGTTACATTACAATTTGATTTATGATAACATTAATGTTCTTATTAATTAAGATATGTCTGAAGATTTCGTATCAAGAGAGTAGAAGCTCGTTACTGAAATTAGAATTCACGACTGAAATTGTGTCTAGTTTATGTTTATTTGACTTTTTGAACAGCGTATACAATATTACATAATAATAGGTCAATTTATAAATACTACATTTTTAATTCTTAACATTTTTTAAACTTTTTGAATTGGATGAAATTGAAAATCACATTTGTGTTTCATATTTTAGATAATATAATTAATAATGCTAAACTGACAAACAGATGGTGCTGCCCACTCTACAATGGATCAAACAGATTAAATGTTAGTGCTAATTTATTTTCGGTGATCTCAAATCAAATGGTGAATGCAAATGTGAAATGCATGAATTATGATATCATTTTTTATAAAGATCATAAGAAGATACTAAACACTTGAGTCGCAAAACTAAGATTAACAGTAGATATATTAATGATACTTAAAACAATATTTAGCATAAGATAGTCACTAAATTCGTTTCCTAGGTTCTGACAAATCTGATTAGATTTGACATATTGTTTCTTTTTTTATTTCATGTGAACTAAGATCGCTCCTTGTATCATAAAAATATCATTTTTATTTAATAGTTAAAAATTAAAAAGATATTTTAGAGACAATTCTTGTTTTATCTTAATATAATGTGTATTAGACAAATATTAGAAAATTACTTAACTTAAATCTAATATATAAAATTCTCGTGTCACAATTTTCGTTCCCATACTCCTCCGAAACGGTTCGACCGATTCTCATGAAATTTTGTGTGCATATCGGGTAAGTCTGACAACATCTATTTTTCATCCCCCTCAATATATTTTTTTAATTTTTCGATATATTTCTGTTTCTTATTTTTTTTTATAAAACGAGATACAAAAATACATACAACCCTAAATTTTCAAACCCTATTTTAAAAATTTTATTTTTCGGCAAGACACCGTTTGCCGGGTCAGCTAGTTGTCTTATAAAAGATACTAAAAGTTCATAATCAATGATTTTTGTGTCAATTGAGAGAAAAATTCAAGATCCCATAAGAAGTAGGTCGTCTCATTGTCGAACTGAACACTTATAACTAAGTTAGTATCCAGTATCTCAGAGCACATTCTGTTACTGAACATACAGCATCCCATCTTTATAATCAAATAGAAATACAGTTTAAATTAAATATAATTATTATTATTAATTATATTTTTATTAATTAATATTTAATTAATTATTATTATTATATTAATATTGCGTATATTATACAATATTATATTTCATGTAAATCTCCTATTGTTTGGCTGGCAATATCACGAAATAAAGATACAAGGAGTCCGAATGGTCACGGCTTTTTTATATTACTTATCAATTACATAATAATAAAACCAGATCTTAGTAATTATCTTTTCAGCCACTGGCTTCGCTAGAATTAAGAAGACAACAATGCTCTTGTTATTACTAAAAGTTAAAAAGTTTTTTAAATATAAAAAAACTAAATTACATAATTTAGTACTAAACAAAGTAATAAAACTTCGCGCGTAAGAATTTAACTTACGTGTACTTATTGAACAATGACGCGCTCTACCGGCGAAAATTCTGTCTCCTAAATGTGGACCATTCGTTCAATATTACTTTCGGACTCCCTGTATCTATACTTCGTGGGCGATAGGAACGCAATGAAAATGCATTTTAATAAATAGATGGCGTTACATAACCAATATGATAGGCATACAATAAATACATAGCAATAAGATCGGACCAATAATTAATACCTAATGAGTATCCAATAATTAACCACGAGGCAATTCGTAGATCCATTACGAATGCAATTTAACTTTTAATTAACTATAAATTAACCACAAATTAAATATTGATTATGTTTGAATTATTTTGGCTTGATAAAATTTATTATAGCAACGTTTAATCTGTCTATTTGAACAATAGATGTCGCAATTTCCCTTTTTTTTTTTTCATTTTTCAACTGTTGTTCAATTTAACGATAGTCTATGAATCTTTAAGCAGTATTAATTATTATATAATTTCAATATATGTTTAAAATTAACCTTAAATATGTGGTGACTAAGAAATATGTATTGTGTTATTAGTCAGCGATAACATTTTCAACTAATACATTATATTAATTAGATAATAATAAAGTAAGTTATGAATTGTAAGAAATGTAAGAATGCATTAACCAAATATTTTGTATTGATTACAAAATATAGACGCCATAAAATGTAAGTTACATTCAATATTATCTTGTATAAGGGTCTGATGGTAATATCATTTTCGGAAAATGTAAGTGAATATCTGTAAGGCTATATTTAATAGTTCATGATGTTATTTTAATTACAGGTCCAGTCGATCTAACAATCTCGGTGCCATAACATTTAAATTATCGAAAAAAAAAACCAAACTTTCCGGTATAATTTAATTTTAAAATCACATTGAATAATAGTGAGACCATGTTTAAATACCTTTTTTTTCTTTATTCATAGTACTTAACATTTTAAAGAGCGACCTACATTAAATATGTCTTAGTAACTATAAAATTCTCATGAAGACAGTATTCTTTGAAAAGGCATTAAAGGTATTAAATTTTCGTCTATGGTATTTGACTTGAATTACAATTCAAACCATTTCATAAATAGAATTAGATTATTTTCCAAGTATTTCGTTATCAGATCAAGTTTTTTTTTTAATAAGGACACAACAACTTGAGGTAAAATTCGTAAACAAAGGAGGTTATCAATTCCCCTCTGATTTTATTTCAGATGTTATCGGATACCATTTGCCAATTGAAAAAAGAATTGGTTTTTTTTTTAATTTGCATCAAATTTAGGAAACAAAGTAGGTACGGTCGTTTTTTCGTCTGTTCCCTTTGCCTGTTTTCTTGTTATTAATATAAAAACTGTTTCATGACGATCAAATAACTGTGTTAACCTTACTTGAAATCATTCCAGCCATATTATCGAACAATTATATGTTAATAATTATTATGATTAGTTTATAATACTTTTAAGTCAAGGCATTATATTATAGAGTGATTGAATGACTGATTATAATTAGTAATAATGTGTTCTTTAGTTACAATTATTTTATCATGTGAATTAGTAAATTTAAGTAACATTGAAACTGAAACAATGAAAATCAATCAATAAACTTTTTACTTTGATTTGTGTTGTATCAATTGCTTGATGGTAATGACTAACTGCTTACTAGCTTTTTTAGCTTTTTTATGATAATCATATTGAATTTAAAATGACTACTTTTGGCTATATACCATTATAAAGAGAAAATTATGAATAAACTCAATTAATATGTTACTTTTACAAGCTAACAAAATAAATGGGTCACACAAGCTATTAATAGCAACTGTTTTAATACCATCTGTTCAATTGCTTTTTAAATTTCTACATTAAAATTAAAGATTCTATTTAATAATTTTCCTGCCCTTTTCCAACTTTCAGTGAGGTGAGCACAGCATGTCATCATTTTGAACTATCGATGTTGTCAAAAGATTTGGCTGTGGGTTTACGACATTTGCTTGACGTCAACCCTCCTTGGGAATGTTTTCGTTGGTGGAATAGGGGAGGGATGGGGCCTTCGGATACCTTGCTCACCGAGCGAAAGCCGATATTCTGAGAAGCCGTGGTATTTCACCGATCGAACTGGCCCATTCATGCAGCGAACTGCGTGGCTCTAACAACATCAACAACCGAGCATCATGAAATATAACAAAAATTTAATTTCATTTTCGATAAATTGAAACATGATATTAAATATAACCAATTAGAAATCACGAGTAAAAACCTTAGTTTTTAACAATTCGGGGTGTATCAGTAAAAATACCCGAGAGCGGAATAGTAGGTATTTATTTTTGTACCAGTAAATAATAAGTGTCTCGGTGGTCCAGTGGTCGAGCACACGGATTCTGACCCAGAGGTCCGGGTTCGAATCCTGACCCTGGCTCACACCAATGACTTTTCGGAAGTTAAGTGTGATAAATATGGATGACTGAAAACTTTGTGCCCGGTATAGCAATAGGTTGGCCACCTATTTATTCCTTTTGGGACGTAAACATAACGACGAGATGAGGCTTAACAGCCGCTGCCTACACCTTCGTGTAACAAAAGGCGTGAAGTTATGTATATATGTATGTATGTAAATATAATGATTTTAATTTTGTTAAAATAATTACAAACTGAGAGGTCAATTCACAAATTAAAATCCATTTTGTTATGAACGTGATTCTACAAATTTCGTTCAATCAACGGAAAAGTTTGTAATGATCATGACCAGAGAGAGACTTCTACGCTTCTACAAAATAAGCGAAGGACAAACCAAAATGTCTGGTAACTTTTTACCGTCTTTGATCAACCAAAGACGTTACTGAATTTTTACGCATCAAGACCACAATAATATAGTAGCTATATAGTAAAACAAATCTCGAGTGCCTTTTACAATAAAAACTCATAGAATTCCGTATCACTAAGACATACCTTCAAGCCTATTTACCGATAGCTATAGGCAGTGGCGACTCGCCGGATTGTCAAAGTTGTCAATTATCGATACTTATCACATATAACTTTCGAAAACAATTTCTAAAAGTCATCACTTTGAGCCCGGATTGAAACCCACGATACCTTGATTCCAAAGGGGGTGCTCGACTACTGTTATAGGTATTACTATGACTTGCTAATAAATCAGTCGTTTTGCTGACTTTTGTATTGACTGTTCCTCTCCCATACTTAGTAGCGTGATGACCGTTATTAGACTACCGTTTAAAAAATAGACTCAAATAAAATAAGTAGTATTGACATTTGAGATAAGACAGTTAATTAATACAGAATAATATAGAGAAAATAATAATAATAGCAAGAATAGTCTTTATTCAGATCAATTAGTCTAGAACAGTATAAAACTAGAAATTTTAAAATTTTCTTTTGCTAATCCATTATTTGTTGTTTGCTTATTTCTGAATATCTGTTTGCCAATCGGCAATAGAGAAAATATAAATAATTCATTTTCATTCATTTCATTTCACATTTCATTCAACTTTACATAGTCTCGTACAAAGAAAAAAAAATACTTATAACGCAATTCGATATGATAATAAGATGAATTAAAAATGTAGGTAGGCACTTCAAGAATTCGCACATTTGTCGAAGAAAAGCTGAACGTGTACATTTTTCTCGGCGAGACGCAAAGTAATTCGTATAATGTAGTAGGTAGGTACGCAATACGCGCCGACACGCGGTAATCTTCAAAACGAAAACCTAATGTACTCGGAGAGATGTTTCATTTCCCACGTCTTTTATTATTTGCCGACTATATATAACATTATATACCAGCTATATCAGCACAGCTCGTAGAGTATGCAAACTAAAACTCTGAACATTTAAGTATTTTATATAAAAGAAACTCATTTGTAATAAATAAACAATAAATATAAAAGGATTTTTTAAATTTTTCAGCTCCAGCTACTACATCATCTATTTATAATGTAGATTAAAACAACTTTTAGGATTATATCGCGTTTATTTATTACTTATTTATATTTATTTCCCGACGTTTCGAACTCTTTACAGAGATCATTTTCACGAGTGATGAACAAAAAGATGATAGTTGTTCAAAAGCTATTTTCATTGATACAGAGAGCACCCACTTTTTGGAAATAAAAATCAAAAAGTTGATGTTAAAAAATATGATTTTTACTATTGGTAACATCATCAGACCATGAAAACAAAAGTTAAATACTTATTTATAAGATGTATTCACCAGTTGTTATTATTTAATTATTAGAAAATTATCGTATTTTTCTAAGTTGGTTGAAATCAAAGTATAACTATTATTAAATATTGATTGATTTTAAATTTAAAGGTAAAGTATTTGTTAAAAATCTACCACTGGGTCAAAAACGCGGCCAGTCCTGAGAAAGACCCAGCAAGAAAACTCAGCGGCTGTTCTTCAAACTGATTATTATTTCATTTTGAACGGGCTATTGATATTGCTATTATTTGTAAAATTTTGAGAAAAAAAGAAAGAAATTTGGTTTCCAGGTTAAAAAAATTTTTGAGAAAAAAAGAAAGAAACTTGGTTTCCAGGTTAATAAAAATTTTTCTTTCTTTTTTTCTCGTTGTTTTAAAATATAAGTGAGATTCGCGAAAGTCTTAGAAATAAATATTTATAATGTATTCTTATTTTTTATAATCATTGCGTTGACTCCCCTTTCCTTGAAGAGTGCAAATGTATTGATTTTTAATATTATACAGACAATATTCTGCTGTTATTGTAAGTTAACTAGCCGACCCGGCGAACTTTGTTGCGCATCAAAAGTAATGCAAAAAATTAGTAAATTTTGGATATGATAAGGTTCAATTTGTGCTATTTATCGGCTTTAAGTGCCGTCCTATGTAAATACTGCAAAATCTTCGAATATATTCGTTTAAATTGGATGCTGTAAAAGGTCAGGATCATCTATATTATATGTAATATAATATATTTAAATCACTTTATTGGGTGAAAATTAATGCTATAATGTTTAAAATCGCTTCGTAAATAGGCCATTATTTCTCGTAAAAAGTAAAAAAATAAAAAGTGTCATTGTGGGTTATCCCTAAAAGATAGACTTATGCCCTCGCGGACTTTTTTATAGACCTAAATGCGTTTAGTAATGTAAAACATTAATTAGCGGAAAGTGACTTTGTTTTATACTATGTAATGATATTAAGGCGTGTAAGAATCGTGCCTTATGGCGCTCGGTTCTCACTGCCTACCCCGCGAGGGATTTGGCGTGAAGTTATGTATGTATGTATTATAAGCCGATGTGATTTGAATCATTTGAGTTGTATTGTATGAAGCTGTAATTACATCAACTCATTTAAAATGTTTTTGAAGTGAACCTTCTAATCTCTCTAGCAACCGTTTAACACTTCTATCGCTTCCATGTGGCCATAAAAAAGTAATATGCCGTACGGTGCCATGGTGATGGCGATCGGAATTCTGTCACTATGTTAGTACTTCAAGAAGCGTGGTAGCTGTTTAGAATCGTAGCTACACGGTTCGTACCCACTGATTTTATATATATTACTAACTAGATATTTCTGAGAGATCTTCGCACAAATTAAAGTAAATAAAAGTATTCCTCCACAGAAGTCATTGTACATTTAATAAGTTATGATGGTAATAATACACATTTTCAATGATGTAAAAAGAATAACAAAACCTCTTTGCCGGCGATTATGGAACACAAAAGAAACTCGAGGTCTTCATTTATATGAATACTTTACATAATAGGACAATAATATCGCTCATTATATATATTTTGGCTGCCGCTGCTATTATACCGTAATTTGTGAAACTGTTGAGGATTACTTACAAATATGACAGAGCAATATATGGTCACTTATAATTTTATCTTAGATTAACCTGGTACCTACAACAACGGTACTGACTGTAATAAATTTGGGTAGGCAGAAAGAATTTACCCATTGCACTTGTTTGAGTCGTGAAACAATTCCTTTTTTATGGCATAGGCGGCAAACGAGCAAGCGGGCAATCTGATGGTAAGCTAATAGCGCCCCTTATGTACACTTATAACACAATTTGAGTCGGAAATGGGATGGGTAGGCGAAAGAGGGAAGGTGTTTTCCGGATACTTCTCTCACTGAACGAAATGTGAGATAATTTACGTTCTGAGAAATCGAGATGTATCACCGGTCGAGCCAGCCCATTTTTTACAATTTTCGTATGTTAGTCCGTCTGCCTGTCTGCGTGTTTATTCCCAGTAATCTCTGAAACGGCTGGACCGATTTTAACGGGACTTTTATTTGACGGTAGATGGTGCAATAAGGAGTAACTTAAGCTACATTTTTTTAAGAAAATAATTGTATTTATTTATTTAAAGCTTCCGAGGCGAAACAAAGTTCGCCGGGTCAGCTAGTAAATAATATAATCATATTCTTTACATCATCCATTCAGATGGGAGAGAATTTCGTACAAAATCACAGCTAGTCACGAGGATAGCGACAAAGGGGAGCCGTGTTTTCTTGAACGACTTTCATTTTTCTTTTATTTCAATTGAGAGTCAGCCTCGCATTCATAAAGACATCTGAAAAGGTTTTTCTTCCCCTATTGTCCTTTATATCCATTAGTATGAAGACGAGAAGGACGTGTACTGTTTACGTACTTACAAAGAGTGTTGTGAAATTATTTAGACACCATGATTGAACAGAATGTTTGTTATTTTCTAATTGTATATTCCAATGGGTTATATACATATTGTATATTTCTATTTCTATAATATATCTACATTTCATATATATATGAAATGTAGATATATTTATATTTGTGTGAGTGTAAATGAACACGTCCTGCCGGAAGATGGCGTCAGGAACATTAAAAACCTAGCAGTGTGCATGACAATAGTTATGAAATTCACAGAAGCCAGTGACGTTTGTAAGTGTCGCGTCTCATGGCGCTATGTTCTGTCTGTCTACCCCAAAAGTGAGTCTGTTATACGCTTACATATTTATTTATGTGATTTTTATGCATGAACTGTTTTTAATGGTAGCGGGAGGCAAACGAGCAGGCGTGTCACCTCATGGTGCGCAACAAACGCCGCCCATGGACACCTGAACACATATAGTGTTACAGTTGCGTTGTCGGCCCTTACAATGGGATATGGAAGGGGTCGGTATGGTGATGGGAAAGGGATGGGGAAAGGGGATGTGCCTCTGGATACCTGTCTTACGGAGCAAACGCGGCAAGAGCCACTTTACGTCGATATTCTGAGAGGTCGTGGTATTACACCGGTCGAGCCGGTCCATAAATTTTATTACTAGCAGAACCGGCAAACAGTTCTGCAGTAAAACTCGACACCATCATAGCGCCATCTATGAATCATTGCCGATTGTGGATCTATGTTTTATGAGATTTTATGTGTTCTCATTCTTAAGTTTATAACACACAAAATTTCATAACAATCGGCCCAGTCGTTTAAGAGGAGTTCAGTCGCAATGTCTTAAAGAATACAAATATATATCCATACTCATAATAAGCAAAATAAGAATATTTTACCCATAGATGAACTTTCTCTCATTTAAAACTAAAATTCCTCAAAATACAAGGTTTCCTAGTATCATAGATGTCTAATTTCCACCAGTTTCTTAGCCAAAAAATAATGTATCTACCTACATTACGTAGAAAATACAATATAACCAGATATTTCAAAGTCAACATAACAATTAATATATCTACTCCACAATCGTGACTTATAAATAAAATATCTACTAATTACAAAGCGATACTTGTCGTAGTAATATCACGATACGTGACACGTGTTAAAAATATCAACGTGGTCCAAAATATAAATATTGAACCTAATACTCGTTCAAGGTTTTTTTTTCAAATATAATTGAGGCATTTTTATCGTTACTTAAAGGACATTTGTTCTTAGGAGTTATAGTTGAAAATTTATAACGCTATGTTTATATAGCCTTTAGATCTTATATTATATAGTATAGCAGGCATAGCAGGTATTTTTGCTGCCTTAGGGCGTCCACAAAGACGACGTCGCGGGCAACAGCTAGTATGTTATAAAAGTTATTGATATTAGTGCGGAACAAAATAAACTAATTAAAATTTTTGTTTACAAATATCCGGTGGTTTCGATTTATTAAACTGTGAGAAGAATTATTGAAGGCAGGGAAGCGAGTGCAGTGTGTAAGAATCGTGACTCATATTATTATGATATTTGATTTATTTACTTTTATTTGATGATAATAAGTCAGACACAATAAAAAAACTAGGTGAAATCAAATCTCGGTCTACTGGTATCCTTCGTTGAATGGCAATGCTAATCCTTTGTGCGAATAATAGATCTTTATAAAGTGCACGAGCACTCGGACCCCATGTCCTCAGAGTCTTAACCCCAACGGCTCAAATACATAATCACCTACAAGGTTTCTGTATTTGTGCTGCTTAAGATTTTCTGCTGAAGCAACAGCAGCACCGGCCACCTCTGCCGTGCTTGGAAGGTGTGATGACGCAAGGGTGTCGACGCAAGTAGCGTCCCACACCAAAAGCCTACCCATCTTCCAAGGCAAAAGAGACATGCTGTCCGGTCTCTTGCCAACATCGCGCACCAAACCGTTCGTACCGGCCGTTCTAGAATGGCTGGTACACCGGCGGTGACTAGAGCACGACGGATAATGTCGTTGACGTTGGCGTGACGGAAAATGCGGCCGGCGCTCCTGGCCTGAGAGGCCATGATGTCCCTTACTGTCGACAACCTCTCTGCAGCGACATAAATGCGAGGAAACACAAAATAATACTGTTTCCCTATTATATTAACTATGGATTATACATAAAAACTTGTTGATAGCACACCGTTAATACCTTCTAACTATCAAAAAAAATCGCATCAAAATACGTTGCGTAGTTTCAAAGATACTTTCAGACCTACGCATACAAAGTGATATAGAGAGTGACTTTGTTTTATACTGTGTAGTGATTAATCTCTGTTCTTTGTGTCTACCCGGCAAGGGACCCGTCATGAAGATAGGTGTGTATGTAAAACGAAAAGTGGTTGGTGTGAATTTGGAATCAAATCTTGTTGTAATACCTATAATAGTTTATTTTAGTGTACTATTTTATATTGATTATTTTAATATACTATGCTATAAATATAGGCACATAACACGTTGTGTTTGTTGGCAGGCAATCGCAATAGAACATGCAAAAACATACAAAGATCCATTTTTTATTTATATAAATACAGAGAACGCGAAGTAAACGATTTTACATAAATTTCAGCGTAATTTTATGTTATGTCCCATATTTCGTCTAAATAAATACAAAACAGCTTATTTATTTTTTTAATTTCTTTGAATCTTGTCAGTAAGGATAATAACATTCTCAAATATAAATTGTTTTTTAGCTATTTAGTTTTTACTGTTATGTAGTAAGCTTTGAATAGTTTTTTGGTACAGTTTTATGCATGTATAGTTTAATATTTGCAACCAAATTGCAACTAATACTCAATCATTTTTTTCTTTTCAGCCGCAACAGTATTTTTATTAGGTCCAGTTGAATTGGTGACATCATACTGAATGCAATATGGCCGACAGACTCAAGATGCGACTCCAATTAAGGTAATATGGGTGTCGAACCAATTTAACAGAAGTTAATAAAAAAATGAGCTCCTCAATTTTCTTATACCTACGATCTCATGATGTGACTATTCACTAAACGACCATGCTCAAGGATATTTGTGTAACCCAAGAGATAAGAGAATAGAGAGAGTCGAAATTCGACTTGATTTTTTATTTTCTCTTTTCACTCTCCTACTCCTTCTATTGTTCTACTAGATCAGAATTTTTATGGGAGAGACGGAAAATGAACAAGTCGCAGATGCGTTGCCAACCAGATAGGATAGGGAATGGGTTGGGAACGGGAGAGACTTGAGTCTTGGTATATATCTCTCTCTATCAGAACGAAACGTGGAAAAGCCTTCTAATGCCAAATATTTTACCGTTCTAGCCTGCCCATCCATGCAGCGAACTACATGACATACATACATAAGCTCACGCCTGTATCCCATGGGGGTAGGCAGAGACTTTGGCTTTCCATAAGCTACAATACTGACACACTTGTTTCGCCTCATCTGCAGTCATGCATTCGCGTCAGTTTCGGTGCTACGGATTTTGCCTTTTTTAAACATACCATTTATTAGGTCATGGTATCTCCGTCTTGGACTCCCGAACCCGACCCCTCCACACATATTCGCTTAGTCTTATTTTTTAAGCAGTCACTCATGGCTGTTAATTATTTTAGCTGTTTCTAAAAACAGTATATATATACGTATTGTACTTAGGTAATGTTGAATGTAGGAAATTCACTTTTATCACTCGTTATTTTTATCACGTACTAAAATTTTCCCCGAGGGTTGTTCACTAAAGAGCCAAAATGATAACCAACCGATAAATACTATGGCAGCCCATTTCATTCACACACCAACAATAAACGTTGACATAAAATAGTACTATAAAAATGTTCTACATCTTAAAACACATTCGTATTAACTTCATTCCGAGTCCCTTGCAGGTTAGGCAGAGAGTACAGACAATACTCTTACACGATCTCACTCGCTTCTTTGACTTTCGAAGCTTTTGTCTTACACGCTCGTCAGTTTCTAAGGCTTCTGACTTCACCTTCCTCGAGGATTTTTTTGTTCGGTAATGGAAAGTTCATTTATTTGTTTACTTTCCTGTTATACACATATGATATAGCTTCATAACCTTTTCCATCCGAAAGTGTAACTAACGGTGGTTACGCGTCGACCTGTCGAATCTATATGTTGTAAATTTAAGACGTGGTGGAACCTATTGCCATAAATCGGTCATAATGCTCACTATATTGTTAGTCATCAATATTTATCACACACAACTATGTACTCCGGATTTGATTCTACCAATTTTTGAATTGTTTCCTGTTGATTTAAATTTATTAAGATTCCAATGTTGTATTGATCTCTTACAACACTTTATTATTGAGACTTCGCATACATTTGACGCAAAATTATCCTGATCTATTAATATTCCTTGTCATCACTCATCATCATTAGCCTTTTTTTTTGAGGTCCACTGCTGGACATAGGCCTCCCCCATACAGCGCCACAACTGCCGGTCCACTCAATTATGGGGGGTTTTTGCCATAATCGCCACGCTTGGCAGGCGGGTTGGCGATCGCAGTAGGCTGTATTTTCTTCAGAGAGAATGCTGCTGCCCATTCTTCTGGCTTTTCCCTTAGTCGCCTTTTACGACACCCACGGGAAGAGATGGGGTGGCGGTATTCTAAGCCGACGCCACACAGCAAATTTCCTTGTCAGCCTATAGATAATATAAATAAATTGGCTTTATTGAATAAGATGAATAAAATCCGATAGGTTTACAGTTTTCACACGTGGATTTATGGCTCATTTTGTGGCAGCAAAGATTCTGCGCCGTTTCAGAAAACGCACAATGAACTGTTAAAACCATAATATCAAAATTAATTGATTAGTTACGCAGAGTTCAGAATATTGTGACATTGAAAATATTTTTTGCAAGATAGTGCCTTTTAATGAAGACGAATATGTAGAGGGAAATTTGCTACTCTATTAACGACCCCTTAGAATAAGTTTCTTAAAAAGCAGTAATTTTTCTTAAAAAGCAGTAATTTGTGCCAAATATCGATGGCAAACAGTGAAATTGTGCCAAATATGCGAAAGGTTGGAAAAGGTTGGATAGAAAATTAATAGTTTGCCATTATCGTTAAATGAGATCTAAATTATCTAATTACTTAGCGAAATAAACATACCATTAATTAACATAACGGCAGGCATAGTAACATAACATAACTGCACGCCTTTTTCTACCCGAAGTTGCAGGCAGTGGCTGTTAAGCCTCGACGCGCCGTTATGTTTACGTCCAATTATGTGGTCAAATTAATTTCGAAAAGTCATTGGTGTGACCTAGGATTTGACCTCTTGATTCAGAACCGGGGTGCTCGACCACGGGACCACCGAGACTTTTTTATACTGAAGATATACTAAAAAAACTATAAAATATACATCACAAATGCATTTTCAAACCTACGCAAGTGACGTGGCAGTCAATTCTGCGTCAACCTTGTGTGACTATTGACTATACTATAAATGGTTGATGAGTAAGCCTTTTGATTGGAATGGAAATTATTTAATTTAAAAGATCACAATGTTTGATTCCAGATATCAACTTGAAGTCATAGAACTGTAAATAGTTTTGGTATTTTTCTTTCCTTTGTACCTCTAGATTAGATTCTAATCTTCTCTTGTCCTCGTGATTAACAAATTAAATAAGCATCTTCGACTAATGAAAAATGGCCTAATCTGTTTTTAAATGTTCGATGAGTCCTTATGTTCCCATCGGCATAAATTGTATTTATAAAAAAACTCGAGGCCATGTTTTAAGTTAAAACTACAGCGATACATCTAATTCATATTAAAATATTTACAGTAGGACTTTAATATGACAAAAGGACAGACAGACATTTATTCTTGTACTGGTTTAGTGGTTAGTAGAGCAAATTTTTTTTATGGAATAGGAGGTCAAACGAGAAAACGGGTCATATAGTGGTAAGCTACCACCGCTACCCATGGACACCTGGAACACAATTAGTGGTGCAGTCGCGTTGCCGACATTTAAGGGAGTGGGATAGGAAGACAGGGCGAAGGAAGTAGACCCCTGAATAGTTATGTCGATATTCTGAGAGTCCTTGGTAATTCATTAATCGAGCCAACCCATTTATACAACGAGCTGCCTAGCTATACCTAGCACTGTTAAAGAAGTAGAAGTTAGTACAATGATAAACGTTTTTCAATCCATATGATTGATTGATCAATTCATTGATTCATCCATTTGTAATAAAAAATAGTCAATATAACAATTTTATTATCATTTTAAATAGATAATAACATATTCAGTCTCTTTTAGTAGTATGTTCAGAGGTGTATAATATCATCTGTAAGCTATTAACTTTCTATACACAAAGGCGAGTATGAATAATGAAAACCAGTTTTTTGATTGGACCTGGGACCATGTCGCTTGATTGTGGCCGCGTCTATTGAGAGATGAAAACTGTACATATATGCCAAAGTTGTAGGTACACTTTTTGTTTTGAAACTTTGGTAAAATATTCGCTATTCTATTCTCTCTTACCCGAGGCACTTCGGAGAAATTTTTGCCAACATATTAGGTACATAGAACAAACTCAACAGTCAACTACGTTTAGTTTTTTAGAGTTTTGTTGAGTACATAATATAGAGGAGACCGAGTTCTTGTAAATATATATACAATTTTAATTGAAAATATTAATATGTTTTTATTCCTATACAAATTACAGGTTTTGTTACGTCCTAAATGGAATAGGTGGCAATCCTATTGCCATACACCGGGCACAAAGCTGTCAGTCATCTATAATCACGCACGATTTCCGAAAAGAATTCAGAGAAATCATTGGTGTGAATCTGGAATTGAAACCACGGCTTCTAATTTAGAAGCGGATGGTTAGACCACTGGGTCACCGAGACTATTACTAATCTCTTAATGATTTTAAAATTATTCATACTCGGTTTAAATTTCCATTAACAGTAATCGAATTTATACTCATTTAAAGCAGATTATCTGCACGATCAACCCATAAAGACAGTCTCAAAGGAGGTATAAATACTTTTTTTTTACTAAAGACCGACCTAAAATAACCCGTGAATATCTTTACTAAGCACTCCCTTTCAAATAACAAGTGCCAATGTTTATTTTTCTACATGAGCAAGTTGTAGGAGACACGTTTGCTTCGTCTTTTGCGTCCCTCAGTGACATATAAAAATGTCAACACTAAGTAAATAAACATGAAGGTGTTCGTAAAAGCAAGCAACTTGTAACACCAAGCAACCGCATAGAGTTGGTATTGTGTAATTATTTAATGGCGGACTTGGTGCTGCATTTTCTAAAGTGCCGTCCGCAGAATACAGGTCAGCGGGTGACTACAGATGTTTGCTTGGCGTCTGAGAGTTTTCTTGTGTATAAAAAGTAGTCAGCGTTGTATAATGTACCCAAGTAATAGTATCTTAGACAGAAAAAAAAACCATTATCATAAGTTTGTTGTATGAACCGGTTAGAGTATTGACTTAATTACTTGCCCGCCTTATCCTACTTTGGACCGCTTCTCTATCCCATCTTCAAGCCCACATAATTGTATACTAACTGTCCGTAAGCGGCGTAAGTCACTTACCTTCAGGTGACGCGTTTGCTCGTTAGCTCCTTATCCCATAAAAAAAGCATTAGGTGTGGAATATATCTGATGCTGTATGAATTATGTAGATAATATTGTTATTATATTTCTATCAAAATGTCAGCTCGACAGTGTATGATGTTCTAAAAGTTAACCACGAAGTAAGAATTAAGAAAAAGGAGTCCGAACGGTATAGGCTATCTTAGTTCTTTTCTGCCACTAGCCGTGCTAGAATTTAAGACGTATGGCTGCTATCATTATTATACACGTAAACACGCACTGAAAAGAGTTAAAAATGTTAAATCTAAAAAGTCTTGAAAGTTTTTAAATTACTTCTAAATTCTACATCAACTTATAATTCCGCGTAAGGTTTTAAAAGAGTACTTCTTGAAAGATTGCGCGCTCTAGCAGCGAAAATTCTGTCCTCTAAATGGAGACCACTTCTTTTCAACATTAAGTTTGAACTCCTTGTATCTAAACTTCGTAACGCCTTACAATATCTTTCTAGGATTGAAAATTACTTATAAATATACTTGTAAATTATAAATTAATGTTGTTATAATCTTGCCAAGTGACGCATAACACTGCAATTATATTATCAAGGTTCAAGATGCAACATATAAGTATAAGTAAGTAAGTATATAAGTATAAGTAGTTCGAGTATGTACTTAATGATATCATAGCTTGTGATACCACATATAAAACTATACTTTGCAATTAAATAATTTCTAATTAACAGCTGCATATTTTATGTAGAAAGTATTAAGTATAAAGATATACTTATTCTAAAGAGAGAGATCTAATTTTGTTAATTTTGTTTGTTGTTCTTTCTTCATATTAAAAAAAAAAACAAGATTTAAACTAATATATTATTATTTACTTGAAATTATGATCACATGTAGAAATAGTGTTCGTTTTGTAAATTCTAAACACATTTAATATCTAGACAATCGCTGAAATAAATACAGTAACGAAGCATATTAATCTATATAATTTTTAAAACCAAGTTCCTAAATGCGTGTTACGGATAATGCTATTTGCTAGAAAATCGTCACGTAACGAAATGCTATGTTCGTATGTCCATGACCAATTATTGGATCTCTAAAACTACACAACGTATTTTAATGTCGCTTTTTTTAAGCTAAGACCTAAGGCTCGCGTATGTATTTCTTGAAGGTTGTGTATCAAATTACTTTGTAATTTGTAAAACAACTATAATAGATTAATGACATTCTCATTTTAACTTTAAATATTATCTTACGTTAAATTACACAATTTATATTAAAAAAATAGGTAGGTACTCTGGGTAGAAACACTGAATTTAAAAAATTTGGATAACATGGAAAATTAAAATATTGTTTGAAATATGTTCCCCAAAGGACGTATTCAACCTAAGTGTACTAAGAAAGGATTTTAAGGGATTCCCAAGAGTGATCTGAATAGGTATGTCTGCAATTTTCGGGCGTGCCCTAACCTCTACTAGTACTAACCTAAATTTACTTAGTTCTAAATTATTACCTACACATACGTGCAATGATATGAATATATAAATAAAAAACATATCTATACCTATTTTGTAATACTTTTAAAAAATGTCATTACCGTAGTCCGTGGACTAGCAGTTCTGAATCGGGAAGGCTCGGGCTCGAATCTTGAACTAAACCTTTCGGAATTATTTTCGAAAGTCATATTATGGATATACCAATAGGTTTTGACACCGATTTAATTGGAAGTACCTAAAAATTCAGCGATACCGATCGTAACTATCTCTGCCTACACCATCGGATTTGAAAAGGCGTAATGTTATATATTAATTGTGCCGCTTTTGCCACAACAGTAGGCACGTGTAGCCACCATACTAGTCAGTAAACAGTCGACCGTGTGTTCAGAACATATTATATGTACGCTCCGCTCCTACATATGTGCCGTATACCGTTACTTTTAGTAGTTGTGAATATATCAAAAGGATTGAAAAGTGAGTAAAACAGGGTTCTGTAACCCTTTAAACAAAATATATTATGAACACTTATTTTCGATAATAAAATATGTGTATGGCAATACTTTTTATTTGTGATCATCAGAATACACATATATATAGCTTATTTATATGTTACTAATATGTTGTAAATAATTTACTGTATTGCAATACACGTTTCTCTTTACTTATAAACCTAATGTGCAATCGTTTTTTTATGTTAAGCAATATTAATCGAGTTTGTTTTATAATCGGAAATTGGTAAGCGGATTTAGTATACAGACTCGTCGATAATAAAAAAAAAACAATTTTGTTCTCAAGAATTTAAAAAAAATAAGATTTAAATTTAGAGTTTTTCTTACATATTTCCGACAATGTTTTAATTGCCTTTTCTAACCTTTAAATATTGCAAGAATCAATAGTTTGTTATTGATAGATAGATAGTTTGTTTTGTCCGTAAATAAAAAATCCGTAATTATGTAGGTATAAATTCATTGCGCAGTATAGTATCAGAATTAAAAAGAAATCACGTTTAGTACGAAGAATTCTCTTCACCGTTATTAGGGATGTCGGCCTCACTAACACAGGAGCATGTTATATTTTAAATTTCTTTTTTATTACGTGATCCGCTTTTAAAAAAACTAATAAATAAACATAAGTTTTTAGAGTAGAATATCTTTAATCTTTATGAAATAAACTATATTTATATGTATGTACTACAGTTTTAGTGGTAGAGGCACGCAGCTCACTGCATGGGGACCGGTGAAATACTTCTCAGGATACCATAGCATTTGTTGCGGTGAGAGCGGTACCCGGAGGCCCAGTCCCCTTTCTCTCTCCTTTCCTATCCTACTCCCTTAAAGGCTAGCAACGGATAGTGTTACAGCAACTGTATCACTGTGTTGCAGGTGTCCATGGGCGGCGGTAGTTGTATTTTTTTATGGGATAGGAGGGCAAACGAGCAGGCGTGTCACCTGATGGTAAGCAACTAACGCCGCCCATGGACACCAGCAACACCTATAGTGTTACTGTTGCGTTGCCGACCTTTAAGGGATAGGGGATAGGGAAGGATGGGGAAGGGGGGTTAGCCTCCGGGTACCTCTGTCACCGAACGAAACGCGGCATGAGCCACTTTACGTCGATCTTCTGAGAGGTCGTGGTATTTCAACAATCGAGCCTACCCATTGATGCAGCCAACTACTTGGCTCTACCACTGTTAGGCCGCCTGTTAATAACTACCGCCGCCCAATGACATGGGACCTGGGTTTGCCCTTTAAATAACTACCTAACTACGAATATATTCTAAACAAATTAATGATGATGCAGAATTAATCGATATTACTTATGATGTATTTTGTAGTGAACAGCATATAGGTACCTACTTAATGATGAATCTGTCTGCGTGCTTTATATGGCCTTTACTTGACTTATGCAATTTACCATAAGTAGGTACTTACCTGTTGCACAATCTTCGAAGCACAAATATATGTACTTATATATTTTGTATACTTTTCGAGTGATATTGCCATGCAGTGAATTCGACGTTAAGTGGCTTATGGCGCGTTTCGTTCGGTGAGATAGGAATTTGAAGACTCATTGCACTATTCCCTCCATTCTCATTCCACTGTCTCAAATGCCGACAACGCTATTTGTGTTGCAGGAGCCATGGGCGGCGGTAGTCGCTTGGCATCAGGTGGCAGGCTTGCTCTTTTACCCCATTTTCCCATAAAAATATAAATAAAACACCTCAGCAATTTTTCCAGCATTTTCCCTGGATAAATAGCAAAATATGTACTTATACCACATATTCAAATTTCGTGATGTTCGGTTGAGTAGATAAGGCATGAAAGCGTAGCGAAACCGTATGTACCGACTTTGGTCTACAACATGTCAAAGTGGGGTTTTATATCAATTTGCAACCCTAAAACAAACCATTTACGGTATAAAATACCATAGACAAGGTACACGCACTCTTGTATTTTTTTTAACCTTTGGACGATTCATCCATTTGGCGAATAGGTTTTCATACTATAAAAGAAATTCGTAATTGACGAATGAATAGATTAATGGGCTGGCTTTTCTTGTACTATACGTATAACAGTAACATCACGCCGTAAATACTCGCATTCCATATCCATTTTCTAATATTAGATATAAGATTATTTTGCGTTTATATTACTGGACCTCTCATAAAATATACAGCAAGGCCGATTGACAAAATTTAGTTTGTATATTCGGTTAAGATCGCGTATGGTGTTGATTTGCAAATGATATAATAGGTGGCGCTGTTTCCAGTATTTTTGCCAGAACAAGAGTTGCCGGGTCAAGAGTTGTCATTTAAATAAATTTATAGCAAATACTTAATGATGATTTTTTACTAAATACTTATTGATGCTCCCATGAACAAACTTCTTTATGTATAGACGATTGTTTAAGCTGAAATGGCTTGATGACAATTTCATTGTTTCTAGTAGAGTAACTAAAAGGCTCATGTGATTCAAAGATAAATACATTAATTTTCACGCAGACGAAGTGCCTGCCACAGCTAATATTCACACATTGACCTTCTGTTTTATGCATATAGCACCACGCGTAAGTGGTGGGCGACGATATCATGCCTATATTTTATCGTAAATAGACATAATAGCTTAGTAAAATATTCTAGGGTAAATGTGGGTCCCACTTGTAATTGATGTGAAGGGTTTGTGAATATTTAACAAGTATTAGGATATTGGGTGTAAACGATACTACTTTTAGCTCAGAGCTTACATACCTTTATAATAGCCTGTTAGTATTTTATTCTGCTATATACCTGGGTACATACTTTTCATGATAAGGTTTGAAGTGAGTAATCACCATAGCATACCAGCGTGGCGTTCCATCATATTATTATACCATAGTTGTAATAGCAAGTAATGAAAATACCAGTCTTTTACATCAATTTTGCAGCTTAATCAATTAATTGCCTGATTTTCTAAAAAAAAAACATTACTCCCCTTTTAAATCTATTCGGATAGTTAAAATAATTATAGTTCCAATTTGGATGCAGATAATGCTTACAACGCCATCATATAACAATTGGGATAACTATAGTCTGGCTTTATTTATAAATAAGAGATGGCGCTAAATACAAGTGATAACCAAAGGCCGTAGAGGCGATTACAATAAAACTCTAAATGCGCCGACATGAGATAATTTTTCATAGGACAGTATAGACACCTAGCGGGTAGTTGATTTAAGCGATAAGCACGCTCGGGATCTATGCTGAGTAGTAGCAATGAAGAAGGGAACTTAAGGAAGTGGCATGTCGACACAAAATTGAAGCCGGGTGTGACTTCATGTAGCCGCATAAAATGGCGGTTTAGTGCTGCGCAAAAGATTTTTGTTTATCGATAAACGTTCTTGGCTAATGTTATTTTAATTAATATTGAGAATTAATTACTTATAGAATTAATACTTAAATAGGAGGTAAGTATATTGTTATGCTAAATATTCTGTTTTGGATAGCAAAATAAGAGTACACGTTTTTCTTAGACCACGTACCTCTATTTCACAAACTACTATAAATAAGTTGCTAACTCTAAAGTAAGTAAAACAACAACAGTAACATACCTCTAGTTAGGTGCGCCGCACAGTAAATGAGAATGTTTCAAATTTTAAACTTATAAAGGGACCGCTTGATAAAAAAAAATATCTTTAGAACATTTTTTTAATCACAGTTGCATGTCTTATGACTTCCAGTCTGAGATCAGTTAATTATTACTTAATTAGAGAATTTACAATAGGTTTTTACTCTTTCCGAATTAAAACTAATATATTTAGATAAATCCGAAAACCACTTTTTTACCGGCTGAACTAACAGAAAATCCGCCATACTTTGCGGAATTTGGGCGTCAGTGAGGCATTTAAGTATAATCTTATTTCCGCATTCATTCACTTTATGTACGCACTGAAATACTGTTATACTGTTTTCATGCGAGTGACAGTGCTGAGAAAGAACGAGACAGATATATGTTTATGTATGCGGCGTCGAAATGACCAATATTGATTTAAGCAATTATACGTATAGTACAATATGTCTCATTCATAATATATACAAGTCAATGAGTAGTAGGGATAATCAAAACACAAAAACATCGATATTCACTAGTAACAGCAATAATAGGCACATACACATTATGAAAGAGAGTGTTATTATTGAAAGAGAGTGTCGGTGTAAAAGTAAGAAAGGGCATGCTCCGATGGTTCGGACATGTAGAAAGGATGGATGATGCAAGATTGACTAAGCAGATATACAATGCAAAAGCGGATGGATGTGGAGTCGAGGACGGCCTAGACACACATTCCACGACCAAATAGAACGTGTTCTGGAGGAAGTTGATGTTAGGAGCCTCAAAAATCGACGCGCGTGCATGAAAAGAGTTATGAAAGTCAACAAAGCGAGTGAGGTGTGTAAGAATCGTGCCCTATGGCGCTCTCTCTGCCTACGCAGCAAGGGATTTGGCGTGAAGTTATTTATGTACATATTATGAATAGGTATTGTAAGTTACGCTTGCTTTTAGTTTGTAACTTTAGTGTCAAATAGTAAAAACCAGTTAAATCTTCCGGAAAAGCTAACATAAAAAAGACATGCCTTGTACTTATAAGAATAATAGTTGTAAAGTGCATTTGAAATATATTATTTTAATCATTCTATAGAAATCCTGACAAAATTAGGATTTTTTTAAAATTATTTTTGCTGATTATAATTTTACAGATCAGCACCCTGGCGCCAATTAATAAGAAGCCTGGTATAGGTCCTGCTGTTAAAAGCGGGACCGCCTTAACTAGCAAACATTCTGGAAGTAAAGTATCTGGTAGTAAAAAAGACGGGGGATTTTTTGGTTCAAGTACGAGTGGAAAATCTTCAAGCAACAGCAAGAGTTCCACAATAAAATCTGGATTCGGAGGACTAGGATCTACTTCAAGTGGAAAATCTTCATTAATCCCTGCTAGTTCATCTAAAAACTATCCCACGTACTCCACACCAACAAGTAAAAAATCCTATGGTGGTTTTGGTGTAATATGGATACCATCAAAAAGACACAACAAAAAAAAAGATATTGTTTACACTGGTCATAACGATTCTTATCCAAAAGGAAAATTTGAAAGGACACCCTCAATGTACAACTTGTAAGTATACAAAAAATATTTTTTAACAAGTATCAACAAGTCCTTAGAAGGACTTGTTGATCCTTGTTAAAATATTTTTGGGGTATAGGTATAGTTACTTATATATATATATATTTATACCTAATGTATAGATGTCAGTCTCGGTGATCCAGTAGTCGATCACCCCAGAGGTCGCGGGTTCGAATCCTGGCTCACATCAATGACTTTTCAAAATTAATTTCGTAAGTTATGTGTGATAAATATCGATGACTAAAAGCTTTGTGCCCGGTATGGCAATAGGTTCGCCACCTGTACCATTTGGGACGTAAAAATAACGGCGAGACGAGGCTTAACATTCGCTGCCTACACCTTCAGGTAGGAAAACGCGTGAAGTTATGTTATCTTGTGTATGTAATGTATAGATTCTATAGAATATCTTTAAAGGATTACATGACATGGGGCAGTTTGCTGCCCAAAACATTTTTATTTATCGATAAACGTTCTTGGCTGTTGTTTTTTTTTTTTTCAACATTTTTGAATATTAATTATTTGTAGAATTAATACTTTAACCTGAAGAAATATATTGGTATGCTAGCTATGCTGTTTTGGATATCAAAATAAGAGTACATGTTTTCCTTAGACTACTTACCTCTATTTTACAAACTATTATATTATGTATAAGTAACACACTACTGCAATATACCTTATGATAGGTGCGCCGCACAGTAAATGAGAATGTTTCAAATTTTAAACTTATCAAGGGACCGCGTAGTAAAAAAGACACCTCCAGAACATATCTATAATTACAAAAGACATTTCCTATGACCTCCAGTCTATGAGCAGTTAATTATTACAAATTTATCGAATTTACAATAGTTTTTTACTCGTTACAGAATAAAACTATTTTATTGAATTAAGTCGGCAAAAAAATTTGGTCGTTAAAATTTTTCCCAACACTTTTTTACCTACTGAACGCGGAACGCAAAACATGGCGGATTTTCGGCTTCAGTAGGTATTTACGTTTTTTCATGTTTTTATATTCATTCCGTACATGTACGCACTGAAATCGTGATATCCATGCGAGTGACAGTGCTGTGTATGAACGTGATAAGAGTTTATGTGGGCGTCGTCAAAAAGGCCCCTAATAATTAATCCAATAATAATTGTACTGTAGAACAATATGACTCGTCCATATTGAAGACGTCAAGGTTTTAGGTCTTGTTAACTGTCACGTGTTAGTCATCGATATTGCCATTCTTTAAATTTGCGCGCTCTCTGCACGACTGTTCAAGCTGTCTGAATAAATGAGATTAATGAATGTGATGAGAATAGGTGACTTTTTATGATGATGGCGATTTAGTGTTGAAGTAAGTAAGAAGTAGTAGTCTTCACGTGAGTGGAGAGATAGGTAAATTTTGGGCGCAAAGAACATAATGAAAACAAGCTCATCTTATACACATACCTAGTTCAAATACCATTGGTAAGATAAAGAAGAAAATGCCTCTATTAACTTTAGTATAGACTTAGAATGATGGCAGGAAATTGAGCAGAGTAGATATTTAACACATGAAAAAATATGACTATTTCACAACATCGTGTGGGGAATTTTGAAAGCAATGGTTAATAAAGAAGTTTTGCTAGACCTACGACATTAATTTTACTGATGATCATTATCTAACTACTTAACAACTACGTAAACAAGGCTAAATCATAAAGCTTAGTACCACTGACCCGCATCATCTATAGAAGAGCTGACCACAGAAACTGCAATATTACTGAGACTAGCTAGCTAGCTATATATAAAATAAAATGACGAAAGAGACGTCATTTTATTTTAACACGAGTACAAATTTATTTCTACAATCATGAAATCGATTTAATATCGATTATAAGTGAACTGACAATGACATTGACATTTAAAATGACACCAGAGCATAGAGGTCAAGGTCTACGTAGGTACATTTAGTTTACTGTTTATAGTAGAATACCTACCTAGTTCCTACCTACATAATGAACTGTATAGTGTATACCATAACTTTTTGTTGTAACACTAAACTTGACTAAACACTTCACCATTGTGCGCAGACCCAACTACACAGTTGTTGCACCGTTCAAATCTATTTAATATTTCATACCTGTATACAAAGTAATAAATTTTAGTTAACGAATTGATTCAATCATATTTAAACTAATATTACCATAAACAACAACGTAAATATTGGCCATTGTTGGTGTTCAAAACTTTTTTGTTAATCTTTATTTATGAATCAATAAGATGCAAGAAGACAACAATTTTGAAACTATCATAAGCACATGGCGTCGGTTGTCTGGAGAAAAAATAGAAACTGCTGGAGTGAGGTAAACTAAAAGCCGTTTCGTGTTGCAACCATCACCGCTGCAATATTTACATTTTTACATTGTGTTGTTGTACACAATAGCTTGAACGACAATGTGGTCTGTCTTAAATGAAATTCAATATTTGACTCCGTTATTAACGCGTGGTACTGTCTGTTCGGATTATTATTTTATAACGCTATTTTAATATTGTTTTAGTATGTCGGGCGATTCAGCAGACTCAAAACCGCTTAAAAAAAAAGAAGAGACTGAGTTGTTAGTACATGAAAGAACCAGAGTGCCAGTTACGGTAGTAACTGCAGTAGAGCCTGCATCTGCCTCTTCTGAAATGCCAACCGAGAGTTCAGAAAAAAATGAAGAGAAGCAAGAATTCATTAAACGCGATATTGCTGAGCCTAAGGTTTGTCACCATTGTTTTTGAGATATTATTCTGTTATTTACATTGTACATCATTTACCGTTGGTTAAGTATATATGAAATTAGTGCATATATTTCTATAAAATATTTTTAAAGTGCATTGCAAATATAACAGATAGGAAGTTATTCTCAATTGAGTAAAAATATATAAGATTAATTTAGATATTTATCTCCTGTTTGTTTATTAAGCATATTGAAAAGCGGGTATTTGAGGTAGATATGTGATATCTTTATTCTGACCAGAAGCATTTTGTTGCTCAGCCAGGTAGGCTATTGCTGTATGTACAGTCAGCAAAGGTTTATCTTGTTATCTTTATATTTTCTGCTCCTGCCTACATTTTATTCGGAAACAATTTAAATCTAAATATTTGGAATATGTTGATCATTTCAGTGATTAATTTGTAAGAGTTCTTGATCATTAGGATTTAATTTATTAAAATTTTGCAAAAACTTTATATACATACAAAGCAACTCACATTGGCTATTAATATCATGAAAACACAAACTATTCCAATGCACTTTTTGTAACTTGTAACCTTGATTCCTGTAGTATGTTTTTTTTCTTTATTTTAACTTTTAGTGACATACTTTCCAAATCAAGTTCATTCTCTTAATAGCATTGTACACTGTCATAATATCAACTTAATATTTAAATCATCACAATTATTTTTGCCACTAAATTTACTTTCAATTTTGTAAGTGTTAATTGCAATTTCTACTTCTACTAGGAGGCAGCTGGAGATACATTTGAAAAGGATTTCAAAGGCGATAAGGATGATGACTACCTGGAAGATGATAAAGCTAAAAATAAATCTGACAAGAAAAGTAGCGATAAACATGTAGATAAAGTAGATAGTGTGTATTTAAGGCCTCCACCACCTCACAAGACCAGATCAAATACATCCACAGTGGAGCAAGATGATTGTGGCATCAATTGCCTTTACTATACCCTCCAATGTTGTGAATGTGTTGTGATGTAAGTAAGTATACAGCTCAAAATAAAATTTTTAATATATATTTTTTTTGGCCAGAACATACAACCACAAAGTTGAATTGTTCATACAACACTATGTGGCTCATGTATGAAATATTATGTTGTTATTATATTAATTTAGTATAAAGTTTATATAATTATATTGAGATACTCATTTTTGATCTTGACATTTTGTATTGATGATAATATTATATTGACATTGTATCAAAACCTGGAACCTCATAGTTTAGTATTAATTTAGCCTTAAGTACTTATTAGTTTATATATACAAATGTTAATTTGTATTTTTGATATTATTGATATTATATCATAAATTAAAAAATAAACTGCCCAACTAGAGAATCTAGCTATCAAATATATACTAATATATTTGAAGCATCCTATTATTATTACTAGCCAGTATTATCATACTATAGATTTAAAATTTAACTACTTGGAATTTTTTTCGAATTTAAAGTATGAATAAAAAATATAGTTATATTTTACAATTTACTTTTTTAGTTTCTCATGTCTAATGATGAAATTTGTAAGGCTTATAAATATGTAGATACTTTAAAATTTACAGAGAAGACTGTTTCGCAATAGTATATTCTGGCCTTATAGTCAACAACAAATTTTAGAAAATAACTTGGAAAATATATAATAAATTTGAACGTGTCCAAGGAACCAGTGTCACATGGATTATTTATTTCATTGAAATAGAATACTTGGGACCAAAACTACATAGGCTTGTGATGGCAATAAGAAATTGACAGCCACAGACAAATACAAATACATACAAGTTCATAAATTTGGTTTACATTTGTATCACAAAATACTGGTATTTTGTATACTATTAGTATATACTGTATTTAGTTTAATGATGTATTGCCATGCCTAGCATTTATTTAAGAAAATATGCATTCCAATTTATAAAATTTAATGTAACTGTACAATGCGATACTATTTATTCTAGAAGCACAGATTTATAACAAAACCATCAGTTAAATCTAATTAAAATCAATCTTAAAATAGATTATTATGATAATAAATATAAATAAATGAAAAACATAGTTGATTTGAGTAATAAGAATTTTCATAACTTGTTATTGCATTATTTGGCCTAACTTAGTCCCTGACTCGAATGTATTTATCCTATTTTGGTTTAATTGTGTTAATGTTTATTATTTTATATATTTAGTAGATTTAGTTGTCCAGTGCCAAACAGCTACAGTTGTATGAGTTTTATCATTACAATGATAAGTGCATGATATTTCTTTTAAATTTTATTACCCAATTGTCAAAAGTCATTCCATTTTATAAGACTGAGGAAAATATAAATTAATGATGGTAGCTGATATGTTTTTTGAAATTTATTACTAAAATTTTATTAAAATGGCAATTTTATTTCATTAAAATTAATAACAATTTTGGACCAATAAAGGCCAATAATTTTTTATATAAATTTTAATGTAATATCATTATTAATAATATAATAAAATTATTGCCTTATATATCAATTATGAATTGTCTAAATTTTCTAGTTAAATGGTATTATTAACAAGTTTGAAGCAAATCTGAAATATGCCTCTATGTAAAATTAGTGATTTCTTATACAAAATTATAACTAGTGGTAATTTCCTTTAATATGGTGACTCATACAGCATCTACTTATTGGTAACAAATGAAACTATTTAAAGGTACATTTATTTGTTTTGTCTCTTGCATGCTAACTCTCCTGTTTGTCTTAGCATTTTCTGCTAAGTGGACGAATATTATCATGGTTCATAGAATTTGTAAGTCTCTGGGACTCGAATCTGTGGGCATCATCACTTTTTTGTTTACAAAAAGATGTATTACAATGTCACACAATGTTATGATAAGTATTGTTCATGTTTATTTCTTAGAAGTTACCTATCGCCTCAGGTGCTGCTGCTTCTGATTTGGATAGTCACATATTTTCTTGCAATTGTGTCTCTATATTTTGTAAGTCTCCTATTACAATCTACTTTGGTGATCCATTTAGAAGAATAATATTTTTATGTTCTTAATTTTTTTGTAAGTAATTAATTAACACTCCGTCCGAAATTGGGAGTCTCACGTATTTTGTGTGATAGATGATGATTAGTAAACTTGTGTTTAGAAAATTTTGTACACCTTTATCGACATCAATTATAAATACGAAAAATAAAATGGATTTGTATCTAAAGAACTGTTTTATTATGCATTCACACTTAAACTCACGCCTGTGTCGCATAGGGGTTGGCAAACTTAGGCTTTCCACAAGCTACGATCCTGACACAGTTCTTTCGCCTCTTCCGCAGTACTAGTGGTAGCTCATTCTTGGTCTCCAGATCCCCGGACATTCAACTGGCACTCTTTTTTAGTATGTTTTAGGGCAGATAGGTTATATGGTGATTTTTGTTGTACGGTATTCAGTCTGCATATATATTTTTTATAATTATATTCTACTTATATTGATAACACCAACAACAAGATCTTCGAATTATATAATTTCTACATGTCAATTACAGTTGCTAGGAACAAATATGTGTTTGCACCAATGTTATTTCATTAGTAATTTATTAGTTATTCAATGGAAAATTGAAATTCAATATTGTGGTCGAGCACACGGTTTCTGAATCCAGAGCTCGCGGGTTCGAATCCTGCACACACCAATGACTTTACAAAAGTTATTTGGAAAGTTATGTGTTATAAACATCGATGACTAAATACTTTATGCCCGTTATGGCCATTTGGGACGAAAACATAACGGCGAATCGAGGCTTTAACAGCCTCTGCCTATACCTTCGGGTAGATAAAGGCGTATTTATGTTATTACTGGCGCTTTACCTTAAGTTGACATTAGGCACACGATGAACTCGGAGAGAAGGACAAGATTAAATTATTCACTAAAATACGAACTTTTGAGTATTTATAAATCATTTATTACAACCATCATTTGACAATATAATTATATTAAATTGCTAATAAATTCTAATTTAATGCTAATTTAAGATATATATATATATTTATATTAATATCATTACAGTGCATACTATAAAATAATATAATGCCTTCTTATTTAAAACAATAATAATCAATAATACGTGCATTGTAAAGACACAGGATTTTAAATTTAAAACTCGACCTGAAAACTATGGATTAGTAACTAAAATTTGTATAATATTTGGACTTAAAACAGTTTTTTTTTCGGTTATAGATAGCCATTTTATAATTGGCCACTTTTAATTTTTTTATAAACAAACTTTATACATACAGTTTTAGTAAAATTGAAAAAAAAAACCGTGTCCATAAACAATGACAGCATGGGACCTAGATAAACAGTACCTAAATTAACACTTTAATAATGACAATATGTTAATAATTATTAACAAACTAATAACTTGGTAACTAAACATTATTAATAGAACATTTAATTAGTTTAAAGACAACATGATGATTTATTTTATATATGCATGTAAATACTATATTTTTGGTATAATTAACATGATTGCAAATAAAAATATTTACACATGGGACATTGTATATATATACATATACATGAGTCATTATTTCGTCATTATACACTTATATAAACAACATTTAGTATTTTATATACTATTACAGTCAAATTAATAGACAAAATTGAAATAATATCAACATAATAGAGTTTAAGGGACATTGATATTTTCAATAATTACATAACAATTGCACCAAGAACAATATTATCATATAACATTCCATAAACTTAGACATTTATATATTGAGACTTGTTTGTATTTTTTATTTTTATACAAACTCGGATAGTCAACGATTAAAAGAACACAACACAGGCTGTATTCTAATCCGTGTAATCCTAGTGCAGTTTTAGAGACAAATCATAAAATAGTAACATTTTTTTTTAATATAAAAATCAAATAACATTTTGTATGTGGATATTAAAAAAAAATTGGATCATAAATTAAATCCTCTCATGTTATACCAGTTACCAGTTATACCAGTTTAATAATAATCTTGGAACACTGAAAAACAACTATCTTAGCATAATTTGTATTATAACATCGTCCAGTGTATACAATTTTTCATGTGACTAACAATGTCCAGACACATTTACCTTATGGAAATTGCATCTATCATAGATATAAGAATAATAGATCGGCAATATTCACCCAAACAACGAGACCAAAAATGGATTGTTGATGTGTTTGTCTGTCGTGTGACTTATCAATGTGTGCGTATACTCGCGGTCGCGCTGTCAGTGATGATTATTAGTATATGGCCCAGACCATAGATTTTGCATAGACTATAATAGATGGCAAATGTCAGGAAAAATGTACTAATATTCATCACTGACAGCGCAACCGCGTATATTAGATTTTCAGGATATTTACATTTCAACACATGAACATTAACTATGTTGACACTTGGAATCGCTTTTTACGCAAATATTTATATGTCACTCATACATCAACAACCCATTTTTGGTCTCGTTGTTTGGGTGACTATTGCCTATCTATTATTCTTATATCTATGATGGAAACTGTATTTATGAATGCCTATGACATACAAATATCATTTCAACATGCAATTGGTTGACTTTTATATTTCGTTTCAGAAAAACACTTGCAACGGTGACAACAATATGATTTTAGTTGTATTACGAGTCCCCCCATTCTTACTGTAGGAGTAAATGTTATTGATATGGCAAAATGTTGCCTCCATAATTGAATCAGTTCATATATACAGTATTATTTTTTGGGTGCAGATATTTCAAAATTAGTTATTGCGTTTTTAAATTAAATGTGTCCACAGTTTTCAACAATTATCTAATTCAAATAAAAAAAACACTTATTTATTTTAAATATATCATTTTGCTAATATAAAATGAAACTTATAAAAATAAAGACAGCTGATTGTGTTACTTGCAAGAATTTTAAAGAAAGTGCGAAATATACAGTATTGGTGACACTGGGGAGCCTTGAGGTATGCCAGCCATATTAGGTTCTTTTAAATGGGTAATTTCGTCTACCGCGGCTTCTGTATTCACATCGGGAAACACAAGGAATTTTACTAAATCTTTATTTATATTTATAATATCAGAATGTTATATAGACAGCCAACACTATAAGTAACATTACTACTATTAATATTAACATTAAACTTTATACATATATTCAAGGTAAAATTTAAGAAAGAAGGTAAGCAGTTGCGATACTCATTTTAAGAGTTTACACTTTCAAGAAGGGAACAATCAATTCAAGAAAACAATAGACATTATAAATAATATATTGTTGTGTAAAATAGCCAAGGAAGAATATAAAAAACAAAAATTAACAGTTGTTTCAGATAAAGTTAAGTAATAAAATTTAAGTAAAATTAAATGAAAATGTTGTATGAAATTTCATTTAATTAATATAGTATGATATAAATTCGTTAACATTAAGTACTCATCGTCAAAGCCACACTACAGAACATGTATTAAAATGTATATATACATATATTAATATGTCCTACATATTTATTTATCATCTGACCTGTGATGAGATAGGGTCTAAAAATACAGTGTTGGGACCCCTGAATCGCTTAGGACAATTAAGTGATATGTATATAAATTATTTTATTTAATATATAAATGTCAGAAGTCTCTTGATACTGGATACGAGAGTTTAATATTGTGATTCAAATGTGTTAAGACAATAACTCAAGTGGCCCAGTGAATAACAATATTAGGAACTTACAAATCTGTCAATAATGTTAAAATATAAATGCAATATTAAATTGATTATAAAATATTAATTAAATATATGAATAATTGAATAAAAATAATAATAATTAAAATAAGCATTATTTAATCTAATATGATTGATAAAAATCTTACATTCCGGATTGTGCCTTCAGTCACTAATTTGAGAACGTCTATTGACTAAAAAAACTATTAAAAAGAAACGGTCACACCTCACAAAATGTGATTTCTACGTCATTCGAATTTGGCATAGAGTTGATAGATATTACACCAATATCCAATAAAATAAATCTTATCTCAATGAGGTAAAAAAAATAAAACGCATTTTTATTCCAGTCGAGCAAATACATTCATAAATTATTTGTGAAAATTTCAGTCCCAAACAATATAAAATGATGGAGAAAAAATAACCAAAGATTATTTAAACAATAAAGTCAATTAAATTTTCCTGCACCAAATGTCATTCACGATGTTTTAATTAGCGTCAAACATTATTTTATATTTATAAATTTAAAGTGTAACACAACTTCACGCCTTTTTCTACTAGAAGATATAGGCAGTGGCGCTTAAGCCTCTACTCGCCGTCATATTCATGTCAAAACTGAAATAGGCGGTGAACCTATTGCCATATTGCGCACAAAGATTTTAGTCATCGATATGTATCACACATAACTTTCGAAAAGTCATTGGTGTGAGCCAGGATTCGCACCCGCGACCTCTTGATTCAGAAGCTGGGTGCTCGACCACTGGACCACCGAGACTTATATGTGTGTAAAATTTATAGATTTTCTACTAATTATTTTTTTACTACTTTTCCAGTCGGTCTAGAAACCGTACAAAGATTATATACAATATAACTAACTCAAAAATTTGTCAATAGCAAACATAACGTAAAAGAACACACTAATTTTGGCATACAATATCATACATTATACATTTTTAAATCCATTTCGCGCCATTTTTTTTTATTTAATTTAAGTTTCAATTTTTATATTTAAGTTTTAATAACCGGGGTGTGATAACATTATTTGTGTATAGGTAAGGGATGTGCTTCAGAATTGATGACATACTTGTTAAGATCAATAATATATCTGTCGTCACTGAACAATAAGTAGAGATATTTGAGCGTCTCCGAAAGGAAGAATGACTCCATCATATCACGATGCACCGGTTTCTCCACTTTCACGTTGGCCAGGGATGAGTATCCCCATGTAGTTTTCGCATACTTCTCGAATCCCTGAAATGAAATCACTAAAATGAATTTCGACTATTTTGATTCCAACAACAGATATATACAATTTAACACAAAACACACAGCGCCCTCTAGTTTCCCAAGTTATTTTATTACACTTTTGTAAATATCAAGTCTATAAAATTCTCGTGTCGCGGTGTTTGTGGTTAAACCCTTCTAAAACGACTTGACCGGTTATCATGAAATTAATTAGGTAAATCGTTTGGGTCTTAAAATCGAACGACATTCATTTTCACCTCTCTATTTATTATTTCATTTTCTTATGATACGGCATACAACATACATACAACCCTAGATTTTCACCCCTCTACGGCCAACCCTTATTTATTATTTGTTTGTCAAAAACTTTGTTTTCTTGGCAAGACGACGTTTACTGGGTCAGCTAGTATAGCCCCTACTTATTCCCAAACTATTTATTTACTACAGAATGTGTGCTGTTATAAAATTTAAGTACATTTTTATGAATTATTGTTCATCATAAAACAAAAAAAATGTACACGCAGTAGATACTTTCTTTTTCGACGGGCCTCGTGGCGCATTGGTAAAACTACCGGCTGCAGCACTGAGGTCGGGGGTTCGATTCCCACCCGAGCACAAATATTTGTGACAAACATGAATATTTGTGCGGCGTCTGGGTGTTTTTCTATGTATTATAAGTATATATTTACAAAAGAAAAGCATATATGTATTAGTATCCGTTATCTAGTATCCATAGCACAAGCATTTAGTTGCTTAGTTTGGAACTGGAGGGCGCTGTGTGATTTGTGTCCAAGATATATATAAAAAAAAACAAGATATATACTGGCCTCCTCCATCCTTACCGATCGACTTCTCAGAAGTTATGTATCATATACTAATAGAATCCGTTACCTATAATAATATATGAGATAAGCTAGTTTACTCAATTAAAAAAAAATGCATTTTCATTTTATAAAATCCACCAAATTTGTGCACAAAACCGCTCCAACTGTTATGGCGACAACAAATGAGTTTGTGTAAGGACGTTGTCAAAATGATACGTTTAACACGCCGTGACGTCACACAATACGACATTTGTGATTACTGTCACGTGACACAATGTCTGTTTTTTTTTTTAATTTTCTGTAATAAATATATTAATAATCCTTATTTATTTTTATAAACTGTTCTATTTTTGAAAATCCGTATATCTTTTAATCAATAGTTAGAAATTATAATCCACCCGATACAAGACTATTAATAATATATTAGGTACTGAGAAAATTTGGTGAGACAAGCCATATTCGCCACTGCCAATACCTTCGATGTAAAAATGTTGTTCGCAAAAATCAACATTATTTTACATTATTAATATGAAACTCTTGCCTGATATATCTGCCAGCCCCAGTCTTGATACGTGGTATTACCAGTTAACTGATACATGTACCAAAGACTTTCAACAAACTCCGGCCGCAGTAAGGAATGAGCATCCGCCGTTTTTGTATACATATCACCCGTAGAGCTCGCCTGAAATATTAATAAAAAATATCGTAGAAAACCAGACAGGAAAATTAATTACTTTATGACTATATTATTAATTTAAAGTAATAACTTAACATCAAATTAAATCGTATATCTTAACATAAAATTTAAGATAGGTACTATAACAAACAAAAAAATAGCTGTTTACCCGAATAGTGCTAATGGCAAACTGAAATAGCAGTAACAGTCCTCTGAAACGGCTTGACCGATTCTCATGATATTTTATAGTCAATCATATCGGGTAGCTCTAAGGATCGGACATCTATTTTTGATCCCCCTACAGGTTATGGATGGTCCCAATTTTTTCTTACTATTTTTCAAATACTTTGCCTACAACCCTAAATTTCCACCATTATCTACGATCAAAGCATAATTAGTATTTGGTATTAACTTTATTTATTCTGTCAAGGTTTTTATTTTTGCAAAACAACGTTTGCCGAGTATCCTAGTCTATACTATTATTACAAAGAGGAAGACGTGTATTTTTTTTTATATAACGATTAACTCAAAAACTAATGGACCGATTTGAAAAATTCTTTCACCATTGGAGAGCTGCATTCACCCAGAGTAACATAGGCTATTAATAATTAATATTAATCATTATCTGCAACATTTTATTTGTACGCGAGTAACACGAGGCGGAAAACTGTACATATTATAGCAGTACAAAGTTAGCGAGGTGAGCTAGTATATTATATATACGCTTTTTTTGCTCTCAAGAAAAATAATGTTATATCTCCACTGTACTTAATTAACTTATAACTAGGATTTTTCCGATTCCGTTTCCGGTTCCTTAAAGAGATATGCCAAAATTGAGGTAGATAAGAAAATGCTTACCATATTGAAATGTGTGATTTCTGGTGCAAGAAAAGTGGGATGTGCAGCGTATGTCATGTAGCACGTGTGCATCAGTTCTTCCGCCATGGTCATGTGCCAATCTGGTAGACCGTTGGCGTGACCTAACGCCAGAGTTCCCGGCAGGAAACACGTCAAATGGTCCATTTTAGGGTTGAACGCCTGTAAAAGTGTAAAAATAAAAAAAGTTACTAAAATTTAAAATTGATTTGATTTCGAATAGATGTGTAGTTTGTAAGATGGTGTATATATAGTAAGCATATAAATATTTATTTACGTAAATGACGAATTAACTGAGTGACAACTTTGTGCCCGGTGTATGGCAATAGGTTTGCCACTTATTTATTCCATTTGGGGCGTAACGTAACGATTCGGCAAGTCGAGGCTTTAACAGTCGCTAGATACCTAACCTTCCTTTCTACAAAGGAAAGGCAAACTAAGTTTTTTTGGGACGCCACGAATTTTATTCAATAATATCCATTGAAATACAAATTTTAGAGAAAATAAAAATAATGCAAAGAAGAGACATTTTTCACATTCCCGCCAAAACTCCATTGTGTGTTGATGATATTTCTTTGATATAGATTAGAAAAAATAAATTAGAATTTGAAGTATAAAAGTTGAGTTGCTAAACAGAATAGAAGTAAATTGTTACTAAAGAATAGTGCTCATTCAGCTGGTTTCCAGGAGTTTCGGAGACCACGGCTTGACCACTCTTGATCTGTTGATTAGTGTGGTCTTGGGTGGTGTAACGCACAGTCTTAATAAAATGCCTACCTAGCGGTGTGGGGGCCTAGAGGCAGCAAAAAGGCTGCGTTGGCTCAAAATTAATTTGCTAATAAAAAGCATAGTATATTTTAAATCAAATTGTCATTTATCATTACGTACCGTTCGGACATTGTCCTCGAAAACCATCGCTCCTTTGTTAAACCGATCACAACGATTATTATCCAAGGATTATCTATATATACTAGCTGACACAGCAAACGTTGTCTTGCCGAAAAATAAAATTTAAAAAATAGGGGTTGATCGTAGGGGGTTGAAAATTTAGGGTTGCATGTATTTTTGTATCCCGTTTTATAAAAAAAATAAGAAACAGAAATATGTCGGAAAATTAAAAAAAAAATTGAGGGGTGGGCTACCCTTGTGATTTAGGGGGATGAAAAATAGATGCTGTCCTATTCTCAGACCTACCCGACACGCACATAAAATTTCATGAGAATCGGTCAAGCCGTTTCGGAGGAGTTCAATTACGCACATCTAGACTCGAGAATTTTATATATTAGATAAATAAAAATGGAGTGTCTTGTTTGTTATATCGAATTAGAGGCTTTTTAAATGTTATTTTGGTGTATATTCCAAATCCATATTTATAAACATATACACCAAAATAACATTTAATATAATCTTTTGTCTCTCTATCTATTACTTCCAGTTAATCTCTGACACGGTTAGACTGATTTTGATGACACTCTATTGGGTGGTATCTGATGCAATAATGAGTATAAATTAGGCTACTTTTATTATTTTGAGAAAACAATTTAATTCTGTTTGCTGGTAGCTCACCCGTTAAAAATAAAAATGCAGAACAAAACCATTTAAGCATTCCATTAAATCGGTGTCAATTTAATTTACAACAAAGTAAGAAGCATCGATAACGAGTAGCCAGTAGAAGTATGTAACAACACAATGACGTGTTTGTGATTATGAAATGTCTCACCTCTGAACCGGCCGACAATTCCCCGATAAATAGCAGCTTGTTCGGGGAAGAGCGCTTCGCCAGAAACTGTCTGACCCCTTCCATGGCAGTCAGATAGTCGTTCAACAAACTGAAAACGCAAATAAGAAATAAAACACCAAAATAATTTAAATACATATGTCAATGTACAAACACATTAAATATGGCCGTCTATACAAACATCACAAAAATGTAAACAATTCGCATTTAAAGAATGTCATTAAAAAAACTATGGTGAGAATATTGCAAATATTTATTGAGGACCTCAAAATTATTCGTATTGTTTAATTTTTTGAATCCATTATCTATACATATGCTAATAAAATCGTAAGACTCCAAACTGTACATTAAAAAAATTACTATTTTTTTTGGATTACTTGGGACACGATCTACAATTCTTTTGACCTTTAGTACTAATCTCGGTGGTCCAGTAGCCGAGCACGCGGCTTCTGATCCAGAGGTCTTTTCGAAATTGTTTTCGGAAGTTATGTGGGATAAATGTCGATGACTGAAAAACTTTGTGCCCGGTATGGCAATAGGTTCGCCACCTATTTCCATTTGTGAGGTAAACATAACGGCGAGACGAGGCTTAACAGCCGCCGCCTACACCTTCGGGTAACAAAGGCGTGCAGTTATGTTATATTATCTACAATCGATATTAGCACATATAGTTTTAGAATTTTTGTCTGTATGTTTGTTACGGAGCTAATCTAAACGTAACTGCATGTTTTTCTATCTAATTTTGCATGAATATTGCCAAATCGACGCGCGTGCATGAAAAGAGTTATGAAAGTCAACGAAGCGAGTGAGGCGTGTAAGAATCGTGCCTTATGGCGCTCTGTTCTCTCTGCCTACCCAGCATGGGATTTGGCGTGAAGTTATGTATGTATGTATGTATATTGCCAATAGGTAGGGCATAAGCTAAATATTATCACGCTATCACTAATTGCGGGTGAGCAATAAACACATATAATGGCACAGGCATACTATTTTGGCTGCTTTATAGCGTTCACGCAGACAAAGTCGCGGGCAACAGCCAGAATTCTAATTTATTACTCACATCAATGTATGTACATATTGTACATATAATTACGATGACCTTGGCTCGCTAAATTAATATGGAGATACGCAAAAAATAATAATAAATATGTCTAGTCCGCTATTTAATTATACAATGTATTAACTGCACGGTCGATAGTTTTTTTTTGTACTAAATCAGTGATGGAAACACAGAAATGAAATTTAAAATGATAATTTGGATTTAAATAAAGAATTTCTTTATTCGCAAATAAGAATATTTCTTTTAAAAAATACATTTAGTTTTTTTTTTAAATTTCAATTAAGGTAAACCAAATAGGTAGGTAAATTTGGTTATGAACTTTTAATTAAGCTTCTGTCAATGTCAGAATTGAATAAATAAAAATTTTGAAATGTCTAAAAGCGTTAGTTATTGCATAATTCACGCAAATTTCCTCTATTTAATTGTAATATATGTTAATAACTTAAAATTTATTCTATTAAGGCCTCGGATAAACATACAATAACTTTGGTAATACAATTTGCCAATTATATTCACAGTTATACCTAGTAATAGATTTATATACTTAGTAACTAACTAGATTGACTAAACAGATATACAATGCAAAAGCGGAAGGATGTGGGAGTCGAGGTAGGCTAGGCCACACACTCCATGACCAAATAGAACGTGTCGTGAGGAAGGTGATGTTAGGAGCCTCAAAAATCGACGCGCGTGCATGAAAAGAGTTATGAAAGTCAACGAAGCGAGTGAGGCGTGTAAGAATCGTGCCTTATGGCGCTGTGTCCAATCTGCCTACCCCGCAAGGGATTTAAGTTATGTATGTATTATGTTATTATATAATAAGTATTCGCAGTACAATAAACGCACAGCCCAATATACAATTCATCATTTTATATAAACGCTCAAGCACAGCATAAAGAGTATAATGATTTCAAAACTACATAGTAAAAGTCAAACAAAGTCGCTTTCCGCTGTCTGTCACATTTTATGCTTAGACCTTTGAAACTACGCAACAGATTTTGATGCGGTTTTTTTTAAATAAACATAATATAACTTCAGGCGTTTTGTTACCAGAAGGTGTCGGCAGCGGCTGTTAAGCCCCGTCTCGCCGTTATGTTTTTCCGCTGTCAACTTCTTTTTAAACATATAGAGTGTTTCAACGGGGTGGTTTGTATGTTTAATTCATGTATAATGTTGTAAAGAAAAAGTGCTAATTTACGAAATTTAGTACATTAATTGTTAACGCTGGCTAAACCCTAAGCCATAGATCAAAACGATTTTCTACATTATTAAACACCTTCAGAAGGTCTACAAAAAAGTCTACCAGGGCATATGTCTATCTCTTAAGGATAACCCACAATTACCATTTTTATTTTTTTACTTTTTACGAGAAATAATGGCTCATTTGCGAAGCGATTTTAAACATTACAGAATTAATTTTCCTCCAATTAAGTGTCTTAAATAGATTCTGCATGTAACATAGATGATTCTGGCCCTTTACAGCATGCAATTTATATGAATATTTACGAAGAGATTGCAGTATTAACATAGCGGGACAGCAGTTAAAGCCGATAAATAGCACAAATTGAACCTCATGATATCCAAAAATTACTCATTTATTACGGATTGCGGAACAAAGTTCGCCGGGTTAGCTAGTAAAATATAAATAAAATGAAAGAGACATATAAATGTAGTTCCCATTTGCTATATACACAGTGATATCACTTTTAGAAATAGAAAATAGGACGATTAAACACAGCTAACAACGGTCCCATATACAGAGTTGTACATTAAGGTCATATCAATTGCTATAAAAATATAGCACTGTCATTATTTAGCATAAAAATAGACCCAGTTTTAGTTTATCAAAACAAATAAATAAATCACGGTACTTTAATCAAAATCTTTCTGTCTATTTTAAGCCAATATCTGGAACTACTCGGCCGATTTTGACGAGAATTTTACTGCCAGATAGCAAATTCGTTTTGGCAGGCAAAATTGTTTTATTTTATCAGTTAGCTATATAAGAGATACTTACTATTCAATCTTCTTTCCCGTTTGCAACCATTGCTTCAGTAAATACTCGTAATAGCTGTCCCCTCTGGCGCCTAAAGTGATCGTAGCGTGTGGCAGAAAGTGGCCGCTATTTGGGTTTATAAATATTGGTACTAAACCATGTTTCTTGGGTAAATCATGTATCTTCTTCGACACGGCTGCAGCGGCGTCCTAAAATTACATACGAATGAAAATGGCGAATGTCTGACCATAGTAGCATTATTGTTTTTTTTTATAGGATAGGAGGGTAAACGAGCAGGCGTGTCACCTGATGGTAAGCAACCAACGCCGCCCATGGACACCAATAACACCTATAGTGTTACTGTTGCGTTGGCGAACTTTAAGGGATAGGGGATAGGAAAGGATGGGGAAGGGGGGTGGGCCTCCGGGTACTCCTCGCACCGAACGAAACGCGGCATAAGCCATTTTACGTCGATCTTCTGAGAGATCGTGCTATTTCACCGGTCGAGCCGGCCCATTCATGCAGCGAAATGCCTGGCTCTATTTTAATATTTATCTCTTTACAAAAGTTACCTATGTATGATATAGACATATCGATAACTGACAACTTGACGTCCAATTATAGAAACAGCTTCCGCTACCTATTCCATTTGGGACGTAACGATTTGGCGACTCGAGGCTTAATAGTCGCTGCCTACATCTTCGGGTAGAAAAAGGCGTGAAGCTATGTTGTGATTTTGTAAAACATTGCGCATAATATATTGATATCCGTAGTCTAGTGTCCATGACACATACACTTAGTTTAGTTTGAAAAACTAAACAACTACTATGTGTGTAACATACATACTTCACGCCAAATCCCTTGCGGGGCAGGCATAGAGAACAGAGCGCCATAAGGCACGATTCTTACACGCCTCACTCTTCTTTCACTTTGACTTTCATAACTCTTTTCATTCACGCGCGTCGATTTTGGATGCTCCTAGCATCACCTTCCTTCAGAACACGTTCTATTTGGTCATGGAATGTGTGTCTTGGCCGTCCTCGACTCCTACATCCGTCCACTTTTGCATTGTATATCTGGTTAGTCCATTCTTGCATCATCCATTCTTTCTACATGTCCGAACCAACGGAGCATGCCCTTTCTTAAGTGTTTAAAATATCATTATTTTAACTAAAAGTAAGTGGCTCCAGACAGTAGAAAATGTTAGGGCGAATAAATGAAATTATTTATAAATGGAAATTGCGTATAGGCATTCATAAAACACAAGGACGCCCGTTTCCGGTGAACATTAATGTATGCTAATCACCGAACTGATGATAAGCCGTTGCCCATAGCCGTAGCTCGTAGATAATGGTCCAACTGTTTAGTGGTTGCCAGCAATTATGGTTTGTGATAATACTTTAATTACTGAGACAGTACTATACTATCATGTAATTATTAAAGTTATGTAGATAGTGCAAGACCGAGCGGCGAAACTGATAACTTATTAATAAAGACACATTTCTTGGAGTGGTAGAGTCAAGCGGTTCGCTGCATTAATGGGCCGGCTCGACCGGTGAAACACCACCACCTCTCAGAAAATCGACGTAAAGTGCCTCATGCCGCGTTTCGTTCGGTGAAAGAGGTACCCGGAGGTCCCCTTCCCCATCCCTTCCTATCCTACTCCCTTAAAGGTCGGCAACGCAACTGTAACACTACATGTGTTGCAGGTGTCCATGGACGGCGCTGTCACTTAACATCAGGTGACACGTCTGCTCGTTTGCCCTACTATCCCATAAAAAAAAAAACAAGTTTCTAATTCTCATATCAGGAGTTTTAAAAAAAATATGATTACAACTTGGTATCAAAGCTTTATTTTTATAACTTCACACCTTTTTCTTTCCGAAAGTGTAGGCAGCGGCTATTAGGCCAGAACTTGCCGAATTACAACGTCCCAAACGTAAAAGGTGGAGGAACCTATTGCTATACACTGGCCACAATGTGCTCAGTCATTGATATCTAACACACATAACTTCCGAAAAGTCACTGGTGCCAATGAGTCAGGTATTGCGGATTTGATCCCACGACTTTTTGATACAGATCAACGACACGGCAACAATTTGAAAAATAATGTAGGTATCTTAAGATACCTACATTATTTTTCAAATTGTTGCCGTGTCCGTGTTGTGTACTGTGTTGTTGCGATGAATGTATGTAGGTACATATGTCATATTAATATGACATATGTACCTACATACATTCATTCAAAAAGCAAGGAACTGCACTCTACTTCTATCGCAGTCGGTTACTATTTTGAGGCAAAAATCTAATTGCAACATGGTATCACTTGTTATGTTCCTCCATTCAATAAAACAAAAGCTTTTTTCTTGTCTTTGGTTTGACCAAATAGAACGTGTTCTGGAGGAAGGTGATGTTAGGAGCCCCAAAAATCGACGCGCGTGCCTGAAAAAGAGTCATGAAAGTCAACGAAGCGACTGAGGTGTATAAGAATCGTGCCTTATGACGCTCCGTTCTCTCAGCCTACCCCGCAAGGGATTTGGCGTGAAGTTATGTGCATGTATGATTTGACATAAAACTCACCTCAAAAGCTGGATTACGACTGGCCCGTGAGAGTTCCCTGAATTCCAGTTGCACCGTGGTCACTTCAGCAGTGGTGCTGTAATGGTACCACTCAGGCGCGTGGGCAGTTCTCGCGCCGAGGTTCACATCAGAATAAGGTATACCAGAGGGCGATGAAAAAGCAGCCATGAGACGATCACCCAAATCCGTCTAGAATATGTTGCACCCATTATTATCAGTTATCCGTTTTGACACGTTTCATCAGTAGATAATAATATAGTTCCATGTATTATGGTATTTTTCTTGGAAATATTTTTCGGCTTTGGATACGAGTCTAAGGAGCATCCATGTAATAAGGTGTTGAATATTTTGGAAGTGGTAGAGCCACTCAGTTCGCTGAATGGGCCAGCTCGACCGGTGAAATACCACGACCTCTCAGAAAGTCGACATAAGTGGCTCTTGTCACGCTTCGCTCGGTAAGAGAGATATCCGGACGCCCAACCCCTTTGCCCATCCCACTTCCGACCCCTTCCATATATCGCATTGTGAGGGCCGACAATGCAACTGTAACATTATATAGGTTCAGGTGTCCATTGGCGGCGTTTGTTGCTCACCATCAGGTGACACGCCTGCTCGTTTGCCTGTCAATTCCATAAAAGAAAACGTATTGGCCATACGTCGATCACAATATTGACACTAAAATATTGCAGTGCCATCCACATTAAAACCTGACACTTCTAATTCCGAAGGAGCACACAGAAACTCCGACTTAGTACTTACACATACATATGTCAGTGTAAAGCATAAAATTTCACTTACAGCTTTATTGAGAAACATTTCATCCTGCGAGAAATGGTAACAAGATAACAGACCACCCAGCACTCTTATTGTGACTTCAAAAAAATTCACATCTTTGTTTTTTGTAAACACTAATTCATTTTTTATCCATTCTCTGCCTTCATCAAATTCTGAAAAAAAAAAATATATTAAGAAACTGAAGATAAACATATTAGTATTTGCTTACAATAATACTGAAATTTACCTTCAGTCAGTCCCATTATTAAAGCAGTATCCAATGAATCCACAATGGTAAGGCCAAGAGAAAACCATTCATGGGCCATTGCAGATACTGGCTTCAAATTATCACGACCCCATGCATGCTGTTTGTATCCCTTCCATGCATGTTTAAAACTTTCCACTACAGCAAATTGACGGGCATTTTTTGGTCCTAAAAATTTTATTCACATAAAACTTCTACAGATACATTATGCAAATATTGAATTTGATATATTAGACTTTTTAAGGTGTTTTAATTACATAAGTGTAACTGTTAAATACCTGTAAATACTGGCCTTTCATTTAATTCACTATGTACAACTGTCTCCTTAGAAATAACCACATCAGCTACAGGAACATTGACTAGAGGTAGAGATTCATTCTTAATAATTTCTTCCTAAAATTTAACATACATTTTAAAGGTTAGATATTACCGTGACCCAGCAAATGTGGTCTTTCCAAAAAATAAAGTTCTTGATCAACAAATATAATGAGCTGAATGTATTTTTGTATGCTTTTTCATATAACAAAAATAATAAACAAAAATTTATCTTAAAAATGAAATGAAAAATTTACGTTTCGGGGGATGAAAAATATTGCACTATTAAAACTATATGGACACAAAATACCAAGAGAATCGGTCAAGCCGTTTTGGAGGAGTATGGTGACAAACACTGTGACATCATAGATTTATATATTAGATGTAACGCAATATTTTTTATTTGCTCACATGAAGAGCCTATAAATAGGTATAAAGAGTTTTTTTTAAGTGAATGTCCAATCTACAAACTACATAGGAGCAAATACTTAAAGCAGCAATTGGAGGTAATTCCTCCATCATCCTTCTGTGTATTTGGTGTGTTAAGATATCTTACTTGAACAATGCCTACATTATACTTGTTATCATATTATTGATTATCTATGTGATAACAACTAAAAATCATATATTTACACATATATAAATACTAGCTAAATCGGCAACCATTGACTTACCAAAAAATAAAAATTATAAAATATTGGTTGAATGTAGGGGATTGAAAATTTAGGGTTGTATGTATTTTTGTATCCTGTTTTATAAAAAAAATAAAAAACAGAAATATAACAAAAAATTACAAAAATATTTAGAGGACCCTTAACATTTAGGGGGATGAAAAATAGATCATAGCCGATTCTCAGACCTACTGAATACGCATATAAAATTTGGTAAAAATCGGTAAAGGCGTTTCGGAGGAGTACGGAAACTAACATTGTGACATGAAAATTTTATATATTAGATTTCTAAATGAAACTAATTGATAGCTACTAATCACCAGTTGTAGTAAAATTGCATTATGGAAATTTTCATATTGTCTTTATAACAGCATGTACATGCCAAAGAAAGTATCTTGACAAAACCTGATTGTTCTTATGCTTTTTAACATGCTACAAAGCTCCATTGGACTTAAAATTAGTATTCCTATGGTATTTTACCACGGGAATATTATATGAATGAGATCAAAGTGGACCAAGTTATGGGCGCTGTTTGCAGCACACTTATTTATCATTACATAGTAAAGGCGCTTTCCGCTGTCTGTCCCCATATATGCTTACATCTTTGAAACTACGCAACTGATATTGATGAGGTTTTTAATAATAGATAGAGGGTGTCAACGGGGTGGATCTATAAATCATGTATAAGTGATAAATCCCAAATTTATTCATAACGTTTGATGCGGAACAAAGTTCGCCGTGTCACCTAGTAAATAATATTATTATGTTAAAAGTGGTAGCTTTCATCAGAAATTTACTCAGTGACACAGTAACCAAAAATGTTATCACTGCCAGATTGCTGTTTATTTTAATTTAAACACATACATACATAACTTCACGCCAAATCCCTTGCGGGGTAGGCAGAGAGAACAGAGCGCCATAAGGCACGAATGTCATAAGGCATGATCAAACACATTAACTGAAAAAGTCATTGGTGTGAGCCAGGATTCGATCCTGCAACTTCTTAATTCAGAAGTGGAGTGCTCGACCAATGGACCACCAAGTTTTTGAGTTATACCTTTATCTAAGCAGCTATTTTGGTTATAGCGTACAAATACAAGGAGTATATAATATATATATATATATATTGATACTAAGTAGGCCTATGGTCATTTAAGATCACTGTAAAGAATGTTTGAAAAAACAACAGCATAAGTCAGTCAGAGCATTGTCTTTAGTCTCAGGACCTATTAGTCTGATTTAAAATACACTTATATGAAAGAGATACCCTGTTTATTAAGAGATAACTAATCAAGTGCCACCTGGTTTCACTAGTATAATATAAAATAACTCACCTTTGTGACTTTATAAACTTCTTTATTGCTTAATAAATTTTTATCATTATTTGAAAAATATATCAATACTATTAATGTGGTTCCTACTGCTACCAGCGCATAAACTACTGATCTTTGTAATCTAGAAAGACGATTCCATCTCTGCAAAAAAACAATTAATTGAACAACAATTTAAAATGAGATAAATTATAGATAACAAAATATGAACATGGATTAAAAGTTGTGTAGTTGTAAAAATCTATTTGGGCTTGAGTTCAAACTCATTGGTGAGCCAATGAATTGTCTCTACCGCCCGAATACTGAACTGCCACTCAAATCTAACAATCAATAAAGTGCTACTTACTGCTCAAATTTTACGTATTTTGTCAAATGTGACAGCTACTTAAACGCTTAAGTAGCGCTTATATTTGAGTAGCGGTTCAGTATTCGGGCTTAAGTGATATAAACTATGAATCGAACAGGAGCTTCATTCAGAAGCAGGGTGTTGTTCAGACCACACAATACTAATAATAATATCTTGGACACAATTCACCAATTCACACAATGCCCTCTAGTTCCAAATTAAGCAACTAAATGTTTGTCATATGGATACTAGTTAACGGATATTAATACATATATACTGGTAAATAAATACATAATTATAATACATAGAAAAACACCCAGATGCCATACAAACATTCGTGCTTGCCACAAATATTTTTACTCAGGTGGGAATCAAACCCGCCAACTTCGATTCTGCAGTCAGTAGTTTTACCAATGCACCACAATAAATAATTTCAGTGATTATACATGTTCGTGATTTCTTACCCTGATTATTTTTCTATGAGAAATGCTTTGTTGATCAGCAATAAAAACTGCAGTATTTTCATTACCAATCCATTTTTCTACTTTGCTTTGTGGTAATGGATTTAGAATTGTTTCATCGAAATCTATCTGTGTGTCCATTGTGGACATATTCCTTTTCAATGTTTCAGATTTTATTATTCAAAACGCATTTTACTGAAATAAAATATAACGTAATTAATACGCTTGCATGGCACAAAATTCCCCAAATTTATTTTTCTTATTTTTTAAATTTCCAAAAGACCATGTTTACATCAAGCTTTTATAAAAAAAAGTATTATTCTAAAACTTACGGTACATGTAAAAGTGAAAAATTAACTTTTAAAAACTGCAATAGGCAATATATTATGTACATGAATATGTGTAGAGACAGAATAAGACCAACTTGTGGCAAATTGTTGTCATCACAAAAGGTCTTTAGATGTCTAACCTACCAATAATTTAAGACTGATAGAATATAACTTTAATGTATCTTTTCGTGCTTGGTTGGTGATAATTATAATGAATTCACTGTTATCAAACTCAGTTTATTTATTAAGTTCCACGTCTGCAAAAACACATCGTCAGCTTTAAAAATAGAGACTATACTCACCTAAAATTAAATAATATAAAATAATGTTTAGTATTTATAATATTTTTTAAAAATAATTATCACTTCACTGTTGACACAGTATTGACAAACATTGTTTCATTATTAATTAAAATAGGTTAGAATTAAAAAATCGCGAATGTAGAGTCGCAAAATTTAATTCCGCTACTCAATTCAACTGAATTGAATGTGATGTAGGTCCAATATACGAAAAGAGACTATAGAAGTATAGAATTATTTGCTTATGTCTGTCATAGAGTACAGGTAAGTTGTTTCATTATTATCTACCCTACAAGTTACTTTTGGCTATTAATAATGTCCTAATGAAAGTGTTTCACATTACATTTAATGAATCACAAAAAGAAATTTAATGAAATGGAATCATATTATTTCTTTCTTTAATGATGATGGAATTATTAAACAAGAGGAAAGTCATTATATAATATCTTGGACACAAAGCACACTACGCATCGGATTTTAATGCGGTTTTTTTTAATAGTTAGAGGGTGTTAACGGGGTGGTTTTAATCTATAATTTATATATAGTGTAGTAAAAAAAAGTGAAAATTTTCAAGATTTAGAACTTTAATCGCAAACGCTGCCTGAACCCTAAGTGATAAATCGAAACAACGTACTTCATTATTACCTTTAAAAGGTCTACAAAAAAATCCGCAAGGGCATATGTCTATCTCTTAGGGATAACCCACAATGACCATTTTTATTTTTTTACTTTTACGAGAAATAATGGCCTATTTACGAAGCGATTTTAAACATTACAGTATTCATTTTCATCCAATTAAGTGTCTTAAATAGATTGTGCATGTAATATAGATGATCCTGGCCCTTTACAGCATGCAATTTCAACAAATATTTTCCAAGATATTGCAGTATTAACATAGCGAGACAGCAGTTAATACTTTTGATGCGGAACAACGTTCGCCGGGTCAGCTAGTAGTTTATAAAACAAAGTCACTTTCCGCTATCTGTCCCCTTATATGCGTATATCTTTAAAACTACGCCACGGATTTTGATGCGTTTTTTTTAATAGTTAGAGGATGTCAACGGGGTGGTTTTAATCTATAATTCATGGATAGTGTAGTAAAAAAAGTGATGATTTTCAAGATTTACATCTTTAATTGCAAACGCTGCCTGAACCCTAAGTGATAAAACAAAATAATGTACTACATTGTTATACATCTTCAAAAGATCTACAAAAAAGTCCGCGATGGCATATGTCTATCTCTTAGGGATAACCCACAATGACACTTTTTATTTATTTACTTTTTACGAGAAACAATGGCTTATTTACGAACCGATTTTAAACATTACAGCATTAATTTTCATCCAGTTAAGTGTATTAAATAGACTGTGCATTTAATATAGATCAATATTGTCCTTTACAGCATGTAATTTAAACGAATATTTACGAAGATATTACAGTATTAACACAGCGGGACATATGTGGCGATAAATAGCACAAATTTTACTCATTTATTACTTTTGATGCGGAACAAAGTTCGCCGGGTCAGCTAGTGTTTTAATAAAAGTTAGACAAACTATGAATTTGTAATCAAAACTCAATCAATCAACCTATATCTGTGTGGTTCAGGGAATGTGCTTATGACAAAGAAAGGGCAAAAATGGTTCTATTTTAGCCTGTCCAGAAATAACAAATAAAAAAATATATCATTTTTTCGCGGCAATGTGAAATTGATCGAAAATCGTAATTCGTAATGACTATTTTAAAATCGTGCCTAAAATCATTTTCTGAAACATGAATATTTTGTATAATGCAAAAATATCTTCTAAAATAGGTATAGTTCATGTAAAAATCTAATTTCAAGTGTAAATATATCCATAATCTTTGGAGTGTTTGCGAAGACTGCTACGATTACCTACATCGATTTCACTGAGGTTTGATAGCTAGTTTATAATGAGTTTGCAGTTCTATATAACTACTAGCTGAGCCGGCAAAAATTGTTTCGCCTTGGAAGCAACAAATATTTTTTTTTTCTAAAAAAAGTATCCCCAGTCATCTACTCCTTAATACGCCAGCTACCTGCCAATAAAAGCATCCCTCAAAATCGGTCCAGCTATTTCAGATATTACTCAGAACGAACAGACGCACTGACAGACAACATTTGTAAAAAATGTGATATTGGCGCATGTACCGTTCAGCAGTTGAGCACCCCGTTTCTAAATGAAGAAGTTGTTCGGGTTCGAATTCGGGCTCACGTCATTGGACTTCGAAATTCCTTTCGGAAGTTATGTGTGATAAATCTCGATGCCTGACAACTTTGTGCTCGGTGTATAGTATTTTCTTATAGTTACTGTTAAATAGAATAAAATACATTGGATAAATAACTTCGGAGGTTTGTGAAAAGATACATACAGACAAATATGAATCTCCTGAACGAATTTTAACTTACCCGCCTTTTTATACGATTAGAGGGCAAACAAACGAGCAGTCGTGTCATATGATGGCAAGTGACGAGCGCCGGCCATGGACACCTGCAACACATATGTTACAGTTGCGTGGCTGACTTTTAAGAGAGTAGCATAGGAAACGTTAAGGATATAGAAAAGGCTGGGGAAGGGCGGTGGGGGTGTTACAAATGATCAAGAAAGACTACACTTTTGGTCTAGTTTTGGATGGTTAATATGAGCGTGTAAATACAAGAGGTTATTATCTATAAAGGTACATTAGTACTTTTTTTTTTTAATTTAACGACCTGGTTGCTAAGACTTGTTCTAAATAACATCTTCAGTCATAACCTTTTTTTTTTTTTTTTTTTTTTTTACGCGAGGAAATGCTTTATGCACACCCCCCGCCTGGGGACGGCGGGGGGTAGTGTGGGACTCCCAAAACAGTAAACTGAAATCCGATCCTAGGGTTACCCACTAAAACCTCGCGGCGGCCTTCCTCCGGCGTTGGGGTGGTCCAGGATTCGGATAAACCCCTCTGGTCCACCCCGCCGTCGCCCCCCCTCTGTCACGAGGGGGTGCTCATCCTCGGGGAGCCTGGCGAGGCTCCCCCGGGCGGGGCGGCTCCGACCGCGCGCTGTAAAGAGGCGCGCGGCCGGCGGCGCCCCGGACGACCCTCCCCGGCCGCACCGGGGGGTCATCCTTCCCGGGCCGCGACCTGGGCGCACCCGCGGGGTGTGCGCCCTCGCGGCCCGTCGGCGGCGGCGATCACTGAGCTCGCCGCCGCCGCCTTCGAGCGGGGTCGGCTCTCTCCCGACCCCGCTCGGCGGCCTCCTTCTGGAGCATGACTGCTTCGCAGAAGGAGACCACAACCCTCCACTCCTCCTCGCCCGCCAGCATTGCCGCGACCAACGCCGGCGGGGACAAGTCTCGCCCGATCCCGTCGACCAGGACTCGGCGCTCGTCCGCCCAGGCCGGGCAGACCTCCAGCGTGTGCTGGGCCGAGTCCAGGTCGGATGCGCAATGGTGGCATCTCGCCGTCTCTTCACGCTTTATTCGACTCAGATACTCACCGAAGCACCCGTGCCCGGTGAGTATCTGAGTCAACCTGTAGGTGACAGTGCCCCATTTACGGAGCACCCAGGCCTCGAGGTGGGGCAGGACGGCCCCGACGGCGCGCGAACGCGTACCGCCCTGGAGGACCAGCGCCTCGCGCCAGTCCCCCAGGACCCGCCGGAAGGCCTCCCGCCTCCGCACTTCGTGTCCCCGCGCGTCCCCCCCTCCCCGGCCGAGATCGTACGCGGTTGCGTACATCTCGGCCAGGATGATGAAGGGGGGATAACTCGCGAGGACCGTCGCCGCCTCGTATGAGATTGTACGGTAGCCCCGCACGATCCGTATGGCCATGATCCGCTCCAGGCTCCTCAGCAGAGCCCTGGAGCGGGAGGCCCCCGCGAGGTCTCGCGACCAAACGGGGGCCCCGTACAGGGCCACGGACCGCACGACGCCACCGTAGAGGCGGCGAACTCCCTCCCCCGGTCCCCCGAGGTTGGGCAGCAGGCGGTGCAAAGCGCCCGCCACCCGTCGCGCTCGGGGGACCATGATCTTCAGTCATAACCTAACTAATTTTAACCTAACCTAGCCTAAACCTACAGCTTAATCTAACCTAACCTAATCATCCATAAAGTCGTGGCACTTTATGCATGATTTTCCGATGGAGTTTTGACGACACTAAACACGATATTTACACCATTTCCCACATTTGCACTCATATACGAACACTTATTAAATAAAACACCACGAATTTTATCCAATAATATTCATTGAAACACAAATTTGAGAAAATAACGGACACGTTTCTTCCACAGTCCCGCCAAATCTCCGGTACATTAGTTGGATAGCTGCATCCATAGTACATACATCGTCTTTTCAAATAATCAAACTGGCCAGTAACAAATTGTTTGCTTTTTAATAATGACATTTCTTTGTTGTTTCCCGTAGCTGTGATAGTTTTGGTTACCTATTTATTTTACTTATTATTATTATTATTTTAATATAGTCGTGTAATGATATTAACCTCGAGTCAAATAAGGGCATAATATTTTCAAAGATCCTTTTAAATAAATTGTGTTAATGCCTCAGTCTGAATTCTGGCCGCTGGAAAAAGGGAGAATGTTTAACATCGAATCCAATGCTGATACAGATCTACTAGTACGTATTAAACTAATTATTTCGAAATATGCTGCTTGTTTTTATTATTTTTATTATATAAATCTGATCTATAACATCAAAAATCGTAAAATTATTTTCAAGATAACTTCACGGCTATACAACCACGGGCACAGAGAGTTGTCGGTCAGCGATATTTATCACACTTAAATTCCGAAAAGATTAAATAGGATCGATGCCATAGCTCTTGAGAATCAGATGCGGGGAGCTCGATCACTGGACCACTGAGACTAAAAATATTTTAAAATGTTCATTTTTAATTGATCAGAACTAGTTATTGTTTAGTTTTTACGTAATATGACTTGTGGCCACCTAGTACATTTTTTACAGCTCTTGACATATAAATTTTGGCTTCTTTTACACCTTTTCAAGACACAAAGTCATTACGTAGCGTCTTTATTATTATTTTTTTGTGAGACTATCTGGAAGCTGGCCCGTAAGCCTTTATTGGCGATTCCAAGTAGAGATATTTTTATTTTGTTCAGTAAAATAAGATCGTCTCGTACCAGCTTTAATTGTCTTTCTGTTAGTAGGTAGCTACTAGGAATTGCAATACAACACTGTTTCAAATCCCGCGGGAGTTTTGTTGAATTGCAATTTCTAGCAAGTACTGATTGTATTGTAACTTGCACTGCGAAAGCTATCTTTCTTTTCGATCTAATTTCAATATCTAAATAAATAAATAATATATAATAAATGTCTCGGTGGTCCAGTGTCCAGTTTAATTTAGATGCGTGGAATTTGTTCTGGGCTTACACCAATCATTTCTGCGATTTTTTTAGGAAGTTATGTGTGACTGAGAACCGTTTCCTGTGTATGGTAAGAGGTACAGCCATTTGGGACGTGGTCAAAAAGTCCGCTTTAGAATCAAAAAGTCGTGGGATCGATTCTGGGCTCGCAGCAATGATAAATATAGATGACTGACAATATTGTGCCCGGTGTAGGTATGGCCATAGGTGTCCGAATTTATTCCATTTAAGACGTAAACATTCGGAAAGTTTAAGGTTCAAGGTATAAAGGTTTCATTGACAAAAAAAATTCTCACTATTGTTATTTCTTTTTTGTATTACTATTGGATTGAGAGTGTCGGTGTAAAAGTAAGAAAGGGCATGCTCCGATGGTTTGGACATGTAGAAAGAATGGATGATGCAAGACTGACTAAGTAGATATACAATGCAAAAGCGAATGCATCTAGGAGTCGAGGACGGCCGAGACACACATTCCATGAGTAAATAGAACGTGTTCTGGAGGAAGGAGATGTTAGGAGTAGAGATGGGCGAAGGAAAAAACCCAAAAGGAAAAAACCCGGGAATTTTTCCAAAATGGGAAAAAACCCAGTATTTATGAGGGAAAAAACCCAAGTGACGGGTTTTTTCGTTCTTTAATAAAACAAAGCCAACATAGTTTAATTATAATTATTCAACAAAAGAAATGTGTATGTTTTCCATATTAATTTTAACATATTAGTCACTGTTATAACTGTAACTTGCAAACCCAAGCGATGTTTTGGGTCGGTGGAGAGAGTAATTTGGGGAAATGTACGAGTATGTTCCGGATGTGGGCGCCGCGAGTGAGTCTACGACTGACGCCGTTGCGCCAACATCAGACGAGGACATTACTATGGAAGAGATTGAATGGTCGATACGAAGTATGAAAAATGGTAAGGCAGCTGGAATTGATATGATGTCTGCTGAAATGATCAAACACGGTGAAACCTGTGTCCGGGATGCTTTCCTGACCTTGAGCATTCTATGCTGAAGGTCGGGTAAGGTTCCCATGGACTGTAGGCGTGCTGTCATCGTGCCCTTGTATATAGGTAAGGGATCGCGTATGCAGTGCGCCAGTTACAGAGCTATCAGTTTGATCAGTTTAGCAGCGAAAGTGTATGGGAAAAATATTAAAGGAGAATGAGAGTGATATCTGATGGAGTGTTGTGGGAGGCTCAGGGTGGTTTTAGAAGCGGACGAGGGTGTATGGATCAGCTGTTTTCACTCCGCAACATCGTGGAGAAGCAACTGTCTGTTAGCCGGAAGCTTTTCTGCGGTTTCGTGGATCTGGGAAAAGGGTTTGACCGGGTGTTACGAAAGGATCTGTGGGACATACTCCTGGGCTACGGGGTGGGCGGCGCACTGCTGCGCGCTGTACAGTCCACTTATGAGGGCTGCAAAGCGTGTGTGCGTGTTGACGGGGGCTTGTCGCCCTGGTTTGTCGTCAATTACGGCGTCAGACAGGGTTACCTGCTGTCCGCTCGGCTGTTCATCCTGTACCTAGACAGTTGTATCCAGAGCGTGAGATCGACGAATGTAGTGCGGATGCGAATGGGTGACATAGTTGTGAGCTGCCTGCTTTACGCAGATGACGCCGTGCTTCTAGCCGAGTCGCCGTCTAACCTGCAAACACCAGTCACTATTATGAAAGATGACTGTTTGATGAAAGGCTTACAATTGAATGTGATGAAAACGAAAGTTATGGTGTTTGAAAGGGAGGAATCCAGAACGGATGCAAGAATAACGGTTGACGATGTAGTGCTGGAAAAGGTGAACGAAATTGTATATCTTGGATGCGCTTTTAGCAGGGATGGAAGGTACACCGCGGATGTAGAAAGAAGTGTGGCGTTAGGAAATAGTGTGAATGGAGCGTTGGGCAGATTCCTGGGTGCATAAAATATTAGCAGAAAAGCCCAGCTAGCAATTCACAATGCAAGCCTTGGCAAAAACAAAGCACACAAATAGCGTAAACGATTTTAACTAGTCCTCCACACGGCTAGGAAATTTGACCGAAGTTGGGCGAACACGAGAATGTGGGCACGTACCTCGCCCTACCTCGTCCAACCTCGCCTCGCCTCGGACAAGTTCCATTCGTTGCCGGTTTTTTAGCCCGAGTCAAAGGTGTGAGCCCGGAATCGAACCCACGGCTTCTGTATCAGAAGACTATAAAATACTAATCAATTAAAAAAAGAGAAAAATTAATTCGATACATATTGGGAAAAGACTCTTTCATCAGACCATTTAATTTGTAGCACAAATATTTATTCAAATAATTTAGATATTTATCTTAAGGTTACTAGAGAAACCATCAGTAACTATTAAACTTTTAATAAGAAGATCAAATTAATCATATCTTAGTGTGATATTTATTCACGTAATTAAAATACGTGTCCATTACATGCGTGTGCAGGCGATGGGCACCATAAAGCGACTCAGAACTTTCCGAATTTGTATGAGAATGTGGAGAGCCACTCCAAACTTTGTCAAAGTTAGGCGAGCAGCCTCGACGAGCACTTCGCTATAATTTGGACGCTCCATAACAATAGAGACTAATTCCCACGCCGGATGCCGACAAAAGAAGTGCCGAAGCCCGCTTAAGGAGCTATCGGCAGCTTCAAAGACTCGGCATGCACTGTACAGTCTCAGAACACGTTCATGAGTCAAATATTAAATCGTTTCAACACAAAAGTTTTGGAATCTATAACTGCAAAAATAATTCGGGAAGCTAATTTAAAATTCCCAAATATTTTCCCAATCGGGAATTTTCCCGGGAATTTACCCAGATTCGGGTTTTTTCTGGGTAAATTCCCATCACTAGTTAGGAGCCTCAAAAATAGACGCGCGTGCATGAAAAGAGTTGTGAAAGTCAACGGAGCGAGTGAGGCGTGTAAGAATCGCTCTGTTCTCTCTGCCTATTCCGCAAGGGATTTGGCGTGAAGCTATTTATGTATGTATGTAAATTAATACATGCCCCGATGGTTCGAACGTGTTGAAAGAACGGATGATGCAAAATTGCAGCATATATGCAGCTGCAGCGCAAAAGTAGATGACTGTATGAGTGGAGGTCGGTTACGACACGTTTTTGTGACCAAATAGAACGAATAACCTGGAAGATTATTCGTTCTATGCTTTTTGGGGCTCGTCAGGAGCCCCAAGCAAAGAGCGTGTATTATTAGAGCTATGAATGCGAAAGTAGCGGGAAGAGGAGTGTGTAAAAGTCACGCATCATGGCGCCTTGTTCTCTCTGCCTACCCCGCAAGATACTTGGCGTCAAGTCTCATCTATTGAATAGGTAAATAGGTGGCCTTATATATTTAATGTACATTGTATGTTGATAATTTTCTAAGCAAAAACAATTGGGAGATATGGAGGGAGAAGTCAAAGATATCCAAATGGAGTTGGCTGCTATAAGACGGAATCGTTTAGATTTAACATCGCGCAGAAAAGGACTTGCGGTGCCGGTAAGTAAGCAAGAGTAATCATATCATCATTACGTAGTATAAAACAAAGTCACTTTCCGCTGTCTTCCCCTTATATGCTTATATCTTTAAAAATACGCAACGGATTTTGATGCGGTTTTTTTAATAGTTAGAGCGTGTCAACGGGGTGGTTTTGATCTATAATTCATATAAGATGTTGTAGAGAAAAAATGATAATTTTCGAGATTTAGCACTTTAATTGCAAACGCTGGCTGAACCCTAAGTGATAGATCAAAACAATGTTCTACATTATTAAACACCCTCAGAAGGTCCACAAAAAAGTCCGCGAGGGCATATGTCTATCTCTTAGGGATAACCCACAATGACCTTTTTTACTTTTTACGAGAAATAATGGCTTATTTACGAAGCAATTTTAAACATTACAGCATTAATTTTCATCCAAATAAGTCTTAAATAGATTGTGCATGTAATATAGATGATGCTGGCCCTTTACAGCATACAATTTAAACAAATATTTTCGAAGATATTGCAGTATTAACGTAGCAGGACAGCGGTAAAGCCGATAAATAGCACAAATTGAACCGATGTCCAAAATTTACTAATTTATTACTTTTGATGCGGAACAAAGTTCGCCGGGTTAGCTAGTATAATAATAATAATATCTTTGGACCCAATACACACAGCTCTCTCTAGTTCCAAACTAAGCAACTAAATGCCTGTGATATGGATACTAGATAACGGATATGAATACATGTAATACACCGAAAAACACCCAGACACACAAACATTCAATGCTTGTCACTAATATTTATACTCGGGTGGGGAACGAACCCGCCTATCTCGATTCTGCCGTCGGTAGCTTTACCAATGCACCACGAGCACGAGGCTCGTCTGGTATTTTTGTAAAAATAAATTTACAAATCGTCGAAGTCTCTTGCGGAAACACAAATAATCACGTAAATTAGTTATATAGGTATAGCAGAATTTTTCACTGACCAATTGACCAATAAGCATCTCACGGGACTTAATAACAGAACACCGTGTAAGAAAAGAGCTATGATCGGTAAAAGAACGAGTGTAAAGATTATATCTTTAGATACCTACTCGATTTCTTCTGCCTTTTTTTATTGGATAGGCAGGCAAACGAGCAAGCGTGTCACCTGTAAACGATCTGCGCCGCCCATGGACACCAGCAACACATAGTGTTACCGTTGCGTTGCCGACCTTTAAGGGTATAAGATAGGAAAGGATGGGGAAGGGGGGTGGGCCTCCGGGTGCCTGTCTCACCGAATGAAACGCGGCATGAGCCACTTTACGTCGATCTTCTGAGAGGTCATGGTATTTCACCGGTCGAGCCGTCCCATTCATGCAGCGAACTGCTTGGCTCTACCACTCGCCTACCCAAAACTACAAAACAAAATATGTTTATTGGGAGTTATAAACAAAACAGAGTTACTTTTGAATAATTAATACTTTTATTGTATATGGTCACACTTGGAAGGTAAGACACGTCTTGCCTAGCTAAACCACGTGTGGGAATAGAGCAAGGCAGTAATCAACCCCACACCAAACAGCGGGTGTAAGTGGATCACTCAACACTTAATTTTTTGCTTTCGTCATAAACAGCCAAATGATGAAACCATGCCTGACACGTTATCGAAAGGGGCTCAACAAACGACGCACGATGTCAAATTTGCCACGCTATCAAAGGTAAAATATTTTTGTACCATGAAATTTCATCTGACCGTTTTGCTGGTTCTACTGACTAAGTCATATTTCATTTGTCTTTAACTATCCTGATATAATCAATACTGGGTTCTCAATCCGTTTGTAGTTATTGTTAACTGCGCATTTGTTAGGAGTTCTGCGTTTGGCGTGTGATGGCAGGCGCTAATATTTTTGCCAGCTTTTCTTCGTAGGCGTTTTGTTTATAGCAACTGATAAAAGCATAAACATCCTATTGGATGTAGTGCTTTTAGTATTTTGAAACTGGAATTCGTTCCAATCGAATTTAAAACATCGAACCATGTTAATAAGCACTAATTACTATCTATCTACATCACCGGCTATATCATTATTGGCTATCTATTCAGGTGTCCAAACTACAAGAAGAATTAATAAAAGCGACAAGTGTAGCGAACGAGGAGAGATTCCAAAAAGAGAGATATGAAAATAAACTCAAAGAGTTGGAAAATAAACTCAACCATATTTGCAGCCATGATTTAGTTGCAGAACTAAAGGTACCGTTACACTTGCCATAAGTAGCCTCTCATTTGTTCATGTTAGGTAGCTATTATGTAGGTATATACATACATACATAACTTCACGCCAAATCTCTTGCGGGGTAGGCAGAGAGAACAGAGCGCCATAAGGCACGATTCTTACACGCATCACTCGCTTCGTTGACTTTCATAATTCTTTTCATGCACGCGCGTCCATTTTTGAGGCTCCTAACATCACCTTCTTCCAGGACACGTTTATACTATTTGGTCATAGAATGTGTATTGTGGCCGTTCTCGACTCCTACATCCATTCGCATTGTATATCTACTTAGCCAATTCATAACAAACATTTATACTATGGCGTCTGTCTTTGTTCGATGCGTTTAAATATCTTGTTCAAGAACTCTGAAAACACTGCCTATATGTTGAAGTGTTAAAATGTTTGAACTTTTATTAAATTTACCTCTGTACGTAGTTAACAGTGGTAGAGCCAAACAGTTTCCTGCATGAATGGGCCGGCTCGACCGGTGAAATACCACGACCTCTCAGAAGACCGACGTAATGTGGCTCATGCCGCGTTTCGCTCGGTGAGAGAGGTACCCGGAGGCCTACCCCCCTTCCCCATCCTTTCGAATCCCCTATCCCTTAAAGGTCGGCAACGCAACAGTAACACTATATGTGTTGCTGGTGTCCATGGGCGGCGTTGGTTGCTTACCATCAGGTGACACGCCTGCTCGTTTGCCCTCCTATCCCATAAAAAAAAATCTACGCAGAAATATCTAATATATAAAACTCTCGTGTCACAGTGTTAGTTACCATACTCCTCCGAAATGACCGATTCTCGTAAAATGTTGTGTTGGTTTTAGTAATAAGATTTTTCATTCTTCTATTTTCATTTTGATTTTTTCATCCCCCTGTTTAGCGTAACCCACCCCTATTTTTTTTTAATCTTAAGCTTTATTTTTTTAATTTATTTTTCAGAAACACTTTACAAAAATCATACAACCCTAAATTTTCACCTCTCTACGATCAACCCCTTTTTTTATTTGTTGATCAAAAACTTTATTTTTTGGCAAGACACCGTTTGCTAGTTCAGCTAGTAATATTATAACATATTCCGTTTTACGGCAGAAGTTGTCGTTACTTATTATTTATTTTACTGACGTAACGACATAACTATTACTTGCCTACTTTAATTGCAACATGAATGAAACAATTATGAACCTATTAATTTGTTTACAATAGGAATCCAGGAAAATTTCCGACGAGGAAGTGGCATCGTTGAAACTACAGATGAGAAACATGAAGGAGGAATCAGAAGAATTGAAAATTACCCTTAACGAGAAGAAAGAACAATTACAAGATTATAGACTAAAGGTGAAAGAAAATTATCATTTTAATATCTTATATCGTTTGTTGTCATTTTTCAACATTGGCTGGCTTTTGACTTGGCGTAAAGTAAGTAAGCAATTATTGCAAAAATAGTCAATACTTACATATAGTAATCTATTATTTTAAATATTCCTATAACGATTTTTAAGTGGAACTTCTAATATCTCTTGCAATCGTTTAACGCTTTTAACGTCCCCTTGCTGCCATAAAAGCAAGCAAATAAAATAATATAAAATAAAGGTAACCTTAACCAGTCAATATAATAATCAACTTAGAAAATTCGCATTGGGACTTTTAATATTGTACATATAACACACATAAATAAATATTTATGTAAAATTGCAGTATCTGCAAGCCCAACAACAAGTTGAAGAATTAAAACGGCAGCTTGATGTTATCGAATTCGACAACAAGCAAGTCTCTGACCAAATTCAAATCGAAATACAAAAGATAAAAGTAAATGAAAATCCGTACTTTTATTTGTAGACAAGTTGCAGTAGTACTGTGCATTGCAGGTAAAAAGATGTAGGCGCTGGTCGAGGTTTCCAGCAAAGTTTCTGGAAGTAAGAATGTTTAAGATATGGTAGCATTACGAGGAGTATTTATATTTTTTCATGGATGTTTTTTTTATCGGAATGGAGGCAAACTAGCAAGTGGTCTCTTGCTGGTCAGACTGGACAGCAACTAACGCTGCCCATGGACATCAGCAACACTGAAAGTGACACAATTGTATGCCTTTATGAAGGGGTCGGGGTTCACATCCGGATACTTTTCTCGCACAAAACGAGATGGATCGTCGATATTCTTTGACATCTAAGTATTTCCCCCGGTTGAGCTGGCCTCTTCATGCAGCATACTGCGTGGCTCTACCACTGTCAAGTATATTTATTTTATGATTTACTGTTCAATTGTACGGTACTGCGTGGTATTTAAAGATCATATTGAGCATAATAGTGGACTTTAGAAGTGATTGATTACCTACGAGTTTTTTGCTTCCAGGAATTTGCTTTACGATTTAGTGAACTTGAAATTGCTCTACTGCAGTTGATTTTTTAGTTGATTACCTATGTGTTGTTGACGGTCCCGGGTTAACGTTGTAATATAGCGGATCTTACAACTTAGGGGTTCTTTTATGGAACTACCAGCAAGCGTTTCACCTGGTGGTAAGCGATTAGCGCTATCCATGGTCATCTGCGACACTGAGAGACTCCTGTTGCGTTGTCGGCCATTAGGATGGGATGGGTAGAGATACGAAAGGGGGGTGGGCCTTCGGATACCTTCTCCAAACAAAACGTGGCTTAAGTCACTTTATGTCGAATTTTTGATAGATTGTAGTATTTCACCCATTGAACCGACCAATTTATACAGTTAGCAATATACAGTAATAAATTAATAATAGGTAATGCTTATATTATTAGAAATACCCTTAGTAAATATTTGAATTATTTAGATGCAATTTCAAGAGAAATTACAAGAGCTTGCACCACTACCGGACCTATTGAAAGGTGCTCAGATGCAATTACAGGAGGCGAAACAGCTTCAGAGATTGGCTGAGGATAATTCCCATCAGCTGTCCAATGAATTGCACCGAGTTAAAGAGAAGGTAAGTAAGTTACCTTGAATGAATAGGAAAAATGATTTATAAACAGGAAAGGAAATTTGTATCGTTTTGCGGTTTCCATACAAAGAATAATGCGAATGACTCTATTCATTTTAAATTAAATATTTTTCCATAGCTAGTTACAGTCGTGGGTAATTTGAATCAAGAAAAGGTCGAAAACAACAGACTTGTTGAGGAAAATAAATGTTTGAAGCTGGAAATTGATGAGAAAAATAAGGATATGGACGCACTTACAAGGTTGCTCGATGACAACAGGTAAAATGATTCATTACACTTGTTGATATAACATTGGTGACTGTTTTATTTGTTTGTTTTGTTTTCCCGTTATGAATTAATCATGATTTGTTTTGTTAAAAAATTGGACGAAACTTTCCCCGCTTGAGTCTAGTTCTTTAACTCACTTTCAACTTTTGTCCTGATAAGTCTTCTTTTTATCTCAGAAGAACAGTCTGACTCGTCCACTGCGATGTCCTCAGAATCAGTTTATATGGTATTAAGATAATATTTACATATTTGTTTTTGTTTCGCTGCATGAGTGGGCAGGCTCGACCGGTGAAATACCACGACCTCTCAAAATATCGGCGTGAAGTGGCTCGTGCCGCGTTTCGTTCGGTGAGAGAGTTATCCGAAGGCCCGATCCCTTCTCCCTTTCCTTTCCCCTCCTACTCCCTTAAAGTACCGCAACGCACCACGATGGGCGGGGAGTACCTAGTTGCTTACCATAAGGTGATCCACTTGCCCGTTTGCCCTCATATCTCATAAAATAAGTCAAGTTTGTAAAGTTTCTATCTATATTGTACCTGTACATGAATATACTCTAAATCATGGGTCGTCAAATGGCGGACCGCGAAAACTCAGTAACTTGCACCACAGAGTACGTAATTTAATAAAAATATATCCCCCGCAACATTTTTGTTAACGCCAATTCAGAAAAGGCCGGGCGAAGTAACGAATTAATAGTTATATGTCGTTCTCATTGATATGTAAAACAAACACCTTTGTTATTTCGGTTTTTACCTTTGTTTACTAAATGTTTTTTCTTTAAAAGTGTGGACCGCGAAGGTCATTTCATTTTTTAAAATGGACCTCAAGCGAAATTAATTGGCTACCCCTGCTCTAAATGATTCTTTGAATTAATTTTAAGAATAACATAGGCTAACATTGTTTAATGGAATTCCCACGCTTGCCAACGCCTGTTACGGGTATTTTCCGTAGTTTTTGTTATTTTTGTTAATTTTTTATCATCGTTTTAATAATTGTCAATTTAAAAGTCACGATGGTCCAGTGGGCGAGCTGTCCGCTTCTCAATCAAAAGTTTGTGGCGTCGATACCGGCCTGACACCGTCAACTTATTAGAATTCTATTTGGAAGTTATGTGCGAAAAACATCGATTACTGACAATATTACACCCGCTATATATATTGATATACAGCGGGTACAATTGAGGTTAACAAAAACCTATTGAGGTTTTGCCACGATTAAAATTCATCGAGTTGAGGCTAAGTAGCCGTTGCTTCCATCGAATATTATTATCAAATAAATATCGAAAACAAACCGGGTAAGTATGTAGGTCTCTTACCCACGGGCTGTCTCAATCAAGTTTTATCGAACAGTTTTCCTTGCCCCGTCACAGACAACGCTTAGTTTGAATGCAGGTTATTTACCTGGCCGGGTACTCACCTTCTAATTAGTACTCGTTGAGGAAACTCTGTGCGGTTCTTGAAAAAATGACACTGCACATTTTCTCGGTTGATATGAAACGGTCTATCCTCTATGTATAAAATTTTATATATGTACGAGTTTTAAAAACGTACACCGTGACTCACGGTGTACGTTTTTGAAACTCGTACGAAACGTCTTGAACGATTCTCAGGAAATTTTGTAGGTCTGAAAATAGGACAACGTCTAGTTTTAATCGCCCTAACTATTGAGAGGTGTGGTGTTCTCCCAAATTTTTACTCTTTTTAACCCCTAATTTTTTTAAGTGTTAGATTTGTTTAATTTTTTTTTTATGAAACGGCATACTAAAATGCATAACAACCCTAAATTCTGTGTGATCAACCCCTATTTTTTTATCGGTTGATCAAAAAATTTAAATTTTCATCAAGACTTTTGCGTGATTAAACGTGAATGTGATATGATTAAACTCCTTGGAAATGGCACGACTGATTTTCGTGAAATTTTGTGTGGGAATGTGTTATGTCTACAAATTGGACAACATCTAAGTTGTCATCGCCCTAAATGTTAAGAGTAATTGTGTCTTCCCAATTTTTTACTATTTTTATTTTATACAGAATTTTCATCCCCGTATTATTTATTTGTTCATTAAAATGTTTGCTTTTTTGGCAAGACAATATTTGCTGGGTTGTAGCTAGTATATTTTTATTAAAAGTTACGTATTATAAATTGAATTCCAAAAGTGTTTCTCATTAACAAAAATACTGTGTGCACTTCCTAAGGTAATCTGGACTGTGTTGTAAATTTGTGTTTTTATTTGGTAACAAAACAATAAGTTAATAAGCTACTTAGCAAATGGATGGAGGGTCATGCTATTATTGTAATAGATAATGCAATAGTCAAGGCAAAAAAACATTACATTTGTTATGCTACACCGCGGTACATATCTACCTTTTGGTATATTTATATTTATTTGCTTTTTGCTTATTATGACGAATGGCTATCAAATGTGTTTTTTTTATCTTATTCATTATAATAATAGCAGTAACAGACATTAGTTTTGATGCGACTCTGATGGCGTATAATAAGCATACATTTGCGTAGATGTCGTTTTTAGAATTCCGCAATCGATAGGACAGGAACGGAACCTTTAACTATAGTTTACCTTCTCCTCCTGGTCAATATTTTCAAATGTCGTTCGTCATATAAAAGAAGGCACAAGTATCTGCTTGATTTCTTCCTACTCATTACTAAATTAAATAAAGAAAGTATTTTTCCTACTCGTTACTAAATTAAAAAAAGTTTTTATGTTATTACTATTGAAGTATTTTACTACCAAGACTTAACTTACTGAAATAAAAAACTTACTGAAGATTCATAAAAAATAGTTTAGTAGTCAGCGCTGCTTCAATAAAATTTGTAAATATAGGGTTTGTATGTCTAGTTATGTGTGCTAAATACCTTCCGTCCCTATATCATTTGGGAAGTAATGATACGGCGAGTCCATGCTTGATAGCCGCTGCCTACACCTTCCGGCAGAAAAATGCTTGTAGCTATGTTGTTGTAAAGTTAGGGATAGAAAGACTATATCATAAACAAACTAAAAAGTCGTAGTGACTATATCTATTATAGCTTGAAAGCCTTCACAATGGCTGATGGGTTATTATTTAAATATTTTTCACAAAATATTACACGAGATGTTATTTTTATTCTGCAGATGTAAAATTACAAGACTTGAAGAAAAACTAATCAATCAAGAAGCACTGTACAAGGAAAAAGTTTTAGAGTGTTCTCAACTGGTTAAAGATTTTGAAGAGTCTAGAGACGAAAGCGCCAGATCGTTGAGTAGATGCAAGGAGAGGGCTGATACTATGCGTAGATATTTACAAACACAGATATCGGAGCTTGAGAGACAGTTGATTCAGAGCAAGGCTCATTGCAGAGCATTCCAGAAGGAAAGGGATGACGTAAGTCTTATCAAACTATCTAAAGGTATACTACTCATCTACCTTTTGCCAACGTTATTCCGAATCTTAGCTAAACTTCCCTAATTTCATACGATGTTGCCGAGTGCAAGGATAATCTTTTTTTTTTTTCTGGTGAACTTCTATATATATTACCTAAAATTGTTCAAATTATTTATTTTTATACTAAATGCCACGACGCGCGTAAGAATAAAAACTGCAGCAAATTTCGAAGCCCTACAATGACATTAGCAATAAACTTTTAATATGATAAATGCAGTTGCATGAAATTTACCTACATTTTACTAAATACACCAAAAGTATTTTTTTGGGAATAAGGTCTTAATGTTTTGAGTGTAAATTCGATTTTGAATATGAATTATATAATTCATAACATGTTAAATAAGTTCAATATAATTTAAAAATAAATTAAAATGGCAAGAACACATTTTAATAATGGTCCGATTGAGTTTGCCGTGGTCTTCTGCCTGTCCTCTTTAGTCAAGCACTTTTTTTATATGAAAGGAGGATAACGAGCAAGTGGGGTGCAAGTTTGCGATACCGGGAGGGTTATAGGGGATATTCCCTGGGCTAGAAAAGGTTGGGAAAAGGCTATCCTCCGGGAACCACTGGATAATTGTAAACCTAGTCTAAAATGAGGACTTTTCTTTGGAGCCCCCTCCAAAGAAAAGTCCTCATTCTAGACTAGGTTTGGTATTGGAAGGATATTGGTAACCTTCCTCCCTTGCATACGCCAGGGTAAACATTATCAACAGTATCTGCACACTGGGCTATAAGCACCGCTACTTGTTTTTAGATACGTCAACGTATGCAAATTCAAATGAACAATCTCCAAGAGAACTTTGAATTAGTTGAAATAAGACTTCGCACACTACAAGGGCAGGTGACATCGCTGAAAAGCAGCTACACCGTACTCTTGACTGATGAGGAGGACGAAATGTTGGAGATCAATAAGCGTGTCACGACATGAATTGAGACCAAATATTGGTGCCAAATAAATTCACGATGCAAATTATCATTGTATATTTTTAATTAAAGAAAGTTTTGCTCATACGATGAGAGTACTTAATTATTCCTCCCTGTATTATTATAGAAATAAAACTAGCTGACCCCGCAAACGTTGTCTAGCCGAAAAATCAAATTTAGAAAATAGGGGTTGAAAATTTACGGTTGTATGTATTTTTGTATTCCGTTTTATAAAAAAAAAATAAGAAACAGAAATATATCAAAAAATTAAAAAAAAATTAGGAGTGGACTACCCTTAACATTTAGACGTTTCGAACTCTTTACAGAGATCATTTTCACGAGAGAAAGAGTTCGAAACGTCGGGAAATAAATAATCTATGAGTGAGATTCGCGAAAGTCTGAGAAATAAATATGAAAAATAGATGTTGGCCGATTCTCAGACCTACTCAATATGCTCACAAAATTTCATGAGAATCGGTCAAGCCGCTTCGGAGGAGTATGGGAATGAAAATTGTGATACGAGTATTTTATATATAAGATTAATAACTCCACTGAGCATGGAGAGGACTTATATTTCAATTTGTATGTATGTATATAGGTAAACTTTTTTGGCACGGCTGGGTGTTTACCCATTTTGTTGGTTTGTCGGATTAAAACAGGCTACTATTTTCCAAAATTTCCGTGGGTAGAAGTTTCTTCATAGTAGATTTATAAATAACTACTGTAATGGGATAAGATAGTGAAAATGGGGGAAATGATGAACTGTCGCTGACGTAAAATAGCCAACCACGCCAATTTCGTGTCGCCGTTTCATACAATATTTATCATTAAAACGATCAATATCTGATTAGTTGCAGCGCGATGTTAAATAGCCTATATAGCCTGAAGCCTTCCTCGATAGATGGATTTTTTCTCACTTCATCTTCCTCAAGGACTCGCCCAATTCGGTCATAGAAAGTACGTCCTAGAAGTCCTCAACTTCTACATCCGCCCGTTTTTCAATATCTAAGCACCTTGCTGAATCCAGTTTTTCTACATATCCGATCCATCCGAGCATGTTCTTCCTTCCTTCTACACTGACACTCTCAAACCAACCTTCTTTCTGACAAGCCTTGTTTTAGACGGGAACAGCGAGTGTCCTATCTATATCCAAGTCTAGCTTACTTTGTTTAGCGTTTAAAGCGCAAATACATATTATAGTTATAGAGTTAGAGTTGTATGCGAAGAGCTTTCATTCTCTATGATATGATGGTTAAAGATAACACATGACCGGTGATGAATTTTGTGTACCAAAGTGTCTATTAATATCTATTAATATATTTATAACATTATGTATTATAATTTAAAATAATACGCATTATAATTTCCCACAAAACTTGTTTCCTAACGCGTGAACCGGTAAACACGTGTTTATTTTTCATGATTCAAGCAAATTGTACTAAATATAAAAAACGAGACATGAGGCCACTTGACAACCGAAAAAATAATAGAATATTAATAGTCTTTTTATCATTGCTATCTGTAATTAAAGTATAATATTCACATAGTATCACATAACAGGCATATAGCTATACGCATGATATCAAAAATTTGAATGCCTCCTCCATACAAAGAAGTCCAAAGGTAATGTTGAACGAATGGTCACCATTCAGTGGAATGCCGTGAAGCACTCCGACTTTTGGCAACGCATGTTTACGAGTAATATTAATAATCGTACGTACGAATCATGGGTGCGTCCGTAATTTTAGCGCAGCCAGTGGCAGATAAGAGAACTAAGATCTGGGTTTATTATTGTGTACATTAAGGAAAAGTCTATACCATTTAGACACCCTGTACTTAGTGGCCTCGCCGTATAAAAAGATGCGACTTTGTAGAGCGATTGCTGATGTCATGACATATTTTAAAATACTGCTAGAAAAAATTTCAAAAGAAAATTGATTTATATCTTACCTGTGAAATATTTGTTTCGGCAACGTTGACGATGTCTTTGACTTTTAGAGGAAATACTTAGATCTATAGGAATTACGTTGATGTGTAGTCCATATTAAGCGTAATTTTTTCCTGATTCATTGATTCTTATACATAACTTCACACCTTTTTGTATCCGAAAGTGTAGGCAGCGGCTATTTAGGCTCGACTCGCCGAATTTTACGTCCCTAATGAAATAGGTGATGAAACCTATTGCCATACAATGGACACAATATAATCATCATCGATATTATTACGATAGAATAATTGAAATATGCAGCAGAATATTAAATTATCATCATAAAAACAAAAGAATGGCTTTGGCAGGTTTTGACATCCTCTATTTGTCAAGGAGGCTTTATACGGCTGGCTTAGGGAGGGGGTCAATGTGGCGGTTCGTCGGCAAGGCTTAGTGGCTGGCACGGCATACGTAACAATATTTATCACTGTTAACATACGATTTTACAAAAGTATGACCTAGGACCTTTAAGAAACGAGCCTATTCCCATCTGAAAGGCTGGCAACGCTGATATTGCATGGTATTGCAGAAGCCATGGGCGGCGATGGTCGCTTTCCATCAGGTGACCCGCAAGCTCGTTTTCCCCCTTCTATCATTAATTTCAGGCACTGCGCTAACGAGATTGATTACTGATTACTTTTTCTAAGTCTACACACGTTTCTGACTTCATTTGTCAGAACCTTAATTCTTAATAGCCTAACGTTAAAAAAATACTCTGATTTCTATTTACAGTTAATCAAATAATCAAATACAAGAACAAAACCCTAATTAATTTTTCATACAATACTTGTCTTTTATAATATTTAATACGAACAGTAATTAAAGCATACATTAGTTTGATATTTTTTTTGATGGAGACCGGTTTTTCATAAAATCGACAATTAAGGTTGGTCTTTGTCTTCAGAGATACTGTTGCGCAAAAAAAAAAAAATAACACTCAAATAAAACTGATTATTATTTTTTATTATATTAGATGATTGATAAGGAGATAAATAAATTAATCAGGCTAAAATAAATTAACGAAGGGATCGCATGTTTTGATGGACGGTTACGATAAAAAAAAGCAGAATTATTGAAATGCCGCGACCGCGAGCCTGCTTATAAGTGCTTATAAGTTAAAAATTTTATATATTTTTTTGTTTTTATTAACGAGATACAATAGTAATTGATACATTTTCTTCTAAATAGGTATTAAGTTCTTTACTCGACACGGATTTCAATGTTCCCAATCAACGTTAGCCATAACGGAGTGCGATAACCAACTCCTTCGATACCGGGTTGGTCTGAGAATCGGATCTATTTTTCTTCCCCCTAAATGCTATGGGTAGTGCAAGCCAGTTTATTTTTCATACACAGAAATATTCATACAACCCCCATTTTTATTAAATTCAAATTCAAAATATCTTTATTCCATAGACCCTACAAAGTACTTAGAATCGTCACATAAAAAAAAACACGGAGCTTAGATTCCCTTTCATCACACTGTCTTGAATGTGAAAGCGAATCTAAGTGCCAGTTCCGGCGTCAAGGCTTCTTGAGAAGAACTGGCAAGAAACTCAAGTCCGACTCTTTTCAAATATCCAGTTTAACAAATAGTGATAAGTACAATCAATACAACACAAAAGGAGCAGTTCAATTCCAAACTTTTTTATCGTTTATATAGTCTGCGATACAATAATAAGCCCTTTGATATAATCTACTTTTAATATAATTTTTAAATTTTCCCATGGATAATTCAATCGCGTCGTTTGGAAGTTTATTGTAAAAGCGTATACATTGACCTGGGAACGAGTTCGAGATTTTATGGAGCCTAGTAGTGGGCACAGCGAGTTTGTTTTTATTTCTTAAATTTAGTTTATGAACATCACAGTTTTTCTTAAATTTAGTTTTATATTTATGAACATAAATAAGATTTTCATAAATATATTGTGAATAAAATGTCATAATTCTTATTTCTTTGAATTTATTTCTTAGTGGATCCTTGGGACTCATCATATAGATAGCACGAACGGCTCGTTTCTGGAGCACAAAAACTGAATCTGCATCCGCGGCACTACCCCAAAGCAATAAGCCATACGACATAATGCTGTGGAAATAGCTAAAATAAACTAAACGCGCAGTATCAACATCGGTTAGCTGACGTATTTTCCTTACAGCGTAAGCTGCTGAGCTTAGTCTGCCTGACAACGTTTCTATATGTGGGCCCCATTGTAATTTAGAATCTAATGTTATACCAAGGAAGACAACCTTATTGACCAATTCCAATCTCTCATTGTCCATCACTACACTGGTTTTTACTTGTTTAGCATTTTTTGTAAAAAATTTAACATATTTGGTTTTATTACTATTTAAAAGCAAATTATTAGCACTAAACCAGTTTACAATTTTTGAAAGAGCATTATTTACATCGTCAATTACTGTCTGTTGTCTATTTACCTTAAAAACTAAAGAAGTGTCATCTGCAAACAAAACTATTTCATGATTATTTTTCACAAGATATGGCAGATCATTAATGTACAAAAGAAACAGGAAAGGTCCCAAAATAGAGCCTTGTGGCACTCCCATTGCTACAGCTGATCCATGTGATAGCTTCCCGTTAACATATACTCTTTGAATCCTATCACTCAGATAAGAAATGAGAAGATCCAAAGCGATGCCTCTTATACCGTAGTGGTGTAATTTTCTGACCAGAGTTTCATGCTGCACACAATCAAAAGCCTTAGACAAGTCACAAAATATTCCATAGGCATCCCGTGACTCCTCCCAGGCTTCAAATATACATTCTAATAATCTAATCCCCGCATCACATGTTGACCGTCCGCGCGTAAAACCAAATTGCTTATTGTGCAGCAGATTATTATCATTAAAGTATTTTAGTAGCTGTGCGAGGATAAGCTTTTCGAAAATTTTACTTATTGTCGGTAGTACTGATATTGGTCTGAAGTTAGTGGGGTCTAATGTACTACCCGATTTATACAATGGAATGATTTTACTTAATTTCATCAAGTCAGGAAACACACCACAGTCAATACATCTATTAAATATCAGAATTAAGGCGGGAACAATAGTGTCAAATAAAGATTTTATAATATGCACAGAGATGCCCCATAAATCAGCTGTCTTTTTCATATTAATTGATTTAAACGCGTTACTTAAATCACACCCATTAACATGACGGAAGTGAAAATCGTTAAAAAATTCAGGCACGTTATCTTTAAGCAAAGACTCGGCAATGGAAGTGGAAGAGCTTAGAGCACTAGTAAGATTGACAGGGAAAACAGAAAAAAAATCATCAAAGGCATTGGCCACCTCACAATCTGACTTGGTAACATGTCCATTAATATTTAACGTAAATTCTGAGTCCCTGATTCGACTCCTACCAGTCTCTTCATTGATGACTGTCCAAGTGGCTTGGATCTTATTACTGCTATTTTTAATTTTAGATTTAATAAAATTAGATTTCGCGACTTGACAAACGCGTTTGAAAATCCTTGAATATAATTTTACATGATTTCCAAACTGTTCACTGCTATTGAATTGTCTTTCATAGTATAACATATACAAAGTTTGCCTGCTCTTATGAATACCTATGGTTGCCCAGTCCCCAAAGACAGGGGTATTAGCAACAGTCATCTCCCTGGAAGTAAATATTGAGTTAAATTCGCAAAATTTATACGCAATTACATAACATAACGCCTTTTTCTATCCGAAGATATAGGGAGCGGCTGTTAAGCCTTGTCTCGCCGTTATATTTACGTCCCAAACGGAATAGGTGGCGAACCTGTTGGCATACCGAGCACATAGTTTTTAGTCATCGATGTTTTTCACACATAACTTCCGAAAAGAACTTCGAAAAGTCATTAGTGAGAGTCTGTGTGAGGATTCGAACCCGCGACCTCTGGATTCAGAAGCGAGGTGCTCGACCACTGGATCACTGAAAGTATGATTTTTTTTTTGGCAAAACAACATTTGCTAGGTCAGCTAGTTTATTAAAGTTATGTTTATTAAACATATTAATAAATTTATTTTTAAAAGGCCACCCGTGGCCATGGCAACGTTATTGTTGTTCTACAAGTATATTCGACACCAAGTGCATGTGATCAAGTTCAATTTTAACTTGTTGTTTTTTTTTATTATATGCAGTAATTGTATATGATTTTAAATAAATACAAAGGCCCGTGAAAACTGTTTTGATCTTGACTTATATAAAATACGCAGCGTTGTTTGCGGCCAAGTATAGGATATTGAAAACATGTAAGGATGAGAAAGAAGTAGGCTTCAAATAAAATAATGTTTGCTAAGACCGCTGGACCAAAACTGGTGATTTTCGTGAAGCACCAGTCTCGGTCCAGTGGTCCAGTAATGCAACTGTAATACTATCTGTGTTGCAGGTATCCATGGGAGGCGTCAGTTGCTTACCATCAGGTGACACAGGCTTGTTTGTTTGCCCACCTATCCTTTAGTAAAATTTAGTGCAGGTGAATGGTACTTTTATTTTCTTCTATTTTAGTATACAACCTCAAAACTAATAAAAACAACCTAAAGGAGGCCTTCACCCTGAAGAGGCCTTATTTAATATTTAATGTACATAATTATTTATGGCAGGCTATTCAAATAGTTAATTCTAGAGTACCTTCACGCGTTTCCTATCCGAAGGTGTAGGCTGCGGCCATCGATGTCTCTATTTGCATTTGTCATATGATTTTACGTTTTTTTTTTTACTTTTAAATTGTATTTTGTTTTTGTTCTGACACTCTGCTTTTTTCGGTTTACCTGTTTTAGAAAATTAGAAAATTCTGAAGACGATGTCTTCAGTTAATTCATTTTCCTAATGTCATTCATCTACCCATGTAAAAGGACGTAATTCGAGTTATTAGTGTTGGGAATGTTAGTTGAATTTTTTTTCATCCACCCATTTAGGATAGGCTAAGGCTTATTATCCACACTGCTGGTTGGAATGATTATTCGATGCGTGTTCTGTAGTGAAACCTAATATGTCATATCTATTTTCACGAATGTTATAGGTGACACAAGTATTTTGACATTCAGCTCTTGGAATATTTGGACGTACCGGCGTTTTGATTTACGTTACTATTTAGAAAGAAAACAATATTTGTCTTTTTTTTATTCAATTCAAAATAAATAGAAAATAAGGTAAGTGTCAGAACCATTTAGAAATTTTTTAAATTAAATATGTCTAGAAAGAACAGGTTTTTTTATATGTAAAAAAACCTATAGCAAAGATGTTGGATGTAGGTTTTATGACGACTCTTCATCAAATTAAGAAGAAAGTTATGTAATAATCTAATTAAAGAAAAGAGTATTTAGCACATGAGTTTCTTGCTAGATTCTTCCCAGGATCGCGCCTACACTCGGAATGACCATGTTTTCTAGTTCCACGGAGGCACTTTCCTTATGCGCTCATTTTAGATAGTAAGTTAAATCTTCTGTAAAGATCTATGAAAATGAAGCTTCTTTGCCTGCGTATCATGTAGGTACTATAGAAATAACGACCATGCAATATTTTATATTTAATAATAACATGACATAACTTCACGCCTTTTCCTACCCGAAGGTGTAGAGAGTGGCTGTTAAGCCTCGACTCGCCGTTATGTTGACGTCCTAAATGGAACAGGTGGCGAACCTATTGCTATACCGGGCACAAAGTTTTTTTTGGTCATCGATATTAATTATCACGCTACTTTAGAAATTATTTAATTTCGAGTTTTTAGTCATTAGTGTTCTCCAGGATTCGAACCCGCGACCTCTGGATTCAGAAAGCGTGTACTCGACCACTGGACCACCGTGACTAAATAGATAGTAAAATAGATAGGTTTTAACAGTGGTAAAGCCTCTGATAGCTTAATTAATGGGGCGGCTTGACGGGTGACATACCTATTAGTAAATTGTCCTAAAGTGGGTTTTTGCTACCTGCAACAGTGGTAGAGCCAAACAGTTTGCTGCATGAATGGGCCAGCTCGACTGGTGAAATACCACGACCTCGCAGAAGATCGACGTAAAGTGGTTCATGCCGCGTTTCGTTCGGTGAGAGAGGTACCCGGAGGCCCACCCCCCTTCCCCATCCTTCCCTATCCCGTATCCCTTCCCTTAAAGGTCGGCAACACAACAGTAACACTATATGTGTTGCTGGTGTCCATGGGCGGCGTGGGTTACATACCATCAGGTGACACGCCTGCACGTTTGCCCTCCTATCCCATAAAAAATACCTACAGTGCGGTAAAAAGCTTCCCATCACCCACCCTTCCTACTTGATAGCTATGAAAGTGAGACCCACTAGATATTGCATATGTACATTGTACATGGGACATTGCCATCAGGTGACAAGCTTGCTAATTTTCTCCCTGTTGCAATAAAAATATAATTGTATAAATTATACTAAACTGTGTGACAAGAAAAAAAATGTTGTTAAAAAAATTCATAACTTCGTCCCATTTCCTACCCGAATTTGTAAGCAGCGGCAGCCTTTACTCGCCGAATCGTTACGTCCCAAATGCAACAGGTGGTGGAACCTATTGTCATACACCGGGCGCAAAGTTGTCGATATTTATCACACATAATTTGCCGAAAATAATTCCGAGAAATCATTGAAGTGAGCCACGAATTGATCCCACGACTTCTGAAATCAGAAACCCGATCTCCCCGATCGACCACTGAACCACCACTCATAAATAAAATTTAAATCATTTAAATTCCAAATCATTTGTTTTATTGGTTTCTCTCATTAATTAATGGCATCAAACAATTTAATGTTTAAAATAATTAGCAATATAACGAATTGGACCTACCCGTAAAACCCTAATTTGAATTGCATATCACTGGGTTTATACAACTTATCAAGCAATTATGATAGAAAAAGTATTTTTATTTTTAATATTTGTTTACTGAGTACCTATTGGCAATTGATAGGTACCATTTTGTTATTTTAATATCTTTATAGTGATGGGGGATGAAACTGTTTCATATATTCTCATTATTGAGTTCCTAGACGGCATACAAAAACAAACAGAAGTGGACGAATACTATTACAATATATGTACGAGTATATTGTATTAGTCCACTTGTTTCTGTTTTTTTTTGTAATAATCTTGATTACGACGTTTTATCAAAGATAAGACTTATTTATATTGATATCAAGCAAAGTCTTTCATAAAGGTCAAAAATTTATTTTTCGCAAATATCTCACGACCGTTCGTTCGTGGGTCAGGTCCCCCTTGTTCAGGTTCCCCCTAGTTTCAACTTAACCACCTTTTGTCAAGCAATGAACTTTCAAAATAGTGACTAGTGTTTCCAGGTCCGACGTCGATTCGGCTACAAGTAAGGCGTCATCTGCGTAAAGCAGGCAGCTCACAACTAGGTCACCCATTCGCATCCCTACATTCGCCGATCTCACTCTCTGGAGACAACTGTCCAGGTATAAGATGAAACTCGCAACCATATTTGACGCCGATATTGACGTCAAACCAGGGCGACAAGCCGCCGTCAGCACGCACACACGCTGTTTTTTTTAATACTGAAAAAAATACTTACATAATTTTTTGTCATTAATCATCAAATTGGGCTATATCACTAACAATTGCTGACAAAAAGTCGACTGGATTTATTCCTATATTTAAATCAAAGTCTTCATTAATTTTGACATTAGTTCAGCGTTGAAGCATGACTGATCACGTCAATGTCCAATGTGATCTTTTGGGCATCGTCATGTTTTTTTGGCATCTAAATTTGTCGCCGCAACCTTTATATAATAAAAAGTGGTTGTGTCCAGATGCTGATCGTAATATACTTGGCATTGGCTTTAAACGTTTATAACTAACTTTCAACCGCAGTGCTCGGTATCAATTAATTTTACTTGCGAGATTTGCATTTAATATTACACCCAAAGTCAAAAGCCACTTTGTCAACGAGACAACTTAATATGCCAGTAAACCGACACAAATCATATTTATATTCTCTAAGTAATACCAGAATCCGCATAGTTCCCATCAGATTCCATTGAACACCGTTAATTTAATTTTTATACAAATTTAATAAAATACATCTCGGTGGACCAGTGGTCGTGGAGCACCCCGCTTCTGAAACCAGAAGTGGCGGGTTCGAATCCTGACACTGGCTCACACCAATGACTTTTCAATATTGTTTTCGTAAGTTATGTGTAATAAATATCGATGACTGAAAATTTTGTGCCCGGTATGGCAATAGGTTCGACATCTATTTCCATTTGGGACGTAAACATAACGGCGAGACGAGGCTTAACAGCCTTCTTCATATATCATTCATTTCATTCATCTTAATTATATAGAACAAAATGAAAATAGATAATATCGATTTAAGTTTTAAACGACCCTTCAAATATACGAAACTTTATTAATAAAATACAATTATTATATTAAATTATATAGAATTTAACTGTGAGTAATGAAATAAGTGCATATTGCGTATGCAACAAGTGTTCAAGTCCGCGATTGGCCTGCTTTGTTGGAAGGCTTGATCGGGCGTGCGCAGACAGCGGCCGAGGCCTGCCGCGACGTATGCGCCCTTGCTCGACTTGAGGCCGTGCCTCTCCACTTAACCTGACTTGTTTAATGTCAACGTACCGCTAACTACGTTACACTTATTATTTTTATTATTTACTACTTGAAAATAATAATAAATAAAACAAAATCCAGAAACAAAAGGGACACCATGTTCGCATGAACATTTCTATCTCACGAGTATAACTTATTCTTGGCCGATAAAAAGATTGCCAATATGTACTAACAACCCTACATATTATAATCTATCTGTGTGTCGAATTTCACCTGGATAAGTATAGCCGTTCTTGAACTCGTACTTCATCCCAAATGACAACAATACGCACGGCACTATATTCTGCATTTTCCGAGTTTTTACGTTATTCTACACAATAACATCAATAGTACTTAAGTGCTCTCTTCTGTCGCCTATGATAAAATTTAATGGTGAACATGAGTAGATTGTTGTGTGAACCTGGGTGTACAATGTGTTGTTACAATGTATATTACAATGTGTTGTATATATGCTTATTATTAGTAGAAAAAAATAGTTATATTATTCACGAAAAATCTGGTACAAGAGTGGATTTATGTTTTTGTTCTTTTTCATCTCCAATTATACTTAGTCTGGCCATAAATACTGTTACAACTAAAAATAAAAAAATATTACATTTGTATTTGGAATCTATCATTTTTATACGATTATTGATTGTGTTTTCTCGTTTTGGCGCCAATACATTGTACAATATTTTGCGATATTAAAATGGAGTGGGGTGATAAAGAGAATCGAATCGCTGTGATTGCATTACACAAAGTAGGTATGGAGCCAAATGCAATTTTTAAAACTCTCCATACACTTGGTATTAGTCAAATGTTTGTGTACCGGGCTATTAATAGGTACAATGAGACCTCCTCTGTTTGTGACAGAAAAAGACCTGCCCGTCCACGTAGAGTTCATACGAAAAAGGTGGTCAAAGCAGTAAGGGAAAGAATTCGAAGAAATCCTGTCCGCAAGCAAAAGATTTTATCTCGGGAGATGAAGATAGCACCTAGAACAATGTCGCGTATTTTAAAAGATGACTTAGGACTTGCAGCCTATAAGAGGCGCACTGGTCATTTATTAAATGTTAATTTAAAAAAGAATAGGTTGTTAAAATCTAAACAACTACTGAAGTGGTACGCCAAGGGAGGTCACAGAAAAATATTGTTTACGGATGAAAAAGTTTTTACAATTTTGCAACATTTTAACAAACAAAATGACCGTATTTATGCCCAAAGCTCTAAGGAAGCTTCCCAATTAGTTGACAGAGTGCAACGTGGGCATTATCCGACTTCAGTGATGGTTTGGTGGGGTGTTAGCTACGAAGGAGTGACTGAGCCATATTTTTGTGAAAGAGGTATCAAAACATCGGCACAAGTGCATCAAGATACCAATCTTGAAAAGGTAGTCAAGCCCCTTAACAACATCATGTTCAATAATGAAGTATGGTCCTTCCAGCAAGACTCGGCACCGGGTCATAAAGCTCGGTCCACGCAATCTTGGTTGGAAGCGAACGTTTCAGACTTCATTAGAGCTAAAGACTGGCCGTCGTCTAGTCCCGATCTTAATCCACTGGATTATGATTTGTGGTCAGTTTTAGAGAGGACGGCTTGCTCTAAACGTCATAATAATTTAGAGTCCCTAAAACAATCCATACGATTGGCAGTGAAGAATTTTCCCATGGAAAGAGTACGTGTTTCTATTGATAACTGGCCTCAACGTTTAAAGGCCTGTATTGCAGCCAATGGAGACCACTTCGAATAAGCTTTTTATATTTAATATCATTTTATATTTATGTATTAAAGTAACACACTGTAAAAGTAATAAATGTTATTTGCAATTGAAAAAAAAATGTTTTCTTTGTTACAATATTTATGGCATGACTAAGTATTTACTTTGCGTCTTCACTGATTGCGAGATTGTTGGATGAATTTCTTCTTGTCTATTAAAAAAATGTTTATTTCTAAGACTTTCGCGAATCTCACTCATCGATCAAAACAACCTTTAGGATTACATCGCGCTTATTTATTACTTATTTATATTTATTTCCCGACGTTTCGAACTCTTTACAGTGGAAATGATCTCGGTAAAGATTTCCAAACGTCGGGAAATAAATATAAATAAGTAATAAATAAGCGCGATATAATCCTAAAGGTTATTAAAAAATGACTTTAATTCTGAGCACGTCTGTGGTTTTGTTACATTAGTGTCTGATGACCGTGAAGAGTTATCGTTCAATAGAAAGGCCACGTGGGCGGTGTTGCGGGCAAGAACTAGTTCGATACAAAATTAATTCCACACAATAATGCAAGTTGTTTGAGTGTAGAACAACGAGTTGTTCACATTTTGTTCGTTTTTTACAATGACCTTCAGCCGAAGTATTCAGTAACATGTCTATGGACTGTATTTATGTATATATTTATATACATATATATAGATATTAAGTACTATATAATGTAGTTTAAAGTTTTTTAGTCAGATATAATATTTTATATAATAATAATGTTAAGAGACTGAAAAGTCAGCGTCAGCGTTATGACAATTATAACTCATCAATACATAATGCATTAATATACATTTAAACAAAATAAAACAAGTTATGTTAACAAATAATGCTAAATATCTTAGTAGATTTGGTTCTATCTATTTAATTGAGGTTTTCACAATACCAATAAGTATTGAATTTGCAAATTAAAATTCTATTTCGTAGCAATAAGATTATGTCTGAAGGTAAGAGAAAGATCTTACTCCTATGGGACCGGAGTAAATCTGATTACCGGTGTAGGTACTGACGTCGAAGACGGAGCTTCCCTCAATTTGATTACTGCAATGCCTTTTTACAATTTTCAATTCTACTTTTTAGGTTAGTATCTTTCAGATTTAATCGAAGTTTATTTTTAAAATTTGCCAATTTTTCCCGCCAGTATGATCAAGATTTGATTGAAATATGTAATGAGGTTTTATTTGGATCTTATGAGAAAAAAAAACGCTCACAAAAAAGTGTCCTTGTCTTGTGTACCTAGTTTGCCAGAAAATTTGAGATCAGTTACCGTGAAGTTTGATAATTGTGTACCTCTCAACCGTTTAATTTTAAAGCAGTTTAGATTTAAATTAGTAGGTTAAATTATAATAGTAGTATTATAAATCTCAATCTGGTTCGAATTTAGCAGTAAGTTGTGTGTGTGATGTGAAGTCTAGCAATATTGAATGCCATTTATTTCTTTACAAGTAATTTAAAATAGAAAAAAAAAATTGTAAGTTTTATGTGTGAATAGACTAAATTGTAACCTGCATTGTTGTGCGTAAGTTTCCAAATGTCGCACCTATTAGACAGTTTCTTATTTCAAGTCTGAAATTTTATTTGTTTAGTTTTCAATTAAATAAATAATACTGGCAGTAATTTGATGTATGAGTATAGAATTATCTCAATACATAGAAGAATTATGGGTACCGCTATATAAAAGGGTAGTGGTTAGGGTAATTAATAAAACAGTAAGAGTCCACGCAAACGCATTTATTTTTTTTATGAGTCAACTTTATATCTTTTTTGGTGCTCCATTTTCAGTTATTTGTGTTTCATTAAATTATAAATTAATACTAATAATAATAATAGTATAGGATTTTTGAATCCGCCCGCCTCTCCGTAAAATGGGCAATCCAGAGACACGTGCAGTTTTCGAGATCCGGGCAATGAGCTGGCATAATAAATAATACGATAGGGTAATAAAAAAAAGGATTTCGACGAAGTACCATTGTATGGTTGCACACACGCTCACACACCTACAGACACACACAACACCACACATGCCAACAACAGTCTTACATCTACTATATCACTAGCTATACAGATTGCGACGAGGCCGCCGGAGTTGGACCATATATGTGCCTTATTGGTTTAAAATGATCACTCGAAATCCGAGCCTTTAAGTTTCTTGATGGCGTTGGTAAGGTGCAGCATCTCTGTGTTCAGCTGCCAAATCAGAGTTTCCAACTTGTCCACGGAGTCCAATACCTCCACACGCTCAGTGTGGGGATTGAAACGCACCTCGAAAGGTCGCGACATGGTGGAAACCCAGCGTCTGTATGGATATAAAAAGATATATTACTTATTATGTACATTCGAATCAATATAAATTTAAAGGAATATGTATAATATAATAGCAAAATTTACCTGAATTTATCTTTGGCATCTTCGAAACTTTCAGCTACATAGTAGATGGGTTGATATTCTTGATCTTGGTAAGGTTGCACGGAGGTAGACGCGGGTTCGAACGGTCTGAGTTCAGGCTTGTCGCTGAGTGCATGAAGTAACTCTCCGATCGAGGAGAGGAGGGCAGCGCCATAAGCCTTCAATTGTTGGTTTTCTTTGCAAAGCCCAAATTCAACGGTAAACCAGTATACCTATCGAAAAACAACACAGTTAATTATATGTTCAAATATGTGCATTTTTTATCAATATTGTAATGGCTGTTATATTCATTACTGAATAGGTTCAGTGTGAAGAGATAACATTCAGGCAGGACAATTTACTTTCACATAAATAACATAAGTAAGGATATTATAAAAACATTGCAACAGGTAGGCCAATTTTTAAAATAATGTATTTCAATTGAAGTAATAAACTGTCACCGTATCTGCATGAACGTGATTTTTAAATTATCCAATCTAAAATTTCAAATAAGCATTACATTAAAATAGAGTAAGTAATCTTACCGTAGAGAGCTTTTCAATTTCCGGATCAGAAGCACCAAGAGATGCGAGACCAATCTCTTGAGAGAATTGAGCGAAGCTTGGATCGGCCAGTAGAGGTATATGTCCAAGGAGCTCGTGAATACAATCACTGAAAAACAAATTTTGTATTGTAATACATGTTTAAATACTATCATAAAATTAAAAATTAATAGCTCCACAGTCATAACCAAGTTAATCAATTGATTAGTGTGCGAATTTGCGGCAGGCATTTACTCTGGCTTGTTGTAATTATATATGACGAACGAGCATCGTACTAAAACATCAATTTATGGGACATAGTTCCAGTCTTTGATGTTGAAAACTTTGATCCCTTTCATGTTAATGAAGAATTAATTGCAAACGAGCCATTTAACAAAGTTATAGCATCGTCCACGCTCGTCTAAAATAACCGGCGAATAATTTTACGTCCAAGGATAGATACAAATAATTACGGACGCATATTTTAAATGTTTAAGTATGTATATATAAATCATTTACTTACAAGTAACAAAAAAAATATGACATTGAAATAAAATATACTTGTAATTAATTACGTAGTTTGGTCTACATTCGGTTATGAATTGAATCAATTTACATAACATCAACAAGGACTTGTTGCGTAATATTTCCGTAAAGAGACTCCGTCAAGGCGATTATTATGAACCTAATTAAATTATCAGCAGTTAATGTTATAGACAGATCTGTTACACCCATTTCCGTATTGACCAGGTGTTATTTGTCTACCACGATTATTATCGTGGGACAAATTTGAGAACAGACCTTATGGTAAATCTGCTGATGAAAAAAATAAACAAGTAATATACTCACGGTTCAGGTGTGTGGAATGGTGAGTTAGCGTGACGCACGTATTGTGTGGACTGGAAGACACGGAATGCGAGGGATGCCAGAAAATCGCGAGCCGTGAGGAGTCCTGCTGCAGGACGCAGGGTGAAACCGGTATGTTTCCGTAGGAAGTTACTGACGTCGTCTAATTGAGGGATTCGGTGAGGAACGAAGATGTCTGCGGCTTGCAGTTTACCAAAAGCCGCCTTGTATTCCTTGCAAGCATGCTTGGGCATCAAATCCAATACTGTGTTGAACACTCGCTGCCAAGTAGCGTTCTCACTTTCTTTATAAGAGATAGATGGTATAGCATCGCCGTATTTGTACATGAAGGCAATCTCAGCAATAACCTTTCGTCGCTCTCTGTATTCCTTATCCGCGAATCCAGGATGGTTCATGTCGAGTTCGGGTTCATACTTGGTCATGAGATGATTACAGTTATCGAGGTCAGAGGCATGGCGAGGGAACCAGGGGGTCTTACTGGACATATTCTCAGTAACGAGATTCACCCCAGCGAAAGCGGTTGTCTGACGAAGAGCTCTTATCAGTTGCAGCAAGTTGACGCGGGACATGCTGACTTTAACAAGAGCATCGAACTGGACACCAGTTGTTTGAGACGGACGAGTTTCAAGATGCTGGACGCATCCCTTATAGTTGTCGATGGTTTTAAGGATGCGTGCAAGTGAGCCCATTCCATCACGCATGCGGAGTAACAAGGCGGCTTGTTGGATGGCCTGTTCGGCCTCAGGAGATTCACTGGCAGCATTTTGAAGTATCACTTCCTCCTCAGTTAGAGTATAATCTGCACAAAAAAGTCTCATGTCACGACAAAGATTAAAACTCCCGTAAGCTTTATTATCAATGAGATTGGTGATTTTAACTAGGATAAGTATGTATGTGAGAATTAGGAAAAAGTTTATTAAACGGTTATTAAATGAGAATATTACTTCTGTTTACATTTATATATATTTTTCGTATTTAATGAAGTTATGTCAAGTGACTAAGTGAAATGAACAAGAAAAACAATAATTTAAAGAAGTTTACGTTATATCAAACCCAAGTTCCAAGAAAGAGAGCCATAAAAATCCGATACTCTAATGAGAAAGTACAGCGGCTTAGCGAAATCATTTATAAATTATCTGATTTTGTATAGTATTAATTACAAAAGTAACGATTAAAACTTATTGGGTGAATTGAAAGGGGTCATTATTAAAAATCCTTGTGTACACTTGATATATGCTTACCGTCGTCAGTCTTCCCGTCATCGCCAATATCAGTATCAGCTAAAAATAAAACAAAAAAGAAAATAATAAAAATCATATAAAATAAAATAAAAAATAATAATAAAAACGAAAACAAAAACAATAATGAAAATTACCTAGGTGGCCATTCTTAGTTTCATCCTGTTGAGTACCGTCTTCAACAGTAGGGGTGTTATCGCCATTGCCAATATGAAGCCCGTCTTGGAGGAATTCGGAATCCAAGCCAGAGTCTAATCGTAAAAAATATAATCGCCAAATGATAAAAAAAAATAAACAAAACAAAAATTAAAAGTAATATAAAATAAAATTTAATGCCGTTGAAACAGAACTGCTGATATCAAGGAATTCATGTGGACACCAGTTATTTGTAACTACAACTTCAATTTTTGAATATTTGTAATTCAATTGGTATTCCGCCTCTTAAAACCTACATAGCGATTGGGATTACGTGATAAATAAATATTGTTCAAGAGACTTAAAGAGTATTAGGGTGAGTTTTTATGATACAACAATATTAGCTCATACTGTGGGGATCAAATGGATCGGCTGCAAATCCGAGCCTTTTAGATAGCTACAGAGATATATACAACAAACTTTTCATAGTTTTTTTTTAGTACTTAGGCATGTTCACTGAGATCCCAATAACTGGCACAGTGAATTCATTTTTATGCAAATTACGGCGTTTTCTAAATTAGCTTTTCGGAGGATCGGTTTCTTGTGTGCCTATATATTTAGCCTAGTTTAAAAATAGGAGTATTCAATGTCTTACCATTGGCACGGGCGCGAGCCTCTTCAAGTACACTTTGTTTGGTCTGTTTGACAACTAGGGTCTCAAAGCGGGCGTCGTCTACCAGGGAGCGACGTCGAGACGGGTAGCCGTTCTGCAACAATTCATAAAATTTACATAAATATATATTTATTTATAAATAAATATTACCTCATAACCTTTACACGAATAAAAAAGGATTAAATTTTCTTTTTTCTATATTTATTAACAACACCTGGCTGTTGTTATTAAAAGGCACTGTTCCATTTTCGTAAAGAATGAATATAGTATAAAAAAAACGTTTAACCTGTTTCAAATTACGAGAGAAAATTTGATTATTTTGCGATATTCTTAAATATGATGCAGTCAGTATGATTATTAAGAGTGCATTTTGCAACTCAACTTATAAATACTTGATGCCGATTTTAAAAGAAAAATATATAACAATAGAATATAATTGTACAAAGATATGTTTATACATACATCTAATTTATATAAAGATGTTATATAAATTTATTTTATCTTTTAACATTATCACAAAGGAAATGTTTCAATAGTTTATCATATAAATCTTTATAGATATAACGCGGTCGCATTGAGTTATATATCATGTGAAAGCAGAAATTGCTTTTACGAAGTTCTTAAGCTTATTTCCTGAGTGTGGCCGGGCGTAAAGTGCTTCCATTATTCCCGTCTCTCATCCCACAATGGATCTGAAGGCCTGCAATTGAAACGTTTCAAAGGAGAGCCCGACTTTATGAACGAAACTTCTCCACTCGTGCTGAGGCCAATTATTACAACATTGACTTAGATAACTCGACGACGTCTAAATGCCATAACTTTGCTAAGTATTATTCATTTGTTATTCGTTTTTTTTGAAAATTCGTTGACATGGATTCATAGCTGGCAACTTGACATCGTTATTAAAAATATGTTATCTGTCGTGTTTTTTTTTCAACAAGTTAAAAAACAATAGAGTTAGCGCTACATTACTATGTTATATTAATTTATGGATACCTATTATTGATCTTTGAAGCTGATATTAATTAATTACTGGCTAAGTTTTAATCATCATCATCGAGTCTGTTGAGTCAATGTTCGTGAGGGTCAAACTTTGTGTGAATATAATACATATATTTTTCAAGTAAAGTAAATAATGAAAAAAAACGGCCAAGGATAAATCAGACTTTTGTTATAAAATGGAATAAAGAAACCAAATACCTACTTATGCTTTTATAATAATCATATATTATTTCGCTTTAAAATACGAGTACATACATATTTTATAAGTGAATGTTAATTAAAATTTCTAATTCGGCCGGTTTTAAAAAATATTTCACAATATATGTGTGACAGCTGATATTATATTAGTCATAAATATTTTGGATTTGTATTACATATATTGAAAGTACTCGTGTCCTCTTATGAATGACATTGGTAGAATAGTATGTATCGTGGTTTTTAATATACAATTTCCTTATACATATGTGACAACATAATTTCTGAGTCGTGTAAGGTGCCAGATGCCAACTAAGTTAGGTGACGCGGTGGTTATGCCAAGCGCGCTGGCGGCGTGAGACCTAGCATTTTCCACTAGAGTGGACTTGTACAGGCCTGATTATGTGTGTCAAGGGTCGCGATAATCGCTCACTATTATAATTGAGGCCCTAAAATGCAGTGAACATATTAATTGTTGAATATGAACGTATTTAAATTGAAAAAAAAGAGAATTGTCATGTAGTTTTTCTTTTGTTTTTGTACTGTTCAAAAACTGCGGAAACTGTGTGGTTTGTGTTCGGTATTGTGAATTTAAATGGACCTAACTGGAGTGTACAGCACCTGGAATCCGGTTTATACAGCCTTGATATCCACTTAACCATTCCAATCAGTCGACTGGCAATCGAGATGAAGTCAGAGGTCACTGTTTGAGTGACCTGTATGTAGTATTAACCCGAAATATTTCAACAATATTTTTTTCCATTTGTTTCCTGACTAACCCTATTTCGTTGGATTCACTGCTAGTTCAGTTTTTTTTGTGCGTATGTTTTATATATTATTAACTATTTCATAACATAAAGTAGCGGATATTTTTTTTTACGTAGTGTACTATTTCTCTGCGTACGTTTAAAATTGAACTGTTTAAATTATGACCTTTAAATATATATATAAAACAACAATATTCTTAATAGTTTTGATACATTAAAATGCAATAAAAACTTACTGTTGGTCAAGGGTATATAAAAATGGTGACCTTGTGATTGCTCTGACTATTATCATCGTTTAACGCTAGCATGACTGTATCTAATTACTTAAGAAAAAAAATTAAGCTGTATCGATACATTATAACATAAATCCTAATGATATTTGTATTTGAATATATATTTGATCGAAAATATGACTTTATTTTTCAAATAGCGAGATATTATACTTCGATATGCCGAAAGTTTACAATCCCATCTGGTAAACAACACTGGGCACAATTTTACTATTTCATGTTATACGAATTCGGCAAAGAGTTCCGAGAAGTCATTAGTGTACACCCGGATTTCTATCTTTGGGAAGGGTTGCCAGATGTTAGTTTCAGATAATTAGTTATCTGCTTGAAAAAATATCATGATCTTTGGTTAACGCGTTGGTCTCGGTGAGCGTTGCAATGCCTTGCATTCCGACCTTCGTCGGTCAAGGAAATACAATCATTCAGTCACCATAAATCATATATATATGTATATTTACTATAATAGCAAGTAGGTAGATACAGTCAAAATCGAGGGACGCGCAGCACCTAATCAATCTTAAAATGAGAATAAAAATGATCGCAATGCATTTCGAAGTTTGCAGGAACAATAAAAAAAAAACAACCTCTAAAATTCAAACCTGCATACTTTGAAATAATTCGCAACAATTGTTCGCAAATGCTTAACAAAATTTTCTAAAATAATTTGGAAAAAAATCAGAGACATCGAGACAGCTACGAATATCCAGTTTGAGCTGCAATTAACTTTTATTATTTATAATGGTTGACTATATTAATCGTCTAATAAAATAGGACGCGTTCGATTCCTAATTTTTTTTGTGATAACATTAAACATTTGAAGATGATGCATCGACTTGAAGAATTATATATGTATAACAAAGATTACATAGTTGTTATATGTGGAACAATGGCATATTTAAAACATGTATACATTTTTTTTTGTATAAGATATTATGCAATTTGTCACACGACAACTATGTGTGAAAGTGTCTCACTGCCAGTTTTTTTTTCCACAATAATAACTTTAAGGCAAACTCTTTGAATACGTCTAATGAGATCCGTTTAACTCTCGTAGATTTGATAATTAGCCAAAGAATTCATTAGTGAAAATGTATACGAATAAACAAATAATATAATCATATGTTTGATAATAAAAAAAACAAATATTTTTTTTAACCGCCATTTTCACACGATTTCTCAATGGCCCCGTTTCCCTTCATCTGTATTTAAATTTGGAATGAATCGAGTTCTGAATTGGAATTTTGACAGTTTAAAAAAATAGATGCAGTTATAGTGTAAGATGAGTGCATGTTTAATAGACAATACAAAATCTCCTTGTGAAGTGCTATCTCGTTGATGTCTATTGTTAAATGCTGGTTGTAGTACAAGGGCGATTTTAACACGCATTATGTAGGCAAAAGTAATTATCTATCGGTGCTGACGACTCGGTTATCTTACAATCGAACCGGTGTCACAGTTGTGTTGTTGGAAATGACGTTTTTTTAATTTATATCCATGCATTTTTTTTTTCTTATATTCGACACAACACAACACTTCATATTTTTGAAGACTTTTACTGTTTAATTTACAATTGAGGTTTAAACGTGTTTTTTTAGTCGTGATTATATATCATGAACCCAGTGCCTTTGTTTTATAAGATGAAATCATGTATGCTTGTGCATTTTTATATTCAAATCGATTTGGTTTTGAACAACAATTTATGTACCAAAGTTGTTTGTTATATTTAAAAACATCAGTCATTACAGATGTTAATGATATTTGATGTTAGCAACCAAGCAACGAATATTATTATTTTTTTCGTGTTCATATTATTCCTTATAACATTTTTACGATATTATTAGTGAATATTTTCATATATTATAATGTGATTGCAACAATATATAATGATTATTACGTTAAAGAATAAAAGTGTTATTATTAAAAGACAAATGAGCAAGCAACAGTGTGGATGGGGGTAGAGTTGGCACCAGGCCAGCTCTGCTGCAGTTCAGCTCCTTACCTCGATACTGTAGGACTTCTTGATAGCGAACATTTCGCGGTTCTTCTGGGCAGCTGCTACGGCCATTGTTTATCACACCACTTGGATCTTTCTTTAGAGCCTGAACAAAAAGTTCACTGCGCGAATAGCTAGCGTATTGTCTGCGATAGCTTAATGTCTCGACCACGGGCTTTGTGCCTGTCTGCCAGCGACTCGAGCTGTCGTATTACTATAGCTAACTAAACTTTTAGATTGCAAACAGACCAATGCATGATGACCGTTCGTAAGAACAGTTTAAATAGTGTTAGGCGCGCACCTCCCACCCCGCAGTGCCTTTCGTCGCGCATGCGTCACTGCCGCCCCCCGCTCGTCCGCCGCTACCGTCAGCCTCCTGGCCACTTAACCACCAACAACCCCCTTCAAGCATCATCACACAACTACCCTCGTCCGTCATGTCATATTTTGACTTCTTATTCCTATCGTCAATGGCCCGTGTGCTTTGGAAAAATTCTAGTACACCATAATTATATTATATATTATAGATCCTAGAATGGCCTTCGTAAAATTAGGAAGTAGACAGTCGACACTTAGAACAAGCAATAGTTATTAGTTATTATAAAATTAAATGTGGATGACATGGATAATGTATAAGATTCCTGGCCGTGTGGAATATCGGTGAATAATTTGTTAATAATTCTATGGTCATTATATAATTCCATGGCCTAATTATTTTATTTGAACGACAACGACAGTTAAATAATGAGAGGGAAATAAGTAGCCAAATAAATCTAGAATTTGATATGAATACCAAATTTGTACTACATATAACTATGCTGGATACTGTTTCGGTTAACACTTCAACTTCTGATTCAGAGGTTCTAACGTTGCGTTATAAAAAAGGAAAACAAGTTTTTCTGACGTTAATTGCGTCTATTTACCTTATTTTTCCTGACGTTTGGGAAACTCTATATTGCCCATTAATACATGAAGATGGTATTCGGTAGAGATTGAGGTAAAAAATAGGTATGTATGTTTATAGGTTATGTTTCCTGTAAGGATAATGTGAAGTAGCTAAATTTATTTATTAAAAAAATCAGTAAACAAAGAAAGAAGTTCTCTAGAGTGGTGGGAGCCAAACAGTTTGCTGCATGAATGGACAAGCTTAACCGGTGAAATACCACTTGATTGTTTTGATTGATTGTGATGTGACCTAATGCAGTATCTGTGAGAGAAGCGAAAATTTGTTGTAAGCATGTCCAATCCTGGAAATTTTGATATCAAAAATGGAAGTTGTTCTTGCCCTTTTACGGACAAAATTGATGCCATTTTAAAAAAATCGGTAAGGTATTGGCAGATTATTAGTTACAATGCCGCCGGAGAGATAGAAAATGAAAAAAGCTGGGTACACAAATAAGCTCGATACATGGGTGTCTCATGAGCTCACTGCAAAAAAACCTCATATAAGTAATGATACTGAACTATTTAAAAAAAAGAGTAAACCTCGTGATGATAAATGGATCACATAGGAAAAGAACTTGCGAAAAAGAACGTGGTCTTAGGCCAGACAGGCTTCGCAGACTGTGGCGAAACCTGGGTTAACTCGCAATAAGCTGATGCTATACAGCAAACTCTTGTTGCCAATTAGCCCGGGTTATTATTATTATCCACTATACACACGTGTGGTGGAATTGGAAGGGGATTATTCATTATGAACTGGCACCTGACATTGTGCCCTTTGTAGCAAAGAAATGACTGAACTGACGCGATTAAAGCAAAAAGTTGATAGAAAGATGCCAATTAATGTTAGACCTCACACATTTTTAGCCACTTAGCGAAAATGACGAAAGATGGTTGGGGGGTGTTAATGGATCCGCCGTGTAGACCTGACCTTGCACCTTCAGATTTTCACCTGATTCGGTCTCTGCACAATTCCTTAGGCAGTGTTAGTTTAACAGTTTGACATGTGGTTTCGGCAGTCGTGCTGGCGAAACCACATGTCGTAATTTTTTGATTCGTAGCCTCAACATTTTTATAGCAGATGTCGCGGGTTCGTATCCTGGCACACACGAATGACTTTTTGAAACTAATTCCGAAAGTTATATGTGATAAATATCGACGACTAAAATCTTTGTGCCCGGTGTATGGCAATAAATTCCCCACCTGTTCGATTTGGGACGTAAAACATAACGACGAGTCGAGACTTAACAGCCACTGCCTACACCTTCGGGTAGAAAAAGGCGTGAAGTTATGTTTATGTATGTATTTATGCAGGCATCAATAAAAGTCATCATGTAACTTCTATGTAAGTTTCTGAAAATTCACTGGAATGTATCAGGATTTGTATCCTATCCGTCCACAGAGAAGTCTATCTACTAAGCCACTAGACAATCAATATGACAGTGTAAATTATGATTATCTATGTAGATATTGGTGTACATTATATCATGTAATATGCATATTTTATTTTCATGTTTATTATATTTGGTATAATTAAACAGTATAAATTAAAATTAAAAATATTTAACTACAGTTACGGATCACATTTATATATATATACAAATTTAAACCGTGATCTGGTTGTCACAACCATAAATTGATAGTATTTTTGTTTTTTAAAACCACTAAATTATTATCATATCCGATAGTAACTTTATGATTTTAAAATACTTTCTTGTCTTATCACAAAAAACATATCTTCACTTTTCTACCTGAATTTGTAGGCAGCGGCTGTTAAAGCCTCGACTTGCTGAATTCTTACGTTATATCCCAACTAGAATAGGTGGCGTACCTATTGCCATACACCGGGTACAAAGTTGTCGGTATTTATCATACATAACTATCGAAAAGCATTTCGAGCAATCATTGGTGTGAGTCCGGACTCGAAGCCACGACTTCTGAATCAGAAGCCGTGTACTCGACCACTGGATCACTGACACCTTATAAATTAATGCCATGTATGTATATACGTATATTATATAGCCATACATAATTATCACACTTAACGTCAGGTGGGTAATCAAAGTGCATTGTCAGGATTCAAACCTAGGTACTTACGATGAGTGTTAATAGTTTACAGGCTCTCGAGACCGCACATCGATTACAAACAAGGCTGTACTTATTTATTTATTTTAACATATTACAAACCAATTGTAATTAAAATCGATTAATCGTCTATATTGTATTGATTTCTATACATTTAATTGTAGTGTATGAATAAAATTCGTACCAAATCCAATTTAATTGACAAAAGCGAAAAACTATTTAAATGTGTAATCGTATCTATATGCGGTTAAGAAATTGTTTAGTCATTTTAATTAAAACAACATTACATAACATAAGGACACAAACATAAAAACAAGTCGAGGCTTAACTGCCACTGCCTACACCTTCGGGTAGAAAAAGTCGTGAAGTTATGTAATCTTATGTATGTTATGTATTAACAAGAAATACAGTAAAATTTATATGTATAACACATGATACAAGAGTATTTCTCGCCTTTAGAGAATGAGTAAAAGAACCGGAAAAATAAGTGTTATAAACTAATACAGAAGTCAGAAAATTTTAACTCTGTTGACTATTTATCAATGCTGCATTAGATATAAGTCAATACAAAAATATGAATCAGGTGATTTAACATCTTATGAATGACTATAAAATACTAGTATCTGATTAGAACATACAATGGATGCGAGAATTGATGTTTGACCACAAAATTTAAACTAGCACATAATATAATAATATCTTGGACACAATACACAAAGTGCCCTCTAGTTTCAAACTAAGCAACTAAACGCTTGTACTATAGATACTAGAAAACTGATATTAATATATATGTACTTTTCTTTTGTAAGTACATACTTATAATGCATAAAAAAAACCCAGACGCCATACAAACATTCATGCTTGCCACAAATATTTGTACTCGGGTGTGAATCGAACCCGCCAACCTCGATTCTGAAGTCGATAACTTTACCAATGCACCACGAGGCTCGTCGATTATAATTCGTTCATAAAGTAAGGTAAATCACAGAAACCTAATTGGTGATGACAAATCATCATCATAATACAACTCGGCTCGAATCAATGTCAAATTACCGTGTGACGTAAGTGTAGACGTCGATAGTTCTCAGTAATTAGAAGGCCACACATCGGAAACGGGTATTATTTAAACACATTATATTATAAAATATTTTCGGAAAACAATTATTAATATACATTTGGTTATTCCCAATGTGACGTTTATTGGACGAAAAAAAAATACATTATGTACCCATATTTATACATATCGTTTCAATTATACTTACATATTATGCAAATATTAATTTATATAGTTTTTTTATTTATTATATATTTATATTTAAGTGTATATTATATATATATATATATATATATATAGATATATATTATACTATTTCGATACTATTTAAATAAGTGTCAAATTGTAAATGTTTCAATAAATTATCATATATTATAGTATATGTGTAATTATAATTTTGAAATAGTATTAAATAAAACTATACGGACAGTTCCTGACTCTGTTGTCTTTTACATTTCTGATACGTGTTTGATATTATTTATATTCATAAGTAAAGATACTAAACATATTAATAATTAATTTCGTAAATGCAAAGCCTTTTTTGGGTAAATATACACAATTTAAGAGATTTTCAAATTAGTATTACTTTTTAAATGTTGGAATTTGCAGTAATCATCCCATTGTCAAGTGGCAGCTACTAAAGTAATCAAATTAACGCTTTTTTTCTGCACTAAGTATATTTTTAATTTATTATATTTTTTGTACATAATATAGTCATTTTTTTATATACAGAGCAGTTTCAGGGTGAACATGTTTTAGCACATGAGTACCTACGTCACAAATTATTTGCTCTGTGCATATGAATAAATATATATAATTCCGAAAATGAACCAATGTTTACTAGGATATATTATTATTTAAAAGAGCGGTATATATTTAAAGAATATTAATATTTCAACAGCGAACGGGAAAAAAAATAATAAAACAATAAATATGTTAATATATACTATTCAGTGATTTAAAAAAAAAACAACAAATTATTAATTTATAAATAAATAACTAGTTCTAACTAGATGTCTCGCGTGTGTGGCCTTTATATTAACTATTGAAGAAATGAAACAATTCGCTCGGCTCTTGCAGCAGACTCATGGCAACTAGTCTTGGAAAGTCAATAATGAATCCATATGAAGTCCAGAGAAACCTTAAGAAAATACAGCTAAAAATATTGGAAAAAATCAGATTATTTAAATTAATATTATTCTTTAAAATAAATATTTTTTAAAATTTCTCGTAATCTAAAAAAATGTATTTTAATAAGATTACGATTAAGATTGAAAGTAATAAACTACTGCTAGTATATCATTCCATCAAATATTGAATAAAACGTGACAAATATGTATATTTAACCGAAATAAACACCTATTTATGTAACATAATAAAAAATCATCGGAATTATATTTTATATACACGCAATTATATATGATATATATACAGGTATTTTATAAACGTAACTTAACTAAAAATACACTTTAAGTACTGGTTAGTTACTGTGATAATTGATTAAAACCTTTTTAAAGCAACAAACGATTTAAATTTAGAATACTCTGTCAATACAGATCTTTAACTGGCCATATGTATTTTTTTTATATAATTTAACGACCTGGTTGCTACGACCTTTAAGTCGAGTCTTTTTTTTACAATGAACTTCTTCATTCTAAACTAATCTTAACCTACCTAGCCTGAACCTAATCTATACTTATATTATAAAGTGGAAGAGTTTGTTTGTTTGTTAGTTTGAACGCGCTACTCTAAGAAACAACCGGTCCGATTTCAAAAATTCTTTCACTGGTGTATAGTCCATTTATCGAGGAAGGCTTTAGGCTATATTATATTTTCAAATAAATTAGGGATCCTTACTATAAGTCCAATAATGTAACCCAAGGTGTAAGAAAGAGACCCGTAAAAAAATCTTACATCGCGAACGCTGCAAAAACTATTGATTATAGAAAAAAACAATGTACTACAGTTTCACAGAACATTTAATTGTCGACAGAAAATTCCGCGACGCTATATGTCTAACTATTGTAGTTATCGCATATTAAGTGTTTTTTGAATTTTTAAAAATAATTATAATGAGGTCGTTTTAAAAGTTTTAAAAGCTGAACAATTTTGTACCTTGGTTAATACCAAGGTACAAAATAAAGAACTTTTAAAAGTATTAGTATTTATTAGTATTAATAGTATGTATTATTAGTATTTTAAAAAATTTTAAGTAGAGTTAATATTCTACTTAAAATAAATTACTTATAAAGATAGATTCAATACCTTTCTAGAACTTTTTAAATGATTCAATTCGGACATTTAATTCAAAAGATATCACAAAATACAAAATGCAAGTATTCGTTTCTTAGGCAAATATTCCGCGCACATATACTTAGTCTGGTCATAAATACTGTTACAACTAAAAATAAAAAAATATTACATTTGAATTTAGAATCTGTCATTTTTATACGATTGTTCATTGTGTTTTCTCGTTTTGGCGCCAATACATTGTACAATATTTTGCGATATTAAAATGGAGTGGGGTGATAAAGAGAACCGAATCGCTGTGATTGCATTACACAAAGTAGGTATGGGGCCAAATACAATTTTTAAAACTCTCCATACACTTGGTATTAGTCAAATGTTTGTGTGCCGGGCTATTAATAGGTACAATGAGACCTTCTCTGTTTGTGACAGAAAAAGACCTGGCCGTCCACGTAGTGTTCGTAAGAAAAAGGTGGTCAAAGCAGTAAGGGAAAGAATTCGCAGAAATCCTGTCCGTAAGCAAAAGATTTTATCTCGGGAGATGAAGATAGCACCTAGAACAATGTCGCGTATTTTAAAAGATGACTTAGGACTTGCAGCCTATAAGAGGCGCACTGGTCATTTATTAACTGATAATTTAAAAAAGAATAGGGTGTTAAAATCTAAACAACTACTGAAGCGGTACGCAAAGGGAAGTCACAGAAAAATATTGTTTACGGATGAAAAAGTTTTTACAATTGAGCAACATTTTAACAAACAAAATGACCGTATTTATGCTCAAAGCTCTAAGGAAGCTTTCCAATTAATTGACAGAGTGCAACATGGGCATTATCCGACTTCAGTAATGGTTTGGTGGGGTGTTAGCTACGAAGGACTGACTGAGCCATATTTTTGTGAAAAAGGTATCAAAACATCCGTACAAGTGTATTAAGATACCATTCTTGAAAAGGTAGTCAAGCCCCTTAACAACGCTATGTTCAATAACGAAGTATGGTCCTTCCAGCAAGACTCGGCACCGGGTCATAAAGCTCTGTCCACGCAATCTTGGTTGGAAGCAAACGTTTCGGAGTTCATTAGAGCTGAAGACTGGCCGTCGTCTAGTCCCGATCTTAATCCACTGGATTATGATTTGTGGTCAGTTTTGGATCGTACGGCTTGCTCTAAACGTCATAATAATTTAGAGTCCCTAAAACAATCCATACGATTGGCAGTGAAGAATTTTCCCATGGAAAGAGTGCGTGTTTCTATTGATAACTGGCCTCAACGTTTAAAGGCCTGTATTGCAGCCAATGGAGACCACTTCGAATAAGCTTTTTATATTTAATATCGTTTTATATTTATGTATTAAAGTAATAAAAGTAATAAACTGTAAAAGTAATAAATGTTATTTGCAATTAAAAAAAAATTTTTACTTTGTTACAATATTTATGGCATGACTAAGTTTAAGATCGGGAGTCCCGCCCGACTCGGTCATGAGCGCCCCTCATAGCTGGCAGGTAAATATTTTTTTAAATTTTCTTAGACATTTTTTTGTTTCTTTTTGTCCTAATGAGTTTGTAGTATTTAATCGTCTTTTGGGGTATATATATTATTATTTTGTAATAATTAATAGGTGATGTGAACATATAACATCTAAGACCCCGTGTCTATTTAGACACAGGTTAGAATTTGATCTATGTAAGAGTATAATAAACGGGAAATAACGCGACACGTTTAGGTAAACAAATACTTACTTTTAATAATAGCTTGACGTTTCGGCCTGGTTGCACTGGCCGTAGTCACAAGCAGACAAATAATGTGTTTACCTAAATGTGTCGCGTTATTTTCCGTTCATAATATTTATGTAATAAGCAACGCGAATATTAAAATATTTAAAAATATTTTCATACTTAAGTAACCAAAGTGGGTAACCGTGGGTCAAAGCTAGAGTTAGTTTACAGTTAGTTCTTTGTGCAGATACTATATTATTATCTATAATTCTTTACAATATTGCAACTTCATATAAATGGACGAAGCGCAAGATATGCCCACGCACCTCGATCTTGGCGTCTTTTGCTAAAATATAAAGACTTTGCGGGTTTGTTACACGTCTGCATTACACATAGAGTTGCCCATCTATATTTACCTTTTTATTATCGTGATTTCTTTTAAAATTTAGTGAATTTATTTTGATAAGAGTAATACCAAGGTGCCAAATCGACATCATTTAAATTATAAAGAAAAACACTCACTGTGAGTTAGCCATACTGTTAACAACATGTGGTGACCAGGTATTTTTTTTAAATCGACGACAATGACCAAATAAAAAAAAAAGGTTCAAGTAGTACTAAAAAAAAACTAAAGATTGACAAAAAACTTCTGACAAAGTCAGAAGTGACAAAGTCATTTTTTTTATGGGATAGAAGGGCAAAGGAGCAAGTGGGTCACCTGATGGTACGCAACCTGCGCCGTCCATGGACACTGGCAACACTTATAGTGTTACCGTTGCGTTGCCGACCTGGGGATGGAAAGATGGAAGGATGGGGTACCTCTCTCACCGAAAGAAACGCGGCATGAGCCACTTTACGTCGATCTTCTGAGAGGTAGTGGTATTTCACCGGTTGAGCCGGCCCATTCATGCAGCTAACTGCTTATTATTTTAACTGCTATTATTTTCATCACATCTAGGTGGTTAGTCGCTAATATCAACAGCTAAGCAAGTAAGGTGTGTAATAATCGTGCCTTATGGCGCTTTGTACTCTCTACCTACCCTGCAAGGGATCTGGCGTGAAGTTATGTATGTATGTATCAAGAACTTGAATATTGAAAAAAAAAATTGTGTTCGTTTATTTATGAGGAAAGCTTTGGGGTATTAATATAATCGCGGCAATAATCTTAAGTGGAAAATGTATAAAATATAGCGGTACGAAGTTCGCGCGGTCTGCTCGTTATCCATTAAGTCGTGGCACTTTATGCATGATGTTCCGAGGGAGTTCTGACGACAATGTAGAAGAGCACACTAAACACGATATTTACATCATTTCCCACATTTGCACTCATATACGAACACTTATTAAATAAAACGCCGCGAATTTCATTCATTAATATCCATTGAAAAACAAATCTGAGAAAATAATGCAATTAACGGACATATTTCTTCCACAGTCCCGCCAAATCTCCTCTTGGCGATATGTTAAAAGTAGTGTGTGCAGACTAAACAGGTAAAAAAAAAACTAATCACAAGAAGAGTGCAAAATGGTTTTTGTAATTTCCCAAATGTCATGTACATTCAGATAAGTAAATAATGTACAGAAAGTTAAGTATGCCCGAGATCGTTTGGGGATTCCCTCGGTGTTCTAGAGAGAGGTAGACTCGCACCGGTAAAACTGCACCGAAGACGTCATCGCTGACCACTAAACCGTTATGCTTCGATGACGGTACATAAAGTTATTGATTTTGAATAGTTATATTATCAGAGGTATTTTATTTACATACTAAATACTTCTGTTTAGTGTCTTACTACTAGAAATCTGGGTACATCAATGACTTTGGAAACACTGTCACTGACTATACGTCTACAGGCATCCATAATTCCATACCTATAAATGAAATTGGTTTTTACCTGTCTGCCTGTATGTTTGTTCCGACTAATCTCTGAAATGGCTAGACTGATTTGGACGGGACTTTTACTGTCTGGTCACTGATGTAATAAAGAGTAACTTAAGCTACTTTTATTATAGAAAATATCTTTTATTTGCTCATAGATTGCTTCTGAAAGGAAACAAAGTGCGCCGGTTCAGCTAGTAAATGAATTGGAATGAAAGACGATAATACCAAAACGTCTTATGGCAAAATTTAATTATAAGATAACATATTACTAACTGTATAAATAGAAGAAAGATTGGTACTCCGCTCCTATTGATAATAGCTTGATAATATATAGCCTAAAACCTTCCTGGATGAATGGACCATCAAGCATAGCATAGAAAATATTATTTTAATTTGCTTTAGCATTTTAATTGCAAACGCTGGCTAAAGCCTAAGGGATAAATCAAAATAATGTAATACAGTGGATAATATACCCCTTAAGGTCTATAAAAAAGTCCACGATGGTGTATGTCTATCTCTTAGGGATAACCCACAGAGACCATTTTTATTTCGTTTCTGAAGCGAAACAAAGCTCGCGGGGTCAACAGGTTTCTCCATAAAATCGAATACTCGGTACTCGGAAACAATATCAATAAATGACTCGATTTAAAATTTTGATTTTTTCAAATGTGTTGCTGGGAATTTGGGTCAATGGACTCGAGTTCACACCAGGTTAGTGGGTATGGTATGGTTCAGTGTTGATAAAAAATTTTGAGAGACATGTTATTTTTCTTGTCTCCACATTGTTGTTTATTTCTATAATTCGTTATTTGTTACGAGAAATAGTGACAAATGCACCGCTCGTGTAAATTACACCGCATATACTAAAATTTACGCCAAGTCCTTTGAGGGGTATGCAGAAAGTACAGAAAGCGATTCTTACATAGGTAACTCTTGTAATACACACTAGTCAGATTTTAAAGCTCCTGGCTAAAACACGTTAAATTTAATCACCTACTATTGTCTCATCTATTGATCTTATCATTTTAAACCTAATTAGTTTTTTTTAAGAAAATGATAGAATATTAAATTAAAACTTATGGCACTTAATATTTTACAGTACGAACGACATTTTTAATTAGTGAAGTTACTAAGCACAATTGAATAGTTACTGAGAATTACCGAGACACCTACGGAAATACGAATGGAATACTTTTTAATGGTTTAGTTGAAAAAAATGGAAAAACACCCACATATATATGGAATACATATTTTAATTTGTTGCATACAGTATTCCGTTTGGGATAACCCAGTGTGGTAGAGAACCGGTAATGATATTTAAAAAATTTTATATTATTCCAATACTTCTTAGAATTGTTTGGTTTGATTGAACCTTTCAGAAAGTTGTATATTTTGGTTCGAACATGAATACTAAATATTACACTTTAGTACCAACTGTTTTTATTATTGCCAGGGTTGCTTGAAAAGTTCTCGGCCTGGTTCTTTCTGGATATGATGGTATAGTGAAAATAAATTTATTATCCTTTCTTAATAAGTTGTATACAAATTTTCGTTAAGATAGGTGGGATACTTATTGTCCTATTATTTTTTTTTTGTATCAACTAATCTGAATCTCTCCTGGAAAACGGACGAAATTTATATTAGAGTCGTGATCAAAATACTCGTCAAAAAAGAATTGATGCCACCACAAATCATCACCACAAGATCATCTTGTGGTGATGATGAAGATTAAGAAATAAGTGAGACCAAAGTATACAAAGGGGGGACGGACGGACACGGTTGAGAGGTGTTTTGGTCAAATAGTAGCGATTTTTTACGAAGATTTATAACCACTGACACAAAACTTACATCCTTTATTAAATTTACTGAACGGAGACGTGGTCATTAAATGCTGGCCTCATCAGGAAGATCAAGGTCAGTAAAATCTGAAATACGGAGATCCGTAGATGTACGGGAGTAACTGACATAGCCCGTAAAGTTAGCAAGCTGAAGTGGAGGTGGGCAGGCCACATCGCTTGAAGTACCGACGAACGATGGGGAAAGAAGGTTCTATAGTGGCAACCACGGACTTGACTGCGAAGCGTAGGACATCCCCCCACTTGGTGGACCAACGATCTAGAGAGAACCGCTGGTTGTCGTTGCATGCTAGCGGCACAGGACCGGGAGTTATGGCATGCTAAGGGGGAGGCCTACGTTCAGCAGTGGACGGATCTAGGATGATGATGATTATATTTCAGACACAAAAAAACAATCAACGTAGTGGAAACATGGTGATACCCCGCCAGCAATGAAAGTCAAGTCGCCAAATAGAAGATCAACCAAATAGAAGATCGTTTTCAACCAAAATAATGCTCTAACGTACAAATCACTTGCTATCGAGGTTAAGCTCCATGAACTTCGATTTAAAGAATTGAACCATGTACTTTATTCATCCGATTTGGCACCATCAGACTATGACCTGTTCTAATTTACAAAAACTTGTGTGGTTTTATGAAACCACCGTAAAAGTGAAACTTTTTTTCACATTATAGACATTTAACTAAAAATTTTCGAAATATTATTTTTTTCGAAAATCGAATGTAAGTCACTGTTCACGTATTTTAGTTACCATAAAATATTTCCTCCAGTAAATATGATATTTTGATTTATTATGAAAATGTGACAAATACATATATAAAGAGCACTATCTTATCGCTAATAAATTGACGAACATAACTGTGTCACATATATGTAGTTCCGGTGGTCCAGTGGTCGAGCACACGGCTTCCAAATCGCATAGGTCGCGTGTTCGAATCCTGGCACACTTTTTGGAATTGGAAACTTAAGTAAAGTAAGAAAGGCGTCAGTCTGCTTCCTCCACTAATTCGTTAGTTACAAGTCAGTGGCAGTTTTGCAAAGAGAGAGAAAATTAGTTTAATTTGAAATCGAACCGGACGTCACCGGCTTTCAGGGGATTGTGCGATAAGGGCGATTTTAATTTACTTGCCATCTTGTATTTGTTAATAGGGTTTAATAAATGTTTTTTATTTTACGTGGTCACGACATAATTCCTAGATGGCGCTACTAGGTTGCTACTATTGATGATTCTGCCGTAATATCGTATTATATCGATAGATGTCGCCCGAATCGACAAGTATTCCAGCTACGGCACTAGGGATAACGCGACACCTATTAAACGTTAACAACATTACAACAAAGGATCTTTACAAAACAAAACGATATTTTTTCCTCCAGTAAATATGATATTTTGATTTATTATGAAAATGTGACAAATACATATATAAAGAGCACTATTTTATCGCTAATAAATTGACGAACATAACTGTGTCACATATATGTAATTCCGGTGGTCCAGTGGTCGAGCACACGGCTTCCGAATCGCATAGGTCGCGTGTTCGAATCCTGGCACACTTTTTGGAATTGGAAACTTAAGTAAAGTAAGAAAGGCGTCAGTCTGCTTCCTCCACTAATTCGTTAGTTACAAGTCAGTGGCAGTTTTGCAAAGAGAGAGAAAACTAGTTTAATTTGAAATCGAACCGGACGTCACCGGCTTTCAGGGGATTGTGCGATAAGGGCGATTTTAATTTAGTTGCCATCTTGTATTTGTTAATAGGGTTTAATAAATGTTTTTTATTTTACGTGGTCACGACAATAATTCCTAGATGGCGCTACTAGGTTGCTACTATTGATGATTCTGCCGTAATATCGTATTATATCGATAGATGTCGCCCGAATCGACAAGTATTCCAGCTACGGCACTAGGGTTAACGCGACACCTATTAAACGTTAACAACATTACAACAAAGGATCTTTACAAAACAAAACGATATTTTTTCCTCCAGTAAATATGATATTTTGATTTATTATGAAAATGTGACAAATACATATATAAAGAGCACTATCTTATCGCTAATAAATTGACGAACATAACTGTGTCACATATATGTAGTTCACTTTTTTTGAATTGGAAACTTAAAAGCCTCCGTCGTTTACAATACATACGAATTTATTATATTCCCTTTTATCGTGTCATTTGTTATATTAATAATATAATTTTTTTTTCTCCGCCTGCAATACGTACGTACGTATATGTATGTATGTAAAAAACAAACAAACAAACAAACCCGATCCTAGAAAATGTGTCGAAATTGGTAAAGAGGACGGTAATTAGACAATCATTCATACGGGCCTCGTGGTGCATCGGTAAACCGCACTACCGATAACACGAGGTCGGGGCGGGTTCGATCCCACCCGAGTGCAAACAAACAAATATATTTATTGTGTTGTTTGTACGTGTAAATAAACGATAATAGACGTGAAAGGCGCTCTGACGAGCGCCTTTCACTTTATCCCTACTCCGCGGCCGACCGTCACGCGACATGCAACACGCAGACGAAAAAGTTTGAGACGATGTAATAAAAGTTTCACTTTAAAAATGGCTGGACGAAAATTTGCCACAAACGAAACGAACGGTTATGAGCCGAAACGGAGTGGTTTTTCGAGAAGTTGGAAAAATCTGCTCATAAAAAAGGTATAGAATCGCTGGAATACTGATGGTGTAAGTATATTGAGTTAAAGGAGATTGTGTAAAAAATGCATAGACATACATAACTTCAGGCCTTCTTCTACCAGAAGGTGTACGCAGCGTTGTAGGTCCAAATGCAATAATGGTGGCGAACCTTACGCCATACCTGGCACAAAGTTTTTTAGTCATCGATATTTATCACACATAACTTGCGAAATTAACTTCGAAAAGTCATTGGTGTGAGCCAATGTGAGGATTCGAACCCACGACCTGTGTATTCAGTAACGGGTGCTCGACCACTGGATCACCGAGACTTAAACCGTAGAGACTGTGTAAAAAATAATATGAACATATAAACAAAAAATTTACATTTTATTGATCAGGACATCAGCACTCGTATTTAAGTAATATATAACTAATCATATATATAAAACTGAGCACTTCTTAAAATTAAGTAGTGCATTTATGGTATAGTACCATATTATTATACAGAACCATATCTCTGAACATGTTCCAACATACTGTTGAATGTTTTCCCTCAAGATTTATATAAATAAACATCAAGTTCAATTTGTTACGGTTGGTGAGTCCATTCTTGTTGTCGTCGTTCCTATAATGATTTAATGGCTAAGGTTAATTTGGTCAATTAACGTGTTAATGTATAAGTGCTGAGTATTTTGACTTTACTGAAGTATAAGTATCAGCAAAATAGTATCTCTTAGTATCTTCACCTTTCTGCTTCATTTAGCTGTGAATCGCCTCACTGCTGTGAGAAGATAATGCTGATCCTTTAAGGAAACAGAGCTTATAATGATATCACACTTTTTTATGAGATAGGAGGGCATACGAGCAGGCGTGTCACCTGATGGTAAGTGACCAGCGCCGCCCATGGACACCTGCAACACATATAGTGTTACAGTTGCGTTGCCGACCTTTAAGGGAGTAGGATAGGAAAGGGATGGGGACGGGGTAGGAGGCCTCTGGGTATCTCTCTCACCGAACAAAACGCGGCATGTGCCACTTTACTACTTCTGAGAGGTCGTGGTATTTCACCGGGCGAGCCAATTCATGCAGCGAACTGCTTGGCTCTACCACGTGTTCACTTGTCAAAATCGTCTATATTAAGATGATTGTGTGTAGTTAATTTAAAAGAGTTAAAGAGAAACAGTTATAAAAAATATACAGATATAAAAAAGACATCAAACAAAGTAATTAACGTAGCATCTGATGGTTTGGCCATAGAAAAGAATATAAAATGAAAAAATGACTTAGCAGATATTAAACATTAGAAAAGTTTAGTAGTTCGTTTAACTTGAATATTGTAAATAATTGGAGTAGAATTCCATATAGGTACAAAAGATGGCTATTGATCAATTTTTTAAAATAATAAAAACTATGGATCTACTATGGATTTATTATAAGGTATTCATAATTTTAATTATTTCTAATTAGCATGAAAACAAAGGAATAATCAATATATAATGAGCGGTGTCGTGCCATTCCATGGTTTAACCATTGTAGGCCAATATAATGACAGTCGTGATTTTATTAAGAAACCAACTTGGTATAACAGCGAAATGTAATCTGTGCCTTATCCTTAAACATGATACTTACGGAAAATTGAAATTGTTATATTATATTTTTGGAGAAAACAAATTCATCGGACAAAAAAATAATTTTTTTACAAGATCATATTCATCATCATTAGTATTTTGTGTTCCACTGTTGGACGTAGGCCTCGTGTTAGATCAATCTAATATTTATGGACATTGCATCTGTCTGAAATGATTAAATAGTTGTTTTTTCTTTTCGTTTTTACCATGAAATTATTATCTATACATAACAACATAACATAACTTCACGCCATTGTTACCCGAAGGTGTAGGCAGCGGCTGTTAAGCCTCGTCTCGCCGTTATGTTTACGTCCCAAATGTAATACGTTGCGAACCTGTGGCCATACCGGGCGCAAAGTTTTCAGTCATCGATATTTATCACACTTAACTTCCGAAAACAATTTCGAAAAGTCATTTAATTGGTGTGAGCCAGTATCAGGATTCGAACCCGGACCTCCGGATCAGAAGCCGTGTGCGTTGCAACACCGAGACTATTAAATGAATCTATACATTTAATAAAATTGTAGGAAAGTTGAAACTGTATATTGAATATTTTTGTTTAGAATACTTAGGACGTGATCTACAATCGATACCAAACCCAAAAATATAGTTTTTTCAATTTTTGTCTGTTTGTTTGTATGTTTTTTGCGGATAACGCATAAATATATCCAAGAGATCGGGTCAACACATAGGCTAAATATTATCACGCTATTACTAATTGGGTGAGGGCAATGAACCCTTATAATGGCACAGCCACAGTATTTTTGCTGCTTTATGGCGTCCACGCAGACGAAGTAGCAGGCAACAGCTGCTATAAAAATAAAATGACACTCACGAATTTATTATGAAATCTCAGAAACGATAATATTTGTACATAACTCTTTATCCCTATTATCTTTATCCCTGTAAGTTTCATATTTTATAAAAGTTATATTTTTGAATAAAAATACTTGAAATTTGCAATATTTGCTCTGTGGATAGTGTGGCAATGTACTAATAATGTATCTTGAACCCCCTTTTGGGATAAAACGGTCAATAGTTTTTGATTTCTGCGCAGACGAAGCGACAGACAAAAGCACAGAAATAGATCAAGATAGAACGGCGAATAGGCGTGGCAAGCGTGCCAAAACCATGCACTATATTGCATGCTTTTCGAAACTCGCTCTCATTACGCAACGAGCGTTCCTCAGGACGTAAAAAATAGATAAAACATCACATATATGCCTTATTGTGCTGTGGCAAATTGTAAAAACAAAAGTAGTGAAGCAAATATGAAAAAAGGAAATATTTCGTATGATCAGTAAGTATAGAAAATCAGTAGAAAGTATTTTTTTGAGATTATAAATTATAGTTTTACTTTTACTATGTTCAATAATTACGATCACAAGTTGTATATTTTTTCGTTATGATAAATATCCATTGCTGTCCGCATTCAACGCTCGTATACAAAAACCACAGAAATAGATCAAGATAGAACGGCGAATAGGCGTGGCAAGCATGCCAAAACCATGCACTATATTGCATGCTTTTCGGAACTCGCTCTCATTACGCAACGAGCGTTCCTGCCATGCGTTCAGGACGTAAAAAAATAGATAAAACTTCACATATATGCCTTATTGTGCTGTGGCAAATTCTAAAAACAAAAGTAGTGAATCAAATATGAAAAAAGGAAATATTTCGTATGATCAGTAAGTACAGAAAATCAGTAGAAAGTATTTTTTTGAGATTATAAATTATTGTTTTACTTTTACTATGTTCAATAATTACGATCACAAGTTGTATATTTTTTCGTTATGATAAATATCTATTGCTGTCCGCATTCAACGCTCGTATACAAAAACATTGCGCGTATAAATTATACGCGTAATGTACGTCGAACGAACGAAATACACAATACACCTGCTAGTTGATCGCTGTGTCTGTTAATCGCTGTGTTTGGCCTTCGAATGTTAGAGATGGACACTCCATGTATCGTTGAGTCTTGGGACTTATCGATAAATTAATTCAATAATAATTTGAGTATCAGGTCATATCTTGCTTTGTCCCTACTTTATTCTAACACCACAAATTTCAACCAAAGTGCTTCGTAATTACATTGGCAGCAGTTTATTTGACAGTATAAGTTTTCACCAATTTGACCAATAGCCGATGGAAAATCATTTCGTTCTTCTCAAACGGGCAGTAACCGAGGTATATGTAGACGTTCGGCTTCGTTATTTAACCAGGACTGTGAGGCCAACCCTTACAAAAAGGCAAATATTTAATAAATATGTATAGTTTCAAGGACAGTATAATAATTATAACTAAATTTTATATACTGTTGAAAAAATATGTTTTAGGTTTTAATATGTCGGATTAAAGTATTTAACATGTTTTACTTTCTATGATTATCGTTACACAAAATCAATAAAGTTGGTAAAATATAAAAATAATAAAATTAACACACGTTGCCGATATTAACATCGATAATCTAATGTGTGTGTCTCCTAACTAGTCGCTCGCTCGCTAGTCGCTAACAATGAAAATGACGTCACGCTGTGGGTGTGGTTTTTAAAAAAGTGACACGCTCGAAATGTATGGAAATATGACATCGCGGCCGTTCTATCTTGATCTATTTCTGTGACAAAAACATTGCGCGCATAAATTATACGCGTAATGTACGTCGAATCGAACGAAATACACAATACACCTGTTGATCGCTGTGTCTGTTAATCGCTGTGATTGGTCTTCGAATGTTAGAGATGGGCACTCCATGTATCGTTGAGTCTTAGGACTTATCGATAAATTAATTCAATAATAATTCGAGTATCAGCTCATGTCTTGCTTTGTCCCTACTTTGTTCTAACACCACAAATTTCAACCAAAGTGCTTCGTAATTACATTGGCAGCAGTTTATTTGACAGTATAAGTTTTCACCAATTTGACCAATCGCCGATGGAAAATCATCTCGTTCTTTTCAAACGGGCAGTAACCGAGGTATATGTCGACGTTCGGCTTCGTTATTTAACCAGGACTGTGAGGCCAACCCTTACAAAAAGGCAAATATTTAATAAATATCTTTAGTTTCAAGGACAGTAAAATATTTATAATTAAATTTTATATACGGTTGGAAAAATATGTTTTAGGTATTTATATGTCGGATTAAAGTATATAACATGTTTTACTTTCTATGATTATCGTTACACAAAATCAATAAAGTTGGTACAATATAAAAATAATAAAATTAACACACGTTGCCGATATTAACATCGATAATCTAATGAGTGTGTCTCCTAACTAGTCGCCCCGCTCACAATGAAAATGACGTCACGCTGTGGGCGTGGATTTTCAAAAAGGTGACACGCTCGAAATGTATGGAAATATGACATCGCAGCCGTTCTATCTTGATCTATTTCTGTGGACAAAAGCTAGTAAACATTCTGAAGTGTTATTTTAGTTGAGTATTTCTTTTTTAATGTTCTGTTACCTGTTTCCAAATGTGTAAATGAAATCAACATATTATGATCAAACACGCAGAAAAATACCGGTTCACATGTAAGCAGTACTATTAAATTTTATTATGCAGTCAACATAAATTGTATCAGGAAATTAAAACTTACAAAAAAATATTATGCTACACTAAAATAAATAATTATGAGTCGATTTCGAAGCTCATCGATAAGAATTGCTAAACAGTCAACACCTAATAAAATAGCCAAAATCTAAATTCTAGCGTTTATCGTTATTCTTTTTTCAAGAACACGAGATGAACTTTTTCCAAGTCGACCAAAGATGTGTTTTTGAAATATTGAACAATAATTCTCGGTGGTCAATTCTTCCACAAAATAAATCTTAGAGGCCATATGTATAACGTATAATTATTATTTTAACAGAGAGAATTATTTGCTATCCTATTGCTATCCTAAATATAAATCAATACATAGTATTAAACAAAGTCGATTTCCGCTGTCTGTCCTCTTATATGCTTGCATATGATCAGCTGATCAGTTGTCATCATATAAGATGCATCTTTGTGACAACACAACGGAGTTTGATGTGTTTTTTTATAGATATTTAATGTGGAGGGGGTAGCTTTTATTTATAATGCGGGTATGATATAAAAAAAAAATGTCAATTTTCGAGATTTAGCACTTTAATTACAAACGCTCGCTGAGACCTAAGTGATAAATCAAAACATTGTACTACATTTACACCATTAACAGGACTACAAAAAAGTCTCCGATGATGTTATGCTATCTCTTAGGAATAACCCACAATAGCCATTTTTATTTCTTGTTATTGCTTCTGAGGTGAAACAAAGTTCGCAGGGTTAACTAATATTTAAATAAACACAAAGGTACCCTTTTTAGAACAAAATAAAATAAAAAACCTACATACTAATATTTCATAACATTGTTTATATAACGGAAAATATTAAATTTATAATTATTGACTTTACTTCAGGCTCACAATGCCGTTATAGTGTTCGGTAGCGGCAAATGCGGCCTGATTAGTTTTATTGCCTCAAATGTAGTGTTAAACTCAGTTAGACAAACTTTACAAGTCTCTCATATTTATCTTAAACAACTTCCAAGAATTGAAATCGAGAACTTGGAAATAGAAACCGGAGTGTCAAACCACTACATTCGGTCGCTTCATACAACTACTATGAAAATATGTTGAGACAACTCTCTTGATTGTTGCTATAGGCAACTAAACTGATTGCTTAACTGCTACACGACTATGATAAATTTTAAATTGAACAGTTCCTTTACTAACGTTCAAATAGTCTAAGTTATCAAGATCAATACATATTACGGAAGTCGAGCTCGGCAATTCCGCTTCACAACTAATCCGGCTACAATTATTTAGTGCGTATTCTGGGGACATTGTATCAACTACAATATATATTTCTGAACATTGCTTGTTGCACGCCTCGGTTAACCTTGCAGTACTATAAAATAATATAAATTCATATATCAAAGCTTATTATTTGTTATAATTAAGTCTTTATAATGTGATATTCGATGTTAGATAAAGTTTGTCAGATTTTCTTAAAGATTAAATGGGGTAGATGAATAATTTTTAGTACAGGATATATGCCTGACTTACATCCATCTAGGATAAACAGTGGTAGAGCCAAGCAGTTCGCTGCATGAATGGGCCGGCTCGACCGGTGAAATATCACGACCTCTCAGAAGACCGACGTAAAGTGGCTCATGCCGCGTTTCGTTCGGTGAGAGAGGTAACCGGAGGCCCACCCCCCTTCCCCATCCTTCCCTATCCCCTATCCCTTAAAGGTCGGCAACGCAATAGTAACACTATATGTGTTGCTGGTGTCCATGGGCGGCGTTAGTTGCTTACCATCAGGTGACACGTCTGCTCGTTTGCCCTCTTATCCCATAAAAAAAAATCGACCAAAGAATTTTTAACTCTTTGCAACTGACCAGGTGACACTATGTGAAAATACCTGAGAATATAAATTTTGAATTTATTGTCTTTTTGTCTTTTCTTTAATATAATATAAACTAAAAAAAAAACTTCTGGCACCAGTCTATCTGTTATTGAAAATTACATTGAAATTAATTGAGTAGTTTACAAGAACAAATCAAACATACATGCATGCATGCATAGCATGAGTAATTTTCGTCTTATATTATATGAAGATAATAACACTCTTTGTTGTGGACCATCATTTTTAAACAAAACAAAAAATTAATAGATATAATGGGTGGTTCAAGGTAATCTCTTCCGGACAGCAATAGGACGGAAATATTATTATCAAGAGAATTTTGTTTAGAAAAACCGGATACAAATGCGGATGTTCGGAAATCTATCCGAAAATTATGTATAGTTTTTTCTTTATATCTTTACATAATTCATATTTATAATTGTTAATACCTATATCAAAATTTTAAAACATAAATACTTCTAAATCGCTCCGAATGATTTATTTTGTCCTATGCAATAGTTGATGAAGCATATTGCCATTTATTGTATGTACTATACGATAGTTATGAAAAAGAGTTATGAAAGTCAACGAAGCGAGTGAGGCGTGTAAGAATCGTGCCTTATAAATTAAATTATGTTATGGTATATTACAATAGTAATAATTTATAATCTGTATAACGGGAACCATTTGCGACCCCTGTATGCCTCTGAAGTTGAAGGGTAAATTAGAAAAAAACCATTATCAGATCTGTCGTCACGTTTGGATTAGAATGTTGGGCCATGAAAGTTAGGGATGAATACGGAATGAGTGTATTAGAGGAAGTTTAAAAGTCGCGCCAATGACTGAGAGAATAAACGAAATTCACGAAGCGTGGTATAGGCATAAAATGAGAGGGATGATACACATGTCGCGAAAAGAAATATAAACTTGAATGTGGATGGATAAAAGAGCAGAGGAAGACTTAAAAAATATAGATGGATTGTGTGAAAGGCGACATAATTCTACGTATTAAAAGTATGTATTTACAAAAGAAAAGTTTGTATGTATTATTATCCGTTATCTAGTATCCATAGCACAAGCATTTGGTTGCTTAATTTGGAACTAGAGGGCGCTGCATGATTAATGTCCAAGATATTATATTAATATTATTGAAATAAGAAGTATAATCGACAAAACTGCAAGTGATGGAACACTAATAAGTAAGTGCTGACTCTTCCTCTCCTGCGACTGCTGTAAGTACGGAATTGTAGACATAGAAATTCTTTCCAAGTTTTTTAACTTCTATATATTATATATCTCAAAAATTTTAATTTAAACATATGAAATATCATATCCATAAAATTATGTTGTGTCATTCACAAATGATTTAATTCCTAATACGTATTCCTTCCGGATTTAAACTGTCCCCCGTCGTAGCATAAGTAAGTACTGTGTGACCGCACAAGGCCAGATATATCAGTTGAGATTCATCAATTATTCATATATCAATATAAAACTATGCAGCAAAAATGCTATTAAAATATATGTTAACAATTATAATGTTATTTATGGTACGTAATGTTAGGTGTTCGTAATATGCTGTACCTTTGCTGGTAACAATGGTGTGCTTTTGTATAGGAATAATTTGTCAGTACTAAGGTGGCTTGGGGAACTTGTTTTTTTTTTCTTTATCATAATGGCTTTTGCCATCTAACAGTGTAGGTTTTGCGTCCCGTTTTGAATAAGGGACGGAAACTATAGTCATACCCATAGGACACTCCTCGTTGATATTAATCACTTAAAGTTTCAGAAAATTATTAGTGTAAGATAAGATTCTGAAGTGAGGTGTTCAACTAGCCGACCTTCGACAAGATATTAATTGACTTTGATTTTCACAACCATTATTCTTGGTTGTGAAAATCAAAGTCAACAACTTTGAAATTGATGTAACATGTAACCATATCATATCATATATTATATATGTGCGGGCTTAATGATCAATGAGTTGAAAGAAATACTTTTGGAAGCTTGATGTGATGTGATGCCGTTGAAGCCGAAAGCTTTTTTATGGAATAGGGGCAAACGATCAGGCGTGTCAGGCAATGGCAAGAAACAAACGCCGCCCATGGACACCTAAATACAGATAGAGTTACATTTGCCTAACGGGCCGTTATAATGGAATATGGAGTCGGTCGGGAGTGGAATGGGAAGTGAAAGGGAGAGGGAAAGCGATTGGCCCTCTGGATATCTCTTTCAGTGAGCGAAACGTGGCATGAGCCACATTACGCCGATATTCTGAGAGGTAATATTGTTATAATTTAATTCTAAAATAAATATTTATGTATTGTTGTCGGCCTAGTGATACAGTTATTATAATGTTATCATAAAGATGTTTTAGCTTCAATAACATGCAACAATCACGGCTAAATCCGACACGTTATATGTTAATTTCAGGTTTTATGTTTTTAATTAAATAACACAGCTATATGTATAATGGTTGATATATAAATATTAATATTGTCTAATTAAAATATATTATTATTCACATTACATATAATTATATTTGGTGTATAAATATATATTGTTGATATTATGATGACTTTATAAGCGCGCCAAGATTAAACTAAGATTTTTTCCGCGTAGATGGAGCCGGAATGGTTTGTTTTATTATCTACTAGTTGACCCGGCGAACTTTGTTCCGCAACAAAAATAACAAATAAGTTAATTTTCATCGTACACCGTGCATGCATTACAAATAAAAACCACCCTACGGATACCCTCTATCTATTAAAAAAACCGCATCAAAATCCGTTGCGTAGTTTCAAGGATCTAAGCATATAAGAGGACAGACAGCGGAAAGCAACTTTATTTTATACTTACGATGGTTAATGTTATGTACTATTTTGCTAAAGAAATGACTTAAAGACCAGAGTCAAAAGAGATTTTTATAACATAAATTTACTGACATCAATTTAAGGGTCGGCAACGTAAATGTAACACTATTTTTATTGCAGTTGTCTATGGGCGGCGGTAGTTGCTTACCACCAGATGACATGCTTGCTCGTTTGCCCTCCTATTCCATAAAAAAGAATAACATAAAAATAGGAAAATAATCTTGAAATACCTTTTTATTTTATAGCTTTTAATCGGAGACAGAAAATGATTGGGTTTACCCGCAGACTAGATTAGAATTCCAGACGTCTGAATCAGCAAGGGCATGCTGAGCCACTAAGTCCTCTCAAGAATAAGCTTTGCTATATTATTAGCTAAAGTAACACTGTATTGTCTTGGTGATCCAGTACGTGGGTTCGAATCTGGACTCACACCAATGAGTTTTCGAAATTTCTTTTCGAAATTTATTTGTGATAAGTATCGATGACTGTCATTTTGTGCCCGGTGCATGCCAATACATTTGCCACCTATTTGGGACGTAAGCACAACGGCGAGTCGAGGCTTAACAGCCGCTGTCTACATCTACGGGTAGAAAATGTCGTGGCTTTAGTTATCGTTATTTATCACACATAACTTTCGAAAGTAATTAATTTCGAAAAATCATTGGTGTGTGCCAGGACTAAAACCCGCGACCTCTGGACTCAAAAACTGTGTGCTCGACCACTGGACCACCGGGGCTTAATTAAAATGTGATTAAATTAGAGAGTATGTCTTGTAAGAGTATGTCTTATAGTCATCATTGTTAGAGAGGCTACACACAGACAGAACCGCGGTTAAGACCTTGTATATTATAAAGCCTTTTATATTGTAAGGTGTGTCAATAACCCCGGCATTAATTCAGGCAGACGAAAGCGTGAGTACTTCAAAACTCCACATTTGTTTGTTCGCTTATAGACAACAATAATAAACGGTGATCTATATTTTTTTTTAATTTTGTTTAACAACTTTTAATGTTATCTTTTTCACAATTGTATGTACAAAAATGTTTTGTCAACTCTTACATAATTTTTCATTGTGTTCCATTTTCAGATTGTTGATTTTATTTGAGCTTACTATTGTATATTACAATCTTTAAAATCAGTTGCATAGAGTTCTCAGTTGTAGAGCTTCAGTCATTATCGTCAGAAACTGATCTTTATTTGTGATGGGTGGCTGTCATAATTGTTTTGGTTGCACTTGGAGAAGTGCATGATGCAATTTTCTAATTAAAAACTTTTAATAATTATTACTTTGATTTACATTAACGTAATCATTACATAGTATAAAACAAAGTCACTTTCCGCTGTCTGTCCCCTTATATGTGTATATCTTTCAAACTAGGCAACGGATTTTGATGCGGTTTTTTTAATAGTTAGAGGGTGTCAACGGGGTGGCTTTGATCTATAATTCATATATGATGTTGTAAAGAAAAAAGGATAATTTTCGAGATGTAACACTTTAATTGCAAACGCTGGCTGAACCCTAAGAAAAAAACAATGTTCTACATTATTAAACACCTTCAAAAGGTCTACAAAAAAGTCCGCGAGGGCATATGTCTATCTCTTAGGGATAGCCCACAATGAGCAATTTTATTTTTTTACTTTTTACGAGAAATAATGGCTTACTACTTACTAAGTGATTTTAAACATTACAGCATAATTTTCATCCAATTAAGTGTCTTGAATAGATTGAGCATATAATACAGATGATCCTGGCCCTTTTTAGCATGCAATTTAAACGAATATTTTCGAAGATATTGCACTATTAACGTAGCGGGACCGCGTTTAAAGCCAATAAATAACACAAATTGAACCTCATGATATGAATGAAATTTACTCATTTGTTACTTTTGATGCGGAACAAAGTTCGCCGGGTCAGCTAGTTATACTCTAATATTATTAATACACGCTACACGTTGAATAGCCTATCCTACAATCTTTTATAGTTTCTCCTATCAAATATTGTATAGGTTATAAAAAGTCTCGGTGGTCCAGTGGTCGGGCACCCCGCTTCTGAATCTAGAAGTCGCAGGTTCGAATTCTGGCTTCCACCAATGACTCTTCGAATTTATTTCCGTATGTTATGTGTGATAAATATCGATGACTGAAAACTTTTGTGCCGTTTTCAATTTGTTACGTAAACATGTCAGCGAGAGGAGGCTTAACGGCTACACCTTCGGATAGAAAAGACCTGAAATTATGTTTGTATGTATAGACTAATAAATATGTATTTCTATACAAGGCAAGAAGGAAGGAGTTCCAGATTATCCCTAGATATTAATATCTATTACCTATCTAACCACTTTTTTTTTACAATATTATTGTGAATTTATTTTCACAAACACTATTTTATTAAAACTTATAAATTGATGCCAAATATATACATCATGAAATTATTTGCAGACAATTCTCAGTTTTCTAGCACCATCGCTTATCGTAAGCTTCACTAAGTATGACGTAAATAACGACTGTCTATGCCATACCTTCAAGTCGGAGCCAAGGAGATTGCGCAAAGAATAGTGCATCATTAAAGCCACGCAATACTTACACATAATCTCTAACTTCCTATAGTTTCGCAACACTTGTCACAGGCGCTCGTCATTTTTCATAGGCCATGTCGCCAACTTCTTATCATTGTCTATCTATACCTATATCCTCTTAATCATTGCTTCCTTTCGTAAATCTGGGGAGTGACTCTACCTGACCACGTCAAAAACAAGATTGTAAGGAAGGAAGTTGGGTTGAAAGAGACTGTGAAAATAAGGAAGGGCGTGCTCCGGTTATTCGGACATGTAGAAAGAATGGATGGTGCAAAATTGATTAAGCAGGTACACAATACAAAAGCAGAAGGATGTAGGAGTCAAGGACGGCCACGATACACATCTTCCGTGACTAATTGAACTAGTCCTCTAGAAGGTAACGTCAGGATCCATAAAAACCAAGGGAAAGAAGTCAAAGAAACGAGTGAGTCGTGGAAAAACCGTCTGCCTGCCTGCCCCGCAATAGACTTTGCGTGAAGTTATGTATGTATATATTATTTTTTTCTAAGTCTGTGAGAACCGTTTATTGAATTTGGATGTATCATTACCCAGCTGCCAAAAAACAACAACAAAATCTAATTTTGAATTGGTATTTCCTTATACATAAACAGTGTGCCTGATGGAAGTATTTAATCGAAGATCTGATGACTTATTATGTCCAAGATTTTTTCCATCCTCTTGACATAGCATAACTTCACGCCTTTTCTATCCGAAGGTGTAAGCAGCGGCTGTTAAGCCTCGTCTCGCCGTTATGTTTACGTCCCAAACGGAATATGTGGCAAAGCCATACCGGACACAAAGTCGATATTTTTCACACATAAGTTCCGAAAAGAATTCCGTAAAGTCATTGGTGTGAGCCAGTGTGGGGATTCGAACCAGCGACCTCTAGATTTAGAAGCGGGTGCTCGACGACTGGACCACTGAGGCTAACAAAAATTTTCTATCCTCCTCACTTGATTATATACTCTGTGGTTGTGTTCGCGACTTAGATGGCGTGGACTGTAATAAAATAATAACATATTTATGATATAACAATAGCCGGTACCTATTACTCAATATTACATAGGCCATCATGCAGTGGATGTCCTGTTAAAATCGGTCCAACCGTTTTAGGATTACCTAAAACACAGACAACTTGTACAAAAAGAATGTTATATCATGGCATTTGTATCGTAAATTAGGTTATTTGTGGTATAATAAACAGATACTTGAATTGTATTAATTTGTATAGACTAAAGATATTATTTATCCAATTTAGCTTTATTACCAACGATTTGGTAATAAAGCTATTACCAAATCGTTGCCCATTATGAGATAGCACTAATTCGATTTGGAATATTGGTGATTATCCTCAGGCAGTTCACTTCAAATATTGTACTCATAGTAAATGCAAACAAAACAGACTTGCAAAACAGACTTGCAAATATTTTTTTTCTCTCTTTCTGCTCTGTGCAAACCGCTTTTACTTACTATCTTCATTAATTTATTCGCGAAGCTGGATGTAACTGGGCGACGCTGAGTAGGTTATCCCCTCACTAGGTGGACCGACGCCCTGATAAAAATCATACCAAGCCAACGGATGCCAGTGGCACAGGACCGTCAGTTGTGTCGTTCTATGGGAGTTGCCTACGTCTAGCAGTGTACCACGAAAGGCTATTGATGGTGATGATGATATTGATATTAAAGTCTACCACAAATCAGAGTAATAAATATGAAACTATATTCTTATGTTTGAACATTTGGGCACTTAATAGTTTAGCGCTCCGCTGGTGAATCAAAAGTCTTGCGATCGATGTTCGGGAAGTTATATGTGATAAATATCAAAGACTGACAAAATATATATATATTTCAACAGGTTATTTATATTATATAGATTAAATTTTCACCGAGGAATAATAAATGCTATCTACCATTTCGGATATTAAGGCCGTAAAGATACCAATGAAATAATATATAAACTTCGTGCATAGAGAAATACAGCGAATTTATTTCATCATATTATTAATGACAGGTGGTATTGTTGAAAGGTAAATGAGATTTTTTTTACCGACTATGTCAAAGAAGCAGTTGTTTTATGGTTACATGTAATTATATTTTTAATGCGCACCCTCCGTGAAAAGCAGGATGAACTTTATTCAGGTACTAACATAGTCATTTCATTCGGGGAGTATGACATTTGTCTTTTTCGTGCACAATTGGCCTTCCTTTTTTTTTTTTATGGGATAGGAGGGCAAACGAGTATGCGTGTCACCTAATAGTGACCAGCGCCGCCCATGGACACCTGCAACACATAGTGCTACATTTGTGTTGCCAACCTTTAAAGGAGTAGGGAAGGGAGTTGGGACTACGGGCCTCTCTCACCGAACGAAACACGACATGAGTCACTTTACGTCGATCTGCTGAGAGGTCGTGATATTTCACCGGTCTAGCCGGCCCATTCTTGCAGCGAACTGCTTGGCCTTACAAATTTCCTAATTTTGAGTGAAAAAAAAAAATACTTTTAATGTTTAAACTTGTTTCTAATGCATGTTTTTTTGTAGTTTAAGATTTGTAAATTAAGATTTTCCCTATCGATCTATAACACAGGCTCCATATTTTCGTAAATTTCCAATCAAAACAACAAATATATGTTTTTTTTCTGGAGTTGATATTTTAATTATCCAATAGGTACCATAGTCATTTTTTTATTGATAAATTAACAAAAAAACTTACTCAGCTGATTCCGTTTCCAATTATATTGTTTTAAGAAAAAAATTCTTCGCAGTACGTGAAGTAATTTCACGATATAATTAAAATTACTACAAAAAAGACATACAACATTCCTATTGGGTGTACCACGTTTTAAGTGATAAAAAGTTTAGACATTATATCTACTCAATTATAATAATAATATCTTGGATACAATACACACAGCGCCCTCTCGTTCCAAACTAAGCAACTAAATACTTGTGCTATGGTTAATATATAACGGATACAAATATACATTTCTTTTGTAAATACGTACTTATAATACATAGAAAAACACCCTGACGCCATACAAACATTCATGTTATCTCAAATATTTGTACTCGGGTGGGAATCGAACTTGCCAACCTCGATTTTGCAGTCGGCACTAGCAATGCACCACGAGGCTCCTCAAAAATATCTGTATAAATATCTGTCTTTAATATCTATAATTTCTTAATATCTATAGTGTTTAAATAGTCTCGGTGGCGCAGTGGGCGAGCGCACGGCCTCTGATCCAGAGGTCCGGGGTTCGATTCCAGACACTGGCTCACACCAATGACTTTTCGAAATTGTTTTCGGAAGTTATGTGTGATAAATATCGATGACTGACAAACTTTGTGCCCGGTATGGCCATAGGTTCGCCACCTATTCCATTTGGGACGTAAACATAACGGCGAGACGAGGCTTAACAGCCGCTGCCTACACCTTCGGGTAACAAAAGGCGTGAAGTTATGTTATAGTGTTTATCAGTATTGCAAGAATAGATACGATTTTTTTATGGTAAAAAGGGTTAAACGAGCGTGCGGGTCACCTGATGGAAAGCGACTACCGCCGCCCATGGACCTCTGCAACACCAGTGGCGTCACATCAACTTTGCCGACCTTTAAGATAGGAATACGCTCGTTTCTTGAAAGTTCCTAATGTACATTGAAAAGAAACTGACATAAACTTCTCTCATATTAGTTCATAAAGCAGCAAAATACTCTGGATACCTCTTTCAAGGTAGACGTGGTCTCTAAATGTAAGAACCTTAAAAGAACATTAGAACAACAAATATTAAAGTTCAGATTTTTTGTCTCTATGCATTTACAAGTATCTCAATATATCGTAACATAGATATTTTAACTTTAAAGAATCCATGTACTTCAACATGTATAACCTGAAACCTCAGTATTAATTTTCACCAGATTAAAAAAGATGAACGAATAAATAAGAGTGAATAATATGGAAAAAAAAGAATTCCATTGAATATCAAAGTAATTTTTCTTGTCAACTCCTTTTGCACTAAATTCCGATAAATTATAATTTGATCACTTTGCGATTTAAAACCGATGCTTTGCTTGCATATCTTATATCTTTAAACGAGCAATTCTTGTAAATATAATATATAAACTAGCTGACCCAGCGAACTTTGTTCCGCATCAAAAGTAATAACTGCTGTCCCGCTATGTTAATACTGCAATATCTTCGAAAATATTTGTTTAAATTGCATGCTGTAAAGGGCCAAGATCATCTATATTACATGCACAGCCTATTTAAGACACGTAATTGGATGAAAATTAATGCTGTAATGTTTAAAATCGCTTCGTAAATGGGCCAAAATTTCTCGTAAAAAGTAAAAAAATAAAAATGGTCATTGTGGGTTATCCCTAAGAGATAGACATATGCCCTCGCGGACTTTTTTGTAGACCTTTTAAAGGTGTATAATAATGTAGTACATTGTTTTGATTTTTCACTTAGGGTTCAGGCAGCGTTTGCGCATAAAGTTCTAAATCTTGAAAATTATTACTTTTTTTACTACAATATACATGAATTATAGATCAAAACCACCCCTCTAACTATTAAAAAAAACCCCATCATAATCCGTTGCGTAGTTTTAAAGATATGCGCACATAAGGGAACAGACAGCGGAAAGTGACTTTGTTTTATATTATGTAATGATATATTTATTCTATACTTATATTATAAAGCGGAAGAGTTTGTTTGTTTGTTTGAACGCGCTAATCTCAGAAACCACCGGTCCGATTTCAAAAATTCTTTCACTGGTGTATAGTCCATTCATTGAGGAAGGCTTTAAGCTATATAATATTTTCAAATAAATTAGGGATCCTTACTATAAGTCCAATAATGTAACCCAAGGTGTAAGAAAAAGACCCGAAAAAAATTCTGACACCGCGAACGCTGCAAAAACTATTGATTATAGAAAAAACAATGTACTACACTTTCACAGAACATATAATTGTCGACAAAAAAGTCCGCGACGCCATATGCCTAACTATTGTAGTTATCGCACAATAAGTGTTTTTTGAAATTTTAAAAATAATTATAATGAGGTCGTTTTAAAAGTTCTTTATTTTGTACCTTGGTATTAACTCTACTCAAAATAAACTACTTCAATATAAAAATAGATTTAATACCATTCTAGAACTTTTTGAATTATTCAATTCGGACATTTAATTCAAAAGATATCGCAAAATACAAAATGTAAGTATTCGTTTTTTAGGCAAATATTCCGCGCACATATATATGATCGGGAGTCCCGCCCGACTTGGTCATGAGCGCCGCTCATAGCTGGCAGGTAATTTTTTTTTAATTTTCTTAGAATTTTTTTTGATGAGTGAATGAATGAATGAAACATGATCTCTGTAAAGAGTTCGAAACGGCGGGAAATAAATAAAATTAGTAATAAATAAACGCGATATAATCCTAAAAGTTGTTTTAATGTCATGAACGCGATTCGCGAAAGTCTTAGAGATAAATGAGTTTGTAGTATTCAATCGTCTTTTTGGGTATATATATATTTATTTTGTAATTGACAGTCTCGGTGGCGCAGTGGGCGAGCGCACGGCCTCTGATCCAGAGGTCCGGGGTTCGATTCCAGACACTGGCTCACACCAATGACTTTTCGAAATTGTTTTCGGAAGTTATGTGTGATAAATATCGATGACTGACGACAAACTTTGTGCCCGGTATGGCAATAGGTTCGCCACCTATTCCATTTGGGACGTAAACATAACGGCGAGACGAGGCTTAACAGCCGCTGCCTACACCTTCGGGTAACAAAAGGCGTGAAGTTATGTTATGTTATGTTATGTTATTTTGTAATGATTAATAGGTGATGTGAACATGTAACATCTGTGACCCCGTGTCTATTTAGACACATAGATTAGAATTTGATCTATGTAAGAATATAATAAACGGGAAATAACGCGACACGTTTAGGTAAACAAACACTTTTATTATTAGCTTGACGTTTCGGCCTGGGTGCACTGGCCGTAGTCACAAGCAGACAGATAATTTGTTTACCTAAATGTGTCGCGTTATTTTCCGTTCATTATATTCATGTAATATGCAACGCGAATATTAAAATATTTAAAAATATTTTCCGCCGCTCGACTAGTTCCAAAAGAGCTCAATTTTGTTCAAAAAGGGCAGCGAAAGCATGTCGCTGAAGACATGGTTTCCCGAGCTTCTACGGATCTGACCTTTATGAAACGTATAATAACTGGCGACGAGACATGGGTTTATGAGTATGACATGCAAACAAGCCAACAGTCTTCAGAATGGCGTCTCGAAAACGAGCCGAAACCCAAAAAGCCGCGGCAAAGTCGCACCAAAATCAAGGTGATGCTGACAGTTTCTTTTGACTACCGTGGTGTGGTTCACTCCGAATTCCGTCCAGAGGGAGAAACAGTGAATAAAGAATATTATTTAGGCGTCATGAAGCGTTTGCGTGAGAGTATCCGCCGAAAACGTCCAGATTTGTGGCAACAAAACTCATGGATGCTGCACCATAATAATGCACCATCACATACAGCCATTATAGTGAAAGAGTTTTTAGCGAAAAATTCAACAAACGTTCTCGACCAAGCACCCTATTCACCTGATATGGCTCCGTCTGACTTTTTTTTATTTCCCAAGTTAAAATTACCACTTCGAGGAAAACGTTTTGAGTCAATAGAAGCCATAAAAGAAAATTCGCTGAATGAGCTAAAGGCCATACCGCAAATAGCCTATGAAAAATGTATGGAAGACTGGGTGAAGCGGTGGAGATGTTGTATTGCAAGCGATGGGGCCTACTTTGAAGGCGATAAAATAAATTTAGATGAATAATTTGTATTTTTTGTTTTATTGACAAATTCCCGATACTTAGTACACAGAAGGTAAATGGACGAAGCGCAAGATATGCCTACGCACATCGATCTTGGCGTCTTTTGCTAAAATATAAAGACTTTGCGGGTTTGTTACACGTCTGCATACCACATAGAGTTGCCCATCTATATTTACATTTTTAATATCGTGATGGATCTCTTTTAAAATGTAGTGAATTTATTTTGATAAGAGTAATACCAAGGTGCCAAATTGACATCACTTAAATTATAAAAAAAACACTCACTGTCAGTTAGCCATACTGGTAAGAACATGTGGTGACCAGGTTTTTTTTTTAAATCGACGACAATAACTAATTTAAAAAAAAGGTTCAAATAGTATTCAAGAAAACTAAAGATAGACAAAAACTTCTGACAAAGTCCCTGTTATTGCTGTTGATTGAAGTTGATAATATTTTTTTTACGGGATAAATATATGGGAAAACGCGGCATGAGCCACTTTACGTCGATCTTCTGAGAGGTGGTGGTATTTCACCGGTTGAGCCGGCCCATTCATGCAGCTAACTGCTTATTATTTTAACTGCTATTATTTTCACCATATCTAGGTTGTTAGCCGCTAATATCAACAGCTAAGCAAGTAAGGAGTGTAATAATCGTGCCTTATGGCGCTTTGTAATCTCTAGCTACCCCGCAAGGGAACTGGCGTGAAGTTATGTATGTATGTATCAGGAACTTGAATTGAAAAAAAAATTAGGGTTAGATAGTCCATTTATGAGGAAAGCTTTGGGGTAATAATATGATCGCGGCAATAATCTTTTTAGTGGAAAATGTATAAAATATGGCGGTACGAAGTTCGCGCGGTCTGCTAGTTGGAATATATATTTAATTGGAATCTCGGAATCGGCTCCAACAATTTTCACGAAATTCAGAATTAAGGGGGTTTGTTCGGGGGTGATAAATTGATCTAGCTAGGAATAATTTTTAGAAAATGTCATTTTATCGTGTCGTATCGTATTGTGTTTTATAGTTCATATTTTTTATTATTCTGTCGGTAAGATCGAAAAATATTACTCATGTTTCATAATTTTATTAGAATATAATTCGTACTTAAATATAATTTTCCCAAAAAACCATAATTTATAAAAAAAAATATCGAGTAAAACTCGGTCATCCAGGTACTATATACATAAAACCAAAAGCCTTTTAGTAATATGAAAGTAGATTTAATATCTTAGAGTAATAATATTTTCGGGATTTTAAGATTAAGATACAATCTACTAAAAAAGATTAAAAATATTATATTTATTATTATACTTTTTAATTTTAAGTAAGATAAAGTAACGTCTTAAGAGATCTCATTACTGAGAAGAAAATATCATCTTATTCTGTTCAACGTCTAACCCTAGTTAAAAAAAAACATATTCACAAAGTTTTAAATTTATAATATTAGTAAGATAAGCTGTAGACCGTTTTATTTAGCTAAAGAACAAACAATACAAAAATATGTTTAAAGAGATATCATTATTTTGTAATTCCATCGTAATCTGAAAAATAACTTTTGGACATAAGACGTAGGTATTCACCGATCAAATGATTGAATGAAATTTGAGATATTTAAATATAAATAATAATAAGCAAACACGTTGTGTATCTTTTTTTCTGACTATAAAGCTGCAGCTAAAAACTAGATTCGTGTTTCAATGAAAAAATAAACGTATAAACTGTGACCCTATATAAATAAGACCAAAAAAACAATGTTCTTTTTGGATTCCAACAAAAATATTGTCATTCAAAAATAATATCAATGAATGATTCTTGCTACTTCATAAGCATTTGTTGTGTTTATTTTTCAACATAATAAATTAAAAGATTAATTGAATGGAACTTATCAAAACAATCCCTACTAATATTTAAAATATGAAACTAACTGTCGGTCTGTTTTCTGCTTACTCTTATACAGGTTCCATCTGTAATGAAGAAAAGTAATACGTAGGTAGATACAGTCTCAGGTATATATAGGATAATGTTGTTAAAAAAATCCCTATTTACTTAAAACTGTTCCTTTAACTAAAGAAATCTAAGCAAAACATCTTGTTGCTGAATCAAATAGTCATGGTATCAATTCCGGGCTCACACTAACGTAATGCCTTCTGGTGATTCTTTTCGAAAGTGATAATTATCGATGACTGATAACCTTGTGCACTAGATTCACCTATTCCTATTTCCATTTAGGACGAGTCGAGGCTTAACACCCGCTGCCTATACCTTCGGGCATAAAAATACGTTATAGGAAAGCTAAACAAGCGTGGATCTAGATGGGTGTCATGGATTGGCGTCCAAAACATACATTGGTACTGCGCATAAATTATTAGTTTAATAACTTAGCTATTATTTCATCATCACAACGGAATGCGAAATTGTAGCTATTACCAATTTACACATAAACATTTATTATTAATAAGTATCTGCAAAAAATACAATATGGGCAAAAAATAATACAACAACAACAAATACAACGTTTTGGTTCGCTATATTTGTTAAGTTCATTTAAGTGGTTGGACAACATTTTTTCTCGATCATTTATTTTCGTACGTTTTTTCAAAGAGAATTCCCTGGGATGGTATTGATTGATCAGTGATAATTTTCTTATTTAAATTTCTTTTTTAAGAACTGTGAAATAACACGACCTCTAATAATGTCGATAGAGAGAATAAAGCGGGATATGTCGTGTTTAAAGATGTACCCGAAAGGCCAATTCTTTTACTCCTCCTATCTGCATTATTCCTCCGGACTCTATCAACTATCTCATATGGAAGGTCGGCACCGCAACTGCAACACAATTTATGCTGTAGGTGTCCATGGGCGGTTGACTGAGATATTCACCGGGCATGGTTGTCTTAGTGAGTATCTGAGTCAAATCGGCCGAAAAGTGTGGGCAAGATGTCATAACTGAGCACCACTCGAGAGTGTGACACACGCTGGATGCCTGCCCTGTATGGGCTGCCAGGTGTCAAATCCTGGTTGACGGGATCGGGCGAGATCTGTGCCGGTTGGCGTTGGTCGCGGTAATGCTGGCGGATGAGGAGAAATGGCGAAGAGGCGCGACTCTTTACGGAATGTCCCTCCCTGGGGAGGCTTGAGTCAACCGCACGCCGGAGGAAGGCCACCGTGGGATTTCAGTGGGTAGCCTTGGAAAATAATTGCAAAACAGTTCATTAAGAAAGTGCCAGACGGCGGTAGGAAGCCGCTGCTGTCCCCAGGTAGGGCTGTCACTTAGAAAAATATATAATAAGTTGCGATGCGTTTGAAGATTTTGTGATAAATATTTTTTGAACTATGTGGATCTTAAGATTACGAGGATGTTCTAATTATATTATTGTAACTTTTTTTAAAATTAAATTCTATTTATTAAATTGGATAGTATTAGTCTATTATAAAAAGGGAAAGTCCATCTGTGTACGGTTATCGTCAATTACTTTTTTTTATTAATAGTAAATGTCTATTCGCTCGTAATTTATCTAGTGGATTTGTTTTTTGGCATACTCTTGGCTCCAAAGAAATTAAATGTTCTTTATAATTAAAGTTAGGTTAGCATAATGGCTTTTTTTATTTTCCATAATGATTTGTTTGCTTTATAAAATAAAATAAAATAAAATAAAATAAAAAGCCTTTATTGGTGTCTTAGTTTTACAAACTATATCAAATTATTTAAACATGCCAAGACTTAAATACTAAGTTTCTTATGGAATTAAATTAATATCGGCAAACGGTGGTTGTGATATCGCAGCTTGTCCTTCGACAAAGGCCTCCTCTAAAGATTTCCACTGTGTCCTGTCCTTTGCTGTACGCGTCCATGTAGTACCAGCTATTTTTATAATGTCGTCCTTTTACCATCTCGTGGATACCATTCAGTTATTAAACTGGTCCATTTCTCCTTTTTCTCTCTGATCATATGGCCAGACCATCGCCATTTTAGTTGTTTGTACTCGTAAGTTGTGTATGCGTTCTTAAAGTTTGTCTTGCTCTTTATGTCTTTTAGTTTTATTCGGTCTTTTCTTTTTACGCCTATTGTACTTCTCTCTATTCCATTTTGACAAATTTTTAATTTGTTTGATAGTTCTTCTGTCAACGCCCAAGTCTGACACCCGTACAGTAAGCATGGAAGAATACACATATTAAATACTTTTCTCTTTTGTTTTATAGGCATGTCTTTATTTTTCATCACTTCGCTTAGCGACCAGAACCGTTTCCAGGTATTAGCAATTCTTCTTTCTATTTCCTTTTGCATGCAGTCTTCTTGAGATATAAGTTGTCCAAGATATATATATTCTTGTACATATTCTATTACCTCGTCATTTATTTTTATTTCTATATTTGTAGAATTTGACATTATTTTAGTTTTTGTTAAGTTCATTGACAGGCCTGCTTTAATACTTTCATTCGATAGCTGTTGCAACATGCTTTCCAGAGTTTTTGGGCAGTCCGAAAACAAAATAATGTCGTCTGCAAAGCGAAGATGACTTAGATTTTCACCATTTATATTAAGTCCCTTTGTCCATTTTAGGTTCCTAAATATCATTTCAAGAACGGCTGAAAATAATTTTGGTGATATAGGGTCTCCTTGGCGCACACCTCTATTAATAGGGAATTCGTCTCCTGTCGATTCTAGCTTCACTCGAGCAGTGCTTTTTGTGTAGATATTTTTAAGTATTCTAATGTATTTTGTTTCGACGCCTTGTGCTTCAAGTGCGTTCCAAATAAAACTGTGTTCTAATGTGTCGAATGCTTTGTTAAAGTCAATGAATGAATTGTTTGCTTTACTTTCTTTTAAATATTACTTGACATATTTATCAAATCCAGCACTTAAACTGCTTGGAACTTGCTACCTCAAATTAATACGGTGTGTAAGTAAATTTCAATACTAAATTAAAAAATAAATAATGCCAAAAAAGTAATAGGTTTTGAGATTGATCAACCTTATTACCTAGAGATCTGAAAAAGATTTAATGATCTACTAAATATATATATAAATCCCTTTCAAGGAGTTTGCCAACAAACATTGTCTGTCGGTAATTTTATACATTAGATGTATATGACCCTGCCTAAATTTGGTGAGGTCATTATGATGAACTTGATTGCTCCTTTTCGGCTCTAGAAATTGTATTACTAAAATTTTCGGTCATACTTCAAAGCTTTGAGAAACCATACAACATCTAAGATGTTATTAAATTTAGTTAGTACTTATTATAATTAAACTACTAAGAGTTTTATATCACTAAACCTGCACATTTTTGTTTACGCCGTGGATGCTGGTTAGTTATGAAATAAATAAAATACCGAACAGTCTGACCTGATAAGGTATTAAAAAAAATAGACACCTTGACAAACAGCTGATGGAAGTCAGTAGGTTACAGGAAGCTATTTCTACAAAATACACAATAATTAATAAAAAAATACCTAAAATACCTTCCGATAAACTAACCGAACCTACTAACCTCAAGAGAGAGGTCAACGACCGTACCTGGCAATATTTAATTAAAAATAACTAGAAGGGAAAACTCGTTTTAAACATCGATATCTGCGAGTCGAGTGTATAATATCGATTTTAAAATGATTTCGTGTTAATACTGATGGTTATATGGAAGTAGTCCAATGACTTCAGTTACATCAGTACCGGACTACATACTTCTATTTAATACCTCATGGTCCAGGTCAAGTTCACCTGGTCAGATACATTGTAACCCTTATACCCTCTTACGGGGTAGGCAGGTAAAATTAAATAACATATTACGCTCTCTGCAAAAAAATAGTCGTGTAATAAATATTCTCTATATCTCTATACCTCTATATCTTGAAGAACAAATTTTTTTAATAGGTAATTTAAACAAAATTATGTATCATCAAAATATTTGTTTTATTATAAGACTCTTCTTAAAAAACCTCCGTGACAAAATATAAAATAATATGTAATTGTATCCATTTTTAAACAAAAAACTTGTTAGCTATTTAAAATTCTACAAAATTTTAAGTTAAAAGTTCTTATCAAAGACATCTTCTTAAAAATGTATTTCCTAAGTTATATACTAGTAGTTGAATTAATTTTTACTGTATTAATTATTGGAATTGAATAATTTGACAATCATAATATTTAAATGAAAATCGTAATCGACACGAGAAAATAATAAAAATCCCGAAAGTTTACCAAGTAAAAATGAAATGTTAACATAACATGAGTTCACGCCTTATTCTACCTGAAGGTGTAGACAGTGGCTGTTAAGCATTGACTCGCCGTTACGTTTACGTCCCAAAAGGAATAGGTGGCGAACCTATTGACATACCGGGAACAAAGTTTTCAGTCATCAATATTTATATCACATGACTTTTGAAATTAATTTCGAAAAGTCATTGGTGTGTGCTAGGATTCAAACCCACGACCTCTGGATTCAGATGCCACTGGACCACCGAGATATCAACATTTATTAATAGTTCACTGATAGACTGAAATAGAATATAATGATAACTTGGAATAACGAAGTAGGTAGAAATAAAAAAAAAACCTTAAAAGCCGAGGCGAAGCGAGAGTAGACGGCTAGTTATTACATCAGGCGAAAGGGTGACAGGCAATCGGGGTAGTTGTGATAGATGATGAAGGCAATATTGATCTGCGCGCTAGGTACCAATTTCAAGTGCTCTTGTAGCGTATTTTGATTGAAATTTAATAAACTGAAAGCACTTTACAGGAGTGCTCTGTACTCTGTATATTTCACACAATTTGATAAAAATACTCTAGACCACTATCGTACTATCGTCTGGTTTATTGAGTTTTAGATGGAAAGTCTCGGTGGTCCACTGGTCGAGCACCTCGCTTCGGACATCAAAAGCCGTGGATTCAAATTCGGGGGACTACAATGACTTTTCGAAATTGTTTGTGGGAGTTATGTGTGATAAATATCGATGACTCACAACGACTTTGTGCCCGCCACCTATTCCATTTGGGACGTAGTCATAAACGGCGAGTCGAGGCTTAACAGCCGCTGTTGCTGCTGCTTCTGGTAGAAAAAGGAGTGAAGTTATGTTTAGATGGAAGAAGAAAGGTAGAAAAAAGAATTGGTACTATTTTTTATTAGGAAAGTAATATCTGACAGTGGTGGCGCCACGCAGTTCACTGCATGAACGGGCCAGCTCGATCCGGTTAAATACTACGATATCTCAGAAAATCGATATAAAATTACTAATGCATCGTTCCTTCTCACCGTGCTTCCATAAAGACTTACAATATAGCTAATATAACTGTAAAACTTGATATCCATATGATCCGCTTGATCGTTTGCCCCCTATCCAAAAAAGAAAACTCCTTTTTTATCTTCAAACAATTTAATCGTTTCGTAGATGGACTAAGCAGATATACAGTGCAAAAGCAGAATAATGTAGTAGTTGAGGAAGGCCACGACACTTTTTCCATGACCAATTTGAATGAGTTCATAGGGAATGTGTTGAAATCGACGAGCGTGTACGTGGAGGAGTTATGAAACTCAAAGAAGAGAGTTAGTTGTACAAGATTCTTTCTGCACACCCCCGCAAGAGTCTTGGCGCGAATTTGTATATGTGTAGGTATGTATGTCATTTGACAATGTGAAGATGTGCTCACAATAGGTTATATGCAAATGAGAACGAACTAAAAAAAATGACATTAAATCGTGTATTTTTTTTTTGTTTGTTTGTTCCGTTTAGCTATTTATTTAGCATAGTACATTGTGCATTAGAATAATGGACATTATTTAACATACAAAACTATGGCGACAGTTTCCTTTTCTGCTACATGTTGAATATTTTATACGTAATTAAAAATTTTACTACCCATATTATATAGTATGCTCATATTATATAATAACTTACTAATAACTATAAAAAGTAGGTATATGTTTAATTGAATTGCCAAAGTAAGAACAGTTTAATAAACATTGGCATAAGTTAGGCCCCGGCATAATTTCAAATGAAAGAAAGCCACCAACATGGCGGCTATGTATTATGGTTTAAGTCAAAACAATAACATTTTCCCTTCCCATCCGAGCCCAAAACCTGTATAGCTTAAATAAGTAATCTCTGTATTAGCCCTCAGTAACTTAAAGAAATGTATCCACAATCTGTTGAACATACAAATTGTTTGTCATCAAATCATTTTGAAAGAGTGTGCAAAGAAAAAAGTTTCAATATTTATTGCTTGCACGTGTTCACTAGTATTATTATCGTAAATAAAACAGATGTCACCTACTGTTTGCTTCTTCTGCTCTATGGTGGTTAGCCTTAAGACAACGACTTACACGGATCATAAGTTTTTGATCATTGTCCTGGTTACCTTACCTTACTGTGTGATAAAACTGTCTTAAAATAAGTTCAAAAAGAAAACTACCTAACAACATTTACAAACGCTGATAAATTAAAAGCTTTAGATACAATGAAAATGGATATAACATAGCGTACATAACTTAATATAACTTCACGCCTTTTTCTACCCGAAGGTGTAGGCAGTGGCTGTTAGCCTCGACTCGTCGTTATACCAGTATACAAAAATGTACCATATACCCTGTGCATGTACCAGTCAAAGAGTATATAAATGGTACCAGTATACAGAAATGTACTCTGTGGCCTATAATAGTGATGATCAACTCGAGATACTAACTCGAGTCAACACGAGTTGGGCCTGACTCGGGTCAACTCGAGTTGATTACCTCCAACTCGAGTTCAAATACTTATTTAAATCGACATGGAAAGGAATTAGTGAGACCTTTCTTTGAGCCGTGATTATTTATGACTACATTCGTTCATTCATACTACGTTCGTTCATTCAAAGCGTCATATTTTATGTAGAATGACAATATGAAATTATATTGAATTAAACTTATTTTTGTTGTTTCTTTCAATTATCTTTCATCTCCAATTTATTTCACACAAAAAAAATGAAATTGTAAATTGTGGTTCGTAAATAATATAACTTCACGCAAAGTCAATAGGCAGAGAGAACAGAGCCCTCGCTAACTCGCATCTTTGACTTTCATAACTCACTTGTTAAACGCTTGTTGATTTTTAAATCTTCTGATGTCACCTTCCTCCAGGAGTCGTTTTATTTGTTCAGGGAAGATGTATCTTGGCCGTCCTCGACTCCTACATCCATCTGCTTTTTAATTGTATATCTGCTTATTTCATTTTACATCATCCTACATGTCCAATCGTCTGAACCATCGGATATTTAGAAATATTTTTTTTGTTAATTTATAGCTAATTTTAACTACAATATTGCCGATCGATAAAATGATTAAGGCATTTCGAATCTGGAAATATCTTCTAAATTAAAGTAGAACAATAATTTATATATGTCGCACTTCTCAGTTACTCACCTCACACTTCTAACGGTAGTTTCAAATTCTACAAAGGGCTAACCTTAAAATATTTATTACAACAATATACATAATTAGTTTCGGTAAAACATTTTTATATTTAAAGAAATAATAAACAGAATTACTAATTTTAAATTATTCGTTTACATGCGCTTGGTGAAAATAAATTCGTAATATTCATTTTCATATCTTCGTAACATTCCAAGTCCCTGATAGACGTGGCACTACTATTGCTTGGTACAGCTTTAATATTTCTGTAGAGATGAGTTGATTTGCGTTGTCTCGGCCAAAGCTCCCTGGAAAGTGTCCAAAAGAAAAGAATGATAAAATAATGTCACAGCCAGCATTTCTTTAGGCCCCACAGCCATTCGAAAATGTGTGTCTTGTTTCTTGATACTGTTTGTGAGATGAATTAGCAAATAATTGAATGTAGATTCACTCATACGAAAGTAATTAAAATCCTTTCTAATTGAGTTTTATAGCTTGCTAAAAAGAGTATAAAATGCTCCCTCTATCTAGCTTCCACAATGGGATGTATCCAATACTATCTGTGGACACATCTTTTTTGCGTCTCAAATATAATAGATACAGCAAATAAAGTTTTCTATTATAGTCTGCCATGATGACCTGCCCGCACTAACTATCGAGCAAATGACCGTATCGGAACGATTTTATCGGAAACTAGCAGACCGCGCGAACTTCGTACCGCCATATTTTATACATTTTCCACTCAAAAGATTATTGCCGCAATCATATTAATACCCCAAAGCTTTCATCATAAATGGACTATCTAACACTAATATTTATTTCAATTCAAGTTCTTGTTACATACATACATAACTTCAGGCCAGATCCCTTGCGGGGTAGGCAGAGAGAACAAAGTGCCATAAGGCACGATTATTACACGTGTCACTCGCTTAGCTAGTATGTATTAGCGTACTGACAACCAAGACATTGATATTATTTACAACTTCAAAGAAAGCTTTATTAGCAATGCCACTTATAAACAATGAATATAGCAATGAACTTGTCCCAAGTTTTTGCTCAACCTTTAGTTTTTTTTAATACAACATAAACAACTTTTTTTATATGGTCACTATTGTTGACTTCAACGAAAAAAACGGGCCACCATATGTTCAAACCGGGGTAGCTAACTCACAGTGAGTGTTTTTTTTTATAAGTCAAATGGTGTCGGTTTAGCGATTAAGCTTATCGATATAAATTTACTACATTTTAAAAGATATCACGATCTTAAAAATGTAAAGTTTATTACATATATCTAGAATGTATTATAAATCAGTCACATCAGTCACACCTTGTCAGTGGTAAAGTCACGCAGTGTTCGCTGCATGAATGGGCCGGCTCGACCCGTGGAATACCACGACCTCTCAGATTATCGCTGAAAAGTGGCCTTAGCCGCGTTTCACTCGCTGAGAGAGGTGTTCGGAGGCCCAATCCCTTTTCCCCTCCCCTACCGAAACCCACTCCCGACCCCACTCATATCCCATTGTAAGCGCCGGCAACGCAACTGTAACACTGCATGTGATGAGGTGGCCATGGGCGGCGTTTGTAACTATCATAAGCCTGCTCGTTTGCCCCTTATACAATAAAAATGTAACCTAATTCCTATCCTATCCTACTTCTAATATATAAAATTCTCGTGTCACAATTTTCCCATACTCCTTCGAAACGGCTTGACCGATTCTCATGAAATTTTGTATGCATATCGGGTAAGTCTGAGAATTTTCAACCCCCTACGATCAACCCCTATTTTTTAAATTTAATTTTTTGGTAAGACAACGTTTGCCGGGTCAGCTAGTAAAATATAAATGTGAATGTAAGTTTGTTTGCGTGCTTTCACGCGATAACTACTCAATCGATCACCATGAAACTTTGTACACATATTCTTTAAAGTAATTTACATATTTTTGAACCCGAAGGAAAAACTTATAAAATAGTCTACAACAATATCCTACATACTCTTATAAAATTGTTACAGTCCAAAATTATTTATTTTTGTATTACCGTGTATTATATATTTTACCTTAAAAAAATGTTGTTAGTTTTTTAAACGTAAGTAGTAATTTTAAAACCTAATGATTCCAGCCAAGCAATAAAACAGAGTTATCATATTGGTTAACTTCTATAGTAATGATCTTTGATATCTATTTAATGGATTTAATGCGAGCGAAGCCGCGGGTAAAAGCTAGTAACTTTTATAAATAAAAATACCACAAAATACGATTAAATACTACAAATTTTAAACTAAACATAACTTCACGCCTTTTGTTACCCGAAGGTGTAGGCAGCGGCTGTTAAGACTCGTCTCGCCATTATGTTTACGTCCCAAATGGAATAGGTGGCGAACCTATTGCCATATCGGGCACAAAGTTTGTCAGTCATCGATATTTATCACACATAACTTCCGAAAACAATTTCGAAAAGTCATTGGTGTGAGCCAGTGTCTGGAATCGAACCCCGGACCTCTGGATCAGAGGCCGTGCGCTCGCCCACTGCGCCACCGAGACTTTTTTAAACTTTAAATTCTGATTAAAGTATTGAGCGATATGATGACAAAGAGAGAAACAACAACAAAACATAACTTCACGCCTTTTCTACTCGAAGGTGTAGGCAGCGGCTGTTAAACCTCGTTTCACCACTATGTTTTCATCCCAAATGGAATAGGTGGCAAACTTACTGCCATACCAGGCACAAAGTTTATAGTCATCGATATCTAAATACACATAACTTCAGAAAACAATTTCAAAAAGTCATTGCTGTGAGCCAGAACTCGAACCCGCGACTACTTTATACAGAAGTGGGGTTCTCGACAACTGGACCACCGGTACCTTTTAGCAAGAAACAAACGTAAAAAAATCTACCTGCTAGCTGTCGCGGTCCGAGCTGTCCGAGTCGGATACATCATCAGTGTAACTAAATATTTCCCTATGAAATGAATACTTACATTTTGTATTTTGCGATATCTTTGGAATTAAATGTCCGAATTGAATTATTCAAACAGTTCTAGAAAGGTATTGAATCTGTCTTTATATTGAAGTAATTTATTTTCAGGAAAGTTAAATTCAAGGTACAAAATAAAGCATTTTTATAACGACATCAATTTAATTATTTTAAAAAACTCAAAAAACACTTATTGTGAGATAACTACAATAGTTAGACATATGCCATCGCGGACTTTTTTATAGACAAATTTATGTTCTGTAAAAGTGTAGTACATTGTTTTATTCTAGAATCAATAGTTTTCGCAGCGTTCACGATGTAAGAATTATTTTCGAGTCATTTTCTTACACCTTGGGTTACATTATTGGACTTATAGTAAGGATCCCTAATTAATTTGAAAATATAATATAGCCTAAAGCCTTCCTCGATAAATGGACTATATACCACTGAAAGAATTTTTAAAATCGGGCTGGTGGTTTCTGAGATTAGCGCGTTCAAACAAACAAACAAACAAACAAACTCTTCCGCTTTATAATATAAGTATAGATATGTGAAACTAGCACCTGGTATCGGAAGTTGGCTGTCGTCGCCCGACACCGATATCGGATTGGATAATGTGAAAACGCTCTAAAGGTTACTACTATTTACAAAAAAAATAATATTGCACTATACTTGAGGGTTACTCCTACATTTGGTTTTATCATTTGATTATATTATATGCGAGGACTCAAAGCTTGATATATGTACTTATAAGAACTATTAAACAGAAATTGTGACTCCCTAATCAGATTAAATATCATATTCATATCATCTTCAGAGGATTTGTCTTAATTGATAATTGTTATGAAGATTTATGGCAGTGTATTCTTTTGCTCTTGAGGCGCTGATGATTCTGTTGTCATGTTCTTCTTGCATACTTCCCTTATGTGCCTTTTCAATTTACTGTTGCTCTGTAAAAAGAAATGCTTACTTGATTTGCTCACTGTTCCAACTTCAATTGCCTCGTGGTGCATTGGTAAAACTACCGACTGTAGAATCTAGGTTGGCGGGTATAACTATTATTAAATATTGATTGATTTTAAATTTTAAGGTAAGTATTTGTTAAATTTGTTCTCAGGACTGGTCGCGTTTGTGACCCAAGATTTTTTAAAACTCCTTTATCTTTAAATTTAAAATCAATCAATATTTAATAATAGTTATACTCTGATTTCAACTAACTTAGAAAAATAAGATAATTATCTAATAATTAAAAATAACAACTGTTACCTATTAAATCATACAACAAAGGATCTATACAAATATATTTTTTTCTTTTAAAAAATATATCTTATAAATAAATATTTAATTTTTTGTTTCATGGTCTGATGTGGGTTACCAATAGTAAAAATCATAATATTTTTAACATCAACTTTTTAATTTTTATTTCCAAAAAGTGGGTGCTCTCTGTATCAATGAAAAATAGCTTTTGAACAACTAGCATCTTTTTGTTCCACACTCGTAAAAATGATCTCTGTAAAGAGTTCGAAACGTCGTTTTAAAGTTGTTTTAATGTTATTTAGTTGCTTAGCTTGGAACACGGGCGATGTGTGTATAAAAATACTAAGGATATATTAGTTGTAACGGATGGAAAACGGATAGTGGACAGGACAGTAACATATTTAAGCGTAAATATTATATAAGCGTATATATTACACATAATAAAAACAGAACCTTAGTCTACCTTCATGTTACGTATATAAAAATGGTATCTACCCACTTAGTATTCATATCTGTTACAGTTGTTAATTAATAAATGTACATCGCAGTTAGTTCAAAATCTACGCCGACGTCTTGTCTGGGAACTATAGGTGGCGCGCCGCGACACTCAGTCCGCTTTAACATCTGACCAGAACAAGTACGTCGTGTAGTTATCTCGGGCTAACGGCGATTTGAAAAATATTCCTTAGCATTTTTATTTTGTATTTATTACCACTCCACGCAACCGGCATCGCCAACATTAGTGATAGATATAACTATCAGAGAATTATTAGCGTGAACAATATTTAAACTTGAATTTGATTCAAGCCATCGAGGATTATGAGATATGGTATTGGATCAAATACCTTAGCAGTTTCTAAAGACACCCACGGGAAAGGATAGGGGCGGTATTGTTCTTTGAATCAGTAAAGAAAAAATATATGTAAATTCATAACTTCACACTTACCAAAGGTATAGGCGGCGGCTGTTCAGCTTCGACTCGTTGAATCATATATCCATAAATGGATTAAGTAGAGGAACCTATTGCCATACACCGGGCACAAAATTGTCACTCATCGATATTTATCACACATAACTTCCGAAAAGAATACTGAGTAATCATTGGTAGGAGCCGGGAATCGTTTCATTAACTTCTGAGCTCGACTCCTGGTCCGCCGAAACTGAAAAAATATATTAAATACCAAATTACCCTGAAACCCTTTCCGCAAATGTCGCACTGAGCCAATTTTATTTTCGCCCTGGGTGTGGTGGGCTCCTTGATGTGCCTCACTAGAGACTGGCGGCTTGTGTATTTATTATTGCAGCGATTGCAAGCATAATCTTTGCTTGTGGAGTGGACTCGTGTTATGTGCAGAGAGAGAGCTCTGGAGTTCGGGCAGACACGGTTGCATATCGAACAATCATATCTGGTTAAAAAAAAGCGGTTTAATGACGGTAGTTGGACGTGACAGCGTCACAAGGAAATACTGATGGAATCATAGATTTAGCATAGACTATAATAGATGACACATGTCAGGAAAAATGCACTATACTCATCTCTCTCTCTCTACTATATTCATCACTGAGCGCTAGTGTCCGACCGAAGGTTATTTTTGGCCGAAGCCGATTAATCGGCAATGTCCACAACCTTCGGCCGAAGCTGAAGCCGAAGGTTATAAACTATTAGTAATTTAATATTTTTCTTCAACATTATCCACGGCTAAAGAAGAATATCGGCGTAAAGTGGCTCTTGCCGCTTTTTTCTCGATGATAGAAGTATCCGCACTGAACTAAGTGCAGTTCGGTCCGTCAGTGACTCACTCTTTCGTAACAGTTCGTTTAATTCCGACTGTTTTCGGACCTTCGACGGGACCTTCGGCTTCGGCCCAGAATTTGGCCGAAGCCGAAGTTCTCGCCGAAGATGGATTTTTGGCCGAAGGTGGCCGAAGCCGAAGCTTCGGTCGGACACTACTGGGAGCGCAACCGCGTATATTAGATTTTCAGGATATTTACATTTCAACACATGAACATTAACTATGTAAAAGTTGACACTTTGAAACGCTTTTTACGAACACATTGATAAGTCAGTCACACATCAACAACCCATTTTTGGTCTCGTTGTTTGGATGACTATTGCCGATCTATTATTCTTATATCTATGAATAGAATGATTTAATTCAAAATTGAAAAAAATAAAATTTTAATCAAATTACTGGCGTTCCTTAATTGACTAATTAATATTAATATTAATAATTGACGAATTAATTCCTTAATTGAGCTGGGTAACACCGCATTGAGGTAACGCTGAATGAGTCATGTTTTTTCGTGGATGCAGCCGGCTCGATCGAATTATAAGGTACGTTGTCACGTCAAACACTATTTCGAATAGTGACATCATTCATCTTAAAATGCATTTGGTAATTATTATAATTATAATATCTGGTGGTATGCTTCACTCACGTCTGGTCCTGATGTCTCAATGAGTTCCTCATGTGTGCCAGGAGACACTTCCTAGATGTGTATCCGATACCGCAGGTGACACACACATGTTCCCTCTGGTTGGAGCCAGCGGCGTGCTTCTTTTTGTGTTGGTTCAGTGTGTAAGGGCTACTGAAGTTAGCTTAGTTAGGGTCACAACTGAACTTGCGTTGTATGTGTTTACTGCAAATGTAAGAAATATTTTTCAACCAGATTCCTATGACCACTTAGGGAACATCCCGAATGCGTAGACACAGGTATTTGTGCGCGCTATGAACTTAAGCACTAAGATTAACAATAGTAACTTGTGGAAGCGAAAGTTCCTTATATGTAAAAGTAAGTGGAATAAATACTTACGCTTGGTTACTAAGCGTATATGCAGATATACTAAGCAGATACAGAAAAAAAAGATTATTTGGCATTGTAACAGAGAGAACTCGAGAAAATCCCATGATCATATTGACTCTGTGTTATCAAAAGGTGACGCCACAAATACTTAAGAGCGTACATAAATAATAGGTTGGGGAAAAAGTATTTTCGTATTTTTGTATGAAAAGTCAAGACATTTTTTTCAAAGTTTATTTACATTTATTTACAATATATATGTACCGTTTTGTTGAATAACTTTCTGCCATTTTGTGGGCAGAGACATTATCCCGTTACTGTAGAAACTTTGGGACTTCTGATCAAAAAAACGGGACAAATAGTTTTGGCAGTCCTCTCTTGAGGTCAACCTTACAGAACCTAAAGAATTCTGAAGAGACCGAAACAGGTGAAAATCTGAAGGCGCAAGGTCAGGGCTATATGGTGGATGCACTAGGACCTCCCAGTCGAACTCTCTTAATTTTTGCTGAGTGGCTAAAGATGTGTGTGGTCTAGCGTTATCGTGATGAAAGACCACACCCTTCCTGTTGGTCAATTCCGGCCGTTTTCTCTCGAGTGCTTCCTTTAATCTCATCAGTTGCTGGCAGTAAAGATCAGAATCGATGGTTTTGCCGGGCGGTAAAAGCTCATAATGAACAATGCCCTTCCAATCCCACCATACACACAGCATCACCTTATTTCGTGTTAGGCCAGGTTTGGCCACAGTCTGTGAAGCCTGGCCAACTTTCGACCACGACCTTTTTCGCACGTTCTTGTCGTACGTGATCCACTTTTCATCGCCAGTTATCAATCTCTTCAAAAACGGCTCGGTTTCATTACGTCTCAATAATGAATCGCAAATGAGTACACGGTTCATTAAGTTTCTTTGAGTGAGCTCGTGTGGCACCCAAATATCGAGCTTTTTTGTATAACCAGCTTTCTTCAAATGGGTCAAAACTGTTTTGTGGTCAATTCCCAGTTCTTCAGCTACATCGTAACTACTAATATGCCGATCTTGCTCCACTCTTTCAAAAATGGCGTCCATTTTATTCGTAACAGGGCGACCAGAGCGAGGTGCATCTTTAACATCAAAATTTCCGGACTGAAAACGTTTGAACCAAATTTGTGCTACTCTTACTGACACCCTGTTTATGGACCTGATGCATCAGGTCCATAAACATCACAAATTTTTTTCACTGCTTGAGTTGCATTTTTGCCTTTTTTATAATAAAATTTTAAAATGTATCGAATTTCTTCATTAGATTCACTCATTTTTACGGAGAGAAAAACAAATGAAAAATAGCGGGAAACAACTTTTTTTTATTTTTTTCTTTTCTTTATAATGTAACCTTTTTAATGTTACCAAAACCAGCCAGACACAAATAGTACAGTCAAAGAAATTTTATAATAAGTTTATACCTACGTTATGCGAAAAGACTTTTTCCCCGACCTAATATAATGATGAATTGAATAAAAAGTAATGTAAAACAGTTTATTTGTTCAGTAATGTGTCACCCTCGAGCGATAACAGTCGGCCTACATGATGATGACCCAGTATTGTGACCTGATATAAAGAAACTAAGTTGCTTTATTATTGTCTTTAAAATTTATTGCAATCGTTTCCTCTAACCAATTCCATCGCATGTAGTAATTTTAATTACAACAAGCTCCTTTCATATTAATATGTTATGTAGAAATAATAAACTGTTTACCACATCATTATAAATGCAGACCTCACGAACTCTAACAATAACCATTTAGATATACACCAACCATAGCGCTCTTTAATTGCGAGGGTGTAAGCAAATTAATACATAATAATATAATATTCATACTCACATCATATGAGTACGGACAGCTGCCTGGTTGTGGTATGTCTTGCCGCAAACATTACACGGATATGACCTGTTGCTTATTTTACTCAAGTGGAATCTTTTGAGATGTTGCTGGAGAGCCTTGGAGTCCCTGAAATAATGGCATCACATTATTTCATAACGCTCTTCACTCCAATAAAAACTGCTAGATGATTGCATAGTTAGTTAGTTATAATGATGGCAGTATGTATGTTGAAGCATGGTCATGGAACCACGTGACTGCTTAGGGTATTTCACCATTTTATGATTCGATTTGTTAGCTTTTAAGACACCAAATGACTTATGTCAGATATGTCTCAGATTAGAAATAACTAATACCGTGTATTGTATAATAATATTTATTACTATCATAGATTAAAAGTATTGGTAAATATTTACTGGAAGACGCTGCCGCATAGATGACAGGCGGCGCCCCCAGACGGTCGCATGTGGCAGATCCGTGCGTGCGTGTCACGCAGCCGTGTGCGCACAACGCTTCCGCAACGGCCGCACGAATGTCTCTCGCTGTGCGATGCGCAGTGCGCGCGGAGAACGCGTGCGCTCGCAAAGCGTAACGTGCACAATTCGCATACGAATTTACCATTCGACTGATAAAAACAAGTAACATCACTATATTTGTATGAATTTATGCATAAAAAATGATTTAGTAGACCGAAATCTGTTCTTAACAATTTTGTTTTTTATAATCATGAATAGTAGTTTGAGGTTCTGATAGCATTTCTACTTCTGACAGTCGGTTCATAACTCTGCCACTCATTCACAATGCAACATTCGCAAACGCTTTGGTAAAAAAAATAGATTGGCTATTATATAAAGATCTATTTAACAATTACTCACCTCTTCATGTCTCATCATGTGTGCTTGGTATGAATCTTTGAATAGAAATCCTAAAGCACAATTGTAGCACTTAAATTCAGCACCCAAGTACTTCTTGCTTCTTCTATGTGCTTCTAATTCTGCTCTTCTATAGTTAGAAGAGTCTTACTGAAGGTGCGTTTCTCTTTATTTACCAATTTCTGATTGTTGTTTAATGTTGCTACAGATGATAAATGCAAATATATTAGGATATCCACCATACTAACTTGTTACTTCTTTATAATCTTAACATACAAACTTCATTGTACATGTTTTGGAGTAAAGAATGGTGGGTATGTTGGTAGGAGGATTTTATTTTGTTTTCTCATAAATTATAATAATAATAATAATAATATTTATTGATCTATAACCATTTTACAAATTAGTTAATTTGATCGAGGTCACCTTTTAAGCAGCGAGTGCCTGTGCCAGGTGACCACGCTCTTCCATAGCTATAAGGTTTATATAAAAACAATTTGGTTTGCTTCTGAGTGTCTATAAGGCGTACGTTTAATACTTGTGTAACTGATTATTCCTGTGCGTTATTATGTGTTCTTATACGAGTGTGTGTGTGTTCGTGTGTCTGTTTGTGTTCGTGTGTCTATGTATGTGTGCGCGTGTATGTGCTATGTGTTATGCATGTGTTTGTGTGTGTGTGTGTATGTGCGATGTGTTTGTGTGTGTGTGTGTGTGTGTGTATGTGCGATGTGTTTGTGTGTGTGTGTGTGGTGTGTTTACTTTCTATAGTGCTTGTTGTAATAAGGCCTCCACTCTTTCATAATCCAACAATGACAAAAAATTTGTTATTATTTTCTTAATATCTCTTGATGTTTTGGAATGTATTTCCGTGATGTTATTTATTTTATTATATAAATACCCAGCCCGGCACATATATTGTCTACTTGCAAACGCAGTTCTTACATAGGAAGGAGCAATACCAGGATTCCTCCTTCTAGCAGTCGATTTAGCATAATAGGGTGCGGATTTGTGTTTTTTTAGAATTGCCAGTAGAACATAAAGCTAAATTACTAAAGTTTTTTTTATGGGATACCAACTAACACTGCAGATGGACACCTGAAATACAGATAGTATTACAGTTTCATTGCCAGCCTTCAAAATGTGAAGGAGAGAGGAGAGGGCCTCTGGATACCACTCTTACCGAGCAAAACGGGATGAGCCATGTCACGCCGATATTCTGAGAGGCAGTGCTATTTCACAGGTCGTGCCGGCCCATTCATTAAACAAACTGCGTGGCTACCACTGTTAGATGATGTCGTCATGAATCGATTTTATTATAAGATTTTCAGAAATTATACGCTATAAGTATTAATGATGGTTGTGAGAAACAGATAAACTAACACAGAATACCTAGTAATACTCATGATGGCTTTTGTCTAATAGTCAGTAGAAAAAACTGATATCCATATTTCTTGTCCATCCAGTTGTAAATTAATAAATTAGGTCTCACCTGATTCATTATTTTTTTCATCATCAACAGCAAGATGACTCAAGGGTTCAACATTATCTTTTAATTCGATGATATCTGATTCAATTTTAATACCAATATCACTTTCAGCGACTTTATTGACATCAAAATTCATGTCATCAGCATAAGAATAATCATTGTTTGCCAAACAATCATGAACATTATCCAAATTATTTTCAAATCCTGTTAAAATAGCCTCATCATTAATAGTTTCATTTAAAATTGCATCTATATTAACGCCTCCAGAGTAAAAGCCTTCGCTAAACACGCATTTCTTGGTTTTCTCTTTAAAAAAATCATCAAAATCATTCCGTTCTTCTTTTAACTCAACATAATCATTACTTTGGTTTTCTGTGTCATTGTTGAAATGCAGGTAGACATGCGCTGTATGACTTGTTAAGCAATTATCTTCAGAACATAGCACAAGGTAATCAGTATCCCTTCTCTGTAGATTTAATGTGCATTTATCACTGTAGGGAAAAGATAGATATTAGGTTTTTTCTGTAGGGGTAGAGCTACGTATGCTGCACTAGCTCCACCAGTGAAATACCACAACCTCTCAGAATATCGACTTAAAGTGGGTTTTGCCGCGTTTCGCTCAGTGAGAGAGGTATCCGGATGCCCAACCTCTTTCCCTCTCCTCTTCCCATCCCACTCCAACGCACACACACTGGCAACGCAACTGTAATACAATATGTGTTCAGGTGTCCATGGGCGTTAGTTGCTCACCATCAGGTGACACACTTGCTTGTATGCCCCCTATACCATAAAAAAGAGATACATCCCATTAATAAGTTAGATGATTAAGATCAAATATCAGTTTGTATCAAATATACAGGATTCTGATAGTGAATGAGAGTAACTTCTTACCTAAAAAGCACCGGGTACTCCAGACTTCGCTTTAAGCACACAGACTTAAACAGCCGTAATTTATTGACCTAATGGCAACAAATGTAGCAGAGATGAGAATCAGGACATAACTGTAATATAATTAAATTGATGGGGTCACATTTCTTTATTAAGTTAGGCTTGCATTAGTTAGGATGGCAGAGATGGGAAGGAACATGGAGCGCCACCACACTGAAATGTATTTACAAAAATAACAAATCTCTTTTGTCTAAAAGAATATGCATAAAATGTATATCTGGGTTTGGGTTTGTGATATGCAAAAGCACTAAGCATTCTATAGAGAAGATCTTGTAATGAAAAATGGGGGCCACAGCCATTTACAGATAAATACAGTGTTTTTTTTTCTACCTAAACAAAGGGCTATGTGTTTTGACTGTATATAGATTATAAATTGTTAAGTGAAATGATATACTTAAAAATATAGAACTAAAATAGAATTTTGTATAGCTTAGGTAAATAAACTTCCAACCCATTTTAGGGTGTATCCTAAGAGAAGACCATATAAACCATTGATTTTTTTTTAAAGAATCTAGGCGGGGTCATTTCATGAATTTACATTTGGGTTAGGAAGGTCGCTGAACGTTTTATTTTGTAATATGCCAACAATGAAACAAGAAAACTTACATCGTTTGGCAAGCCCACAAAAATAAATATTTTATGAATTGTGTCAATATTATGGAATAAACACCTAGGTACTTACATTCATGCCTACAATTTCTCTATATTTCTCGCGGATTCCATCATTAGTATCTGAGTTAACAACATTATGGCAAATAAAACATAGAAGTGAAGACATTTTTTACAATAAAATGATAAAAAATGTATAGATTTAGAAATAAGGTAAAGATATTAGTAAACAAACAAGGCACATTTCTTAAAATATATATACATATAAAATAAATGGATATGAAAAAATAGGTCACTTTTCCTATAATGTTACGTGCTATTTAAGAGACTCTCACATCTTATTTAAAAAAAATATGTGCAATAAAAAGATACTGTATAGCAAATCAAACAAGACGTGATTTAAATCATAGCATACTCCCTATCAGTTTGAAATTTCGCTTCGCAGAAGTCCAGGGCACTCGTAAAGTTAAAAGTTAAATCAATTAACAAGAGATCTTTTAATAGGTATATCTATAAAATTCTCGTGTCACAGTTTTCGTTCCCTCACTCCTCCGAAACGGCTTGACCGATTCTCATGAATTTTCTGTGTATATCGGGTAAGTCTGAGAATAGGACAATATCTATTTTTCATCCCCCTAAATCACGAGGGTAGCCCACCACTCAATATTTTTTTTTTAATTTTTCGATATATTTCTGTTTCTTATTTTTTTTATAAAACGGGATACAAAAATACATACAACCTTAAATTTTCAACCACCCTATTTTAAAAAAAATATTTTTCGGAAGATAAGGTTTGCCGGGTCAGCTTGTTTTTATATAGAAAATTCACATATATATTTAAAAAACCTGTAACATAAGCTGTGAAAAAACACTCCAACTTTTAAGTATTCATGGTCCATATTAAAATGGAACACGTTATGATTAGAGCCATGTGGTGTGTCCCAGAAAACTATTTTGCAAGTCTTTTATCCCATTTGCACGAAAACGAGCCTGAGTAAAAAGTTTACCAAGAGTTGTTAAGACACAACAGGTGTTCATAATATAAGTAATGGTTTTAGCCCCCTTTTTTTTCAAGTGGACTGTTTGGAAAATGAACAACTTTATATTCAATGAACAAAAGTTTTAAGTGTGCCGCTTCTAGCGTTTAACTCGGACTTGTATTTTATAAAGTATACTCGAGAGATATTCAGAATACCTGGTATTTTTAAAATTTATCTAATTGGATACTAGGAATAGAATAAAAAGACATCTAAAAAGTGTTTTAAATAATTAAATCCCATAGGATTAAAAGTAGGGAAACTTTCTTAGGAAGAATGAAAAATAGTGAGAATTGACTTAGTTAAATGCTTAAATTGGCATAAGTTTACGTCCCAAATGGATTAGATGGCAAACATATTGCCATACCGGGCACAAAGTTTTCAGTCATCGATATGTATCACACATAATTTTCAAAATTAATTTCGAAAAGTCATTGGTGTAAGCCAGGATTCAGACCCGCGACCTCTTGATACACAGGCGAGGTGCTCGACCACTGAATCACCGCGACTAACAAAAAAATGGATTTCAAATGAAAAAATTTGCGGCTGTGTTTGGGTTATATAGGGTATTTTATCAATCATAATTAAAAGAGAGGCCTACGTTCAGCAGTGGACAAATATGGGCTCATGATGAATTAAAAAGAAGCTGAAATCTTAAACCAACAAGAATCAGGGGAAAGTCTTCACTGTAAAATACGAAAAATTTCCAAGACATAACATAGACCTTTGATAACTTAAAACCACTATAACTTAAAAGATTTTTTCTTCCCTTGAACTTACCTATACTTACCTAACTTAACGAGGTTCTACTGTATATTAATACACTTTAGGCACACGCCATATTAATATGAATTAGATTAATCTGAGTGATAAAATTAATCTAAATATCTATTTGATTCAATTAACATCTTATTAATTTAAAATATTAATATTACATTCGATTAGATCTTGATGGACCTATATTTTATCAGCAGACAACATGTTCGAAAGATGCCGGCCGACAGGTCTGTGGAAGTGAAAAAACAAATACAAATAAATATCTTATGTTATGCGACACCAAAAGTATCTGCAGGTTGCCAGTATAAAAAAGGAATCATCTTTTGTGGTGTACGCAAGAGATTATAATTTAATAGTCGTTACGTAAGAGTAGCAAAAAAATGATAAACGTCTCTTTTTTATTAGCTTTTTATTAGCTTCACCTGTATGTTTGTTTGTAGGTTTGTATGTTTGTAGGTTTGTAGGTTTGTATGTTTGTATGTTTGTTTGTAACCGACTTCTTTTTTAGTTTCCGGTGATTGCCACTAGATGGTGCGATTTGTGAACTATGAAAGTTCTAGACTAGAAAACCGAACTAAAAAATAGAAAATAAATAATAGTTTAAAAAAACTAAAAAACACGCTTTTTATAGAAAACCGAACTAAAAAATAGAAAAATAAAAAAAAATATTTTATTTTAAAAAAAGCGTGGGGTGCATGGTGTGAATAGTTATAAATATTTTATTGACAGATATGAGTAGAGTGATTATCATTTCGTTAATATCTAAAAAGCACCCCACGCTTTTTTTAAAATAAAATATTTTTTTTTATTTTTCTATTTTTTAGTTCGGTTTTCTATAAAAAGCGTGTTTTTTAGTTTTTTTAAACTATTATTTATTATGCTAAGATATTATTAGAATTCGCGTTATGGCATCCACTGCTTACACTTTTGGGTACTACCGGCGTAAAGTTATAAAATAAGAGTCATATTAGAGAAAGTGTGAAACAATTGCATGCCTAATGCAAACAAAATGTAGTCTGATTATCAGACGAAAAAATCTTTTAAACAAAAAAACTTGACATGTTTTAGGTACTTCATTGAAATATTACAAGTAGGTACATTAATTAAAGTATATTATAAAAGTTAAAGAATGATTAATTAATAAAATGATAATTAAAACTCGAAATCGAAGTGTGATGGTGGGCTGTCATTGATGAGCATTGTTACAAGGTGAAGAGTCTGTCACGAACATTGCGGACCAACAATGGATTCAGTAATAAATTACCGAGAAACGCCCTGTTTTTTTTTAATGAAACGATTATTAAAATTACACTCGGCGTTCCATTATAATTTGCCCTTTGAATGAATCTGCAATTTGCTATTTCACTTCTGAGTTCTTGATCCTATCTAGATGACCTAATAAGTTTAATATTAATTGTTGTTTTAATATTAATAAATTTTGCCAAACACCTTGCCTTGGGATCGTATTGTGATAGATGTTAGCGGAAGACGTGTGGAAAACGTAGGTTGTATAATATTTTTTAACACTAAAAAAATCTTTAATAATAATAATAATAATGCTCTTTTATTCCGAATTGTATGCAAAATAACATTTTATTTTATTGCATGTTATGTCTCATAATATATCTCGCAATCCGGCGTGCCTTTCAGCATAGGCCTCCTCCAGCTCTTTCCATTGAAGTCGGTCTTCCGCCACTCTTGTCCAGTGCGGTCCTAGGGTTAGCCGAATATCGTTACTCCATCTTTCGGACGGCCCTGTCTTCTGGTGTCCCCTCTTGGGTACCACACGGTTATTTGTTTACTCCATTTATTTAATTTGCACCGTAGCATATGTCCTGTCCAACTCCATTTTATGGCCTATGCGGGTTACTATGTCCATTACTTTTGTCTTTCTTCTTATTTCCAGATTGTTTATTCTTTCACTAAGCCTGATTCCCAATATGCTTCTTTCCATTGCTCTTTATGCTTTAGCGAGTTTTTCTCTATGTTTATCCGTTAGTGCTCATGTCTCCCAGCCATATGTCATACAAGGAAGAATACAGGTGTTGAAAGTCTTTTTCTTTATGTGTATGCTTAATACTTTGTTCTTATTAATTCTTTTAAGGACCAATATTTCTTCCAGCCGCAGGCTATTCTTTTGTTTATTTCCTTGGATATGGAATCTTCAAAAGAAATAATCTGTCCAAAGTAAACATATTCTTTCACGTATTCAATTCTAGTTCCCTGGACCTCTATGATTATTTCAGCTGAATTTGTCATTAGTTTTATTTTCTCTGCATTTAGTTGTAGACCCACTTTTCTGCTTTTTTCTGCTAATTCTCTTACCATTTGTTCTAGTTTCTCAGGATTTTCTTCTAGTAGGACAATATCATCTGCAAATCTCAAATGGTTAAAACGGTTTCCATTTATTGTAATTCCGTAATCGTCCCAGTCTAGTTTTCTAAATATGTTTTCCAAGACCGCATTGGACAGCTCAGGCGATAGTGGGTCTCCCTGTCTCACGCATTTTTTATTGGGAAGTGGTCTCCGTCTGATTCGAATTTAATACAGCTTTTAATACCCTTGTAGATGGATTTGAAATAATCTTTAGGGATGTGAAAAATATAGGTAGAACAACTAAATTTCAGATTCTTTATTTAGACATTTTTTTAAAAGAATCTTTCCAGCCGTTTTTGAAGAGTATAGTGATTTGATATATCTATAAAACTGTAAAGTATTCGTAGTATAATGTATTTCATTACATCTGTACGACTGATCTATTATAAATTTAATTACCCAACTTAAAAATCGACAGATTGTCTTCTATACGTTAACATCATTGTGTAATTAACCTTCTAGATATTTTGAAGGATGTACATTAAATAAAATTAAAACTTAGCAAACACACAAACGAAATAGCGTACCATTAATATGAAAAGAAAATTTACCTGATCGATGTCACGTACCTGGGTTAGTTTAATAGTGTTGTCTTGTTTCATTACCGACTTATACGATGATATATGAGTTGTTATAATTTTTTTTTTAATTGAAGTTAGTTTTTTTTAATTGATTGATCGATGCTTTTATTGTCTAATCATTACATATAATTTTAATATAAGTTTAATTGAATCTATTGTAAATAATGTAATTAATTTGTTTGTTATTATTGTAAATAAAGTATATCATTACATAGTATAAAACAAAGTCGCTTTCCGCCGTCAGTCCACTTTTAAACTTAGATCTTTGAAACTACGCAACTGATTGTGATGCGGTTGTTTTTAATATAAAGAGGGTGTCAATGGGGTGGTTTTTATCTTTTATGTATTATGTAGTCAAGAAAAAAGTAATAAATCTAAAATTTACTTATTTATAACTTTGATGCGGAACAAAGTTCGCCGGGTCAACTAGTATTGAAACAAAATAAAGTGTGATGCCCATCCAGTTATTTTTTGACCAACCAATGTGCACCAACCAAGATATCAACACTCTTCGAGCCTGTGTTAGGTTTAACATAGTTTACATGTATTTTTGTTTATATTAAGTTGAATCTGAAGAAGCTACAGCATGAAATTCTCAATGATACTGCATAATAAGTATTAACTTCTTCGTACCAAAATCCTAAGGCAAAAAAAATATTATTAAATGTAAAATAAATAAATAAATTTTACATCGAATTTTTGTCTTTGTGTTTGAGAATAAGGATCCTTAAGTTTACATTATGTGTGTGCTTCCGCCTCAGTTAAAAAAGTAAAATGCTGAATAAAATGTTTAAACATTCACCTCACGGAAATAAGTCATTCATTGTACGTTTATACTTATTTAAAACAGTAAATAAATTACATATCGTAATTAAATCTATATTGACAGAACTGAACAGAAATCAAGACATTTTAATAAGAAAAATGAATGCTAACAAGCACAGCAGACTTTTTCTGATTTTATTTATCTCACAGGAGCAAATAATAGAACAAATGAACAGCTGCTGAGAACCTGACTGATGTATATAAAATAACTCTTAGTAACTAATATTTATAAATGTTCAGTGTTAAATCTTTTCCTTGTCTATTGTCCTTGAATCAAAAATATTACAATATACTTAATATATATATATATATATATGTATTTTTTATAATTTGATGTCTTATTACAGTGTTAGCGCAATCATGTAAATATTATCCTCAATATCTAACTAAGTCAATTAAATTATCTATATATACTATTTATATAAGATTAATATTTTTATAAGATTTTAAAGCTTATTAAAGTTTATTGTTGTTGTTGAATTTGAATTAAATGCCTTAAAGGGCCATATTGATCTATATTAAATTCACGATGAATTTAAGGTGCTTAATTATACACTATCCATTATATTATTGTATTTTAGACAGCTCACGAATACTCGTTGCTATAACTTTGTTCTAGCGTCCCAACCTAAAACTCCGAACAAAAAATAGGCGCCAATACGTCATATATCATTGACAAGGTCCTCCTTTTTAGGGATGTAGTTAGTGGAGCGACTGTTATAGGCTTTTGATAATATGGTAGAAGAAACTCTCATTATCCTTGTCAGCCAAGATTTGATATCGGATGAAGTGAGTTCTACTGACGAGTAATGATAAGTGAATAAATAATGTAACAATAAACATTTATATATTTGTGTGGTTATAAAATTTTCGACTTAGAAAATAATACGCCACAAATTCCGCCCCACCCGTCTCTCTAGCTTACATCCCTATCCTAGGAGTAAATTGGGATGAAATACCTATATATCTTCATTCCAAATCTCAGACAAATACGTTTTGTACAATTTTGTAGAATCACGTGTGCGGCTCGCATTCTTTATATGATGCATTAAGTTTTATTATTATGTAATTTTAGATAGAAAATTTAATGTACAATCATGATACCTATATTTTAATTTATCGACTTGTGACTTTGTAAATCATGGTTTTTAATAAGTTATCGATACTTTGAATTCTCTTGCTATCACTATTATTATCTGTCTAAAATACAATAATATAGTAGACGGAGTATATATAGGTAGGAATTAATGCTGAGGCTGAAGTAGAGAAATAAAAATGGCCATTGTGGGCTTTCTCTAAGAGATAGATATAGGTACAATATCAGGGACTTTTTCATAGATCTTCTTGTAGAGAATAATAATGTAGTGTACATATTTGATGTATCACTCATGATTCAGCTAGCTGGCTTTCTGCTAACATTCTTTGGGCCTGGGATCTGGTTAGCGCTTCATTTACGCTGATTCCAAACGTCACTCTTCTTTCGGCTTTACTTTACTTTCATTTTTCTGAGGTATTAATTTGGAAAATCCCTTGTTATTGGTTTTTTACATTATACAAATTACACACCTTCTGAGGTTCGGGCGTGAACACTGTAAACGATCCACGGTTTTAAGCTGTTTGTTGATCAATTAGTCAAATATGCAAAACTAAGTATTTTATGTATATATTTTTATATTGTTCTACCTATTATAAGAACTAATGGCCGATTTCAATCATTTAAAAAGTATTCAAAGTCAAAGTCAAAATAAGTTTATTTTTATTGGTCTCCACAGACACTTGAAAATAGTCAACAAGTAATATATTATTTCAAATTAAACACAAACATGAGCGTTTGTGGAAAGTGCCTCCGTGGAACAAAATAGACACGGACGCAATCGCCCCGAGCGGCCCGATTCCGAGTGTAGGGGCTATCATGAGAAGAATCAGGCACGAAACTTATGTTGTTATTAAGTAATCAGTTCAATTAAACAAACAAAAGAACAAAATTTTCAGCCCTGTAATATGGTATAGATAATTATATGTTTTACTGATATTGAATACTAATAATACTAGGAGTCGGAATTTGGTAATACCGTATTCCGACTCCTTTGTGCATTTGAACGTAACAGACACGACTTCTGGCAGGTTACAAATTTTCGAACAAAAAGAAAAAAAAGTATAAATGACAAAGTCAAAGGTTTTGTACAAATTAGAATAACTACGTCTTTAAATACTTTTATTTCGTAAGAAATTGTATAAATGAAATAAAAATAGATTTTTATTTAATAATTAAAAGTTAAACACAAGGTTCGCGTTTCACCGAAACTGCTGCTGTGAAATCGTTATGTTGTGATATTCTAGTCGATATATTTTAATATATTATTAGGTGTGGTAAGGAAATTGATTAAAATCATTTGTAGATTTTAATCACGAAGATTCTGATAGCGAGTGGTCAACTTTCAACTTTTTTTCATTTATTTCGCTGTTCTTTTTTTGTTCCTGTTGAGATATTGTATGGCTTTGATGTTAAATAAGTCTTGGTTCATGTATTCTGTATTACCTGTGTATTCTATGTAATTCAATATGGCAATTTGTCTGAAAAATCTTTGTCGCAAAACACTATGACGGAACTCTTCGGAAATTCTTATAAAGTTGATTAAATTCCAGTTTCGATTCGAATTAAAAAAATATCAAAAACTTCACCAATTTTGTTGTTAACCAATATAATACCCACGTTTAGTCCTTTTTTTATAATTTTGTTGTTTTTAATAAGTATGAGACTTGCTTTTTGAAGATATTTTGAGAATATTCACATAGAATTAGGTCTTTTTAAACAACTTGGTAACAATTGCTATTATTTTTTGGTCGAGAATAATGTGTGTGGAAGAATTATTTGATGTATATATTTTTAATAAGTCACTTTATTAACCGACTTCGAAAAAAGGAGGAGGTTCTCAATTCGTCTGTTTGTATAACGCACCGACTCCGACTCAAAAATAAGTGTCATTTGTAAATATGTATTATAACAGTTAAAGATGACTTTATTAAAGTATTACGTTTTGTATATTGTATTAAGTATACAAATTAGTAAGTTTCGTTATTTATCTCTTTTTAATTATGAAGGTACTGTTTTTATTTACTTGAAGATTTTGTGGTTTACGTTTCTAGAAGTCGGTTTAACTTTTTTTTTAAAGTAATCTTTTCTGAGTAATATTGTTGAAAAGGCTTATCGAGGTGGAATTTTCGCTATAATTTTGGGTGTTAGACCGTAAAGGAAGAAATAAATAAATTTCAGTTATTTATTTGACGTGTTCCAGGGACGATTAGTCAGTCATTGTTGTGGTTTTGTTGACATAACCTAATTTCATGCCTTTTTCTACTCGAAGATCAGCGGCTGTTAAGCCTCGTCTCGCCGTTATGCTTACGTCCCAAATGGAATAGGTGGCGATCCTATTGCCATACCAAGTTTTTAGACTACGGTATTTATCACACATAACTTTCGAAATGAACACACGTCAGAATTTACTTCATTGATGAAGTGTTCGAATTCAAATCGTTCAATCTAAATCAAATTTTCTTTGTGAATTGTCATCTTATTTGTTTTTGATAGTTTATAAGAATTCTCTCTTAATATCTAAATGAGAGTAAATATAAATGAAATAGTATTATGAATCTGTAATTCAATGTAGTCAGGCTATTTAGTAACATAACATAACATACCATAACATAACTTCACGCCTTTTGTTACCCTAAGGTGTAGGCAGCGGCTGTTAAGCCTCGTCTCGCCGTTATGTTTACGTCCCAAATGGAATAGGTATGGCTGTAGTCATGTATGTGGGTGTAGTCAGGCTATTTAGTAAATAGGTAAAAAGCCGCTAGGCATGAGCGAGGGCGTCATGATAGTGTGATTCGATCGAGTTATACCACAAGGTTTTTTTTGCAGCCGGCCTCAATCAGACCGCCTCTAACGACTACACATTTTTGGCTATGCTACAATCTGCTATATCAGTCGTGAAATGTTTAGCATATTTTTTCTACCGCTATAAGATTTATTTGATATCTAATAAAGATAAATGAGTTTTTTTTTTAATGGGCACTCCAAACATTTCTGCCATCAATTATGTATTTATCGCTCTTATTGCTCGTGAATGTTCTACTCAATTGCGAAATTATAGCTGTTAGCTAATATGATTCAATAATGTTTTGATATTTTCTGGGACCAGAAATGGCCATGTAAGAACAAGCGAGTACCTATAGTGTACTTACAATAGTAAGAAAAAAAATAGTTACATTATTTATTATAAATAAAAAATTCTAGCCGAAATCAAATATCTTTGCATGTCGGTGAACTGGTAATGTGCCCAGGCTGCATTTCCACGCTGAATGGTCGCGAGAGGCTCGATCAGTGTCTCTGCAAAACTCTTTATAGAATATACGAGCATTAAGACCCCATGTCCATAGAGTTTCAAACCCAAAAACATAATCACCTTCAAGGTTTCTGTATTTGCGCCGCTTGAGACATTGTGTTGTTGTTCTGCTCCTAGTTCGTCCTCAAAGTATATTTTGGTAGCCCTTGACGTGCGTAAGCAAAAATTAAAAAAAAAATTAATAATTAAAATTAAAATTTAATAAAATTTATTATTTTAGGAATTACAAAATAAAAAAGTTATTATTAGTATTTTTCCATGCATGGAGCTTGCGTTCGAAACCTGTATTGGCTGTTGCGGGCTGCGGGATTTCCCTGTTTAAGTCATTTACTTACTTCTACGAGGGAATTCCGTTCTTCCTGGTTGCAGTGTATATTCCCGTCAGCTCCGCTGATCCCCATGAACTCGAGGAGTTTTAGGAATCTGTTAGGGATATTCTGGATTTGGTTTAAGGAAATGAAAAGATAATTTTGTGTGGTGATCTTAATGGATGGGTCAGAACCAAGAAAGATGGCTTGGAGGCTGTCCTTGGTCCGTATGATGACAAGAGAGCGAATGATGCTGGTAAGTCGATCCTGGGACGTATGCTTGCAACGGAACCTCCTTGTGAAACACATTATGCCGTCATATAGATATTTACACGTATACGTGGAGACAGAAGGAACAAAAGCGTATGATAGATCTGATTCTACTAGATTGTCGTCTCCAAAATACTCTAAGGGATACAAGAGTCTACAGGGGCCCCACTCTTAATACTGACCACTACCTGATGGTAAGCCGGTTCGTGGGCCTTTTGAAGAAGTGGAGGCACTGGCGAATGCGTACCAATTTCGGAGAGCTTGAGAAGATAAAGTGCGAGAAAGATAAAAGTGTACGGAGTATGTATGATGAACTATTTATTAAAAGTCTCAATGACACATGTCTTTCTGACTTAGGTGTAGAATAATGTTGGGAAAGAATGAAAGAAAGTATAGTGGATAGTCCAGAAGAAGTCTATAGTTGTGCAAAGAGGTATAAAATTCTGAGATGCCTGGTGGGACGCGGATGTAAAATCCAGCGTCGAAAGAAAGAAAAAAGCCTGGTTGGATTATGTCTCAAGTTTGAATCAGAATAATCGGGATGCAAATGGGTGACCTAGTTGTCTGCTTTATGCAAACGCCGTGCTCTTAGCTGAATGGCCGTCTGAGCTGCAAACACAAGTCACTATTATGAAAGATGACTGCTCGATGGATGGCTTAGAATTGAATGTGATGAAAACGAAAGTTATGATGTTCGAAAGGGAGGAATCCAGAACGGATGTAAGGATAATGGTTGACGATGGAACAGATGAATGAAATTATATATCTTGGATGAGCTTTGAGCAGGAATGGTACACTGCGGATTTAGAAAAAAGAGTGGCGTTAGGAAAAAGCCTAAATGGAGCGTTGAGCAGATTTCTGGGCGCAAAGAAAAGCAGAAAAGCCCAGCTACCTATTCACAATGCGGTTCTGATCCCAACGCTAACTTATGGAAGCGAGAGTAGGGTATGGCAGAGTATGGACGAAAGTAGGATAAACGCAGTCGAAATTAGGGCACTGCGCAAAATCTGCAGAGTGGCCCTTGCTGACCGCGTCAAAAACAAAGTTGTAAGGAAGGAAGTTGGATGGAAAGAAAATCAGTGTAAAGTAAGAAAGGGCATCTCCGATGGTTCGGACATATAGAAAAGATGATGCATGATTGTGTAAGCAGATATACAATGCAAAAGAAGCAAAACACATATTTCATGACTTAATAGAATGTGTTCTGGAGGAAGGTGATGTTAGGAGCCACAAAAACCGATGTGCATGAAAAGAGTTATGAAACTCAACGAAGCGAGTGAGGTGTGTAATAATCGCCCCTTATGGCGCTATATACTCTTTGCCTACCATAAATAAGACATCTGTGGTTATACAAGCTTTTTTATAAATTACTAGCTGTTGCTGTTCTTGCTTCATCTGTTTTCCTCACTTTGAATGTAGGACTGAATGACATATTGGGATAATAAATACATATCTTTTTTCTTAGCGGTAAGAATAGCCTCGTTCACTGAGCCAATCGTGATTCCTATAATTTAGTTGAATATTAGGAAAAACTTTTCAAGTTAGATCCTCTTTCAACGTTTCTAAATTGCAAAAATTATCAAGAAATGATATTTATTTTCACGTCTTAACAACCGGAAGCTCTCCGTTTCCAAGGTCTTTTCTGTTCTTCTTTAGTGAGAATATCTCGGGTGATTGATCGTTTTGCAACTGGACTCGCAGATTCGTAGTCAATTGCAATGTACATATGTGTCGCCACAATATTGATTATTTCAGGCAAGCATATATTTCGTCCGCTGGTGTCGATCGAGGAATTAGAGGCAATGTTTGTCTAAAGTCTCCTGTGAGCAATATCAATGCATTTCAAAATGGTTGAACGATTCCACGCAAATCTTGTTAAGATCGATCAAGGGCTAGAAGCAGTTTTTATGAGCCTTCGTGCATTCGTCCCAAACGATATATTTACATTTTTTAATACTTTTGCCATACTTGAGGTTTTGGAAATATTGCACAATGGAGTAATGATAATTTGCATATTTAATGGTAACTTCAGAGCTAAATGACCAGTTTTTCCAACAGGCAACAATGTGGCAGCTATATCAGACGAAGCGTAAGCTAAGGCGATACCATTTTTTCATCGAATCCTTGCCAAAATCAATCTAACAAGGAATGTTTTTCCAGTTCCTCCTGGTGCATCCAAGAAGGAAATAACCCTAACTCCTTCATTTATCATTTACATTATGCAGTCAAAATGCCTGTTCACGAGCTAATTTCGGAATGTTTGATTGGACATTTGACTGAAGATATAATATAGGTGTTGTAACTTTGTTCACTACGCAAATCTACATCAAATGCAGCAGCAGCAGCTTGGATGGGCGCCGGCATTCCCAATTAAGTAAGAACTTTATTGCAATGTCTAAGCACTTGTCTTCAATTTTTTATTAAAGTTCCGTTATAAATGTCTTTTTTATATTCCATAGTCATATTATAATTTTTTAAACGTACTTAATGCAAAATATTTTCAGCCATATGCTATCGATATTTTTCTATAACTCTGTAGGTGATGAAGGCAAGCAAGCGGTCAATATATTACAAATAATGCGCGGATTTGGATGTGCAGTTTTGGATTTGGTTTGGATGTGCAGTGTTGCATGCGTCAATAATACATATATCACACTGTTGGTCGTTTTCCTATAAATTCAGAGCTTGAGACGCACTGCGATTACAAGGAGCATAGCAAGTAAGCGTAATGAATAAATCCAGACGCCCGTAATGACGAACATATGCGAGCTTGAGCATAGTCCTACATGTGATATGGACTGCCTTTGTATGAAGATGGCAAAATATTTAGCTTTCCAACCTTGATTGTATTACCGATGTAACGTGTCAGGTGCTTATACTGGTGGATGGTATTATTCTGCGGTGATGTTTCTTTGTAAAATAACGACGAATTAATATTCGTCAATATCTCGTTAATGAGGAAACTAGGTCACAATGTCAATGTTAATATTACATACATTACAATAATGATTACGTGTTCTTAACAATATTAATTATATATATCCGGTATAGTGGCCGCGTTTAATTGTCTAAAATCTCTACAAGGACGTATTTCCGCATTTTTTAGACCATGGACTTCCTACATACCCCTAATTTCTGCATAGCATCGAATTCTGTTTTAAAACTATTAAATTTATCAGGCGGTGAACGTCTGGCGCGCGGAGATATCCGCCTCTGCTACCTAGTTTTTCTGCTGCCTTTTCACACACCTTTACACATCTATAAGCATGTTGCTTACTTGGAAATGATACTGACATACCCAATTTCGGCTAGGATAGTTGGAACGTCAGCGGTTGGTCACCTGGGATTCCAAATCATGTCCTAACCAAGTTTGAACTTGTTAATATAATCGTTTGAAATGTTGATGAGCAGCTGCACTTGTAGGTGAAATATTTAAAAGCCGCCCAGGTTTATTAAGTTTTGTAGACTTGACGTAACGCATATAACGAAGATGATCGACACTTTTCACAGATTTCGGAGTATCATAGACTGCCAATAAAGTTTGAGTTCCACTCTCTGATAATCTCTGGGTGGAACAATTATCTTAATAGTTAATTAAAATTAACAAATATTTATAATCATTGATTTATCGATAGCGCCATCAACTACATATGGCGCGTTTTCGACCGGAGGTGTCGGTTGACTTGAAGTGGTCTTGTGACCGCGCGCTCTCCGCCCTTTATCTCGAAAACGGATAACTGTATAAAAAAAATTCTCAGCAAAATTTGTAGAGAATTTAGTAATCTACAATATTGAACATACATACAAAAAATCCATAGAAAATAACAAAGGCAAAAAACCGATTGTTGTGATCTTTGACCTCAAAATTTAATAGTTGCGTACACCCTATCATATGTAGGCTTTGAGATAACTTTTAGGGTGTCAATGCACAAGTTTTTACAGAATTACAGCCGGGTATCTCGAATCCCGAGGTAGACTTTCTATAATTACTGGAATATATATATAGGTTTTTATAAATATCGGTTGCAGTAGTGATAAACTTTTGTGGGCTCGTAGCTCTTCGTAAGCCTTTTTTCTACTTCCTGTTAGATTGAGATGGTTTCTAGGCCATTATAGAATATATTATAGACATTATTATATACATTAGAATAATGGTTCATCTATATTTTGAATAATCGTTTTTAGTGTGATAATTAATAATTTGTAATACAATGAAATTCAGGAAAGCATGAAGTCTTGCAAAATCATGTGGATTGCTGAAAAGTGCCTTTACCACTGAGAGAACAATGCAGTTTCACTGGTCGGCAGCGTGTCTCCTCAAATACTAGATTGCGTGTACTGTTCCAAAGTTAAACTGACTTAATGTCAGGTGTTCTCTCCATTTAATACGGCTACCATACACTCGACGAATAGTTCGACGAATAGCGAGGGAAAGAGGCTGGGACGTAGTGTGGCCACGTTACTCGTCATGCTGCGAATCATTCCGGCAATGTGAACGCGAGTTTCTGACCACATTATTCGCGCGATTGCAGCGCAGTCGGCTAGTTCTGTTTAAAATATCGGATTTTCGACATATCGATAAATTTAATGTATAAAAATTTAATGTATAAATAATAACATATCTTAATTAATATCTCCGGATGACAGGTAGTGGTACTTCATTCGTCGAGCCAGCCCATTCATGCATCGAAATGCGTGGCTCTACCACTGATAATATTATCATCCAAACTTAGCGTGTATACAATATTTCAGCTCAATCGGTTGAAGATATCTACTTCAAAATTAAATTCTAAGATTCCAAAATAAACACTTACGTACATTTAATGCAAAATAAAATCACTGAGTTTATTAACTTTTTAATATCAATTATGAGTAGTATAGTACCACCACCTGCTCCTAGATTTCTATGTATAGTTCTAAACAGTTTTTAAATCATGCGTTACATATTTTCTTAATTTGGCATTATATTCACCCGTTCATATTCTCCTGTTATATAATACTTATTTCATCCGCGAAGAGGTGTTGAATGCGTTAAACAATTGCACGTCGCGAATGAAGTTCCACTTCAAAAATATTGATATATCGATATTTCAATTTTTTCGATATATCAACGCCCGAAATTGATATATTTAAGAATATCGATCAGTCGAATATCCAATATTTAAAAAAATATCAACAGCCCTAATATCCAAGTGCGAAGCGTCGCGATTATTCCCGCGCATGTTCGCGCGAGTAGATCTGTGTTTGGCCAGAGATGACAACATCGCGGCAACGCGAACGTGAACGGCGAATAGCAGTGTGTGTGGGAGCGGTATTAAACTAAAGATTTCACGTGCCCCCGTTCTAAAATGTCTGTGTATTCAAATAAGGACGACAAGACGTTGTGCGGTCTTAGTAGTTGCTTAGATTATTTAATATGTGGTTTCTCTCTTTTTAGTTATTAACCGTCTTTGTAATAGGGGGAGGTATTTTTTCATTGCACGTATTATTTTAAAAGTGGACTGTTATACCACGTCACCTTTTCTGCATATGTATAAGTGTTTATAATTATAAAATTGAATATAATAAACATCGCAAGCCAGTAATAGTCTAACCTAGGACATATTAGCATAAAAATAATGATTATACTCGTATGTCGCTAAGATTTTTAATTATTAAGATTTAATTGTTTATTACAATTCCACATTTTAATATTAGTGGCATGATTTAATAGTAAAAAAAAACACATTGCATGTTTTAATTAGGTTTCATTGTATATCGGATCTAATATTGATACCTTTAATTTCATTGGTAACTTATTCTGTCTCAAGGTTAAGATCCTAGTTTGTTATTTATATAACATTCTTACGGAATATTATTTAATGTCGATGCATAATTTATATGGCTGTATAGTATGTACCTAATTGCTGCCTCTTATTACAGAAATTGAAATCTATTGGATTATAAACTAAATATTTCCTTAGCCTCTGTCTCTTGTTATAGCTACCTTGCACGTAGACCGCACGTAAAAAGTACCACAGATGCTCTTACACTCTTATTAATTATTCTATTCCCATTCAAGTTGCTAGTTGATTCTTGTTGTTCGACGTTGCTTTCCTTCTGATATAAGGCAGTCAATTTAGTGTACTGTGGCTTCCGTGTAATGACGTATCATTACACTTTTGCACAGAGTATTTGCGCAGATTTCATGAATTTTTCATGTTTATTTTCTTTTACATTAATTAGATTATGCCATTTCTAATTATCTATAGATTTATCACTATTGACGTTAAAGTAAGGAAGTTAGTTTATTCTTAGGTCAAGCCTCTACCTTGTTTTGGTTTTTAAGTCGAATCAGCGTCTAAAAATAGCGCTTAAATATTTGATTCTTCGCATTATGGCAAAATATTACAATCGAACTTATTATTTGATTGTTAATTTGACGTCGGTCTTGTCAGATATGAGGAAATCTAAACGCATTAATGAAAAGGAAACAGAATACTAAAGATTTAAATAATGACTCAGATTCATAAAAATTATAGATTATTTTATTTCAGCATTTAAATATTTGATTCAAATTAACGGAATATGATGTGATAATTGCTGTGAACTACACGACTTGGATTCTCATGCTTAATTCATTACGGATATGCTTTGCAGATGAGATATATTATAATAAACATATTCCTTTTCGTTGTGATATTAATTGACCCGTATGTTCGTTATATCAACGCCTGACATGAAATCCATATCGGTATTTAGTTAACGCAAACTTTTATTAAAATTTATACTTATAAGAAGCAAGCAGCTCGCTGTACGAATGGGCTGGCTTGGCCGGTGTAATACCACGAATTCTCAGAATATCGACTTAAAAAGGCTCATGCCGCGTTTCGTTCGGTGAGAGAGGTACCCGGAGGCCCATGCCCCCTTCCCCATCCTTTCCTCTCCCCTATCCCTTAAAGGTCGGCAACGCAACAGTAACACTATATGTGTTGCTGGTGTCCATGGGCGGCGTTGGTTGCTTACCATCAGGTGACACGCTTGCTCCTTTGCCCTCCTATACCATAAAAAAAATTTATCAACTTCAATCAATAGCAATACCAGGGACTTTGTCAGAAGTTTTTTGTCAATCTTTAGTTGTTTTTTAATACTACTTGAACCTTTTTTTGAATTGGTCATTGTCGTCGATTTAAAAAAAAACCTGGTCACCACATGTTCTTACCAGCATGGCTAACTCAAAGTGAGTGTTTTTTTTTTTATAATTTAAATGATGTCGATTTGGCACCTTGGTATTACTTTTATCAAAATGTTAAAAGAGATCACGATATTAAAAATGTAAATATAGATGGGCAATTCTATGTGGTATGCAGACGTGTAACAAACCCGCAAAGTCTTTATATTTTAGCAAAAGACGCCTAGATCGACGTGCGTAGGCATATCTTGCGCTTCGTCCATTTGCATATACGAAGTTGCAATATTGTAAAGAATTATAGATAATATTCTAATATCTGCGTGAAGAACTAACTGTAAACTAACTCTAGCTTTGTAACCAAAGTCATGGGCTGGTTACTTAAGTATGAAAATATTTTTAAATATTTTAATATTCGCGTTGCATATTACATGAATATAATGAACGGAAAATAACGCGACACATTTAGGTAAACAAATTATCTGTCTGCTTGGGACTACGGCCAGTGCAACCAGGCAGAAACGTCAAGCTGATAATAAAAGTAAGTATTTGTTTACCTAAACGTATCGCGTTATTTCCCGTTTAATAAACTCTTATATAAATCAAATTCTAATCTGTCTAAATAGACACGGGGTCACAGATGTTACATGTTCACATCACCTATTAATTATCACAAATAAATATATATATACCCCAAAAGACGATTAAATACTACAAACTCGTTAGGACAAAAAGAACCAAAAAAATGTCTAAGAAAATTAAAAAAAAAATTACCTGCCAGCTATGAGCGGCGCTCATGACCGAGTCGGGCGGGACTCCCGATCATGCATATCGGCGCGGAATATTTGCCTAAGAAACGAATACTTACATTTTGTATTTTGCGATATCTTTTGAATTAAATGTCCGAATTGAACCATTCAAAAAGTTCTAGAAAGGTATTGAATATATCTTTATATTGAAGTGATTTATTTTGAGTAGAGCTAATACCAAGGTACAAAATAAAGAACTTTTAAAACGACCTCATTATAATTATTTTTAAAAATTCAAAAATCACTTATTGTGCGATAACTACAATAGTTAGACATATAGCATCGCGGACTTTTTTGTCGACAATTATATGTTCTGTGAAAGTGTAGTACATTGTTTTGTTCTATAATCAATAGTTTTTGCAGCGGTCGCGATGTAAGAATTTTTTTCGGGTATTTTTCTTACACCTTGGGTTACATTATTGGACTTATAGTAAGGATTCCTAATTAATTTGAAAATACAATATAGCCTAAAGCCTTCCTCGATAAATGGACTATACACCAGTGAAAGAATTTTTGAAATCGGACCGGTGGTTTCTGAGATTAGCGCGTTCAAACAAATAAACAAACAAACTCTTCCGCTTTATAATATAAGTATAGATCATAATTTGCGCAGTTGTCTAAATCAGAAATTGAAGGTTTTGTCCCATATAATTTTGCTAGTGTCTTATTTAATATGTTATTTAGTAAATAATGTGTATACCAGGTGTATGTAATGAGCGGGTTTTTTGTTTGTGAAAATAAGTAAAATTTATTCACAGTATTGACCATACCTTTTTGACCAACTTTCTAGCTGCTAATTTGTGGATACCATGCAACTAACACTCTTCTTTTGAAGCAAACCAATCAGACACCCAAGTTTCGATTTCTGAGTAGGAATAGAAGTGCTGCTCAGCCAATGCGTGTCAAATCGATGAAAACAAACAAAACAACTATGGCGGGTGGGGTAGCAGTTCCCCACCAAGTACTTTGATTGTGCCCTGAACCAATTTTGCTCTGTGTGCAAGTGCATTGTCATGTTACAAAATACTTTGTGCCGTGTCTTTTGGCCCAATCTGGTAGTTTTTCGATCAACGCATGATTCTAATTGATCATTTGTTGTCTGGAGTGTTTTGTATTAACAGTTTCACCAGATTTTAGAAGCTTTTGAAAGACAAAATAATATAATGTTTTCCGCAAATCATCACACATTTGACATATTCAACACAATGAAAAACATGATGTTGTATGTTGAGCGACAGTAATATTATTGAATATGTTATACAGATTTCATGCCAACGAAACCAACATATTTGTACCTTAACGATCACTTCATATCGGTACATCGACACAGATTTATTTATTTGATCTTTTTGTGTTTATTTAACCAAAATATCAGAAAAAAATACTAGTTGTGTTTTAGGATAGTTAAGTTAGTTTAGTTTCCTTTTGTAGTCAGCATATGTAGCAGTCATAAGAGTGCTAAAAAGCGCTATTAGTTTTTTCTGGAGAACAGAAGCTCCAATCAGCTCCATTTATATATCAACAACTTTTCTAGGCTTCATTCACGATATCACTGGCTTATTATTCATTTTTTTTACGTTTCATCCTTATCAGGGCGTATTCCAGTCAATAAAGTCCAACTCTTGTAGTTTGTATTAGTAGTTCAATAGCTCTTTGCTAATACATGGGCATTAATTAAAATCCAAGCGAGATGAATTTCATACCGTCATACTAGATAAAGTTGTAGTAGTTTTTGAGATTAAGGCGTTAATAAAACATATAACAAAAAACGTAACCCTATAATATTTTTGTTTGAAAATCGTCAGGACGTAAATAAGTCTTTAATTATTTTATAAATAATCTTAATAAAGAGTGGGATATCGTTGTAAACATAGAAGTTATTATTAGATACACTGTTCAATCAATCAAGTACTTTAATTAGTTTTGCAGATTGACAAAAAACTGGGAAAGAGTATTTGTTATATCCGGTTACAGTTGAATCATTCGTAATGGTTCACTGATGGAGTTCAGTGTTATAGAATTAGCTTTATAATTAGACTTGATATTTTTTTTATCGTATGAGTATTTTATATTAAGACACATTGTCCGGTTATTGGTTGTGTTTTAGTCATATTCAGTTTTTTGTTATTACCTACTCACAGAGCCGCATTTATATATGGACCTTTATTATGTTATTGTTCGTTAGCAGTTTAAGTTTCTTCAAATAAGAGCTATTTGAAGAAACTTTGATGATTTATGAAATTTGTTTTTCTTATACTAAAATTTCTAAGCTTTTTTTATTTTCTTTATGAATATTGGTCCCATCATGTCATGACAATTGCGGATGAATGACTGGGTCATAGTCAAAATTGATGGTATTAATACTAGTCAAGTGCTATTCAAAGGTGTGTTTCAGTTTTGTCATGATTCATATCATTATCATCCTCATCAGCCTTTCGATGTCCACTGTGGGACGTAGGCCTCCCCCATAGAACGCCATAGCTCACGGTCCTGCGCCTTCCGCATCCAGTGGCTGCCAGCAATCTTGACCAGATCGTCGGTCCACCTAGTGTGGGGATGGCCTACTCCACGTCGCCCAGTTCGTGGTCGCCACTTGGGTACCTTTTTCCCTCAACGGTTATCGGCTCGTCAGGCGATGTAGCCTTCCCACCCCCACTTCAGCGTGCTAACCCTTCGGGCTATGTCGGTCACGCCAAATCTCCTGCGGATTTCCGTATTACGGATTTTGTTCCGCAAAGAGATTCTCAACATAGCCCGCTCCATAGCACGCTGAGCGACTTTGAGCCTTGTTATGAGGCCAACATTTAAAGACCACGTCTCAGTTCCGTATGTCATGTTTCACGATAAGGAAGTTGGTCTGATCAGTGAGAGACGACTCTCCATATCCTTTTCTCTATAGTGGATGCCATCTGAACTAATAAATTATTGTCACCATCAACAACTTTGACATCAGTAGCATTCCGTTTCTTGATACCGCCTCTGTCATGCTCTCTTCATATTAATGTATATTAAATAACTTATCCAAATATTTACTTAATTATAAAAATTATAAATTGCAATACTTCAAACATATTACACTGACATGGCACAATACAATTTTGATGTTTGATTACAAGTGTAATGTCAATATTCATCCGATAGTAACATACCTTTTGAACCTTTCCACTAACAATGAACTTTATGATATTGCCTTGTATGTCAAAGTGTGGTTACGAACAGTTTTTATGGGAAAATTAAATTGTCTTTTTTTGTATTTCACTCGCAATTTTTCCATATTTCCCTGTCTTATTTCCGTCTCCTGGCTCTAATTTTCAGGCAAATCTATACAGCCGTTCTCGAGTTATAAGCGGTGTAACTAACACGACTTTCTTATAAATATATACATATATCTTGATGTCACAATAAGCAAGAGTAATTCCGCCTTCACCTCTGCGGCGCAAGGAGCGTGAATATATATTATAAAAATTGTGCCTTGGTCATGCGTATATATAACTTACGTCAGGCGGTCAACTAATTTGCACATAATTGAATATAAATTAGGAACATGTTTCCGAATCACAAGGTCGATTTATACTGACCTCAAGTAGATCTAAGGCACTGCACTTTTTTTGAGAACCACAAGTTCTCAATATCTCTATTGAGTATATCATAGATACAATAAATAAAGAAGCCTTTTCATTCCATGCAACTTTTAAGTACAATTAATAATATTTAGTGACATTTTTCTTTCCATAAGGCTCTTTTAACTGGTTTACTTTACTACCTTTGATCTACAATAATGATACAAAATTTCTATTATTGTATTAAAAACTCTGAAAAAATACAATCATCAATTATTTCTTTGAAACATTTATCATTTCATCACTTTTACATCATAATATTCAGATTTTTTAGTTTTCATACAGTTTCAAGAAATCATTTCATTCTGCAATCAATAATCAAAAAAATTAAATAATATAATTAAGCAAAATAGTCAACATGCAATAAATAACTAATGATTTTATTAATCATTAATCAAAAATTTAAAACAATATAATAACACAAAATAATCAATATGCAATAAATAATAACTAATGATTTCATTATCAATAATCAAAAAATCAAAACAATACAATAATAATCAGTAGGCAATAATAAAACATTTTATTAAGCAATCAATAATCAAAACAGAAATTAAAATAATACAATACATCAATAGGCATAACAAAACATTTCATTAAACAATCCATAATCACAAATAAAAATTAAAATAAAATAATAATAAAATATAATCAATAGGCAATACAGGCAGTAAAATAAACAATAAAAAGCATAGTTTTTGTTCATAGCATGGAGCCCTTTCAGGTAAAGGCCTCCTCGAAGATTTTCCATTTATCTCGGTCTTTTGGTGTTTGGAATCAGTTCTTTCCCGCGACTTTTACTATGTCTTCTTCCCATCTCATGTAGGGTCTCCCTATTCTGCGTTTTCCTGTCGGACCTTTCCAGGAAGTGACTTTTACAGTCCATCTATTATCTGCACAACTATTATCTGGCCAGCCCATCTCAGTTTTAGAGTTTGAGCATAGGCCAACGCGTCTTTTGCTTTTGTATGGTTCCTTATTTTTGTGTGCCGTATTTTGTGTATCATTTTTATGTTGAGCATACTGCGCTCAATACCCTTCTGGCATAAACTAATCTTATTTTTTAACCTTTTTGTGAATTTGCATGTCTGCCAACCATAAGATAGAGAGGGCAGGATACATGAGTTTAAGACCTTCGTTTTTAAATTTATAGGCATATTGCTTTTGAATACATCTGTTAGGCTCCAGTATTTATTCCAAGCTTTTTTGAGTCTCCGCTCTATCTCGATTTCATTTCTATCGTTTTGGAAGCTTATTTGCTTACCAAGATAGATGTAGTGATCTACATACTCTAGCAACTCGTTATTAATCTTGATATATTTCTTAAAATAGTTTGTCATCGCCTTCGTCTTGGAGAAATTCATCTCTAAACCCACTAGTTTGCTATTTATATGAAGTGTTTCCAACATATATTGTAGACCCCAGCTAGTTTCTGACAATAATAGTAAATCATCTGCAAATCTTAGGTGACCTAGGTCTCTGCCGTTGATGCCGTTATTTGTTTCTAGCTTGACTCTACTATTGGCGTTAGTATATTATACTTATATATATATGTTCTTTATTACTTGTATATATTTATTGTTTACCTTTTGAGCTATTAAAGTTTCCCAGATACTTTTATGCAGAATCGTATCAAAAGCCTTCTGGTAGTCCACAAAAGCGATGTAGAGCGGCATCTGCTTTTCCTGATATTTTTCTGTAACTAATTCCAGAGAATGTATATGATCTATCGTCGAAAAGTTCTTTCTAAAACCAGCTTGTGTCACTGGTTGCCATATGTCTAGTGTTTCACTAATTCTTTCATTGATAATTGATGAAAAAAGTTTATATAGTGTAGGTAAGAGACTAATGGGTCTATAATTTCCAATGTTAGGTGGATCTCCTTTCTTATATAAAAGGGTTATATGTGATTCAAGCCATTGTTTAGGTATAATAGCAGTTTTTAGGATAAGGTTAAAAATATCTATTAGTGGCTGAGTGAGTAGAGTTCCTCCGTACTTAATAGCTTCATTAGTGATATTATCTGGACCTGGACTTTTATCCAGTTTGAGTGTTTTGATTGCACTAACAATTTCTAATTCGTCGATTGGTGGAATATTTTCATCATTACAAGATGTTGTTTTGTCATCACTTTGCTGTTTTCCTTCCGTGGAGGTGATCTGTGTGTCTGAGTTGTCATTGTATAAACATCGGTAGAAGTTTGTCGCAATATTAACAATCTCTTTGCGATTAAAAGATGTTCTACCCTTATTTTTGTGAGTATTTTCTATAGCTTTCTCTAGAGTATTGTAAAAATCGTCTATCTCGTCATCCTCTGCAGCCTCTGTTGGAGCGTATACTTGTATGATGCTCATACTGTAACCATCAATACTAAGATTTAATAATACTATTATTTTTGAGACACCGATAAAGCTTTCAATGTTTTGTTTTAGTGAGATGTTTATTAGAAAACCAACGCCATATTTCCCTGGAGTCTCTCCTATGTAACATAAAATATTTTTTTTATGTTCCTCTATTTTACTTCCTAAGCGCCTCACCTCGGATAGCCCAATAATGTCGTACTTTACTCCATCTAAAGCTTGTTGTAGTTCTATCAGTCGTTCATGTGAAGAGAGCGACTTCACATTGTATGTTGCCATGTTCATTTTCTTTCCTGGAATAATGCGTTATTTTATATTTGTATGTGTGGTTCTTTGAGGGTGGTGGTTATAATCTCCCACGGTGACCAAACGGCTTGGGAGATGTTTTTTGTATTTTGTATTTTTATCTTTACCACTCTTCCTGTTAGAGGGGTATGCTATTTGCTATTCCTTTTTATCATAACTTTGTTTTTGGATCATGTTTCGGTCGTTACTAGTCAAGTATTTAAGCATGCCTGGATCTTTCGTAACTTCTGGGAATACCATACTGGAATGTCTTTTTGCAGGTGGTTGGTTCTTTTTTTTGTTAGCTTGCGTTTTTTCTTTATCTTGTTTTGAATCAATGTTATCAGGTGACAATGAGAGAATTCGTTTATAACCTATTTTATTTCTATTCACATTTCTTAGATACAATAACACTACTCAACAATTTACATACTTTTCTTGCAAAGAAGTTAACCTCACCAAAACCCAATTATATAGCGAAAGCATATATAGAAGCATGTATGGAAGCTTCACAGCCTCCTCTAGAACCGAAACCAAGTTGAATAGGCTAAAATTTAGAAGCAAGAGATGTTTTGTAGTATTGGCAACATAGTTTAGTTGACGGCGGTAAGTGCGCAACCCACGGCAATGAGACAGACTCCCACCATCTGGAAAGAGCGCATAAATTTACAAATCGATTCACAGTGCCGGACAGCATAAGTTTCATAAAGCGATAAGCTCTTTCAGGAGAGCTTCACTGGCCGTTGGACACACACGATCTTTCAGATGGTTTGCTATCAAACCATTAAAGTCACAAGCAGCTATGGTTATTAAGTTAAAAAAAATCAGGAGGACCTGGGAAAGTAAGATTGTCAATGGGTCTTAGATGCAGAAAGCATGGTGACATCACATCACTACTAAACATGCTTCAATGCTCCTTTGATATCAACTTCCTTAAAGTCGCCTCTACATGTTGGTAGAGTGATTTTTTAGGATTTTGATCAAATTTTGTGTAGAAATAGTGAAATGAAACATTGCAATTGTTTTTAATTTGATTGGTAATATTTTTACACGTAGTATCTCTGGAAAAATGTAAAACTGTGTAATGGAATGTAAGTAACTGCTCCCAGGCTGCTGTAGAAACTCGTGAGTGACAAGATGAACACAATCTACCAACTGTTTAATGGTGGAACGGTTTTGGAAGTCATTATGGGATTACAGAACACAATTTGTGATCTGTGCACTTTCGCGAAATGCACTTTCACATCTATTGAAAAAACGTACCTGGGAACAGTGTGGGCACTGAACTGAGGTAGTTTGTGATGTAGTAGGTTGACTTAACTACTCAGTTCCGAATCATGATTGTCGCTAGTGCACATAAAAATATTGAATACTAGCAGTTTATGCACAATTATTACTGCGAAGACCGAAAATACAAATGTCAAAATTTTTCACCTTATGAAAAAAACAGTCTCATTTTGTGTACTCTCGATTTCCACCCTGCAGTAGACCCTAGGCAACACGGCCGTTAATCTTGGAGAGCTTGTAATGATCTAAATCGATGGCAAGTTTATCCTTGTATCTACAAAATAAAAATCGAACTGTCTGAAATATAAACACTTTTTTCTTATTTAGAAAACATTTTACGTATGTATAAGTAAGTACGTAAGCCGATCTTGGACGTGTGCTTGGAACGGAACCTCCTTGTGTCTAACACATTATTCCGTCATAAAGATATTCACACGTATACGTGGAGACGGAATGAACAAAAGAGTATGATTGATCTGATTCTGGTAGACAGTCGTCTCCCAAACACTCTAAAGGATACAAGAGCCTACAAAGGCCCCACTCTTGATACGGACCACTACCTGGTTGTGAGCCGCTTCTTAGGCCTATACAAGAAGTGGAGGCTCTGGCGAGTGCGTACCCATTTCAGAGAGCTTGAAAGGATAAAGTGTGAGAAATTGAAGATGAAAGTGTACGGAGTATGTATGTAGACCTAGTCAGCAAAAGACTCAATGACACGAGTCTTTCTGACTTAGGTGTTGAAGAATGCTGAGAAAGAATGAAAGAAATTATAGTGGATAGTGCAAAAGAAGTATGTGGTTGTGCAAAGAGACATAAGATTCTGAGAGGTGATGCCTGGTGGGACGCGCATGTAAAATCCAGCGTCGAAAGACAGAAAAAAGCATGGTTGGATTATGTCTCAAGTTTGAATCAGAATGATAGTATGACAGAGAAAAAGTATGAGAGCTACCGCCGCTGCAAGAAGGTTACCAAAGCCTTAGTGAAAGGGAAGCGTGAAAGATTAGTTGCCAATCAGGAAGTGAGGTTGACGGAGAACTTCGAGGCCAATAACAAACTCTTTTGAAGTTAGAAAGTCTCGGAGTTTTTCGTTAACATCCAGAATGGACAAAATTATGTCTAAGGCTGGTGACATTCTTGGAAACCCAAACGATGTAGGTATTGGGTCGGTGGAGTGAATATTTTGGGGAAATGTACGAGTATGTTCTGGACGTGGGCGCCGCAAGTGAGTCTACGACTGACGTCGCTGTGCCAACATCTGACGAGGACATTACTACGGAAGAGATTGAACGGTCGATACGAAGTATGAAAAATGGAAACAGCTGGAATTGATATGTCTGCTGAAATGATCAAACACGGTGAAACCTGTGTCCGAGATGCTTTCCTGACCTTATGCAATCTATACTGGAGGTGGGGTAAGGTTCTGTAACGAGCTCGTGTGTAACGAGTCTGTAATGTAATACAAAGGGTTCGTTTCTCAGCTCCTCAATTTATATAATAAAAGGAACGCCGACTTGAGAACCTCTATTTAATGTAATATAGTTAACTTGATCTGCTATAAGGGTATTTATGAGCTCAGTGAATGTGTGATAAATAGTAATGCCAATAGATCATATCATGTTATTTATTAAAATAATAAATATATGTGCCGGATTTAATGCTGGTTTTCTTTTCTGCTCTATCCCTGGGCACCTCGTCCAGGTTCCGGCTCCTCCGATATTCTTCTCCTTCTCAGCACCTCGTTCAGTGGTTTATTCACTGATTCTATCTTACTGACCTTACTCTTATCAGGTAAAATTCCCTGTTTTGAAATAACATGTCCTAATATATTCAACTCCTGAAATCCAAATGAACACTTTGATGGTTTCAATGTCAAATTAACCTCCTGTAACCTATCTAATACCTTACTCAACACCTCACATAAACCATTGAAAGTTTTATGATACAACACTAAATTGTCTACATAAATAAGAACTCCTTTACCTAATAAATCTCTAAACACTACATCCATTGTTTTTTGAAAAAAAGATTGGCTATTTCGCAGACCGAATGGCAAAACATTCCATTGATAAACACCTCTATGACAAATAAACGCAGTCTTGTGTCTTTCACTCTCCTGAACACCTAATTGAAAATAGCCAGAATTTAAATCTAACTCACAAAAATACTCTGCTCCCTTCAACTTCTGTAAAATATCATCCACCCTAGGAATTGGATATCTCACCTCTTTCGTCTTCTTATTCAACTTCCTATAATCAACACAAAATCTCCACGTATTATCTTCCTTTTTCACTAACACAACAGGACTAGCATAACTACTAAACGACTCACTAATTACTCCCATACCTAACATATCTTCAATCTGTTCATCAATTATCCTCGCTTGTGCGGCTGACACTCTATATGGCTGTTGAAAAACCGGAACATCATCTACTAAATCTATACTAATTGGAACAATACTACATCTCCCCAACTGATTTTTCTGAAATGAAAAACACCTTTCATACCCCATTAAAATCCTATTTAACTCATTCATTTGTTGTAAACATAACTTTTCATCAAACTTGAATTGAAAAGATGCTAAGCTGTCACAACTGTCATACGGGTCCTCCCGCAAAATTTTAGTTGCACACAGGTTATAAACGTCCTTTGGAACATTTCTCAACTTGATAGATTGGGATTCATTCCAATACCTAACTAATCTATTATTAATTACAATACTCCTATTATTAAAATTAATCTGTACACCTAAATCTGAAAGACAGTTAACACCAAGAATTATCGTCTCTACCGAATCACATACGACAAAATCACCAATATATTCTTCCTCCGCAATTTTAATCTTGATTTTTTCTAAATGTCCTTGTATTTCTCTTCCATCGACTGCTCTCATGATAGTAGCCGATTTAAATTCATCCATCTTCTCTCTTCGCTGCTTGAAAATGTGACCGGGGAATACAGATAACTCCGCTCCTGTGTCTATTAAAGCTGGATAACATTCGTTGTCTATTTCTATTTGTAACGTGGGACAACCTATATTCCCGGTACCATTTAATTGTCATTGATTTCTAGGGCGTAAATTATATCCATTGGAAGGTATATGGAGGACCATATGCTGTTATCCAGACTTTACCACACAATAATTTGGTGTTAGGGAGATAGGATCTAATAGGATAACGCGTCCCATTCATAGAAATAGAGTTAAAATTTATAAAACTAGAATACCACTTAATTAGTAGATTTATTAGTTAGTAGTTGTTAGTTAGTTAATAGTAGAATTAGAATATCGGAGGAGCCGGAACCTGGACGAGGTGCCCAGGGATAGAGCAGAAAAGAAAACCAGCATTAAATCCGGCACGTATCTTTATTATTTTAATACATAACATGATATGATCTATTGGCATTATTATTTATCACACACTGAGCTCATAAATACCCTTATAGCAGATTAAGTTAACTATATTACATTAAATAGAGGTTCTCAAGTCGGCGTTCCTTTTATTATATAAATTGAGGAGCTGAGAAACGAACCCTTTGTATTACATTACAGACTCGATACACACGAGCACGTTACAGTTCCCATGGACTGGAGGCGTACTGTCATCGTGCCCTTGTATAAAGGTAAGGGATCACGTATGCAGTGCGCCAGTTACAGAGCCATCAGTTTGATCAGCTTAGCAGCGAAAATGTATGGGAAGACTATTGAAAGGAGAATGAGGGTGATATCTGACGGAGTGTTGTGGGAGGCTCAGGGTGGTTTCAGAAGCGGAAGAGGGTGCATGGATCAGATTTTTCTCTCCGCAACATCGTGGAGAAACAACTGGCTGTTAGCCGGAAGGTTTCTGCGGTTTTGTGGATCTGGAAAAAGCGTTTGACAGGGTGTTACGGAAGGATCTGTGGGACATACTCCCGGGCTACGGGGTGAGCGGCGCACTGCTGCGCGCCGTGCAGTCCACTTATGAGGGCTGCACAGCGTGTGTGCGTGTTGACGGCGGCTTGTCGCCCTGGTTTGACGTCAATATCGGCGTTAGACAGGGCTGCGTGCTGTCCGCTCGGCTGTTAATCCTGTACCTGGACAGTTGTCTCAAGAAAGTGAGAACGACGAATTGGATGCGAATGGGTGACCTAGTTGTGAGCTGCCTGCTTTACGCAGATGACGCCGTGCTCTTAGCCGAATCGCCGTCTGATCTGCTAACACTAGTCACTATTATGAAAGATGGTTGTTTGTTGAAAGGCTTACAATTGAATGTAATGAAAACAAAAGTTATGGTGTTTGAAAGGGAGGAATCCAGAACGGGTGCAAGGGTAATGGTTGACGATGTAGTGCTGGAACAGGTGAATAAAATCTATATCTTGGATGCGCTTTTAGCAGAGATGGAAGGTACACCGCTGATGTAGAAAGAAGAGTAGCGTTAGGAAATAAAGTAAATGGCAGCTTCCTGGGCGCAAAAGATATTAGCAGAAAAGCCCAGCTAGCAATTCACAATGCAATACTGATCCCAACGCTAACTTATGGAAGCGAGAGCTGGGTATGGTAGAATGTGCATGAAAGTAGGATAAACGCGGTCGAACAGAGGGCATTACGCTAAATCTGCGGGGTGACCCTCGCTGACCGCGTGGAAAACAAGGTTATAAGGAAGGAAGTCGGATTGAAAGAGATTGTCGGTGTAAAAGTAAGAAAGAGCATGCTCCGATGGTTCGGACATGTAGAAAGGATGGACGATGCAAGATTGACTAAGCAGATATACAATGCAAAAGCGGATGGACGGCCTAGACACATATTCCATGACCAAATAGATCGTGTTTTGGAGGAAGGTGATGTTAGGAGCCTCAAAAGCGACGCGCGTGCATGAAAAGAGTTATGAAAGGCAACGAAGCGAGTGAGGTGTGTAAGAATCGTGCCCTATGGTGCTCCGTTCTCTCTGCCTAGCCCACAAGTGATTTAGTGTGAAATTTGATGAATTTAAATAATAAACAACGAGAATAATATGCCTTCAATCAACTAAAAGAATTTAACATATATTTTATAATAGAATGTTAAGAAATGACAGCTTATAATAATTACTCTTATAAGTTAAACACAATAGACAAAGTCTATGTGCCAGTACTCATGAGAGGAAAGGAGAACACATAACATTCACGCCCTCTGCATTTTCATCGATGTCTAATGATAGCTTTAATTACAGCTCATAGTTGTTTAGATGACGGGGCAGTTGTTTTATTCTTGTAGATTTTCTAAGAGCGGTTTGCAGCTCAACTGAGTCGTTGTTTAAAGTCTCGTTATTTAAACCCACAAACTCTTCATCAGACATGTTTTCATTAGAGCGAACATGTTTAGGTTGAGTGGAAACAGGCTCCGTACCTAAGATATTTTCTTGTACAGCATGCGGAAGTGGTGCCAGTTGTCTATTAGACACTGTAGACTCTCGTTCATCGCTATGTCGTGTATACCAATAGTATGGATTACCTTGAAGAAGTTCTACTTTTTCGACACAGCGATCCAATTTATTGCGTACGTAATTGCGTCTTCTTACATAAGATTACTCCAGGTAGCCTACTAACTAAGAAGGCATCGAGTCACCATTTGCTGATCTCCTTGGAAAACTAAAAAATCTCTCATGAGGAGAGACATTTGTAGACGTACATAGAAGGGCGAAGAGCAAGTTGAATAGTTTTCCATAGCGTACCATTTAAACGTTCTACTTGGCCATTTCCACAAGGATTATATGGTGTAGTCCGACTAGAAGCAATACCAAGAGGTTTTAAGAACTCCATTATCTCCGTGGACATAAAGCAGCCCCTCTATCACTGTGTAAGTATTGAGGAATACCAAACATACAGAATAGGTCTTGCAAGCATTTTATAACTGAAGCCGAACTCATATCTTTACAGGAATATGCAAATGGAAACCGACTAAACTCGTCTATTTTTGGAGAACCGAGGTTTAATCTCAGCACATATTCTAGAAGATGCAGTCATTTCTTTTAAGTCGTACCCAATGAATCATTCTGACAATTTCTGGATGGCAAAGAAATGTTATTCGTACAGTTTGTTTATGTTCACGTGTGTGCAAACACGAGACAAAGCATCTGCGACAGTATTTTCATTGCCAGGTCTGTATATTATATCAAATTTAAAACACGATAACTCAAGTCGCCAACGTTCTATATTCTCGTTCTTTATTTTACTGGTATGCTTGCTATTGAACCTAAATGATACTGACTTTTGGTCTGTGATTAAATTTAAATGCCTACCAATAAGGAAATGTCTCCACTTACGGACGCTTTCTACAATGGCTGCAGCCTCTTTTTCAATGGAAGATTGTTTACGCTCACAGTCTGATAGTGTTCTAGAAAAGAAAGCTACTGGCCGTTTATTTTGCGATGAAATTGCTGCTAAAGCAAAATCGGAAGCGCCTGTCTCGACAGTAAATGTTCCTTGATCATCAATTGCGTTAGTGATGATATTTGTATTTCAGATTTGAGATTTTCAAAACTTATCTTTGCTTCATTTGTAAGGGGAAATGTATTAGATTCAATAAGTGGACGAATTTTAGTCGAAAAATTATAAATTTTGGATAATGAGCAAATAGACCCAGTGTTCGTTTTAGTTCTTGCGCATTTGATGGCAAAGGCAGTTATCGGGTTTTAGCCTTTCCAAATCAGTTTTAATATTGCCTTCTGATATAGTATAACCAAGCAAGTTGATAGATCTTTGGGAAAACTTAGATTTATCTTTGCTTAGGGTCAATTTGTATTAACTTACTGCCTCCAGAAATCTCCTTAAATTCTGATCATGATCGGAGTTATCCTTCCCACAAACTGTGCCGTCATCAAGATAAGCGTAAGTACCTTCTAAATGTTCCTCTGTAATAATTTAGTGGAGTGTATGTTGAAATGCAGCAACCCCATTAGTAACACCAAATGGTATTCTTGTGAATTGGAAGAGTTTACCGCAAGCTTCAAAAGCTGTATAGATTTTTTCTTTTTCTAGAATAGGCACTTGATGATATGCATTTTTAAGGCTATTTCACTAAATTTTGTAAAATTAGAAACTTATGTGCATATATTTGGCAATGGATATGCATCAAGGTATGTAAACTTGTTGATAGTACGAGAGTAATCAATCACTAAACGTTTTCGGTGTATTCCCCTACCTACTACTAAGACTTGAGCACGCCACTTGGTTCTATAACACCATCTGCAAATAATTTAATAATCTAATATTCAATGAATTTGCTGTCTACAACATTGTGTTGCCGAGATTTAATTACTACTGGTGAAATATTATTCGATAAATGAGTAAAAAGTGATGCAGGGGGCACCCTTGCTTCCATAACATTGCATAATTCAAGTGGTTTCTTTTGACCTCCGAAATTGAGTATGAGTGATTCCTGTTCATTTAAAATGTCATGACCAATTATTAAATCAGCGCTAAGATTATTTATAATGAGGAGTGAGTTATTTTTATATGTATTGTTACCCATTTCAATAGTTGCGTTACACATACCTTCTACAAATGATACTTGACACAACGATGCCAATGCTATTGCTTGCCTGTATGGTATTCTCCTTAAATGAAGCTTTTGAAATAAAGATTTATCAATAAATGTTACCGAGCTTCCTGTATCGATTAGCGCTTCAGCACATACACCGTTGATTGTTACGAATGTAGTGGCTTTCTAAAGACTACTGGGAGATGCAGCGATAACATATGTCGCTCCGAGGTGACTTGGGGTATCATCGCAGAATAACTAGGTTGCTGAAAATATTTTGAAGTGCTGCGGCAAACTTTTGCAAAATGGCCTAGTTTAGAACATTTCTGGCAAGTAGCTTTGTTTGCAGGACATCGTAATCTTGGATGGACATTTCCACCACAAAAGAAACATCTTTTCTTTTGTTTTAAAGATGAAGCGGCCAGGTTGACATCATTCTCATCACTAGAAAAGTTCGCAATAACATTTACTTGGTTTTGCGAAGTCGTATTATCTGACATTATAAGAGAGCTCTTTTCAGCTACTTCTATAGTGCTTGCTTGACAGTCTCTTCTAAAGTTAAATTCAAATTTTCTAAAAGACGTTCCCTTAACTTTTGCGACGAAATACCAACGATAAAGGCGCTTCTTATAGACTGTTCTTCATGCTGTTGAGCCGATACACTTTGATAGCCGCAATTATGTGCCAAGAGTTCCAAAGCTCTTAAGTAAGTAATCAGAAACAGATTCATTAATACCTTGCCTTCTCGTGCTAAGTTGATGTCTGGCTAGAATCTTATTCTTCGGCTTTACGTAAATTTTGTCCAGTGTTTTTAACCCGTCTTCACATGTTTTACAGTCCCGTATAAAAGTAAATATAGCTGGTGATAAATATCTAACGAATAATTTTAATTTTGTAGATTCTGAGGTCTTAGATAGGTTGTCTTCAGATAAAAAGTTGACAGATGTATATCGCCAATGCGTCCATTCAACATCAGTAGAACTTGAATTTGGTAGTATATTGAATGGTTCAGGTCGCAAGAAAGGCGACAAACTAGAAAAACTAAATTTTGCGTCCTCGGCTTGAGATTTTGACATATTTATTTTAGTTGATTAAATTGATGCATTTAAACGATAAACCACGAGAATAATATGGCTTCAATCAACTAAAATAATTTAACATATGTTTTACAATAGAATATTATGAAATGACAGATTATAATAATTACTCATAAAAGATAAACACAATAGACAAAGTCTATGTGCCAGTACTCATAAGAGGAAAGGAGAACACATACGAAAGATGTATATGTTAGTTATATATATATATATATATATATAGTACATCAAGTACAATAATAAATAAATAACTTTAATATCGGATTAAATATAAATTAAATTAAAATAAATAAATTAAATTACATTAAATCCTCGTTCTTCCATAATATCTGCCCCAACTGACGTTGTTTGAATACAACTATTGTATTTTTGAGTGTTTGATAGAAAGTGACGCGTGATTCGGGTGTTTAGTCACAAAGCAATGAATACAATGGCTCAGGTGGCGGAGTCAAAAATGGCAATTTCACTTTACCACTAAGAACGCACAATTCGGACGTTTCTCCGGAAAACTTTAATGCACCACAATTTTCTCGCAACGTCCATTGGCTCAATGCAAAGCTGTAGTCATTACTCCACTCGTATTGAACTCGTTGAAGCACTTGATAACTTTCTTGTTCTGCGTCGAAAATTATTTATTTCTTGACCTCTGTTGCTCGCTCGCCACATGTACAATTTCTTGTTCTTTTTCAGTCATTTCTTTTGCAATGTTTCGTATTCTTCTTGCATTACGGCTTTGTGGGGAAAGATTTGATCGTATTGGTCGCGGCATTGTTATTTACAATCGAAATCGACTCATGCCGCGTTTCGTTCGGTGAGAGAGGGACGGAGACCCTCCCCCCTTCCCCATCCTTTCCTATCCCACTCCCAAGATGGGCAACGCAACTGTAACACTATATGTGTTGCAGGTGTCCATGGGCGGCGCTACTCACTTACCATCAGGTGACACGCCTGCTCGTTTGCCCCATAAAAAAAAGAAACTTTTGGCATTTGCTAAAAGTGAAATGGCAATCTTTTTATTTTGTTTTGGAATTTTCACGATGCACTGCTTGAAACCATTTATTTCGACGTTTTTCATCTTGGGGAAGATTTAGAAGTATTTAGTCGGCAGTTTTTCTTTTGTAGTATTCGTGTACATAATCGTACAAAACAAGAACGATAACATCTGAGGTTAGACATTTTGAATATATATTTGAGTATTTAATAATGACAACAAAATTAAATAGATCAAAACACTGTACTTATTATCTCTGTATAAACTGCAATGAGTGAAGACTAACATTATAACATCACACGCGCTCGTGTTTGTTCTGGATCTGTCGGAGTGTCTTCGGTATTGAACTCAAAAACAGAATTTTATTTTTATATATCTTTTGAAATATATTGTAAATTAAAAAAGAATAAAAAGATCTTTCCATTTATCACAAAAATATTTTTTTTTCAAATACCCAATTACATTAATATTCTTAATGATAATTTAATGAGATTATTGGTTTTATTTATTTCTTTATGACAAAAATCTAATTTCCAACCAATACATCCCCAGAAAAAAATACTAATCTCTCGTTTGCGTTTGGTTATTCCATGTCCGATGCATTTTTGTTATTTCTCGTTTTAGGGTTACCGCGCATTAAGAGACAGATCTTCGAAATCTTCATGACTTCATGACCTTCTTCCTCTCCATCATTATTTTCAGACTACGTTGGTTCTTCATCCACAACTTCCTCATAGGTTTCTTCTTAATATAGGAGCAATTTTCAGAATCATAACATTTTTTTTTTATGGAAAAAAGGGGCAAACGAGCGAGCGGATCACCTGATGGAAGGCGACCACCGCCGCCCATGGACCTCCGCAACACCAGGGGAACGTAAGAATATAATTAATTTGAATATAAGTTTGTGCATTTCAAACCATGTTTTCGGCAACCACATTTTAAACTTTTACATCCAGTTTTACAGCCGCAGCAAATAGTTTTTGAGCAATATTACCAGAATTAATTCCAATTGTGTGAATTTGGGCATAATTCCACGTTGATATTGCTTCCAGCCCCAATCTGTTGCTGTTAGTTCGTTACCCAACCAAGTTTGAAGCTGATAATATGCCCTGTAACAATGTTGTTCTGCTGCTCCTTCTGAGGGTTTGCCAAAACGAAAGATGATTTAATTTTTGCCAATTGATATTTTTGAAACGTTAATTGATTCAGTGTATTTTTTCATTCTTACATTTATAAATCGATTTGATTAATTGTAACCAATGTTTCTTATAAAAAACATTGTCCAAATTTGTCAAATTTTTCATCATCATCAGCCTATTGCAGTCCACTGCTGGACATAGACCTCTCCCAATTTGCGCCTCAACATCCGATTCACTGCCTTCCGCATCCAGTCTTTTCCAGCAGCCCTTCTGAGGTCGTCTGACCATCGAGCTAGTGGGCGTCCTACACTACGCTTACCAAGTTGCGGTGTCCACTCTATGACCTTCTTGCTCCATCTACCATCGGTCCTTTGACCAGCCCATTGTCACTTCAGCAAGCTTATTCTACAAGCTATGTCGGTTACTCTAGTTCTCTGTCGGATATACTCATTCCTGAGTTCAGAGATACTCCGATCATAGCTCGCTCCAACCGACACGCTGGGAGGATCCGTCTAGCCTGCGCAGCATTCCGCTTAACTGTTCCATCGACTCTGCTATTACAGCGTTGGTAAAGAGCTTAGGAGATATGACATCTCCCTGTCTTACACCTCGATTCAGCTCATTGGAGTTCGTCACCTGGTCCTGAGTACCTACATAATATAATCTTTGATATTGGTTATCAAAGATTATATGTATTCAGGACTGTAATCTCCAATAAACTATTCCAACCATAACCATAATCAATAATTACAACCATACATAAACTCCATCTTATAGATTTACTAAAGGCCTCAATTTGCTCCTAACTGAGTCGGACGAATAGTTGGACGCAAACAGTTTTAAGTCATCTGCGGATGTGTTTAGCATCCGCTCCTTATCTACAACTCCTATGCTAAGCTTGATATCCTTAGTAAAGTATTGCTTCTCTTAATATTCACCCCAATCCCTTACCACGATACTTTCTATTTATCCATACTTCATAATGTCAATGCATGCCGTTGCACGACAAAATGCTTTTGGAACATTTATTTTTGTATCACTTAAATGTTGCAGTTGTATGTTTAGCCAAAATTGTGCGCAAATAAATTTTATTTTATTATATTGTTCTTTATTTTAATAAAATAATTTAAAGTCGCACCAAACTAAAGTGGCCTCTTGCTGTCACCCTGGAAAATACCACACACAAGTTTTGTAGACCCTTCTATTGTTCACTCGCTGTTGAAATCCTTGATAGTGGAGAATTGGTACTGGAAATTAAGAGGTCATATAGGTTTGAATCTATTTTCTTCAATTCTGTATGTATGTGTACACACTCAGTCCTGTTTATAGGTAGGTAGTAATTTTCTAACCATTCAATTAATTATTGTGACTATGGCGAATCTGATGCGCAATGGTACCATTGATAGCAAGTAGCTTTATTGTTCCACGGGATCCACTCCTAAGCACATTTGAGAAAAGTTTATGTAAAATAAATGTTAGATTTTTTTTTAACTGGAGAAAATATTGCTTTTGAATAAGTAAGGAGCTTACATAAAATTGGGAGACAGGTGATAATAGCTCTCTAACTGTAATGTTGCAAACTCTGTTTCCATGGATATGGAAATTATCACGAATGTAGGTACCTCAAGTAAGTAGGTAACACCAGCTATCAAACTCGATCTTAAAAATGACTAATGTGTCAGTTATTATTTATTTAATGTTATTACTTATTATAGTTATAAAGGTAGCTTTTATTACAATTGCTCCCAGTTGCACAAGTCATGGACTGATTTATTTCTCATTTGTTTCGGTCGTTAAATCTGAGGTCCTGGTTAATTGATATTGGTATATTGCACAACAATAATAATCTTTCAATTTTTTAATTATATCAATTGTTATAGGTCTCCAATTAAGCAAATAGATTTTAATACTTGTTGATAGTTTAATTTTGTTCCTATAAATAATTACATATTTGGATTTTGCATTGAACTTGACACTCATTTAGATCTCCATTATTTTTTCGGCGAAAATCACAGCCAAATATATATAATTCTTGTATTGAAAATGACTGTCCTTTTTCACACTTATGTTTTTGGTAGGATATCATTACTTTTTGTAAAGAAAACTATTAATTAATTATAATAGCTTTATTTTCACAGATATTTAAAAAAGTTCATAAGTACAAAGATTAAACTTATTATTTCAAATAATATATTTAAATACGAGCGTTAGAGGAAACTGCCTCTGAGGAACAAGGAAACACGGACGCAATTGCCACGCGCAGCCAGATTCTGAGTATAGGGGCTATCATGAAAAGAACTGGCTAGGAAACTCATATGCCAAATACTCTTTTCAAACCACGTTTAATATATAATAACAATATCGCCACTGAAAACATAGCAGTAGTCTCGTGCGTAAAAGGTGTAGCAGCCAGAATACTCGATCATCAAAGTTCAGACCCAACCAAATTCAAATCTACGTCCTACAAGTTAACGATAGAAGTACTATGCAACTATTTTAGGTGGCTATACAACAACTGTTGGTCATAGAATGTATGTCTTGAAGGTCCTCGATTCCTACATCAGTAAAATTAAAGATAGAATATCCAAGTGAATGAAATAAGCAGCTCCCATCAGGAGCTTCCATCGCAAAGGAATGATACGGTATAACACAAGTGTATCACAAGTGTATCATCCACCATCTACTCTATGGTAAAACAACAATCAGTTTGTTTTATCCCAGTAGTTATTTCCACAGGATCAGGCTGGCTTTGTGAGTGGCTGTGGAACGCGCGAACAAATATTCAACATTTGCCAACTGATTGAAAAAAAAGCCTACGAATTTAACACCCCGATGATACTATGTTTCATAGACTACAAGCAAGGCGTTTGATATTGTTGTTTGGGCGTCTCTGTGGAACATGTTACAGGAACTTGGAGTGCCTCAACATCTGATAGCTCGAATCTAGTCCCTGTACTCAAAAAGCTCAGGAGTAGTGATGGTTGACAAAAATGTGTCTGATCCTTTTAGTTTTGGGAAGGGTGTGCGACACGGCTATATACTGTCACCAATTCTATAATGCATATGGTGAATACATAATCAGGAGGATACTCGGATGAGTGGGAGGGGGGAGTTCTGGCACCAGAATCACTAATCTTCGCTATGCAGAGGACACGATGCTCCTGGCAATCAGTGAAGCTAAAATGACAACCCTTTTACGGAAAATGGAGGTAATTAGCATAGAATTAGGCCTAAAAATAAACCACGCCAAAACCAAGCTGATGGTAGTAGACCATGCTAATAAACTCCAACTTACTGGAGCTCATGGTCTCGAAACGGTGAAGGAATTTATATATCTAGGAGCTAATATCAACAACACTGGCTCGTGTGAAACGGAAGTCAGGAGACGGATAGGGCTAACCAAAAATGCCATGAGTTGTATTCAGAGAATATGGAAGTAATATATCGCGCAAAACTAAAATTAAGCAGGTCAATACGCTCGTGTTCTCCATATACACTTATGGGGCTGAAACATGGACTTTATAGAAGGCGAACCGTAACCGTTTAGATGCATTTGAAATGTGGTGTTGGAGAAAAATGCTGCAAATTCCTTGGACAGCATTTCGCCCTAACGAGTCCATACTTCGCGAGTTGAACATCAGGACTCGACTTTCTACCACGTGTTTGCGAAGGACATTGGATTTTTTCGGTCACATCGCCAGAAAGGACGGATACAACTTAGAATAGCTTATGGTCACTGGCAAGGTCGACGAAGGTTCTTTTAAAAGTTGGCTAGCCAGTTCCTTTGCTTGAACATGACTTGACACACTGCCGCGTGTCTAGATAACTATCTCATAATTTTTTACACTTGTAGGCCTCATGAAATATGTACCCACGTATCAGGAATGAAATTTAGGACCTGTAAAATAAGAAGGCTGTTGAGACGAGGATATGTAAATATATAATTTAATCCATTAAGTTGATTTAAAATTCTTTAATGAACTTTAATCGATACAAGGAAGTAAAACAAAATAATTAAACACCGTAAAGGCAAAAAAAATCACATGTTATTATTTACACGGATACGGAACTAAGTATTTATCATATTGGCTCAGTTTGAACAAACAAGATGCCATCGTCGTTAACCGTGAGTGTTACAGCTGTGGGTAGGTCTAGTCACGCCCTGACTACTACTACTACTGCATAAATAGTATAATACTACCTAAAACCTAATATACCTATATGAGGCAGTATCGTTTGTTGACCGTATATAGTTTTATGTCATTATTGAATTATCATTATCATTCTTCTCTGAGTTGTATTTGACTAGAAATTTGCTATTTGTTTTTGACGTTAAGTAATGTAGGTTGATTCTATTAAAACATTCTTGTAATATGGTTCCAAATGGTAGTGGCAGTGGTTTGTATTTATAAACATATCTAGTAATAATGTTAAATATTTATAAAATTTGATTTTAAAAATTCGATCAAAGATCTTCATGTTTTTTTTTTCTTTAGGGCACTCAATAATATCGTCAAGAGAGATGAATTAGAATTTTTCATTGGGTTCTCGTAAAACTTATTAGTTACAATTTGGAAGTATACCTTGGCTTTTAGTTTTTGCTCTTTGCAAAAAAAATTGTAAGCTTTTGTACAAATTTCTTTTTCTCATAACACTTGTTTTTTGCATGCTCATTTTTCCTACTTTCCTCCTCGGAGGAAGCTCCTCTCATCAGGAGCTTCCTGATTGAGGTTATAGTGTTACTGCTGTAATTTTTTGCTTAAGAAAGCAAAGCATGAAAAACGAAACTTAACATTGTAATAAATAAAAAAATGTGTTTTTCAATATCCATATTAAATAGATGAGTAGCAACGACATTAAATTTACGACCTGTGATTTTACAAGGGTCTTTAAAGTATTAATTAACTTAGCAATTATTATCATATTGATGGCTATTGTAAAAAAGCAAATAATACCTACAAATCATAGTGATTTGAAGTTAAACGTTGAACGTGGCAATTGCCTTGACCCAAGCAAATGGGCTGGCAGCCATTCACGCCTGCCAGGAAACTTGCTCGCGCCGTCAGCGGTCAATTCCTTTCATTACTCAAACAGGGCATTAGGGGCAATCGTTTATTTACTTTAGAAAATTTTGTTTTCAATACTTAGGAAAGCTAGATTATATGTATATTATCATGATTTATAGCCAATAAAAACAAAATGAATATACACATAATCATTAATCTCATATTTCTAAACATAAACGATACTTCTCTCCAATCTATACATTAATGTCCAACTTAAAAATTGCACTGTCTACCTTATAAAGTGTACTTGTCCTTTTATATCAAGTATTATTATTATTCGTTTTGCTACGCAGTGTTACAAAAAAATAAATAAATAAGCGGGTTCTCAGACCTACCTAATGTGCGTGGAGTTTGTTAGTGCAATTTATATCATGCCAAAACGAGTATTTTGACAAGGTTTCATTCTTAAAAAACGTCTTAACATAATGTAATGCCCCTCTAACTCCCTTGTGGTTTGACTTTAATTAAAAAAGTTTTAAAAACCATCCTCTTTTCAAGTTGGAATAAACTGCATACGAAGTAAAAATTTGATTAACATCCGACTGAGTTGTTTGCGAGTCCGTCGCGGTCAACGAACATGACACGTGGTTTATAGATATAAATTATATAACTCGATTATAATTTATAACATAAAAAAACCCAAAAAATATTGTCTTGTCCATAATGAGTCGAACCGGGAAGCCTCATCACAATATAAAAAAAATTACGTACCTTACACACACACAAGTACGTACACAAGTTTTGCGGCGTAATTCTACGAAACAAATGCAGATAAAAGACTAGTTGATTACACTCTCTAACTAAACTTTGGTCTGCATTTTATCTTAAGATGTTATGAATTATAGTGATCCAGAGTCCGAGCTACTGATTTGGTCTTGGGATCATTTCCAGGCTCACATTAATGATTTATCTCGTAATTCTTTTCGATAAATATCGATGACTGTCAAAATTGTGTCGAGTATACACCACCAGTATGGTTTTGCGATCTATTATTCCATTTGGTAAGTAAATCGGTTCGGCGAGTCTGGGCTTAACAGCCGCTGCCTACACGTTTGGTAGAAAAATGTGTAAAGTATTTATGTTATGTTATGTTATTTATTTCAAAAGAGTTGTTTGAGATAATTGTATATCAACCAGAATACGATTAAGGAAAACAATTTTGGATCATACAATTTTCCTTATATTAATCGAATACTCAAAAAGGCGCCATGTTTTATTGTTGTATGTTAAATTACTATCATCCTACTATGTTATATGTAGACAATAGCTCTTAGGAGAGTGAGTACCTTGACATTAGTAATTAAATTTATAACGGTGCCTAATTAGTTAATTATATTTGTAATAATAGCAGGTACATGTGACCCTTGGCAGAGGTCAAAGTGCAAACTTCTTGCCAGGGTGATCCATCATGTTGAGTGGATAAGGCTCTGACATAAGTCCTTTCGTACCTACTCTTAATATAGTAACATTAATTTGATGGTTACTGCAAGTGAATAATCATCGACTTTTTTGTATTCGCGGGTTTTAAAGCATGTACTTTTAGGAATGTTATGCATACACACAACATTACGCCAACCCTCTTACGGAGTAGGCAGAGAGAACAGAGCGCCATAAGGCACATAAATTTATTAAAGTTATCAAATGTTACGATTTTCCAGCGACAATTATTCTTTGAATTTTTTTAGTCCTTTGGGTTTCATTGGATTTAACTTTGCCATACATAGTTAATGACGAATCATCATCAGTCCAATTTAGCATACCGCTGAATAGGATGCTTTCAATATTATTGCATCACTATCAACCTCTTCTCCCAGGATTCATCACACAATACTTACGAAAGACTCTCAAGAACTCATTGGTGTGCCTTGTCGCACGGAATGGAACTCGAGACATCTCAGTCGAGACCAAGTCCCCTAGACTCATTATAATATTTAATGTCTATAAGTGGTCAATTAAACAATATATCATCTTCCGCCTTGTTCCCATTTGAATTTGAATTGAATTGAATTGAATGTGTTTATATTATATATATATATATATTTAACCGACTTCGAAACAGTAAGAGGCTTCGAATAATAAGTGACAATTGTAAATATTCTAATAGTTAAAGATGAATTTAGTATATTATTACATTTTGTGTATTGTATTAAGTATACAAAATTAGTTAGTTACGATATTTATCGCTTTCCAGTTATGGAGGTTCATTCAGTTTTCATCTACTTAAAGATTTTGTGGTTTACGTTTCTAGAAGTCGGTTTAACTTATTTTAAAGTAATTTTATTTAATTATATTAAACTTAACAGTCTCGGTGGCGCAGTGGTCGAGCACACGGCTTCTGAACCAGAGGTCCGGGTTCGATTCCAGACACTGGCTCACACCAATGACTTTTCAAAATTGTTTTCGGAAGTTATATGTGATAAATATCGATGACTGAAAAACTTTGTGTCCGGTATGGCAATAGGTTCGACACACATTTGGGACGTAAACATAACGGCGAGACGAGGCTTAACAGCCGCTGCCTACACCTTCGGGTAACAAAAGGCGTGAAGTTATGTATGTATATTAAACTTACCGTGCATGACAATATAATATTTCAAATAATCAGCTGTTTTGATTACTCAATTAACAATTTGAATATTTATAACGCTTTTTAACGTGACAGCCAATTATTATATTTATATGTTCAAAGAAAAATAGTTTTCAAAACGGTTTTGCCGATTGCCACACTGTTGTGAGTGCTGAAATTTTTAAATATAAAGTAGTAAATAGCAGCGTTAATAATAGTGTTACATGAAATACATTCTAGATGTGATGGTTTTAAGACCTTTGTTAGACCTTTGTCTATTATCTGCCCGGATATCATTAACAACTCTTGATTTACTTCAATACAGAGCCTATTTAAAACGCGATAACTTATTTCCTTTTGAATGAAGGTTCTACGCTGATAACTATCTACTAACATATAAAATTAGTTAGATTACTGTTAGTTTAATTGTAATGAATTATTATTTGTAGTACCTTTTTACTGCAATCTTTTCTTTTTATTTTATTTTTGCCTTCAAATTTCGTGTATCTACTAATATATAGTTAAAAAAAATATTATGCGATCAAGGCACTTTATAATTTATAGGCAATGACCTCTTTATTGATTTTGTTGATAGGTAATTTTATAAGTGCACTATTGTTTTAGTTGTTACGATGGGAGTCTTCCCAAATGTTAACTAATTTAAGAACTGTAGATATGCCTACAGTTTTTTCAATGTATTCGGTATACATTAGTTAGCAAATAAATATAATAATTCCCCGACTTTTATACGAGATATGTAAAGAAAAGGGTGTATGGTAAGACACCTATTTATTAGCACTATAAGCGGCTATCCCATAAAAACTTTGAGTATTTTTTTTTTCTAAAAACTTATATCAGAAACGAAGCCATAGTCGTTCACATGTAACCACAAAACTAAATTTGCCTTGCAAACTTTTTTCTTTGAAGGTTATTTTTAAATATTTCCTGGTGCTGCCGACACCAATGCCAAGTATTGCGCCAGAAAGCACTCTCTGGAACCGCGGTGGTCATCGTGCTGAAGGTCATATTCAACACTCGATCCACTGTTCCTGGAAACCTTTGACAGATCACGTACGCCAGCGAACCTATCGGAAATGTAAAAAAAACAATGATTGACAATACTTCAGATCTTTGATTGTGTGACTTTATTAGGTATATAGTTGATAATTTGCGCTGCGTAATTACCTTTTTATGACAATAATATTCCGAGTATGTAGATGATATTATATACAAATAAAGGAAACATTCTTCAGCATATTATAACTTTAGCTGTAACTTTACATTTATGGCCATTTAGTGGCTTTTTGGTGTTAGTTTCTGTTCCAGAGGTCTGAGATTCGATTCCTAATCTTAACGTAACATTGCGACTATGTCATCTTCGTCTATATATTAAAGTCTCGGTGGCGCAGTGGGCGAGCGCACGGCCTCTGATCCAGAGGTCCGGGGTTCGATTCCAGACACTGGCTCACACCAATGACTTTTCGAAATTGTTTTCGGAAGTTATGTGTGATAAATATCGATGACTGACAAACTTTGTGCCCGGTATGGCAATAGGTTCGCCACCTATTCCATTTGGGACGTAAACATAACGGCGAGACGAGGCTTAACAGCCGCTGCCTACACCTTCGGGTAACAAAAGGCGTGAAGTTATGTTATGTTATGTTATGTTATGTTATGTCTATATAGTTTTTGGGGCATGGTTTAGGTATCAGTTTGCGATAAGGTGAGAACCTAATTTTTATACCCATATGGTATCATTAAAACTCATATCTTCCTCGTAAGAGTTATATTAAATCAGATAAAATATTACTCGATAGTACAATTATTTGAATCGATCGATCGAAAAATTCATTTTTTATACATAGCGCCATCTATAACTCTTAATATGCAACCAATTCTTACGAATTAATAACGCATTCTTTAATTAATAACTTATCACATAACATAACATAACTTCACGCCTTTTGTTACCCGAAGGTGTAGGCAGCGGCCGTTAAGCCTCATCTCGCCGTTATGTTAACGTCCCAAATGGAATAGGTGGCGAACCTATTGCCATACCGGGCACAAAGTTTTCAGTCATCGATATTTATCACACATAACTTCCGAAAACAATTTCGAAATGTCATTGGTGTGAGCCAGTGTCTGGAATCGAACCCGGACCTCTGGATTAGAATCCGTGTGCTCGACCACTGCGCCACCGAGACTTAAATTACCGACTTTAATTAATAGAAGCTTTTTAATAGTCAATTTTCGAAGAAATGGTAAAGTTACTTTTGTGAAGTAATTAATAAATAGCAAGTGTTACATGTTAAGCATATTCATTGAAATATTGTACGAAAAGATCTCTGTATTAAAATTTAAAGAAGTATTAAATGGATAACAATATATTATTCTTAAAGTATGCAGTTATATCATTAAATTAGTTCTAATTTTGTTAGTGTAATGTTACGAGTGTTCTTGACCTTGCCTCGGACGTCGTTGAGCACGGCTGCAGTCAACCATGAAATCAGTATATCAAATAGTTCATGCCAAACAGTTCTACGTAAGACAAGTAACTCTTTCCAATCAATACTTAAAACTAATTGAAGAATAAAACCAGCAATATAATAAATATTTTTATAATTCTTTTAAGAGGCATCCAATAGGAATATATCGAACAACAAACACATTTTTTTTTAATTTAAATACCAAAAATAAAAACGTCATAGACCAAAGAGTTTACAATTAAACACATACATAAACATAACTTCACGCCTTTTCTACCCGAAGGTGTAGGCAGTGGCTGTTAAGCCTCGACGCCGTTATGTTTACGTCCCAAATGGAATAGGTGGCGAACATATTGCCATACTTGGAGTTAGAGTTTACAATTAGCTAACAACAAACATTTTTTAAAAGAATAGTAACATTTGTTACCATTATATAGAAAACTAATTGTACATAAAATTATCCTTCGATGCGAGGCATTAGAACTGACATTGACCCATGTATAGAGCCAATGTATATGTCGTGTATATTTAAAGCAATAAATGAACGAGATAAAAACTTAGCATGCGTCCAATAATGACTCACGCAAGTATAAGTAAGTAATAACTCATGTAATACATAAAAAAAAAACTATGTAATATAAACTCTTGTAAGTTGACTTCCGTATCTACAATATCCTGTAGAAAACCCAATGCTGCTGTGATCTATATAAAGAGGAATGATATCCGTGTTATTTACACTTATTTAAATTTTTATAGTGGTTGTAATTCAACTACCGGAAACGTGACTTCATATTCCTTCATAATTATTGAATTATAGATAGGCATTAGTAATCATTGCTTTCATCCCACAAGAAGTAGCGCAAGGTCAAAGGCAAAGAAGCTTTATTTTCCTGGGTTTCACAGACACTTAAAAATGGTCAATGTATAGATAATTAACATATTATATAAAATGAATGAGTCAATATTGCTGTTACTTTAGAACCAAGTTATTTAAAGTGTAACTAAACCCTAAGGCTTTTCCCTCTTAGAGAGAATTAGGAAAAGCCAAAAGAGCCACTAAAGTCACAAAACATAACTCGGAACTGGTTCGGGATGTCCTCCCTTTCTTCTCTTCTAGTTTTCTCGCTATCATTTCATCCCGTATTTCCATATTAAGTGACAAGAACTTTTTTTTCTAGCTGTTACAGTCTTGCATATCACACTTGTTTTTATAAATGGGCACAAGTGAACTGTTGCAGTACTCATCTGGGATCTTGTCTTCAAGTTTTAATATTATTTCTTCTTATTAAAAAGTCTTTTTTCCCACTATTGTATGTATTTGCTTTATAAAATGTGTTTTACCGGTGCCAAATGCCCGTTTTGTCCTTTTATTATTTTACTTTAGATTGTAGGATTAACACACACAGTTTTGGCCGGTGCCTTTACTATATTTCAAAGATATTTAATCATTGTCGTAGCTCGTAGAATAAGCTCGCTGAAGTGGCAATGGGCTGATCACATCTGCTGAAGGACCGATGGTAGATGGAGCAAGAAGGAGTTCATTGAGTGGAAACCGCGACTTGGTAAGCCTAGTGTAGGACGCCCACCAGCCCGATGGTCAGACGACCTCAGAAAGGTGGAAAAGACTGGATGCGGAAGGCAGAGAATCGGATTATGTGGCGCAAATTGGGAGAGGCCTATGTCCAGCAGTGGACTGCAATAATAGGCTAATCATGATGATGATGATAATCTAATAATTATTGTTAGAAATATTAACAGGTACACGAGAATTTCACATATAAAACTTTACATCTGTATTTAGAAGGTCGGGTTTCAGGGTTCAACATCTAGTTCATAAAGTTTTAACTGATATCCGGTCATGACAAATGCTTTAAAATAATTTTTAACACGTTGCACGCCATACGGCCTATATGTGAGCCTAGTCGACAATTCCACTCGGGCCATGGTAAAATCATGAAATCGGTAATTTTCGTCAACTTGAGATTTTCATTCCTACGTTTATATAATGGGTTAATTTGTACAGAAAATTAAAATCAATAAATTTTACCGTCTAGTTTTAGAGATATAGCAAAAGGGTCACGAATGGGCCGCGCGGCCTCCTAGGAAGGAATATAGAATTTCCGTTGGAGGGGGCCGCGGGGTCACGCTGCGGCTCACCCCCGCGCCTACGACACTCGCGCGCGACATTGCATATAAAATATCGAAATAAATATTTTGAACTGTAGTTTTCAAATAGATTCGGATGAAGAAATTCAACCAATTACAAGAAGATGCCGGAGAATTATATTATCAGAAAGTGAAGATAGCGAGGATGAAATCTTACGTAGGGTTGCCGATATTGGTGAGTTATCTTTTTTGTATTTTTATACCGGCTATATATTTTAATACTGGCTTAATACGCGGTTACTTAGCCTACTACTAGTACTAATAAGGATGTTGTTATCATCCTTCCACCATATATTTATGATATTTATCCATCCATTCCACCAAATATTGACATAGTTTTTCCACCCGGTACCGTAAAATATATACAGCGTGTCCCACAATGGGTATATCAAGCCGCGATGGGTGGATACAGGATGGAATTGCCTATCGGATGGCTATATTTAAAATGTGATAAGTCGAAATTTTAGATCTGAAAAAAAAAAAAAAATTCGTACTGAGTCCGCAAATAATAATATTTGACATGGTCACCCTACTATAAAGACTTTCATTGATATCACATACACACATACACAAGAAATCGTAACATATGGTACAATTTCTTGTGTACCTACAACACGGATATAAAAATTTAGACCTTATTCTGTAGTAGTAGAGCCGATATTGCTAAGTTATGGTGAGATATAAAATAAAAATTTCGTATTTCATTCTGATTAAATAAAATTCATTCATAGTTTAATACATATCTAACCAGATTTTTCGTTTAAGATTTATGGTGAACACTTACCATTTCTCAGTGTGACTACAAAAAAGGTTCAATGTGCTGTCCTCCTCTCGTAACACATAGGTTTACACGCCGCGATACAGATTGTGTGGCGCGGCTCAGATACTCCGGTGTTAGAGTACCACAAGCTTCCACAATTTTTTGACGCATATCATTCACAGTTTCACACTGCGTAGCATACACCACACTTTTCAAATATCCCCACAAAAAAAAGTCCATTGGCGTTAAATCGGGCGACCGTGGTGGCCATGGAACAGTTCCAGAACGTCCAATCCACGCATGAAAGCGATCGTCCAGATATTCGCGTACAGAACGAGTGTAATGCGCTGGCGCGCCGTCTTGCTGGAAAATCATGTCGCGGTAAACTAACAAAGGAAGGCCTTCAAGTTCTTCCTCCAAGGTGGTCCTCAACATTTCCAAGTAGATTTCACCGTTCAACCGGTCCGGCAAAAATACAGGGCCTATCAATTTGTCACCGATGATACCGGCCCACACATTAATTTTCCACCTGTGCTGAAAATGGCTTTGACGAAAAGCATGTGGATTTTCATGGGACCAGTAGTGCTCGTTGTGGCTATTGGATAGTCCAAAACGAGTAAAGGTAGCCTAATCAGACCATAGAACCCGAGACGAAAACATAGGGTCAGCAGTAACCTGACTACGATACCACTCACAGAATCGCAGTCTCAATAAAAAATCTGCTTCTGTCAGCTGTTGTGTGCGCTGGTAATGGTAAGCATGCTGATTATCTTTTTTTAAAGTTCTCCATACTTTCATTCTAGACACACCTAATACGACAGAGGCTTTTCTAGTACTTCTAGTTGGATCTTCAGCAAAGTGATCCAAAATATTCTGTTCCACACGAGCATCCGCACGGTCACTCGATCGTCCTTCAGAGTTTGGACTGTGGAAAGAACCGTTTGAGTGCAAACGGTTGACCAGCCTCCTGAAGCATGCATAAGAAGGAAGTCTTCGCTGATTCTCCAGCTCTCTTCCATCAATGTGACGTTGTCGATAAAGTTCGCGCGCTGCAGTAAGGATTCCCTCCGATGCACCCACACACATAATCATATCATAGTACTCTGCATTTGAATACTCCGCCATTATAAAATTACGAAATAACGAAAGCACTTTCACTAACTTGACACCGATATATGATACTGACCGATAGAACAAGCGAACAATAATGAAGAGCGTCTAAAAAAATAATCACTAACGAACATTAGTAAGGATGTGAAAAAATAATTGATTATTGAAATAATCGATTAAAAATCAACATCTAAAAGTAAAAAAATCTATTAAATTTTGTAATTATTTTTATATGACTAATCGATTAATAACCGATTATTTTATTAAACATTCAATTACATATTACCGACTTTATTTCATCTGCAACGCCCCGATATTAAGTTTGGCCCGGAACGAAAACTACTAAAGAATACTTTTTCCATAATGTTATTTTTAACGCCATCAATGACCGCATTCCTTCTATACCTTTGAAACAGTTTAGTTATTTATTTATTCCAATATTCACTAGATGGAGTCGATGAATAATTCAATTTTATCAGCCGACATTTGGTTGATATGTTCTCTTTTATTGTATATTTCCAAATTACTAAATACTACATGGATACTTTTTAAAAGTCTCGGTGGCGCAGTGGGCGAGCGCACGGCCTCTGATCCAGAGGTACGGGGTTCGATTCCAGACACTGGCTCACACCAATGACTTTTCGAAATTGTTTTCGGAAGTTATGTGTGATAAATACCGATGACTGACAAACTTTGTGCCCGGTATGGCAATAGGTTCGCCACCTATTCCATTTGGGACGTAAACATAACGGCGAGACGAGGCTTAACAGCCGCTGCTTACACCTTCGGGTACAAAAGGCGTGAAGTTATGTTATGTTATGTTACATGGATACTCACGCGCTTCGTTGACTTTCATAACTCTTTTCATGCACGCGCGTCGGTTTTTGAGGCTCCTAACATCACCTTCCTCCATAACACGTTCTATTTGGTCATGTAATGTGTGTCTTGGCCGTCCTCGACTCCTACATCCATCCGCTTTTGCATTGTATATCTGGTCAATCGTGTCAAATGCTCGGTCAGTCTTGCATCATCCATCCTTTCTACATGTCCGAACCATCGAACCAACCATGCCCTTTCTTACTTTTACACCGACACTCTCTTTCAAACCAACTTCCTTCCTTACAACCTTGTTTCCTACGCGGTCAGCGAGAGTCACTCCGCAGATTTTGCGCAGTGACCTCATTTCTACCGCGTTTATTCTACTTTCATGCACACTCTACCATACCCAGCTCTCGTTTCCATAAGTTAGCGTTGGGATCAGGACTGCATTGTGGATTGCTAGCTGGGCTTTCTGCTGACGTTTTTTGCGCCCAGGAATCTGGCCAACGCTCCATTTACGCTATTTCCTATCGCCACTCGTCTCATCCGTGGTGTACCTTCCATCCCTGCTAAAAGCGCATCCAAGATATACTATTTCATTCACCTGTTCCAGCACTACATCATCAACCATTATCCTTGCATCTGTTCTGGATTCCTCCCTTTCAAACACCATAACTTTCGTTTTCGTCGCATTCAACTGCAAGCCTTTAATCATGCAATCATCTTTCATAGTAGTGACTAGTATTTGCAGGTCCGACGGCAATTCGGCCAGAAGCACGGCGTCATCTGCGTAAAGCAGGCAGCTCACAACTAGGTCACCCATTTGCATCACTACATCCATCGATCTCACTCTCTGGAGACAACTGTCCAGGTATAGGATGAACAGTCGAGCGGACAGCACGCAACCCTGTTTGACGCCGATATTGACGTCAAACCAGGGGGACAAGCCGCCGTCAGCACGCACACACGCTGTGCAGTCCTCGTAAGTGGACTGCACAGCGCGCAGCAGTGCTCCGCTCACCCCGTAGCCCGGGAGTATATCCCACAGATCCTTTCGTAACACTCTGTCAAACGCTTTTTCCAGATACACAAAACCGCAGAAAACCTTCCGGTTAACAGCCAGTTGTTTCTCCACGATGTCGCGGAGAGAAAAAATCTGATCCATGCACCCTCGTCCGCTTCTAAAACCACCCTGAGCCTCCCACAACACTCCATCAGATATCACCCTCATTCTCCTTTCAATAATTTTCCCATACACTTTTGCTGCTAAACTGATCAAACTGATGGCCCTGTAACTGGCGCACTGCATACGTGATCCCGGCACGTATGCAGTGCGCCTCCAGTCCATGGGAACCTTACCTGACCTCCAGCACAGATTGCTCAAAGTCAGGAAAGAGTCCCGGGCACAGGTTCCACCGTATTTGATCATTAAGCAGACATCATATCAATTCCAGCTACCTTGCCAGAAACATAGAAACATACCAGGAACATACTCGTACATTTCCCCAAAATACTCACTCCACCTGCCTAATACATCGCTTGGGTTTGCAAGAATGTTACCAGCCTTAGACATAATTTTGTCCATTCTGGATGTTGACGAAGAACCCCGAGACTTTCTAACTTCCCTCCAGAAGAGTTTGTTATTCGCCTCGAAGTTCTCCGTCAACCTCACTTCCTCATTCGCAACTAGTCTTTCACGCTTCGCTTTCACTAAGGCTTTGGTAACATTCCTGCAGCGGCGGTAGCTCTCATACTTTTTCTCTGTCATACTAACATTCTGATTCAAACTTGAGACATAATCCAACCATGCTTTTTTCTTTCTTTCGACGCTGGATTTCACATCCTCGTCCCACCAGGCATCACCTCTCAGAATCCTATGCTTATGCCTCTTTGCACTACCACATACTTCTTTTGCAATATCCACTATACTTTCTTTCATTCTTTCTCAGCATTCTTCAACACCTAAGTCAGAAAGACTCGTCTCATTGAGTCTTTTACTGACTAGGTCTACATACATACGCCGTACACTTTCACCTTCTAATTTCTCACATTTTATCTTTTCAAGCTCTCCGAAATGGGTACGCACTCGCCAGTGTCTCCACTTCTTGAAAGGCCCACGAAACGGCTTACTACCAGGTAGTGGTCCGTATCAAGAGTGGGGCCTCTGTAGGCTCGTGTATCCCTTTAGAGTATTTCGGAGACGACTATCTACCAAAATCATCATGTTCATTCCGTCTCCACGTATACGTGTGAATATCTTTATGACGGAATAATGTGTTAGACACATCGAGGTTCCGTTCCAGGCATACGTCCAAGATGGGCTTACCAGCATCATTGACTCTCTTGTCACCATTCGGAACAAGTACAGCCTCCAGGCCATCTCTCTTGGTTCCGACCGATCCATTAAGATCACCACACAGAATTATCCTTTCATGTCCCTCAGCCAGATTCAGAATATCCCTAACAGATTCCCAAGACTCCTCGAGTTCGCGGGGATCCGCGGAGCTTACGGGAGCATAAGCTGCGACCAGGAAAACTCGCGTGATCCCCAGTTTTATTCGACCCCAAAGATGTCTTGGGCCTACCAACTCATAATCGGATAATACGGAACCTTTATACGATAACTTATTTTTTTATAATAACTTTAAAAATACTAGTCGCTGTACTACAGAGTCTACTAGATATTTTAATTTCACTCAAATCTCATCCAAAGCAAATTGGAATAGTATTTTAGAAAATCTCTAAATTTTAAGTAATAATACGCACAATACCGAATACCGGATTTAACATAACATAACTTCACGCCTTACCCGAAGGTGTAGGCAGCGGCCGTTAAGCCCTGTCTCGCCCTTATGTTTACGTCCCAAATGGAATAGGTGGCGAACCTATTGCCATACCGGGCACAAAGTTTTCAGACATCGATATTTATCACACTTAACTTCCGCAAACGATTTTGAAAAGTCATTGGTGTGAGCCAGTGTCAGGATTCGAACCCAGACCTCTGGATCAGAAGCCTTGTGCTCTCCTATTGGACCACCGAGACTCATAGGATTTACCTACGTAATACTTTTTAAGCTTTCACGTGTTATGCAACATAATGATAATAATAATATACTTTATTAATTTGCGTTGGTACATTAAAATTATACGGACCCATAATAAATAATATTAATATTTCAAAATATTTCACTGTAAATTTAGAAATGCCGACAAATTCTTTTTATAAATGCCGCCTGATGAGTTCAAGGTTACCTTGTGCGAGCCGAAAGGCAGGCGGCAATTCTCAAAGGAAGTTTCGGGCGCGTGTAACAGGTCACAGCACGTGTAAGAGGTGCACACATATACACAGCACATATACACATGACCTACAAATGAATCATTAAGTAGGGTTCACAGTTTTTTGTGTAACTTCACGCCTCAAATACATGAGAGTGTAGGCAGCGAATACTATTTACTGATTATGTTTCATGGTAATTTTATATGATTTCTTATTGCGAACCGAATACAGATAGCTTTTTTTGTGTAACTTCACGCCTCAAATACATGAGAGTGTAAGCAGTGAAAACTATTTACTGATTATGTTTCATGGTAATTCCATGTGGTTTCTTAAACAGATCAGAATGTAGTCAGCTTAATATTTTTTTGTAACTTCACGCCCCAAATACATGCGGGTGTAGGCAGCGAAAATTACTTATTGATTATGTTTCATGGTAATTTTATATGATTTCTTATTGCGAACCGAATACAGATAGCTTTTTTTGTGTAACTTCACGCCTCAAATACATGAGAGTGTAAGCAGTGAATACTATTTACTGATTATGTTTCATGGTAATTCCATGTGGTTTCTTAAACAGATCAGAATGTAGTCAGCTTAATATTTTTTTGTAACTTCACGCCCCAAATACATGCGGGTGTAGGCAGCGAAAATTACTTATTGATTATGTTTCATGGTAATTTTATATGATTTCTTATTGCGAACCGAATACAGATAGCTTTTTTGTGGAACTTCACGCCTCAAATACATGAGAGTGTAAGCAGTGAAAACTATTTACTGATTATGTTTCATGGTAATTCCATGTGGTTTCTTAAACAGATCAGAATGTAGTCAGCTTAATATTTTTTTGTAGCTTCACGCCCCAAATACATGCGGGTGTAGGCAGCGAAAATTACTTATTGATTATGTTTCATGGTAATTTTATATGATTTCTTATTGCGAACCGAATACAGATAGCTTTTTTTGTGTAACTTCACGCCTCAAATACATGAGAGTGTAAGCGGTGAAAACTATTTACTGATTATGTTTCATGGTAATTCCATGTGGTTTCTTAAACAGATCAGAATGTAGTCAGCTTAATATTTTTTTGTAACTTCACGCCCCAAATACATGCGGGTGTAGGCAGCGAAAATTACTTATTGATTATGTTTCATGGTAATTTTATATGATTTCTTATTGCGAACCGAATACAGATAGCCTTTTTTTGTGTAACTTCACGCCTCAAATACATGAGAGTGTAGGCAGGGAAAACTATTTACTGATTATGTTTCATGGTAATTCCATATGATTTCTTAAACAGATCAGAATGTAGTCAGCTTAAATTTTTTTGTAACTTCACGCCCCAAATACATGCGGGTGTAGGCAGCGAAAATTACTTATTGATTATGTTTCATAGTAATTTTATAAGATTTCTTAATGCGAACCGAATACAGATAGCTTTTTTGTGTAACTTCACGCCTCAAATACATGAGAGTGTAGACCGGGAAAACTATTTACTGATTATGTTTTATGGTAATTCCATGTGGTTTCTTAAAGAATGATTAGAAAGAAGATCAGAATGTAGTCAGCTTAAATTTTTTTTGTAACTTCACATAATTATTAAAAATTAGAGATGACAACCCTATTGATGATCGAAATGGAAAAATGAATGAAATACTTTAGGCGAGTAGTCACAATGAACTCAGTTGTCGTAGGTCATAAGTAGGGTGATCATGGTTCATATTTCTGCGGGATAATTTTTGTAAAAAAAGTAAAAAAAAATTTTTTTTGCCTTTTTTTACTTTCTATAGGATATCTAGATTTCAAAGCATGTCTAGATTCTAGATATAAGTGGTTAGAATAGGGTCTGTGAAGCACCCTGTATATAGAATAGACAGTAATATTTTTATTTATGATATTTTTATTTTTCAGGAAATACATCGCCACCGACGACTTGGTCAAAGCCTAAAGGAAACCAACGTAGCATAATACCTTTTACGGAGCATCCTGGCATGCCCATGAACCTTCGCTTAAGCATATCAAAAGCATCTCCTGCAGACTTCTTTCAGTTGTTGGTCCCTGACAGTCTTCTTCAAGAAATTGCTAATCTTACTAACCAATTCGCTATTAAAAAAATTACCTCATCAGAAGAAGTTTCACGTTTCGCACGGCTTCGCAAATGGGTTCCTACAGATCTTGAGGAAATGAAAAAGTTTTTTGGCTTAATCCTATTTATGGGCATTGCAAAGCTTCCTAGGTTGGCGGATTATTGGTCCACGAATGACATCGTACCCACCCTTTTCCACGCACCATAATGTCACGTAACCGCTTCGAATTAATATTACAAATGCTTAATTTTTCCAAAGATGATGAAGACAATAAAAAGGACCGTCTGCATCGTATCCGTTATCTCTTGCAAATAATAAATGAACAATTTCAGAAATATTACACTCCCAGCGAATACTTATGCATTGACGAAAGTGTTGTCCCGTTTCGTGGCAGAATTGTATTTCGTCAATACAATAAACAGAAACGCCACAAGTATGGCATAAAAGAGTTCAAATTGTGTTGCATTTCGGGTTACACTTATAAATTAAACGTATATGCAGGAAAAAACGACGAAACTACAAATACTCCGTATAATGTTGTCATGGGTTTGCTCGGTGGACTTTTAAATAAAGGTCACACACTTTTCACAGACAACTGGTATACTAATATAGAATTAGCCAGGGCACTGCTAGATAATGAAACCCATTTGGTGGGAACGATACGAAAGAACCGGAGACACTTACCTAAAAAAGTTATAAGTACTAAACTGAAGAAGGGAGAATTCATTGCTCGAGAAAGTAAAGATGGAATTACTGTAATGAAATGGAGGGACAAGAGAGAAGTTTTAGTTTTGTCCACGAAACACTCGGACCGATTTGTTAAAATAAAGAAGCGCCAGGGCAATGTGGTAGTGAAACCACAAATCATAAGAGATTACAACGTAGCCAAAGGTGCAGTCGATTTATCGGACCAGATGGCAGGGTATTCGTCCCCTTTAAGAAAATCGGTAAGATGGTATAAGAAGTTGGCAATAGATTTATTGTTAAATACCGCAATGGTAAATGCTCTTACTTTATATAAATCTGTGACTAAAAAAAATATACAAATCGTTGATTTCCGGAGGTTCATATTGTTAAAATTTTGCGGAGTCTTACTCAATGCTGAGTCTATAGAAAGACCAAAACGAATAAAACACACCTTGGAAAAGAAAGATGGTTTGGCTTCTAAAGTTAGAAGAACATGTCGTCAATGTTACGCTGAGAACGTGCCAATCATGGGTAGCAAACAGGCTAAAACAAAAACCAAAAAAGTATCTACTTACTGCGGATGTTGTCCAAGTAACCCTTACCTTTGCTTACCGTGCTTCAACAAAATTCATTTATAATTTTTATATCCTACTATTTTTAAAATATGATTATTGATTGACTGATTATTATTCCATAAAATTATTGCTATAATTGTGATATAGATGATAAAGAAGTGCCATGAATATGTGATTGTTAAATTTTATAAAGTACTTATTTATAATTTTATTACAATGTTTGTAAGCCATATTTTAGTTAGAAGAAGAAAATAATGTTATGTTATTTTAAATAATAAATATTTTCAATATTTTTTTTGGTTTCATTGGGTGTAAATATAATATTCATTGTATCGGTAAGGGCAACCCTAGTATCGTCACTTCAAGCCTTGAAAAATCCTACTAATTTCTACAGGATTTAAAAACCACGCGGTCCAGTTAGGCTACAGGGCCAGGCGGCTCACTTTAATATACGATTTGTTCGATAGCTGCAATACTTGGCTTGTGAGAAACGTTTTCGTTGAACCTAGCACACGGCTCATGGATGACTCCCGTGGCCTGAACGGTTCAGCAAGGGAAGGCTCATATGTGAGTCCCATGGCCTAATTGGAAGTATTCAATTTTTAGCATGGCGTCTAACGTGTTAAAATTGTTGATTTTTTCAGCCATATTAAGAACAGTGCGGATTGACTTCCTCAATTAAGGTGGATAATGTAGTTTTATTAAAGTCATAACGTTTTTTTTTTCGACGTGAATTAATGTTTTTTATATTCGAGCAAACACATACGTAATATATTAGTATTGTCAATTATATACACTGTTACTGGGAGCTTATAGCAGCTGAGTTATTGTATTAATATTTTAGCGTTGTTTTCTTCAGATCACAACGATGTTATTTACATACTTTATTTATAATTAAATATTTTTAATGACACATAAAAATGTAAACATTTGTGGGTGTGTCCTTGTGCCGTAAATAAGATCTTGACAAATTGGATTTTTATATTGAATGGAACATGTCCAAATGATTTTCGTTTATTTTGTTGATTGAATGGTTGAAGAAAAAATACATATTATTTATATTTGCTAAGATTTCTATCTTTTTTCACTCTCATTATTGCCTTCATAAACGCACGTCGTTTGTGGTAGGTACTAGTGACATGGTCTCTGAGTAGAATAAAGGTAAACTTGGCAAAGGTTGGTGTTTATTGAGAGATGGACATAACGGAAGCTGTTCTTTAGTCTTTACCAGGAATCTCTTACTGTAGACTGCTTTCTAAAACATAGAATCATAATAATTATGAGTATTTTCATTATTAGGGCAATGGTATCCCATATATTTTTGTTTTTTTTTATGGGTTAGGAGGGCAAACGAGCAGGCGTGTCACTTGATGGTAAGAAACGAAGGCCACCCATGGACACCAGCAACACATATAGTGTTACTGTTGCGTTGCCGACTTTTAAGGGAAAGGGGATAGGGAAGGATAGGGGAGGGGTGGGCCCCCGGGTATCTCTCTCACCGAACGAAACGCGGCATGAGCCACTTTACGACGACGACGATCTTCCGAGAGGTCGTGGTATTTCACCGGTCGAACCGGCCCATCATGCAGCGAACTGCTTGGCTCTACCACTGTAGAACTGTACGATACAATTAAAACAAACAGCCTCATTCCTCTTTAATTTGCTTTGGCTTTTGATACCTCACTGCGGTGTTTTATCTTGCCATAGCCATGAAAACTGGAATATTAAAATTTTAAACTCCGCAGCCCGCTTTTCACCCCGTGGAATACCTTGGCGTGATATGTGGCAAACATTATCGCCGCCTTTGGTATGTTTTTTGTTTCTCATTTTGTTCCCGCGATTCGATTAGCAAGGGAAATGACGTGTCACCACAATGCAAAGCCCCGGATGCAAAGGGAAGGTTAGATAGTACCACTTCCAGATATCCGGTACGCTATCATGTAGGCTAACTAACGATATTATAGTCATATAGTATATGTAATCAGGTCTTTTTCAAAAGACGAGTAGTACGTCTACTTTTATCTGAAAATGGCTGAACGCCCTCAGCACACTCCATCAGCTTGTTAACATCTAAAAATTTGTATGTATCCCTTGCTCTAGTCCACAGGACAAAATCATTTGTATCATCTGAACAAGATAGGTTAAACACACATATCTCTTTGTGTTTAACAAATATAAATCGTTTTACAGTGTACCTGAAAACAAGAGATAACCATTTTTATCATAAATTTATCAGACGTACGTCCACCGATCACCGTAGAGACAATCATTTTCCAGTCCCTACAGCTCAACCACAACCCCCGCGAGTCCCACCTCAGTGTGCAGGGACATCGCAAAGCGCCAGCGCGCGAACGCCAGTTAGTTTATGAAGGGTCGACATTACTCGTGCGATCCTCGAAGTCGTCAATCACTATGTTTACCTAGGACAAATTATTCAACTAGGTAGAGCGAACTTCGAGAAAGATATTAACCGACGGATCCAACTCGGCTGGGCAGCGTTCGGGAAGCTTAGGCATATCTTCTCGTCCAACATTCCTCAGTGCCTTAAATCCAAGGTCTATGACCAGTGTGTGTTACCAGCGATGACATATGGATCTGAGACATGGTCTCTAAATGCTGGCCGTATTAAGAAGCTTAAAGTCGCTCAGCGTGCTATGGAGAGGGCTATGCACGATATATCTCTACGGGATAAGATCCGTAATACAGAGATCCATAGACGTACGAGAATAACTGACATAGCCCATAAAGTTAGCACGCTGAAGTGGAGGTGGGCAGGCCACATCACTCGTAGAACTGATGACCGCTGGGGAAAAAAAGTTCTAGAGTGGCGACCACGGATTGGTATGCGTAGCGTAGGCCGTCCCCCCACTAGATGGACAGACGACCTTATAAAAACAGCTGGAAGTCGCTGGATGCAACTGGCACAGAATCGGGAGTTATGGCGCGCTAAGGGGGAGGCCTACGTTCAGCAGTGGACTAATCTGGGCTCATGACGATGATGATGATGATGACGACATTACTCGGTTTACATAACAATCTACGCTCGGAGATGATTGTAAAGTTTTCTGTTACCAATCTCTGATATCTTTTATGCGGAATTGTACATGTAAATTTTAGAACTGATTACGCCGCTCCAGGAAACTTAACATTTTCTGTCTCGCAAAATACGCCGGCCGGTTTTCATAATTTTTCATGGCACTGCGTTTACTATACTGTTATTTCCACAATCAGAACCACTCTCTGCTACCGTGTTGATATTTAGGTGGAACTGAAATTAAATAAAAACGATTTCATGAAATACGACGTCGTATATTGTCAGAGTAAAGAAGAAAAGATAAAAGATTCAAACATTATGGAAATTACTTTTTCTTCTAAATTTAAGTAGTTGCGTTCTTATATTCCAACCGTATCGTATAGGGGTAGGCAGAGACTTTGGCTTTCTACAAGCTACAAATCACTTGGCTGTAAACCACCTGAAAATATCTCATAACTTGAACACGCTAGTTGTTTTGCATCTTACATTACTATAGTAGTAAGAATAAATAAATAAATTACATTATTTACAATATGTACAGTTAACTAAAAACTATCTGAAATCAAATTTCTCCGCATCTCGGTCTACTGGCAGCGTGCCCAGAAGACTGGCCGCATTTCCACGCTGAATGGCAATGCTAATCCTCTGTGCGAAGAATAAACCAGCCTTCTGGTCAGGAGAGGCCTCGATCTGTCTTTTTTCAAGATCTTTATAGAGTGCACGAGCACTCAGACTCGATGTCCCTTGAGTCTCAACCTTCCTGTGTTTGTGCCGTTTCAAATTTTCTGCTGAAGCAGCCACCCCTACTGTGCTTGAAAGTTATGACGCAAGGGTGTCGACGCAAGTAGCGCTCCACACCCAAGACCTACCCATCTTCTAAGGCAAAAGAGACATCCCGCCTGATCTCTTGGCATCTCTTGGCATCATCGCGCACCAAACTGTTCGGTATAAAAACTATAATATGAAAAACGATAATGTGTCGATGGATTTTGGCATGACATGAAATACAGCTGACTCTCATTACCAGTGTATTAGTGAGAATTTTCTTGTATAATTCTTCTGTACTGTGACTGAAGACAGAAAAGCCGGTAAGCTTACATTCGAATTTTTAGCGCACCTAAACCTCTTAAACTGTTAGAGATGCCTGTAGCCATGCCCGGTCGTTTAGCGATATGTTATGAATTTTAATAAGCGTGATTTTTAAAATTACATTTATTTTTTTCTAAAAGATCACAGTTTTTTAAACATCCGCAATGTTTAAAAAACTGTGATCTACTAACATGTGTAAATTTTGGCACAAACAAACAATAACGAATTATGACGAAAGCTTACTCCATATTAATTTTAAGTAACCGGTCCTTAAGAAAGAGTAAGTCAACTTCGTATCTTGGAGACCTTAGGGGCGCAAAGAACTGTTTTCTACTACTCTCGAGAGCAATGAATCCGGGTCACTTAAAGAATGTTAAAAATCTCGGAAACTAAAAATGATAGGTTAATGCAATAAATTGTATTTAATAGACAATGTAATACTCCTTAAATGAAAGTAAAAAAAATATGAGTCACCATACATTTTATTAACACAAAATTACATAAAGAAAAAATCTGCTGATCTCTCCTTAAAACAAAAATAGGAAACATGAAATTTTTGAACTTTATTACGATTTTCTTGAATTTTAATACTTCGTATTGCCTCCTCGTGCTTCCATTACTGCGTTTACGCGGTTTGGCATGCTGTACACCAAGTTCCTTATACGATTTTGGGGAATATTCTCCCATTCCTCTGTGAGAGCAATTTTGAGCTCACGAAGCGTGATTGGGGGAGGGTTTCGTTGTTTTACGCATCTGCCTAGCTCGTCCCAAGCATGCTCGATCGGGTTGATATCCGGGCTGCGCGCTGGCCACTCCATACGAGTAATGTTCATCTCTTGAAGGTAGTCATTCACAATCCTACCTGTATGAGGTCGGGCATTGTCATGCATAAATATAGCATCCTCACCTAAATTGACCATAAATGGACCAACGTGATCATTGAGGATTTCTTCCACATATCTTACGCTAGTTAAAGAGCCGTTTTCTATGATCACCAGCTCTGTGCGACTTTCAGAAGAAATTCCGGCCCACACAAGTACAGACCCACCACCGTAGGCTACTTTTTCCTCGATGCATGCTTGCTTTAATCTTTCCCCTGGTCTTCGATACACTCTGTGTCTTCCATCGTGCTTGTAGAGCATAAATTTTGATTCGTCGGAGAACATAACTTTTGACCAATCTTCAATACTCCAATTTACGTGGCTCTGGGCATATCTTAGTCTTGAAATACGATGCCCACGCTCCAGTTTAGGGCCGTTTGCAGGTCTAAGGGGTTTTAAGTTAGATTCAGCAAGCCGACGTCTTACTGTCCATGCACTTGGGTTACTTCCTCCGAGGCGTCGAAACTGATTGGTGAGTTCAGTTCCTGTGAGAAAGCGATTTCGAAGCATGGTGTTCACCAAGTATCGGTCTTCTCGTGCTGTGGTATACCTGGTTCTGCCCGTTCCTGGTCTGCGTAGGTTAGAACCAGTTTCTTCGTAACGTCGGAGAACTCTTTGTACTGTTGACAGCGACACACCAACAGTCCTGGCTGTATCGCGCTGACTCCGGGCGGTTTCCAGCATTGTAAGTATTCTGGTGCATTCTTCAGGCGTAAGCGACATAATTTCAGCTTGAATAATGAATATAGAGCACTATCAACATGGTTTATGTACCCACATAAATGACAGATTACAAACAAAAGCAAAACCAAATGCTGTAATTTCGTAGTTCCATCTTCGAAAGTGGCCCTTTTTCAAATTTGATTTTTTTATGATATAACTTTACAATAACTAAGAAGTTTTAATACCTTCATTTAAGGAGTATTACATTGTCTATTAAATACAATTTATTGCATTAACCTAGCATTTTTAGTTTCCGAGATTTTTAGGATTCTTTAAGTGACCCGGATTCATTGCTCTCGAGTGTATTTTTATACTGGGTGCCAAAGAATCAAATTTGTCATGAAATTAGATTTCACATTTCGATGTATTAATTTTGGAATCTATGTTTTCTAACTCTCTTATAATCTGATCAAATTTTTGTAGATGATCTTCTAGCTTTTGCTCGTTTCTTAGTTTTAGCGATAATAACTTTCTTCGTATACTTAATTTTGTAAAGACAGATTTTCTTTGAAAAATATTATCAAGCTTCTCGAACATTTCTTTAGCAGTTACGCAATCTTGTATATGATGTAAATATTTGTCAGTAATACATTGTATAATTATTGATTTTGAAATTGCATTATTCTTCCTATTAGCTTCATCCTTTTTTATAAATGCATGATCTAGTTCTACCACATCTAGCACTTGCTTTTCTTCAAGAATTGCTCTCACTCTATATTTCTATGATGCATAATTATCACCACGAAGTTGTGGTAAATGTAGCGTCGCAGTACTCATCTTTTTATTTTATTTACCGTAAAATATAGCCCATAACCACTGTTGGTATAAATAAAATTAGTACTACATACTCTCAGTTCAATTGCTTTATTACAAATATATTTTTCAGTAACTGACATCCACACGACAACTTAAACGATTGCAGTTGTCATTATTTAAATAGTTCCAATAGTGCCATCCACTACAGTCTATGCTAAGAGGTTCATCATTTTTTACATAAATCTTCCTTATTAAATGTTCATGTTGCGTCACTTAGAAAATACTTAAACTATTTGGTTGAGGCGTCACTCAGCTCTCGCAAAGACTTGCTTGGTGGCCATACAATATCTTTAGACCCCCATATTGACCATTTTTTGTAGGCGTCCTGGCATTGCAAGTAGTCTTGTAAGCAACGAGTATGGCACACAGTAAAGCTTATACCGTCGTGGCGGTGTGACAACATTGTTACTCTTATTATTCCTTAAATCGGTCAATCTCTTCTTTACAGCATTTGTTCATACATATTTTCATAATAACGATGTTTAGAAAACGTACGCAACAACATTTCATTCTATTCATCCCAGGAATAATTGGCCTGGAATTACTTACTTTACCGGTCGATGCAGACGCGACAATTTTGTGCCATCGTCCCATCTGTGAATTTCATCTTTGATATCTTCTGAGCTACGCCTGCACTGGTCGAATTCCGAAGTTAAAGAAACAGTTTTTTAGTTTAAAATTTTGGTTGGCCATGCAGTGTTAATAAGGTGTTTCATTGTTTTATTCCCACTTCTGAATAATAGGGCGGGATAGTTAAGATACGAATGGGTTAATAATTAAGATAAGAATATTATTAATACAGTAAAATAATTCAAATGTGCAGCAAAATCGTTACTCATCATTTATTGCAATCAGTAAACATTAGAAGGGCTATGACTGAATTTGGCATTGGCTTAAATTGGCATCCCCTCTATATCATCATCACCCCTGTATCATCTCTGGCAATTGGCATAGAGGCTCTATGCGGCTGGCTCAAGTAGGGGTATCAATGTAGCAGGTCGGCGCAAAGGCTTATCTAAAGACTTGGTGGCTGGCATCACATCCGGAAGACACAATTCAATATGAACAAATAAAACTGATTTTACAAATTTAAGGGAATTCAAATACATACATACATCTGAGCTTACTAATCAACAGTAGGTTGACATATAAAATCACTTTCGCAATGCGATTAATGTTGTTGCTCATGAGGAAATTTAATACTTACCGTATATACACAAAACATTACCAATACCGAAAATCACAAATATGAAAATTGTTCACGATATGTGAAAACCGTGAAAAACCGTCCAGCCTGTGGTGGATGCCAGGCGTCATCGCCATCAGCTCTACATCCTCCAAAAACAAAAATATGAGATATTGATTTTAAAATAACCGAATTCTCGATAGGATAGGATACGAATTATGTTTCTGGAGTTCAAAGTGATTGAAGTTCCATGTTGCTAGTCATTTCTAGTTTTATATTAGAACTTTCACACAAATTTACTATTTTTTTATTACTGGGTCGTATCGGCGTTTTTGCTGATAGCTCTTTCCTCTCCAACCCAGCTATTACAATTTCTTATTACAACAATCTTCCATTATTCTCGCATTTCCGTAATAACAATCTCACACTATGCCAGAACTCCTAATTTTCCGATACTGGGCGCCCGGTATCCGGTGCGTAAATAGCTATCAGAAATACACGTAGCAGACCCAGCAATTTTAGTCGTATCCACAAAAGTCTAGGACTAACACATTCATAATCTTTCATATAGATCATCATCTCGCCGTATAGATGCAGCCTTTGACGCGGCTGAAAAATAGATTGGCGGGAAGGGCGAGGTAAGGGGTGAACAAAAGGAATATTATAGATTAGTGAATATATAAAGGTGGGGACACTGCTGGTACAGAAGGTCAAGAATGTAAAAGCAGCAGCTCGAGGAGGTTGGGGGCGCGCACGCAATCTTTCCAATAGACGTCGGACAGACTTCTATCAGCAAAGATCTCTAATCTGCGTAGAAAAATGTGTATTAATTAAATTGGTCGTTATAATAAAGTTTTAATCAACATCAAAACCTATGGGTTTCTGAATCATCGAATCCACTTCAACATCAGGTAACAGAATATCCTCCTCCACTAGCTCATCCCAGGGCCAGAGCAAAGTCCAAGTCTTGCGTCATTGTATATTTCAAAAGCGTTTAAACTCACTTTGTTACTGCACCTCACACTTGTTATTTCCTTATCAGAAATTGATGCTAATGACGACAGAGACATTATTAATAGTTTTTCTTCAATTTATATTAAAGGACTTAGTTTGAGAGACCACGCAACCACTCTTAAATGTAACTTCTGCTCACATAAGTTTAACAGTTGATTTGACAGATAAAATTAAGTGAGCAGCGTTTCTGTATACAAATCGTGTTCTGAGTGGTGTTTATGCAAAACTTGTTTGAGTTGCATTTAAATTTAACATATGCTCAAATTTGACGTATGCAGTATAATGTGAGAGCTACTCAAACGTTTATGTAGCGCTTAAATATTTCAGTGGCAGTTCAGTACCCGGGCGTGAATGCGTTCAATCCGCGTTTTATATATTTACCATCAAAAAGGTCAGAACTCTTCACCTATCATAGGTCGTATTTAATACTGAAAGAATTTTGAAAATCGGATGTTCAGTACATCTGAGATTAGTATTTCAAAAGAAACAAAAAATTCTAAATCTTCAGCTCTGTAATATCAGTGAGGATAAATAAAAAACTAAATAAATAAGTAACTAATAAACTGGCATGTTAAATCTATTATATTTATTTGTCTATTATATTAATGGTTATTATGATAATTACTATTGATTTAACTGCTATTGATTGAATGTTACTATTACTACTAAAGTCAAAGTCAAAGTGAAAATAAAACTTATTTTGACTTTGACTTTGACTTTATTGATTTGTAATTAAGTCTCGGTGGTCTAGTGGTCGAGCTTCCGCTTCTGATGTCGTGGATTCGATTCCGGGCTCACATCAATGATTTCTGTGAATTATTTTCGGAAGGTGTGTGATATCGATGTCTGACAATGATGTGCCCGGTGTATGGGAATAGGTTCGGCACATATTTTATAAGTTCTTGCGTTAGTCGAGGCTTAGTGGTGGAGGCCCACGCCCCTTCCCCATCCTTTCCTATCCTACTACCTTAAAGGTCGGCAACACAACGGTAACACTATAAGTGTTGCTGGTGTCCAAGAGCGGGGCAGGTTGCTTACCGTACATAATTTTAATACCAGAGGCAAGCATAAACTTGTGTTAAAGTGTCATCGCCTGCACAAAGTACTTATGTCGTTTTTGGGAATGGGTGTACAGTTCTATAATAGGATCCCTGCGCATATTCTGGCTCTCTCTTTCGATCGGTTTAGGCGGGCTGTGAAGGATCGTCTCGTTGCCGGTGTTTATTACACCATCAATGACTTCATGACGGACAAGTCGTCTTGGGACCGTCAAATTGCTTGCTCAACGCGGATTGTGTAGTTTACGTATTGGAATTTGTTCACTTATTTTGGAGTGGAGACGTGCTGCAAATATTTCTATTTCTAATAGTAATCAACATTTCTTATTATGAGTTTGAATTGATGTTGTTTTGATAAAAGCTTTATATATAATTTTTATTATTGCACTTACTTGTTGCACAACGCTACCATTCTAAATAGAAGATGTCGCGTCAATTGTGCTCGACTAATATCATATAATTTCTCTCATTACTTGTACTACGATGATTTTAAGTTGGTTGGATCATAACTGTGATTGTCGAGTAGTCTGGCTGCTACACCTTTTATGCGATATTTTTTCAGTAGCGTTGATAATACTATTGTGTAAATTTTCAATGGTTTTGAAAAGAGTATTGGCACATGAGTTTCTTGCCCGATTCTTCTCATGAAAGCCCCTACACTCGGAATCGGGCCGCTCGTGGCGATTGCTTCCGTGTTTTTTGTTCCACGGAGGCACTTGCTTCAAGCGCTCGTGTCTTAGCTTTTTAAATATTATTTTAATTTTAAACATTTTTGTACATTGACTATTTTTAAGTGTCTGTGAGGACCTATGAAAATAAAACCACTTTGACTTTGACTTTGACTTACCAGTAGGTTTTTTGACTTTGCAATACCAGAATTTATTCTTTGAACTTCTCGATATAAATCATTTCTCATCATAGCTAAAAGCTTATTAAATCTTCTTGTCTACAGACGAAACAGTTTTTTTTTCACTCCTAGCTCTGTAAATCAGTTTTACTACAAATTGGCCCTAAATCTGACTGGGTTTTGGAAGATGAACCCAATTTTTCTAAAAAGTATCTAGAAAAATTTTTGTTCTCATTCATAGTTTTGGAGCAGCTGCCGTTGCCGTCTCCTCTGCACTACCAGTCTAAGGTAGTTTGAACCTTCATTTCTCCTTCAACGTATAAATACGAAAATAAATGTTTAAAATAAAAATTCATTTTAATTATATTTTTATAGTTTTTGTTTAAATAATGAAAAATTCAAAAGCCCAAATATTTTTGGGTAAACTTTATGCTATCAAAAAGAAAAACCCACCTCGCCCATTTAAATTCATTCACTTTACCAGAAGTCTGAGGTCAAAGGCCCTAGACTATATCCGCCGCCGTCTACACCTTCGGGTAGAAAAAAAGGCGTGAAATTATATTATTTTTGTGGTTTTAAAACTACTTATATGTAGTTGCTTGCAAGTAGCTTTTGTGTTTTAAACAATTCAGTACATTATATCGTTAGGTAGTAGACCGTGTTTGGTAATGGTGTGCAGGTTTTAAGTAGTTTGGGATTTCCTTACTCAACACTATTTGTATTTTAATTTGATTCTTTGAAATGTGTTAACAGAAAAACCACATGTTATGATAAATATATAAATTAAAAAAAAAAATAACACCGTTGTGATTACTGACGGGATTCTTTGACCGCACATTTTATGAAGCTTAAATATGAAATTAATTTTTAGAAATTTAAATAAGAAAAAAAACTAATTTGTTTTTTTTTTATGAAAAAAATCAAATAATGGAATCAAGTTAAGAAAGAAATGGAAAAGAACTTAGTTGACACGACGACACGTTGCCACGAAGACCGTGATGGTTTCGCTGTGGTACATTTTTACTATAGCGAAGAATTCGAAGCAATCAGCAATATTTGTATACATTTAATATGTCGTAAACAATTTGATATATCAAGTCATATATTACTTTTTGTAACTACTTTTATAAACGCAGTGTTATGCAGGGGCGTTCACGCCTTGACTCACCGTTTTTTTTTCCTAAAAAATATAATTATGTGGTGAAACCTACTGCCTTTCAAGATTGAATAGCACAATCTTCTCTTCTAGTCTTATTAAGTCGTAATAGTCTTATTAAGTCGTAATAGTTATCACACATAACTTCCGAAAACAATCACGAAAAGACAGTTTAGTAAGCACTTCAATTGAATTTTGACGTAATCTCGAGACTTATATGCCTAAGAAAACACCTTTAATCATCTTCTTAATTTTATAAAAGCGTCGTTCACCATCGATATATACATATATTTTATATATATGTATATATCACATATGTATATATAACATTGTATATATATATATCGAGATTTACAAATAAAACTCGTGCAAATGAAAACTGAATAAACATTTGTTACGCGGAGTTTAATGAATACAATAAATCAAATAATCGCGATAAAAATCCACAACTTTCGTTGTTGTGAGTTAATTTGTTGATTTTATTTGGACGATAAAGTCATATAGCAGCATATAAAATTTAATGCCTGCTTCAATGCAAGAGTTTTTGTTTAATTAAACTGTTGTTTTTTTTTCAGTGCTGTTGTACATAATTCAGTGAAGACCCTCAAAAATTTATATTAATTACATTTTAGTTTGGTAACATCACAAAAATATTTTTCACTTGATATAGTACGTAATTGATATTGACGTAGATAATATATCAAATTAATATACATTTTTTATATATTTTTATATTAATTTTACAATTACAAAATTGTATCAGTGTAATTAAAAAAAAGTCCTTACTAAACTAGCACAAAAATAATCATTGTGAGCTTGAATGTGTGTTGTGTTGTAACTGTTCTATATTATTATATGCTAGGGGTGCGTAAATTAAATAATATAATGAAAATATAGGTGTGAATTAATTATATCGGGATAGTTTTTACCTTTTCTATGCTAATAAAATTTTTATTATATAAATATAAAACAGACAACTTCAAATTTGTCATTTTTTTATGTTTCGTGTCTCTGTTGGACTGCCGCACTCAACCATGCATGCCGTTGGAGATGGATTCTCGAGTGGCTGCTGTGAGAAGAACTAAGAATTTAAATCAGCAGGGAGCTCCTGTCACTGCTGGAAAAGAGCGGTCATGGATATGCTTTAACACTCGACTGATGATTGGACAAGTATTCTTGAGTGGTTATCATGAATAGAAATACGCAGCCTTAGACATAACTTTACTAAGGCTGTAGGGAGTAGGGAAATATTATATTAGCTCAATATTTGGTAACTGAAGGATTTATTTTGTAATTAAAGAAAACAGTGGTTTTAGAAAGTATTGTTTTATGGTGTTACATTTTGTCTCTTGCAATTTGTTTTGAGTCTAGTTCATTATCAGGTTTGTATAACAGTTGTATTATTTTTATTCCTTTATCTTGTACTTTTCTAGCTTAGTGTTGTTTACTTGAACCATGGATTGAGGTGAGAGTCAGTAAAAGTAGACAAAAGTATGCAGTTTCATCTCTTGTCTCGTCAATTACTGAAGATATTATACTAATAAGATATTCCAAATTAATGTTTATAGAGTTTTGGTAACCGGGGTTGGTTTTAATTACGCGTCCTTTCAGTTTCAATGTCTAACTTATTAAATATATTTATTACTTGAACTTTACAAAGCACTTAGATATTTGAATATATGATACTCAAATATCTTCTATTTTAAATGCGCGGAGCTTCCCTTTCATCGCACTGTCTTGATTGTGAATGCGAATCGATGTACCAGTTCCGGCATCAGGGTTTCTTGAGAAGAACTGCCAGGATACTCATGGCCGACTCTTTTCAATTGCCAATTTAACAACACTGTTTTATTAAATACGATCTATATATATCCTTTTTTATAATAGTATACTGTTTGATATATTCTATTTTTAACATTTTTTTTTAAATTCACCATGAATAATTTAACCGCGTAATTTTTTTGGAAGTTTACTTTAGATGCGTATTGACCTGGGAAACGAGTTAGACATTTTACGGGTATAGCGAGTTAGCTTTATTTCTTAGATTTGCTGAATGAAATTGAGAAAAATACATTGATATCAATGGCTTTTGTTTTATTTTTATGAACATAGATAAGATTTTCATTTTTTATCAGTCTTTCAGCTTTATTATCCAATTGATCAAATGTACTTGATTTATCAACTTTGTGTTAAATTTATTTTCGTTGTCATGGGTACCAATGCTAACGTGTTTTTTTTTCGAGGTGTAGAACTTTAAGTTGGCATTACTGTTCAAGATGGCGACCGATTTAACAGCTGTCAAGTAATTCATTCTCAGTTTGGTTTGGCAATTCATCATGAATAGACTCACGCCTGAACAACGCTTGCAAATAGTGCAATTTTATTTCGAAAATAATGGTTCTGTGCGGAATACGTATCGGGCACTACGTCCATTTTATCGTCGACATAATCGTCCATCATAGCAGGTAATTCGATTAACCATGGAACGTTTTTGCACCACGTACTCGCATCCCCAGAGATGCCGTACGGTGCGTACAGAAGAAGCTATTGCTGCTGTAGAGCGTAGCATTGAGGAAGAAAAATGAGTCTATCCGCCATCGAGCACAGGAATTGGATCTGTATCCATCCAGTATAGAGCCATGATTAGTTACTTTTTCATTCCTGAATTGAACAACCATGATGTCCAGGAGCTGTAGTTCCAAGAAGACGGCGGAACATGTCACACAGCTCGTGCCACAATCGATTTATTGAAAGACACGTTTGGTGACAGCCTAATTTCACGTTTTGGACCTGTGAATTGACCTCCAAGATCTTGTGATTTAATACCTCTAGACTACTTTCTGTGGGGCTTTGTAAAGTTATTGGTCTATGTGGTTAAGCCACAAACGCTTGACCATTTGGAAGACAACATTCGCAAGACAACATACGGCCACAAATGTTGGAAAAAGTCATCAAAAATTGGACGTCCAGATTCGACTACATCCGAGCCAGCCGTGGCGGTCATCATATGCCAGAAATCATATTTAAAATGTATTGCCACAAGATTATCTTTCGGATAAAATAAAATTCATGTCAATCGAATAATCCATCGTTGTTTTATTGCAATTTAAAGTTATAATTAGAGAGATACTGTAATTAGAATACTTTTAGAAACTAGATAAACTGAACTTTAAATGGAGGAGATTCATAAGGTTCAAAGTTTTCCATCTGTAGATCAAAATGCATCCATCAAAATGATCCAAACTGATTTTATAAGTATTTTTTATAAATAAAGATTAAAGATCGTATAATCTTTACAGATATATTGAAGAAGGCTAATGAACAATTTGAACTTAGATCTTCTGGTGCGTAAGTTTATTTTTTAGGTTACCTACGGAGGCCCTTGAAATGTTTAAATCAGATTACAGAACCTTGGGACTAGAAGTCTTTGCATAGTTTTCAACTCTGAACACACTTTTTATAGCGTAACTAGATAAAGAACTTGTATTTGTACTCTACAATTATAAACAAAAAATACCACATTGTACTACATAACATTTATTTTTTGTATCCATTATTTAAAATATCGTAATAATTATAAAGAATATAATCTAGTTACAATTAAAAAGGAACGGACATCCTCGCAAAATGATGGTGAAATCGAAAGGCTTGTCCACGCTCCGCCGGATCCCGGCAGATTGCTTGGCGGTCACAAAACAAACCAATCATTTTAGTTATATTAATAATATTAATAATAAATACATTATTTTAATTAACTAAACGTAACTTACAATTTTAGTTACAAATAATAAATGACCACAGGGTCGACCTTGGCACTGAATACGTTGGACATTAAAATGACAATAATATGAAGTATTTGTTATTTAGATTAATTTTAAAAGATTCAAGACATTCACGTTTTAATTACGCTTTTTTATTATTTCAATTGTATAATCTTATAAATTGCTCGGCTGTAACTGATTCGCAATTTATTTGAGCATAAATTGCAAAATGACCGGTTTGTTGCAGAGCCTCGTGTTTTGATATATGTTTATAAACTCTCTTTTCGAAATGCGTAGAAGTGCGAATTTAGAAGTATTATCCAAGAAGGGCAAACGAGCAAGTGGGTGGTGGTTAGCAACTACTCACCGCCCAAGAATACCGTGGTGCCTTGTCGTCCTTTACATTTTTCGTCACCTTTTCGTCGAACAAAACGTGGCACGAGCTACTTCACGCTGATATTCCGAGAGGTCGTGGTATTTCACCGGCCGTGCTGGCACATTTTTGCAGCAAACTGCAACACTATGCCACTGTTGCATTTTTCTTCATGTACTTTCTTTAACGGTTGAATACATTTTAACTTCTGAGCATCTGATAGTTGTTGATAGTGAGATTAGGGCAGGACATATTTGTGAAAAATCTATTCACTGTTGCATAAAAAATATGAATTATTGTTACTATCGTCGGAAAATTCTTCTGATGTGCTTGTGTTTCTTACGAACGATTATTATACAAACACTTTTGCATTCTAGCTCAAATATTATTGCACCCATCCGTACATAGTGTATGAGTGTGAATCGTTCCTGTTTTTCTTTTCTTCGTAAAACTTCACTTTAAAAATAGCAATGCTTAGATACGATAGAGATAAAATTGCACACCTCTTTATCTTTTTCCTTGAGCGCATTGATTTTCAAGAATTCCTCCCCTTGAAAATCATCTAGTCTTAAATAACATTGCCATTTTACTTACGAGATAGAAATCGTATCCTTAGGCAAATTATAATAAATAATGAATTAATTAACTAGATCGTATATGAATCTGAAATATTAAACTGTATTCTTGAGAAATAAATCTGTATTCTTTTCTTTATAGAACTGTCATTTGACTGTAGCTGAATATTAATAATTAAACCTAAGAGCTACACGAAACTTAATATTTTTTTATTTGCCGACACGAGGCCAAGCTGACTACACCATTTGGAATGAAGGAAGTTGAGGCACACAAATTTATGCTTAGTTTGTTTTATAATTAATTTTATGACATTAACTCTAACAACTACTAGTATTGTCAAGTAATGTTACATATACGCCACTCATAAATAATAAACTTGAGTTTAAAACCAATCCCAAATCGTGCAGAGTTTTTTGATTTTGTACATCAAACTGGCTTATTTAAACAACAGTGAACCGTGTGATTGTGTGCTTCATCACCATTAACCAACAAACTCTTCAAGTATGCATTGAATTGTCTTTTCTAACTAACGCCATAATGATATTCATTACTTATTGTCAAGGATAGCGCGACATAGAAATTAGAATTGCTGCAATTGCATTAATTGCTCGTCTTACCAATCACAATGATTTTCATATTTTCGCAATTTTGTCTCATTGTCTAACGAACATAACAAGGGAATTGCTCGAATGATACTTGTGTGGTACGTTCGAACCGATGACCTCTAGATGACCTCTACATATAATATATTATAATCATTAGCAGTAAAATACACTACATGGCTTGTTACTTACTGTGGACTGGTGACTTAAGTTTTTTGCACCGTGCGTGTTCAATCGCCGAGCGCTAAGTTGCCGACTTGTGACAATGCGTACTTGACCGCTAAAATATACAGACCTTACCCTAAATGTGCATATTTATGATTTTAATACATAAGAAAACAGTCGGTCGGTGATCCAGTAGTGGAGTGCCCCGCTTCTGAATCAAGAAGTCGCAGCTTTGAATTATGACTCAAACCGAGACTTTTTGAAATTACGGAAGTTATGTGTGATTAATATAGATGACTAAAACTTTATGCCCGTTAAGGCAATGGGTTCACCATCTATTCTATTTGGCACGTAAACATAATGGCAAGACGAGGCTTAACAACCGCTACCTACACCTTCGGGTAGAAAAAGGCGTGAAGTTATGCTGTCATTTAAGAAAATACTTTGTTTTAGTAGACCCTACTACTTCAAATTTTTGTTACCCAGCTGTAAACTTTTTATCAGTAGCATTGCCACCGGCTATCCCGTTGGTTATATTCGACTTCTAGCTTTTCCTACCAATCAATTATAGGGTCAGCACACCAACCAAAACTACTGGAATGTTCCTCCTAAACACATTCTGTTGCCCCTGTAGTATAGGTTAACGTTATGTTACCCGATTTGATTGCACTTTAATTTACATTATTTTTAGTTTTGGTTTAATAACTAACCTTAATGGCATTGATGGCCTAAGAGTTCAGTATTCCGCTTTGGATCAAAAGGTTTCTAGGTTTCTACCTTGAATTCGGGTAAACACAAATAACATAATTTTCAGAAGGTGCATGTGTTTACCACATGACCTTCTGAAAATAATAAATCGCTCTCAAAATTGTGCCCAATTTACTTCATATTATACTGGACTAAGAATTTCCGGGATCTTCACCTAAAGGCGAAAAGGTACTCACCGTTCGCTTTAATACCTAATTAATTGGATGATGAAGGGCATATCTACATGTTCGTAAAGATGACTTGAATAAGCTGATTTGAGTTCCTATATAATTACACTTTAGTTTCTAATACATGTGATAGAGGCTAAAGATTGTCTGTACTTAGTAACCCTCCTCTAGTATCTGCGGCGTCGTAATTATAAGACAGCGCAATGACATTACTGAACGTGATTGTTGTTCTAATATGTGTTTTATTTCTTACGTATTAGAGCTTTATATACATAGACACATTGGATTAGCGTGTTGGGCATCCTGCGTTACTTGCAAGCTGCACACATTCACCTTGATCCGTTTGCCCTGACTCGAGATAAAGAGCACAAGGCTATACTTTTCAGTTCATGCTACGATCACTATCTGAATCATTTTGCGGCCGAAGTGTAATTGTACAACTTTTGCAATTATCATTTTTATGATACCGATATAATGCAGAATGCTGGGCGATCTGAAATTATTATACGCTGCGTTGGTACCAATACAGAGACGTTAGACAAAATTCAAGAAGATATAAAAGCTACACAATGATAAGATACATATTTTGATTCCAAGAACCGACGTATGTCTTCTCCTGCATGTCTTCTCCTGCATGTTCCAGCTTAACGCAAACGGGGAATATTTCTTTGATGACAGTCACAAACACTTTTTCTCCTGCAGTCATCCCAATATCCACTGATCTACGCTGTACCGTGTAGGCGTTAGGCGTTAGGCTTATGCGTTGTAATGAAATAATCCTGACGATGGTGTTCAAAGTCAAAGTCAAAGAAGCTTTATTTTCATAAATAGTCAAAAGAACAGACTAAAAATATTATATAAGATGAAATACTAAACACGAGCGCTTGAGGAAAGTGCCTCTGTGGAACAAGAAAACGCAGACCCAATCGCCACGAGCGGCCCGTTGCCAATTGTAGTGGCTATCATGAGAAGAATCGGGCAAGAAACTCATGTGCCAAATAGTCTTTTCCTAGTTACGTTCCTTAGTTACCTAGGACCTGCGTGAACCTGGACAGAGCTATGGAGACCTGAAAACATAATCTCAATATTAAAAAATAACATAAACGTGATTTAAAGTTTGCATCTCTTGTAAAACCATTCCATATGACGTTTCCAAGTACGTTTTCAACGGTCATCCGAGCAAAATGGCCAGAGGGCAATATAAGCTTTTGGTTAATGAAGAGCGGTATGAGAAATTTGGCCAAGCGCATCCCAATATTGCTCCTTCATAACGGTGGACGTGGATAAGTTTGTTTATAGAGTTCCAGGACCATTACATCAGCCACGACGAGTGGTGGTGACAAGATACTCTATCTACTCGCAAGTCTTGTTGAAGGTCTATGAACAACGACTAACAAAAACTCTTATAATCTCTATTGTTATAAACCAAACGGTTAAACTGAGTACGACGACGACGATATATACTTTTCACATACATTGAAAAACACCCAGACGCCCTATAAACATTCATGTGTGTCATAAATATTTGTACTCAGGTGGCAATTGATCCCGCCGACGTAGATTCTGCAGTCGGTTTTTTTACCACGAAATAGAAATTCTGAATTTTTTTTACCACGACCGCCAATAAAATTAAATCTGATGTTCTTTGTCCACTTCATTTTCAACCACCAAATGCAACCATTCTATACTCTGTCGTATTTGCTTAAAGTCTTCATTTTAAATTATTGATTTTTTGGTCGTCTTTAATAACAATTTTCAATTATCTTACGCCAAAACCTTTTGTTGGAATCCTCGAATCTGCTACTGAAAATTTTACAAGACCCGATGACTCCTGTTTGTCAAAATTCAGAGCCAAGCTCGTCCTATTTTTATGAAGGTCTTCAAAGCATATCGTTGTGATATAAGCAAGGATCTGTATCTTACTGCCCCAGATAATATGTAAATGTTTAAAATATAATGTGACGTATGGACGTATGGTTTTATGGGACAGAAACTGTTTAATAATGATTTATTGAAACGGCAACATTAAGCAACTGCGGGCCTCGAGGCGTAGTGGCCAGTGGCACCGGTTACTGAGCAGAGGTCGGCGAGTTCGATCCCCACTCGAGTGCAAAATAAGAATGCTAGTGTCGATTTGAATATTTAAAAAATGAATTTATTATCTTTGTCTCTTTTTGTTAAGAGCCTCAAAAACCGACGCGCGTGCATGAAAAGAGTTATGAAAGTCAACGAAGCGAGTGAGGTGTGTAAGAATCGTGCCCTATGGCGCTCTGTTCTCTCTGCCTACCCCGCAAGGGATTTGGCGTGAAGTTATGTATGTATGTATGTATGTATGTCTCTCATACACGTCTAAAATGAATTTAAAACCATTTTGTAAAACTATATTGAGAAAGATCAGGTGGAAAAAAGCATTGACTATATGTCATCTAATTATTGATGCTAATTCTAACAATGAAGTTTATTTACAATAATAGAAAGAAATAAATAAATTACATTACTTACAATTAAAAACCTAGCTAAAATAAAATTTCCCTGCAACTCGGTCTACTGGCCGCATTGCCACGCTGAATGGCAAAGTTAATACTCTGTGCGAAGAATAGACCAGTCCTCTGATGGCGAGAGGCTTCGAACAGTCTCTTTGTAAGATCTTTATAGAGTTCACGAGCACTCGGACTCCATGTGCCCAGTCTCAACCCTGATGTTAATTGTTATTGTCTACTCATGTATCTATGTGATGCCTAACATATTTTTTTTTATACCCCATTAATTACGATTTGTGAAGTCGAGGCTTAGCGGCCACTGAATACACCTTCGGGTAGAAAACGGCGTGATGTTATTTTATGTTACGTTTATTTATTTTTTCTTTGCAATATGAGCCCCAATGAAGTTATGTCTTGATCGTTTTACAGTACTTTTCATTGTTGAAATCAATCAATGACCTTAATACGTTGTTGTGATTGCTGTTGATTAAAATATATATATTGTAAAATATAACTATCTATTCAGATATTAGCAATATACATAGTTAAATAACTTCACGCCAAATCCTTTGCGGGTTAGGCAGAGTGACAGAACGCCATGAGGCACGATTCTTACACACCTCACTCGCTTCGTTGACTTTCAGAACTCTTTTCATGCACGCGCGTCGATGTTTGAGGCTCCTTACATCACCTTCCTCCAGAACACGTTCTATTTGGCCATGCAATGTGTGTCTTGGCTGTCTGCGACTCCTACATCCATCCGCTTTCTCATTGTATATCTGCTTAGTCAATCTTGCATCAATTAACAATATTAGCAATGTAACCCCTAAAAATATATTTGTCTATTTTTTTTTTAACAGTCAAGTGCTTCAATTATCTTGACGATGGTGACGACTTAAACTACTATTACTAAAATAGTAGATTATTTTTTAAATTGTAAAATAGCTACAACAATTTTACGTTCCGTGTTATTTTAGCAGTATTTTTTGGTTTAATTTTTTTATTCTCTATGAGCCAATTAAATAGGCGTTTGCGAAATATTAATTTTATATGAATGTTAACGTTAATACTTACACTGTATTCTTAATTTATTAATACAGAACTCTCATTCATTTTCCAGCCTTTATCCCACTTTAAGTGGGGTCGACACAACATGGCATCCTTTCGAAATATCTATATTGTCAAAAGATTTGGGTGTGGTTTTATGACCGGCCGGTGGGTTAGTAGTCGGATGAGGAGGGTAGAGGGGAAAGGGTTGGCCTCTAGATACCTCTCTGAACCAGCCAATTTACAATAAAATTATAAGTTATTTATATTACCCGAAGGATGGTGATGTTAGGAGCCTCAAAAGTCGACGCGCGTGAATGAAAAGAGTTATGAAAGTCAACGAAGTGAGTAAGGTGTGTAGGAGTCGTGCCTTATGGCGCTGCGTTCTCTCTGCCTACCCCGCCAAGAATTTAGCGTGAAATTATGTATATATATATATATATATATATATTACAGTAGAAAGCTTAATAATGGAAAAAATAATTTAAAAATATGGCTCTACCAATTTGATACAGTTGTCATGTGCACCGGCAGTCCACACCCATGTATTTACAACTGCCTTGATTGGAGTCAAGGCCTTTTTTACGTAACGTCCCGAATCACGTAGCCACGTAGTTGTAGTGTAGTGCGGGGCCGCCTCGACCGCCTCGACCGCCGGCGTTACACAATGTCGAAGGTGAAAGTCAAGGTCACACGTAATTCGGTAACTAATGGACACCCTCACTGATATTATCTAACTGCGGCAATAATATTGTTTTTGTAACTTCACGCGTTTATCTCTACGAAAGTGTAGGCAGCGGGCTGTTTAACCGCGACACTAAACTCGGCCGAGTTTTTACATTCCAAACGGAACCTATAGCCATACACCGGTAGGAGACCTAGATTTTGTAGTGCATCGTTAGGGCATCGCTCATTGCATCCGTTTGGAATAGAATACGAATATCAAGTAATGCTATGCAGTCGCTATCCCAAGATCTGTGTAGTCCTATCCCTCAGTCTTGGATTTCTGTTTACCAAAGCGACAAACAGTAAACGACACTAGGTTTAGGACATTTTTGTTTTGTAATTAATTTGAGAATTTTACCTTGTACTTATGTCGCCGATTTTATGTAATATGTATCTGATTTTGTATGGGTAATGTTGCCTGCAATTAAGATTTATTATTGTAATATTGTCAATCATCTAATTTCATATATCTTCTATATATACACTTAGTTTCCGAAAAGAAGTCGGAGAAGACATTGGAGCGTGTCAGGATTCAAAACCATCACTTTTTGATTCAGAAGCGGAAGGGATACACGACCTCGATTATGAAGTCTGATATCTAACTGATATAGTAATTTTTGGTATTTCTAGATAAATTTTAAGAATTGTTTGTGAATTTGCCTCAATTTAGATATTTCAAATGTATTTGTAATTTTGAAGAGAGTAGAAAGAGAGTGGAGAGTAGAGAAGTATTCTGATGTAATAAGGTCTACGTCCTAAAAGCTTTACTGCCTCCTTGATCACAGGTTTAACAGTAGTTGGCTCTTTGCTGCATCAATGGGCCACCTTGACCGGTGAAATACCACGACCTCTCAGAAGATCGACGTAAAGTGCGCGATTTGTTTGGTGAGAGTGGTACCTGGAGGCCCACCCCCTTCCCCATCCTTTCCTATCCTACTCCCTACACCTGCAATACACTATATGTATTGCACTTACCATCAGGTGACACGCCTACTCGTTTGCTCTCCTATCCATAAAAAGGTGATGGATCAGGATGGCGGTTGCGGCGCATATATGTCTTTGTTATTAGTAAAAGGTACAATTGGGGTGTCCTCATAAATGCCTGGTAAGTAATGGTAAAGTAAGTAGAATGTGGTAAGTAGAAAAGCTCTTAAATATAAATTTATCTTGTTAATTACATTATTTACAATATATACAATTAAAAAACTACCTGAAATCAAATTTCTCCGCATCTCGGTCTACTGGCAGCGTGCCCAGAAGACTGGCCGCATTGCCACGCTGAATGGCAATGCTAATCCTCTGCGCGAAGAATAGACCAGCCCTCTGGTCGCGAGAGGCTTTGATCAGCCTCTTTGCAAGATCTTTGTAAAGTGCACGAGCACTCGGACCCCATGTTCCCACAGTCTCAACCCCAAACGGCTCAAACACATAGTCACCTACAAAGTTTCTGTATTTGTGCCGCTTGAGATTTTCTGCCGAAGCAGCAGCAGCACCGGCCACCTCTACCGTGCTTGGAAGATGCGATGGCGCAAGGGTGTCGACGCAAGTAGCGTCCCACACCAAAGGCCTACCCATCCTCCAAGGCAAAAGAGACATCCCGTCCGGTCTCTTGCCATCATCGCGCACCAAACCGTTCGGTTCCAGAACGGCCGGTACACCGGCGGTGGCAAGAGCACGACGGATAATGTCGTTGATGTTGGCGTGACGGGAAATGCGGCCGGCGCTCCTGGCCTGAGAGGCCATGATGTCCCTTGCTGTCGACAACCTCTCCGCAGCGACATAAATGCGAAGAAACACAGGGAGCACCTAAACGAAGACAAGTTGCGATACGGAAAGTCGTTAATTTTAAAATAAAACATGTAACTCGACATTTCGTTTCTTGATAATTATTCGAAACGTATACCTAATTTGCCATGATAATCTCATCATCATCATCATCAGCCAATTGCAGTCCACTGCTGGACATAGGCCTCTCCCAGGCTGTGATAAAAGTTGGTGTTTATTGATCGACAGTAAGAAAGTAGCAACACAATATAAAATTATACTCACCGTTATGTTTACGTCCCAAAATGGTGTAGGTAGTGAGATGAACCTGTTGCCATACCGGCACAAAGTTTTCAAAGGTTGTGTGAGCCAGTGTGAGGATTGTGCCAGTGATAACGGAAATAATAAGTTTAATCTAACTTTATAACGGAAATAACTTGTTGCGTAAGCAATGTCTGGATTGCACTCAATCATAACTATGAGCATCCAGCTACCTGTCAGAGACTTCATCAGTTCACATTTGATTTCAATTTCATCTTTTGTCAAGGTGCTCGTTGCTTACCTTTACAATACTAGATTCAGTCTCTAGATGCCTAGTACATACCTTTTGCTAACAATCACTTGTAAAGTACTTCCCTAAAAATGGGTGCAAATAGCGTCTATAAAATGGAAATTACATTCCACGTACCACAATTTAAAATGATTTTTTTTTAATATATTATAATAAATGTACAATTTCCATGTCAAGCTATATAGTGTAATAATGACGGATATAATAAGAAACTAGATAATAATAACTTTAAATATGGATGTTAATTATGTATTATTTTTTGAGCGAGCAAAAAACGTCATGATTCTATTTAACTTGGTTTTTTTTATGTTAACCTCCCTGGTATAACTTGATCTTAATTTTTTTTAATGCTTCTAAGTACTTTATCAATGCAAAGTAGTTAGGTAAGTACCACAATGAGCTCTATGAATTCATTCACACAAAAATAGTTCCTAATTCAATTGTATACAAAATTTAATTAATAATCTTGAGATTTTTTGTAAGTGGTTTCTATAAAGTAAATTAAATCCCGAATGTTTATATTTTTACTCTTTTGTACTAAGAAGCAAAAAGACGGCTATGCTTTTACAAAATCTGTGGCGTGCCGGATGGAGCTGTAACTTCACAGATTCGCATGAATTGGCCTTAACGAAAATATAGGTATAGGAATAGATTTTTATTAAAACATTTATAGTAAGTTTTTTTTATTTAGACGGGCCTCATGGGGCATTGGTAAAGCTACCGACTACAGAATCGAGGCTGGTGGGTTTTATTCCCACCCGAATACCTACAAATATTTGTGACAAGCATGAATGTTTATATGGCGTATGGGTGTTTTTCTATGTACTATAACTTTGTTTTAACAAAAGAAAAGAATATATGTATTGTTATCCGTTATCTAGTATCCATAGAACAAGCATTAAGTTGCTTAATTTGGAACTAGAGGGCGCTGTGTGATGTGTCCAAGATATTATTATTTAGAACACCCAGACGCCCCACAAATATTCATGTTTGTCACAAATATTTGTGCTCGGGTGGGAATCGAACCCCCGACCTCAGTGCTGCAGCCGGTAGTTTTACCAATGCGCCACGAGCCCCGTCAAATTGATGCAATAAGCACACAGATTTCTAGACATAGGATATTCAAATATTAATAATAATAATATCGTGGACACAATACACACAGCGCCCTCTAGTTCCAAGCTAAGCAACTAAATGCTTGTGTTATGGATACTAGATAACGGATAATAATACATATATACTTTTCTTTTGTAAATACATACTTATAATACATAGAATACATAGATTAATATGGATTTAAATTTTTTATTAATTTTTAGCCTGTTTTTATTTCAATAAAGGCCTTGTCTGATTAATGAATGAATTTGTCAATAATTAAATGGACTCTTTGGCTTTAGAAAAACGAGAATCATATTGTCATTAAAAAAGGATTTAAAATTAATAACCAGGTGAAAACTATATACTATAACTATTAATAAAAAATACATTTTGAAAAAATTGCAATCTGAACAATGCGCTTATACTAATTTCTAGCAACTGCATATTGCAAAATTACTAGTTAAGTTAGTGTAAGTTAATTTTTAGTTAATAACCAATACTGATTGTGAGAAGTTCAAATCACCAATGTACTGTCACTGGAGGTTTTGTCGTAGTTATGTGTGACAAAATATACGGTAGGTACGCGACGTGTTGAAAAATTACCTCTAGACGTACCTGCATAAACTAAGGATATAAAGGTTTAAAAAAAACATTAAGATTGTGCAAACTGGCTGCACCTAATAAATACTTGGTAACATTAATACGTCTCACCGAAAGTTGTAGATCTGGTATAAGTAAGTGGCTTGCGGCAATGAGGTCCAGGAATAATGTTTGGGGAAGTCCTGCATACTATTTAATGTACGTATTCTCTATAGGTTTTCCTTGTAGGTAACTAATACTAACTCACTTCGGACACCCGTTGAAAATGAAACGTATAATTATAAGTATACTAACTCTTTCCTCACATAAATACGCCATTTGTTTTTCAATTAACAATAATAGCACAGATGGTTGAGTCCTTTGTAAGTAGGTATCCAAATTTTGTAACAGAATACGGAACTATACAATAAACCAGATATTTTTAAGGCTATAGTTTATAGTCTCGGTCGTCTAGTGGTCGAGCACACGGCTTCTGACCCATAGGTCTGGGTTAGAATCCTGACATTGGTACATACCAATAACTTCACGAAATTGTTTTCGGAATTTATGTGTGATAAATATCGATGACTGACGACTTTGTGCCCTTTGTGCTAACATCCGCTGCCTACACCTTCGGGTAACAAAAGGCGTGAAGTTATGTTATGTTATGTAGATATTTTTTCACGCCCACTCCTGTTACAATATGGATACAATATGTGAATAATTTTGTCATAATTTAATTGTTTTTTATTTGTTTAATCTACTTTGGTATTACAATTTGTAGGTACGGGTTTCAAGTTCCAGCAAAACCAGAGCCAATTCTATGACAACATGGATAGTTCGAAAGGATGACATGTCGTGTGGACCCTCTCTGAAGTGGGATTGGGCCGGGAAAATAATAGTATTCCCTTTTGGATAAGTTTATGTCCTACACAAGTATATGGTTTGCATATTTTATTAATATGTCTTTTTCAATATTTCAGTATCCTGTCAGTGAGTAGCGACATTTGTGGAATACCGTTGATTTAACTCGGATGCCACTAATAAGTTGAATAAGAGTCCCTGATTACACTAGCTCATTGGAGTTAAAAATTGTGTCTAGTGTTGGTTTAGCTCGTTTATACTGTCTCGAATTCGAATCCTACACAGTACGCAAATGACTCTAATTAAGACTTCGTTCATTATTGTGCCCAATATTTATTACAAATATTTCAGTCAAGAAGCTCACTGTCATGCACTGTCATGCATTGGGCAAACATATTTATTCATCTTTTCCCGAGATAGTCGACAATTACTTTTGGATTTGAACTCGGTACCTTCTATACGACAGTCAGAAACAGGTCTTCGAGGCGAGACCACTTGAGAAATATTATTAATAGCAATAATGAAAGGTTAACTGTTGACATTGCTTGATAACCTTACAATATTTGTCAATACGCACGGCCTCAGGGATTTGGTTAATCAATTTAGAAATTTTGTGCTAACCTCATTGACTAAGTCACTGTATAATTAAAATATGTATGAACTTCAGTGTCATACTGTTCGTCTGATATCGTCTATAAAACTTCTGAACTGATTTTAATAGAACTTTATGTTTTATTATCAGTTTTATTGCGATACGATGTGTGATTAAATAAGCCACCACATGAGCCCTATAATATATGGAGATAACACATATTTTGTCACCTATAAGTCTTTTTGACTTTTCGAAATTGTTTTCGGAAGTTATGTGTGATAAATATCGATGACTGAAAACTTTATGCCCAGTATGGCAATAGGCTCGCCACCTATTCCATTTGAGACGTAAACATAATGGCGAAACGAGGCTTAACAGCCGCTGCCTACCTACCTACCTTCGGTTAACAAAAGGCGTGAAGTTATGTTATGTTATGTAAGTCTTTTTGTCTAGTTTATGATGTCTAGTCTTTAATATATTCGGTCTAGCGTATCCGACACATTTTTTGGACTGAAAACCTATAAATGCCAGGATATATATCAACGCCCCCTAACCTGAGAATATAATGCATGTCGGAAATAGAGAACGTGTGACAAATCTGTAACTATCAGCAGAATTATTATTGGCATATCTTAATATGGCATCTTGCATTACCACACCGGTAGTTACAGTCGCGTCTCAACAACAATACTGCCAATGAAAGTCATATATTGAGGAAGAATCACAAATTCATTTTACACAGTTTAAACACACGCAATACGAGAAGGTACATCTAATACTTTTACTTTCATGGAGATCATTATCGGACTAGGAAGAGCAAGATTCAAACAGATTAAAACAGCACTTTGTGACGAATGAGCTAGTTTCAATATTGGTAGAGTCCAGCAGTTCACTGCATGAATGGGCCGGCTCGACCGGTGAAATACCACGACCTCTCAGAAGATCGACGTAAAGTGCCTCATGCCGCGTTTTGTTCCGCGAGAGAGGTACCCGGAGGCCCAACCCCTTCCCCACTCCCTTAAAGGTCGGCAACGCAACGGTAACACTATATGTGTTGCCGGTGTCCATGGGCGCCGCAGGTTGCTTACTATCAGGTGACACGCTTGCTCGTTTTTCCTCCTGTCCCATAAAAAAGAATGAATCGGATGGATTTAAGTTATGAGTCTCTTCATCTTTCTCTGTTGATTAGGATAATAAAACTGTTTTACAGAAGAAAATCTTAAAAAATAGGCATTGAGTCACGTGACAGTGAACAAACAGAAAATTTCGTCTTAAGTGACGTCAGACCGTGCTTAAAATCACTAGGAACATAATACAATCCATATTTAAACATATAGGTATGTTTGCCACGGCGAGACGTCATTCAACGAGGCCATAACAGTTTGCGAACGTTTTTGTTCAAAAGATGGTTAAATTTTTAAAATTCAAAATTAACATTGTAAATATAAGTTTGTTTAAAAAACATATTGGTTATTCCGAATGATGTGAACACTAAGCTATATTAATAATCGATTTTTGAAATTTAACAAAACTAGCCTGTTGCTCTGACATTATCATTTTAGTACACACACAATATTCACGGATATCGGACCAGCAGTTCTACGTGCAATTATCTCGCATACAACAGAAGAATGATTATATAAAGATTGCTAACCTAGCATTGTGTAGAAGATTAAAGAAACATCTAGGTTAACTAATTGACTCGTATTAATATTATATAATAAGCAGACGCGTACGTTTCCATTGACTGCAAAGAATTGCGTGCCATGAAGAAGATAAAGATATCTATAGGACTAACAGTATGAAGGTGAAGAGTTTGTCTGTTTGTATGCGGCTAATCTTTAAAACTAGTGGTACGAAATGCTAAAATATTGAATATTTTAAGGTTATAAGGCTAGATAAAAGGACTAATAGGAGCGGAACATTGACTGTCGTGGCATAATATTGCAGTAAGCAAGAAATGTGTGGCGCCGGCTTAGAATACCGCCACCCCATCTCTTCCCGTGGGTGTAGTAAAAGGCGACTAAGGCAAAAGGCTGGAAGAATGGGCAGCAGCATTCTCTCTCAACAAAATACAGCCTACTGCGATCGCCAACCCGCCTGCCAAGCGTGGCGATTATGGCAAAACCCCACATGAGTGAACGGACCGGCAGTTGTGGCGCTCTATGGGGGAAGCCTGTCCAGCAGTGGACCTCAAAAGGCAAATGATGAATGAAGCAAGAATTACGCTATCAGCTAATACAAACATATAATAAAATCGTAGGTAAGTTGAAACTGTACATTGAGTTTTTTTTTTAAATACTTGGGATATGATCTGTAATCGATACCAAAGCCAAATGTATCGTTTAGAATTTTTGTCTGTTTGTCTGTATGTTTGTTACGGATAAACTCTGAAAGTACTGCATGCTATTCTGTAGAATTTTGCATAAATATAGCCAAGAGGTCGGGTCAACACTACACATAGGCTAAATATTATCACGCTATCACTAATAAGGGGTGAGCAATGAACCCTTCTAATGGCACAGGCAAAGTATTTTTGCTTTTCACGCAGACGAAGTTGCGGGCAACAACTAGTACCTATTTATTATAGCAGAACGTATCTGTGTTGCCACAAATATTGTCTATTTCAAAATTGTTACAGATAAATGTATACATATTGCCTGTATGTTTGCAGTTGTATTACCTAAAAACAAACATAACTTCACGCCTTTTGTTACCCGAAAGTGTAGGCAGCGGCTGTTAAGCCTCGTCTCGCCGTTATGTTTACGTCCCAAATGGAATAGGTGGCGAACCTATTGCCATACCGAGCACAAAGTTTTCAGTCATCGATATTTATCACACTTAACATCCGAAAACAATTTCGGTAAGTCATTGGTGTGAGCCAGTGTCAGGATTCGAACCCGGACCTCTGGATAAGTTAAGCTATATGTAGTAAAAGATCAAGTAAAGTGGACTTAATCCTCCTATATCTATATAGTTTTATTATATTTACCGAAGAAACAGTAAACATTTCGGTCCATAGTATAAGTATGGAGTCAGAGATAAAGAGAAAGTAATTAAACTATTGGAGAAATTCGACTATTCCTAAAAACAATGGAAACAGGTATTAATAACTTATATATTTGTTTCTAAGACTTAGGTATGGCAATGGGTTCGCCGCCTATTCCATTTTGGGACGTAAACATAATGGCGAGACGAGGCTTATCAGCCACTGCCTCCACCTCCGGGTAGAGAAAGGCGTGAAGTTACGTTTTAAACCAATGCGATACCAATGCAATAAGGAATATATGTCTTCAATTTTCTTGGTAAAGCTGCAATTTATCGCAAACAAAATTAAACACAAACGGAGTTACCGGGAACAGCTAGTTTAAACAATAAAAACGTTTTAATGTCTTTTAAGTTTCACATTCAATTTAAATATAAGTAATATAGTCATTATTATTAACTTTGATACCTAGGTTTTGTTGGAAATACTGGCAAGGTTGATTGTTTTGAGTCAAGGATAGATATAATGTGCAGGAGTTTTATCTGACCGGCGTGACATTTTAATGGATGCTTTTATAAAGATCGTATTTACCTACCGAAACTACCAGCAGATGGGGGTATGTAGTAGGGTAAGTGCATATGTAGTAGTTATGTACCCTTATTTGGAGTGTCACTTGTGAAACTTCTTATGAAGTTCCTATTAATATTATGGATACGCTCACGGCCAGTTATTCCTATGGGGGGCACAGAAATAAATTCCATGCATTTTTTACGATCCTAATACACATTTTTCGTTACTACAACTTTTTAAATGTGCATCACTGTTGAAATGTTGGAATGAGGAGCGGATAGTATGCTGGGAGACACTACGGTCAAATTCAAGACAGTCAGCCCATCATACTATAAGAAGTCAGCAGGCTCTGTGGGTACTCATCTTTATTATTATGGATCATTAACTTTTTCAGCCTGTTTGTATAACATAACATAACTCCACGCCTTTTTCTACCGAAGGAGTAGGTAGTGGCTGTTAAGCCTCGACTCGCCGAAATAGATGGCGAACCTATTGCCAAACCGGGCACAAAATTTTTAGTCATCGATTATCTATCACACATAACTTTCGAAAATGTCCTTCTGTATGTTTGTGTATTTTGCCATACAAACAACTTCTTTGTTATTAAGTATAAATCAGGTATTTATAATTTTTTATATATCGTTAGCGATATTGATGCATGTACAAAGTGACCTAGTGGTTTAGCACTCCTTTTGTGAATCAGTAGCCTCTAGTTTAAATATTTTCTATCTACACCTTCTGAGTCAAAAAATGATGGTTACAAGTATATTAATATTAAAACACATCTCAAACTTGAACATATATTATTCACATGAACTATTATATTAACTCTGCTACTTTATAATTTATTACCTTTTTCTCTGCACATAGTATTAATTAATTAATATTGATAGTTAAATTAAATTGTTTTTAGACAAAACCAACAGCGCCATCTAGTTTATTATGAAGGTAGGCAGCGCCACCTATGAGATACTTGTCTACTAAAACGACAGCGATATTGTTACGCTATGTAACAGCTTGCGTTTAATAAACTAGATGGCGGTATTTTCAAATCGGATTATATAGAGGCATTTTTCAATGAATCGTAAGATCTTCGGTGTAACCGGCTCACTCGGTGAATCTCATACCGCTATATTGTGGGTTTTTCAATTGGTCATATTTGAATACCGTAGGGTTGAACTGCAGTAAGTAGGTATTGGACTTTAAATACGAACAGTGGCGTAACAATAGGGTGGCAGGGCTGGCTAAATGCCACGGGCCACGGGCATTTCACCACTTTGTCAAAACTTGACATTGTTAGCTCACCCTGCATCACTCCATCCCAAGTATGGATAATATTTGAACAATTTACAGGTTATCTTCACTGGATTCTATCTTAGTAGGAAGCTGACTTCGAGCCAATCTATTGGAATGTTTGTCAGGCGTCAGCTGTAATTAGTCGTTGAAAATTCGAATTTGCGAGGCAGCGCGTTGGCTGGCTGGAATTAAGAGTTCATATTACGCCAGCAGGCATTGTAACTCTGATACTAGGTATTTAGCGGTTCATGAGCGCGGCGGTTGTTGCGGCGGCATCAGCCTGGACCGCACACGTAAACCACTCGCGACATATACGCTCTACAGCCTCGTCAACCCCTGGCCACCACACATTGCTTAGTTATAATGCTATAGATTCTACGATTCTGCTGCTGAAATGCTTCTTCTAACTCCCTCTGTTAATTTTGATTTTGCATAATTAATGACCGAACAAAATTTACTGTTTTAAACTTAGACTACATCTAAAATGTTTGTTTAATTTGTAATGTCAAAGATTTCTTATTATTACCTACATATTGTAATTTGTAAAATTTTGGATGATAATGTAAGTAGGTAAATGTTCCGTTCTCGCGGTTCATAATGGCTATATTGTCTGCGTATATTGTCAGCTATTAAAATAGGACAGCTCCCATATTTTGAACTCTTAATTCCAGCCAGGTTACGTGCTGCCTTGCACATTCGTATTTTCAACGACTAATTTCAGCTGTTTGGTTACAAGTAGTCACTGTCAAATTCACTCTAAATTCTATTTATCAACGAATAATTCCATTTAGTCAGTCATGACTTCATGAGCAGGTTAGACTAGCTGAAATTAGTCATTGAAAATATGAATTCGCTAGGCAGCGCGTAAGCTGGCTTGAATTGAGAGCTCATAATAGGCTCCCAGGAAAGAGAACGGGACTCGAGTGGGGTACTGGAGTCCCGTTATCTTTCCTGTTCGAAACGCAGCATGAGAAACTTAATGTCAATATTCTGAGAGGTCCTGGAATTTCACTCATCAAGCTAACCCATTCATGCTGCGAACTTCGTGCACTAATTTCGGTAATCCGTGTCAACACCGACAGTTCCTTTTTACAAAAAGGATTCCGATTTGAATATTCTTGTTGGGATATGTTGAGTGCATCAAAAATACGTCCTGGGATTTAAGGGCTTTCCTAAAATGTACCCCTAATCCTCGACCATCTTTGAAAAAGCGACATTGTGCACCATCTTACCTATTCATCAGCCGGTATTGAAGGTGGATATGGTAGACTAGCACTTTGCTCCATTACCACTGCTATCAGCATGTAGAAACATGAGCACAAAAATATTTTGGTAATGAGCTATAAAACTCGCCTAAATTTTTTTTTTATATGATAGTTGACACGCCAGCTCGTTTGCCCTACTGATGGTAAGAAACCAACTGTTGCGTTACCGACCTTTAAGGGATAGGGAAGATGGGGAAAAGAGACCTCCGGGTACCTCTCTCACCGAACGAAACGCGGCTTGAGCCACTTTACGTCGATCTTCTGAGAGGTCGTGGCGTTTAGCAGTCTATCCACTATCTAGTGGGTAGACTGCTAAAATTTTACTTAAACACAAAATATAGCCCTCCACATAAAGCCCGCGGTCGTTGCGAGCGATCGCTCGACGTCATAGATGACGTCACTGTTCGCGACCGCTTCGCGCCCACTTCGCCCGCAAAATATTGGTAGGTCTTGGTGGGCTTTCAATAAAAAATGACATATGTCATCAGAACTTGATGATTTTTCCGAGCCGCCATATTGCTAGCACACAGGGCTCAAGTTTTGCGTTCCGCTTATAACATTCGCCCACAACGCCCGCGGTGTTTTTACGTTAGTGGAACGGCAATTTCCGCGGTTGCGGTCGTGGTCTTGGTGGGCTTTAAGTGGAACGTACTCAATGAATAAGGATTCAAAAAATTCCATCGCAAACATTTGTCGCAATTTTCTTATAATCGAATTTTTAAATTTTTAGACTTTTCAGTCGGTAAACTCAATTTTAAGTACTATGAATACAAAATAACTATTAAAGTTTGGTGCCATGCTTGATAATTTAGGAGAGAGTAATTATAGTTTTAATTCGCGTTAATGTTTCGAATAGATTTCGTCAAAAAGCTATTAAAACCACTGAGTTCAATATACAAGAGGAGCAAACCTCATACAAATGCGTCACAAAATGTGTGTCCACTTTTTAGATGCAATGACGTAGCTTTGAAACCACTAGACATTTAAAATGAAACATATATCTATCTCAGTCACACAAATCGCAAATACATTGCCGTCACTTTGATTAGACAAAGATGGCAATATAAATTTGCAATGGCTGCCCATGCGAAATTTTACCCAACTTTGTCAAGCCATGTACTCGTAAAAATATTTAATAAATATAAATTCAATATTTTACTATTACTTATTAATTTCTTATCAGATGTATTAGAAGATAACTGAAATAATGAATGGATCAACGATCTCTGTGTACTCCGTACTAGATCGGCTGTTCCTGTCTGATCGGGTGTACCTAATTGTGTACACCTGCCTTAGAGCAGCGATTTAAATCGCTGTAGGTAAGGTGTACACAATTAGGTACAGATGAGTGTGATCCAATTTTTTTCGGAACAGCCGATTCTTTATTTCAGTTATCTTCTAATACATCTGATAAGAAATTATAAAATAAAATTCAACATTTTATCTATTTTACTGTATTTTAATATTAATGTAAACATTAATCTTACGTGTGGAAAGTAATTCCGGTTAATTTCTTATGGGTTTCCGATCTTGAATCGCACTCTTTTACTACGCATTTACCCATTTTGTACCTATTGTTATTCGGTTCGCGTCTGACAGATGACTGAATTGACATAAGCTTCGCATAAGCCTGTAGGCTTATGGCCAGTGGTCACGCTTTGAGAGGGTTACTACAAGTCTAGAACACATAGGTCAATGATTAAAACTATCAACTTTATTGGAAGCATGACGGTGGAAAACAATCATTACTTCACTATTTTGAATTTAATATTAGTCACATATATTGAGGTACAAGCGCCTGATAAATCAAAGTTTACAACATTGTAAGCTACTAGAAATAACGCATTTCGTTTACTATTAAGAAATCCATAATTTTATTTATATTTCTTGTTGTCCTGAGAGTCGTTTTCAATATCCATACACGAATCCAAATTTTGAGTTATTAGCACGATAAGTGAAATGGAGCGTTTTTTTATTTTCCATTAAAGTTCCAATTTAACCTTTGAGATCATGAATGGCGGCTGTGGCTACTAAGAACATTTTAAAATCAGAAAAGCTCATAAGGGGTGTTAAGAAACCATGTTATTCCAATGAAAACTATTAATAATATATATTTTAAACATAACATAACATAACTTCACGCCTTTTGTTACCCGAAGGTGTCGGCAGTGGCTGTTAAGCCTCGTCTCGCCGTTATGTTTACGTCCCAAATGGAATAGGTGGCGAACCTATTGCCATACCGGGTACAAAGTTTTTCAGTCATCGATATTTATCACACATAACTTCTGAAAACAATTTCGAAAAGTCATTGGTGTGAGCCAGTATCAGGAATCGGACCCGGACCTCTGGATCAGAAGCCGTGTGCTCGACCACTGCGCCACCGAGACTGTTATATATTTTAAAATTTTGACAAAACGAATGTTGATTACTAATATTCACAGGACACTAAATTTCTTCCGATAACAATCATGCAAAATAGTTGTCTTAAATTAATTTTAAGTTATATAGTAATGATAAGTAGTCTTCAGCATAAAAATGGAGACTTAATTTTACAATTCAATGCAATTTTACATTCCTGTTAATCATCACTACATTTCTTTTCAGGCTGTGCATCTCTTTCTGTATTTTTTTTTACTTCTTTGCAAACCGCTGAAAACAATTCCTTTCTCTTGTTTTTTCTTTGCTTTGCTTCTTTCTCTCCCTCCCTCTAACTAGTCTCACCACTTTAAATAATAGAGGTAAATAAAAAATATATAAACATAAACATAACTTCACGCCTTTTGTTACCCAAAGGTGTAGGCAGCGGCTGTTAAGCCTCGTCTCGCCGTTATGTTTACGTCCCAAATGGAATAGGTGGCGAACCTATTGCCATACCGGGCACAAAGTTATCAGTGTTCGATATTTATCAGACATAACTTCCGAAAACAATTTCGAAAAGTCATTGGTGTGAGCCAGTGTCAGGAATCGAACCCGGACCTCTGGATCAGAAGCCGTGTGCTCGACCACTGGGCTACCGAGACTGTATATAAAATTTATATATATATATATATAAAATTTAACCACATAAGAATATCCAGTTTCTTATCATCATTATTTATGTTATTTAAGATAGTTTCCTATGGTACGGGTTGGGGTCGTTGCCTAAACCTATACTTTTTATCCCTTAATTTAAATGTAAACAAATCCCAAAAATACTCTGTAAAAACACCCCATTTTCCCTATTATCGTCTGGCAGGCATAATCCGGACGTGAATTTGAATGAAAAAATGTAGAAACACACCTACAAAATCTAGGTAGTGTCTTCTGACTTCGTTTGGCTAAAATACGACATATACATAGTTGGTATTAGCTTAGCTCCTCTTCACGGGGGCGACCCCTTGCCCCTAAATTCATTAATAGAAAAGTTTGTTGTGATTTGAAAAAATAAAATAATTACAAATAAGTACCTAGTTAGTTTAATTTACGTTTGCAGCTTCATTATTTTGTAAGGCGTAAGTGGTCCAACTATTCTACGATATGTATGAACATACATATTACATATTGAATAACATATTGTTTCTGTACATTTTTGAGATTTTTTGTTACTTATCATAATACAACTTCACGCCAAATACCTTGCCGGGTAGGCAGAGAGAATAGGGCCCCATAAGGCATGATTCTTACACGCCTCACTGGCTTGTAATCACTGGCATGATCCGCTCCAAGCACGACGCCACCGTAGAGGCGGCGAACTCCCCTATCGTGCTTGAAAGGTGTGATAGCGCAAGGCTATCGATGCAAGTAGCGTCCCACACCAAAGGCCTACCCATCTTCCTAGACAAAAGCGACATCCCGTCCGGTTTCTTGTCATCATCGCACACAAAACCGTTCGGTTCTAGAACGGCTGGTATACCGGCGGTGGCAAGAGCATGACGGATAATGTCTTTGATATTGGCGTGACGAGAAATGCGGCTCGCGTCCAGTAGCAACGAAACACAGGGAGCACCTAAACGAAGGCACGTTGCTGTACGGAAAACCGTATTATCTAATAATGTTCTCAAAATGGGTGATAGCAGTCATCATCATTAGCCTTTTGAGGTCCACTGCTGGACGTAGGCCTCCCCCATAGAGCAAAGCAACTGCTGGTCCTGTGCAACTTGCATCCATTGGCCACCCGCGGATTTTACAAGGTCGTCCGTCCACCTGATGGGGTTACGGCATACTACGCGTCGACCAGTTCGTAATCGCCACTCGAGAACCTTTCTACCCCAGCGGTACTGGGTTCATCGAGTGATGTGACCTGCCCATCGCCACTTCAGCCTGCTAACCTTACGGGGTATGTTGGTCACGGCCAGATCTCTTGCGGATTTTATGTCGCAGAGAGAAGCCTAGCATAGCCCGTTCCATAGCACGCTCCGCAACCTTGAGCTTTATCATGAGGCCAACATTCAGAGATCACGTCTCTCGATGGCAGTGCTTTATGCCAAACACGGCACTCCCATTCTCCCACAGCCAGCAAACGAGCACGCTCAGCAGCACCTACAGAACCACTAACAAGCGATTCTTTTAAGATGGCGCAGACCGAGTCGTCCCATTGTCTCTAGGAAAATGGGTTGGTCAGTAAATTAGAGTGTGGATGGGCCAGTTTTTACCAGGCATTTACTGCGTTGGTCTTGCTTATCACTTCATAATTACTCAGTGTATGGAGCAGATCTGGCTCGAAAATACGAGCGAGATTTAAGCGCCGCCGTTAAATTTTGCCAGGAGATTTACGCTTTTAAAAAGTAAGCTCCGCTTTTATTTGGTGATTTCTATCTCTTGCAACAGAGCTATTAGCATGATTTGCAGTATGCTTTTCCCAATATTTGCATTACCCTGCGAATTTATTATACCCTTGTAGTGGATATCTGAAGTTGAAATCATGGATGATACAAGTAAAAATAAATCTGGTGGGGGCGGCATTTTACAGTTCGTACCCCGCCTGAAAAAAAATGAAGATCCGGGGCTGGCTGTACTGCCAAAGTTTCGACGGAATCAAAGGCTTTCTCATAGTCCACACACGCCAGGCACAAATTATGATTATACCCCTCGGTTTTTTGTATAATTTGGCGTAGTAAGTGTATGTGGTCTATGGTACTAAAGTCTTTTCGGAAACCAGCTTGTTTGGGAGGCTTGAAGTCGTCAAGCCTGCGCGAGAGTCGATTTGAAACGACCCTCGAAAACAGCTTATATACCGGCTTGGCATGGCATAAAAGCGAGATGGGTCTATAATTTTTCAAGCGGGTTGTATCACCCTTTTTCAAAAAATAATATCGATAAATATCGATGGCTGAAAAAATTGTGCCCGGTATGGTAATAGGTTCGCCACCTATTCCATTTGGAACATAAACATAACGGCGAGACGAGGCTTAGACGCCGCTGCCTACTACTTCGGATAGAAAGGCGTGAAGTTATGTTATGTTTGTTATATATATAAAGGAGCGTCTTTTATTCGCTGAATTACTGTTGATATATTATTATTAGTTGTGGGCAAATCAGGATAAAAACGAGTACTAAACTAACGGCAACTATTTTTGAACATATTTATTTCTAATTATACAATATTAAAATCAGTTGCAGCGAGTTTAGGGCACTGATCTCACTTGAAGCCTTTCTTTTACGCGAGGACTACCCTGTTGTTGCCTAGCACTCCCAAAGCGAGCGCCAGGACCCAGCCGGAATTCCGTCCGGGCCGGGGGCGGCGCTGCGGGACGCGAGCTGCGCTACTGGACGCGAGCCGCGCTACGGCTCGCCCGAGCACGTCCTTCGTCACCCCCAGATCGTCAGACCACGGAGTGCGGTCCGACTGTGACGGAGGATCCGAAGGACCGCCCTAGACCCTAGGGAATAGCATCTTAACCACTCTTCCCATGACTTCCGGGTCCAGGGATTCCGTCAATGGAGGGACCCACGGGTTCAACTTGCCCAGCACCATTTGATATGGGCGCCCTCATGGGTCCCTGTCCAGTCCCTCGACGATCTCGTTTCAGGACCGCTCCCGAGCCTCAGCGTATACTGCGTGAGCGGCGGTCCCGTATTCCCGTCTGGATCTGGGAGCCTCCTCGACCGTGGTTCACCTTCTTTTGCGGGCCCTTTGGTACCGGCGGCGTGCAACGAAGGCGGCCTTCCTAAGCCGCTACCTCCTCGCTCCACCAGTACACCGGGCCCCACCAGGGCTCACTTTGAACCTACGCTTACCCATTTTCCAAACGAATCTAACTCGATCCGTTGTTTTTACCATCTTCTATTTTGAAAACGAATCCAACTGGATTTTTTTATGGGCTAAGATCGCAAACGAGCTAGTGGGTCACCTGATGGCTAGCAACCATTCACCGCTCATGAACAGCGTGGTGCGTTGCCGTCCTTTACGGGAGTAGGAGGAGAAAGGAAGAGGAAAGGAATCTCGGGGAAAAGAATCAATTAATTAATATCGATGACTGAAAACTTTGTGCCCGGTATGGCTATAGGTTCGCCACCTACTCCATTTGGGACGGCATTAACGGCGCGTCCAGGCTTAACAACCACTGTCTACACCTTCGGGTAGAAAAAGGCGTGAAGTTATGTTATGTTTGTTAAAATTAATAAATACTGTTTTTTCACCGTTATAAATGATATCTATTGAATACAAGAGTACATACTGATTAATACTTTATTACTATAATACTTTACCTTATCTTTATTCTCACTATGAACAAGATGTAATTTTAGAGGTCAAGTTATATTAAGACAGACGATAATCTCACTTAACTTTCTCAATAACAAAATATTGTACTGTATCTATATAATATATATATATATCTATCTTCTATCTATATATTTATAAGAGATTTCCACCTATATATTGACTCATCACGATATCTGTGGAGCCATAAGGCGTAGCGACTTGAAATTTGGTAGGATTATTCCTTTCGCCGAGTAGAGGTCAGCTAAGAACGGATTTTACGAAATTCCACCCACAAGGGGGGTTGCGGGGGTGTTAACAATGGAAAATTCCCATTTTTAACCTATAGCTGCTATCGACTTCAAATTTGTCGAAGATATTGCAGTATTAACATAGCGGGGCAGCAGTTATTACTTTTGATGCGAAACAAAGTTCGCCGGGTCAGCTAGTCTATATATATATAAGAGATTTCCACCTATATATTGACTCATCACGATATCTCTGGAACCATAAGGCGTAGCGACTTGAAATTTGGTAGGATTATTCCTTTCGCCGAGTAGAGGTCAGCTAAGAACGGAATTTACGAAATTCCACCCACAAGGGGGGTTGCGGGGGTGTTAACAGTAGAAAATTCCCATTTTTAACCTATAGCTGCTATCGACTTCAAATTTGTCGAAGATATTGCAGTATTAATATAGCGGGGCAGCAGTTATTACTTTTGATGCGAAACAGAGTTCGCCGGGTCAGCTAGTATATATATATATATATATATATATATATATATGTATATATATGTGTGTGTGTGTGTGTTTGTCTGTATTATTTATTAGTGTTGATAAACATCTACTATTTCCTATGATTTTGCACTCTTTTTGCGGACGCGTAACTGAATCATAAAGATCTGCATCTCTTTTATGAGTGAATTTAAAAGTTAAAAGATTTAAACCTGTAAAGAGATCAAGAGAAAAGTAAAAATGATAATACTAATCAGCATGTAATCTATGCATATAATAACATTCTGGAAGGGTCAAAACTGTACATGGAATATCGGGCTAGTCAGAAGAAGCTAGAAGTCGCGGGCAACAGCCAGTAAAATATATGTTTTAATATCATGAGATTAAATCCTTTCAAACGCTCGTCTACAGTAGCCAAATCTTCTGAAAGATTTGAGTAGATATTTACTGCGAAACGAACGCGACACTTCAGTTGTAGAAGCGGAGCGCTCAAGTACTCAGCCATTGAGACTACTCTCGTTTTATGAAAACCATTTAAAAACTTCGTAATTAAAAACAACTTTGAATAAATTCTGTGGTACACTGTGGTTGTCTATGATATAAGGCCGGTCCATAATCAAGAACGATCCGTCTTATATAAGCTATCTCGCTAATGAGACCGTAATATTGCTATCTCTCTTGTTTACTTCCTTGCTTCACCTTATATTGAAATGTATTTATATGCGATCATAATAAAATGTTCATAATAATTATATCCACTATGCAGTAGTATCGTATTTACATTTTTAAATATATATATATATATATATATATATATATATACGATCAAAGTTCGTCATAGGTGTGTCACTTCAAGACGCAATTTTCACGATGACAGCATCAATAGGTTCGAAGAAAAAAATAAAATTCCCATCATAAAGGTAAATTTGAAATGAGACCCAAGGTCGCACTATTGAATAATGATACGTAGTTCTACACTTCATCATCATCATCAGCCTTTTGAGGTCCACTGCTGGACGTGGGCCTCCCCCATAGACCGCCACAACTGCCGTGTGCAACCTGCATCCATCGGCCTCCCGCGGATTTTACAAGGTCGTCGGTCCACCTGGTGGGGGGACGGCTTACTCCGCGTCGACCAGTTCGTGGTCGCCACTCGAGAACCTTTCTACCCCAGTGGTGATCGATTTGTCGAGCGATGTGGCCAGCCCATCACCACCTTAGTGTGCTAACCTTACGGCCTATGTCGGTCACGTCAGATCTCTTGCGTATCCCCTTATTGCGGATTTTATCTCGCAGAGAGATTCCGAGCAGTAAAAAGTTTAGTTAGTTTTAGTTCTACACTCGATCGACAAAAATGGAAATAGTTGGCGCTGTTAGAGTTGTTTCCAATAGTACTTATTGTTTTTATAATGTCTCTCTTAATCCCTCTCTCCCAACAATCATAATAATGACTTAAAAAAATCTTGAACATAATATTAATATGAATGGGCAGAATTAACCGATTAAATACCGCGACCTCAGAACTGCGACTTCAAGTACCGCAGATACACCGTTTATTCGCTTTAAGAACCCACCTTTCATTTCCTTTCCCATTTCACTCTTTAACCTATTTTAAATTCAAAATTGACCCTTATTCCATAAAAAAACTAGTTGTGAAGTTTTTTAAAAGTAACAATTTATACATTGTTAATTAATTATTTTAATTAAAAAAATAATACAAATTAATTATCATTAGTAATTAAACTGTAACTGCAATAAAGAAAAAATAAATTAAGATAAATAATTTAAATTTAATAAGACAAATAATTCTGACTTAAGTGTTAAAGAATGCTGGGAAATAATGAAAGAAAGTATAGTGGATAGTGCAAAAGAAGTATGTGGTTGTGCAAAGAGACATAAGATTCTGAGAGGTGATGCCTGGTGGGACGCGGATGTAAAATCCAGCGTCGAAAGAAAGAAAAAAGCATGGTTGGATTATGTCTCAAGTTTGAATCAGAATTATAGTATGACAGAGAAAAAGTATGAGAGCTACCGCCGCTGCAAGAATGTTACCAAAGGCTTAGTGAAGAAGCGTGAAAGATTATTTGCGAATGAGGAAGTGAGGTTGACGGAGAACTTGGCCAATAACAAACTCTTTTGGAGGGAAGTTAGAAATTCTCGGGGTTCTTCGTTAACATCCAGAATGGACAAAATTATGTCTAAGGCTGGTGACATTCTTGCAAACCCAAACGATATATTGGGTCGGTGGAGTGAATATTTTGGGAAAATGTACGAGTATGTTCTAGTCTACGACGTTCTAGTCTACGACTGACACCGCTGCGCCAACATCTGACGAGGACATTACTATGGAAGAAAGAGATTGAATGGTCGATACGAAGTATGAAAAATGGTAAGGCAGCTGGAATTGATATGATGTTTGCTGAAATGGTCAAACACGGTGGAACCTGTGTCTGGGATGCTTTCCTGACCTTGAGCAATCTATGCTGGAGGTCGGGTTAGGTTCCCATGGACTGGAGGCGTGCTGTCATCGTGCCCTTGTATAAAGGTAAGGGATCTTGTATAAAGGTAAGTGTATGGGAAGATTAAGATAAGATAAGATAATTCTTTATTTACACCTTATAAATTACAAAAAACAAAAACATACAATAATGAAAAGAATATATAAATAGAAGATTAAGGTATAAATGGCGGCGATGACGATTATTGAAAGGAGAATGAGGCTGATATCTGACACGGAGTGTTGTGGGAGGTTCAGGGTGGTTTCAGAAGCGGAAGAGGGTGCACGGATCAGATTTTTTCTCTCCGCAACATCGTGGAGAAACAACTGGCTGCTAGACGGAAGGTTTTCTGCGGTTTTGTGGATCTGGAAAAAGCGTTTGACAGGGTGTTACGGAAGGATCTATGGGACATACTCCCGGGCTACGAGGTGAGCGGCGCATTGCTGCGCGCCGTGCAGTCCACTTATGAGGGCTGCACAGCGTGTGTGCGTGTTGACGGCGGCTTGTCGCCCTGGTTTGAGGTCAATATCGGCGTCAGACAGGGCTGCGTGCTGTCCGCTCGGCTGTTCATCCTGTACCTGGACAGTTGTCTCCAGAGAGTGAGATCGACGAATGTAGGGATGCGAATGGGTACGTTTACGCAGATGACACCGTGCTCTTAGCCGAATCGTCGTCTGATCTGCAAACACTAGTCACTATTATGTAAGATGATTGTTTGATGAAAGGCTTACAATTGAATGTGATGAAAACGAAAGTTATGGTGTTTAAAAGAGAGGAATCCAGACCGGATGCAAGGATAATAGTTGACGATGTAGTGCTGGAACAGGTGAATGAAATTGTATATCTTGGATGCGCTTTTAGCAGGGATGGAAGGTACACCGCTGATGTAGAAAGAAAAGTAGCGTTAGGAAACAAAGTAAATGGGACGTTGGGCAGATACCTGGGCGCAAAAGATATTAGCAGAAAAGCTCAGCTAGCAATTCACAATGCAATACTGATCCCAACGCTAAGTTATGGAAGCGAGAGCTAGGTATGGCAGAGTGTGCATGAAAGTAAGATAAACGCGGTCGAAATGAGGACACTGCGCAAAATCTGCGGAGTGACCCTCGCTGACCGCGTGTAAAACAAGGTTATAAGGAAGGAAGTCGGATTGAAAGAGAGTGTCGGTGTAAAAGTAAGAAAGGGCATGCTCCAATGGTTCGGACATGTAGAAAGGATGGATGATTCAAGATTGACTAAGCAGATATACAATGCAAAAGCGGATGGATGTAGGAGTCGAAGACAGCCTAGACACACATTCCATGACCAAATAGAACGTGTTCTGGAGGAAGGTGATGTTAGGAGCCTCAAAAATCCACGCGCGTGCATGAAAAGAGTTATGAAAGTCAACAAAGCGAGTGAGGTGTGTAAGAATCGTGCCCTATGGCGCTCCGTTCTCTCTGCCTACCCCGTAAGGGATTTGGCGTGAAGTTATGTATGTAAGATAAATAAAATAAAAAGTTTATATTTACATTGTTTACGTTTTATCTGAGGTAGACAGACAGATATGAGAGGTAGCCTCTGTTAGAACTTAATATTTATGATACGTGACAGTATGTAGAAACGAACTAAGCTTATCGCCATATATTACTATAGAGACTTATTTATGATCGTTTCTCAGAGCCCTAGACTAGACAAAATATAAGACCGTATCGGTGACACGATGCCACAGATGGTCACGGTAAACACAACACCCCTTTTTTCGTCGAGTGTTAAAAAGTACGATGAAACAACCTCGAATGCAACACAGCATGAAAAGATTAAGGCTTTGAAAAATATCGGAAAGGCTAAAATATAACTGCGCGCTGCAGCGAAACGGAAGCTGAGAATGTGTGCAGTTAAACATTAGAAAGGGCAGCTGGAATTGTGTTACAGCTTAAAATTGAAAAGGAAAGCTAAAAATGTGTGGCAGCTTAAAATAAGTGCCGACACGCGCCATTGTTCGGTATTTGTATTTCATAACGTAAAGATATTGTTGTTTGTCTACTTAAATGAATCGTATAGTATCGGTTCTATCGATTAATAGAATTGAAATAATATAATTTATAAATAATCGTTAGGTATTACCCTACCTACCTAATTTACGTTGGCTGCAGTTTTATGTGTAAACAAGCCGTGTTTTTATTTTGCAACATTGTTTTAAATATTCCAGTTTTATCTTAAACTAATCGATGGTACTCTACGATCAAATGTATTCGCTGTCAGGTGGTCTAGTCTATGTTAATATAACATAACATAACTTCACGCCTTTGATACCCGAAGGTGTAGGCAGCGGCTGTTAAGCCTCGTCTCGCCGAAAGTCATTGGTGTGTGTCAGTGTCAGGATTCCACCCCGGACCTCTGGATCAGAAGCCGTGTGCTCGACCACTGGGCCACCGAGACTATATTAATATCTTTTTAAATAATGTAATTCTTCTGTACATGTGTTGACAGTGAACTCCTCCTCAGCGGTTTGACCGATTTTTTTGTGTGTCCAATTGGTCCAGCCGTTTAAAATATTGAACGAATTTCTTTTAGAAAATAATGTTATTTAAAAAATAACAAAACAAGTATAATAACGTCATCTGTCTTTTTTGTTACTTTGTTTAAAATGCTAACCATATCATGCAATACAACGACTGTTGGGTCCACTAGTATTTTTTAAGAGTGGTAGAGCAACTGTAACACTATATGTGTTGCAGGTGTCCATGGGCTTGGTTGGTCACTTAACATCAGGTGACACGCCTGCTCGTTTCCCCTCCTAACCCATAAAAAAAATACCTAAACACAAATAGTATTACACTTGCGTTGCCAGCCCTCACAATGGGATATGGAAGGGGTCGTAAGTGGCTTCCGGATAGCTTTCTCACGGAGCGAAAGGCGGCAAGAGCCACTTTACATAGATATTCTAAGAGGTCATGGTATTTCACCAGTCTAACCGGCCCATTCATGTAGCGAACTGCGTGGCTCTGCCACTGTACTGTATATTGTACTTTTTATGAAACAGTATAAATTTTTTACTTAACGGACCCGGCAGAGTTTGGTCTGCCAAAAGACTAGAACTTGTCTAAACGCCTGTCAGTTCAATTGTCAAACGGTTTGAATTTATCTGTACCATAGATTTAGCATCTATAGACTATAATAGATGGCACATGTCAACAAAAATGTACTAATATTCATCACTGACAGCGCAACCGCGTATATTAGATTTTCAGCATATTTACATTTCAACACATGCATACATTAACTTTGTAAAAGTTGACACTTTGAAGTGCTTTTTACCCACACATTGCTAAGTCACTCACACATCAACAACCCATTTTTGGTCTCGTTGTTGGGGTGACTATTGCCGATCTATTATTCTTATATCTATGATCTGTACTGTCCGTTTTCATGGTATAGTGCGCAACCGAGCAAGCGAGTCACCAGATGGTAAGCGACAAGCGCTGATCATGGACGAGCATATACTCCCGCAATACAGATAGTGTTACAGTTGATTTGCCAGCCTTATAACTGGTATAAGGAAGAGGCCGCTAGTGGTATGAGAAAGACAGGTAGAGGTGTTGGGCCTCCGAATCCTCTCTCATCGATTTAAACGTTGACAGTTGGTCCAGTGGTCGAGCACACGGCTTCTGATTCAGAGGTCCAGGTTCGAATCCAGACACTGGCTCACACCAATGACTTTTCTAAATTGTTTTTGGAAGTTAAGTGTGATAAATATCGATGACTGAAAACTTTATGCCCGTTATGGGAATAGGTTCGCCACCTACTCCATTTGGGACGTAAACATAACAGCAAGACGAGGCTTAACAACCGCTGCCTACACCTTCGGGTGACAAAAGCGTGAAGTTATATTATGATAAACGTTGGCATTTGTCACTTAACGTCAATATTCTGAATGGTAGTGGTCTTTCACCGGTAGAGTCAGCCCGTTCATGCAGCTAACTGCGTGCTATATATCTAAAACTCAATCTAGCTTAAGAAAAAAATATCACAAGCTACTCAAGAATTCAATACATAGAAGTATTTATTTACTTCAACTTTAAAGCATATACCTATATATAGCTCCGCGCATTTAACTATTTAACCTAAAGTGTAGGCAGTGGCTGCTCGGCCTAGATTCGCTTAGTTGTTAAATAATCCCAACAGTGGTAGAGCCAAGCAGTTCTCTGCATGGATGGGCCGGCTCAACCGGTGAACCACCACGACCTCTGAGAAGATCGGCGTAAAGTGGCACATGCCGCGTTTCTTTCGGGGAGAGCGGTGGGGTCGGGGAGGACCCGGAGGCCCTCCACCCTCCCCATCCTTTCCATCCAATCCTACTCCCTTAAAGGTCGGCAACGCACCAGAATGTTCATGGGCGGTGAGTAGTTTCTTACCATCAGGTGACCCACTTGGTCGTTTGGCCTCCGTAGATATAAAAAAAAATGCACGCAATCTGATGCCATACACCGGGCACTATATTGACAGTCATCGAATTTATCACACATATCTTCTGAAAATAGTTCTGAGAAGTCATTGGCGTGAGCCTGAAATCTTTCCGACGACTTCTGAAGCAGAAACGGGGTCATTAACCACTGGGCCATCGAGACAACGTAAAATGTTACAACGTACTAATGCTCAACGTAAATATTAAAAATGTAATAAAGAAAAAATAAGCAAAGCTAATCTCGTTTCACTTTTGTCGCTGAAGTCGAGAACTACGTCGCATTATGCAATATTGATCTGAGACTTGGCGCTTTTTTCACATTTACGTTTTGATGGGACCTTTTTTTTCAAAACTTTTTGTTTGATCTCAAAAATTGTATCTTGAACTATGACATTAACATAAAAAAAACATACATAACATAATTTCACGCTTTTTTCCACCCGAAAGTGTAGGCAGCGGTTGTTAAGCCTCGTCTCGCCGTTATGTTTACGTCCTAAATGGAATAGTTGGCGAACCTATTACCATACCGGGCACAAAGTTTTCAGTCATCGATATTTTTCTCACATAACTTCGGAAAAGAACTTCGAAAAGTCATTTGTGTGAGCCACTGTGAGGATTCACACCCGCGACCTCTGGCTTCAGAAGCTGGGTGCTCGACCACTGAACCACCGAGACTTACCTTTACTTGAACTATGACTATGACATACCTTTACTCAACTTTAGGAGTTCCTTCTACCGGATCTGACGAAGAAAAAATCGCTAGAACGATTTATCAATAATTAATTTTGAAACACTTTTCAATGGAAACATATCTTACTGAAACAAATTTGTGAAATAATTTATATGTATATTATACATTGCTATATATGTATTTTGTGTATAAATACGATAGTCACGTATTTACTGCAAATGTTAGTTAGATACTTGGAACCAAAGCACATTAGTGATTAATAGATATAGAATAAACACACATATTCATACCAATTGGTTTGGTATTTCATTACTGATTTTGATAGACATTTGACAAAACAAAAATCCTGTATTCATATGACATTCGGAACCCCGTCCATGCAATATATTCGTATATTGCGTATAGTTTTATCTTCTGTTCAAATTTCCAATATGAAAAATTTAATAACTGATGAATTCAGCCGGTATGTGTTGCTCGGAAATGTGATGAATGTGAGTTATTAAAAGAAGGTGATTGTAATTAAAATGCTTTTTTTTTTAATGAATGATTTAGTTGTGTGTGAACACATCTCCAGTTTGTGTTTTATCAGTAGACGACGAGTAACGACATTTGTGTTCGAGTGTATGAAGGCAGATAAGGATTTGCACTTTGTTTATGCGTTGCACCGACGGCTGTGGGAGGTAGGGGGGCGCGGTGTTCAGTGCGCGCGCGATATTACCGCTAACGCACGTGTGTTTTCCTACTGCCCACTAGGCTGCCGGCCACGTTTCGAGGCAGACCATGGCTGAATCGTTATTAGCTGTGAACGGTTTAAATCAATTTGACTATCAATTCGCTTACTGTTCAAGCAGAAGACAAGAAGAAGACATCATGCCGCCTCCTTCGCAGCAACCTTCAACCGCCCAGAGCAATAGACAACAGCAGCTGTCGCAAGCGCAACCCTCCACCAGCAAGATGCAGAGCAAATCTACTAATGCTGTCAAGTAAGTGAATATTATTATTACTGTTTAAATGATTATTATATTTATTACATATTTAAATCGACTATTATTTATTGATACATGTTTTTTTTTATTTTTGAAACGATTGAAATGATTTTTTTTATTGATGGGATACGACAATTTACCGGGTGATCTCGGAAGACTCTGCTGTTTGTTTGTCAATATTTTTTAGAATATTTTTTTTTTAGGAAGTCTTGCAGATTTACTCGTACTATGATTATCTGTCAACTAAGTTTGGATTTGTTGTCTAACCATTGCGCTTCTGTTGTACCTACTCCATAGGTATCATGATGCTATCTTGCCTTAGTGGTGCTATTATTTTTATAGGAATATACTTATGGTGAATAGCTGTACTTTTAATACATGACTCTGTGTAAAATATGCTGGTATTTTTTGAAAAGAATTCTGCCTTAGTTTTCTTTAGAATGTCCCACTGCGGTAACCATCACTTATGGTCGTATACTGACTTGTTGTGTTTATTTGCTGTTACAATTATTATTTACTATTTTTTATGTGTACATGAATTCGTGTCCGATGTATTGTATTATGCCGAATATTCTATTGCTTATTTTGGCGAATATGAGGGAAACTATATTAAGAGATTTTTCTTCTAAGCTTGCGCGAACAACAATCATTACATCGCAATTAAAGATATACTTATGGATTTTGTCGCGTTTTTATATACACATATTTACTAAAAATTATACTTAGAAATTAAAATAATGTAAAGTACCTTAATAAGTTCCATAAGTGGATCTATCAGCGCTACCTGTGTCTTCGTATTTAAAATGCTTCACGCTTTTAATGGCAGATCATATAGGTAGCGTTTATTAGCTGAGCGATACTGACATACTAACTATTATTTTAACTCTTTAGATTTAACTTTACGATCATTTTAACTCAATAGTAAGTCTTTATATTTCGTAACGAGGTAACCATTTCGCTACGCTCTAGGTCTAAATTTTTTATTTATAATGCTGAGCTATTAGGTATCATTACGCATTTTCAAGATATTGTCGTTGAGCCGGCAATGACATTCAAACATAAAATAACATATGTTCACGCCTTTGTTACCCGAAGGTGTAGGCAGCGGCTGTTAAGCCTTGTCTCGCCGTTATGTTTACGTCCCAAATGGAATAGGTGGCGAACCTATTGCCATACCGGGAACAAAGTTTTCAGTCATCGATATTTATCACAGATAACTACCGAAAACAATTTCGATGAGTCATTGGTGTGAGCCAGTGTCGGGATTCGGACCCGCGACATCCGGATTCAGAAGTGGCGTCAACATTCAAAATTCCAAAAAAAATGGTTCAGTATGTGAAGCCCATAGTTTCGTACGCGCATATTTTATGTTTTTGCCATTTGTCTATTAAAATGTTGTTGGGCACTTTTTAAAAAAAAAACTCATAACATAAATCTGGACGAATGTAAAAATTGTATTTACATTTCTCTATATAAACTACTTTCAAGCTCAGAGGTGTCCATGTATACCCATGTTACAAACATAACTTCACGCCAAATGTGTGTGTGTGCGGTGTAGGCTGAGAGAACAGAGCGCCTTAAGGCACTATTTTTATACACCCCAGTCGCTTCGTTGATTTTCATAACTCTTTTCATACACCCACGTCGATATTTGAGGATCCCGACTCATACGTTTGAATATATTGTAATATTTATATATATAGTAAAATCAGAGACTTTAGATATCTACAAACAACAACTTCACATACACTGCTTTGGCCTCATCCACAGTCATACACCTCAACTTGCATACATGTCGGTTTTGGGTGCTGCGCATTTTTCCTATGGAAACAAACCATTTATTTGGTCGTGGTAGCTCCTTCTTAGCCTTCCGATCCCAATACTGCTACTCTCATTCACTATTTTATATATTATTACTAGCTGACCCAGCGAACTTTGTTCCGCATCAAAAGTAATTTTTACAACGTTTATAATTGGTAGCGTTTAAGTGATAAATCTCGAAAATTTATTTGCTCTTTTCATTACTACATTGTACATAAATTATATACACAGATCATCCCGTTAATACCGTCAATCTATTAGAAAAAAAACCGCATCAAAATCCGTTGCGTATTTTGAAATATCTAAGCATTTAAGGGACAGCGACTTTGTTTTATACTATGTAATTATATATTATATACCTATACCATATTGTTATATATTGTATCATGCAAGTATACGAGAAAATCTTATTGGAACGAAGTTCCCTACGGCAGGCTTGGAGGGGATAGGGATTTTGCTGCGCGACCGAACTGAAAAAAAATGTGATTGTAAAACCGTAAGAAAAAATCCGTGGAAAAAAGTGCGTGGAATAAAATCGTTAAATGAAACGTGCGCAGGCGCGACAGTCGCATACACAAGCGAGTAGTGTATAATACCTTTCTCTTTCTCCCTCTTTTGTAATTATTTTTATTTCTATTTTTCTATTTCTATGTAGTTTTATGTTGTCAAACAAAAATAAAGAGACATATTTTGTTATTTTAGTTGATAATTTGAATTACGATGTTTTTTTTATTTTAAGTAATTTATTATTTCCTAAAATACAGAATTTCCTGAATACTTTCTTGTACTTAAATAAAAACTAATTAGCAAAATTTAAGAGAAAAATCAAGAAAACCTACATAAAATTGAGCACGATTGTTTTTTGCAATTTGTGTCGATTCTACATTAGCCGAAGGAACTTCGTTACTACCTGGTGTCCCACGACACCACATCATTTTTTATTTTTTGGTTGTTTAAGAATGTATTATGGAGAGGTGAAACACATGTAGCAAAAATATTAATGAATTTTAATGTGAAAGTAATAAGAATAGAGGAAGACCTAAGAAAACATAAATGGATTGCGTGGAACATGATTAGGAAGGGTGTGGAAGAAGCGAAACATAGACAACTGTAGAAAAAGAACAAGGCGGAAGATGAAGTCTTCATGTTTCCTTAATCGAATAATTTAATTACTTTTTTGGAAAAGATTTTTTCATTTAGTGGCATCGCTTTCTATCATTATTGGTCCACTACATTAATGAAATATTACAAAGCTTTGCTGTGTGGCGCCGGCTTAGAATACCGCCACCCCATCTCTTCCCGTGGGTGTCGTAAAAGGCGACTAAGGGAAAAGGCTGGAAGAATGGGCAGCAGCATTCTCTCTAAACAAAATACAGGCTACTGCGATCGCCAAGCCGCCTGCCAAGCGTGGCGATTATGGCAAAAACCCCCCATGAGTGAACGGACCAGCAGTTGTGGCGCTCTATGGGGGAGGCCTGTCCAGCAGTGGACCTTAAAAGGCAAATTTTAATGATGACAAAGACTTAATACATCTGATTTAAAGCTAGTTAATTAAATCTGGCGATTTGTCCATTCAAGTTCTTTTTTTTTGTGCATCTTGTTCTTAGATCATTGGATGCAATCATCTTTATAAATATATAATTCTTTGAAAAGAATATTTAGAGATGTTATATTATGTTTTAAAACAAAATTGAAGTATTGCTATTTATTGTCAATCTTTCAATTTAAGAGTATTTTTTCATAGATGAGTACTATATTATTATATGTTACTTTTAAAAAGTCACGCTTGACGATTCACAGTGGCGTGTTGGTATCAACTCTGACGAACAAAATGTCAGTTTTGGGTATGGCATGGGAATGATAAAAGTAAGGTGAATGCCGTGGAAACGAGTTCTCTGAAAAGTATATGATGAGACATGCAAGATGAATGATGACGTATTGACCAAGAAGGCGAGCAGTATCTTAGGTTAAAACGGTCATACTGGTCATGTTTCAATAATGAAATAATGACAAACTGACTGAAAGTGTGCACGAAGCGAATGGGAGTGGCAATAGTCTCTGTGGAATATACGCCCGAACACTGAACCGACACTCAAATCTGGCAATCAATAAAGTGCTACTTACTGCTCGAATTTCACGAATTCTGTCTAATGTTACAGCTACTTGAACGCTTAAGTAGCGCTTATATATTTGAGTGGCGGTTCAGTATTCGGGCTAGTCAATTTCAAAACGGGAACATGCAAATCAGCTTGGCGTGTATTGTGAATGAAGCGAAAGAAGTGTGTCTGTAACGTAGACTGAGGAATAGCAAAGTCTCTGCCTACTAATATGGGATACAGTCGTGAATTTATGTATGTATTAATATTATATCTGATTATTTTAACTTGCGTAAAAACATTCCCTAAGTCGTCAGGGCCGTGGCGAGCAAGCGTTCATGAGGCGCCAAAGAATGTCCAATCATGCGTAATACGATAGCTTAGAACAGTAATAGCTTAGTTCAGTGGTAATGATGAAACTAATTTTATTTGTGCCTAAGCATAACCGATGAAGATTTTTTATTGGTGTGTTATATTTTGTGCAATAAAATGCTAATTTTACCTATACCTACTACCGTAAATTCTTTTCAAGTTTACATTTTGACAATTTGGTATAATGAAACTCCATTAAGTACAATCAAATAGAGACTATCAACCAGAATCTTGAGAATAGTCGTTGGCATTCGGACGTAACTATTACAGTATACTCTTCTAGTCTATGGACTGTAGGTTTAATTTAAATTTAATTTATATTGTCTAAAAGATCGCCTAGACTTTCAACCGGTAGTCTTTGAAAAGGAGTGTTTGATACCAGATCTGTCACAGCAGGCACGAGTACCGTTCTGTGCTATTGGACCAAGTTTTAATTAAAAACTCCTTTGTTTATCTGCAAAACTATCCCGCTGTCTCCAAGAGGGCGGATCAGACGGAAAGTTTTTTGAAGGGAAATTGAATTAATGGTTTTTTATGCATTTTCTGTCGAACGAAATACTTCCATATTAATAAATGTAGCTACTAAATAGATAAACTTTCGACGGTTTTAACGCTCGATTCCTACATCGCTTTGGCATTGTAATAATAATAATATCTTGGACATAAATCACACAGCGCCCTCTAGTTCCAAATTAAGCAACTAAATGCTTGTTCTCTAGATACTAGGTAACGGATAATAATACATATACACTTTTCTTTTGTAAATACATACTTATAATACATAGAAAAACACCCAGACTACACTGACACAGACTACACACTCAAGCTTGTCACAAATATTTGTACTCGTGTGGGAATCGAACCCGCCAACCTCGATTCTGCAGTCGGTAGCTTCACCAATGCACCACGAGGCTCGTCAATTGTAATATATCTACTTAGTCAATCTTGCATCATCCATTTTATTTTATATGTCCGCACCATATAATATTAGGTATCATTTTATATAAAATATAATAATTTTTACTAATCAGCTTTTAATGTTTATATTAAATTTTGTGGAGTTCAAAACTTTTTCTAGACGATTTCGTAACAAATTATTATTTGTTATATATTCTATTGTATTTTAAAACCAAACAGAGTTTCACATTTCATGAAAATGTACTTTTATCATATTTCAATTGGTTGTTACATTGTTTTAGGAATGTGTATTTTTTGAAATTAATTTTATTCTGCATTAAAATGTTTTAAATTTAATGTCTCGGTGGTCCAGTGGTCGAGCAAACGGCTTTTAATCCAGAGGTTCGAATCCTGACACTGGCTCCCGCCAATGACTTTTCGAAATTGTTTTCGGAAGTTAAGTGTGATAAATATCGATGACTGGAAACTTTGTTCCCGGTATGTCACTAGGTTCGCCACCTATTCCATTTGGGACGTAAACATAACGGCAAGACGAGTCTTAACAACCGCTGCCTACACCTTCGGGTAACAAAGGCGTGAAGTTGTGTTATGTTATGTTGCACATTATACCTACATTTCATATTTAAAAGCATTCAAAATCCTATTCTATACGATAGTTTTATTTTATTTGATTTAAATTCCCGTTCAAATACAACAGTAGAGTGCAGAGCAATATTGAAAAGGCTTTTAATTTTATTGGTTTGTAGGTACAGGGAAAAATATGCCTTATATCGTCTGGATAAGCTATATTTATATGAAATGTCCATATCCAACCACTAAGTAAAATAATCCAATGTTCTCTATTCCCAAAAGATTTATCTCTTATATTATAGGTAACTGCCATCTATATATGCAATTTGTCATAGAATCCAGTATTTGTTTTTGTTAAGTTTTCATCTACGCTAGATAAATGCCATCTCGTAAAGTAAAATATCATCTAGATGACTGTTTAAGGCTTTCCGAGGTAAAGGTGTTTTTTTATGGGATAGGGGGGCAAACAAGCAGGTTTGTCGCCTGATGATGCACACATATAAGAGCGATAGTGTTACAGTTGCGTTGTCTACCTTTAAAATGGGACAGGGAAGGGGTCGTAAGTGGGATGGGAAGGGAAGAAAGTAAGAGGTTGCGCCTCCGGATACCTTCTCTCAGAAAGGGTAATGCAGCATGAGCCACTGTACGACGATATTCTGAGAGGTCTTAGTATTTCCGGTCTATTCTGCCCATGCATGCAGCGAACTGCTTGGCTCTACCATTGTGATATATACATATATACATACATACAAATCTTTTCGCCAAACCCCTTGCGGGGTAGGCAGAGAGAAAGGAGCGCCATAATGCACGATTCTTACACGCCTCACTCGCTTCGTACTTTCATAACTCTTTTCATGCACGTGCGTCGTTTTTTGAGGCTCCTGACATCACCCTCCTCCAGAACACGTTCTATTTGGTCACGGAATATGTGTCTTGGCCGTCCTTGTCTTGATATATATGTACATAGGTGTACCGGTATGAAATGAGCGTTTTTTGTGAAAATAAAATATTAATTTTGATTAGATAAAAAAAATAAATATTCAAAACATTGTCCATCACTTTCTACACATTTTGTCCACCTTTTTGGTAATTTGTGGATACCATGCCAATAGAAATGTTCTTCTTTTGAAGCAAACCAATCAGACACCCAATTTTCCACTTCCGCGTAGAAATCGAACCGCTGCTCAGCCAATGCGTGTCCCATCGATGAAAATAAATGGTTATCTTCCGATAACAAAAATATGATGTTGTTTGTTTACTAACTGTTAGGTTAATTGAATGTTTGACAGTTGTCATGGCAACCAAACAGAAAAAAAAATAAGGCTTATTCACAACAAATAACCCCTACCAACACATTTGTATCTTAACGCTCATTTCATACCGGTACACCTGGTATATGAAACATACAATATCTAACAGACCCAGCAGACGTTTGGTTCATGATAAACGTCATCATTTGAATCATTTTTCTTTTTTATGTCTAAGTAAATTTGAAGATGATTTGGATTCATAAATAATCTCGGCAGTTATCTTGCAGTATAGATAAATAACGTAGATACGAAATGCAGCGCAAACTGCGCGCGTTATTTCTGGGCTTAAACCAGGCTTGTATCTAGTCTTCACACACTCAAAAAAAACTATTCCATTTGGTCCAGATAATAATTATATAATAGTAGGTATTAATGTCTCGGTGGTCCAGTAGTCGAGCACCCTGCTTCTGAATCCGTAAGTCACGGGTTAGAATCCTGACACTGGCTCACACCAATTACTTCTCGAAATTGTTTTCGGAAGTTAGGTGTTATAAATATCGATGACTGAAAACTTTGTGCCCGGAATGGCAATAGGTTCGCCATCTATTCCATTTGGGACGTAAGCATAACGGCGAGACGAGGCTTAACAGCCGCTGCCTACACCTTCGGGTAACAGATGCATGAACTTATGTCATGTTATATTAGGTATTAAGACATAGCTGTAAAATAATATAGAGTTTTTATGTAGGTACTTGTCAAGCTGCCCAAGTGCTTAAGTGGTGGATTTCCGAAAATCCAGCAACGAAGTGTTTATCAGATATCTATTGGTCGGATTCCAAGTAAAATAAAATGCATTTCCCGGTAGGGTTGGGTATTACAATGCATTGTGGCTGTCTTGTTTTGTCTTCGATGACCGCGCGGATAGGGCTGGGTATAATAAATGCTTCGTCGATATTAAATGTAAAGTTTTATCTCGCATTCTTTGATAGCGTGAAAGTATCGGAAAATGTATTGGAGAGATTCCTGGAAGAATTTTACGCTTTTGAGGACGTAAAAGAGTTTGTTTGTACGCTAGTCTTCTTTATTAAAATAAGATTTTAGTTCCCCTTTATGAAGAAAACCAATGGTTATCGATGCATGCGAGAATTTATATAGTATATAATATAACATATTGGGATAGATACCTACTGACTGTAGACGGCATAAGCAGATAGCAAGTGATGGTGTTTGAGAACGCCTCAAGCAAAGTTCTATTAAAGGAAGTAATGTCCCAACTGAAGGATTACAAAATTTCAATTGTCAAGATTTTTTTTTGAACTTATATTATAATAGAACTTATATTTAAATAAACTAGTTGTTTTCAGTAGTGTAGTGGATTACCGATTTTAGATATGACTATACTTCAAGTTAACCGTTTAGGTATTTGAATAGGTGGCAGTCGTTTGTAAGTGATGCGGCATTTGCATGTCTGTAATAATGCATTATATATAAATCTTAATTAAAAGCAAGAAACATTTTCGATCATATTGAAACGGAAGGTAGTTTTGTATTATATGTAGTAATTTTAGGCGATCTAGTATAATCTTTTAAAATAGATCTCGGAAGACAGCTGGCGCATTTCTGTTGGTGTCAGAGGTCACGAATGGTGTAAAAAATAAATATGTAAAGTACTAGATATGATATATATGATACTAGTAACTATGAGCTACCTGGTGGTAAGTGAATAGAGCTGTCCATAGACATCTGCAACACTGAAATGTGTTGCCAGCTGACTGTCTTTCCACCACAACCCACGCAACTGATGTCGGCATACTAAATGTATTTGAGTCGGCATACTAAATGTATGCCGACTCAAACTTATTTTCATGTATAGTTTTAATCGTACCGAGCTTAAAAAACATCATCAGCTGCGTGGGTTGTGGTGGAAAGACAGTCAGCTGGCAACACATTTCAGTGTTGCAGATGTCTATGAACAGCTCTATTCACTTACCACCAGGTAGCTCGGTTGCTAGATATATCGGTGTAATTCCACCCCAGCGAGCCTCCTGATGACACTCAGAAGTGACAAATATGCGTGTCAAAAGTGTTTATAAGTGTAACATGCTGATGTGATTAAATATTGTGTTCGCCTGAATTACGTAAAACGAGAACTTTGATTGGGCATTGTTTCAGTTGTTTATATAAAAGTGTGGAGTCAATGAACTTTTGTGCAATATATAAATGCCTAAAAACTGTTATTTTTTCAGTTTCCGTATATCTACGCAACTAGTATATTTATGTATATGATGTATTTTTTTTTTGGTGAGGTTGTATTGTATGTAAGGGATGTTATGCTTGGACCCGCCTAGTTTTTTTCCCCATGTAATTGGGGGCGGAACCTACAGAAGTGTAGGTAGTAGGTGTATGTGTAGAGTAGAATTTTATCAGTCATAAAACAATATTTAAAGGGAAGAAATCACAAAAAATGCAAGTTTTATGGTAGCTGACTTAGTGCTGGAGCCTAACGCTATCTTATGGAAGTGAGTATTGGATATTTCATTTTGGATATTTTATTTTAGAGTGGCCATGTATTGTGTATTTCATAGTAGATTAAACGCATTCGGAATGAGGGCACTGTGGTGTGTGGTTTGTCCCTGGTCGACCGCGTCCAAAATAGGGTGGTAAGGCAGGAAGTCGGATTGACAGACAATATCGGAATTAATCACACATAACTAACGAAACAATTTCAGTAAAGTCACCAACCAGTATGCACCACCAATTAGTACCGTGGGTTTGAGATTCAGGAGGTTACTGTGATTTTATTTTTCCACAACATCGAAATGCATTCAGAACAGTGTGTATTCAATGCTAATATTTATATGTAAACTAGCTGACCCGGCGAACTTTGTTCCGCGTCATAAAAAAAAGACTAATATTTGGATATTAAAAAGTTCAATCGGCACGCGTCTCGGCCGGTACTAAAGCGCGACGAAACTGCCATGTCCCGCTATGTTGATAATGTAATACTTGTGTATATATTCATTTAAATTACATGCAATAATGGGCCATATTGAGTTACATAACTATTTCAGACATTTAACTGGATGAAAATTAATGCTGTAATGTTTAAAATCGCTTCGTAAATAAGCCATTATTTTACGTAAAAAAGGTATAAAATAAAAATTATAATTGTGGGTTATCTCTAAGAGATAGATATACTCGCGGACTTTTTTTAGACCTTTTGAATGTGTATAATATAATAATGTAATACATTTTTACGATCTATCACTTAGGGTTCAGCCAGCGTTTGCAATTATAGTGCTAAATCTCGAAAACTATCATTTTTTCTTAAGTACATTATACATGTACTTTGTTTTATACTATGTAATTATACATAATAATATTATACATTTGAATAAACTAACAACACTAACTAATTTGAACAATATCCACTGCGCAGTCTGGAACTAATAACGTGGATCCACCAAGCACCATTATACATTATATTTTCTTCATACGCTGACTATAGCTCTAGCATATTTTCCACTTTGTACGTTATTCAATAACTTTGGAGTCAGTCTTTGAACATTCTTACATGCGCTTCTTTGAAAGTCAACTAAACAACCTCTTTGCTTTGTTGAAATGAGTTAAATTTTCAATCTCAAAGACTGGATATAAAACCTCGATTATGCGCGCGTCGATTTTAAATTACTTTTTGAAATACCAAGATTTTTCTTTTTAAATTGTGAAATACTTTTACCTTACCTTACCCTAAGGCTATTGACAATTATTTATCCGTTACCTTAATTCGTTATTTTGAATTTTAAGGACTATGTAAGGACAATGAGACTTATTGCCGTAGCGCCTGGCCTAATTTTATAATGAAATATAACTGTGTATTCGGATGCGAACTGAAGACCTCTTGATCAAGAAACGTTTTGTTGATCCATTACACTATAGAGATGAAAATATAGCTCTTGCTGACAATATTGTTAGAAATTAACAAACCACCACCAAGTCCCTAAAAATGTTACATGTATTTTAAATTTCTTAGTGGACGCAATTTTATTCTTGGAACATGTGTGGAAGATCACTAGAAGCTTAACCCTAAATTTTCGGGGTTGCCGCCCTTGTCGGAGCGGCTGCACTCTAAAAAAGGGGGCATAGAACCTTTATTCGCTATATCTCGGAAACAATGCGTCCTGGAACAAATACAAAAAATCATGATTTGTGCCCAATCGCATTGCCTATAAATAAGTTCCTCCAACTTTTAATTTAAATTTTAAATTAAAGAAGTTATAAGCAAAAAATTGTGAAAATTTTAATAAAAACTTTTGCTTAACATTTTATACATTTTAAAATAAAACAAAGGGAAAGAATGAAGGATGGCCACTACACATCATCCATGAACAAATAAAACGAGATCTGGAATGTGATGTTAGAAGCCTTAAAAATTGACGCGCGTGTATGAAAAGAGCTATGAAATTCAGCTGCCTACCCGCGAAGGATTTGACTTGAGTTATGTATCTATGGTACAAAAAAAAGTAGCCCAGAGCAGTCTTGTAAATGGTATTTTGAAGAAAATTTTTGTCTATGTACCTAGTATGTTTTTAATTTTATTTATTTAAAATGCTCATTGGAATTCGATCACAACGAAATATTTAAATTTATTTTATGATCTTGAATATATATCTATAGATCATGAAAGAACAATAAATAAAAAAAAACATAATTTTAATAATTTGCCAAATCGGTGTATTTTGGAGAATGTGGGAAAAAAATATTGTGCTAAAAATAAATATTAATAGAAATTTTATTTTTTAAAATTATTTATTAAGATATTTTTGGCAAAACAATTTGCTACAATTTACGTTTTCCTGATTTTTTTTTGCAGTTTGCATTTTTTTCGTGATTATATTTTAATATATTAGGTACGTCTTAAATAATACTAACTGACCAACGGAAAACGTTGTGTTGCCTAAAAAAGTTTTGAAATAAAAAAATTGGGTTGACTGTAGAGGGGTGAACATTTAGGGTAGTATGTATTTTTTATGTTGTATAATAAGAAAATTGAAATCAAAAAGTGACTAATTAAAAAAAAAAGGGTAGACTAGACTTAACATAAATGAAAAATAGATGTTATCCGATTCTTAAACCTACCCAATATGCACACAAAATTTCATGAGAATCAGTCAAGCCGTTTCAGAGGAGTATGGTAACTAACATTGTGACACGAGAATTTTATATATCGGATGAAATTGTCAAACAATAATTTTTCTTTTTTACACCCTTGGCGAGTAATACCTATAATTATTATTGATCACAGGTATTGATGCCACAATGAAGTTCGTCATTCGAGCAAATTTAAAAATAAAACTCATATTGATTGATTATTTTTATTTGTTTCATAAAAAAATAAATACGTGCTCCAATTATGAATTAAATCATTTCTCGGACGTTTACTAGCAACGTAGGTACTGGTTTAAGTAACTAATGATGTTATCATACTGCTGATTTATTACTACTGTTACACTGTGTATTTTTGTACTGATAAAAATAACGTCATTCATATTTAGTCTACGTAGTGATATTGAAATAAGAATATATCATATTTCATACTAGCTGACCCGGACTTTGGAACATCAAAAGTATTAAATGATTAAATTTCGGATTTATCACTTTTTCTTTACTATACATGAATTATATATCAAAACCACCCCGTTGACACCCTCTAAGTGTTAAAAAATACCGCATCAAAATCCGTTAAGTAGTTTCAAAGATATAAGGGGACAGACAGCGGAAAGCGATTTTATTTCATACTATATAATGATTTAGTAAGCATAGTTTTGTTTCTTATGAGTAGTTTGTTATTTAATTTGTAATTGTATAAAATTGAGCAAAATTTTAGTAATTATTTATCTACAATTATCGTTTTATTTTCCGAAAATATGGCAACTAAGTTTATTGGTTATTTTCAAACAGGTACTAAATTGCAATTGATCGAAAAGAAATTGGGCGTGTCGAGACAAGACATAGTAAAATTACATGCACATAATCCTCCTTACTCCCAGAGACTCATTGAATAATTAAAACAAAAAAAAACGAAAGCGTTTTAGCCATAGATATAAGAATAATAGATCGGCAATAGTCACCCAAATCCATCTACACAGTCTATGATAAATCTATATTTTTAGCAATATTTTGACGTTGCCTTTTTTCTTAATAAAATTAGAAGACAATTTGCATATGATTAAATATAATTGGATTCTGGTTAGATTTGTCGTTCAATTGGAGCCATGCAATTATAATGAACAATTAAAAAGCATATGTATTTACCTACAATTATTATGAACAATTTTTTTTTCTTGCGTATTGGTCATCGTCTATAGTGCACTATTACTGGCCAGCGAGCTATTCTAAATTTAAATCTTGGCATCAGTTACGTAGGTACGACGCGATGCACTCAAATGTTGGGTACATAAGTTGTAATGTACAAAACCAAAACATACCTACATAATATTTCTATAGTAACGATTATTATTTGACATTAAAGTTATATTTATTGCATTAATTAATTTGTAAATTTTATGAATTGACATACTAACTAGTTTATGCCCGCAACTCCGTTTGCGTGGACTTATTTTAATAAATCAAATTTCATATGCCGGGTCAGGAAATTCGACTGTTATGGAAACCTTCGTCGACTCGGTGGTCCAGTGGTCGACACCTCGCTTCATAATCGAGAAGGCGAGGGATCGATACCGGGCTCACACTAATGATTTTACGAAGTTGTTTCCGAAAAAATGGACAAATAAATGTGGTAACTATCGATGAGTGACAACTTTATGTACGGTGTAGTTAGGATTCATCACCTAATCTATATAGAACGTAAAACTTCGGCAAGTTGAAGCTTAGCATTCTCTCTCCTTCCTTAGGGTAGAAGAAGGCGTGAAGTTTGAAAAAAATGAATATCTAACTATGGCAAAAAAATAAAAAACCTCGTTATGGTGTCAGGAGCACTAAAAACTGAAAAGCATGTAAGACAAAAATTATAAAAGTAAATAAAGCGAGTGAAGTGTACAAGAATCGTGGCACTCTGTTATCTCTGCCTGCCCCGCAACTCGCGTGAATTTATATGTTTATATACATAAATGTATAAAAACCTCATAAATATCTTCGTGTATAATGCATATATATGCCTGTGGTAAAATGCCTCTGCTTTAGTGTAAAATGGCCGCAATTACAAAAAAAAAACGAGTTACAAAGAATCAAAAAAAAATCATATAAAATCGTTTTGAAAGCAAGAGATAAGATATTTTTCGGTTTTCAACTCGATTTGTTTGTTATTGTAATATCCCTCCATAATCACCAGTCCATCATCACAATTATTCCATGGACATCTGACAATTTAATTAATTTTTAGACTATTCCCTTGGAGCGTAAACTTTTCATGCATTTCCCGCTCAACTCAACGTTACTAAAACATAATTGACTTACAACAAGCTCTCTCTTAATCATGCAGAGTAAGATAGACGACGTTATGCATCACACGTTGCCCGGCAATTGCATTATTTAATTATGCCCAACTGTTGGACACAGTGAGCCACTCTCAACTCTTTTATTAAAATTATCGTCGTATAATGTATGCATGTAATTCCACGCTGACACACTGGCAGGATAGAGTAAAACGGTATTGACACAATTTACACTTTTTTCCTACTTTTATTATGGTTGTTGACATTATTTTATTAGATATTATTTAATATGTCTCGGTGGCCCAGTGGTCAAGTACCAGAGGTCCAGGTTCGTTTCCTGACACTGGGTCACACCAATGACTTTTCGAAATTGTTTTCGGAAGTTAAGTGTGATAAATATCGATAACTGAAAACTTTGTGCCCGGTATGGCAATAGGTTCGCCATCTATTCCATTTGGAACGTAAACATAACGGTGAGACGAGGCTTAACAGCCGCTGCCTACACCTTCGTGTAACAAAAGGCGTGAAGTTATGTTATGTATGTTATTTTATGTTTTTATTTAAAACGAGCCCCGTGGCGCATTGGTAAAGCTACCAACTGCAGAATCGAGATTGGCGGGTTCGATTCCCACCCGAGTACAAATATTTGTGACAAGCATGAATGTATGGCGTTGTGTTTTTTCTATGTATTATAAGTGTGTATTAACAAAAGAAAAGTATAAATGTATTAGTATCCGTTATCTAGTATCCATAGCACAAGCATTTAGTTGCTTAGTTTGGAACTAGAGGGCGCTGTGTGATTTGTGTCCAAGATATTATTATTATTATGTAAAGTTTTTAAGGTTCCTGATATTTTACTGATGTGATAGGACAAGGACAATTTGATCATTATAGACGTGACCAAATTCGTCTCTTGTTTTTGTCAACAATTTCTTTGTACCTTTAAGATTTATAGGGAATTGATGCGAATGTTGATATGGATGTGTCATGTGATTGCAAATGAATAAAATACGGAAAGAGTATGGAGGAGGAATGGAGTTGCGCCAATAAGTAAGATGAGAGAAAATCGCCTGGAGTGGTAGGGGCATGTAATAAGGAGGGATGATACACATATCAGGAAAAATGAATCTTTTATATAATATCATGGACACAATACACACAGCGCCCTCTAGTTCCAAGCTAAGCAACTAAATGCTTGTGTTATGGATACTAGACTAACAGATAGAACAGATATTATTACATATATACTTTTTTTGTAAATACATACATACTCGTACATACATAAGCTCACGCCTGTATCCCATGGGGGTAGGCAGAGACTTTGGCTTTCCACAAGCTACGATCCTGACACACATCTTTCGCCTCATCCACAGTCATACATCTCGTCATGCATTTACGTCGGTTTCGGGTGCTACGCATTTTACCTTTTTTAAACAGACCACTTATTTGGTCGTGGTAGCTCCGTCTTGGTCTCCCGATCTCGACCCTGCCATTCGCATTCGCTAAATACATACTTATAATACATAGAAAAATACCCAGACGCCACAAAAATTTTCATGTTTCTCACAAATATTTGTGCTCGGGTGGGAATTGAACCCCCGAACTCATTTCTGCTGCCGGTAGTTTTACCAATGCGCCACGAGGCCTGTTGGATCTGAATGAGGAAGGGAATAAAAGAAAAAGGAGGGTGAAGAAAACATGAATGGCTTGTGGGAATAATGATATGATTAGGAAGAGTGTTGCTGTGGAAGAAGCACATAATAGGGAAACTTGTACCGCCCCTTCATGATGAAAAAATGGCAGAAAATTGATGGTATAGGTTTTATTTACTAAACGTTATAAAAAAGAACTCCTTTTCGGAAGTTATGTGTGAAAAATATCGATGACTCAAAACTTTGTGCCCGGTATGACAATAGGTTCATCACCTATTCCATTTGGAACGTAAACATAACAGCGACATGAGGCTTAACAGCCGAGGAAAAAGCGTGAAGTTATGTTTATACCAAAGAAAAAGAATTGAAGATGTGAGACGGACCAAACAAATTAATAGTCTCCTTTCGTGAAAGTGACATCCAGGAGCCAAAGTCAAAGAAACGAGTCAGGTGTGCAAGATCTTGTCTTATGGCGTTCTATTTAGTCTGCTTACCCCGTAAACATGGCTGGGATGTTATGCAGATTGTACATAAATTATGAATGCTCATTTAGTCGTAACCCACACAAGTGTAGTCAATTGTAATAAAAGTATAGGTAGAGCTAGGCTATTAGCATTGCATGCAGGCGTTGTAACGCAATACCTAACAACACAACTATAAGTATTACGATACTAACAAGTATAATGCAATTTAAAATCTAAATTACACAACTTTGATGCCATATTATATCAACACAATCAGTTTTATTATCATTAAATCAGAAAATAATACATCTGTCAACCCCGCAAGGGGCTCAGCGTAAACTTATAGTATGTTTGTTAGAATGTCACTTTATTCAATTCTACTGAAAGGTAGCAATTGATTTTTGTTTTTATTTACGTCTTTTTCCATGCGAAGCTCGAGGTATCAGTTTTCAAGCCTCGACTCGCCAAAATTTTACGTCCTGTGGGTCCTACACCAGCCCACAATATTGTCAGTCATCGATATTTATCACATATACATACATAGCTTCACGGCGAGTCCTTTGAAGGGTAGGCTGAGAGAACCTAGCGACATAAAGCACGATTCTAACACGCTTCTTTAACTTTCATAACTCTTGTCTTACTCGCTCGTCGCTTTTTAAGGTTCTCCTGACATCACTTTCCTCAAGGACTCGTTCAATTTGGTTATAGAAAAAGAGTCGTGGCCGTCCTCGACTCCTATACCCTTTTGCTTTTGCATATATCTGTTTAGTAAATCTTGCAGCATCCATTCTTTCTACATGTCCGAACCTTCGGAGCATGCCCTTCCTTAATTTTACACCGACACTCTATTTCAATTCCTTACAGCCATGTTTACGAGGCGGTCAGCGAGCTTCACTCAGCAAATTAAGCATATCAATGTAATTTTGACCGCGTTTTTCCTGCTTACTTTTCATGCACACTCTGCCATACCCAAATCTCGCTTCCATAAGTTACCGTTGGCATCAGTACCGCATTGTGTTTTCTGCGTATTTTTTTGTACCCAGGTACATCCGCGAGATTATTGCTATGTAGATTCGATCCCACGACTTTTTGGTTCAGAAGCAGCATGATTGACTATCCAGACCTAACATGACTTATTGCGCAGTATTAGTGATAAAATTTATTTACTCACTTCAATATCTCATAATACGTATTACCTACCTGGGTTACTACCCAAAGTACCTACTGGGACTATTGTTTTTGCAGGTGTGCATCACCTTTGCACAATAATACGTTCCTATCTATTCCCGTGGGTGTCGAAAGACATGAGTTGGGGATTTCATTTGATACGTGTCATATCGCGTGTCATAATTACAGATAACAATTAGCGATTCATCATTCTTACTTTCCAGCTTGGAAGTTTATACGTGGCGTGTTTTCAGAATTGTAATTTTATATATAAATACTGATGACTACCGCAATTGTACCCGAGATGTTGGGAAAGGTCTGAGAAGGCATCTAAGGTATTCGCTGCCGTTGCTACTACGCTGTTATTACTCACAATAACATATAAGTATGTATTATTATTAGTCCATTGAGATGTTACATGACATACACATTTTGTAGAGAACGCGATTCTATTTTTGAGTCATGTGTGGCGGTTTATAGAAGCTAAACCCCACGTTTTGTTGGATTGGCCCCCCTATACCCCGATCACCATTTTGGGTCAAATATATTTTTTGCGATATCTCGTAAGCGTCTTACAAAATAGTCGTGATGACATATAATTTGTAGAATTACGCTTTGCCAACAAAAATGTTATTACAACTTATTATCCTAAACATAAAAATTAAGAAGTTATACATAAAAACAGGTGAGATAATTTCCCTAATTTTTTTTGCTCTTTAACTTTTTTACATGAACGTACTTAGAAAACAAAAAATACCAATCTTGTCTTGTAGTTTTACATATTGCATAAAATAAAATACGTAACTGATTTTGTAAGTCCTGTAGTTAGTCCACCCTTATTTTTTTAATTTTTGGAATCATTTTATATGTATTTATGAAACCGCATACAGAAATATACAACTTTAAATTTTCACTTCTCTACGAAACTCTAACCCCAACCCCAATTTATTTGTTGATCAAAAACTTAACTTTTATGCCAAGACTGGGTCCGCTATTAATTTATAATATTCAGATTTCTGAAATAATGAGATTTAAAACACCAATAGACCAAAGGGTAATAAATTTTATGTTTATTTTTATATTTGTATGTAAGTAGAAGTACCTACATAAGTACATACAAGGGATAATTGATAGTTAACTTGTGCAATCTGAAACAAATGGCACCATAATCGAAATTGCCTTATACCAACTATAATTTGATAGTTTGTTAGCATTTAAAATTTTCTGATTATTAAGCACAAGAAGGTAAAATAATTACATACATATATAATAATTAAATTCATTAAACCTCATCAAGTTTTGATATAAATAATAATTTGTATATTATTATATATTTGAAATCTCATTTTACAAATTGCATAAAATAATTCGCAAAGTAATATTTGACTCGATTTAAAGGTCAATATTACTAATTTGCACATATCGATATCGTATTACTTGCATACCTAAATTAAATTATAGGTGTGCTAGTTTGTTTTATATAATGTATATTTAGCAAATATTTATTACTCTAGTTCGATGAACTTGATTACCTATTGGATAATTTGGATTTTATGCTACTGATGAGCTGGCAAAAAAGTGCTGGATTTAAAGAAACTTTCGCTGAAGTTTCTTCATACAATTAATTGAACATTTTACCAACAAATTTTATGCAAGAATCTTTGGGATTTAATAGCAAATAACCAATTACTTTGACGAGACTTTATGATACGATAGATAGGCTGCGAGCTCCCCTTGTAACAGAGGGAGGCGACCCGCACGATGGTCCAGAGGGGTTAACCGTATCCTTGACCAACCTTACACCGGAGTAAGCCACTGCAAGGTTTTAGTGGGTAGCCCTAGGATCGAATTGCAGTGTACTGCTTTGGGAGTCCCACACTACTCCCTGCCATGCCCAGACGGAGGGTGGCATAAAGCATTTCCTCGCCTAAAAAAGGTTGCAACAGCTCAGCTCCCTTCGTCGTTTCTTACGTCACCCACCATTTTCTAAGGCACTCCCACAAGCCCAATCTCAACTTAAAGTCAACTTAAAGAAAATACCTACTCACTTACATAACTTCACGCTAAGTTGCGGGGTACGCAGAGACAACAAAGCGTTGTAAGGCACGATTTTCACACAAGTCACTCGCTTCTTTGACTTTCATAATCTCTGGTCATACACGCTCATTGGTTTTTAAGGCTGTCCTCATCTTTTGCAAGGACACATTCAGTTTGCACTTGGAAAGGTTGTCGTGGCTATCACCTTTCCTTCCGCTTTTGCACTTTATGAGTTTTGTTATACTCATGGTGACTCTCTGACAACTATTATATTATTTTTAAAATAAGTTTTCACGGTGGTCGAGCACACCGCTTCTGAATCAAAAAGTCGTGGTTTTCCGCGCTCAAACCAATGACTTTACCGAAATTCTTTTCAGAAGTTATGTGTGATACATATCGATGACTGAAAACTTTGTGCCCAGTACGGTAATAGGGTCCTCGACCAAAGGACTACCGAGACTGTTTTATTTTCTTAATTTATTATATTTGAAGAGAACATAATCATGGTGACTCTCAGACAACTGTTATATTATTTTTTAAATAAGTTTTCTCGGTGGTCGAGCACCGCATATATACCTATTTATCTTAACATAGCTTTACGCCTTTGTTACCCGAAGGTGCAGGCAGCGGCTGTTAAGCTGTTAATATACCTATGTATATTTTTTCTGTTAACAATTAATGTCTACTTGTCATCGTTATTAGTATCGAGCAAGAAACGGGAAAAATTAAAATCTGTTGTACAGGAGCGCCCCTATACATATTTATTTTATTTTTAGCATTTTTTTATTATAGTGGCAATAAAAATCTTTACTGTCTAGCTATCATAGTTTTTGTGATACACCTGGTGACAGACGGTCAGTCAGGACAGTGAAGTATCAGTAATAGGGTCCCGTTATGAGTATGGTATCTTAGAAATCCAAAAAAAGACGCAAGCCTAACAACAATTTTTTTTTTTTAATAGAAAAGATCGTGTAATTTTGTAGTTTTATTATTATCTGGTGCTGAGTGTTTAATTAAGGTGATTTGCAGTTATTTATAATTAGTTATTTAATATTATTTATTTGTAACACCCAGTAACATATCGGACGCTTTGTTAATGTTTATTACGATCACTCTTTTTTTATAAATCGGTTAGGTTACTTTTATCTCTACTAATCGTGGATTCAAAATGAAAACATATTAGGTAAGTGTTTCTTGCATTTATTCTAAATTTCACTTATTCCATGACCAAACAGAATGAGTCCTGAAGGAAAGTGTCCGGAGCCTTAAAAATTGACTATCTATGACAAGAGTTATGAAATTCAAAGAATCGAGTGAGGCGTGTACGAATCATGCCTATGTTCAGTCTGCCTACTCCGCAAGGGACTTAGCGTTAAGTTATGTATATATTATTATGCATGTTTCACCCTTTGAAATGCCACGACCTTCTTGTTGCAAATGTAGCCGCTCATCATAAAGGTATCTTTTATCAGTATCATTTTATTGCAAGCTTTCATATCTGCCTATCTCTTAGCCTGAGTGGCTCTAATCAAATCTACCCTGTTCTCGAGTGAGCTCAACTTATACATTGAGTGACAATCCACTACTAGAGTGATGCAATGCAATGACTTAAATGAAATTATTTTCAGTTTTCAGTATGTACTTAGTTTCAGGTTTCAGGTTCAGTTATTAGGCTTATGGTATACAGGGTAGATTTATAATAAATATTATTAACACTTATTATTTTGAAAGGCCTTTTGGTGCATTGTTAAAACAACGAACTGTGGAATCGAGATCGGTGGGTTCGATTCTCACCGTATGCATGTTTGTATGACCGCTGGATATTATTCGATTTATTATGAGTAAGTATTCATTATTAGTAGTATCGCGAATATTTAAATTAGTTATTATTATAATACATAATAACTAATTTAAATATTCGCGATAAATAAATTCTAGAATGCGGAACTCTAAATCTAATTTAGTTAATTTTTACAATATTTTGTAAAAATTTAGCAATTGCTGAACTTCATAAATAATGTCTTGCAATTAAAATAATTTAATGAATTGAGTAATCAGACAAACAATCCATTTTGAATCAATAGCAACTGCTATTGATTCTGAGCCAAGCAGTTTGCTGCATGAATGGGCCGGCTCGACCGATGAAATACCCCGACCTTTTAGAAGATCGATGTAATATGGCTCATGCCGCGTTTCGTTCGGTGATAGGGGTACCCGGAGGCCTACCTCCCTTCTCCGCCTTTTCCCATCCTACATCCTTAAAGGTTGGCAATGCAACTTTAACAGGCAGGTGCAGTTGTCCATGGGCGGCGCTGGTCACTTACCATCAGGTGACATGCCAGCTCATTTCCCCTCCTATCCCAATAAAAATAATAACAACTATATAATATTCTCAGTAGATAAATACTTTAACCGAGAAATTTAACCAATAGCTTTATTTGGCAGCAATAACAATAATATAAGCATAGTCTCGGTGGCCCAGTGGTCGAGCACACGGCTTCTGATCCAGAGGTCCGGGTTCGATTCCTGACACTGGCTCACACCCATGACTTTTCGAAATTGTTTTCGGAAGTTATGTGTGATAAATATCGATGAGTGAAAACTTTGTGCCCGATATGGCAATAGATTCGCCACCTATTCCATTTGGGATGTAAACATAACGGCGAGACGAGGCTTAACAGCCGCTGCCTACACCTACGGGTAATAAAAGACGTGAAGTTATGTTATGTTATGAAAAACATACAGTCATATACGTGAAAACAGTGAATACAATGTAAGTCGTTAGCAGTAACTCGATCAGCGGGATATTTGATTTATATATGAGCAATATATTGTAAACTTTCGTTTTGTCTATTTCTAGATATTATTTAAACATAAACTATTATTATTTTATTTTCACTAAACATATTTATTGGTTCGTTATTTTAATTATACTTAATATAAAAAATATATATTTTATTTCTCATACTTTTGCGAATCACATTCATAACATTAAAACAACTTTTAGGATTATACCGCGTTTTTTTATTACTTATTTTGTATAAATAAATTTAAAAAAAAATATAAATAAAAATAAGTAATAAATAAACGCGATATAATCCTAAAAGTTGTTTTAATGTTATATATTTTAATTGAGTCATATTTTAGTGTCGGTGGTCCAGTGGTCGAGCACACCGGTCCTGAACGAAGAGTTCGCGGGTTCGAAACCTGATCCACACTAATGACTTTTCGAAATTGTTTTCCGAAGTTTTGTGTGATAAATATCGATGACTTTGTGCCTGGTATGGCAATAGGTTCGCCAGGCAATAGGTTCGCCACCTATTCCATCTGAGACGTAAACATAACGGCAACACGAGGCTTAACTTTTTCCGAAGTTACTTGCGATAAATATCGATGACAGACAATTTGTACTCGGTGTATGGCAATAGGTTCGCTACATTTTCCATTTGGGACGTAACACAACGATTCGACGAGTCGAGATTTAACATCCGCTGCCAATATGTTAAGATCGTAAAATGGCGTCAAGTTATATATATATTTTTATATATAAGCTAAGTAAATTCTTCTCCTCGTTCGAGTTTAAACATTTGTCAATCAATGAATCAAGAAGTCGTGGGATCGAATCCAGACGAATCGAATCACTTATCAAAAGTTATGAGTATGTGAAAATGTTATGTATGGTAAAGGTAATTTCCCCGAACCTATACATCCTAATGGGGGCATAAGGACATATAAGTTCAGGGTGTCGAGGCTTCGCAGCTTATGTTAAGTTATAAAAAAAAACGTGGAGTAAAAATCCAAATTTGCTATATCTTTCACAGAGACAATCCGCGAGAAGTCCGGAACAAAGCTGAGAAGATGAGAAGGGACAGATTGAATCAATCGATAGCCGAGCTGGCTTCAATTGTACCCCCGGTGGTGGCTGCACATCGTAAAGTTGACAAAACAACCGTGCTGCGTCTTACAGCACACTATTTGCGCGCCCACGAACACGGTCTGTACCCAACTCAACTTTTTTTTTTGACATGGACCTTCTATTTAATATGAGCGTATGAATCCTTTTATCTTTTTTATTTAGCTAATTTCATTAGCTAATAAGTTACTGGCCACAAATAAAACTGTTTAAAAAAAGAACTCAAAGAACTCATCGGCAAGAAAAGCAGATGCTTTGAATTTTTGCAATTTCCTTTTTTGTAAATAAGCTTGCGCGCTCATTTAATTTCCCAGTTGACAGTTGACATAATTACTTTTATTTGACGCAGTATAGATAGATCTAATTGATCTAGTGTATGTTTTAATTTGCAAATATTTTCTAGTTTCTCTACATTCCACACTGTAATTGTTAGGTGTTGGAATGCAAGCACCGCCCATACAAATTGCATAGGTATAAGCGATAAAATTGAATAGTTCAAATGTTTGCAACGTCCGTTTGGCAGCATACAGCGTATTGCATTTAGCAGGATATTAGCCGAGCAATGCAGGTGCGCACGTATTCTGTTCATATTGTTATTAATGGATATATCATTTCCCATATAGTACTGGCGAATAAATTACATATAATGCTAATAAATAAAAATGCGACTGTCTTATCTCATTTATTTAGAATAATGTATCTACTATAATTTAGCGTAATAATATTTGTATGTACAGAATATTTGCAACTAACTTTTTTTGACTACAATACAGAAATTTGAATCTTAGTTTACTTCGTTTAGCACAGAAACGGCTAAGAAATAACAAGTTTATTTAAAAAAGATACACAGAATACTCAGAGCGTTGTTGCGTCTACTGCTAAGATGGAGTCAGCGGGTTCGATGTCCAACTGTATGTAAGCATTCAAACCTGAAACATGAATTTTTTTACCATTCAGATGTGCTGAAGATGTAATTAAAAATAATAACTACATATTCTGTGTCTGGTTTCATGCGACTTTGGTGGACTGTTTTGCAGCTAGATGCCGTTGTATGAATTAATTCTCAAACTTTATAGCGATATTAATATACTGTAGGTATATTATTAGCCGAATTATAGACGGCCACATAAAATTTTTACTGCAGTGTTTGGCGATTCTATTGGTCGTTCTTCACCAAAGTTCACACCAGCTTCCATGTTGAAAGTGATGGGCCTGTTCAATGGGTTCTTGATGACCGTCACCTACAGAGGAATCATTGTAGTTGTCTCGCAGAACGTTCAACATTATCTTGGATATACAGAGGTAAATTGATAATAAACTCACTTTTTAAAAACATTATAAATATAGTTAACAGTGGTAGAGCCAAGCAGTTCGCTGCATGAATGGGCCGGCTCTACCGGTGAAATACCACGACCTCTCAGAAGACCGACGTAAAGTGACTAATGCCGCGTTTCGTTCGGTGAGAGAGGTACCCGGAGGCCCACCCCCTTCCCCATCCTTTCCTATCCCCTATCCCTAAAAGGTTGGCAACGCAACAGTAACACTATATGTGTTGCTGGTGTCCATGGGCGGCGTTGGTTGCTTACCATCAGGTGGCACGCCTGCTCGTTTGCCCTCCTATCCCATAAAAAAAAAAGTTTTGCCAATTGTTTAGTTAACTGGCTGGTTGAAGTTGATTAATCTATTCATTGCTGATTTGTGAAGTATTTTTTTAAAGAAAAATTCTTAGGTCTATGTTGATACATCTGATCTTTAATTCCGTTACTGTAGCCCGGTTAAGTATCTCTTTGCTCCCGGCTCTGAGTTTAATTTGATTTTGATATTACATTCGAATGAAAATTATATATACTTATATATCACTACTAGCTGACCCCGCAAACGTCAGATTGCCAAATAAAAGTTAAAATAGGGGTAGATAGGTGAAAATTTAGGATAATATGTTGTTTCATGAAAAAATAGAAAAGAAATTAAACGAAAATTAAAAACATAGAGGTGGATTACCGTTAACATTTAGGGGGATGAACAATAGATCTTGTCCCGTTCTCCGACCTACCCGATATGTATGCAACGTTTCATGACAATGGGTCAAGTCGTTTCGGAGGAGTATGGTAACAAACACTGTGACACGAGAATTTTATTTAATAAAATTAAATGTGGTCGATCTCCCCTGAGCTTCTGAATCAAGAAGTCGCGGGTTCGAATCCTGGCTCGCACCAATGACTTTTCGAAATTAATTTCGAATGTTATGTGTGATAAATATATTATAAAGCGGAAGAGTTTGTTTTTCTGTTTGTTTGAACGCGCTAATCTCAGAAACCACCGGTCCGATTTTAAAAAGTCTTTAACTGTGTATAGTCCATTTATCGAGGAAGGCTTTAGGCTATATTATATTTTCAAATAAATTAGGTATCCGTACTATAAGTCCAATAATGTAACCCAAGATGTAAGAAAAAGACCCGAAAATATTTATACATCGCGAACGCTGCAAAAACTGTTTATTATAGAACAAAACAATGTACTACACTTTCATAGAACATATAACTGTCGATACAAAAATCCGCGACGCTATATGTCTAACTATTGTAGTTATCGCGCAATAAGTGTTTTTTGAATTTTTAAAAATAATTATAATGAGGTCGTTTTAAATGTTCTTTATTTTGTACCTTGGTATTAACTCTACTCAAAATAAATTACATCAATGTAAAGCTAGATTCAATACCTTTCTAGAACTTTTTGAATGATTCAATTGGGACATTTAATTCAAAAGATATCGCAAAATACAAAATGTAAGTATTCGTTTCTTAGGCAAATATTCCGCGTACATATAAATGATCGGGAGTCCCGCCCGACTCGGTCATGAGCGCCGCTCATAGATGGCAGGTAATTTTTTTTTTAATTTTCTTAGACATTATTTTTGTTTCTTTTTGTCCTAATGAGTTTGTAGTATTTAATCGTCTTTTGGGGTATATATATTTTTATTTTGTAATAATTAATAGGTGATGTGAACAATGTGAACATGTAACATCTGTGACCCCGTGTCTATTTAGACACATAAATTAGAATTAGATCTATTTAAGAGTATACGGGAAATAACGCGACACGTATAGGTAAAAAAATACTTTTATTATCAACTTGACGTTTCTGCCTGGTTGCACGGGCTGTAGTCACAAGCAGACAGATAATTTGTTTACCTAAATATGTCGCGTTATTTTCCGTTCATTATATTTATGTAATATGCAACGCGAATATTTAAAAATATTTTCATGGGCAACACTTATAGTGTTACCGTTGCGCTGCCGAACTTTGCGGGAGAAGGATGGGGAAGGGAGGTGGACCTCCGGGTACCTCTCTCACCGAACGAAACGCGGCATGAGCCACTTTACGTCGATTTTCTGAAAGGTGGTGTTATTTTACCGGTTGAGCCGGCCCATTCATGCAGCTAACTGCTTATTATTTTAACTGCTATTATCATATCTAGGTTGTTAGTCGCTAACATCAACAGCTAAGCAAGTAAGGTGTGTAATAATCGTGCCTTATGGCGCTTACCCCGCAAGGGATCTGGCGTGAAGTTATGTATGTATGTATCAGGAACTTGAATTGAAAAAAAAAAAGTGTTAGATAGTCCATTCATGAGGAAAGCTTTGGGGTAATAATATGATCGCGGAAATAATCTTTTTAGTGGAAAATGTATAAAATATGGCGGCACGAAGTTCGCGCGGTCTGCTAGTGTGTGATATATATCGATGACTGGAAACTTTGTGCCGTAGGCAGAAAGAACTGCAGTGCGTAAAATGTTTATGTGTGTGTTTAAATTTATGTGATATCAACAAAATAACTCATCTCCAAAACCTAAGTTTAGTAGTGGACACTTTTCTTGTTTCACCTCCCTCGCTCTTTTCTTGTTTCTTTCCACATTCAGGTTGATCATTATTTTCGCTCTCCATCCCTCCTCATAACATGCCCACACTGCAAGGCGATTTTCTCTTATGTTCTTTATTATTGGCCTCGGTCTATCATTTATAATGTATCGCCTCGTGGCGCATTGGTAAAACTACCGACTGCACCAATGAGGTCGGGGGTTCGATTCCCACCCGAGCACAAATATTTGTGACAAAAATGAATATTTGTGTGGCGTCTCGGTGTTTTTCTATGTATTATAAGTATGTATTTACAAAAGAAATGTATATATGTATTAATATCCGTTATCTAGTATCCATAACACAAGCATTTAGTTGCTTAGCTTGGAATTAGAGGGCGCTGTGTGAGTTGTGTCCAAGATATATTCCATACTTAAATATATTCAATAGCACATCTTTTATTTTATTTTACGTAGCTGGACCTTATCGGAACAAATTTGCTGACGATCACACACGAGAGTGATCGTGCAATGCTAACAAACGAGCTCATGCCGAAAACTCAGCATTTTGGTTCTAAAGGTGAACTTGTACTCCCCCATGATCCTGCGGCTAAACGTGCGATGGAAAGGGAATTGGCACAAGAAAGACGTTCCTTCATTATAAGGTGTGATTTATTAAATAACAGTCTATCTATATCTATATTTTATTTAACAGTCACGGTGGCGCAGCGGTCGAGCACACAGCTTCTGATCCAGAGGTCCGGGTTCGATTCCAGATACTGGCTCACACCAATGACTTTTCAAAATTGTTTTCAGAAGTTATGTGTGATAAATATCGATGACTAAAAACTTTGTGTCCGGTATGGCAATAGGTTCGCCACCTATTCCATTTGGGACGTAAACATAATGGCGAGACGAGGCTTAACAACCGCTGCCTACACCTTCGGGTAACAAAAGTCGTGAAGTTATGTTATGTTATTTATTAAATAGTTATTTCATCCATGTTGACTGAGTTTTTATGCGAATTAAAAACTTTGTGAAGGTCCGTAGGAAATTCAATTTAAAAATTGTTATAGGAGTATTTTCTCGATTAATTTTTATTTACCAACCATTTCTGATAGATTCTGCTATCCAAAAGCCCGAATACTGAACCGCCACTCAAATATACTTATATAAGCGCTACAAATGCGTTTAAGTAGCTGTCACATTAGACAGAATGCGTCAAATTTGAGCAGTAAGTAGCACTTTATTGATTGTCAGATTTGAGTGGCGGTTCAGTATTCGGGCATTTTTTGTAGCGTTTGTAATACAGGGCGAGGCGAGTTGAGGTTTGGCGTAACGACGGTTGTAAGCCAGAGGTTTAAAAACTAAGGCAAGTCCTTCTCGTTGATCTTGACGTTGAAAGAAGATCTTGTCTTCTCTTTTTGATTTTACCGCATATGAATAATGAATATTCAATTATTCAAATACTTGTAAATATATAACACAGATTCAAGAAACTGGGGCAGCGATCAGAGCCCAGTCAATATGTGACTTGCCAAGTAGAAGGAACTCTGAGGAAGTCGGACAAAGCTTGCGGCAACTTGAATCCAGGAAGTCAAATAGTCAGGCGTGTTCGCGCTAGAAGTGACAATCCTTGCTCCAGTGGCAATGACATTGTAAGTAGCTCCGGCAGCCAGCCAAGTGATAAAGTAAATGAATTTACGTTAACTATATAAAGAATTCTTGGAGATCTTAGAATATATAATAACATAACTGCTAATGGACAACCCTATGATTATTATTATTAATTTATTTCGTCATTTTTTTCAGGTATTTGTAGGGATGGTGCGACCTTCCACTGAGACATTTTTCAACGAATCTGCTTTAGAGTCGTGCCGTATGGAATATCGCACAAGGCATACTATTGATGGACAAATCATTCAATGCGAAGCTCGTATTGCCGTGGTGACAGGCTACATGATGCAGGAAGTCTATGGTGTCAATGCTATGAACTTCATGCATCGTAAGGATGTCCGCTGGGTGATCATTGCACTTCGCGAGAGTAAGTGCTGATACTTTATACATTTAACAATGCGGCGGATATAATACTCTCGAGAGCAATGAATCCGGGTCACTTAAAGTATGTTAAAAATCTCGGAAACTAAAAATGATAGGTTAATGCAATAAATTGTATTTAATAGACAATGTAATACTCCTTAAATGAAAGTAAAAAAAATATGAGTCACCATACATTTTATTAACACAAAATTACATAAAGAAAAAATCTGCTGATCTCTCCTTAAAACAAAAATAGGAAACATGAAATTTTTGAACTTTATTACGATTTTCTTGAATTTTAATACTTCGTATTGCCTCCTCGTGCTTCCATTACTGCGTTTACGCGGTTTGGCATGCTGTACACCAAGTTCCTTATACGATTTTGGGGAATATTCTCCCATTCCTCTGTGAGAGCAATTTTGAGCTCACGAAGCGTGATTGGGGGAGGGTTTCGTTGTTTTACGCATCTGCCTAGCTCGTCCCAAGCATGCTCGATCGGGTTGATATCCGGGCTGCGCGCTGGCCACTCCATACGAGTAATGTTCATCTCTTGAAGGTAGTCATTCACAATCCTACCTGTATGAGGTCGGGCATTTTCATGCATAAATATAGCATCCTCACCTAAATTGACCATAAATGGACCAACGTGATCATTGAGGATTTCTTCCACATATCTTACGCTAGTTAAAGAGCTGTTTTCTATGATCACCAGCTCTGTGCGACTTTCAGAAGAAATTCCGGCTCACACAAGTACAGACCCACCACCGTAGGCTACTTTTTCCTCGATGCATGCTTGCTTGAATCTTTCCCCTGGTCTTCGATACACTCTGTGTCTTCCATCGTGCTTGTAGAGCATAAATTTTGATTCGTCGGAGAACATAACTTTTGACCAATCTTCAATACTCCAATTTACGTGGCTCTGGGCATATCTTAGTCTTGAAATACGATGCCCACGCTCCAGTTTAGGGCCGTTTGCAGGTCTAAGGGGTTTTAAGTTAGATTCAGCAAGCCGACGTCTTACTGTCCATGCACTTGGGTTACTTCCTCCGAGGCGTCGAAACTGATTGGTGAGTTCAGTTCCTGTGAGAAAGCGATTTCGAAGCATGGTGTTCACCAAGTATCGGTCTTCTCGTGCTGTGGTATACCTGGTTCTGCCCGTTCCTGGTCTGCGTAGGTTAGAACCAGTTTCTTCGTAACGTCGGAGAACTCTTTGTACTGTTGACAGCGACACACCAACAGTCCTGGCTGTATCGCGCTGACTCCGGCCGGTTTCCAGCATTGTAAGTATTCTGGTGCATTCTTCAGGCGTAAGCGACATAATTTCAGCTTGAATAATGAATATAGAGCACTATCAACATGGTTTATGTACCCACATAAATGACAGATTACAAACAAAAGCAAAACCAAATGCTGTAATTTCGTAGTTCCATCTTCGAAAGTGGCCCTTTTTCAAATTTGATTTTTTTATGATATAACTTTACAATAATTAAGAAGTTTTAATACCTTCATTTAAGGAGTATTACATTGTCTATTAAATACAATTTATTGCATTAACCTAGCATTTTTAGTTTCCGAGATTTTTAGGATTCTTTAAGTGACCCGGATTCATTGCTCTCGAGTGTATTAGGTCGGGGAAAAAGTCTTTTCGCATAACGTAGGTATAAACTTATTATAAAATTTCTTTGACTGTACTATTTGTGTCTGGCTGGTTTTGGTAACATTAAAAAGGTTACATTATAAAGAAAAGAAAAAAATAAAAAAAAGTTGATTCCCGCTATTTTTCATTTGTTTTTCTCTCCGTAAAAATGAGTGAATCTAATGAAGAAATTCGATACATTTTAAAATTTTATTATAAAAAAGGCAAAAATGCAACTCAAGCAGTGAAAAAAATTTGTGATGTTTATGGACCTGATGCAGTGTCAGTAAGAGTAGCACAAATTTGGTTCAAACGTTTTCAGTCCGGAAATTTTGATGTTAAAGATGCACCTCGCTCTGGTCGCCCTGTTACGAATAAAATGGACGCCATTTTTGAAAGAGTGGAGCAAGATCGGCATATTAGTAGTTACGATGTAGCTGAAGAACTGGGAATTGACCACAAAACAGTTTTGACCCATTTGAAGAAAGCTGGTTATACAAAAAAGCTCGATATTTGGGTGCCACACGAGCTCACTCAAAGAAACTTAATGAACCGTGTACTCATTTGCGATTCATTATTGAGACGTAATGAAACCGAGCCGTTTTTGAAGAGATTGATAACTGGCGATGAAAAGTGGATCACGTACGACAAGAACGTGCGAAAAAGGTCGTGGTCGAAAGTTGGCCAGGCTTCACAGACTGTGGCCAAACCTGGCCTAACACGAAATAAGGTGATGCTGTGTGTATGGTGGGATTGGAAGGGCATTGTTCATTATGAGCTTTTACCGTCCGGCAAAACCATCGATTCTGATCTTTACTGCCAGCAACTGATGAGATTAAAGGAAGCAGTCGAGAGAAAACGGCCGGAATTGATCAACAGGAAGGGTGTGGTCTTTCATCACGATAACGCTAGACCACACACATCTTTAGCCACTCAGCAAAAATTAAGAGAGTTCGACTGGGAGGTCCTAGTGCATCCACCATATAGCCCTGACCTTGCGCCTTCAGATTTTCACCTGTTTCGGTCTCTTCAGAATTCTTTAGGTTCTGTAAGGTTGACCTCAAGAGAGGACTGCCAAAACTATTTGTCCCGTTTTTTTGATCAGAAGTCCCAAAGTTTCTACAGTAACGGGATAATGTCTCTGCCCACAAAATGGCAGAAAGTTATTCAACAAAACGGTACATATATATTGTAAATAAATGTAAATAAACTTTGAAAAAAATGTCTTGACTTTTCATACAAAAATACGAAAATACTTTTTCCCCAACCTATTATATACATACATAACATCACGGCAAATCCCTTGGAGACTAGGCAGAGAGAATGGAGCGCCATAAGGCATGATTCTTACACGCCTCACTCTCTTCGTTTACTTTCATAACTCTTTTCATGCACGCGCGTCGATTTTTGAGGCTCCTAACATCACCTTCCTCCAAAACACGTTCTTTAATATATACAATATTTAGACAATTAATTGTAACTAGTAAGTCCGATACTGTGAAATTGTCACTGTTGGATCAATAATGTAGGAATCATCCCCCTATAAAAAGAGTGTTCTCGTCAAAAATATTTTTTATGTGAAATCGTCTGATATTTGAAATTTTTTGAGTATCCGAGATAAATAAACACAAAACTTTTTATAGAGTGTAATTACACTTGACGATCATATTTATTTGTAATAATATCAATAGAATTTATCAAACTATGTTAGCATTGCGACTTTTTCAAACTGCGATTGTTGATGATTTACTTTTAAGACATAATACATACATACAGCTAGCTGCTTTGCGATACATTATGTAAGTTGTATGTAAATTGTATTGAATGTAAATACTTTTTTTGCAGTGTATAACCAGCACCAAATTTTAGGTGAATCTTGTTATCGTTTGATGACCAAGAGTGGTTATTTTGTCTACATGAAAACTCGCGGTCGTTTGGAGGTTGACCAAACTACTGGGGAATGTACGAGTTTTGTTTGCACCAACACAGTTGTTGATGAAAAAGAAGGCAAATATTTGCTGAAGTCAATGAAAGAAAAATTCTCCTTAATGATAAGTGACAAAGAGATGCTACGACTTGCAGCTGAAGAGGACCCTGACGATGTAACTACCATTATTATTATAGCCCTCTTTATGTATCTATGTAAATTCTCTCCTTGTGGAGAAGATCAATAGGTGACCATCATAATAGTTTAATTTTTATTGAGATAATATATCATTAACATATCTTTAGAACATTATTACGTACTCGCTAAAGAAACAATTACTATCATATAAAATTTTCAATGTTTAGCACGCTCAGGTTAAAACAGTAAAATAAACTCATTTTAATTACGAAAAAATATCGGCTAACTAAAACATAACATAGCTTCACGCCTTTTCTAGCTGCAGGTGTAGGCAGTGGCTGTTAAGCCTCGAATCGCCGTTATGTTTACGTCCCAAATGGAATAGGTGGCGAACCTATTGGTACAACGGGCACAAAGTTTTCAATCATTAATTTCGAAAAGTCGTCAAATGGACCACCGAGTCTAGATCGGCTAACTGAATAGAGAAATATAATGTAGTAACCTGAAGTGAAAAAGTATTAAATATGAAATTATCGTTTTTTAACTAATAATGATAAAAAATATGTCGGTTTGAAATTGGTTGTATATAAACCTAACATAACTTCACGCCTTTTGTTACCCGAAGGTGTAGGCAGCGGCTGTTAAGCCTCGTCTCGCCGTTATGTTTACGTCCCAAATGGAATAGGTGGCACACCTATTGCCATATCGGGCACAAAGTTTTCAGTCATCGATATTTATCACACATAACTTCCGAAAAACCATTTCGAAAGTCATTGGTGTGAGCCAGTGTCAGGAATCGAACCCGGACCTCTGGATCAGAAGCCGTGTGCTCGACCACTGCGCCACCGAAACTTGTTTTATATACCTTATTCATATACATATTACGTCCACAAAATATGTCACATAGTTCAACTGTATCTTTTCTATTTGGCAGGACAAAGAGGATAATGATGAAGTAGAACACCCGAGACTTTTAGGACCGGTTATTCTACATTTAGTTACCAATCTGCCATCACCATCCCCTGTGCACAGTGGCAATGAAGTGTCACCATCAGAAGATAGTACATCATCTGGAATTGTTATGGCTATAATTCCACCGAATAAAGAGAATGTCGTTAGCGGTGTTGATAAGATATACAATGTGGTGAAACATTTCCAGAGGGAGGAAACCATTAAAAGCGCTGAACCAATCGCAGAAATGGAAAATGAGTTTCTATCCACGTCTATTCTTAATACCGATGCCGCTATGGACAATAATTCTTTTGATAATTACAACTCAGCAGAATTAATGTTATTGAGCGATACAACAACTGACATAACTACTCCATTGACACCTTTTCGAGAAGTCTGGTCTAATCCCGCTGATAATGGACTATGCCTGAATAGAACTGACTGTAGTGTTTCCAACACGGAGCCAGTATACACAATGTCGGGGCACTTTGACAACTGGTCTGCAGCTACAAATTCATCTGCTACCGTTGTAAATTATAATCAAATCGAACAAAATATTGATAACCATGAAAATGAATATCAAGCCTATGACAACAGCTATGAAGCCAGTCACCTGCATGTTTCTGGACTACTTGTGAACTCAACTGCAGAAATTGGCTTCAATCAAATGGTTCCAGAACTAAATAATAGACCAGTAATCGCTGGTAATAAAAGGCATGGCCATTTTGACAATGACAATGTGATACTTAAGAAGAAAATCACTAAAATGGTTGCGCCAACAGAACCACAGCCGACTTCAATGTTGCCATGTCCTAACTTTGACAACTTTTTTGACGAAACTCGTAAGTGTTAAAAAATAGATTATATTTTTAAACTCCTGTCGGTTGTACGTAAAGGATTCCATCAACTTATCATAAAACATAACCTATACGACATTGTTTTCTGATTTGGCATTGCATTTTAACTTTTTATCTCATAAACTATTCCACTTTGCCATCAATATTATTTGAAACTTGATATAATAACATAACATAACATAACTTCACGCCTTTTGTTACCCGAAGGTGTAGGCAGCGGCTGTTAAGCCTCGTCTCGCCGTTATGTTTACGTCCCAAATGGAATAGGTGGCGAACCTATTGCCATACCGGGACAAAGTTTGTCAGTCATCGATATTTATCATACATAGCTTCCGAAAACAATTTCGAAAAGTCATTGGTGTGAGCCAGTGTCTGGAATCGAACCCCGGACCTCTGGATCAGAGGCCGTGCGCTCGCCCACTGCGCCACCGAGACTGTAAAATAATTGATATAATGTTAAATATATATAATAATATTATCTTCAATTGTTACAGTGTTTGACAGCCAGATAGAGTCGGCTCTCAACTCTTTGGATACTATCGATCCTAATTTGCCAGAATTGTTGGTGAGTAATTGTTATAAATTATTTATTAAACATATTTTTAATTCTTGATCTTCTTTATTATTCTTGATATTATATAGTTCTATTCTTGACATATCTTTATTTTTTTTGAACCACGTCCTTTTCTATTCGAAGGTGTAGAAAGCGACTGTAACCCTATATAACGCTTAAACTAACCGAATTTATAACGTCTGAAATGAAAATTTATGCGTATTGCTGTAAATTAGACAATATTTCATCAGTCATATACTTAATACACGTAACTTCTGAAAAAAAGTCATTCCAAAGTCACTGGTGTGAGACTACAAGTCTCGGTTAACTGGTAATCCTGAATTCCAGACAACTGAGTCTGGAATTATATAATGGATTCTGATTTTTATTGTGCTATTTACCTATCATACCTTATATACCTATTTTAACAACCTATAATTATTAATAGCATCTTTAAAAGATAAATCTAATATTATTTATTTAGATGACATCATTTATCTTTTGCAGGTCGCAACTGACGTTCAAGAAATTTTACGACAGTTGGAATATCCTCATGATTATAACCAATAAATTTCTTTTTTACCCTTACGAGTCTCTCTTACGAACTAAATATTTTGTTACGGCTCAAGGGCGAATGCCAATTAATAATTAAATTAATTGAGTTATTCTTTATTATAAAGATTGCAGAGTGTGGTCTCTTGGATGAAACTATTAAGGGTCATTGAATTTTAGTTTTTCTTTTTTTTTAGTTTTTTAATTTTATTGACCGAAACACACTTTGCAGCAAAGTCATGTTTCAAGGATCTCTCGATATTATTTTTAAACCTAATGTTAAGATGTCCCTTTGAGTTTTATGGCTTTATCTACATGGATACGTAAGAAAATGATTGAGTTGTTACATGTATGTTTAAGAAATTCCATATACTTTGCGAAAATAAATTAATTAACATATCCTTTTATAATTATAATAAATCTAAATCATATCGTTTACCCTTTGGTCAAAGCATTTCCCAATGTTTGGTCGTAATGGTACTGTTAGCAATCCATATCAATAATTACGTCATCATAGAAACACTCTGTATCTTCTTGGGGGAACAATGGCTACATAATTTTTAAACGTAAAGATTTATTTTTTATATTTATATAAATGAAAAATACAAAATTACAGATTTTATTAAAGATAAAACTTTGAGTTTTACCCCAGTTCTTAGCTCGAATTACAAGAAATAATAATTTGTATGCCAACATGCTTTTCTAGCGACGAAAAACAAATTTAAAAAAATTTACTCAATATACACTATATTATATAAAAAAACACGTGTATAAAAAAATTAAAGTACCTACTACTAACTAGTTGCCTTATTGTTATCTTGAATAGGGGGGTTGTTCATTCTGATTATACGGAATTAATAACAAACATTTTTTTGATTAGTTGTTTTTGCAATACACATAGAGCCATCTAGTTTCGAATTTGAGCAACTGAAGCCTATGTTAAAGAAATAGGCATCTCATATTAATTTAACTACTTCACTAACATGTCATAATGTTTGTTCACTATGGACTAATAAGTTAATGAACCAATGTTTGAAAATATATTGAATTATTTATGAAAATGTAACAATTTACAGTTAGTTTTATTAAATTTTTAATAGATGGCAGTTTAATTAAGTGTCCAATACATGGCGCTCTGTAAAATCTACGGGAACCTTAGCCATATTATCGCGTACAAAATTAACGATATTTATATTTTGTAAAATAAACCAGACATTATAATTGTTCTAGGTATGTACTCAATCTAATTTAAATAATTGGACCTTCGTACCGACACACAAAATTATAATAAGACCATCAGTTGGACATCGTGGAAAGTGAATGAATACTTGTTTATTTATTTTTTATTTAAACTTTATACGATTGACTAAATTCATAATTATTATCATTATCTAAAAACTTAAATACGCATAGCACGTGTTATGAGAATGTTTTTTCTTCCATAGGAATGAACAGTTTATTTTATTTTCGTTAATAATACACAAAATTATATTGAACCTATTTTAATGTCAAGCCTAGATATTGTCATAATGTTTTTTTTACAAAACCCAAAAGCTTCAGCTTTATCTATATAGCAGCTTTATTTTTTTCTTTACATAATACAAAATTGAATAGGTTCCCTAATCTCTTCGCTTACATCTTTTAAACTTTTTGCAGTTTCTGTTATGGATAATAATACCGGAGGAAGATTTTTTTAATACTTACATTAATGCTCATTATTAAATAAATAAATAAAATAATATGATATAAAATTAAACTAAAATATATACTACATGTATCCAATAAAATTAGTAATATCAAATCATGATCTCGTAATGAATGCCAAGAAATTTAGTTTCCATATATCATAAACATTACTGGTTATTTAGCATTGAGTTTTAAGACTGAATAATTTTAATTGTTGAATATTATTTGTTTAATGCCTAAATACTTAAAGTTAAACTCTAAATATCCCAGCATTTTATAAATATTATAAGTAGATTTATGTAAGTTTATATTATTTTTGTATCAATTTAAGGAGTATGACTCATATTAGCTAGTAGACGTATACCGTCTTTTTCAGCTCTTAAGTATTTTTGTGTACCTAGTGAGTACTTCGTTTGAAATTATGTGTATAGGTACTTTATATAGGTTTGTTTTTTTGGTATGAAATTCTAGCAAAATCTATAAATAAATTATACTTTGGAGCATCGGTAATATACTTTTTAAATTGAATATAAGCTTTTATGAAATTATTAGTTATTAATTATTATTTTGTTTGAATTGTAATTCTTTTTTTGGTAATTAAATATTGTTTATTACTCGTTTAAAAAAAAAAAAAAAAATTATGTTAAAATTTAAAAATTAAATATGTTTAAATTTTTTTATTTACTTTAAAAATTATGTTAGCATTGATTAAAATCATGTTTTTTTTTATATTTTAGCTACTTTAGGTTTAATTTTTTTAGCTATATAGAGACTGAACTGAAATATGACTGTTGCAGACTGATTTTTTTTATTGTGTACTTGTTTTTTTTTAAATAACATGCGTTCCAATTTACTTTGGACTTGAGTCTGATATGTGGTGTTAATCTTGTTTTAATTCAATTGGGAAACCAATTTAGACACTGTGTCAAACATTTAGGCTGAACTACATTAAATTTGGTAGTGGATGAAAAAAAAAAGATTGTGCAGCAAACGAGAAATTGCAGCATTGTTCATATATATAAAAATATGCGTAGTAAATAAAGTTTAGGAACTTGAACTTCGCAGTATCTTAGTCGGTGCAATGATGAGTCGTCACGACTGCAGAAATACTCTCAGAAAAACGACGTGAAGTGGCTCGTGCCGCATTTCTTGCGCAAGAGAGAGCTAGGTACTAGGCTAGTGGTATTTGATTGTCTTTTTGTAGTAATAAGAGTTCGTAAAATGTTTTATTAAACCCTACTACATACAGTAACCCTACTATATACAGTATACAAAAATAATTTTTATTTACACATGATAGTTTTTGAAATGCTTGATTTTCTTGACACTTCAAGAATAACTAGTTTTTGTAAGCACTTCTTAGTGTCTAAAAATTACTTACGAATGTAAGTTTTTCTTTGTAAGTAAATATATTCATTGATGTGCCAATAATTATTGAGATTATATTATATTGTGTTAAAATTTAATATGATTACCATTAATAAGATCGTTGATATATTGTAATTTCTCAGTCTCTTACTCTTACCCTTTGGTTTTCTTTTTCAATATTCCATATCTTAAGTATAAATAAAGTAGTTTTTTTTTATACTTACGTACTTACTCAACTATGAACTTTGATACGAAAAATTTCAAAAACTTTAATATGTCTTTTAAGCTATTTTCGACAATTGTGCCAATATATAGAATTAACGTTAGTTCCATGTTCATAACTATTGTTCTGCAGTTACAAATATGTGTTAGTAATATTCATTTAGTGAGTAATGTTGACTTTTGGGCCAAAATATATCAGCCAAATTGTTTAGTGTATTTACATTTGTCTCATGTACAATGCCGTATTATGATATTAACTTGAATTGTATGTCTGTTCTAAATGTCGTATTGTCATCGATGTGAGTTCATTACTAGAATAGGTTAATTAGTTTTAGAGTTGACGATTAACATTCGTTCTGATCAAATAGATGTGTTTTTTTTTTTTATATACTAATCTCCTCCACCTCACTCCACTTTCCTTTTACAGAAATCATTACTATATTAGGAATAGAGATATTTCAATAGAGAAGAGAACATTTAGAGGTTAAAAGAATTATTGGCTGAGTATGGACACATTGGTAGAAGAATACTGAAAAAGAGATGGTTTGTATAAAAGTAGATATGAGTATGAAGCTCTTTAGTGCAGGGATGACGAGTGATATAAGGGAATGGCAAAAGCATGACAGGATGGGCAGGAAAATGATGGGAGAATATAGAAAGTAAAGCCGGAGTAGACCTGATGGATAGAATGAGATACAGTGCGATTATAATCTCTACCTACTTCCATGAAAAAAATGGGATGGGATGGCAAACGAGCAGGCGTGTCACCTGTTGGTAAGTGACCAGCGCCGCCCATGAACACATGCAACACATATAGTGTTACAGTTGTGTTGCCGCCCTGTAAGAGAGTAGGATGAGAAAGGATGGGGAAGGGAGGTGGGCCTCCGGGTACCTCTCTCACCGAACGAAACGCGCATGGGCCACTTTACGTCGATATTCTGAGAGTTCGTGGTATGTCACCGGTCGAGCCGAGCCATTCTTGCAGCGAACTGTTTGGATCTACCACTGTAAGATCTCGCTTAAGCTCTGCTACCGTATGTATGTAATAGTATTTAGTACGTATGTCGAATATTAAGAACCAAGTAAAAGTTAGAATGCCTGCTATTAAATTTCACATCATTGCACCTTCGCGCTTAATGATGTAGGCAGATATAACGACAATAAAAACTCTACATTTAACAGTTAATATGGAAGACATGGGACATTATGTTCTTTTTTCTTAAGGGATAGGAGGGCAAACGAGCAGGCGTGTCACCTGATGGAAAGAAACCAACGCCGCCCATGGACACCAGCAACACATATAATGTTACTGTTGCGTTGCCGACCTTTAAGGGATAGGGGAAATGAAAGGATGGGGTATTGGAGGTGGGCCTCCGGGTACCTCTCTCACCGAAAGAAACGTGGCATGAGCCACTTTACGTCGATCTTCTGAGAGGTCGTAATGTTATTTTTCCCTGAGTATTTATTTTGAAGTGAAAATTGATTAAAATAATTACATACACACATCGTAGATGATCGTAATTTTATTAAATGAATACAATAAAGAGTTACATAGTATGTAATATTATTTTAAAATACTAATACAAAACTAAATATAATATCACCTTGTGATAAGAGAACTTAATATGATATAACCCTAACAGGTCGTCTTAAAACTAATGAATATTGATATGCAGACTAAATAATTCTACAACCAGGTCTTACAAATGCCCGTTTCTCTACACTATTTTAATTAGTTGAAGATCATTTGAAAACATTTCCCATAAATATGTTATTATTATCTAAGTAATTGGGTTCATTTTTTTACTATATACATATTAATATATTAAATATGTGAACCGTTTAAGTGTTTAAAATTAAATAATCCCCTGAGCACTTAAGTATCTTGACGCTAAGTTTACGGGGTAGTGATAGTGAACTAAAAGCTATACAGTCTTTACACGTCTTTTTATTTTTCAAGCATATTTGAGCATTTTTAAACCTCTTTTAAAAACTTGAAAGTTCCGTGCATCATGTCTCAAGAGCCCTGAATACGCGTCATCTTCTGAAGAGAGCCCAAAAGGGTTTTAAGCGGCTTAAATATCTAAAGGTCTTTAATAAGTATAAAGAAATACTAAATAGGTACAATTAAATTTAACTATTACCTAGCAAAATTTAATAATTAAATTAATATTTTAAAGTCAGAAACTTAGGTTTACGTATATTTTTTTTAACTATACTAGAGATCAACAGATACAAGTTTTGTTTAAAATAATCCAAATTTAATAACTCATTTTCTGTAAAAAATGTTAAATAATTTCCGAAGTTACTGGTCATGTTTAGGTTTTTTTACACAAACCACACAGCGCTATCTAGTTTCCCAAGCTTAGCAATCGAATACTTGTATTATGGAAACTAAACTATTTTTTTCTCGGTGGCCCAGTGGTCGACCACATGGCTTCTGATCCAGAGATCCGGGTTCGATTTCTGACACTGGCTCACACCAATGACTTTATGAAATTGTTTTTCGGAAGTTATGTGTGATAAATATCGATTTACTGAAAACTTTGTGCCCGATATGGCAATAGGTTCGCCACCTATTCCATTTGGGACGTAAACATAACAAAAGGCGTGAAGTTATGTTATGTTATGTATGTTAAACTATTTTTAGATAGATACGATAAGCTAGAAAAATGATCAACATATACTCAGGCGGTAATCGAGCTCACCTCTGCCTAGCAGTCGGTAATTTTTACCAATGCACCACGAAACTCTTGAATTATGATGGTTCATTTCAATGGGTAACAATTTTAACATAACATAACTTCACGCCTTTTCCCTCCCGAAGGTTGTTATGCCTCTATTCGCAAAATCTTTTGTCTCAAACGGAATAGGTGAAACAGGTGGTCTCTTTCCATATATCGGACACAAAGTTCATCATCGATATTTATTACACCTAATTTCCGAAAATAATTCCAATAAATCATTGGTTTGAGCTTGGGTTTGGACCCAAGAGTTCTGATCGACCCAGTGGTCGATTGTCGACCACCGAGACTTACAATAACAATTTTAATTTATACACTAAAATATACTTTAGGGATTAAATTACAAATTTACTCAATTACAAGACAAATTCTTCAAAAAGATCTAAACAAACAAATATGATATAAAGATAATATGTACTGTAACAGTTTTTATTATTTAATATTAATTTAAGTATAAGTCCTACTTGTGAACTGTCGGGTAATCTTCGAAACGGTTGGACAAATTTTCATGCCGCTACTGACAGTTAGGTGATATCATGCTATGGCTTTTAAATATTTATTTAAGATTTTAATCAGAAAATATTGCAGCCTCATATTTGAAAATTAATATCAATAGAACAAGAAAGTGGACGGAAAATTAATAAGGATTATTCTATTCTGCTCATAAGTCGAAAAATCGCATGTTAATATATTAAGTGCTTATCAATTTTTTTAGGAGTTTGAAGTGGACACACAAACATAGGAAAACCTATGGTCATATATCGGGCGTATTTTTATCAGTCATTGATACATAAATACAACTATAATTGAATATATCCTTAGTAAAAGGAGAAAAAAGTTTTCTAAAAATTACACACAGATTTTGGCCTCTCTATAGTGGCTTACTATATTTAAAAAAAAACAACACTAAATTAAGTAAAATAATAATAACCTTAAATCAGACATTCTTCCACATGTCCAAACTATTCAAATCAAATGTCATTCAAAAAAAAAGAACAATTATAAAATAAAAAAAAGATACAAACGTCATAGTCATTCATAGTACTTTATGGAACTATACGCATGCATAGCTTTAGAAGCTGTTCAAGTACATATCACTCAATATAGAAATCATTTATACAATTATTTATTAATTAAACTCTTCCACTAAATACTACTTCCTTTGGAATAGCATGTTTCCTGTTACAGATGATTAAAAACGACGTCTCTTGCACCGCGCAGCATTATAACTGCAACCGCCATAGGAGGCCTAGAAAATACAGACATAATTTAATACTATGTGTCATAAAATTTTGATGATAATTTCGGACACAGCATACAGCGCCACCTAGTTTTCCAAGCTTAACAACTAAATGGTGCTATGGAAATTAGATAACGAATATTAGTTTCAGTTTTTTTTTTGTAAATATATACATACATAAAATAGATAGAACTACACTCAGACGTCAAACAAACGTTTATGCTTGTCATAAATATTTGTGGTCTCGGTGGTCCAGTACTCAAGCACCCCGCTTCTGAATCGCGGGCCCGAATCCTGACACTGGCTCACACCAATGACTTTTCAAAATTGTTTTCGGTAGTTATGTGTGATAAATATTGATTGAAAACTTTGTGCCCGGTATGGCAATAGGTTCGCCGCCTATTCCGTTTGGGACGTAAACATAACGGTGAGACGAGGCTTAACAGCCGCTGCCTACACCTTCGGGTAACAAAGGCGTGACGTTACATTATGTTATGTAAATATTTTTGCTCGGGCGGGGTACAATCCCGTAGACCTCGATTCCGTTGTTGTTTTACCTATGCACTCGGAGGTAAGGGGTGAAAATATTTTATGGCGGTATTCTAATTATTTAAAATTATCAAATGTAATTTCGTATCTTGCTTCTGGATAAAGTAGCTAAAATCAGTCAGGAGTTTCTTTGTTACAAACAAATTAACAAAACAGTTCTGTGTTAATCTTAGTTGAACATATAAAGGGGTGTTAAAGTTAAAGTATAGTAAAGTACCAGCGCTCATGACCACCGCTGCTGCAAACGATCCCTCTCATGCATGAGTAGTTCGGCCTCCTGCTTCAATCGTTCTGTGGCTTGGCTCAACCATTCCCGTTCTTGCTGTGACTCCTCGCGTTCACTTTTCAGCTTAGTAAGAGCAAACACCATGTCTGAAACATATTACGTAAAGAGTTATTATATATGAACCAGTATTTGTCCGCAGCATCCTACCCATGGTATTTCATAGGTAGATATATCTGCTTAGTCAAAATTATATCATCCATTGTTTTTATATGTCCGAACCACTGCAGAATGGCCTTCCTCACTTTTACATCAACATTCCTTTTCCCAAGTTCCTTCCTTGCAACCCTGTTTTCAACGTGGTCAACGAGCGTCACTCCGCAAATTTAGCGCAGTGCACTCATTTATACCGCGTTTATCCTACTTTCATACACATTCTGCCATACACAACCCTCACTTCCATAAGTTAGCGTTGAGACATGGTGTCTATATTTGAGTTAAAGCCTATGGAGTGATGGTATTTTAAAACTTATTAGTTTTAAGCAACGCTCTGACTTCTTTACATAACATAACATAACATACATAACATAACATCACGCCTTTTGTTACCCGAAGGTGTAGGCAGCGGCTGTTAAGCCTCGTCTCGCCGTTATGTTTACGTCCCAAATGGAATAGGTGGCGAATCTATTGCCATACCGGGCACAAAGTTTGTCAGTCATCAGTATTTATCACACATAACATCCGAAAACAATTTCGAAAAGTCATTGGTGTGAGCCAGTGTCTGGAATCGAACCCCGGACCTCTGGATCAGAGGCCGTGCGCTCGCCCACTGCGCCACCGAGACTTTCTTCTTTACATACATACATACAATCACGCATTTTTCCCATCGGGGTTGGCAGAGACTTATTCTCTCCTTTGCTACGACCCGGACCTACAATTGTGGCTTTCTCCACTCTCATTATCGCGTCCATCTCTACACCACATCATAGACATGTAATATATTCGGGAAAACAATTACGCATATCAATAATTGTCAGACCTTCGAAAAGCCATTGGTGTGAACTGATATTCGAACCAGAGTCCAATACAGACATGTCTACTATATCACTAATCACACACAGCAAAGGCTAAAGATTACATTCTAGCCCAGTGGTTCCCAAACTTATTTTGTCTACTGCCCACTTTGAGAATAAATATTTTTTTAGCGCCCCCAATTTTTCACCTATTTGAAAACCACTGGTATACCCATAGTATAAATCACCCCCCAGGCCTGTACACAACGCCCCCATTTCTTTCTGGATCTCTTATCGCCCCCCTTGAGACCTGCAGCGCCCACAAGGGGGTGTTATCGCCCACTTTGGGAAAGACTGTTCTAGCCGAACGGACATGAACATCCGAATCCCTTTGATTTGTTACCAAATAGCAGTCAATAGTCGAGGCAAAAGTCTCAGAGCCTTCAGAGCGACCACAAGCGGCGAGGCTGCGCAAATATATCGTTTGAATATAAAGTTAGTACGCTGTATGTATGGGTATGTACATTAGCAGGAAATAAAAGGCTTTTTTATTTTTTATTTTATTTTTATGTATTGGGTATTTCAGTTAGCACACAAGACATGTAACAAGGACAATGATAAATCTGTGAAAGGCAATAAGAGTAGAGGAAGACCAAAGAAAATATGAATGAATTATTTCAAAGAAGAAAATATTATGTAAGGCGCTTTTGTGTAAGATTTAAATGATAGGGGAGTGTGCAAAAGAAATGGGTGTTGCTATTCAATACGTAGCGCTGTAACTAAATTGTCTAATAAAGATATACACAAATATATTAGTTATTAACGATATACCAATATATACAGCGCCCTCTAGTTTTTCAAGCTAAGAAACTATTACTGTAAGAACTGTAAGACGAGAAAACGTGTATTGTGAAAACTACATAGCTACATAATATTAGTAACGCATCAAATGTACACGGACATGCCTCGAACCCGTCGACCAGTAACTACACAGTTGGATATTTAACCAATATACCACGAGCACCAACGACCAGCGAACGTGAATGAACAACCGAAAGCAAAAAAAATAAATTGGAATTATGTACTTACGATCCAACTCAAAGTAATGAGCCTCGTGCAGCAACAGCTCCAGGTAAGGGAACTCGATGGGCAGCAACAGTTTCTTGTTCCGCAAGAAGTTGAGTATGTGACGGAACATACCGCCGTCACGATCGATGAAGTAGTGTTGCTTCAGGGTGTCCAGCACGATTGGGATAGTGCCGTTAAACATTCTTCCCAGCCTTGACTCCGGATAACTGAACAGGAATAATTAAGGTTCGTATTAGGCTTCTACATATTTTTTATTGTTAAATTGCGTTAAATACATGAAATTTATCAAAACTAAATTAGTATTTTAAGAGTTAATTTGGTTTAATAAACATTTAATTTATAGTGCTAAAGCCACACAGGTACAGGTACAGGTACGACCTGTGGAAATGCCACGACCAGAATATCTACACAAATCATAGCCCTTTTTATTTGGTGAGGGAGGTATCCGATAGCCCAACCTTGCAACCCCTTGCATTTGCCATCCTACTCTTATTCCCTCTGTCTGTGTTTCCTCTGTCTCTATAACACTGTCTGTGTTTCAGGTATCCATGGACGGCAGTATCTATGCTCGATTACCTCTTATCTCATAAAAAATATAGTAATATAGTAGTAAATATTAATAACATAAAAAGCTATTCATTATTAAGCTTTTTTGTCAGTCTAGAATTAAATGGTCATAATGATACGATATAATCTGCAGGAGGGCGCTACTGTGTTGGAATCAACATCGACTGCGTAAAAATATATTAAATAAAAATATAAATAGTGAATGAAACATATTGTAAATACAAAGTGTAACTAACAAAGTGCATAGTGAAGTTATAGAATAGAAATTAACTGTTATAAACGCCTAAAACTTAAAATAAATGGTATAAACATAGTGCAAACCATACACTACTTTTTCTTTTTTTAAATCTACCCGTCATAAGCGGGTTCTTAATCGGGTTCTTCAAGGCAAGCCACCTATTATTGATGATATCTGATGGTGAAAAAGTGAAAAATACGCGAAACAGGGAGTACTAAACTAAGTGCGGATAAACTTATCCTGGCAACAATATAACGATTTACAAATTTTGTACACAAGCCCATAGAACAATTACAAAACAGCGCCATCTATTATAACGGAGTCACACTTCTTCGAGAACATATATACCACGACATTATCGAGCGATCTACGAAATCACGGAGGCTAATAGTTCAAAGCCTCGCCAACGAAGGGCGTTACTAAACAAATTTGCTAGAATTTTAAATCATGGAAGAAGTACTAAAAGCACTAAAAAAAATACAAAGTGAAATAAACGATCAAAGAAAAGAAATCCGGGAAACTGGAAAAAATATTACAGAACAAGTCACGAACAACATTATCAGAATCTTTGAAGAAAAATTTCTAGCAGTGGAAAAAAAGCACGAAAATCTAAAAGAAAAAGTGGAAATTCAAGAAAAAAGAATTAACTTTATGGAAAAACGGGCAAGAAAAAGAAATTTGGTATTTTTTGGTATCGAGGAAACAGAAACCTCTTATGAGAGTTTAGAAATTATCATTATCAATTGGCTGACAAAATTTCTATCGGAAAATTTAGGTTGCAGCGACATACAAGAAGTGAAAAGAGTAGGCACAAAAGGTGAAAGGCTACGCCCAATAATAGTTACTTTTTCTACTCTAGGAACAAAAATAAGAATTTTGAAGAAAAAAAGACTACTTAAGGATACACAATACTATGTAAAGGAGGACTACCCAAAAACCGTACTAGAGAAGAGAAAGGAACTTCAAAATCAGGTACTAACCGAGAGAGAGAAAGGAAACTCGGCCAAGATTATATATGATAAACTGGTAATATCCAAAAATAACAACACTAAACGGAAATTGCCCACCTCACCTGAAAATCAAAATGAGCTTTATACAAAAACAAATACCCAAATAAACAAGAAAAATAAAATAAAACAGTCTGATACATCTGTCAAGAGATCAAACAGCATCTCTGAGGGGGTGATAAAACCTAGCATACTTAATTACGTAGTCAAAAATTCCACAAGCACAAATCACCTACAAAACAAACTAACATAGCAACCAGTCGCCTCCTCCTCACATACAGAATAAACAAACAAATAACATCAACAACAATCTTCCAACCCGGCTGGTCACCGTGGAAGAGTACGACCAAAACCCTCCAAAGGAAGGAACATATATAAAAGGAAATAAAATATAACAGAAAATAAAAATATTACAGAAATATATATAATGTATATATAATATAATCCAAGTTCATATTGCGACGTACGAAACTGGAGTCAAATAGCAATTGAAAGAAGAAGGAGAGAAAAATTGCATCTTTGGAGGAGGCCTGCACCCAACCAATGGGATTCTTGCAAAAAAAAAATAGCTACGAAATTGTTAAACAGTTATAACCTAATTATTAAATTTTTAAAACACATGTTAATAAAGATTAGTAAATAAGAGCAACAGTAAAGAAAAATATTTACCTAAGTTCAAAACTAGAGAATAAGATTTATTATAACATTATTAGTACTGCTATTTTAAGATAAAAGTGTACTAGATTTACTGTAACAATGCAAGTAATAAAAGGCTTTTATTATTATTATTATTATTATATTATAATGATACGATGCAAATAATTTTATTTTCAACATTCACGTTTTTATATTGAATATACTTCAAAGCTCTAGTATATATCAAGTTTTATATAAGTTAGATATATACTATATCAAGTTTTATCGTGGCTGAGTCTTGAGCAGAGTTGATTAAAAGGCAAAAAATATATATATACTTATATAGTGGTTTCAAAGCGGGGGCGCGGCATATCCCGCAGAGCCTGCGGCTTTGCCTTCGGCACTTTACCCGGCAAGCTCTCTCACTAAGAAATAACTCGCGGAGTTGAGATAAAACAAGCTTATATACAATTCAAGCTGACTGAATATACAATATCACCTTATATAGATACTAGAAATCGTATTACAATAACTGATATTGCATTTTAAACCCTCGCGTTACATGAGAAAACTGCGCGTCTGAATTAATCCTATACTTGTGTAGGTAAATGCATAACTACTTTTGGATAGCTAAAATACAAGGTAGGTAAGTGCATTTTGTAGCTACAAAGATTGAAAATTTTATTTAGATACTAAAAGGAACAATTCCTTATTTATTTAGTTTGTAGTGTCTCTATTGGTCGTATACTTGGAAACATAATAAAAAATTGCATTTTACATTTTAAGACATTATTTTATGCTATAAATATCTATCATATTTTTAAGTTTGGGAGGATATATGACTCCACTGCCATAAAACAATTTATAATTGTACATAATACATACATAACTTCACGCCAAATCTCTTGCGGGGTAGGCAGAAAGAACGGAGCGCCATAAGGCACGATTCTACACATTTAGATTTAGAATTGTAAGTATTTATATATTTATTTATATAGATATATATATATATATATACATTTACGATTAAAAATATAAATTGTAAACATTTACATATCTCGGTGGTCCAGTGGTTCAGCGCTCGTGAATCAAGAAGTCGTGGTTTCAAATCCGGGATCACACCAAAGACTTTTCGAAATTCTTTTCGGAAGTTATGTATGATAAATGACTGACTTTGTGCCTGGTGTGGCAATAGCTTCGCCACCTATTCCATTTGTAACTTAAACATAACGGTGAGTCGAGTCTTAACAGCCGCTGCCTGCATCCTTGGGTATAAAATGCGTGAAGTTATGTCATGTTACTTCAATGTATTACATTTGTAAATGTATAAACAATCATTGGATAGTAACATTGAAACGACTTTTATGGATTATATCGCGTTTATTTAGAATTTATTTTCTATTTATTTCCCGACATTTCGAACTCTTTACAGAGATCATTTTCACGAGTTTTTACATTTGATCTGTTATGGTTGTGATTCACGAAAATCTAAGAAATAAGTATAATCATTGGATAATCTAATTTGTAATATTAATCAATAATCATAGTTATTATAAATGGTTTACATACGCAGTCAATGTCTCCAATGAAGAAGTATAGATGGTGCCACCGACGTCTATGTGGACAGGAGCATTGAATTTGGTAGTCGCAGCGACACGTGGTATACCCACGATCAATTTCTTCTCCATGGGAACCTCATCCGGTTGAGGGCTACTCGGTTTGATGGGAAGCATCTTGCTGTCACTCTGAAAATAGTTTTTTTTTTTATCTCAACTCGTGTTTTTTAAATATAGTAATTGTAGAAAAATTTACACCTTCACGGTCTATTGACCGGTTAAAATTAAACAAACTTTATTTAGTTTAACAAACTGTTTTTAGAAATAAAATATGTTATTTCAAAATACAGAATACGCAAATTAAGATATTATTTGTTTTAGATTTTTTACTTTGTTAAACCTTATCCCTTGGCTTTTTGAATACTAGTACCTGGTATATACTTAGCTAGCTTTCCGACTCGCTGTGTTACTCGAATACAAACAAAATGGCGATGACGTTGTTGATTACATATAGCCTATGTTACTCTGGGTGAATGGAACATTCCAATGATGAAAGAATTTTTCAAATCGGTCAAGTAATTTATGAGTTTATTCGTTACCAGTTGACCCGGCGAACTATGTTCCGTATCAAAAGTAACAAAGAAATAAATTTTGGATTTATCACTGTTTCTTTACTATGTCATACATGGATCATAGATAAAACCACCACGTTGACACCCTCTAGCTATTAAAAAAAAACCGCATCAAAATCCGTTAAAAAAAGCATATAAGTGGCAGACAGCGGAAAACGACTTTGTTTTATACTATGTAATGACATACCAAAATACATATTATATTTCCTTTTTATAATATTAGTATATATACAAATATAAACTTATATTAAACTTATAATTTATATATTAAAACTTGCTTAAAATTTTAGAACATTTCATACCTTAGGGTATGGACAGAGTGGCAGCCTCGGGGTATTAATAAATTTATATCTGGTAACCAACGTGGCAACGATTTCATTGCCGGAAGCGAAACGCCCCTGGCATAACACATAATGGGTATACCTACATTATTTATAAAAAAAAATACAACCTATTCTACTGTAACTCATAAGTGAGACTGTTTTTAATTACATTTATTCAAGTTTGTTGACCTCATGTTAACATATAAACCTTACTTGTATGCTGGAAGGTTGCATCTAAGTATTCAGAAATGGAGTTAAGTGTTCAAAATATTTACAGCCGTGCAGTTAGCTGCATGAGTGTGCCGGCTCATCTGGTGAAATACCACGGCCTCTCAGAATATCGACGTAATGTGGTTCTTGCCGTGTTTCTTTCAGTGAGAGAGGAATCCATAGGCCTACCTCCCTTGTCCTCCAGTCGCGCCATCCTCCCTTAAAGGCCGGCAACGCAGCTGTCAAAATCTTAAATCTACTTGACTAAAGACTAATAAACTCAAAGTATGGACAATTATTAAAACACCTTTGATAGGTGTTTTAATATATACTTTAATCAAGTAACATACTTCTAAAATACATTATACTTTTCTATATCAGATATCTGTCTAAGTACAGATTAAATATATATATATATATTATATATATATATATATATATATATATATATATATATTATATATAAGAACTACATTATAAAGTGCATATAATTCACAGCGAAATTATTTGTAATTATTTATTAACTGGATAGGGAATCCCGTCAGAATAAAGTAACGTTAAGTCCTCTTAGTGGATTAGCAAATTTAGCAATCCGTTTTCGAATCAAGAAGTAGTAGGATACATCCCGGCTAATATTAATGGAGAGAGAGAGGACTTGGAGGCCAGGTAAAAAGTGGCCACAACCGAAGGGCATATATGAAAGCGATAATGAGAGTAGAAAATAGAATAAATGTGTGTCAGCATTGTAGCAAGTGGATACAATCAGTCTCTGCCTACCCCCAAGGAACAAAGGCGTGATTGTATGTATATATGTATTACTAATTGCTTTAGTAATTGCTTTCGGAAGTTAACTGTAATAAATATCGATGAATGACAAATTGTGCCTGACTTAAGAAATCTGATAATTGGCGCTGCATATACCTGCGAACAATAACAGTCGTGAAGTTGTGAAAAGAAAAAGTTAACTTTAACTCTGTGGTAGTTCAAAATGTTAAAGCTCAATAGAGACGTGAGATATACCCACCGGCCCCACGGCGTGGGAGCATCCCACGAGAGGCGTCCCACTGCCTCTTTTCCCACGGCATCCTTCACACATCGTGTATCGACATAGTATTAGAATGAATCGTCTTTATCAATCAAATTACAGAAAAAATATAATATATAATACCGATGACTGAAAACTTTGTGCCCGGTATGGCAATAGGTTTCGCCACCTATTCCATTTGGGACGTAAACATAACGGCGAGACGAGGCTTAACAGCCGCTGCCTACACCTTCGGGTAACAAAAGGCGTGAAGTTATGTATGTATGTTATATTATAATACTAAAGTCTAAGTAATAAATTATAATATTCAAGTCTCGGTGGTCCAGTGGTCGAGCACCCCGGTTCTGAATCTAGAAGTCGAGAGTTCGAATCCTCACACTAGCTCACACCAATGACTTTTCGAAGTTCTTTTCGGAAGTTATGTGTGAAAAATATCGATGACTGAAAACTGTGTGCCCGGTATGGCAATAGGTTCTCGCCGCCTATTCCATTTGGCCAACGGCGAGACGAAGCTTAACAGCCGCTGCTTACATCTTCGGGTAGAAAAAGGTGTGAAGTTACAATCCCAAATTCACCTTATCAACATCGCCATTTTCTTTTTCATGATAATTAAATTTCATTTGATAAGTTCATAAAGATTCTCTTGAAGATATCGCCGATAGCGATGTGACCGCGGTTTGTCCATTTTTCCCGTTTATTATATTAATTCTTTATTGCCCAACAAAAGAATTATCCTTCATAAAGAATATTAAATTGAATTGAAATTGAATTAGTTGATTGATAAAGCCGTTAAGAAATAAGATCGCTGCCTTCACCTTTAGGTTTGACGAACGATTCGTTGTACAATTATTTCCTTTGAAAACAGAAAAACCTATAACATTACAAAGTATAAAACAAAGTCACTTTCCGCTGATAGTCCCCTTATATGCGCATATCTTTAAAACTACGCAACGGATTTAGATGCGGTATTTTTTAATAGTTAGAGGGTGTTAACGGGGGGGTTTTGATATATAATTCATGTATAGTGTAGTAAAAAAAGTGATAATTTTCAAGATTTAGAACTTTAATCACAAACGCTGCCTGAACCCTAAGTGATAAATCAAAACAACGTTCTACATTATTATACACCTTTAAAAGGTCTACAATAAAGTCCGCAAGGGTATATGTCTATCTCTTAAGGATAACCCACAATGACCATTTTTATTTTTTTACTTTAAACGAGAAATAATAGCCTATTTACGAAGCGATTTTAAACATTGCAGCATTAATTTTCATCCAATTAAGTGTCTTAAATAGATTGTGCATGTAATATAGATGATCCTGGCCCTTTACAGCATGCAATTTAAACGAATATTTTCGAAGATATTGCAGTATTAACATAGCGGGACAGCAGTTAAAGCCGATAAATAGCACAAATTGAACTTCATGGTATCCAAAATTTACTCATTTATTACTTTTGATGCGGAACAAAGTTTGCCGGGTCAGCTAGTATATATATATATATATATATATATATATATATATATATATATATATATATATATATATATATATATATATATATATATATATATATTACATTACCGCAATATTCCAAAGATTATATACTCTTTGGAATATTTTGGAATTAGGTGTATATATTATTAGACGCAAATTTTTATCAAAATCACTTCAGCTGTTTTCAAATTACAAATGGATATGCAAACTGTAAAACAGTAAAAAATATAAGAGCAGCCATATAATATTATTAACATTTCTAAGGATCTTTTAAAATTCCATATAGGTAATGGTCTTGGTGTAAGTGGTTGAGTATCCCGCTTCTGATTTAGAAGTCGTGGGATCGATTCCGGGCACTCACACTCATGATTTCTCGGAATTCTTTTTGAAAGTTATGTGTGATAAATATCTATGAGTGACAACTTTGTGCCCGCTATGGCAAAAGATTCACCACCTTATTCCATTTGGGATGTGTCTTAACGATTTGAGCGAGTAACTTATCAGCCTACGTCTTCGCGTAGAAAAAGGCGTGAAGAAAAGAAGTAAGAAATGTATGTATGTATAATACGTAGTAAATTGCCATGAAAATTGTCATCTGTGATGTCGTTGTAGCGAACAAACCGCCGCTGGCCGTACACCGGACCAAGTCCGACTTCAATTATTTTTTATCTCTTGAATGCATCTACCTTGCAGTCGTCTGGCGAGCTATCTCACTGGTTTCACACCTGAAGACCTATTCATGTCCTATTTTGTGTAAAAAAAAAACAAATATACTTTCACATTCACCAGCAGTTTCCGTCTTTGGACAGTTTTGTTTGTCAGCGTGAATTGGTACCTACTTCTAGAGTAAATTTATAATTTATTTTGTACCACGATCTCCATGTATACCACCTCTCTAGAGGATAGTTCCATGCATTATTCCCCGTGGGTGTCGTAAGAGGCTACTAAGTCATATAGCCCGATGCGAAATACCTCTTGTATCATCAATCTGGATGACCTAGTGGTTAGCAGAGATTCAAAGTTCTAGCCCTGGCTTACATTACTTTAGAAATTATCTATCTGTGACAGAATATCCAGAACTAGCGAAATTGTGTCCGACTAATTTGGTACAAGAAAGATAATTAGGCGTGTCGGGGAAATGATTGCTTCTGCCTATAACTTGATGACGGCTAAAGTAATTTTAACTTAAAGTGTTAATGTAATGTTTAGAAACACATTTTGCCTCATAAATGGGAAACGGCAGCGTTGATAGACTTGCAAATTGGGCAAAAGAGTAATTGTAAGAAAATAAGAAATAGCTTGCAATGCTGGATAGTGCGACCATTGGGACTACATGAGTTTAATCTACCTTTATCATCAGCTGTTACAGACTTCTTTTATAAAATAACTAATCAACATTCATAAGCATCCATTATAGAGGTTGGAAAACTAGTGGGCGATCAAGTGAGTGAAGCCAGCTACTGTGCAAGCAGGTACTTGTAGTTACGGCAGCGAGCCGCTAGGGGGCGTAACGTCGCGAAGCAAACCACCACTCTTACCTGTCTGGTTTCATTATAAATATGCCGCAGGCTATTTGGCAGTGCTACGACGTGACAGCTCAAATACGTAATCACTGTGGAGTATAGACACACACACGAGCAAACGCACACACATGAAAACACTCACGAACACTCTCATACAGAAACAGAACAAAAATACTAACCTCACGCCTTTTACTACCCAAAGATGTAGCCAGCGTAAGTCGCCTCGACTCGCGAAAATTCCTTGAAATTTACGCTTTTCGAATACGAAGTGTATTTCTATTTAAGATATTTTAGTCAATATTATGTTTTCTGTTAGATTGTAACTCACAGAAAATTGGCAAGTAATAGAATCATTTACATTTTGTATTATAGCTTAAATTTCTTATTGGTTTTGAGTTCTATGTTAATCAGGAAATATATGAGTAATATAGCCAAGTAATATACCGTTATATGTATAGTTTTTATACAGTACCAAAGTACCAATACTTTTCAACCCAATTTTCCATTTAGGTTGTTCAAAGAATGGCAGTCCGCCGGCGGATCGGATTGGCCCGAGGGCGGGCCTCGCTCTTATTCCAATCAGTATAATTCCTGCCGCAGCGAGGTGGGTGAAACTTGTACAACATGCTGAATTAATAAAACTTTGTAGTTATCCTTTTTTTTTTAATAAAAGTGTAATAATAATAATATTTACGGTTATCTACATCTACACTTACTATTTTATTTAGGAAAGATTTCTACTTTTGCTAGTATGTTTGACATGAATAAACTCAAAAAGTACTGTGTCGATTTTAAAAATTCTTTTACTCAAATATAGATATTTTTAGAAACAAAAACAATTTATAGTATGATGAAACCCGTTACAAAAGGACGAGAATATAACAAAAATTAAAGGAAAAACAATTAATGGTAGAAAACGGTTCATCTCTATTTCCGGAAAAACTACAAGACTTATGCAAAAACATTAAATGACAAAGTTGTAGGTAATAAAGAGACTCATGTGAATAAACGTTTTTACATAACTTCAAAATTTATGTAAAAATTCAAATAATCAAGTTTTGGGTTTTTATTTTTAACTTATGCAAATAACATTCAAAACAGCTCATTTAATTTTCGCTATCTCAGAAACTAGTAAGCCGATTGAGTTGAAATTTGCGAGGACTATTCCATACGTGGTGTAGAAGTCAGCTAAGAACAGGCTTTATAAAACTCCAACCGTAAAGGGGATCATAGGAGAGTTGGATTAAGAAAAGGACAGTTTTGTAAGCATTAAACTTGGTCAAAATGTTGTATTTGTCATAATATTAATCTATATTTATCTCTAAGACTTTCGCAAATCACGCTCATGACATTAAAACAACTTTTAGGATTATATCGCGTTTATTTATTACTTATTTTTATTTATTTCCCGACGTTTCGAACTCTTTACAGAGATCATTTTCACGAGTGATGAACAAAAATATGGTAGTTGATCAAAAGCTATTTTCTTTGATTTATTTCCAAAAAGTGGGTGCTCTCTGTATTAATGAAAATAACTTTTGAACAACTACCATCTTTATAATCCTAAAAGTTGTTTAATGTCATAATATTAATCACTAACAAACTCTACCGAAATGACTCTATCGATTTTGAAGATTTTTTTCGTGTATTTCGGGTAGGTCTGACAATCGGTCAACATCTGTTTCCTATTGTTCGGGGTGGCCAACCGTTTGTTTATTTATTTATTGTCAAAACATCATTTTCCATGCCAATCCCATTTGTTAACTCCCTGATCAACATGGAATCCTCAGAGTAGTAAGAGTATTTTACGCGGTGTATAGGTAAGCCAAGATGCAATCAAACCGTAGAAAAAAAATTAAGCTTTTGATCTATAACTTTTGTTGGTTTGAAATTTAGCAATATATTATTTTTATCATCTTACATGTCAACCGAGAGCAGATTTTATAACAATACTAGCTGGCCCAGCAAAACGTGGTTTCTCAAAAAAATAAAGTTTTTGATAGACAAATACTATATGTATTTTTGTATATTGTTTCATATAAAAAAATATAAAAACCAAATAATCTAAAAAATTAAAAAAATATATCATGGACTCTTAATATGAAAAATTGTCCGATTCTACAAAATACCAGACATGCCTACAATACTTCATGAGAGAAACTTGAGAGAGAACTTTTCTTCTGTCAAGCCGTTTCGGAGGAGTATGGTAACCAAAACTGTGACATAAGAATTTTATATATTAAACTAGATGACCCGGCGAACTTTGTTTCGCCTCACAAAAGAAATAATGTTCAGTGTGGGATAGACATATGCCATTGCGGATTTTTTGTAGACCGTTTGAAGGTGTATAATAATGTAGTACCTGCATAAGTGACAGATCATGTTTTGATCTGTCACTTAGGGTTCAGTCAGCGTTTGCAATTAAACTGCTAAATCTCGCAAATTATCATTATTTATACGCATAACCTGAACTATACATACAAACCACCCCGTTGACACCTTATATTAAAAGAAACCGCATCAAGATCCGTTGCGTAGTTTCAAATATCTAAGCATATAAGTGGACAGAAAGCGGAAAGCGACTTTGTTTTAAACTATGTACTGATATTAATATGCTATAATATTGCGATGCGAAGTTCGCCGGTTCACTAAGCACAGTTATAAAATTGCTCACAACCTCTAGGTAAACTTAATTCGTAGTGTCCATGCAGCGCGACAGAGTGCGCCGTCAAATGTATATATTTGTTAAACAAATATTTTTTTAGTTAAGCCCCGTTTGCAGATATTTATAAATGTTTTTCATTTCATTTCTCTCCACGCTCGAAAAATATATTTACAACTTTATTTTACTAGCTAAAGACAAGTTAATCTTTTACAGGTTGAAATCGGCTACGGATTTTTCTTTATAAATGTTTTTATAAAAGAAAAATAAACTAATACCTTTTTAGTAATAAACAATTTTCAATTTAAATATCATTGTACTTAGCTAGTTTGTTGATAGCGTCTGTATATGGCGGCTTTAGTATTATTACAATTTCTTTATTAAATTATTATTCTTTATTATCTGAGATAATTGAAAATATTATTAAATTCAGTTTTTTACTTTCTGCAAAGAACATTCCCCGACCAGGTTCGTGGCATGACTTTCTTTAAAGACTTGTTCTATTTGGTCATGGAAAGTGTGTCGTGGCCGTCCTCAACTCCTACATTCATCTGCTTTTGTATTATATATCTGCTTAGACTGCCTCATCCATTCTTTCTAACTATCCGAACCTTTGGAGCATGCCCTTTCTTACTTATACACTGACACTTGTTTTCAGCCCAACTGCCTGTTTTACAACGTAGTTTTCAACGCAGCCCTTATTTAGACCGCTCTTATCCTACTTTCATGCACACTCCGACAAACCCATGTCTCACTTCCATAAGTAAGCATCAGGATTAGTATCGCATTATGATCAGCTAATTGAGGTTCTTTGCGCCTAAGAATCATCCTAAAGCTTCATTTAGACTGTTTCCTAATTTCCTGTTCACTCTTTTTTCGACATCCGCGCTGTACCTACCTACCTACCATCCGTGGTAAAAGTGCATCCAAGATATACAATTTCATTCACCTAGCACTACATACAGCACCTCATCATCAACCATTATCCACGGTTTCGTTCTGGTTTCATCCCTCACTAACACTTATAAATACATATTTAAACAAACAAAGTCTAGTATTGTATTGAGTATCGTTGCCCACAGCATTAGTTGCTAATAGTAACGGAGCCCAGGAACATTTTTTTCAATTGATTACTATGAAGCGGAATCTGGGTGAATAGCTTCTTTTCCGCCCAACAATACCCTACAAAATTTACCATTATTGTAGCTTATAAAGGTAGCCATGGCAAAATATGTTTATTTGATGATAAAATAGCGTATTTATGTCCCAGTTTCACAGTGGTAGAGCCAAGCAGTTCGCTGCATGAATGGGCCAGCTCGACCGGTGAAATACCTCGACCTTTCAGAAGACCGACGTAAAGTGGCTCATGCCGCGTTTCGTTCGGTGAGAGAGGTACCCGGAGGCCCACCCCCTTCCCCATCCTTTCCTACCCCCAATCCCTTAAAGGTTGGCAACGCAACAGTAACACTATATGTGTTGCTGATGTCTATGGGCGGCGTTGATTGCTTACCATCAGGTGACATGCCTGCTCGTTTGCCCTCCTATCCCATAAAAAATAAGTTTGTTTGGTGTGAGAAGAAAAGTACATTCTCTTTCTCTTCTCATCCCACTCCCTTAAATGCGGCCAACACAGCTTTACTACTATTGACACTCTGTGTTGCAGGTGGAAGGCTGCTTACAATCAGGTGACTCGCTCGCTCGTTCGCCACTTATCGCTTAATAAAAACATCCAAATTTAATCAAAAGATGATTGATAAACACTTAACTAAAATACTGTAATGATGTAATGCATTAGACATGTGTAATGTATTGGACAGTTTAAATGAGCAAAACATCACGTGCAAATGCATCAAGCACATCAAGTCTGAATAATACAATGTATCATGAACCATATTTACTGAATTGAGATCCTCGCTCGCGTCTGATTGGAGTCAAACGATGTTAACATTCATCTAAATTGTCAGCTTGCTATATATTATAGTAGTTTATTTCACTTAAATATATATATATATATACATTGGCATATAATTAAAAATAAATTTAGATCCTTTGCAAGTGGACAATAATTTTTTCATGCCTTTTTCCCACCGGTGGTGGCTTTTTTCTACAGGTGTAGGCAGCCACTGCCAAACCGCAACTTGCCGAATCATTAAATCCCAAATGGATTAGGTGACGGAACCTATTGAAGTTAACCTGAAGCTGTTAAGAATTGTATAGCCTAATTTTTAAGGTTAAGACTTGAACTGCCGAATTTTTAACTCCAATATAATGGGCGGGAGAACCTATTGACTATATGTCAACGGGCACAACTATTTAAGAATTCCCGGGAGAAAACGAATAAAAAAGCTATCATAGACAGTAGGTATTATTCAGATACCAAAAAGTTCTTATAGTTACGATTTTTTTTTAGTGGAATCCTAACAATATACTATTCAATTAATTTACTGTTTACTTAGTGGCGTTTCATTGTTGTTTGATATCAAAGTTGTCCGATTAAATATAAACAGATGCGTCCATAAATTAATGTCAAATAGTATTGACATGCTGGCCTGATATACTCTCGCTTCTATCAATATATTGACGTGCCGTCAATAAAGATTGATTCTTCATTAATAAACAACTACAATGAACTATTATTTCTCTGTTAACAATATCCTGTCAATAATAAATATTAGTAGCATAGATTGATTGAAATTGAACAAGTCTGTCCTGTAGATATGACATTTATTAAATAATTTAACGACCTGGTTGCTAGGACCTTTAAGTCGAGTCTTATTATTTTATAATTAACATCATCATTCTTAACCTAAACTAATCTTAACCTAACCTAGCCTAACCCTAAAGCTTAACCTAACCTAATCTAATCATCCATAAAGTCGTGGCACTTTATGCATGATGTTCCGAGGGACTCCCTCGGAGGGAGTTCTGACGACACTGTAGAAGAACACACTAAACACGATACCTACACCATTTCCCACATTTGCACTCATATACGAACACTTATTAAACAAAACGCCACGAATTTTATTCAATAATATCCATTGAAACACAAATCTGAGAAAATAATGCAAATAGCGGACATGTCTCCTCCACAGTCCCGCAAAAACTCCAGTAGATATGACATGTTTTCAGTTAAGCACAGACAAATGCGGCGAATGTATTTAGCACAATCAAAATTTGACAAAAATAATACATTTATTGAACGTCCCGGGTACTGTGGTATCTACGCGTAAAATCAAATTAGAAAATTCATGAATGGCTGAAGTAAAATCAACTAGGTCTAACAAACTATCAAAATAAATACAAACATACTGTACCTCACCGATTGCCCCAATTTGCTTATAACTACGGTTTTATGCCTTGAAATTACGAGTATTTCCATTTTAAGAGATTAAAATTTATTTAAAGATTGGTGAAACCTGTCTGTCATTTATTATTTTGACAGATTCAAATAAGAACCATGTAAGATCTACTCTGAGTCATAGCTTTATCATTACATGTACATATGTGAGTTGCTTTCCACTGTCTGTCCCCTATCTTTCAAACTACGCAACGGATTATGTGTTTTAATGCTGAGATAGAAGCTTTCAACAGGATAGTTTGTTTGTATTATATAGTAGAAAATTTTCGAGGTTTGGAGCTTTAATTACAAATGCTGATCGAAACCCAAGTGATAGATCAAAATAATGTACTACATTATTATACACCATACAAGGTCTTAAAAGTACGCGACGCTATCTCTTAGTGATAACCCACAATGACTATTTTGATTGCTTTGGAAGACTCAATGACTTATTTAGGATGCATTTTTAAGCATAGGATGGATTTTAAGCATTATAGCATTAATCATTGTCTAATTAAGTACTTTGCTTACCTTTACCCAACTTGCACTGTGCTGTTAATATAGATCAATTACAAATTACAGCATGTAATTTTAATTAATATTTTTGAAATTATAACTATTATTACAAATTTAAAATGTAGGGATATAGCGATTCCATCACCCAGTGGTACTGGCTGACGCGTACCAATACATATCGCCAATTGAGCTTAATAAAATCCAAAACTTAACCATTTATTACCATTTAGTACAGAAAAAGGCGAGAAGTTATTAGAAGTTATGGATTCTATGACTAATTACTTTACCAAAAAAACTCATCGCGTGATAAAAATATGTTAATACATTGTATACTTTGAAATTATTCGTGTGTATTGGGCACAATGGAGTGCAGTAATACAATACTGTGACCGCGAGCGAGGCCCGCGGACCTCCGGGCGCCCTATTCGTTTTATGAATAGTTTATGTGAGCGCCGCGGGCCACCTCGCCTCTCGGGGCCCGCAGACAACTAAATATTTATGTCCACATACACGTCTAGAAAACGTTGAGTTTTCGAGTAAAAGAGTTTAAAGTAGGTAAGTGTTTTACACTTACCTACTTTAAACTCTTTTACATTTCATAATTTAAGTACACTTTGTTTTCACATATTTTTCCTTTATATATTTGTTTTGTTAGTTTTTGCTTATAAAACATCCATATTAGAAAGAATAGATGATGCAAGATTGACTAAGCAGATATACAATGCAAAAGCGGATGGACGTAGGAGTCGAGGACGGCCAAGACACACATTCGATGACCAAATGGAACGTGTTCTGGTGGAAGGTGATGTTAGGAGCGTCAAAAATCGATATGTGTGCATGAAAAGAGTTACGAAAGTCAAAGAAGCGAGTGAGGCGTGTAAGAGTCGTGCCTTATGGCGCTCTGTTCTCTCTGCCTACCTCGCAAGGGATTTGGCGTGAAGTTATGTATGTTTTTGTGTAAACATCCATTACAATTACACTGCATGGGTTAAATATAGATTTTCTCTTCCTTCTCATGTTGTGATGCCTTTCAGCTTTTCTAGTATAAATATGGTGGTTCTTTACAAGTAGTATTTATTTAATAAATATAGTCATTTCAATTAGTCATGATAATGTGATACTAATTTTATATTTTTTGGTACTTATTACACATTTGTAAGGAACTATTATTCCCCATTACAAAGTCTTGGTGGTCCAATGGTCGAGCACACGGCTCGTGAATCCAGAGGTCGCGCGTTCCAATTTTTGTACGCACCGATGACTTTTCGAAATGAACTTCGACAGTTATATGTGATAAATATGAACGACTAAAAACTTTGTGCCCGGTATGGCAATAGGTTCGCCAGCTATTCCATTTGGGACGCAAACATAACGGCGAGTCGAGGCTTAACAGCCACTGCCTACACCCTCGGGTAGAAAAAGGCGTGAAGTTATGTATATAATACATCTCATATAAGGTTTTCAACTTGATTTATACTAATAAAAATCAATAATACAAAATATAGTTGCAGTCTCTCAAATGACTTCACAAATTTTGATACTTTTAACAGTTCGATTAATTTTAATCATTTCTAGAAGAGTAGAGTCTAGAAGAGACATAATACACATAACGCCCTCTAGATCAAAACTAAGCAACTAAATGGTATTACTATAATTACTACTAGATAACGGATATGAATACATATATACATGTTTTGTAAATACTTATAATACATAGAAAAACACCCAGACACCAAACAAACATTCATGCTTGTTACAAATATTTGTACTCGGGTGGAGATCGAACCCGCCAAGATCGATTCTGTAGTAGCTTTACCAATGCACCACTAGGCTTGTCAAACAATACATAATAATAATTTCAAGACTTAACAATCGCTGTCTACGCTGTCACTGTCACAAAAGGCGTGTATTTAAAAAAATATATAACAAAACACTGTTTAATGTTTAAGGCTTTTAAACAACATACCTAAATATGTTTTCTCTCACTATCAACATACAGTTAAACGTGATATTTAAGTTTAAACGAGAACTATAACTGTAAAAACTTCATTATTACATAATTATGCGAGTATAACGTACAACCTTAAAACTGGTTGTCGTGCAAAATTCACGAGAAACGAGTCCAGTCATTTAGGCATACGAAAACTGTCATGTAAATTTATATTTCTTTTCAATAAATAATTCCACATATTCCGGACAGCAGTGTGTTTCTTTTTAAGGACTTTAAATAAATAGGATTATATTATACTAGCTGACCCAGCGAACTTCGTTTCGCCTGAATTAGAATTAATAATAACAAACTTTTATCCCCTATTTCATTCCCTCACAGGTCGAAATTGCAAAAACGCTAGAACTAATGTTTAATTATTTCTTATCAAGTACTCAAATATAAAGTTTCATGGTTTTATCTTTTCAACCTCTTTTTCCCTTTTTTCGCAATTAAAGGTAGCCTATGTCCTTTCTCAGGGTCTAAAGATTGTCTGAATTTGTCTGTAAAGATTGTCTGAATTGAAGTCTGTGTCTAATTTCATCAAAATCGGTTGAGCGGGGAAGCGTAACAGACAGATAGGCAGAGTTACTTTCGCATTTATAATATTAGTAGGGATTGATAGCAATATTTCAAGAGCCTCAAATACCGACGAGCGTGTATGACATGAGTTATGAAAGTCAAAGAAGCGAGTGAACTGTGTAAAAATTGTGCCTTATTGCGCTCTATACCTCCTGCCTGACCGCTAAAGGACTTGACATAAAGTTATAAGTATTTATATGTATATAGCAATATGGCTGTGCCTTAAAGAGGAGTCTGCATTAAAGAGTTTTCTAAGTAAATTGATATACGAGCTCGTTAGCGTTGCGTTCTTGGAAGTTTGACGCTTGTGAATATTTTACAGGAGTATAAAGTGTAGGTAGTGTATTTTTAGATTCTGCGAAACATTTATTTAGTCGCCAAGATACTATACTAGCTACTATACCTCATATTTCTAGATACTAGAATTGATGTAAAAGTAATTTTAATTAAGTATATCTAGGCCATATTTACATCTAAAAATCTTTTTTTTGTATTAATTTTTGTTTATATCATTAGTTGCGCGTGGAAAACATCGTGCGAATAGACCGTGGTTGCAAAGAAATACATTCATTTGAATAATGAAAACCGGAGTGATAATATCAAAATAGAGAAAAAAGAAATCAGAGCTGTTAGGAAATGCTGCTCTCTGAAAAAGGTCAAGACATCCAAAGACTTGGTGATTATTCTATAAACATTCACGGAAAATGAACATCGCGCATTACTCAGCTCAGCTCAGCGACATCCACCACTGCAGACAATAAAGAAGATAGAAAAGATAGAGAATTACGTGATGGCAGATCGACCGTAGTCTTGGAAACGAGCCTCCTTATCGACGCCGAAAAATTTCAGTCTCCCCTTCAGCGGGAAAGGTTATGGTTCATTTTGTGGAACGAGATAGCAAAATATGTTCTTATTTTAGACTTAACAAGAAGATTACCATAGGAGACGATTAAAGAAAAAAGGCGCCTCAAACTGCGAGTTTGGGTCTCGTTTCATCAAAGCAACGTAACGGATCACAAAGCCACAGTTACAACGGCTGAAGACTGGCTTTCTTGATGAAAGCAGGGTCCGGAATCTGCTTCAATATATTCCCTATTCGCCAGATCTAGCCCCTAACTTCTATTTCTTTCATCGCCTCAAAGAACATCTCAGAGGCCAGTAATTTTAAGGTCATCGCGAACGATGGCAGCTGTCGAGGCAATTTGTAATAGTCAAGATAAAGATTGTTTATCTCTAAGAGTATCATAGGTTAAGTTTAACGTTTAACAAAATTAATTGGGAAGAGACTAAATACAAACTTAATTATTTTCGTTGCTTTATCCACCGCGTTTCATTGATCATTGCCATTATTTTTGGATTACCCCTCCTATCTATAAGACATATAAACCTTCATGTTAGTCATAAAAATGTTAGTACTCAGGCGGTGATTTAACGTAAAATGTGTTAAATTCAAATTTAATAATTTGTTTCTAATTATTGCCATAAGTTGCCATTTTCTTGCCCTTGTCGCATTCGTGTGGTCGGCACAATATTACTATTATCAATTCAAACTATTCATGTTGTCAAAATATTTGGCTGTGGTTTTTTTACCAGTCGTCTGCCTGACGTCAGTAATTCTTGCCGTAAATAAATATAAATATACACTAGTGAACTATGCATTGCCGTATAATAAGTTTTATTTTAATATCTACACTAATATTATAAAGAGGAAAGATTTGTATTTTTGTATGTAACGAATAAACTCGAAAAGTACTGGACCGATTTTAATAATTCTTTTTTCTTTAGAAAGCTACATTATCACTGAGTAACATGTAATCATCGTCGTCATCGACATTTTATTTATACGCGAGTAACACCGTGAGGCGGGAAGCTATATTCAATATACCGGTGCGAAGTTCGCGCTGTCTACTAGTAATTTTATAAAATTAAAATTTTATTTTAATTTAATTTCATTCATTTTATTCAATGATAAAAACTAACATACAGCCTTAATACATACTTTATATCTTGGCAATATGATACGGATATATTAATATTCAACACTGTAAATAATGAAAATTAAACAAATTAAGATGTAACTAAATAAAAATTATAAATGTTACACCTATCTTAACAGTGGTAGAGCCAAGCAGTTCGCTGCATAAATGGGCCGGCTCGACTGGTGAAATACCACGACCTCTCAGAAGACACACGTAAAGTGGCTCATGCCGCGTTTCGTTCGGTGAGAGAGGTACCCGGAGGCCCACCCCTTCGCCATCCTTTCCTATCCCCTACCCCTTAAAGGTTGGCAACGCAACAGTAATACTATATGTGTTGCTGGTGTCCATGGGCGGTGTTGGTTGCTTACCACCAGGTGACCCGCGTGCTCGTTTGCCTTCCTATCCCATAAAAAAATAGTAAAATATAAAGACTATGTAGCGATCTATGCATAAATACTAGCTTGAGGAATATATTTTGAAAAGCATTATTCAATTCTGATGCCTCAATTTTAGAGGTCCAGCACTGATTATGGGTACATAGAGAAGATATTTTTTTTAGTGACATCAGTAGCGAGATTGTTAGTAAAAATGTGATTATGTTATATTATATGAACTATGTAGAGTTGTGGGAGGAGAGCCGGGTTTTGTGGCACAGTCGTGGGGGCGTCAAAGGCGGTGGCGGCTTGGAGGTAGCCCGGGGCGTTGTGGCTCTCCTTTCCATCGCCGCCAGCTATCTACCACCGCTCGACGATATTAAAGTACACCTAGCTCTGCTTTTGATACCTCCGGCAAAATAACCCGAGGCGCTCATCTACAGAACAATCATTTCGAGAATTATTTTGAAATTGCCACGAGCTAAAGCAAGTCATCGAATGTTCGACTTATCAACCATGCCTGAGGCCACGCTTCCAGATATACACATATATGTGTGAGTATATTTACTTATAAATATACTTAATAAATCAAAGAATTTATATATTCAATCTCGGTGGTCCAATGTTCGAGCTCAACGCTTCTGAATCAAGAAGGCGTGGAATCGATTCCGGGCTCACACCAATGTCTTTCCGGAATCGATAAATATCGGTGATTGCCAACATTGTGCCCAGTGAATGACAAAAGGTTCTACCACCAATTCCATTTGGGACAAAGCAATTTGACGAGCCGCTGCCTACAATTTCAGATAGAAGAAGGTGTGAAGTTATCATACGTCATCTATTCACTACAAAAGACTCTCCACCTTGTAAATAACCGAGACTTCTCAATACAGGTTTTGATCAGTAACATGTACCTCTGATTTATTTACCATCATTGATTCAACAGTTTCTCTGGTATGCGCCGCAATATATATTGTCATGCTTTTAGTGTTTGAGACACTCCCAAAAATCCACGATAGAGAGTGGAAAATAATAATATTAATATCTTGGACACAATACACACAGCGCCCTCTAGTTCCAAGCTAAGCAACTAAATGCTTGTGTTATGGATACTAGATAACGGTTATTAATACATATATACTTTTCTTTTGTAAATACATACTTAGAATACATAGAAAGACACCCAGACGCCGCACAAATATTCATGTTTGTCACAAATATTTGTACTCGGGTGGGAATTGAACCCCCGACCTGATTGCTGCACCCGGTAGTTTTGCCAATACGCCACGTGGAGTATTTTATTCTGTACCCTTGTACCGCACTCTGACTTCGGTTAGGGTGTGGCCAAAGTGAGCGGCCATATACCTTACAGGTATAAACAAAAAAATATCAATAAGTAAAGGGATCTCTCTGTACCCTTGACAACGTGTATACTATATCCTATTGATAACAGTTCAGCTAGTTAATTAACGTCTAATTAGAAATACGATATTCAAAGTTATTGTGAACGGAAAAAAACATCTTTGACGGCCAATATCCTTGTATCCATAGCTACTTCGTGCTATTAATAATAACGTATTTGTAATAATATCATATTTCAAAAATATCTCGGTCGTCCAGTGGTCGAGCACCGGCTTCTGAATCCGGAAGTCACGGGTTCGAATCCTGACACTGGGTCACACCAATATCTTTTCGAAATTGTTTTCGGTAGATATGTGTGATGAATATCGATGATTTCAAACTTTGTGCACGGTATGACAATAGGTTCGCCACCTATTCCATTTGGAACGGGGAGACGAGGCTTAACAGCCCCTGCCTACACCTTCGGGTAACAAAGGCGTGAAGTTATGTGTTATAATATTCTCATTGAGTTTTTCTCATCGACGTGCGTGCATGAAAATAGTTATGAAAATCAAAGAAGGGAGTGAGGCGTGTAAGAATCGTGCCTTATGGCGCTCTGTTCTCTCTGCCTACCTCTCAAGGGATTTGGTGTGAAGTTATGTATTTAAGGTTTTTTGTTGTCTTCCAATTTCAATTTCCTTACATCTTGAAAGTAGTGAAATTTCAATTCTGTATTCTAATTGATTATTATAACTAAGGTTAAGTTTTGAATGCAAGCATCGGATGTGATATTATATTAAAAGCTTGACAACCGTCTAGCTACAGCCCCACAGACTAGGGCAATCAATACCCAACTTCAGATATTATATTTTTAGTTTTTTTATTTTTATACTATTCATGCCGAGAAAAGTGAATAAGAACTAAAGACTAAAGTCGTTGGTAAAATAGATAATGAGCCATTTGTGTCTCTCTGCCATTAGGCAAAAATTGTTCACTCGTCAATAATTATAATTAATCATCATCATTTAGGTAACATACAATTTCCAAAAAATCTTTAGCGTGCAGGATTCGAATCTGATCGAAATCTGTATACTCCTTGAATTGAGATAGTTTTAAGTTTAGTTTTTTTGGCAAAAAAATAAAATAAAAGAAACTTTTCCCCTGTGTGTTGGTTTCCATTTTTAAAACTACAAATGTTTTAAGGATAATATAATAGACATGAATAATTATTAATGACGAATATTTGAGTAATAAATACACAATTCTCAAAAGAGAACACAATTTTAACATATATAACATAGGAGATACAGAAAAAAAATCAAAAAGAGCTATTAAGTAAAGTATAAAGTAAAGGTTTACAGCCTTATTTGGATAGTACAAATAATAAATAGCGAAATACTTGTCGACATTACGCCCTTAGTTAGCGCCATAAAAATCGCATTCAAATATAATCGAAATACCTATTTAACCACTCTTAAATGCTCTAAGCTCCTCTATACTCCTATATGCTTAAATTTTGCAGTGGTAGAGCCAAGCAGTTCACTGCACGAATGGGCCGGCTCGATGGGTGAAATACCACGACCTCTCAGGAGATCGACGTAAAGTGGCTCATGCCACGTTTCCTTCGGTGAGAGAGGTATCCAGAGGTAAGGTAATCTTTGGAATTGCGCAACGGATTTTAATGCTGTTTTATTTAGATGTTGATAGTTTTAATAGATGTCAACGGGGTGGGTGGTTTGTATCTATTATTTATTAAAGAAATAATGATAATTTTCGAGATTTAGGACTTATCTAATTGCAAACGCTGGCTGAACCCTACGTAATAAATCAAAATAATACTAAATAATAATACTAATACATCATGATACTTAAAGACAGTCTACCAAAAAGCCTATCTTTCTATCCTTTAATTTTTACGCGATACAAAGTCCGCGGGTTAGAGATGGGCGAAGGAAAAAACCCAAAAGGAAAAAACCCGGGAATTTTCCCAAAATGGGAAATATCCCGGTATTTATGAGGGAAAAAACCCAAGTGGTGGGTTTTTTCGTTTTTTACAGTAATAATGAGATAAAAGCGAGGAAATAAAACAAAGCCAACATAGTTTAATTATAATTATTCAACAAAAGAAATGTGCATGTTTTCCATATTAATTTTAACATATTAGTCACTGTTATTACTTTCACTGGTGACAGTGGAATTTACCCAGATTCGGGTATTTTCCGGGTAAATTCCCATCACTAGCGGGGTCCACAAATCATGACATAGTAAAACATGAAATAAAATAAAGTCGCTTGCCGCTGCTGTCCCCTTATATGCTTACATCTTTGAATCTACTCAACGGATTCTGATGCGGTATTTTTTAATTGATAGAGGATGTCAACAGGGTGGTTTTTATCTATAATTCATGTATGATATAGCAAAGATAAATTCGAAATTTTGTCGTTTATTATTTTGATGCGGAACAAAGTTCGCCAGGACCACTAATATAAAAATAATTAATATAATATATGTTATATACTCATGTTTGTAAAAGTTTTTTTTTATGTAAGAAAACATTCATAGTACAACACAAATACTATTAATTTTTCTATAATTATTTCTTCATATCTAAAACAGTTTTAACGTATATTACATTTACTTAAAAACTATTATTGCAATAATACCTATCTCAAAAAAATAATTTATTCGCATATAATGTAAAGAACCAATTGCATCATCTAATAACTATTTGCTAATCAAACTGCAATATTTGCCATTCTATTTTCACCTTAATCCCTATTCATACGATGAATATCCCTATTCAATAGCTAGTTTGTATCTAAGTTTTTTAGCACTCTATATAATACAGCTTTGAACTCATTTATTCTTATAACCGTGAGCATTTTCTTTTAAAATAAAAGCAAAATAAAAGCTCTTCTAAAACAATTTGGTAGTAATAATTCTCAATCATCCAACTTCAATTTAAGAAAAGTGCATTTTTTTAACTCATTACTAACAAAGGCCTATGAATAAGTTTTGATATCTAAATAAAAATAAAATTATCACACAGTAGAATAGATTATTAAATATAAAATCAGCATCAGCATATAAATCGTGCAAAACAATAATCGCCGAAGTATGTATTAGTAAAATTATAGATAAAATATAAATGACTTACATCTTTCGCGACCTTTCGCGTAGAGTCGTCAAGTTGGTGAACGTGTTAAGGCCTGCGCCGTATAAGTTCTCACAGCGAGACCGCGCGCCCGACTGACGTTCGGAGCTGAAGGTTTCCGCTCTCATACCCTCCCGGCGGGAATGAGTGCGGGGTCCCGACCCTCGTTTAGCGTCAACTGGGTTGCCAAAAGCTATTACCCACTTTTACCCAGGGTAGATAGTAATTATAATAACAAATAAACGAATATATTTTCGAAAGAGTTGTGTTTTGAGTTTCGTGAAGAAATGTGCCAAATATAAAATACACTCGTTTAAACTAATAAAATGTTGGTCACAACCACCGTTGTATACACCTTCGAATATTAGCAATGTGAATTTACAAAAAAAAAATATAAGTAATAACATTAAAAGTTTTTTTTTTGGTTGACTTTTGTTTATTTATACTGTAAGACTTATTAATATATTTTTAAGAAAAATAATAAATTATATTTCTGGATTATCATAATTTACTATGGCTATTTAGAAAGAGTATTTACGTAATTTCACGCCTTTATCTATCCGAAGGTGTAGGCAGCGGCTATTAAAACCTCGACTCGCCGGATCATTACGTTCCGTTCCAAATGGAATAGGTGGCGATCCTGTTGCCATTCATCGAGAATTCGGCGAAAATTGGTGTGAGTACAGAATTAAACCCACGACTTCTGAATCAGAAGTCCCCGCTTCTCGACCACTGGACTATCGAGACTATATAAGAATATTTAGATATCAAATAATTATATAATTAACTAAGAATTATTATTTATTCTTGAATTTTGTATACATACATACATTTTCGTATACACTTGTGTAGACAATTAATGCTATAGAATTTCGAAGCAGTTTTTTTCAGCCGATTGAAATATTACAGGCACACTACTTACAGTTCTTCAGTGTCCATGTGACCATGTAATGTGATGGTATCGAGAAAGTGTGATGAAGGACTCGGATTGTAACGATATAAACCAGTTCAAAAGCAAATAAACTCCATACTATTTAAACTTTTTTTCGTTGTTTCTTATATATTATATTAATTCAAGTTGTTTCTTGGATGCTCCCAAAATTGGAAATTAAAATTTAAATGTTGCATAGTGATCTTATCGGTTATTACATTTTTTTAATAAAAATAAATCAACATACTTTCACATTTATTAATAAGAAATACAAAATTAACAAATAGTTAACGATTATAATAATAATAATAATATCTTGGACACAATACACACAGCGCCCTCTAGTCCCAAGCTAAGCAACTAAATGCTTGTGTTATGGATACTAGATAACGGATATTAATACATATATATATATATACTTTTCTTTTGTAAATACATACTTATAATACATAGAGAAACACCCAGACGCCACACAAACATTCGTGTTTGTCACAAATATTTGTTGCTCGGGTGGGAATCGAACCCCCGACCTCATTGCTGCAGACGGTAGTTTTACTAATGCGCCACGAGGCCCGTCAAAATAAAATACGGAAAAAAAAAACAAACAAATTTATACTGCCTACAAAGACAGCTGTTACTGAAAAGTCAACTCTATGTTTACCGACACATGAATTCAAATTTAATATTTTTTTAGTTGTAAATGTTTCATTTTTTTCAATGATAAATAATAAATAAAATTAACTCGTTTTCTTTAAGTTTACATTTTATTTATATACATGTATGTTATGTTATGTACTTTAGTTTTAGTATGATTTTACGGAAATATAAATTCAACTTCACAATTATAAATACACATACATATTATATTCATTTTGTCTCATTTTTCGCTACGATCGCGAACCATTAATCACTTTTAAATGTATTATTTAACTTACATTAGGTACATTATACTCTAACTTATATTAAAAACAAAAACTTAACTCATATTAAAATTACCATAGCCTAATAAAGTTTATACGGTGAAGATTGAACATACTCGTCGACTGCGTCTATTTCCATCAGACTTACAACTGAAATAAAACAAATTCAAGTAATTAATTAAAAATAACTTAAATAGTATAAAAAAAAACAATAAATCCGAACGGTTATTACCTAACAGTAAGTGCATAGCATTATAATGTTGATCGATCGCTATGTATCACCAATTACAATCCCTTAAAGTTATCATCAGTTTGCATTGATTGCCAATAGATCGTAATTGGCATTAATATCCGGGCAAAAAGCGACAGATAGCGGTCAGCGAACAATATCGCGTTGCTAGTTCTCTAATTGCTAATTGCTCAAAGATACCTAATAGCTGTGCCGTACCATAAAAATAAAACTGGTGTAAAAGCATCCTGTAGCACGTAGAATTCGGTTTATGGAGTTCCAGGTTCGAATTCGTAGTAGACATTCGGTATAGGCACATGTGACTTTTCATAAATTATGTGAAATCCTCGCCAAACTAACAAAATCTCTGTCGTAAATTTCTTATTAATAAAAAGTAAATACTGTCCTTATATCCACGGTAGGAAATACTTGATTCAGCGTGACAAAGTTGCACTGCCTACGCCTGCGATTATTAATGGTATATAGATATAAATGTAAAAATATGTTAACTTACGTAACAGCATACAGTTTTGTAGTGCGGATTCTTGGGGCATAATGAATATAATAATGAAATCTGCGCAATTAATTCTGGCTCGCAATCTTCAACGGGCAAACAGATACCACCTTGTCGCACACATCCCTCGGCCAACACCGGTACTGTAAAATAAATTTTCTTAAGATTAATAACTGGAATTGTTGGCTCGGTGGTCAAATGGTCAAACTCCCCGCAGGATCCATTCCTGACACTCTAATGACTTGTCAGAATTATTTACTAAAGTTATATTGACTGACAAGATTGTGCCCGGTGTATGGCCTTAGGTTCACCACCTATTCCTATTGAGACGTAACATAACGATTTGGCGAGTCGAGGCCTACACCTCTGGCTAAGAAAACGCGTGAAGTTATGTTATTTTTATGTGTAAAGGGGCGTCCATAAATTACGTGAGGTGTGTTTTTTTTTAATTTTCTGAACCCAATTTTCCCCATGGTGGGATACCTACTCTATTTCTGTCCATGGACAATCATAGGAGGTCTCAAGAGAATATATTGAATTGGAATCAAAATGTCCATATGATTTTCAGTAAAATCTGCTTCTTTAACTGATCTAGCCACTCTCACTGCAAACGGTAAGGGCACAGTAACTCAAAATACTTTATTTATATCTGTCGAAAAAAATAATTGCGTGATATTTATACGTCACTACTATGTGATTCGACCCCCTCTCCCCGTAACCGTCTTACGTAATCTATGGACGCCCCCTAAATATAGTTGAAGGATACTTATAACAAACAATGTATATTAAAATTTGATATCAGTTGTCCGTGCTGTAACGAAAAGCCCGGTCCAGCTGCTGTTCGTTATCAGAGGAATCATTAGTGAATTCACCTAGTGACCTACATTTTATCCAAATAAAATTACTTTGTTACGATGTTCCGAGAAAACTGATAGGTGTGATGAAATATGTCGTACAATAAAAATTCCGAACAAAAATATTAAATGATAGCTAAATATTATTTTAATTCTTTTAAACATGACTGAGGAGAGCTTAATGTTAACCAAAAATATAGAACATGGTTTTTGGTTTTATTGAAATAATTGGTTGAAATTTAGGTGAATGTTTTTTTTATATGTATATTTAATCAATAAAATCATGCTTTTAAAAATTGTGTCAATCCAATGATTATATCTGTAGGTACATGTCTTTATATCAGAAATTATAACAAATATATACCTATGTTCGTTTGACAAAAATTAACGAGTTTTTAGTAGCCCTTTTTCCACGTATAGGTTACCAGATATAAAGAGTCATTAAAATTATATTGTCAATAGTCAAATAAACAAATATAAAAATTGATAATGTTTAATAACTCATTAAAAAGGTAAAAGCTTTTAATAAAAATATCTAAATAGACTATAATTATTGTAAATAAAAATAATAAAAAAACCGGCGACAAAATTTTGAACTTTTCATGACTGAATCTTGAATTAAAATAAAGGTTAAAGTTTGCATAATATTATTTAAGCATGCTTTCTATATAGCAAATGTTTAAACTATTTTCTTAAGTTGTTACTATTAAATAAGCATATATTGGTATATACCAATATATGCTTATAATAACTTTTTGATACTACTCTAATAAATCTAATACTTATAATATTGCTGTAATTATTTAGATGGTCGTAATCGGTAATTACAATCTAAAAATTCGCCATGTGCAAAATTAAAAAAAAACATTTCGAACTTCATACAAAATTAGCGGCTGAACTAAGAAAAAAAAAGAAATACCTTCAAAAGGGTTGGCCTTCACCGTATACAGTAGAACAGAGAGCAATGCCAACACAAAAACGTAAATCCACCTCATTTTAAATTATTTAACAAATTATCTTTGGTGTTTTATGCGCAAACGATTCCAGCAGTATGTGAGCACACAGTTTGAAACCAACGTTTATATACACTCCCAATGATAAACAACTGTTCTCGTGCCTGAAGTAAGTATATGGTTTCAAATATTCACTAATCCCGTCAATTTTTATATACATACTAATAAACTTCATATAAAAAAATATTTCAATAAGGTCACAAGTTTATATTCTGGATATTGGTATAAATACGGAAGGACAGTAACGTCATATCAATGATATATTCCTTTTTTTAAATTATTCCTTTTTCAAATTAAAATTCTATTGTTTCTGATTTCTAGATATTTTTTTTTTACTATTTGCATGTAGTTAAAGCAGGCACAACATAAGGCATTTTTAATTTAGCCGCAAGAGTTGACATTGAGTTTAAATTTTCGTCAGATCCGGGTTTTCCCCGAAACGGAAAGCCACTTAAACCACTTCAAACCTATTACATAAGATACAGAATTTCTACACACAAGTTCAACTCGCACTTGGCCAGTTTTATCTATTAATGTCTGGTTTCTGAGAAAGGCGTAAAAGCCATAAGTCATTAATGAATAACAAGCCAATATTTTTTCGTAAGTTTGTTCAAAACCATGAGACAGTTATATAGTTGATATAGTTGTTAGTAGTAAAACTGACTCCTGATTCGTATTTTGGACCAAGATATTTTTGGATATTTTTATTGGTATCCACTGATATGCATGGTTTGCATTCATATCAGTCATCATTATCATCAGTCTTTCGAAGTCCACTGTTAAACATTGGCCTCCCCCATGGAACGCCACGACTCACGGTCCTGTGCCACTCGCGATCTATACTAAGTTGTCGGCCCACCTAGTGGAAAAACTCTTAATCCACGTCAACCATTATTAATCCATCAATCTTCGTATCAAGCTTGATCTCTTGCGTAAATCCGTGATTTAAAAAAATAAATTAAATGTTTGATTCAGTCGCGTACAAAATATTTATATTACAATTACGACTTTCAGCAAAGTTGTGTGTGTGTGTGATCTTAATTCTTTCGATTATAATACATATTCATTTTAATCAATTAAATTCGAACTTAACCTTGGTAAAAATTTTGTTTGTCGCCGGTTGACCTCTGGAACTGTCCAATCATGTGACGCATAAGAGCAATTTATTGTCGCAGAATAGATTAGAGCGACCGCCTCGTGATACAACGCTAATGGACCGAACACCAACTCTACGCATGTAAATAAACAAAAAAAAATGAAAACAATTTTAGCAAGTACATTTGTCATTTATAGCTCATCACATACACTCTAACGTGATAAAACCATGCAGTTTGCTACATGAATGGGCCAGCTCGACCGGTGAAATACCACGAACTCTCAGCATATCGACGTAGTGATCACGTTTCGCTTGGTGAGAGAGGTATCCGTAGGCCTTCCGACCACTTCCCTATCTCATGGTGTAGTGGTGCAATACCGATTTCAGACTGTTTTATCGACAACACTTGTGATACTCTACGTGTCATTAAACGTCTGAATATACATTTTTGCTGTTTTTTATGTGATTAAGAGGCAATCGAGCAGGCGTGTCACCAGATGGTAAGCAACTAACGCCGCCTGTGGACACCCGCAACAATATTAGTTAGTTGCGTTGCCGGTCTTTATGGGTGTTGTGGGAATACCACTCTCACCGATTATAATTTTATCTACTTATTAAAGTTATTCTGATTCCTCTTAAAATTTTCATTTTTTAAAATCTGGCGAATGCTCTATGATTTTGTTTTCTATTGTTTGTTATATATCGGCTGAACAGAAACCCGTTTGTGTAATAGCAACGTGTAATTATTTATTTATGGTTCATTTAGGGAACTGGGTCATGGTTTGTAGATTAACGATTGTTTATTGTGAAGCTCAGAAATAGGTGCCTATCACATTCTCGATAGGTACCTAACTAATCTGTTTTATTCAATTGTACTTAAGGATTTTACGATGTTATTTTTATAGCGCTGCGTTTCAAGTCCCAAAAAACTTTCAAAATAAAACTATGACGTCTGACTAGGAAATTAGTATCTATAACAAAATAAAAGTCGGTTTTTTTTTGTGGACAAGACATACACAATTAAGACTTTCACGAAAATGTACGCTACCAGTTGGCGCCACTTTGTCGGGAAGTCGACTGTAAAAAAATTTTAGCTATCCAAACGTAGTTTCTGTTTAGTTTTTAATAATATAACAATTAATTATTTAAAATCAATTGCTGTATTCGTTTTATTAAACAAGGCAAGCTGTTTTTACAGGTTTCCGAACCAGACCTGAAACTGCGATCAGAAGCATTCCAATTTGTCATTGAAAGAGGTAGATAATATAATAAAAACGTGACAATGGAACATTTATTTGCTTATGGACTTTATCGTATATAAATACATAACTTCACTTCAAATCCCTTGCACGGTAAATAGAGAGAACAGAGCGCCACAAGGCACGATTCTTGCGAGCTTCACTCGCTTCGTTGACTTTCATAACTCTTTTCTTGCACGAGCGTCGATTATTGAGGATACTTTCAATCCGACTTCCTTCCTTACAACCTTGCTTTCGACGCGGTCAGACTTTTGCGCAGTGCTCTTATTTCGACCGCGTTTATCCTACTTTCATGCACACTCTGCCATACCCAGTTCTCGCTTCCATAAGTTAGCGTTGGGCAGTACCGCATTGTGTATTATAATTAAGTATATATTAGGCTTATATGCTAATGTGTTTTGCGCCCAGGAATCCTTATCGTGTTTGAAAAAAATACGATACAATCTATGAGTGGGTTTTTTTATTGTTTTGTATGTTATTGGCGAAAAATTAAAAAAACAAATATAAATTATATTATTGTAGATATATTATCACCTATATATGTATATTTGTATTTTTACTAGTCTTGATAACATTTAGAATTTCCATGACCTCTTTATAAATGGGCCAAAGCAATGTTTTTGTTTTTTCGCTAGTTATTAAGTCAAGTACAAATGTTATCGTAGCAATGTAATAAATTAATGCAAAAATACAAAATTTTACACTTTAAATACAAATTAAAAAAAAAATCTAATTTTTAACTTTATGATTAAATGAACTTCAATAGGTACTGCTAATAAAATTTGTTAATAGGCTAACCTAACTAGATAGTTAAATTTGCAAAGTAAATTAACTGCTGTTATAGCCAAAAGTTTAAATTTCAATTCTGATATATTAGTATTTTGGCACCAACCTGCAGTACCTTAATGTATTATTTGCTAATTATTTGGTTTTGCCTACTATAATAAAAATAAAAAAGTAGACTTCAAAAAGAAAATAACTAATAAATTAAAAAAAAAAACATTCTCTTTTGGGATTTTTTATTTTTATTTTTTATTTTGTACGTTCTTTAAAGGTATATATAGTACATTGAAATATTACAATTTAAATTACGAATATTGCATTTCTTAGAGGACGCATTTTTAAATTTATGTGTAGAGAAAGATTTTCCTCAATAGATTGGTCTAAGTTAGTTTTTGTTGTATTGTTTTTTTTTTCTAAAATCGTTTTGTTAAATGACATTTAAAAAATATATAGAGAATACTTTTGCTGAAGTTACCATAGGAGATGTCCGAAGCATTTTTTTTTAAAGTACAGAATAGTATAGGTCCAAAAATAAATTTTTCATAGAAATTTCCTTCTTTTTGTTTACAACTTCTTTAATTTTTAGTTTAGGGCAAAAAATTGTTTGGACGTACTCTAGGCAAAGCAATTTAATGCTACAAATGAGGTCTAAGCGAATTTTTGGCTGGACGCATAGTTTTCTGCGAGATATCGCGAAAAAGGTGCTTACATCCCAATTTTCTAAGGGCGGCCGGGAACAATAGTGCCAAGCCGGAAAACCGGGGTTAATCTTGTATTGACCCCGACACATGTTCCAAAAATAAAATTGTGTCCTCCAAAAATGTAAATCTTAGGACTAGAAATTTTAAACACTAAACATAACATAACTTCACGGTTTTTTCTACCAGAAGGTGTAGGCGGTGGCTGTTAAGTCTCGACTCACTGTTATTTTTACGTCCCAAATGGAATAGAAGGCGAACCTATTGCCATACCGGGCAAAAAATTGTTAGTCATACATATTTATCATACTTAACTTTCGAAAAGTCATTGGTCTGAGCGAGGATTCGAACCCGACTTCGACTTCTTGATTCAGAAGCGGGATGCTCGAGCACTGGACCATCGAGACCTTTTTTAGAGAATAATTCTATAATACCTACTAGTAATACTTATATCAAGAGTAGTACGGGTATAAAACATCGGACATTTATAAACAACACAGCGAGATTTAATATGGCCTTGAACACCATCTCAATTCATTATTAAACTAAATTAAGATAAACATGTTTAAAACTGTGACCTCATTATTTTCTCGAATATTGAAACATATCGCTGTACAATAATAGTCATTGATTGACCGTGACATTCGATTCTACTCGACGAATATTCCAGTGTAAGTAGGTATACTTTTTTCTGTAACTTCACGCATTTTCTACCCGAAGGTGTATGCAGTGGCAGCGGCTGTTAAGCCTCGGCTTGACGAATTTTTACGTCCCAAATTGTATATTAAGCGGAATCTATTTGTCACAATGTTGTTACTCATCGATATTTATCACAAATAACTTACGAAAGGCATTCCGGGAAATCATTAGTGGGAGCCCAAAACCAATCCCGCGACTTCTTGATACATAGGTATACTACGCAATGTTCGACCACTGCACTACCGAGACGACAAAATGGAATTACCTCTAACTCAGTGTCAAAGAAGGGAAGGACATGCTCCGATGGTTCGGGCATAGAGAAAGATCAGGCTAGCGATTGTAACCCGGCATATCATTCAAAGCCGGCCGGGCTCGGTTGTATGCGTCTGCAACTTCATGATCACAGCTCATCGCTGGTAGAGTCACGCAGTGTGCTGCACGAATGGGCCGGCTCGACCGGTGACATACCATGACCTGTTAGAATATCGACTCATGCTCACAGCTCATGCCGCGTTTCGTTCGGTGACACAGGTATCCGGGGTAGGAGGTAATTTTTCTATAACTTTTCCAACATACTAGCTTCTCTGCGCAAAAACAAAAGATATCCCAATTCCCTCATCGTTCCCTCATTTTTATTGATTTAATTTAGTATATGATAACTTTGACTAAAAGTAACTAAAAGATTTATTCAAATCTGTTCATCATTTTTACAAGTCTGGACTAGAATTACAAAATAAGCATTTACTGTTATAATGTTAGTACCTACCCAAATATAGATTGACATGTTCATAACAGTGGTAGATCCACGCAGTTCGCTACATGAAATACTCGACCGTTGAGATACCATGGCCTGACAGAATACCAAGAGTCGGACGCCTAACCCCTTCATATCCCATTTACAACCCTTCACCTATCTCATTTTTAAGGCCATTTGCACGGACTATTTTATAAAGATCAGTTGCATAGTTTATTAGTAAAAGAGATGTCTTTCTAGTTATTTAATCGGAACAATCTCATCTCAAAAGTGTGATTCAATATAGATGACTGACAACCTTGTGTACGGATGTATCTATACAGTTTTCAATATCTATTCCATTTGGCACTTAAAAATACAGCAATTCGAGTTGGGACAATCAGGTAGACAAAAGTTTCTTGCTCTTCTCGATAAACCAATAAAATAGGAAGCATTTAGAGTTTGGTCATGTTGCAAAAATGAATGAAAGCGGACTGACTAAAAGAGTATACGAAGCGAACGGTAGAGTCCGGATCGGAAGACCAAGACGGAGGTACCACGACCAAATAAATGATCTGTTTAAAAAAGTCAAAATGCGCAGTACCAGTAACCAAAGTGAATGCATGATGAGATGTATGACTGTGGATGAGGCGAAAGAAGTGTGTCAGGATCGTGGCTTGTTCAAAGCCAAAGTCTCTAACGTACCCCTACGCAATACTGGCGTGAGTTTTTGTATGTAGGAAGGCATTTATCTGTAGGCTCTACATATATAGATGGCGTCGGTTGCTAGTGCACTTATATTTATCACTGCAGACCAAGAGATTAGTCTTTCATCATTCCTAGAATTCCAAAACAGGGTCAGAATAAAATAAAACAACAATATATTTATATAAATTATTATTTTATTATATCAAGTAAACACAAAGTCACTTCGAGTTTGACTTATTAAGGGATGTATTGTTACACTTTACTATGATATTACAGAGTAGGCATTAGGAATGACTTTTTAACTTAAAATTACTATTGCAGACGCTAAAATAATTTGTTATTTTGTTAATTTCTGCAGCTTATATTCTGGTCAACTTCGTTTCACGGAATATGGATACTGCCACATCCAATAATTGGGTTAGATAGCAATAGTCGAACGGCCTCTATTATCGAATTCAGGAACGTATATGTGTCCTATACTCTGTCCACGATAAGAATGGTTTTTTGACAGCTCATGCTCATGAAGTTTCGTATTGTGTCAAATAAAATTTCATTAAATTTCATACATAATGTACTTCATGAAAGGGTACCGCCCACTTAGTGATGAGCGAAAAATAACAATTTCTACAATTGCGCCACAGAAATATATAATCGGTATATAATCGATAGAAATAAATGGTAGTTTATCAATTTTATTTACATCTATACATATAAATAAAATTGAAATGTCTGTTAATAATATTGAAATAACTGCTTTCTAATACATACATTATTATCCTTGAAATAAGTCGTCAGTGATGAACGACAGAAAAAATTGTGTAATCGTATAAGTAAATAAGATTTAATAAATCGATTAAATAGTACGAACGAATTTACTTTCGGACATCACCAATTTTGTCAGTTGGCAACCTGTCAAAACACCATTCTTATCGTGGACAGAGTATAGGTATACAATATTGCTGTTTTTACTATATGTACCTAGTCCACGTATTTGGCATGACCAAATATTACATATTCATTGTACAAAAAGAATATATATTTTTTTAGGAAATAGCACATTTTATCTTTGATGAGTACCTAACTACGATTCTCTGAAATTTTCAAATGCCAAATTTCAGTTTGTTTAATGGTTTAATATTTATAAAACAAGCACCAAGATAGTTAGGACCTATCGAAAGAGAACCCTACCTAAATTGTAAATTTTACAAGTATGAATATATCTGTATATATATATTGTGGCACTTATATATTTTATTGTATATGTATTGATATTGTTTATTGTTACACAAAAGAAATTTTTGTAGTTGCTAGATTTCATTGTAACTACTCAAAATTTAAATTTTACATCAATTAATAAGTATCAAATATTTCAAAGGGCACTCAGGAACAAATTATAAGTCATAACGAAATGTCGCAACATATTTTATTAAAAATAGCGGCCAAAACCAGAGGAAATAAAAAAAAAACTTAAAAAACGTCGTATATACCTATAGCAAAATTTACCTGTATGTTACTTATTATAAAATACTGTAATGTACCATGTAATGTTTCAGTTTAGTTTTTGTCTGTCATACGCACAGAAATAGATCAAGATAGAACGGCCGCGATGTCATATTTCCATACATTTTGAGCGTGTCACTTTTTTGAAAAACCACGCCCACAGCGCGACGTCATTTTCATTGTTAGCGGGGCGACTAGTTAGGAGACACACACATTAGATTATCGATGTTAATATCGGCAACGTGTGTTAATTTTATTATTTTTATATTTTACCAACTTTATTGATTTTGTGTAACGATAATCATAGAAAGTAAAACATGTTAAATACTTTAATCCGACATATTAAAACCTAAAACATATTTTTCCAACAGTATATAAAATTTAGTTATAATTATTATACTGTCCTTGAAACTATACATATTTATTAAATATTTGCCTTTTTGTAAGGGTTGGCCTCACAGTGCTGGTTAAATAACGAAGCCGAACGTCTACATATACCTCGGTTACTGCCCGTTTGAGAAGAACGAAATAATTTTCCATCGGCGATTGGTCAAATTGGTGAAAACTTATACTGTCAAATAAACTGCTGCCAATGTAATTACGAAGCACTTTGGTTGAAATTTGTGGTGTTAGAATAAAGTAGGGACAAAGCAAGACATGAGCTGATACTCAAATTATTATTGAATTAATTTATCGATAAGTCCTAAGACTCAACGATACATGGAGTGCCCATCTCTAACATTCGAAGGCCAAACACAGCGATTGACAGACACAGCGATCAACTAGCAGGTGTATTGTGTATTTCGTTCGATTCGACGTACATTACGCGTATAATTTATACGCGCAATGTTTTTGTATACGAGCGTTGAATGCGGACAGCAATGGATATTTATCATAACGAAAAAATATACAACTTGTGATCGTAATTATTGAACATAGTAAAAGTAAAACAATAATTTATAATCTCAAAAAAATACTTTCTACTGATTTTCTGTACTTACTGATCATACGAAATATTTCCTTTTTTCATATTTGATTCACTACTTTTGTTTTTAGAATTTGCCACAGCATAATATGTGAAGTTTTATCTATTTTTTTACGTCCTGAACGCATGGCAGGAACGCTCGTTGCGTAATGAGAGCGAGTTTCGAAAAGCATGCAATATAGTGCATGGTTTTGGCACGCTTGCCACGCCTATTCGCCGTTCTATCTTGATCTATTTCTGTGGTCATACGTTTATTGAAATACTTTTAAAGGGCCGTCCATTAATCACGTGACATTTTTAAAGCATTTTTAATAAAAATGCTTAAAAATGTGTGTATAGCCTTGGATAAAAAATAATAATACGTGCTTATTACACACCCCTCCCTCCATTGTCAGATTTTCGTCATACACTTCCCCCCGCCTTTCAAGCGTCACGTGATTAATGGACATGCCCTAAAAATCACTTATTGTTTTACGATATTTTGAAAGTAGGGTATAACAATATGTAAGTGATACAAATAAGTTTTTTTGCTTCTTATTTTGTATCTTTAAAATTTTTTACCCGTAGGTGTAGTTGCCGGCAAAACCTAAATTTTTTCACGGATCAATATTTATCATAAATGACCTTCAAAATTAATTTAGTAAAGGCATCATTACAATGCTAAGATTCGAAACCAAGACTTCTGGATGCAAGCCCAAAACTAACAATTCGAGAATAGAAGTTATACAATATATATTAAAAAAAATAAAATTGTCCATTTACTTAGTACCAGCAATAGATTCTTATAATTTATAATAATACAGAATATAATCCCTGATATTATACACTGCATATGTTGTACAGAATTTTACTTGTATTTTATTTAAGTACATTATAATTAAAAACTAAATGGTGTTATTTGTATATTTTACTTACAAAATACTTAAATCAACTCACAAACACCCTAGGAAGTTGTTAGGCGTCACGATGTGATGATGCAGCATATTCTAACCCAAAATTACATCTAACAATATAAAGAATAAATAATTAACTCTATAATTATAATTTATAAAATAATATTAGTAATAAATTAAAAAAATAATTTAATTCATTAATTAAATAATTTATATAATATTTATGATGTAAAATCGGTGATATGGTTCAACAGTGGTAGAGCCGACTCGACCGGTGAAATACCACGACCTCTCAGAAGACTGACGTAAAGTGGCTCATGCCGCGTTTCGTCCGGTGAGAGAGGTATCCGGAGGCCCACCCCCTTCCCCATCCTTTCCTATTCCCTATCCCTTAAAGGTCGGCAACGCAACAGTAACACTATGTGTGTTGCTGGTGTCCATGGGCGGTGTTGGTTGCTTACCATCAGGTGACACGTCTGCTCGTTTGCCCACCTATCCCATAAAAAAAATGGTTATGGGGAGTCATTTATAAACTTGCATCATCACAATATCATAAAATAACTACAGACTGAGAATACTGTACCTTATACTATTGAAGTCTATGATTAGTTATAGCTGTCATCTACTGCTAATAAAACTTGGAAGTTAAGCAATACCACAATTTAATCTAGATTCAGGCATACGCGAGATTCAATATAGAGATAAAATGATACAAGTAAATAAAATTGTAAGAAATATTGAATTAGAATTTGTTCACAGTTAAAAATGAATAGAACCCTGTCATAAAAAAAATATATAAACATAAAATTAAAAAAAAAAAAAACAACATTATCTACTTGGCGTAGTCGGGTAAAGAAATGAAACAAATTTTTGACCATATGAATACAACTATCGGTTAATAGTTTCATAACATAACATAACTTCACGCGTTTTTCTACCCGAAGGTGTAGGCAGTGGCTGTTAAGCCTCAACTCGCCGTTATGTTTACGTCCCAAATGGAATAGCTGGCGAACCTATTGCCATACCGGGCACATTCAGTGTTAATAATTCCCATAAAGTAATAATACCTACTAGTAACATTGCAATCAACATTACATTTACAAATGTGATGGAATTTCATTTAATTCATATAACCTAAATATATTAGTTTGATTCATATTAAATATTGTATTCATATCGTTTAATAAATAATTACGTATAATGGTTACAAGATCAATATCAATTTATTCAATATTATAATACATTTAATAAAAATAAATGTAAACTACAGATATGGTTCATTTATTTTCATTGTTTTTTTTTAAATGTAATTAAGTATCAATAAATACTTGTACAGGTCACATAGTTATATAGTAAGCGCGCTTTAAATCAAACATCTTCTTCTTTCGTTATTGGCGACTATGACCCTACTTAGTCACTTTTGGCCATTAATAAACGGTTAACTTCGCGATACTTTTCAAGAAAGTGTCATGATTCCGAAAGTTTGTAAAGTATGTATAGCCGAAAGTTTAACAAAGCTCGAAATATAAATTATTAAGCCAAGTCAATTAAAGATAAAACTAAGTTATTTAGTACAAAAAAAATATTTTTTAAATAAAGACATGTTACCTACTATATGTTTCTAATTAATAAATACATAAGAATATATATAAACATAATCAAACATCTTACAGATATGACGCTTCGTGCAATCTTGATTTACCGCCATTTTAATAAAAGTCAACTGTCAACGCTGCCATTAGCAAAGAAACGAAGTATAGAGTCCGAACGGTCTATCTAGGCTTTTCCACAGAAGGCTTTTTGTACAGAATAATAAACTGAGAACTCAGTTCTATTTTCTGCCACTGGTTGCGCTACAAATATTATTATTACACATATAAACGCATTGAAAATTAAAAAATCCGAGTTCTCCAAGAATGGCGCCCTCTACCGGTGAGGGTTCTTTCCTCTGAATGGGGGTTTAAAATTTGAAAATTCGAGTGCTTCTCAAAGGATGGCACCCTCTACCGATATTGAATGAATCTATTGAATGAATGGGGACCATTCATTCAACATTACTTTCGAACTCCTATTTATATATACTTCGTGCTATGACGCTGCGTACAAACTTGACTTATGGCCATTATAGAACTCAGCTGTCATTAGACAAGGGTAAAAAATAATAATACAGTCCGGATATAGAAAGAAAGATATCCGGATGCCCAAGCCTTTTCCTCCCCCTTGTCTATAGACAATAGGATACCCAGGACAATAGGCCCCTACAATAGGATATATCCTATTGTAGGGGCCAGCAACGCAACTTTAACACTGTATGTGATCAGGTGTCCATGGGCGACGTTTGTTGCTCACCATCACAGACCACCACCAGACACGCCTGCTCGTAGGTTCGTATGTTTAATCCATACATAATATAGTAGGGGAAAACTGATAATTTCCGAGATGAATTTGGAGCTTTAATTGCAAACGCTGGCTGAACCCATAGTGATAGATCAAAATTATGTACTAAAGTATTATACACCAAGGTCTAAAAAAAATTCCAACAGTGACCATTTTTTTAATTCTTTACTTTTTACGAGAAATAATGGCTTATTTAGGAAGCGATTTTAACACCAAGCCTTAATCGTTCTTTATTAAGTACAGTAAATGCATTGTGCATTTAATATAGATCAGTATGACCCTTTCACAGTATTAAATTTAAATGAATATTTTCGAAGATGTTACATATTAACAACCAGATGATCACAATTTGCTGAAGCGATTTTCTTACGAGTTTTTGAGTTAGGAAAGAAATTCTTAGATAAACTAAATGGTTGTATTTAAAAATTAAGCAGTTCAAGCACAGTATGGTAAGACTTTCCTCTTCCTTGTTTTAACCACAGTTAAAGAATATAAAATGAAATTTATCCTAAGTATTTAATACAAATAACACGCGAAGATATGTATTATAAATTTATGGAGACTAAATAAACGTTTCAATACACACAACGCCATCTAGTTTCACAAACTAAGCAACTAAATGCCTTTGTAGTGGAAATTCGACAACCGATATAAACATATAAACACTTTTTTTTATTTTGTAAATACATACATAAAGTAGATAGAAAATACTCAAACGCCATGCATACTACATTTATGGTCGGTGCAAATATTTGTACTAGGGCGGGGATCGAACCAGCCGACCTCCACTCAGCAGTAGATTGTTTTATCAATACACAAGAGATTGTAACGACAATATCATCAATAAACATTATACTTTTGCAATTTTTATGTCAAGCAAGCATTTGTAAGCGAGCACGCGTACACTCACCAACTAGTATTATTTGTCAGACTTTAGAATGATTAGACTTCTAAAAAAAGAAAATAGGCGATAGAAACAATACTTACGACGCCAGAATGAATAAAAGAAATTATATATGTATGTATATGTGCAGTAATAAATAATACCTAACAGCTTTAATAGTTTTTTTTAAAAACACTGCAACGAATGCTACATTCAAGACTATAAATTTCTTTGGTTTCGTATTGCAATAAATATGGCCAATATTCGTACAAAATGGTACAAAATCTTATTTTTATTTTACACATAAATAGAAGCTTCCACATTTCCAGTACCCATATATATATATATATATATATCCATTACAAGTACACAGTGATAGAAATCGATAGAAATCGGCTCGCTCACCGATTCCCATCATCATCCCAGATCATCTTAAAAACTGAATTCGTGTTCGATGGCATAACTCAATCGACAATAGAGATTTGGGCGAATCCAACGAGTATTTTATCGTCGAATACTTCATTGGGACCAGTCGAGTTCTGAAATATAATAATAATAATATAACAATAATGAGTCTACTTAATCCAGCGGTCGAGCACACGGCTTCTGATCCAGAGGTCGCGGGTTCGAATCCTGACACTGGCTGACACCAATAACTTTCCGAAATTGTTTCCGGAAGTTAAGTGTGATAGATATCGATGACTGAAACCTTTGTGCCCGGTATGGCAATAGGTTTCGCCACCTATACCATTTGGGACGTAAACATAACGGCGAGACTAGGCTTGACAGCCGCTGCCTACACCTCCGGGTAACAGAGACGTGAAGTTATGTTATAATAATAATATTTTGGACACACAGTGCCCTCTAGTTCCAAACTAAGCAACTAAATGCTTGTGCTATGGATACTAGATAACGGATATTAATACGTATTACATATATACTTTTCTTTTGTAAATACATACTTATAATACATAGAAAGACACCCAGACGCTATACAAACATTTATGCTTGTCACAAATATTTGTACTCGGGTGGGAATCGAACCCGCCAACCTCGATTCTGCAGTCAGTAGCTTTACCAATGCACCACGAGGTTCGTCAATCGAATATCGTCATGAAATGCAATGAGAATATACATAATAACAAGATTGACTAAGTAGATATACAGTGTAAATGCAGAAGGATTTAGGCGTCGAGGACACCATTTCCTTTACCACATTGAACGAGGGTTTGAGAAAGGTGATATGAGCGGGTCTATTTTGTACTCTTATGCTTACGCGCTGCCTTGCAAATTCGTATTATCAACGACTAATTCCAGGTAGTCATGTTGTTGAGTAGTCACTGTCAAATTCACTGCCCGGTTAGTTTAGTTAGTCAGATAGTAGTCACTGACTAGCTGGTATTAGTCGTCGGAAATACTAATTTGCATGGCAGCGCGTAAGCTGGCTTGAATTAAGGAACCTTAAAAATTTGCGTCAAGAGTAATGGGAGTGGAGGAAGCTAGTGAAGTGTGTAGGAATCGTGCCCTGTGGCGCTCTGATCTCTATATGCCTACACCGCAAGGGACTTGGCGTGAAGTTATATATGGACTAAACTACTGAAAGACTGGACCGAATGTAATAAAATTTCGTTTCGTCTTATTAGGTAACATCCTCAAGTGTACTTCCGCATAGCTGCTGGTGTGTGAATGATGCAGTAGTTTTTTTTTTACATTTAATAATTCCCATAGGATTTTGTCCATTCCGTATAAATTAAAAGCTAATTGTGATATTTCAAAAGAACAATGGAATAAAAGGTAGAATTATTTAATTTTCGGGCACTTTTTGAGCAGATTCGAACAGATTTAATATACAAAGAAGTTACTTACCAAATGGAATGTCACAGCTTTTGGGGACGTTTGGGTCACCTGGGCCTCGAGTAATTTGGTTAGATTCGTGGCAATCGGCACTGTGTCATGTGGATCCACCAGACCGGCTCCCACCAGTTCTGCAGCAATGCCCTCCGCAGTGTCCTTGCCTTTGATGAATTCGAAACGGATATCGTTCAATTCGCGTTTTGCATTCCTGCAATCCAAACATATAAATAAAATTGGAATCTCCATTCGTGATTCCAAGTAATACTTAGAAATACCAACATTTTGATGGAATTTAAATAATAGATTACCGATATTGTAACTACTAACATACAGTTACTATAACAGTGGTAGAGCCAAGCAGTTCGTTGCATGAATCGGTCCGACCAGTGAAGTATCACGACCTCTCAGAACATCGACGTTAAGTGGTTCATGCCGAGTTTCGTTCGGTGGAAGAGGTACCCGGAGGCCCACCCCTCTTCCCCATCCTTTCCTATCCTACTCCCTTAAAGGTCGGCAATATAATGGTAACACTATATGTGTTTGCCCTCCTGTCCTATAAAAAATAACAACATAGGCTACTTTGATATAAACTAATACCTACATTTACACGAGAACCAATAACATACATAACAAGCAAAACTATAACAATATTACTAGAATTACCCAACTTAGCAAAGAGCATGGTTCCAACATACCTAAGGCGCAGCACCAAATTAATGATAGGTGGTTCAGCTTCTACTGTCCTTATTTCGAACTCTGTACGCACCGAAGCTTTAGATGTTTGATCCTGTAAACAATTACACAACCTATAATACAAGGATATTACAAAAACTTTTAGGCTTTCGCGTTGCATATTACTTAGTGATAATGATGATGAAGTGAACCGACAGCCAGCCTACATGCCTTATGTCAAAGGGGTGACAGACAAGATAGGCACACTACTGAAAAGATATTCAGTCCCCACAGTATACACACCGGGGACAAAGGTAACAAATATCTTGGGCACGCCGAAGGATGTCTTGCCGTTACAAACACCTGGGGTCTACAAGATAAATTGCGGCTGTGGTAGTTCGTATATAGGCCAGACTAAGCGAACAATAGCTGAAAGGGTCAAGGAACACAAAGCCGCAGTGAAGAACCGACAGGTGAACAAATCAGCGATAGCCGAACACATAATTCTCGGCGGTATTAATCACTGGATCGAGTTCGACCATCCGGAAGTCCTCTCCAATGATCGCCACTATTATCCAAGAGCTGTGCGTGAAGCGATTAAAATTAAAAAACACAAGAATTTCAATCGGGAGGATGGATTCAAGCTCTCCGCAACATGGAATCCAGTGATTAATAAAATAGTAACACCTCGCTTTAGTTCACAGTCGGCTAATCTATCAGAATAGACACGCGTCGTAGGGCGTACAGAATAGGGACGTTATAAGTGTAGTGTGACGGTATTTAGAAAAATGAAGGAAAAAACAGCACCAAGCGATGAGGGTAGATATACAAACATCTACCTCATCTACGGAGTCGTGAGGGCGCCACTTCAGTCTGCTTGTGACCACGGCCAGTGCAACCTGGCCGAAACGTCAAGCTAATCAAGGTAAATATTTGTTTACCTAAAAAAGTGTCGCGTTAATTCCCGTTCATCATCATTATCACTAAGGATATTACAAATAAGTTTGTAGAAAAGAGCGTTTTTTTATGCTATATGTGACCGATTATGTCTCGGTGGTTCCGTGCACGAGCTGCTCGCTTCTGATTCACAAGTCGCGGGAACGATTCCAGGCTCACATTATTTATTTTTCAGAATTCACTTCGCAAATCATGTGTGATAAATATCTATGACTGACAACTTTGTGTCCAGTGTATGGCAATAGGTTTTGCCACCTATTCCATTTGGGACGTATGGATTCGGCGAGTCGCCGCGGCTTAACATCAATTACTTACACCTTATTAGTATCGGTGGTCCGGTGGTAGAGCACACGGCTTCTGATCCAGATGTCCGGGTTCGAATCCTGACACTGGCTCACACTAATGACTCTTCGAAATTGTTTTCGGAAGTTAAATGTGTTAAATATCGATGAATGAAAACTTTGTGCCCGGTACGGCAATAGGTTCCATTTGGGACCTAAACATAACGGCGAGACGAGGCCTAACAGCTGCTGCCTACACCTTCGGGTAACAAAAGGCGTGAAGTTATGTTATGTTACATACACCTTCGGGCAGAAAAAAGCATAAAGTGATATTTTATGTTATGTCTCGTTTATACATCATCACGCTACTGCCCAAGGGAGTAGGAGCAGTAATCACATTTCATACTTTATCATCATTTTCCTGCCCTTGTCCCACTCTAAGTGGGGTCGGCACAACATGTCATTCTTTTCCATTCTCTCCTGTCACTCGTCGTTTTCACACTTACGCCCTTCATATTCATATCAACTTTTACACAGTCCATCCATCTCTTTTTCGGCCTTCCTCAACTATTTGTCCATCCACAGTCATTCTCATCGTTCTCCTTGTGACATGGCTTTCGTCCTTTCTCATAATGTGGCCATACCACGCCAATCTACCACTTCTATTTTTTTCCGTGATTGGTGCTACTTTCATGCTTCCTCTTATATACTCATTTCTTATTCTATCCCTTTTTGTCACACCACACATCCATCTTAACATTCGCATTTCTGTTGCATGTACTCTCCTTTCATCCACTTCTTTCATAGGCCAACATTCAGACCCATACAATACGACAGGCCTGACGACCGATTTGTATATTTTCCCCTTTAATTTAAGGGGCATCCGTGGGTCGCATCCTGTTCCTGAGATCTGTCGCCATTTCTTCCATCCCGCATTCATTCTGTTCTTCACAACCCGGTCAATATTGCCATCGCATTGAATAAGCGAACCAAGGTATTTGAAGTTTGACGTAACTTTGAGGCTTTTTCCGTTCAAAGATATTGAGGAAAAGCCAGAGGAGCCACCAAAGTCACAGAAAAGGTGCTCAGTTTTATCGCGGCTGATCTTAAAACCGACTCTCTCTAGCTTATTCTGCCATCTTTTCAGCCTACTTTCTACCTCGGCCGCTTCCTCTCCTACCAGAACAATGTCGTCAGCAAAGAGCATGCACCAGGGTGCGTCCTCCTGAATGTCCGATTTAAGAGCATCGATTATCAGGAGGAACAAATAAGGGCTTAAAGCCGATCCCTGGTGTAAGCCCACATCCACACTGAACTGGTCGGTGACTCCGGCTACGGACCGGACACTAGTATACGCTCCTGCATACATCGCTTGCACCAGCCTAACATACTTCTCGGGCACTTTTTTTTTCTTTTAAAGCCCACCACAGAACTTTACGAGGAACTCTGTCATATGCCTTTTCTAGGTCAATAAAAACCATATGCAAGTTCTTGTGTGCATGTCGGTATTTTTCGGACAGTTGCCGAAGAGCGAAAATTGCATCTGTTGTTCCTCGTCCCGGCATAAATCCGAACTGGTTCTGGGTGATCTCACTTTCCTCTCTCATTCTTCTCGCTATCAGTTTCTCCCATATCTTCATACTATGTGACATGAGCTTTATTCCTCTATAGTTATTACATTCTTGGACATCACCCTTGTTTTTATAAATGGGCACCAGCGAACTGTTGCGTCACTCATCTGGGATCGTCTCTTCAAGAAACAGCTTATTGAAGAACAAAGTCAGCCACTTACATCCATCATCTTCCATGCTTCTGCAGGTACTTTATATTAGTGTGTTTTAGCAAATAATACATTTTATCTAATCAATATTTAAAGATTCATTGCTTATTTTTTATTTGCATAAATAATATACTAGTTGACCCAGCGAACTTTGTTTCGCCTCAGATAAGAAGTAAAAATGGCGATTGTGGGTTATCCCTAAAGATAGACATATGTTATCGTGGACTTTATTTGTAGACCTTTTGAAGGTGTTTAATAATGCAGCACATTGTTTTAAACTATCATATGGTGTTCAGCCAGCGCGCTACCTATTAAAACCCGCTTCAAAATCCGTTGCGTAGTTTCAAAGATGTAAGCATATAAGGAGACAGACAGTTTTACAATATGTAATGATTTATACCACTCGCCAAGATGGCCAAATTATTAGTCACCTTAATAGAATAGTGTGGAAAGGAACTTTTTTGACCAAGTTCATCTATGGTTTTAGACGTTTCAGATTAACCTTATATTTACTTCCATATGAATGGCATTACACCACAAATGTTGGATCTATTATAATCTTTAATTAATCTCAGTAATCCACGCAGATTAACTATTATTCTGCACCTGTGCACGTCATGGAAAATTTGGTCAAAGATAACGCAAGGTAATCGCGTCATATTAGAAATAAAATAAGTACTATCCATGACTTAGGAGATATTTATGAACTTACTAGCTGACCCAGCAAACGTTGTCTTGCCGAAAAATAATATTTAAAAAATAGGGGTTGATCGTAGGGGGTTGAAAATTTAGGGTTGCATGTATTTTTGTATCCCGTTTTATAAAAAAAATAAGAAAGAGAAATATGTCGAAAAATTAAAAAAAGAAATTGAGGGGTGGGCTACCCTTGTGATTTAGGGGGCTGAAAAATAGATGTTGTCCTATTCTCAGACCTACCCGACACGCACACAAAATTTCATGAGAATCGTTCAAGCCGTTTCGGAGGAGTTCAATTACGCACATCTAGACTCGAGAATTTTATATATTAGATGAACATAGAAGATGCTTTTATCATTATTGAAAAACAACAACAATTTAGTTCTATGAACATCATTTTTCTTTGTTCACCCTACTCTAACCGGGGTCGGCACATATTCCCTTCATACTCATTTCAACTTCTATACCATTCATTCATCTCTTTTTCGGTCTTCGTCTACCAATGTGTCCATCCACAGTCATTCTCATTACTGTGTGTAACATGACTTACTTCCCATAACATGTCCATATTATACAAATCTACCACTTCTTATTTTTTCCAGGATTGGTCCTACTGTCATCCTTCCCCTTATTTACTCATTTCTTATCCTATCCATTTTTGTCACACCATACATCCATCGGAACATTTGCATTTCCTTCATCCACTTCTTTCTTTGGCCAGCATTCAAATACTTACAATACGACAAGTCTTACAACCGGTTTGTATGCCATTTAATTTACGGGGAATAAATACATCCCGCATGCATTATGTTATTCATATGCCGGTCAATATCGCCGTCGCCTCCAAGAGAATGCGTGCAAAGTTTCATGATTAAAGTTGAGCAGTTTTTGCGTGAAAAAGTAACAAACAAACTGACGTTTCAATATATAATTATTAGTATAATAGTGGGTAGAATACCTCATCATTATCGCTGCCGCTCGAGTCCGCCCTCTGCAGTTCATTCATTGGTCTTTTGTCGTCTACCAAAGAGGTCTCTTCCTCAGAGTCGGGGGCCTCCTCTGATGGCTCGTCTTCCTCCTCACTCCATACCCACTCCCCGGTCACGGTGCGATGCAGCCTCCCCGATGCGCCTTGTCGTTTACTTGCCTGTAACAAGTACAAAACAGTACAATACATCAAAAACATCGCCATTAACAGTGGTAGAGCCAAGCAGTTCGCTACTTGAATGGGCCGGCTCGATCGGTGAAATACCACGACCTCTCAGAAGATCGACGTAAAGTGGCTCATGCCACGTTTCGTTCGGTGAGAGAGGTACCCGGAGGCCCAACCCCCTTCGCTATGCTTTCCTATCCCACTCTCTTAAAGGTCGGCAACGCAATTGTAACACTATATGTCTTGCAGGTGTCCATAGGCGGCGCTGGTCCCTTACCATCAGGTGACACGCCGGCTCGTTAGCCCTCCTATCCCATAAAAATCGTAATTACATAAATTTTGAGCCCTTGGGGAATAGGTATTAAGGATTTCCTATATATATATTGTATCCGAAAGCGGCCTTGTTTGTTCGTTTAAATGCGTTTTCAGCTCAAAGTTATCCAACAGAGACACTTTTAGGATCACTTTTGTTGGCAGATAACCTACAAATATTTGGCAATGTACCTCTCTCAGGTAAGCCTGAAGGTGGCATGAGCGGCATACATAATTTTCCTGCGTTTATCCCACACATTGCTCTACAAACTGTAGAACCGTGATATTCCCTGCATAAATGGGCCGGCTCGACCGGTAAAATACCACGACATCTCCGAATGTCGACGTAAAGTGCGATTCAAGTAGTGTATAACTTACTGACCATTGCAAGACAAAACTTAGACATAGAAAAAGCTATCAGAATTGATTTACCTTATGCACTCTAGTCTCCATACTAGGTCCAATGGCGACTAGAGTCTGTGTCAAATATTTTCTATCTTTTGCCTTCTTGAAGAACGGATGCTTCAGTAGTTCAGTGGCGGTCGGTCTCTTGGTTGGATCCTTTTGCAAACAATCCACAATCATTCTCCGGAAGGTCTTTCCGTAAGCCTTGTATTGGTCTTTTTCATCTGCACCTATTTTTGATTGTATAAATTTAATATTGTTTTGTAAAATAGGGGATTGAGGAAATGGATTCAACCTGGTTTTTTTATTGTTGAACATAGCGAGAAGGATTTAAAATTATTTTATTGCATTTATTGTATTCAATTCTATGGTTTAATATAATGTTTGCGATACAATATCATAAAAGGCAATAATATTTTCAGTAATATAATATTATTTATTGCAAATATAGGTTTGTATGTAATTGACCTATAGATGTACGCATAGATGATATCTTAAATATTTTTTGTAATATCACACCTCTTTCTAGCCGAAGGTGTAGGCTGTGCCCGTTGGCTGTTATGCTTCAAGTCACAGATTGTTTAACGTCACAAATGGAATAGGTGGCGTAACAATAAAGTCATCAATAGTTTCACACGGAACTTCCGCAAAAAAAAATCTAAATAAATATCTAAAATATTATAAATTAAGATAAAAATATGTAAAAATTGTAGAATAAAAAGATTTAGGGGGGGGGTGAAAAATAGATATTGTTCAATTCTCACACCAACCCGATTACGTTCACAAAATTTCATGAGAATCGGCCAAGCGGTTTCGGTGCAGTTTAACTACAAACACCGCGACACAAGAATTTTATATATATCAGCTTATGTTTTAAACTTATATCTTACCTGTGTCCAAACTAGGGGGGTCATTCTGTAATGTTAACATTAACACTTTCATCGGTGGATATTTGTGGTATGGGGCTGTTCCCGTGGCCATTTCAATTGCAGTAATACCGAACGACCAGATATCTGCTTTGAAATCATAACCATGATCCTAAAATGTAAACATCACAATTTCTACAAATAAATAAATTCGTCTGTTTTGTAATATTAAAATAACATAATTTCACGCCACGTCCCTAGTGGGGTAGGCAGCGAGAACAGAGCGCCATAAGACACGATATTAACTTAACATACCTCACTCGCTTCTTTGACCTTCATAACTCTTGTCATACACGATCATCAATTGTTAAGGTTCTGACGAAATTTCTCAAGGATTCCTTCTATTTGGTCATGGAAAGTGTGAAGTGGCTGTCCTCAACTCATACATCCATCCGCTTTTGCATTGTATATCTGCTTAATCCATCTTGCATCATCCATTATTGCTACATGTACGAACCATGTACGTGTGTGCGTAACATAACATTAATTTCTATCTATCTATTTATTTAATACAATCTAGTGGCTGATAAGACACAATGGTCTAGTAGACTTCTGATTGAGTGTTCGGAGTTCGAATATAATTACACTAATTACTTTACAAAAGCTCTTCGTAAATTATAGATGACTAACAAAATTTTATTTGACGTATTGCAATAGGTAGACCACGTATTTCGCAAATTCAAACAATTCTATCTGCGAGACGACGCCTTACCGCCGTCTATACATCTAGTATTAATAGCGTGAATGTAAATTAAATGTTAAATACGTAGTAAATAAAGAAGTAATATATAAATATCAAAAAAATCTCACTTGTTCCATAACTTCTGGAGCCATCCAGCATGGAGTTCCAACAAATGTATGTCTAACTTTTTGCCTTGAAATGTCTCTGCCCGTGGCCAGCCACGCTGATACACCAAAATCAGCAATCTGTACAGTACCATCTTCCCCTAACAATATATTACCAGCCTTAATGTCCCTGCAGGTACAAACACATAAAAATATAATGAAAGTGGAGGAAGCAAGATATGTGTGTCAGAATCGTAGGAAAAGAAGAGACTATTTCTTTACTACGATCCTGCCTACCCTCACGGAAAAAAGGCGTGATTGTATGTATATATACATTTCTGGGAAAACATTCGCATTGAAAATTCGCATTGCTAAAAGTGACAATAAAGGACCGTTCAATCAGGTTAAGACTTAAGGACCCAACCACCGCCGTAATAAAGAAAAAACACAACTTTTTCTACACGAAGGTATAGGCAGTGGCTGTTAAGCCTCGACTCGCCGTTATATTTACGTCCCAAATGGAATAGATGGCGAACCTATTGCCATACCATACCGGGCACAAAGCTTTCAGTCATCGATATCTATCACACACATAACTTTCGAGAAGAATTTCGAAAAGTCATTGGTATGAGCCAGGATTCGAAACCGCGGCCTATGGATTCAGAAGCGGGGTGCTCGACAAATGGACTACCGAGACTTTTTTAAAGAAAATACCACGAAAACATTTTGGTATCATATCTGTTTGATAATTTCTATAGATATTTGGAAATTCAAGTGAATTATTTCGTTTATCATTTATTTGCCAAGATGTCGCTAAGCAAAGTCATAGCTCTTCACAGACACTTAAAATTAATCAATAGTCAACAAATACAAAGATTAAACATATTATTCTAAATTAAATATTTATTTTTTTAACAATGCAAAAGCGGACGGATGTAGGAGTCGAGGACGGCCAAGACACACATTCCAAGACCAAATAGAACGTGTTCTGGAGGAAGGTGATGTTAAGAGCCTCAAAAACCGACGCGCGTGTATGAAAAGAGTTATGAAAGTCAACGAAGCGAGTGAGGTGTGTAAGAATCGTGTCCTATGGCGCTCTGTTCTCTCTGCCTACCCCGCAAGGGATTTGGCGTGAAGTTATGTATGTATGTATGTAAATATTTAAACACGCGCGCTTGGGGATATTTGAAACTCCGTATAACAAAAAAACATGGACGCAATCGCCACAAGTGGCCCTATTCCTAGGTAAGCAGTTACCAATGTATGATGACAGATGAGCAGACAGCATGAATCCAATAATCCGACGGCCACAGCCAAATTTGGATAAGTGTAATAAGGTGCAACTGATCAGGCAGCAAGCTCAAAGTCTACTATAGATTTCATAATAGATCCAAATATGTAATCAGTTATAAACATGTGCACAGCTCCAGTAACAATCAAATTTTTAAATAATATCGCCATCTTTTTGCATATTAACCATAATTTTATGCATAAATTATGTCGCCATATTTTTTTGTTTGCAAATAACGCACTAAGCATAAGTAATACATGCTGAGAGAGCCGCTGTAGCTGCTGGACTGCAAGTGTAATCAATATGCTACATGCTAAAAACTAAGCAGATTCTAATAAATCATTTTGAACTAATTGTATAGTATATAGTTGCAATATAGGGACACCATAATCTATACATATAATAAAATTGTAGGAAAGTTGAAATTGTACATTGAATATTCTTTTTTTAGAATACTTGGGACATGATGTACAATCGATACCCAAAAATGTGGTTTTTAGAATTTTTATCAGTTTATCTGTTTGTCTTTATGTTTGTTATGGATAAATGCTAAAAGTACTGCATGCTTTTTGATACAATTTTGCATAAATATAGCCAAGAGGTAGGGTCAACACATAGGCTAAATATTATCACACTATCACTAATTGGGGTGAGCAATGAACGCTTATAATGGCACAAGCACATTATTTTTGCTGCTTTATGGTGTCAACAGTAATCTATATATATAAAAATGAATCTATATTTAACAAAAGATCTTAAAGCTACAAATAGGCTTAGGCTACAGGCTGTATTAAAGCAGACTGTAGTTTTAAGTGTATCCATGTAGATCCACTTAAAACACATAATTAATATATTACATTAGAACCACAACACACATAACATAATTAAATAATTATGAAAATGTAATTACAAAATAACACCTTAAAATACAAGAGTATCATATGTAGACAATTGTTTTGGGCAACTATTAGCAAACTCTCATTAATTTGATGTTTTAGCAACATTTTATTAGGACAAGAAATATACAATTGGGAGTACATTATGTACATATATATGTAGATTAGTTTGTTTTTTATTGCTACGATTATCATCATTAATTACCTGTGAATTTGTCCGTTGCTATGAAAATATTCCAAACCCTTGAGAACTTCTTTCAATACTGTAGCAATGGTTGCTTCATCGAAAACACCATGTTTACAATTGGATACCCTCATTTTGTGTTTAATTACGTCCAGAAGACTGCCACCTACAATTATTATTGATTGAATATATATATAGTTACATAAACACAAAAAAGAAAATAATATAACAAGAGATTAGTTATGTAAGTACCTTCAAGTAACTTCAAAACTAACCACAATTCATCATGAACTACAAAACTTGTATAGTAAGTTACAACATTTTCATGGTTGCAACTTGACATGGCCTGCAACAATTATATAAGATAAGCATACAGAATAAAACATTTAAAAAGAATGGTAGAGCATAGACAGACATGTTCAATCCCCCACCAAACTACAAATGGTTGTTCGTATAGTGTGGCTGTTTTTAAAAAGTACATACATTTAGTTTCTATTTTATTTAGTTGCCACACTTGTGTAGATGGCGCTGTCTGTTTTGTAAATATAAAGATTAATATATTATCATCAAATACTTTAAAACTATACATATATTCACTTAATATGTGTACTGTTATATAACATTTAAGTGTGTGGCAACTATATACATATATAGAATTATTATCTTATAGGTTTATTTAAAAATGATACAAAATATAACTTTTTCTGTAAGTTACTTGAAATTCCTAATAAAAAGCATCATTAAAAATTTATATCAAATTTAAATTTACAAGAGATAGCATGCCAAATAGGTATAAGAGCCAGGTAAGAAACTCATGCCAGATAAATAAGTAGACAAGTTCATGAAAGGCAACCATATCATTCAATTATAAAAATAATAAACTAACAAATTAAATATTCAATTGGCTCAATTCAATTAGCCACTATCTAACCTGTATCTCCTTCAACAATTCATCCATGGATGTATTCCATTTCTCCAAGTTTATACGTTTTATGGCACATTTTTCACCTCTTGGTTTACATAATGCAGCATGGACCATAGCTGTCGCACCCACACCTAAAATTACCAAAATGATAGATTGAAAAATGTGAAAGTATCAAATAAAAAGTTATTATAATGGTATGCATCAGGTTGTCTTTACAGAATCTTGATATTTTAAGAAACTGTATCTAGTATAAATAATAATAATAAACTGTATAGAAACCATGTTTTTGTATGAAAATAAATATTTATTATTAACATAGACATTGCAAGTTTAGTCTATGTTATAATTGTCTATTTATTCTGCAATGAACTTGAGTGATGCTATTTGATTTTAATTTGTATACATTTAACTTTAATGACTAAACAATATGTTATAATAAAATACACAATCATTCCTGAAATTGGTAAAAATTTGTAGCAGTGCTTGACTTAATGAATTATTGTGTTTTTGGAAAGTGAACCTAGACAATTTTACTTTTTAGAGGTTTTTTAATTTATTGATTAACAATACTAAACATGATAAAACAATAAAATCGACAAAACCAATTCGTGGTACCCTACACACGGGATCTCTATAGAGTAAATTATTATCATGTTAAATACAAAACCGTACACATACCGATAACATCCCCAAGCTCATATTCATCCTGTGTATTGGACCAAGGGCACAAATTGTTTGTAGCAGTGGTCGCCATTTTGCGAACGAATAAATAACCGATACCAGCTGCTGCCGTTCCGATAGACAAACGTGCGGCTCGCGCATATGACGACAATGCGGCTACCTGTCGGTCGCATGTCCCAAATGATTTCTATATGAGAAAATATTCAATAGTTATAAGAGGTTAAATAGCTCTTAAATCATTTACAATTAGTTAACGTAATTACCTAATCCAGATTGGAATACAGCACCTAAATATATGTGCGTACAATTCGGTGTTTGTTTACATACTTTGACAGTTTAAGTATTCTATTCTATTCTTCTTTATGGCAACTGGAGCCGTTTTGTGACGACTATTCTGCCAATATCAGTGGAGACACGTGTGTATGAAACGTAAAAAATAAAACCGATAATTTTGTGTAGGAGTGGACACGTTGGGACTTGTTTGTTTGCCCTGTAATAAAAGACAACACAAAAGCAATAACAATGAATACATATAGCTATAATATTTGTTTATGAGGATAAAATACAAAAGCATCATGGGCATTCAACTTCTAATTTCTACCATAATATGTGATTAAAAGGTTAATAGCTGACAGGTCACAAGCGAATATTATTAGTTTGAATAAACCGAATGAGAGCTCTAATTAGTTGAGGGGATGAATAGGTTAGTAATGAAGGGAAATTGATAGGTACCGGGATTTTCAATCGAATGACTGTACTGTAAAAGTCTAAGTTTGGGTCATTGTTGCGGCATTCAAAAAATATATGTTCAAGGCTTCCTTCGTCTATTCCACACTCACACAGAGATGAGTCCCGGACTCTAATTTTTTTAAGGAAGACCGGGGAACAGCAATGTCCCATCCTCAGTCTACAGATAGTTGATAATAACTTTCTGGGTATTTTTTTAAAATTATTGAACCAGGGTTTCCGTTGGATTTGAGGTTGGGTCGAATAATACATTTTGCCTTTTATTTTGCTACTTTGATCCCAGTGTGCTTGCCAAGCGGTTCGTAAAGTTTCACGTGGAAGATTTAAGAGGTCGTATCCCTGATGTGCGAAATGTTTTAAATCTCCGGATTGTGAGTTAGGGATTGACTTAGCCAGTGAATCTGCGCACTCATTACCATTGATGCCGCAGTGACTGGGAATCCAGGCGAAATGGACCATTTTGTTTTTTGAAATGCAGGACAGAACAGTTTTTTTTATTTGAAGAATAAGGTGGCTGCGAATTTTACTTTTAAACGGATTTTGGTATAGGGCTGAAAGGCAACTTAATGCATCCGAAAATATCACCGCTTTATTAATATTGTGAGCCTCTATGAAGAGGCAAGCTTCTAATATGGCGATACACTCTCCAGTGAACACTGAACTCTCTTTAGGACAACGGAATTTTAATACTATTCTTGAGTTCTGGTAATATACTGCAGCTCCAGTGTAACTGGTTGGTGAAAACTTTGAGGCATCCGTAAAAAATCTTTGGAATCCCGGCCATCGTTCCTGAATAATGTTATTAAAGTCTGTGTTTGGGGACGGGGAAGTCTTAAGGTGTCCAAGGTCATAGTGGATATTTGGTTGGTAACATATTACATTATAATCGAAATCAAAAATAGGGAGTCTAACATGGGATACCACAGTTCCCTCCAAGTTATTGATCAGTCGGAGAGCTTGGATAGTAAGTGGGATATCCTTGCACTGCCAGTAATTTGATGAGTGACACATTTCGTTAAGATAGTTAAATTTTTTACGTAACGGGTGTGATTTTCGGCCAATAACCCCGGATACAAAACGTGCGGCCAGGAATTGTCTTCTAAACATTAAAGGCGGGTCATTACATTCTATCTGTAATGCGTTAGTTGGAGACGACTTCATGCACCCAGTAATAATTCGTAAACATTGTGCTTGTAACTTGTCCAATCTCGTTAGTGCGCCTTTGTTACAGGGAATAAGTAAGAACGAACCATAATCTATTTTACTACGCACTAGGGCATTATACATAAGTTTCAGATAGTAAGGATGGGCTCCCCACCAAACGCCAGCCAAGGCTTTAAGAATGTTGAGAATTGGATCACATTTTTGTATTATGCTAGTTATATGCGCAACACCCGAGAGCTTGGGATCTAGAACAACCCCCAAAAATTTTACCTTGGATGTTAGTGGAATCCTATGATCTTGTATACATAAGTCTACTTGAGGAACAGATCTTTTCCTAGTAAAAACGATCGCTGTGCTTTTTGGTATAGAAAGACTCAGACCGTGATCTAGCAGCCACTGATTGAGCGATTCCAAGGATATAGATAGGGAGGAAGCAGCGTCAATTATAGATGGGTTGATCACATACAGGGCAAGATCGTCAGCATACTGTAGTATATGGCAATTAGTGTTAAGGCACAGGGCCATATTGGCAGTATATAAATTATAGAGGAGGGGACTCAGGACTGAGCCCTGGGGCAAACCTTTCCATACAAGCCTTCTCTCCAGTGTGACACCCTGGACTCTCAGTATCAGGGAGCGCGCCATTAGAATTTCACATATACAGTAGATCATCTTAGCCGGTAATCTCAGCTCTTGCAGCTTTTGCCTGAGATGGGGAAGAAGAACACTGTCATATGCTGATGAAATATCCAAGAAGGCTGCAACGACTGAGTCATTTCTGGAAAGTGAGGACCTGATGTCCGTTACTAGCACTCCAACACTATCCATGGTGCCTAGACCTTTCCGGAAACCGAATTGAGAACTGGGTAGCAAATCACGGGATTCAACGATCCATTCCAGTCGATTTTTTATCAGGTGTTCCAGAATTTTAAGAAGTACCGAAGATAAAGCAATAGGTCTGTAGTTTTTGGGATCTCCAGCGTTTAAATTTGATTTTAAAATTGGTATTATAATTTGGCTTTTCCACTCCATCGGAACCCACCCCGAGGAATATATGAAGTTCAGGATATTTAAAAAATATTGTTTGGTATTGGGACCAGCGTTGACAATAAAGGAGTACGGAATACCGTCAGGGCCTGGCGCAGAGTCCTTCACATATTTGAGAACCATATCTAGTTCTTCAAATAAGAAGGGGGCATCAAGAGGATCATTCAATGGGGAAACAGGGGGTTGGTGGATTTCTGCCGATAAAGGAACATAAGCAGGAGCTATTCTGTCAAAAAATGTTGTAGCAATTTCCTGGGTCATTGCAATTGGGATGGATGGAGAACAACCTGACCTAAATCTGTTTATATTCCTCCAGACTAGAGATGAAGGAGTGGTTGGGGATAGGGACGCACAAAATTTTGCCCACCCACAGCGCTTTTTCGCCCTTAGTAATCTTCTGGTTTTAGCGCACACGTGTTTATAGGCGAGAAGGTTCGCAACACTCATATCCCTGTTATACATTTTTTCTGCATTCTTTCTCTTTTTTATTGCGCTAGAGCACTCGTGATCCCACCACGGTGGAGATGGGATCTTACCGCTAGCACTATTTTTGAGTCGGAAGCATTCTTCTGCGCTTGAATGTATAGCTTGGATGAAAAGATGGCAACATATTTCAGCATGACGGGTATCAGTAAAGTGCTGGTTAACAGCTGGAAGTGCGGCAATTTTGCCATCAATTATTGAAGAGAATTTTGCCCAATCTGGATTTGACACGTTGTATTTTTGGAGAGGGTATACAGTTTTTTCAAGGTATGTGGAGACAGGGAGGGACATTATAATCGGAAAATGATCGCTACCATGGGTTAGTTCGGTACAATGCCAAGATATCGATGTGGCCATGTTGATTGAGCAGAATGATAGATCTACACAGCTTCTCTGTTGTCCAGGAAGGGTTCTACGTGTAGAACAGCCGGTATTCAAGATGCAGAGGTTCAGGTCATCCAGAATTTGCACGAGACCTTCTCCAAAGCCATCACAACGGGAGGAACCCCACCTGTAGTGATGGCAATTAAAGTCACCCATCACAATTACACTTCCATTGGCGTTTTCAAGGATTCCTCTGAGGATAGGTAGAAGGTTTTGTTGGGGGTGAGCTATATAAATAGAAAATACTGTGATTTTGTCGATTACGGCACCAACGATGTTTATGTTATCTGGGAGAGAAGGAATGATGATGGGAAGGAAGGGTAGGTAATTATTAATAAAGAGTGCAGATCCTCCGTAACCATCTGCACGGTCACTACGAATAATATTGAAATGAGGAATGCGGAAATTAAGACTCGGAGTTAACCAAGTCTCAGCTACAGAGCATACAATTGGTTTGTGTTTGTTCAAAAGATACGTGAGTTCGTGTTTCTTATGAAACACGCTCCTAACATTCCACTGTAGAAACACTTTGTGATCCATTATTATAGTTTAGAAGTAAGTTTATTAGTTTTTCAGCATCGTGGTACGGTGTTTGTAGGGGGTTAGCAGATTGTGATGATGTTTGGGACTGTGATAGAAAGGAAGATAATAGTTGGATCAAAAGTTGTATGGCAGTTGGGGGATTATCAATAGCTTGGCTAGCTTTTTCAAAGGCACATCCGTTATTCTGAGAGGATACAGGGGTTCTGGTAATATTCAAATGGCTAATTTTATCATATGAGGGGGATAGAGGGCCATGGGTCTTGGGTTTTAAGGTAATTGTTTTTTTATGTGAGATAAGGGGTGAGGCAATAGGTTTTGTTACATTGGCATAGGTGCGGGAAATATTGGGGATAGTTTTACTCGCATCTACATATGACATTATTTTCTCAGCCATTAATGTTTTAATAGCCCTCTGTCTGCCGTATTCCGGGCATAACCTGCTGTTCGCAAAGTGATTACCGGAACACAGAATACAGAAAGCTTCACCTTCTGACATGTCACAGCCCCTTCCTGGGTGATCATGTCCGCATTTAAAGCAACGTGGCTTGGAGCGACATATAGATTCAACGTGTCCAAATCGACAACATTTAAAACATTGGATTGTGGGAAAGATATATTGTTGAACTGGCAAAGAGGTATAGCAGCAAAAAACTCTTTTCGGTAGTACTTGGCCATCGAAAGTAAGAACACACGTTTCAGTGGGTCTCCACTCAGGGACCCCGTCCTTATTCACCTTACGATTAATACGTCTTACCTTAAGAATTTTCCCACAGCCAACGGGGACTGAAATATAGTTCATGATTTCCTCTTCTGCCATATCCGAAGGTATACCTGTTACCACACCCATGCGGGTGATATTAAATGAAGGAATCGAGGCCGTGTATCTGTTTTTTGTAAGTAAATTATTTATCAGAAAGGAATTAGCGTCTTGGGGGGTTACAAATTCTACGGAGACCCTGTTTCTTCCTACCCTCTTCACACCATCATTTGCAATATTCGATATATTATTATTTAGTAAGAATAGGCCAAAAGACACTGGGTGCAGGGTGGTTCCAGATTGATTGTTCGACTCAATCCGTGACACATGGACAATATATGGAGATTTATCTAGATTGCTGTATTTAGCTCGGGCTACTTGATTTTTTGATTGTTTTGATGGTTGAGAGGTATTGGGAGTATCGTCGTCAACTGATCGTTTACGCAGATTTGTATGCTGCATATCTGATATGCTACATACAACATCCGCGAATTGGGTTAAGGGGTTGGTAATTGCAGCGTTCGGGAGTGTGGAAGGGGAAAAAATTATTGGATTGGACGGGTTAATATCGGGGGGATCTGGGGGCTTATTTTTATCCGCCATGGTAACACTGCACAATTATTAGTTAATTATACTAACCTTATATCACCCAGTTAGAACACACAAAAAACATAAAAAAAACAATAAACACACACACACAAACAATATAAGTAAAGACAATAACAAAACAGGCCACAAAAGTCCTTAGAAAAACAAGAAAAACTCCAAAATTTGCGGACACACGTGTTAACCACAAACACAGTGTAAGCAGAATCCCGACAGTTTAAGTACCTACCTATTTAAACAAGTTAAAGGTGAACACAACTGTCAAATTCGTTTTAGTTCCGAGACTTCCGACATCAAATTAAATGGCGCCTGTTCGAGTTTGCATGACTTGCGCTCGCTCATTATCCACTTAATATATAACAACATTTATGTGGATAATGAAAAATTTATGACTTTTACTACTTTTAATGAAACTTGAAATTTATCTATGTTGCCTCAAAATGTAATGGGATGCGACAAATTTAAATATTTTGATATTCAAGTTTTCATGTAGGTACCGTACACTCCACATTAAAATTATAACTCATATTAAATCAAAATTATCAAAGATCGGATTACAAGACTGATACACTGATTATTATCTGCCATTTTGATGTTACTTTTAATAGCAGTCAACGCATTTGCAAATAACTCTACCTACTCTAACTCTAGCTGTAGGTACATAGCCTATATTGAATATCAACAAGCTTTCAACACAGTATCGCATGAAGGTAGGTATCTGGAAAACTCTAACAGACCAGAATGTACATACAGTACATAAATATTTTTAAAAATATCTTCAATAGCACTTGAAGTAGAATTCAACTAGAGAGAGCAGGCCCTTGGTTTCCTATCAAAAGGGAAATGAGTCAGGGTGACCCCCTCTCACTAAGAATATTTATAGCTCTATTATAGAAAGTAATTGAGCAACTAAATTCGAAAACATGCGGAGTTCGGATAAAAGACTCCTACCTCAGTCGCCTACGCTTCGCAGACGATCTGATTTTCTTTTCCGAGCCAGCTCTACAGTTACAGAACATGATGGAGTCTATCAATAGCGCTAGCAAGGTCATTGGGTTACAAATGAACTTGTCAAAAACCATATTAATGACCGTGATATGCAACTATCTAGAAGTAGAGTGTAGGTCACAACTGACTTGGAATAAACACTGGAACCTCAAAGAAATATTTAAAAGTACCATGCCCATGAACATAAAGACGAAGGTGCTAAGCTCTTGTTTGTTGCCTTGCTTAAATTATGCTTGCCAAACTTGAAAATTTCCCAACAAAATAAGAAACAAGATGCTTAGCGGTCAGCGAGCAATAGAGTGCAGTACATTGAACTTGGAAAAAATGCAGAAAATTCGACACACAAATAAATATCTTATATTTATCATAAATGACAAAAGCATCTTATGGACTAACGCAAGACATATGACATACGCAGGATAATAGTTGGACTAAATGCGTTACTGCCTTGTAAGGTCCAGTAAGAAAACGCAAAAAGGAGGCCTCACACTCGATGGGAAAACAAATTCATAAAAGTGGCCGGTCACAATTGACAGCTCAATCTAGAGACGACTGATCAGCTTTTGAGGAGGCCTTCACCTGTAGAGAGATTCGTGCAGAAGAAGAAAAAAAAGATGATTAAACGGCGATGAAAATAAGTTGTAATATGAAACAAATTAATATATTCAAAGGCAAAGTAGCTTTATTTTCATAGACACTTAAAAATAGTCAATGTACAAAAGTATTTAAAATTAAAATAATATTTCAAATTCTTAAACACGAGCGATTGAGGAAAGTGCCAGACGCAATCGCCACGAGCCGCCCGATTCCGAGTGTAAGGGCTATCATGAGAAGAATCGGGCAAGAAACTCATGTATATTTGTAAAATATTATTATAATTATTAATCATATTATTTAAACAGATTATTATAATTATTAATCAATTAATGTTAGTAATATAGTAATTAATTATTAATCAACATTGTTCTAACAATGAGAATATTCTGATAATTACTAATTCAATTCTAATATGTATTATTAATTCTAATATAAAACTTTCATTTTTTTTTTACATAACTTAACATAACTTCACGCCTTTGTTACCTGAAGGCAGCGGCTGTTAAGCCTCGCCTCGCCGTTATGTTTACGTCACAAATGGAATAGGTGGCGAACCTATTGCCATACCGGGCACAAAGTTTTCAGTCATCGATATTTATCACAACAATTTCGAGAAAAGTCATTGGTGTGAGCAGTGTCAGGATTCGAACCCGCGACTTCCGGATTCAGAAGCATTTTATTTTATTTATTTATTATGTCTCTTTACTAAGTATGTAACAAACAAACACAGTCTGTTATAAATTATTCCCTTGATTCCATGTGAGTTAGTTTTCAATAAATATATAGGGGTGGCAAAAAAAATAATTAAATAAAACAGAAATCTACTTGGGCACAAAAATTTAAGAAAAAGTAAAAAACAAATGGTCGGTTACTATACCCACCTGTCTAAATATTCCATGAGCACCAGACACAACTACGTCTCCGGGCATGTTTCTGTAATTATAAATATATATATTATCTATTTGCAATTAATAATCAATTTTAAATAATGAATGATATGATAAATATTTGTATTTGTAATGAAGCCGACTAAAAGAAAGAGCACCTACCTATATGAAGCAAATGATAGTGGCAGGGTCGAAATCGGGATTTTAAGACGCAGCTACCTCGACCAAATACATATTATGTATAAAAAAGGCAAAATGCGTATTCATTACTGTGGATGAGGTAAAAGAAGCGCTTTTTTTGGGATAGGAGGGCAAGCGAGCAGGCGTGTCACCTACTGGTAAGCAACCAACACCGCCCATGAACACCAGCAACACATATAGTGTTACTGTTGCGTTGCCGACCTTTAAGGGATAGGGGATAGGCACAGATGGGGAAGGGGTGTGGGCCTCCGGGTACCTCTCTCACCAAACGAAACGCGGCATGAGCCACTTTACGTCGATCTTCTGAGAAATCGTGGTATTTCACCGGTCAAGCCGGCCCATTCATGCAGCGAACTGTTTGGCCTCTGCCTACCCCTGTGGCATACAGGGGTGAGTTTATACGTAGGTATGTATATAATCTATATTTTTATCCATTGTTTACGCTACGTTTAATATAAGGAGAGTTCGAGATGGTTCCTAAGTATATAAAGACATAACATTAAAACAATTTTTTAGGATTATATCGCGTTTTTATTTATTTCCCGACGTTTCGAACTATTTAAAGAGATCATTTTCATGAGTTCATAAAAAGTTGTTTTAATGTCATGAGTGTGATTGGCGAAAATCTCGGAAATAAATATTTAAATAAAGACATGTCGAAAATTTCATTCTTTTTATTGCATCATTAACATTAAGTTATCTATGCGCATATACTAAAATACATTTTTTTAATTTACTTTATTTAAAATAAATACCTACATAATGGTCATAGAATAATTTCTAAGGCTTGTTGATCACAAATTAAGCTCTCCTGAAAACCTCGGTTTTTTTTTACTTGACCTTAAATACGTAGTAACCGTCGATTAATCATCATTACATAGTATAAAGTACTTTCCGCTGTCTGTCCCCTTAAATACTTAGATCATTGAAACTACTCAACGGTATCTATTAAAAAAACCGTATCATGTTGATACGGTTCACCTTGTATCTATTGTATCACATTGTTGTATTTTGTATCACACCCTCTATATATTAAAAAAACCGTATCATGTTGATACGGTTCACCTTGTATCTATTGTATCACATTGTCGTATTTTGTATCACACCCTCTATATATTAAAAAAACCGTATCATGTTGATACGGTTCACCTTGTATCTATTGTATCACATTGTTGTATTTTGTATCACTCCCTCTATATATTAAAAAAACCGTATCATGTTCATACGGTTCACCTTGTATCTATTGTATCACATTGTTGTATTTTGTATCACTCCCTCTATATATTAAAAATACCGTATCATGTTGATACGGTTCACCTTGTATCTATTGTATCACATTGTTGTATTTTGTATCACACCCTCTATATATTAAAAAAACCGTATCATGTTGATACGGTTCACTTTGTATCTATTGTATCACATTGTTGTATTTTGTATCACACCCTCTATATATTAAAAAAAACCGTATCATGTTGATACGGTTCACCTTGTATCTATTGTATCACATTATTTTATTTTGTATCACACCTCTATATATTAAAAAAACCGTATCATGTTGATACAGTTCACCTTGTATCTATTGTATCACATTGTTGTATTTTGTATCACTCTCTCTATATATTAAAAAAACCGTATCATGTTGATACGGTTCACCTTGTATCTATTGTATCACATTATTTTATTTTGTATCACACCTCTATATATTAAAAAAACCGTATCATGTTGATACAGTTCACCTTGTATCTATTGTATCACATTGTTGTATTTTGTATCACTCCCTCTATATATTAAAAAAACCGTATCATGTTGATACGGTTTTTTTTAATAGATAGATGATGTCAATGAATAGTTCTCGCAGATTTGCAGCAAGTATCCTCTAAAAGTCTCTCTACCCTTTATTATATGCCAAGGTGAAGAAGAATTGTCCAGTGATCAACACATCAAGAAGATTCAAATATGTTACTCGGGAGCGTCTACCTTTGCGACGTCTAATATATAATCTCTGCAATAAATCTAAAAAGTGACCAAAATTTTGACATCTGACATTACATCCCCTACGTGACGTCAGCGGTGACTACTCTTATTTAACTTATCTATTTTTTGTGGCATTGTCAGGCAAACGAGCAGGCGGGTCACCTGATGGTAAGTGACTAGCGCCGCCCATGGACACCTGCAACACATACACCTGTACACGTGTACACTTGTTACAGTTATGTTGCCGACCGTTTATGTGAGTAGGACAGCAAATGATGGCGATATTCTGAGAAATCGTGCTATTTCAACTGCGTGACTCTACCAATGTTAAACAATAGTGGTTTCTACCGTACTATAAAGTGTCCGTAGTCTATTAACAATTTTAATATAATCATTGTGATTACATAATAATGCCGCCCATGGACACCTGCAATACATATAGTGTTACAGTTGCGTTGCCGACCCTTACAATGGGATACAGAAGGGGTCGGAAGTGGGATGGGAAGGGGAGGAGGAAAGGCGTTGGGCCTCCGGATACCTCTAACAACGAGCGAAATGCGGCAACAGCCACTTTACAGCGATATTCTGGTATTTCACCGGTCGAGCCGGCCCATTTATGCAGGAATCTGCGTAGCTCTACCACTGTTAAGTGTTCCTCCACTCGTATTAACGCCTAAGTGACAAAATAAATACTGACGTAATTTAACCAACCTACATGTAATATTAGGTAAATGTTTAGTTAATTCATTTTAGTGTCTATGCAATTATTTCCATTTTTTTAATTTAAGAGAAAATCTATTTATATATTTGTATTATTAACATGGTTGCTTGCAACATGAAATAGGCAATTTAATCCATGCAATAATTTTGTTTATAGCAACGACCTTCGGTACTTAATATTTTTATATACGTTGCAAGGCGATGTTGCTCAACAAATTGTGAACTCGCGGCTCCGAAAATAAATCATTGCATAGTTTTGAATAGTCATTATATTTTTACCATTACGCCATGAAGTTCTTAGTGCATAACTTTATTTATAGATATTGATTGGTTCCTGGATAAAATTTTAAAAGGGGAAAAAGACCGTTGCGATAAATCGGCCAATTTAGCTAAATATATTGAGCAACAATGCAATAACTGTAGCCGTATCAACAACACAACAATATATGAAAAATTATAATCAACAAAAATGTTTATAAAATTATCTTTTTAACACGCAACATTTTTGTTATGTTTAAAATAGTGAAGTAAACTTTAGAATAGAACCGTCTAGAATTATAAAAGTTTAGTAATTTGTGCATGACTGCATTTGAAAGATTTGTAATTAGTAAAAACTAGGCACGCCTTTTTACGTCTGTGGTTTACATATTAGGTCGGGGAAAAAGTCTTTTCGCATACCGTAGGTATAAACTTATTATAAAATTTCTTTGACTGTACTATTTGTGTCTGGCTGGTTTTGGTAACATTAAAAAGGTTACATTATAAAGAAAAGAAAAAAATAAAAAAAAGTTTTTTCCCGCTATTTTTCATTTGTTTTTCTCTCCGTAAAAATGAGTGAATCTAATGAAGAAATTCGATACATTTTAAAATTTTATTATAAAAAAGGCAAAAATGCAACTCAAGCAGTGAAAAAAATTTGTGATGTTTATGGACCTGATGCAGTGTCAGTAAGAGTAGCACAAATTTGGTTCAAACGTTTTCAGTCCGGAAATTTTGATGTTAAAGATGCACCTCGCTCTGGTCGCCCTGTTACGAATAAAATGGACGCCATTTTTGAAAGAGTGGAGCAAGATCGGCATATTAGTAGTTACGATGTAGCTGAAGAACTGGGAATTGACCACAAAACAGTTTTGACCCATTTGAAGAAAGCTGGTTATACAAAAAAGCTCGATATTTGGGTGCCACACGAGCTCACTCAAAGAAACTTAATGAACCGTGTACTCATTTGCGATTCATTATTGAGACGTAATGAAACCGAGCCGTTTTTGAAGAGATTGATAACTGGCGATGAAAAGTGGATCACGTACGACAAGAACGTGCGAAAAAGGTCGTGGTCGAAAGTTGGCCAGGCTTCACAGACTGTGGCCAAACCTGGCCTAACACGAAATAAGGTGATGCTGTGTGTATGGTGGGATTGGAAGGGTATTGTTCATTATGAGCTTTTACCGTCCGGCAAAACCATCGATTCTGATCTTTACTGCCAGCAACTGATGAGATTAAAGGAAGCAGTCGAGAGAAAACGGCCGGAATGGATCGGAAGGGTGTGGTCTTTCATCACGATAACGCTAGACCACACACATCTTTAGCCACTCAGCAAAAATTAAGAGAGTTCGACTGGGAGGTCCTAGTGCATCCACCATATAGCCCTGACCTTGCGCCTTCAGATTTTCACCTGTTTCGGTCTCTTCAGAATTCTTTAGGTTCTGTAAGGTTGACCTCAAGAGAGGACTGCCAAAACTATTTGTCCCGTTTTTTTGATCAGAAGTCCCAAAGTTTCTACAGTAACGGGATAATGTCTCTGCCCACAAAATGGCAGAAAGTTATTCAACAAAACGGTACATATATATTGTAAATAAATGTAAATAAACTTTGAAAAAAATGTCTTGACTTTTCATACAAAAATACGAAAATATTTTTTCCCCAACCTATTATTTCTCGCCAATTTTGAATTTGGAACTGTCCTATTTTGGCGTTTAAAATTTGAATGTCAAGTCAATTTGAATGCAAGTTTTTTTAATTAGGATTAATGCCAATGCTGTTGTTTAGTCACAGCGTTGATTGAAATATGCGAGGTTATGTACGAAAATGAATCTTTGTAAAGAAAATGTTCGTGTATTAATTTTCTACAAATTAAGATGAGTCCTGACACGGCTTTAGTGTTTCATAGAGCTAACATCGGTGTTCAGTGATGAAATCCCATGTCTGCGGACTATCGTACGCTGGTATGTATTTAGAAATGCAGCGTCGACTTATTATTATTAGTGACCGTGAACTCCGTGGTTCCGTCCGTCCGTGGTGGTAGAGTTTGTTCTGAAGGTAGAAATTTCCGGAACTAAAATGTTGAAACAAAAAACGCATCGTACTTTTTTGAAACACCAGCGCCGTCCACATCATGAATCCCAAGAGATGTTTCTGCAGCACTGGTGCCACGGCAGAACTCTACCGATATTTCGTGTTTTGCAACGCTAACTTATAGAAGCGAGTGTTGGGTATGGCTGAGTCTTTATGACAGTAGGATAAACGCGGTGGAAATGTGGGCACTGCGCAATATTTACAGAGTGACTCTCGCTGACCGCGTCGAAAACAATGTTATAAGGAAGAAAGTCAGATTGAAAGAGAGTGCCGGTGTAAAAGTAGGCGAGGGCATGCTGCTATGGTTCGGACATATAGAAAGAATGGATGGATACAAGATTGAATAAGCAGATATACAAAGCAAAAGCGCATGGATTTAGGAGCCGAGGACGGCCACGACAAACTTTCCATGACACATGAGTCCTTTAGGAAGGTGGAGGAACCTCAAAAATCGACAAACGTGGAAAACACACAAATACATTTCGAAGCATAATTTGGTATAGAAATAAAATTTATTTCACCCCCTATTTAATAAATTTAATTAACCAAATGGAAAATGGCTACTTACTTTAAAATCTCTCTGAAAGTGGCTTGGCTAAAATATTTTTATATAAAAAAAAAACAATATAGTATATATATACCGTTTCTATAATTACTCTGGTTTGGTTAAATTCTGACATTTCAGTTATTGTCGGAACAATCAGAGAGATTTTAACAGATAACAATGGTCTAATCTCAGTGCCGTACAAAAACCGACCGACTAATATAGAAAATTAAATTTTTATCTGGCTATATTAGTGTGGATAATATTTTTTAAATTATTTATTTTTTACTAGCTGACCCGGCGAACTTTGTTCCGCATCAAAAATAATAACTGCTGTCCTGCTATGTTAATACTGCTATATCTTCGAAAATATTTGTTTAAATTGCACGCCGTAAAGGGCCAGGATCATCTATATTGCACAATATATTTAAGACACTTTTTTGGATGAAAATTTATGCTGTAATGTTTAAAATCGCTTCGTAAATAGGCCATTATTTCTCGTAAAAATAAAAAATAAAAATGGTAATTGAGGGTTATCCCTAAGAGATAGACATATGCCCTCGCGGATTTTTTTGTAGACCTTTTAAAGGTGTATAATAATGTAGTACCTACGTCTATATTTATAGATTTGCGGAGTATGCAACTGCGAGCTCAGCTATTTCTCAGTCGTCTTACCCATCTCTTCTCAAGTATTGTTGTAAGAGAGAGAGATGACTGAATGAGAACTCTTGTACTGTTTGCCTTGAGGGTTATTTTAGTAGTAGCTAGGTAATATAGGATTCCAGAGTATGAATAAAATATTGTGTCCAATTTATTACAATACATACATACATAACTTTACCCCAAATCCCTTGCGAGGTAGGCAGAGAGAACAAAGCGCCATAAGGCACGATTCTTACACACCTCACTCGCTTCGTTGACTTTCATAACTCTTTTCATGCACGCGCGTCGATTTTTGAGGCTTCTAACATCACCATCCTCCAGAACACGTTCTATTTGGTCATGGAATGTGTGTCTTGGCCATCCTCAACTCCTACATCCATCCGCTTTTGCATTGTATATCTTCTTAGTCAATCTTGCATCATCCATCCGTCCGAACCATCGGAGCAAGCCCTTTCTTACTTTTACACCGACACTCTCTTTCAATCCTTCCTTGTAAGCTGGTTTTCGACGCGGTCAGCGAGGTTCACTCCGCAGATTTTGCGCAATGCCCTCATTTCGACTGCGTTTATCCTACTTTCATGCACACTCTGCGATACCCAGCTCTCACTTTTATGAGTTAGCATTGGGATCAGTATTGATTTGTGGAGTGCTAGCTGGGCGTTGCCGCTAATATTTTTTGCACCCAGGAATCTGCCCAACGCTCCATTTACGCTATTTCCTAACGCCACCCTTCTTTCTACATCCGCGGTGTACTTCTCATACCAATATTATTACAATTCAAAAATAATCCCGTGCACCGTAGCATAATTGTTACACCAACTGATAATAACTGTGTAAAGCTTTAAGGGACCATTCAAGTATTATTTCGAATCTGTTCAACATTCATTAGAAACTGCACACCATAATAATAATAATTTATTTCAATGATGAGGTGAGATATAATTAAGTTTTTCAAACAAAATGATTTATGTTTTATTTATTACTTTATTTATGTTCATAAATATAAAACTAAATTTAAGAAAAACTGCGATATTCATAAACTAAATTTAAGAAATAAAAACAAACCTGCTGTGCCCACTACTAGGCTCCATAAAATTTCTAACTCGTTCCCAGGTCAACGTATACGCTTCTACAATAAACTTCCAAACGACGCGGTTGAATTATCCATGGGTAAATTTAAGAATTATATTAAAAGTAGATTATATCAAAGGGCTTACTATTGTATCGCATATTATATATGGCCAGTGTACAACAATAGTTTAGTAAAGCAAAAATCTGCAGGGCAAGTCTTATATCTTGGGCTTGCAAGAGGCGTAAAGTTATAAAAAAATCTTTCATAAAGATACGAGTAGGTACAGCATAACCTACCTGTACTGCATCGAATGTCGGTTGTATCGAATTAATTTTGAGAATAAATCTGCTAAAAATAAAATACTGAGTTCCCTGTACTAAAATTCGAGTAAAATCGAAAAAAAAACATTAAACTGACTATGTCTTATTATGCTAAGTTTTTTTTTGAGAATATGCAAGTAAAATTCTGGGTGCACATAATGAGTTTTTAGCCGGAAGTATCGAGTCGGCCATCACACGTGATTGGGCATGATATTTGAAAATGGAAAGGAATTTATTCTAACGAATCATTATTACATAGTATAAAAACAAAGTCACTTTCCGCTGTCTGCCCCCTTATATGCGCATATCTTTAAAACTATGCAACGAATTTTAATGCGATTTTTTGTAATAGTTAGAGGGTGTCAACGGGGTGGTTTTGATCTATAATCCATGTATAGTGTAGTAAAAAAAAAGTGATAATTTTCAAGATTTAGAACTTTAATCGCAAACGCTGCCTGAACCCCAAGTGATACTTCTAAAATGTATAGAAAAATATCTTGACATCAAAATATATATACGACTATAACTAAAATTAAATATCTATTTGTTGTTTTTTGTGTAGTTTTTCGTGTCGTTATTGTTTACTCAATAAATATTACAATCTCATTGTTTAACTAATAACTGATATTATGAACTGATATTATGAACTGATTATGTTATAAAATGATATAATATATTAAAATGAAACAAATGAAACTTTTGTTGGAACATTAACAGTAAAAATAGCAAAAATAATTATTAATCCTAGATTTTCAGCTTAGATTAACGATTGTGACATAGAATTAGTTCATTTGAGAGTTTGGTTGTTTTTTGGAAATTCTTTTAGATAGTTCTATGTGATATATATCAATGGCTGACAATACTGTTCTCGGTGTATGGAAACAGGTTCAGCCTACTCCATTTGCGCCGTAAAATCCTCGAATCCAGACTTAACAGCCACTACTACTCCTTTTGATAGAAAAAAGCGTGATTTTATATAAAATAAATAATATAATGAAATATATATAATATATATATATATATATAATAATATCATTACATAGTATAAAATAAAGTCACTTTCCGCTGTCTGTCCCCTAATATGCGCACATATGCGCATATCTTTAAAACTACGCAACCTATTTTTATGCGGTTTTTTTTAATAGTTAGAGGGTGGCAACGGGGTAGTTTTGATCTATAATTCATGTATAGTGTAGTAAAAATAAGTGATAATTTTCAAGATTTAGAACTTTAATCGTAAACGCTGCCTGAATCCTAAGTGATAAATCAAAACAACATGCTACATTATTATACACCTTTAAAAGGTCTACAAAAAAGTCCGGGAGGGCGGGAGTCCGGGATATCTCTTAGGGATAACCCACAATGACCATTTTTATTCTTTTACTTTTTACGAGTAATAATGGCCTATTTACGAAGCGATTTTAAACATTACAGTATTAACCTTCATCCAATTAAGTGTTTTCAATAGATTGTGCATGTAATATAGATGATCCTGGCCCTTTACAGCATGCAATTTAAACAAATATTTTCGAAGATATTGCAGTATTAACATAGCGGGACAGCAGACAATACTTTTGATGCGGAACAACGTTCGCCGGGTCAGCTAGTAAAGAATAAAATGATCTACTGACAATTCAATTCGTACATATCCATATTATTCCAATGTTGAGATCAACACGAATATTTTTTTTTTATTAAAAACACTTAGAAATGGTTACAAATTAAGATATTTTTTTATATAAAAAGGGTGACAAAGTACGATCTCATTCATAAAACCAGCCATCGTCCGATCGAAGGGACAAGATCAGCATCACTTTCGCCATGTGGAGTAAAGTTATTTTGATTAACGTAAGTAACTTTTTAATACATACTTACTTACATATTATCAAACAAAATTTAATATCATCTAACACATATAACTTCACGCCAAGTCCCTTGCGCGATAGGCAGAGAGAACAGAGCGCCATAAGACACCACTGACACACTTCACTCGCTTCTTTGACTTTCATAACTTTTGTCATTTATTTCATGTTTTCAATCTCCTTTTTCTACCCGAAGATAAAGGCAGTGGCTGTTAAGCCTCGTCTCACCGTTATGTTTACGTTGTAAATAGAATAGGTGGCGAACCTATAGCCATTCCGGGCACATGTTTTCAGTCATCGATGTTAAACTTTCAAAAATAATTTCGAAAAGTCAGTGGTGTGAGCCAGGATTTGAACTCGCGACCTATCGATTCGGAAGCGAGTTGCTTGGACCACCGAGACCTCCATATTTTTTTTTTGTTGTCCTCCATGTCATAATTGTAATTGTTTCTATATTCGTCTTTTCACCATTTGTATTATTAGTCTCGCTATCCGCCATTTGGGTGGTAATGGGGAGTGACTTAAAATAAGCACATGCTTGAGTTACGTCCGGTTTTAAATTAACAATAAATATATTAGGTATAGATTTACATCTTGATGTTCTCAGTTTTTTTTTTTATTCTTCATTGTACACGTAAAAATAAGATAATTTATAAGAAAAAAAATATATTTGCAAAAACTCTATGCACTTTAGTTGTGTAGTTGTGGAGTGTAGTGTAGTAGTGGAGTTTAGTTTAGCTAAAAGCTAAGTCATAACTAACTCATAACATATCATTAAATTTCTTTCACCATTTCATTTTGTATTTTTATTTGCGTTACTTCAAATAGTGATACAATATTCCTTAGTAAAAAATTTTAACAAATTAACCAGAAATAAAAAATCAAACTTACCTATCATTTAAATTAGTGACTGTATTTGTTCTCTTGTCTTCTTCTAGCGTTTCCATCCTAAATATTCCGCGATGTTTCCCGCGCATTGTGTGGGGCTTAAAACAAAAAAAAAAACAATTGCTGTTTATGTAGGTACCTACATACTTCTACAATTGTCTAGGTATATTATTTTTGTTTATTTTGGACAAGGGGTTATTTCATTTTCGGAAAATAATGGGAGTTCCCCGTTGCATGGATTTTCAAAATCCCTCTATATATATCTCTATATGTATAAAATACTTACTCTTAGTCAGCCGGGAGTGAAAGAAAAACATATGGCTGACAAGCTTACACAGCACAACACCGGAAAATGGCGGGATAACCATTTAAAAATATGGGTCAACCTAAATGATCTTGGTAGGAACGGGCAGCAGCGTCCCTATCTTTAAGAGAAGGTTCACCCCCTGCGGTCTCCAACACGTCTGCCCAGCGTGCGGACTATGGGCAGAAACCTCCGATGAGAAAAGCGCGCTTACAACGGCCCCCAGTTCCCGGTGGTCCCACTATTCTCGGCCAAGGCAGCGGTCGTGATAACGGTGGGACAGGGGGTGCGAAGAATCTCCGGGTTACGGCAGGCTGCCAAAAACAACTACTCGTGGCCACTTACAACGGACGCAGTCTTCGGCTGGACCAACACCTCACCGAACTCGAGGTTGAGCTGAGTTGCTTGAACTGGCATATTGTAGGGCTGTCTGAAGTCCGGCGAGAGGGGGAGGACACGATAACCCTACAGTCGGGCAACTTGCTCTACTTTCGGGAAGGTGACTAGCTCTCCCAGGGGGGTGTCGGTTTCCTCGTTCACAAGGACCTCGCTAGCAGCGTTGTGGAGATCAGTAGTGTGTCGACCAGGGTAGCGTACCTTGAACTGAAACTCACCAACAGGTACACCCTGAAGGTAATACAGGTATATGCGCCGACCTCGACATACTCTGACGAGATAGCCGAGGCAATGTACGAAAATATTGCAAAAGCAATACATGGTACCACCAAGGCTCACTACAACGTTGTTATGGGGGACTTCAATGCCAAAGTGGGAGTACAAGAACGCGGCGAAACGAAAATCGGTCCATATGGCTTGGGGTGCCGGAATCACAGGGGCCAGATGCTGGTCAACTTTCTGGAGTCTGAAGGGCTCTTCTTGATGAACTCATTCTTCAAGAAGGGTCTCCACAGGAGGTGGACTTGGCGAAGCCCGGATTCTGTGACAAGGAACGAGATAGATTTTATCATTACGGATAGTAAGCATATATTTAGAGATCTAGTCTCTGTGATCAACAGGTTCAATACTGAAAGTGATCACCGACTTCTTCGAGGCTCTCTAAATATTAACCTGAAAGCTGAAAGGACCCGGAAGATGAGGTCTATTCTCCTACCTACGCCACTCCAAATAGCCGAAACTTAAAAGTTCCAAATGGAACTTCAAAATCGGTGCCAGGAATCACAACTGAACTTCTAAAGGCCGGCGGGACTCCTATCCTAAAGGAATTAGCAAGTATTTTTGATTCCGTCATACAACAGGGTATAACACCACAGGTTTACGGTGCAGCAGGAGTGCGGCGGTGCTGTTCTTCAAAAAAGGCGATAAGACCTTACTGAAGAATTACAGACCCATCTCACTCCTGAGCCATATCTACAAGTTGTTTGGAGTACATCTCCGGAGCAGGCTGGGTTTCGAAAAGGCTTTAGTACCGTGGACCACATCCATACTGTTCGGCAGGTTGTACAGAAGACCGAAGAGTACAATCAGCCGCTGTGTATGGCATTCGTGGATTACGAAAAAGCCTTCGACTCCATCGAAACTTGGGCAGTTCTGGATGCATTGCAGTGATGTCGGATTGACTGGCGTTATATCGAGGTGTTGAGATGCTTGTATGACACCGCCACGATGACTGTCCAGATACAGGACCAGGTGACGAACTCCATTGAGCTAAATCGAGGTGTAAGACAGGGAGATGTCATATCTCCCAAACTCTTCACCAACGCTCTGGAGGACGTCTTCAAGACACTGGATTGGACTGGACAGGGTATCAACGTTAATGGTGAGTACATCTCGCATCTTCGGTTCGCCGACGACATCGTTGTAATGGCAGAATCGCTGGAACAGTTACGCGGAATGCTGCGCAGCCTAGACGAATCCTCTCGACGTGTCAGTCTGGGCATGAACTTTGACAAGACCAAGGTCATGTTCAACGAACATGTCGTGCCCGGACCGATAAATGTCGATGGGTCAATTCTCGAAGTCGTAAACAAATACGTCTACCTAGGTCAAACTATCCAGTTAGGTAGACAAAACTTCGAGAAGGAAGCTGACAGGAGGATTCAGCTGGGTTGGGCCGCATTCGGCAAACTGTGTCGAGTTTTCGGCGCGCCTTGCCTGAAGACCAAAGTCTTTGACCAGTGCGTCCTACCAGTAATGACCTACGGTGCCGAAACGTGGACACTTACGGTGGGGCTAGTCCACAAATTTAAAGTCGCTGAGCGAGCTATGGAGCGAACTATGTTCGGAGTATCTCTGAAAGATAGACTCAGGAATGAGTATATCCGACAGAGAACCGGAGTAACCGACATAACTCGTAGAATAAGCTCGCTGAAGTGGCAATGGGCTGGTCACATCTGTCGAAGGACCGATGGTAGATGGAGCAAGAAGGTCATTGAGTGGACACCGCAACTTGGTAAGCGTAGTGTAGGACGCCCACCAGCCCGATGGTCAGACGACCTCAGAAGGGCTGCTGGAAAAGACTGGATGCGGAAGGCAGAGAATCGGATGTTGTGGCGCACATTGGGAGAGGCCTATGTCCAGCAGTGGACTGCAACAGGCTAATGATGATGATGATGTATAAAAGAAAGTGGTGTTAGTTACACCACTTATAACTCAAGAACGATCGTACAAATTTGGCTTAAAATTGGTGGAGACATAGGACATAGGATAGGAAAATATGGATAAATTGCGAGTGAAATACTAAAAAAGACAATTTAATTTTCCCCAACTCAATTAAATTTGTTGTGTTAGTTCGCTGTAATATGTTTGAAGTATTGCAATTTAAAATTAATATAAATATGTGTGGTGTTAAGCAACGGAATGCCATTTTTGTCGAAGTTGTTGAATGTGACAAAAATGTATTAGTTCAGATGACATCTACTATAAAGAAAAAGATATGGTGACTCGTCTCTCACTGATGAGACCAACTTCCTCATCGTGAAACTCAAGAGCGGATCAATAAATTACGAGTACACACATTTCGCACGTATTAATGAATTTGTACCGATCCCCTCACTATTCTTCAATAGAAGTAAAGGTAGGTAAGTTCCTTTAGAAGTACTATGTTTTGAACTTAGCATCCTGGCGACCAGGATCGACAGAATACTAGAAGAGAACCGAAAAGACCACCAACTATTAGGACAAATTAAGACAATTAGAAGGAGCCAAAACATTTGACTACATGGATAGTTGGAAAGGATGACATGTTGTCTCGACCAGCACCTTAAAGTGGGATAAGGGCAGGAAAATGATCAATGAGTTCGTATGGGAAAAAGTTATGAATGTTGACATTAGACAAAAAATTATGATTACAAATTGTGATTTATTTTTGTTGATCTTTTGGGACAGTGTGTCAGTTTACTGCTAAGTGCTACGTGAACTTTTCAGCCGTCTGACGTGCCTGTCGTGTTTGTCGCGTCTGTTTGTAATATTGAAATAATCGCTTTTAACTAATTGAACGTATATACCGTACATATATTCATTTAATATATTTATGATATATACTTATATATACATACACCAAAAAATCATTTTTTTTAGAATTTGTGTCTGCCTATATGTTCCAGCTAATCTGTAATGACTGGACCGATTTTGACGGGACTTTTTTTAGGTAGCTGATGTAATATGAAGTAACTTAGACAACTTTTATTTTAGAAAAATAAATTTTTATCTAGGTACTCATATAATGCTTTTGAAGCGAAACAAGGTTCGCCGGGTTAGCTAGTCTCTACTATTTTGTTTATGATCAATACGTTTGTAATGTAAATTTGAAAAACTTAGCGGTTGCGTAATTGTATGAACTTTGAACGGTTCGCTCGTAGGCATAAAAACATTAAATAGCATATGCTGTAACTAGTTTGTGTCCGCAACTATGCTCACATTCTAAAATGAAATCAATTTTCACAGACTATAAAGTTTATTTATGGCATGGTAAAAATTACAGGAAAATCTATAAAGGATTTCCAGTTTTCTTCTTCCGGAATAGCGGCTTAAAAGGTTTTAAGCAAAACCTTTTAAGCGAGTCCTGTAGTCATAAATAAATAAAACGCAGTGACTATTAGTCCGGATACTGTACGAATAATTTGTTAATAGTCATCCGATAAAAATAATAAAAGCACAGGTTTTATGTTAAAATAAAAGACATTTTTTATGCATGCATATAAAATTTCAAAATAGCCGGATTAATAAAATAAAATTATTCTTACGGTATCCGGACTAATAGTCGAATAAATAATTACAAATTATTCGTACAGTAACCGGATGAATAGAGTCAGCATAAAAAAAAACCATTGATGAAATTGCCATAATAATTAATGATTACAGTTTCGTTTTCAAGTTACGGAAGACAAACACAGGTGGACCAAATCGAAAAAAAAAACTAAAACACTTGGTTTTTTATCCTTTTTTGCTACTCTCATTATGACGTTATGTTAACGAGAAATTTTTCTAAGCAATCAATCGCCATCGCTAAGTTCATAATCGAGTTACAAACGTCCGAACAACTATTCACAAACTTTAACATTTCAAATATTAGTTAAATGTATCTACTATATTTATTGCGGTGAATAAAAACTTATAATAATTATAAAATGTGAGTAAAAACATCTGTCAGAATTATATTATGTACAACATAAAACATTATTACATTATAAAAAAAAAACAACAACACAAGGCAAAACAACATTATATTTATTGAACGTAGATTTTAATAAGCTAAACTAAGTTTAACATCGCCATGGCCATTCGCTTTTAATATGGTTATATCAAAAGATATTTAAGTTATAGTGATGTCTTTATTAACACTCTGATTCATAATATTAAAACAACTTTTTATGGATTATATCGCGCCTATTTAGAACCTATTTTCTATTTGTTTCCCGACATGACGTTTCGAACTCTTTACAGAGATCATTTTCACGAGTGATGAACAAATGATGAAAATAAACGCGATATAATCCATAAAAGGTTGTTTTAATGTTATGAATGTGATTCGCGAAAATCTAAGAAATAATTAAGACTGATTATTATGTTATAGACAATATAATCAAACTTTAAACAATCTTCTAAGTACAGCATGCCCTTAGATTTTTTTTTATGGTAACAATTTATGGAATAGTTGTTATTTTTACACTTGTATAGGAGGTACCTTCGAATTATCTGACCAGCGACCAGAGGGGAAAGGGGAAATGGAACTCGGAATACCACTATTACTGTAAGGAACGCGGCATAAGCACTTTACGCAATATTTAGAGGTAGTGGTATTACATTTCTTAAGCGGCCCCATTTAGGCATACTGCATGGATATGCAATAATATATCACTCTTTTTGGGTAGCGTAGGTAGGTACTTCATGTAAACCAACGCAATGCCAACTTATGAAAGCGAGAGTTCGGCATGGCAGAGAGTGCACGAAAGTAGCGTAAACACTGCGCAAAATCTGCGGAGTAATTCTCGCCGACAGCCTCGAAAACAAGGTTGTAAAGGAGGAAGTCGGATGAAAGAGAGTGTCGGTGTAAAAGTAAGAAAGGGCTTGCTGCTATGTTTCGGACATATTTCTACATAGAAAGAATGGATGATGCAAGATAGATAGACGACAAATAGAACGAGTTTTGGAGGAAGCTGATTTTGAAAGTCGTGTAAAAATTGTGCGTTATGGTGCTCGGTTCACTCTGCCTACCCCGCAAGGGATAATAAAGGCAAGTTATGTATGTATGTACTTCATGTAATATAAACAGCCTATTCAGCTCCCCAATGACATTGTTGTTTAATTCCCCGGTGCTAGATAACTAAGAGGATGTGCCACGATACACAAAAAGATATACATAAGTTACTGTTTTGTTTTGTTTAATTTGGACGATGTAAGAATGGACTAAACAGTTATACAGTGCAAAAGCGGAAACATCTAGGAGTCGAGGACGCCCCAAATAACTTTCCATGACTAAAATTATTTAAGAGGAGGCCTTAAAAACCGATGACTGTGTATGACAAGACTTATGAAGACAAAGAGAAATGAGTGAATTGTGTAAGAATCGTGACTTACGGCAGACACTCTGTTGTTCGTGTCTAAACCGCAAGTGACTTCGCGTGAAGTTATTTATATAGGTAGGCACTCCAATTTTTTTTAAGAGAGACACATTAATCTTAGCAAATGAATTATATTTTTATAAATAAAATAATTTTAAAGAAGATTTGCAAGAACGATTCCGAAATTTTACAACTGGGTGCAGTCAGACAGATAATTAGATAAATTACGAAGTATATTCGCGACATCAAAACGAAAATGTCAATTTTATACATTTACCAAATATAAATAACAAGCTTCATTTTATTTCTGAACTAGACACACTAATTAAATCTTACACAATTAAAGAAATATTAACTTTTGTGATAGATAAAATGTTTCAAAATAAATGTTGCGATCAAATTAAAAAACTAAAAAACTAATTTTTCCATTTTCACGAGTGATGAACAAAAAGATGGTAGTTGTTCGAAAGCTATTTTCAATGATACAGAGAGCACCCACTTTTTGGAAATAAAAAGCTAATAAAAATCAAAAAGTTGATGTTAAAACTATGATTTTTACTATTGGTAACCCAGATCAGACCATGAAAACAAAAGTTAAATACTTATTTATAAGATGTATTCACCAGAGAATATGATAGATAAATGATCTCTGTAAAGAGTTCGAAACGTCGGGAAACAAATATAAATAAGTAATAAATAAACGCTATATAATCCTAAAAGTTGTTTTGATCTATGAGTGAGATTCGCGAAAGTCTTAGAAATACATACATACATAACTTCACGCCAAATCCCTTGCGGGGTAGGCAGAGAGAACAGAGCAATAGAAATAAATATGGAATTTATAATAAAGATTATACGTAAATCGACTCGATCTACTCTCCAATTGAATCTTAAATCGATTGAGGTATAAAAAAAAAATAAGCTGTTACTGAAATCGATAGAAAGTTTTGAAAAATTTAATTACAATTGCACATTCTAGAAAGGAGCATAAACATACTTGAATATAAACTCCAATTACAAAATTCGTTGCAATAACAAACACTAACTTCCTGATTAACTAAGTAAAAGTAGAAAAAATGTAAATACTCACATGAATATATCTCTGTGTAATATAATATCCGAAGGGTTAGTCTTTTTGTAAGTATCAAACAAGCACAGGGATGTTTATAAAAAAAAAAAACGTAAAACGTTTCACTACCCTTACAAAAATTCAGAAATAAATAAGACGCATATTAGCTACCATTATATTGTACTAATTAAAAAGTATGTAATAATCAAAAGTCTATATATTATAAAAATATACATAAAAACGGGCGAGGTCGACCTCTCTAATGCTAACAATACCAGGTTCAATTGCGCCTGAACGAACAATATGTTACATGTTGTATATATAATACAAGCTAAGTGCCACACCGGGCATCCCACAGGTTGAACTTGTGACTGCAGGGATTGTCAATACGAAAAAAAACTGTAATTTTTCCAAATTCAAATTTACGCGGTATGAAATCAATATGCAGAAGCGAATGGCCAGTTTCAATTATTTTTCCTTTTTATTCATTATGTTATAAATTATACACATATAAGTAAACGAATATTTAATTCGCTAACAGTTAGCTAATTTAGTTATAATTCATTTCTACTGTTATGCACTCTCATGTCTGTAACACTTGTCGAAAACTAGTTTTAACGTTATTTATAAGATCGGATAAAGGTATTTGCCACATGACGATTGTTCGGTTCTTCTCATGATAGCGGTTACTTCCGTACTCAGACGAATGAATTCTTAGTTTAATTTTTGACAAACGTAATAACAATATAAATTTTAATACAAAAATATTTAAATTAGATTTATATGAATAATCGATTGGAAACAATTCGGGTACTGAAGACGATTTTTAAAAGCATTTGATTTATTAGAAATTTTGAAGTCGCTCAATTATTATTATTTTTTGATGATGAATTTTGAATGATTCAGACACCTAATATTTACTCATTGACGAAATATAATATGACTTAAAATTTTCTTTGAGAACAGTTCAAAATAATAAATACAAAAATGAACATGTTCGAATAAATACGAAAATATCACAAGTGTTCTCAACCACTGAACTCCTGTACGGTACCATAAGGATCTTAACGTATCTAACGTTCCAAATCAGTTCGCTAGTATGTAGGTACTACTAATCAAGTGACCAGTTGACCGAGTGACTCGCAACCATTCGTCATCACAATTTTCATTATCTGACTGACAAATTTAAACGTTGGCTTTCAACATCGCAAATTTCATTCATTGTTTTTGAGATTTTGATGATACTCCTCAGTTAATTAATGGAATTCTAGCAAGAGATCTTTCAAGTATTACGTAACAAATTATATTTCGCTAGGTCGTTACACTGTGCATCAGAGACAGTTTAAAAACTTCTTATAGTCAAATAGTTAGTTTTACTTTGTGCCCGGTATGGCAATAGATTCAGGACCTATTCTATTTGGGACGTAAACATAACGGCGAGTCGAGGCTTATCAGCCGCAGCCTACACCTTCGAGTAGAAAAAGGCGTGAAGTTATGTTATGTTAAACTTCATTAATTTTCTGTGTAGCGAGATCATTATGAATTGTCTAAAATCCACTATTGAAAGTACAAAAGTTGTTCAATTTGTATTGTATAAAGCACACTTGTTTTTTAACTATAAACTAGCTGACCCGGCGAACTTTGTTCCGCATGAAAAGTAATAAATGAGTCAATTTTGGATATCATGAGGTTCAATTTGTGCTATTCAACGGCTTTAACTGCTGTCCCGCTACGTTAATACTGTAATATATTGGAAAATATTCGTTTAAATTGCATGCTGTAAAAGGTCAGGATCATCTATATTACATGCACAATCTATTTAAGACACTTAGTTGGATGAAAATTAATGCTGTAATGTTTAAAATCGCTTTGTAAATAAGCCATTATTTCTCGTAAAAAGTAAAAAAATAAAAATGGTCATTGTGGGTTATCCCTAAGAGATAGGCATATGCCCTCGCGGACTTTTTTGTAGAACTTTTGAAGGCGTATAATAATGTAGAACATTGTTTTGAACTTTCACTCAGGGTTCAGCCAGCGTTTCCAATTAAAGTGCTAAATCTCGAAAATTATAATTTTTTCTTAACAACATCATATATGAATTATAGATCAAAACCACCCCGTTGACACCCTCTAACTATTAAAAAAACCCGCATCAAAATCCGTTGCGTATATATATATATATATATATATATAAGCTTATAAGGGAACAGACAGCGGAAAGTGACTTTGTTTTATACTATGTAATGATATGTTATTTATAACCTACTTAAAAAAATATTTGTGGTCTCATACGTAACTCACGTCGCATAATTTTATTACTTTTAATTATATAATATTAAAACGGATTGCAGTGATTTTAGAATTTAATATCCTATAAAAGACTAATTTAAAATCGATTTATAAATTTTAAACATATCATAACATAACTTCACGCCTTTGTCTACCCGAAGGTGTAGGCAGCGGCTGTTAAGCCTCGTCTCGAGTCTCGTCTGTTACGTCCCAAATGGAATAGTTGGCGAACCTATTGCCATACCGGGCACAAAGTTTTTCAGTCGTCGATATTTTTCACACATAACTTCCGAAAAGTCATTGGTGTGAGCCAGTATGAGGATTCGAACCCGCGACCTTTAAATTCAGAAGCGGGGTGCCGACCAGTGGACCACCTAGACCTTTATAAATGTTAAATATTTCAATAATATTTGACTAGATAATAATTATTGGAATATTTATTTGCCCAACGACATATAAATAAAAGAAACTTGTAGTTTGTAGAAGAAATAAATTATTTACATTATTTACACGTGATATGAAATAATCAAATGAACATTTGATTCGCAAACAACACATGATTTCATTGGATTGCACTTCTCCTGGCACATGCATAAATTATATATTACGTATTCTTAAACATAAATTACAAAGATTGCACGTGTTATTACGTGACGTTATACCCGCTGCCTACACTTACGGTAGTTACGGTTGGAGGTAACTTGAATTTGTAGCCATTGCTATTACCACACTCGTCAATTTTAAAGGCTTCTGATATCATCACCTTCAGCAAGATTCCAGCGTATCCAGCTGCCCATATACACCTGCAACACAGATATTGTTACAGTTGCGTTGCTGGCCATTAAGATTCGAGGTCGTGGTATTTCCATTTATGCAGGCTGCGAGGCTCCACCACTGCTGAAATACAACAACTTGCCAATTGTATCTGCTGGTCTGAAGTACATGCTTTGAAGTCCATTTGATCTGATTTATAGATTAAATGCTTACTAGATTATTTGTAAAACGTAAAATGTCTACAATATTTGATGCATAAAATTATCGTCTTATAAATAAAATTCTCGTGCCATAGTTTTAGTTATCAAACGGTTCCTCCAAAAACGGCTTAACCGATTCTCGCAAAATTTTGTGTGCGTATCGGGTAGGTCTGAGAATAGGACAACATCTAGTTTTCATCCCCCTTAATGGCAATTATAGTTTTTTTTTTAATTTTAGTTTTTTTTTTAATTTATTTGTTTTAAAAAACAGCGTTTAAAAATACAATATATTTGACCCTGTCAAATATGTGGCATCTTTATAAGACCACATGTCAGGTGTTTGGCCTTTATTTTATCACATAAGTAAATTTTATTTTTCTGGGGTAGGAGAGAGATAATGTTACAGTTGCGTTTCCGGCCTCTAAATGAGTATTGAGAGCGATTTTACGAGCTCGTAGTATTTCACCAGAAGAGCCGGTCCATTCATGCAGCCAACTGCGTTAACTGTTGCTAAATGTTTGTTTTGAGTGTGTGGTACGAACCGGCCGACCTCTATGTAACATCAAATATACAAACGAATATAATATGTTTATTTATTATTTAATTATACTCATCGAATCATTTCACAACACGAATATGTATATTATTTGATTTATAAATAGCTTTATCCTTGCACAAATTGCTAAATATTTTGTTTTTCTCGGTAGAAAAGCAAAATATTTAGTAATTTTTTTTTTATCTTTACCTCATACAGATATTAAGTTTCGGTATACTTAATATCTTTATGAGGTAAAGATAAAATAATGACATTTGAAATAGCTTATTTATTGAGGTTAGAGAGTAAACAAGCAAGTCATCTGGTGGTAAGCAACTACCGCCGCCCATGGACATCTGCAACACGGATAGTGATACAGTGGTGTTGCCGACCTTTTTGGAAGTAGAACGGGACAGGGCCGAAGTGGGGTCCTCACTCATCAGCTGAAACGCGACATGGATCACTTTACATTGATATTCTGAGAGGTCGTGGTCTTTCAGAGGTCGAGCCGGCCCCTTCATGCAGCTAACAGCGTGGCACTACCACAATATAATAAAATTTAAGTTAAATGTGATTTGTTTTGATTCCTAAACTGCGATTACTTATACAGGTATATTTGCTGTTTTGTGACGCTTTAGTCTTCGATAGCCAAGCGGTCAAAACATTACAAATTTGTAATACAGTAGTAGCCTGTTCTAATCCCGTTCGAGTATATTTTGTAATTAAAACTCATTTATTTTACGAGCTAGAACTTGATATAATAAAAATTTAGAGCCTGTCCATATACCTACCAAAATAAGTACCAACTGGAAGTTAACATCTTATGAAGTTTTTTATTCATGACACGTTAAAACGAGACGTTAAGTTTTTTAAGCTGAACAAATATATAATATATGCTAATCAAATAAACATACAAGTTTATTTGATTAGCATATATTTATAGACATTCTTTATTTTGTAAGTGTATAAGTACTGACATAAATAATAACATAGTTATCAGTGGTAGAGCCAAGCAGTTCGCTACATGAATGGGCCGGCTCCACCGGTGAAATACCACGACCTCTCAGAAGATCGACGTAAAGTGGCTCAGAGGTACCCGGAGGCCCACCCCCTTTCCCCATCCTTTCCTTTCCCCTATCCCCTAAAGGTCGGCAACGCAACAGCAACACTATATGTGTTGCTGGTGTCCATGGGCGGCGTTGGTTGCTTACCATCAGGTGACACGCCTGCTCGTTTACCCTCCTATCCCATAAAAAAAAACAACGTCATGGCTTTTTCTACCCGATAGTGTAGGCAGCGGCTTACTTCTCGCCGTATCGTTATGTTGGACGTCCCAGATGAAATAGGTAGCAATCTAACTGCCATTCACCGGGCACTAAGTTGTCAGTCATCGATATTTCTTTATTACCCTTAATTTCTGAAAATAATTTTGAGTAATCATTTGTGTGTGAGCCCAGAATCGAACCCTCGACTTCTGAATCGGAAGCGGGGAGCTCGACCACATACCGCTCAGATTTAATACAAACACTCATACATACCTTAAATATATGTACTCGAGTGGGTATATTACCCACGGACATTGACTCAGCACTTGGTTATTGTACCAATGCACCACAGGGTCCTTTGGGTATAGTTAATTTCTTTTATACGTAGGAATCCTGAATACTTGATGTATTTACAGGCACTCTGCGTGACCATATGTCTGGGTTCCTCGGCGTCATCCAACGAAGATATTACACGGGATTTCATAGAACATGTACTGCGCATCCCTAATCCGGATAAAGTATTAAACTCGGTACTTGGCAGACTTGAGAAGAACAGGCAACATGAATTGACCAGACAACGTGATTCTGACGAGGAATGTGATGAACCATCTGAGGTGAGTTACTGGTATGCGCTAAAGTATAGTTTTTTTTTATGGGATAGGAGGGCAAACCAGCAGGCATGTCACATGATGGTAAGCAACCAACGCCGCCCATAGACACCAGCAACACATATAGTGTTACTGTTGCGTTGCCGACCTTTAAGGGATAGCAGATAGGAAAGGACGGGGAAGGGGGGTGGGCCTCCGGGTACCTCTCTCACCGAACGAAACGCGGCATGAGCCACTTTACGTCGGTCTTCTGAGAGGTCGTGGTATTTCACCGGTCGAGCCGGCCCATTCATGCAGCGAACTGCTTGGCTCTACCACTGTCAGAATAGTACATAGTCTGCATACAAACACCATTTTCCTCCATAGGAAAAACCATCAAACTATTTGAACATTTTTATGTATATTTATTGGATAAAGATAAATAAACTTCAAAAATTATTAGGAAACGAAATTTATAAGCCTTTGACAGATATTATCAATTTAAGTATTACAGAAGGTATATTTCCATGTACTTAATTCATATTTTGCGCAAATACTTTTTATTTTAAAAAGTGCATTAATATCTGAAAAATGTGTGTGAAAATGTACCCAATCGTCGTCAGAGAAGAGCGAAAGCATTTTCAAACCTTGAAGTCTTCTATTTTTCAGGTGCTTCCTGAATATACTGAAACAGTACAGAGTTCCCGGGAAAGAGAATTGCGACACCTGGATTTACAAGCACAGGTGGGTATTATTTATCAATTAACCAATGCTCTGCTCTGCTGCTGAACAGTGCATGAACGGACTCCCATACTAAAATTTAGGTGTGCATAAAGCATTTCCTCGCGTCACAAGAAAAGGTGGCGAACCTATTGCCACACCTGGCAAGCAAGTTGTCAGTCATCGATTTATAAGAATCAGAAACGGGGAGCTCGACTACTGGACTACCGAGACTTGGCAGCATTTATTATACATTATTTTATACAATCTTTAATTAACTACGTTTAGTATGTATCTGTATGTATGAGGATAGACATCTAATCTAATATTTAAAATTCTCGTCTCACAGTGTTTGTTACCATACTCCTCCGAAACGGTTTGACCGATTCTCATGGAATTTTGTGTGTATATCGGATAGCTCTGAGAATAGGCCAACATCTATTTTTCATCCCTCTACGATCGACGCCTATTTTTTATTTATTAACTTAGTTATTTTTTTGGCAAAACAACGTTTGCTGGATCAGCTAGTAATTTATAAAAGTGACTGAGCAAAGTAAGTAAAAAAATGTTAATAAAAAAGCCAATACGTGAGGATGAACTAACAATCAAAGTTTACATTTTGCAAGAATATTAATATATTAAAAGTTCAGATGGATGATTATATTTTTATTACATGTGTTTCGTGGTAACAAAATTACTAATAGCTACAATAATAAATAAACAAGCGAGAATAAATTATATAAATATATTTTATGGGATAGGAGGGCAAATGAGAAAAAGCATCATCTGATGGTAAGTAACTTCACCGCCCATGAACACCATGGTGCATTTCCATCCTTTAAGGTAGTAGGAGGGTAAATGAAGGGGAAAGGGAATCGGGCCTCCGGATAGTCCCCTCACCGAAAAATACGCTGCACCAGCCACTTTACACCGATATTTCGAGAGGTTGTGGTATTTCAGCGGTCGAGCCGGCCCATTCATGCAGCGAACCGCAAGACTCTACCATTGAGTTTATTTATTTACATAGATATGGTTCCGTTCCCTGCGTGACCGCGTAATGACCCGGTTCAATTAGGCTTAATCAATCTTGCATCATCCATTCTTTCTACATGTCCGAACTATCAGAGCATGCCCTTTCTTACTTTTACACCGACACTCTCTTTTAATCTAACTTGTCCTATCCAACAACCTTGCATGGAATTTAAAGATACTATATTTTTTTCATTATCCGTTCTCTCTGCCTACCCCGCAAGGGATTTGGCGTGAAGTTATGCATGTACGTATGTATGTATCATTAAATTAAATAGTCTCGGTAGCCCAGTGGTCGAGCCGTGTGGCTTCTGCTCCAGAGGTCCGGGTTCGATTCCTGATACTGGCTCACACCAATGACTTTTCGAAATTGTTTTCGGAAGTTATGTGTGATAAATATCGATAACTGAAAACTTTGTGCCCGGTATGGCGATAAGTTCGCCACCTATTCCATTTAGGACGTAAACATGCTGTTATGTTATATTTTATACACTATAATACCACTGGCTGAAGAACTCGTGGGAGAAGAGAGAGATGATGTATAAAGATATACGGCTTTCTTTCTACAGAAACACTATCCCATATGTCATTTGGAAAGAAAAATCATAAAATTGAACACAAACGTGTATGAGTACAGACCAGCATACTATGAAGAGGTTAGATGTACGATGACGCCCAGCGAAGAGATGGGACCTACTAATGAGGTATGTTAGTTTTTTGTAAGTTCACGTGCCTTCTCGTATTCGAAGTAGGCAGCGGCTGTCAAGCCTCTACTGAGTAGAGTTTACTCGCCGAGATTTTACGTCCTAAATGGGACAGGTATTTCCATACTGTTGTTAGTCATCAATTATCACAGATAACTTTCGAAAAGAATTCACAGAAGTCATTGGTGTCTGTCTGGAGCCCTGATTTGATCCCACGACTTCATGCTTCGGAAGAGAAGTGCTCGACATTCATACCAACGAAACGACGATTTATGTATGTAAGTTATAAAAACTTATTTAATAATATAAATATATAAACTGGCGATCTCGATGGTCCAGTACCCCGCTTCTGAATCAAGAAGTTGTGGGTTCGTATCCGGCTCACATCAATGACTTTTCGAAATTATTTTCGAAAGTTATTTGTGACCAACATCGATGTAACTTACGGAACATAAATATAAAGGCGAGTCGATGCATAACATACACTGCCTACACCTTCGGGTAGAAAAGGGTGTGAACTTGTTTATGTAGAATAGACTAAATAATAGCTTGAAGAAATCAATCAATCTTAAAAACAGGCCAAGTGCGAGTAGGACTCGAGTTCAAAGTGTTCCGTATCATTACCGGTATTATTGTTAGCAAATAAATGGTTAATATAATAAATAATAGTTTAAAAAAACTAAAAAACACGCTTTTTATAGAAAACCGAACTAAAAGATAGAAAAATAAAAAAAAATATTTTATTTTAAAAAAAGCGTGGGGTGCTTTTTAGATATTAACGAAATGATAATCACTCTACTCATATCTGTCAATAAAATATTTATAACTATTCACACCATGCACCCCACGCTTTTTTTAAAATAAAATATATTTTTTTATTTTTCTATTTTTTAGTTCGGTTTTCTATAAAAAGCGTGTTTTTTTAGTTTTTTTAAACTATTATTTATTTTCTATTTTTTAGTTCGGTTTTCTAGTCTAGAACTTTCATAGTTCACAAATCGCACCATCTAGTGGAAATCACCGGAAACTAAAAAAGAAGTCGGTTACAAACAAACATACAAACATACAAACCTACAAACATACAAACCTACAAACAAACATACAGGTGAAGCTAATAAAAAGCTAATAAAAAAGGTTTTATTTTTAGCTAATAAATGCCTAATAACTTAATGATTTATTTTATTTGAATTAATCATATCATTATGGCATTAATGGGCCAGCTCGACCGGTGTAAAAACACAACCTCTCAGAAACTTGACAAAAGTGGCTTATGATTATATGTAATACATTAAGGAACGGTTCACAACCATCCGCGTCCTCTGCTCATCCCATCTTAAAGGCTGGCAACACAACTGTGACCCTCACGGTATTACAGATGTCCATGGGCGGCACTAGTCGCTCAACACCAGATTTTACGCCTGCTCATTTGTCGTTTGTTCCCATCAAAAAAGATAAACATACTGACTATTTATACAAGACTCATTTCAGTAAGCTTATGAATATTATTGACTTTTCCATTAAAAATGTTGTCATCGAAACAACCAAGTAAAGTAAACCAAGTATATATATATAAAAGGCAATCACCACTGCCTACAACGCTAGGTGTCATTTAATGTCATAAAAATGTATGCTTACCTAATGTCAAGATCATATCTGAAATCTTCTCTATTGTTGTGTTTTTTTTATTTTGGCTTAAGCATTATTTTCTGCACGCGAATAATTAATTAATTATGCCTACCTGGATGATATTGGATGCCTAAGTAAGGTTTTTAATGTACAAACTTGCACAAGTTATTATTATTGAAGTGAATTAAGAAGTCGCGTGTCCGAATCCTGGCTCACACCAATGACTTTTCGAAATTATTTTCGGAAGTTATGTGTGATAAATATCGATGATTGAAAACATTGTGCCCGGTATGCCAATAGGTTCGCCACCTATTCCATTTGGGACGTAAACATAACGGCGAGACGAAGTTTAACAGCCGCTACCTACACCTGCGAGTAGAAAAAGGCGTGGAGTTATGTTATGTTATATTAATAATATGATAAATGTGTGTGTTTTTTTAGATCTGCTCAAGCCTCGGGTTTGCGTGTGTCCAGTGGAACAAAACTATTCACTTAACCAGGCGTCGTTACTCGAGGTAAGCAATGGTCGTTATTCTCCTTTGAACGATCTTCAGAACGACCTATTCTAGAAAATAACCTTCCAACTACTTCCAACCTTCCAAATTCCTGAAGAACTAATTGGCCCAACAGCTGAAGAGCAGGTTATGAATGGTTTATGAATTGGCGCCGACGAGTTACATTCCCACTCGAGTATAAACTTATTAAATGTTAATATCTTGGATATAATACACAGTGCCCTCTAGATCTAAATTAAGCAACTAAATTCTTGCCTTCTGGATACTAATTAACGGATATTGGTACATTTAAAAATGTTTTTTTTTGTAAATACACACTTTTAAATATAATACATAGAAAATCATCAATAAATAGTCGGTTGTTTTACCAATGAACTGGGAGGCTCGTCAAACGTATTTATGCATATGTATGTTTGTATTTAAAATATATGATATGTATGTTGGTATTGGTTAGAAAATGAGAGTTGAGTTTTACCTTTTGCCTTCCAGTCCTGTGCTTATCATACCATATTTGTTTTAGTGATTGCTGGGAGACGAGAACAATGGTGATACCAGCTGGCTGTGAATGCATGTGGCCAGTACATCGGTTAGGTGACATGAAACTTCATGTCTGAAGATGGCAAAATTAATCCAATAAGTTATTTCAACAAAACAGTATTAATTATGTATGTATGTTATAAGCTGTAAGAAAAAATAACAATACACTAGTCCAAGTTTCATTATATTTTAGATTTATATTAAGATAATATATTATTATAGGATTATATTGAAATGAAAAGGTTTTATACAACCGCATAAGGTTGACGCATACTATTCGGATAGTTCCGAAATTGTTCTACTATTTTTACATAAGTGTCTACTAATATATGAGTCTTGTATAAACAGTCAATATGTTTATCTTTTTTAACAGTGGTAGAGCCAAGCAGTTCGCTGCATGAATGGGCCGGCTCGACCGGTGAAATACCACGACCTCTCAGAAGACCGACTTAAAATGGCTCATGCCGCGTTTCGTTCGGTGAGAGAGGTACCCGGAGGCCCACCCCCCTTCTCCATCCTTTCCTATCCTCCATCCCTTTAAGGTCGGCAACGCAACAGTAACACTATAAGTGTTGCTGGTGTCCATGGGCGGAGTTGGTTGCTTACCATCAGGTGACACGCCTGCACGTTTGCCCTCCTATCCCATAAATAATAATAATAAGCACTAATAAATAAAGTTAGTTAAAGTTCGGAATTGTCCCTTCACACTATAGAGTACCATTTGAAAAGGTTCGCATTACCTACTCTATACACATAGTATAAGTACACTATAATAAATAATAATATGCAAATTGAATATAAAAAATAAAATAAAAACGTGTTTTAAATTATATTGATGATAAATATATGTATTACTTATATAAAATTGAAAACTTCCCTTTTTGCCAATCAGCTGTGATGAGCATTGAACGAGTGCACATAAGTAGATATTTAATTTGTTTTGGTAGATGAATTATACTTATCTTTATACTACATGATTTAGTACACATTTTTTTAAAAATAAAATAAAAACTTTGTAATGTTTGTTTAATATTTTTCAGTGTTTTTGAAAAACCTAAATAAGAACGTAAGGGTCATTTTAGGCGAGGAAACTAATACTATATAACGCCCGAATACTGAACCGCCACTCAAATCTGACAATCAATAAAGTGCTACTTACTGGCTCAAATTTCACGTAATCTGTCTAATGTGACAGCTACTTAAACGCTAAAGTAGCGCCTATATATTTGAGTGGCGGTTCAGTATTCGGACGTAAGTGTATAAAAAAAAAGTTGAGTTACCATATATTTTCTAAATTAATAAAAATTTATAACATGGATTAAGACTTCGTAATTTTATTTAGTTATTCACTCACTAAAAAATTTTGACACCAGATTATGTAAATAATAATTATGCACTACCTAGATGTTTTTTTAATTTTAATTTTTATTTACCCTTGTGTTTTAATGAGACAGTTTCGGAATACAGATAATAATACAACATACATTTAAAAAAAAAATGTATAAAAAACGCAAGTTAACGTATTTCTTGATGTTTTTTTTTTTTCATAAATACTATAAAAACTGGCAGTTATATATCTCCTAATGATGTATTACGTGTATAGATTCTAAAAGAAATCGTTTTCAATTTCAATCTAATCAACTTTATTTGGGGTACCTAATCATGACAAAATACAACATAACCTTTTACTACCAGAAGGTGTAAGCAACGGCTTTTAAGCCTCTACTCGCTGAATCGTTATGCTACGTCCCGAATGGAATAAGTGGCGAACCTATTGCCATACACCGGTCACAAAGTTGTCAGTCAACGATTTCAAGTTAAGAAAAAAGAATCTGAGAAATCATTCGTATGAGCCCGGAATCGATCCTATGTCTTCAGAATCAGAAGCGTGGAGCTCGAACACTCAGCCCAATATTTATATAACTTCAAGGTCGGATGAGAAAGCCAATTAAAGATTGTTTGTCGAATTTATTTATCTGATAGACAGTGCGGTGCGAGCATTCAGTCGGTCGCGACAAGTGAGCGAGCAAGGAAGTCGTCTACAACATTATTTTGATCAACTTTACGACGTACAACAACTTTACAACTTACAACAGTAAGTTTACATTTTCTCTTCGTTAAAAATTGAACAAAACGTAACTTGACTGGTTCACATTATGGTTTTCTTTTTAATCTCTTGTTGACAATATTGATCGGAAAAGTCGTCGATGGTCTCTCCAGCTTGTAGCGCCTACTAATTATCACCTTGACTCCTTTTTTATTTGAGTTCTGAGGAATAAATTCATAACACAACAAACAACAACTGTTTTACAAATTTTTGGTGGTGTTTTTTTTTTGTAATTGTATGAAGTACAACTTATTTTTTTACTTTTAAAGGAAAAGAGTATTTTGATCCACTGGGAAAGGCCTGGGGGTACTTAAAACGCGTAATTCTTTTCTCGTAACACAATGAAAAATGTGAAAATTGGAATGAGAAGAAAATCGTTTCAAATATTTATATTTTTAATAGTTATATCATCATCATTACATAGTATAAAACAAAGTCACTTTCCGCTGTATGTCCCCTTATATGCACATATCTTAAAAACTACGCAACGGATTTTGATGCGGTTTTTTTTAATAGTTAGAGGGTGTCAACGGAGTGGTTTTGATCTATAATTCATGTACAGTGTAGTAAAAAATAAGGGATAATTTTCAAGATTTAGAACTTTAATCACAAACGCTGCCTGAACCCTAAGTGATAAATCAAAACAACGTACTACATTATTATACAGCTTTAAAAGGTCTACAAAAAAGTCCGCAAGGGCATATGTCTATCTCTTAGGGATAACCCACAATGACCATTTTTATGGTTTTTCTTTTTACGAGAAATCATGGGTGGGTTATTTACGAAGCGATTTTAAACATTACACTATACATTTTCATCCAACTAAGTATCTTAAATAAATTGTGCATACAATATAGATGATCCTGGCCCTTTACAGCACGCAATTTAAACAAATATTTTGGAAGTTATTACTGTATTAACATAGCAGGACAGCAGTTAAAGTCGATAAATAGCACAAATTGAACCTCTTAATATCCGAAATTTACTCATTTATTCCTTTTGATGCGGAACAAAGTTCGCGGGTCAGCTAGTATATAATAAAAGCAACCTTAATCCTACCATAATAAATGAATGGAGCTATGCAAACTAGCAAGGGCGTAACATACTATTTACGATTACATAATGCGAGCAAAACCTCGAGATACAGCTAGTAATGGAAACTGTATGCCATTTATAGACTGCATCAGACAATAACATTATTATAGGCTTTAATTGTTTGTATATTGTACAAATTCTTACAATGTAATTCATATCGGTAACTTTACATATAAATAAAATTGAAGTGTATGTTTGTTAAATTGAAATAGCTGCTATACATATATATGAATATATAAGGTACATACACTAAAATAACGTCTTTTACTATTTCTATCCGTCTGTCTATTTTTTCCGGGTAATCTCTGAAATGGCTGTACAGATTTTAATGGAACTTTTATTGGCAGGTCAGGTAGCTGTTGTAATAAGGAGTAACTTATTACTTATATTGCTTCCCAGACGGCACAAATTTCCCCGGGTCAGCTAGTAATAAATAACATCGATCATCTGTAAAAAGTAAATCTTTTTTTTACTAATTCTTCGCGGTTTCGCTGACGATAGTCAATATTTTAATATCGGTTCTTAGAATTATACGGCTACGTATATTTGCGGTTACCCGCAGCGCTTATAGTTGCGAAGTGCACGCAGCCCGTGCACGTGCACACATTACCTATACCATGCACACGCACTCTTTGAACTTTATTGTACGTACAAATAAGAATTATTATGTTTTACTACATTATTATCCATATGAAATACATCGATTGAACATATTTAATAGAGATTACTGCTTTGATAATCTCAATTTTTAATATTGTCATTATTGTTGTTGTATTGAGCAGAAATGGATTCTACACCACCAATTTACTGGAGATATTTATTTAATTTATGTATACTTTTCTTTTGTTTTGTAAACAGTGTAAATACATATTCATAATGTACTAGCTGACCCGGCGAACTTTGTTCCACATTAGAAGTATTTTTTACAGCGTTTACAATGCTAAGCTATTCAAGTGCTAATTCTAAGAAAATAACACTTTTTCTTTTTACATTATACTTGAATTAAACATACTAAGCACCCGCTGACATTCCGTACCTCTTAAAACACCGCATCAAAATCCGTTGCGTAGTTTCAAACATCTAAGCATATTAAGCTACAGACAGCGTAAAACGACTTTTTATTATGCTATGTGATGATAAAAAAACACCCAAACGGCATACAAACATTCATGCTTGTCATAAATATTTGTACTGGGGCGGGGCTGGAACCCACCAATCTATCGAGATTGTGGTATCGACCACAGCCGGTATTAGCAATACATCACTAGGCAAACTTTGTTGTTGTCAAACTTTGATATATATACATTAATCGTTAATTTTTAATCAATATTTTCTGAATGGAATTTGAACCACACCCAAAACTGTCGACAACATGGATAGTGCGAAATGATTGCACGTGCCGATCCCACTTAAGAGTAAGAATAAGGGCAAGAAAGTGATTTTATCATGTAAAATTGTCATTTTTTTTATTAAAAGTAGCGATGATTCTCTATCTATATTACGGTGTTTTAATTGTTAAAAGTCGGACAGGCAAATTTATGCATTCTATGGCTCAATATTAACAGACTGATATTAACGCCAAAACAGATTTCTAAAGCGTCGGTACCAAAATTTATGAAAATAGTTGGTAGAAGTATATTCACATGGCGCGGGTGAAACCTCATTGACACAAATGCTTTCCCAAAATATTTCCTGCCGATAATATCGATTTACTCTCGTGACGTGAGGCAATCGTAATTGATATGTAATACTATTAAAATAATATTAATCTATATACATATAATAAATACGTAGGAAAGTTGAAACTGTACATTGAATATTTGTTTTTTTTTAGAACACTTGGTACATGATCTACAATCGATACGGAACCCAAAAATATAGTTTTTAGTATTTGTTTGTTTGTCTGTTTGTTTGTTACGGATATACTCTAAAAGTACTGCATACTTTTACGTCCAATTTTGCATATATATAGCCAAGTGCTCGGGTCAACATATAGGCTAAATATTATCACGCTATCACTAATTGGAGGAGATTAATGAACACTTATAATGACACAGGCAAAGTATTTTTGCTTTCCACGCAGACAAAGTTGCGGGCAACAGCTAGTAAGTAATATAATGCTTCCACATATTTTACAAGAAACTGTCTTCTCCGTCTGCGAACAGAATCACAGTTGGTCACTTTCCTAACTATCTGGTGTGATCTCCCTGTAGAAGATGTTCTAGATTCAGATCTCATTTTTCATTTTATAAAAACGTCATTTCATAATTTGTTTCGTTTTGCAATTCGACTAATTAATATTTCTAAATAATTAATTGGTGTTTTTGATACTATATCACGACATCATATTATAACAGTGGTAGAGTACTGTAGTTAGCTGCATGAATGGGCCGGCTCGACCGGTGAAATACGACGACCTCTCGGAAAATCTGCGTGTATTGGCTCGTACCGCGTTTCGTTCGGTGAAAGAGATATCCGGAGGCCCGATCCCCACATCCTCCTTTAAAGGACGGCAACCATCATGTGATCACCACTTGCTCGTTTGGGCTTCTATCTCGTAAAAATAATGTGCGAAGGTATCTCCGATGTTCCAGGATTCAATCAAATTATTAAAATCATGGAGTTTCGTCTTTTTATTTAGATATTAATAAGTGTTAGGTATATAAATAAATATTGACAAACACTTATATTATAATAGAATGTAATAGCACTTGTTTGCATAAAAGATTTATCTATATATATGTACTAGCTAATCCAGAAAATGTATTTTTGTAAAAAAAAAATAAGCGGTTGGCCACATTTAGGATTTGTAAAATAGATGTTGACTCGAAATTTCACCAAAATCGAACGAACTTATTCAGGTGAAGTTTGATAGTGAATAATAATGCCGAGCAGAATATTTTGACCAAGTTTCCCACTTAAAACGGTGTCTTTATTTGAATGTACCGCCCGCGCGCCCTTCTGATTCTTGTTGGGATTAGATTTTTATAAAAGAGCCTATGAACTAAGTTTAAAAATTTTTGCAAATTTGATCAAAATTCCTAAGTAGTTTGGGAGTCGATCGCGAACAAACAATGTGACGCGTACTTACTTAAGATATAGAAGATCCCATTTGACTCGTCACTCGAGCCAAATGTCTAACTGTTCCCACATAATATAAATTTGTAACTGAAAAAATACACATTGTGCTAATAATGTAAAAGTATCTCTAAATTTCTTTATTTTTTTTCCAATCAAAAGTAGTTTTACAGCATTTACAATTAAAACGCTTAATCTCAAAAGTTATAACTTTTTTACTACATTCTGAATGAATTACACATGCAAGCCACCTCGTTGACACCCTCTAGTTATTAAAAAAAAAACGCATTAAAACACGACGGAAAGCGGAAAGCGATTTTGTTTTATACCATGTAATGATGATGATATTTGCGGCTACTTAGTAAATATCAACAAACAGTAACCACCAACAAAATCTTCTTAAATAACTGAAGGTAAATTTAACAATTATACATGCGTTTTCTACAAGACAGTTCTTGCACGGCTACACTACATGCGTTAGTACCACGAATTTGATGTTTTTTTTAAAGTTTGATATTCTAATCGTACCGCGGATTTTACGTCTAAATGTATTCCAAATTGCCATAACTTGAGTATGTAAGTAACCCACTTCTACTTGGATCCTCTTAGTTTCTGTTAAATTTTTATTTATGAACATTTTGATATATTAAGCCAATATCATCATTACATAGTATAAAACAAAGTAACTTTCCGCTGTCTGTCCCCTTGTATGCGCATATCTTTAAAACTACACAACGGGTTTTGATGCGGTTTTTTTAATAGTTAGAGGGTGTTAACGGGGTGGTTTTGATCTATGATTCATGTATAGTGTAGTAAAAAAAGTGATAAATTTCAAGATTTAGAACTTTAATCGCAAACGCTGCCTGAACCCTAAGTGATAAACAAAACAATGTACTACATTATTATACACCTTTAAAAGGTCAAGGACCATTTTTATTTTTTTACTTTTTACGAGAAATAATGGCCTACTTACGAAGCGATTTTAAACATTACAGCATTAGTTTTCATCCAATTACGTGTCTTAAATAGATTGTGCATGTAATATAGATGATCCTGGCCTTTTACAGCATGCAATTTAAACAAATATTTTGGAAGATATTGCAGTATTAACACAGCGGGACAGTAGTTATTACTTTTGATGCGGAACAAAGTTCGCCGGGTCAGCTAGTAGGTTTATAAAAAAAAATAAAAAATAAATCTCACAATTTTGTACGCGAAGTCTTTGGCATTATTATATTTCTTGGCCACATATCGATTCAATGAAATTAAAAAGAAAATTAATTTATCTTAAATGATAAAACTCCTTTTAGAATTCTAAAACTTTTTGTTGATTTTTATTACTATAAGAGTGCGTATGCGCAAAAAAGTTTCTATTACATCTGTATTTTATATTTTTAACGATAATGTTGAAAATTAATCTATTAAAGATTTAATTTTTAATATTAAATAAAACATAATCATTGTGTATTTCGCAAAAAGTATCTAATTTAATTGCAAATATATGAAATAAAAGTCCATAAACTGATTAATATCTCGAAACTGAAACTCGAAATTCAAAAAAGTTCGCATTATATTTGGAAGCTTGAGAGGCGAATAGTGTAGAGTATCCATGCGTGCGGTTGCATGACATCGTTTGCCGAAATTGTTTATCTGCAAGGCTGCTAGGTGTGCGCATTCAGTCCACCACTACATGTGTAAGAGGGAGGTCGGCTCCTCAACCTTTACTGACGTTCAACACAACACGCCCATACAACAACTTACCAAAGTAAGTTTTACTTTTCAACAAGTTTATGAACTATCAAAAGGGACAAAAAAAACAGTTTACATACTTGATCGGATTGCATTTATTTTTTAAACATTTAAAATATTTTTTTATATAGGTAAACATTGTATTGAAAAAAATACTATTTATTTTTTCATCTTTCACATTTAGAGTCCAACGCCGGCTTAGTTAATTTTCCAATTGAATGATACTTAATATTTAGCCAATAGCCAAACAAAAATGTTGAATAAAAATAGTTGAATAAATAAACTTTAAAAAACATCTAAAAGAGTCTACTTAAAAGCGTAAATAAGATTGCCGGAATTAAAACTGGAACTGGAGCAACTCCCAAAGAGAGCTCGATAGCTTTCTTTAATAAAACAGAATTAAACTCTAAATCTAACTCGTAACTCCATTTTTTGAACTCACTCGCCACCCAGAAGGTTTTCGTTACGTGGTGTAGATGTCAACTAAGAACGATTTTTAATGAAACTCCATGCGTCCATGCGTACTCCAAAATCGGAGCCGGGGGCGTTAAATAAAAAAAATACATTTTTCACGTATTATTAAATGGTTAATGTGATTTGGTCAAAATATTATTTTTTATATTAATCACTATTACCTGAACTCTTTTTGATGACATTTTGTGTGCCATTTTGGGTAGATCTGAGAATTGGTCAACATCTATTTTTCATAGCCCTAAATGTTACAGATAGTCCATCTGTTTTTCATAACATCTTTTGCGGAGACAGCTTTTGTCAGCTAATTTCATATGCAGAGCAAATAGTATTTTTTTAAACTTCTAACTGTTCATATAATATACACAATATATAGACAATAAATACACATTCTGCCAATAAACAAACGCATCTCTATATTTATATACAATATTTGCTGCTACAATTTAAAAACAATAAATAGTAGGTAACCGCCAACAAACTCTTAATAATTGTTAAATACATGCGTCTTCTAAAAAACTGTTCATGCTCCACTATATTATTCACGAATTAGAATATTTTTTAAAAGTTTATCTCCAATCGTACCGCGGATTTTAAGCGGATCATTTACCACTATACAATATTATAAATAACAATTTGACACTAAATTTTAAGTAATAAAAGATAAATTGTATTTATCTTTAACAAATAAAAAATAAAAACAAGGTCTGTTTACATTATTTGCATAAGTCCATTAACATAATAATGGACTTCCATTAGCATAATATGTTAATGGACTTATAAATTAACTAACATATAAACAACACAAACATATAAACTAACATATTATGTTAGTTTTCGCAAACGACATTCGTAGCAATGAAACAACTATTTTGGATTTTATCGCTTTTGTGCATTTGCTTTTTGCTTTGCTTTTGTAACTTGTTTTATTTATTTTATATTCAGTTTCGATTTCCGAGAGTATATCTGATTCAAAAGTCGTGGGACGGGTTCTATTGCCTTTCGTGTTAGAGTTTTCTATTTCACGCAATGTTATTAATACGCCTAGAATAGTAAATATCATAAATATTATTTAAAAATATGTCAGCAATCATGATTAAAACAAACACTGCCTCTCCATGCTTACGTCCGTCTAAAACGTGTTAAAAAAAGAAGGAGAAATAAAAGCGATAAACTCTCTTAACTCATCTTTTTAATATAATTAGCAAATTTGAGTGTAAACATAAGACGCACGTACAAAAGCAGTCGTCATTTTTTTTTTTAATAATTTTACAGCCTCAATAATAGTACAGTCAGCTGTAGCTCTGTTTCGACATTACGAATTTTATGTGTCTGGTCGCCTATTGGGCTATATACTTGAGGCACAACTTTGCCCGTCATCGTTATTTTTCATTATTTTTACATAGCTTATGAAATTATTGCCAAAATGTCATTCTATACTGAGCCACTAGTTATCTGGAATGTTAAAAAACAAACTGATGAAAACTTGCGTTGAATTGCAAAAACTATAATTAAGAAATGGCGATTATGATTAAATTCATTTATTTCAACATGCTTATGGGAGTGGAGTAGTACCTAAGATGTAAACAAAACTTGCAAAATACCAAATAATTTATTTTTAAGTTTTCCATAACTATTTACTGCACATTAGCAATGTAAAGATGTCTTAAAAAATATGAATAAATTTAAGCGATTAACTAGGTCGGCCTATTGATAAATCGCTTAATGCGTTTAGGTCGTGGAAATTTTAATACCACATGCAGGTTAAGGCAACCGAATATTAGTGGAGACTGGTAGAGACTCGGTATCCACGTAACAACAAATAATTTGAAAGTAATCTTGATTTTATTGAAATTTTTACGTTTGTTTTTATCGACCCAACTGGAATGGGTGGCAGAACATATATGAATACATACATACATCGGAAAACTGTTGTCAGTCATCGATATGTATCGCAGAACATTCTGAATCTGATAAGAAAAAAATGCACTAGTTTCCCAGAGGACTCCAACCATACCGATTTTTTTAATATATTTTTTCTCTAAATCTCTGCAAGTACAGTGGAATTGTAACAAGTTCATGCTTGCAATATTGGAGATATCGGAGAAAGTCTACTTTTTATGTCGTCAGTATTAATTAAATAAAGCATATAAATGCATTTTGATTAGAAATTAATTTCTATATGTAACTACTTTATTTAATTAATGCTAAAAACCTAACAAGTAGAGTTTTACTTTAGAAATTTTAAATAGTTTTGGGTGTGTTTGCCTGCATGTATTTATGTAATAATATAAGAACCAGTGACTCCTCTGTTTGTTAAAAGTCTTGAAATGAAATAATAGGTATCGACTTAATTTCTGCACTTTGCACTGATGGATTGGCGAAGGTCTATTTTCAAATATAAGTACCATTTTATCGCTTAAACTTTTCTCCCGTATAAACCGGCAATCAAAATAAAAACTACCACATTGACTTTCGTGCAGTTTGATTTAGCTGAAAAAGTTTTTGTTATATTATAACCTGATGTGAATGATAAAAAAGCTATCGTGATTATGACAAAGACTACGGGCAGAAAAAATATAATTCTCATTTATGAATTGTAATGCAATTAACTCCGTCTAAACAGTGTTTTTGTTCACTACTAGCTAACCTAGCGAACTTTGTTCCGCATCAAAAGTAATAAATGAGTAGATTTCGGATTTATCATTTTTTCTTTTCTATGTCATACATGAATTATAGAATTTATAGATAAACCTTAACCCGTTTACACCCTCTATCTATTAAAAAGACTGGATGAAGATGGATATAAGTGGACAGACAGTGGAAAGCGACTTTATTTTATACTATTTAATAATGTATACTATATAGTACTACAATTGCAATATTTGCAATCAATTCCGCTTCTGAATCAAGAATTCTATGTTCGAATTTTGGCTTATGACTTTCTCAAATTATTTCCTATGTGATAAATATGATAAAAGATGGCTTACAACATTGTGCCTTATGGTGGGTAATAGATTTCGCCACAAATCCCATTTGGAATATAAAAACTCGTTAAGTCGACGGGTACCAGCCAATACAAATTAAAACAAAATAAATTTGAACAAACAATTAAAAACTATTTTAACTAAGATATGTAGGGTATATGATTGTAATGTACCTACTTTGGTTTTATAGTAAAAATATTATATTATAAATTATGCTAAATAGCATTGTCTACACTTTTACACTTAAATGTGTCCGCTCCATTCTCTCTACCTTCCCCCAGGGGATTTGGTGCGAAGTTATGAATGTATGTGTGCACGTTGGAATATTAAGGGTTTCATATTACAAATTGCACAACTATAACACAGCAAAATAATGTTGACGAAATATTTCTAATTCTATTTAAAGTAGGTATAATTGGTTACTTAATATTGCCGGATTATTAATTTTTAATTGTGTTAACGAATGTAATACTTAGAAATTGGTAACGTGGTATAATGGGACCTTTGCCTGACTTTACACATATATAATTATATATACATACATATATATAAATATTTACTACCAAGGTCTTGAGTCAAAGTGTTGAGTACTTGGTTATGATAGCGTAATATGATTGATTATATTATTAATGATAAAACCATTAATTTATAATTTTATTATAAAACTCTTTTGATGTTTATATAAAAAAAAAAAAAAATTACAAACGGATGTATCTATTGAAACGTTTTTTTTTTAAATTTAATATACGATGTTTTAATGCGTTACCATCGGATGAATTGTCTAATTGAATAGTGAATAGTGTGAATATAATTGAATATGACAAAACTATGTATTTAGAAACGACGACTTGTATCGATAAATAAAATGTTTATAGTAGCAGAGTATTGGATTAATGAAAAAGTCAATATACTACTTATGTTTGCTAATGAAACTGGAAATTGGTAGGGTTCGTGACGAGGAACTAGTGTAATTTTAGCTTTTTTCCATAGAACTCTTATTATTAAAAACAGGTCGATTCTATAAGTCTTCAATGGGTCGTTGGCCCCAGAGATTCTAATACCTCATATAAAAGTATTTTAATAGGTCACGGCAACCACTTTACATCAGGTAGACCTTGTGTTTGCTTGGCTTGCAGAGCGGCTTACGCGTGACCGACGACCAAGTGTTGTAGCTACTTGTGACGTATGATCGTGGGGCATTTAATAGGTACATGCTAACATTACAACAAATCATAAATTACATCACAAGCAAAAAAGTATCTTAACCAAACAGGTAGTGAGATACTTTTTTGTTAACGCGATAAAAACAAATTTAAAAAAGTTGCTTTACTTGTATAAAAATATTAGGTACTCTGTAGTCTGTGTAGCTTCGAGAAGCATTTTGTGCGGATGGTCCCCCGAGCACGACGGGTGGCAGGCGCGTTACACCGCCTGCTGCCTAATCTCGGGGGACCGGGAGAGGGAATTCGTCGCCTCTACGGTGGCGTCGTGCAGTCCATGGCCTTGTACGGAACCCCCGATCGGTCGAGAGACCTCGCCGTGGCCTCCTGCACCAGGGCTCTGCTAAGGACCCTGGAGCAGATCATGGCCATCCGGATCGTACGGGGCTACCTCCCCTCGCCCTTCATCATCCTGGCCCAGATGCCGCGTACGATCTCGACCGGGGAGGGGGGGGACTTATTTCCACCTCATTATTTAGGCTATATTTATAACTAATATCTCGTCTGTATCTCAAGATTGATACATGTTCTGATTCCGATAAACAATAGGTATCTATTAATTTCTTGTGCCTAACCTCTCACCATAGATGGGATCTTGTTTAAAAACAATCTAGTATAATTCCACTGTCACGCTTTCTACAATGAAGAAAGTCGGTCAAATGTTATTTTTTTTCTTGGGCACATTAAAATGTCATTTATAAGAGATTATGTTTTTATTATATAAGTTCTTTTAGTGATATAATGGCCAGTGTTATGTTTGAAATAATGTCGTCGTGATATCACTCGATTAATGTTAGTCTTGATGGTATTAGATCTAGCCATCAGACTATCAGAATGACATTAGTAGTTAGACTACTACGCCTCGTTTTCATGAGACAATAATGATATTTTTTTAAAGAAATAGTCTGATTTAATCACGGCAAACTTGCTGTTTCAATATTAAGGCTTTAAAATTTTGATAGACATAGCAAATTGTTGATCACAAACCTCCAGCAAATAGGCTCTTTCAATAATTTCATTTTTTTTCTAGCTAAACTAAATTCACACTCAAATTTCACATCTTTACCATGAACAAAAATAAATAAATTGGCATCGAAAATACAATAATAATTTCTAAACACTAATATAGACTTAGGAAATAATTGTTAAAAAAATAACTTTAAATTAAGTGATTACTATCAGTAATTGTGACCAGATTGTTTACGTAACGCTTAAAGGCAGAGACAATTGCTGCTATATTCAATTATTATGGATCAGCTAACTTAATGTTCAATACAGTAGTACTCTTTTATTCGGCCCTCAGTTATACGGATTCGCGATTATACCATTGCCAACCGACAACCAACAATTCGAATTTATGCAAACATAAACGTGTCGGAACTTGCATATAGACGTGGAAACTGATACAGTTGCATCTCATGATGTAGCATTGCATGCCCTGGAAACAGCTCTCAAGTGGTTTGAAAAAGATAAACTGAGATCCTGTGAGTTACTACAACTAAAACGAATTTGTCATATAGCACTAATGAAGAGAAAAAGTATCTTACATAAAATGACAAGTACCGATTTACATATAACAAATACGTCTACAAATATGTAGACATTTTTAATAAGCACATAACATTATTCTTCATCTATTCGATTATCCGGATATTATCCGAATGCCTATCGGAATCCGGTTAATCGAGTTTCTACTGTAATTTAATTCATACATTAAAATTAGATGGTGATGGCAAAATTTTAACACAATATTTGCGGACGCTAATTAAGTAACGTTATTTAAAAGATTGCGATGATTTTGTCCCTCAAGTGGCGGACATCGCAGTAGGCTTCGGATTGCTCATATGTAAGTTAAATTAAGTATTAATTAAATGTTTCAACACAGTTACTATTGTACACCTTGAAAAATATCGTACGAAACGTTTTTTTTTTATTTCTTTGCGTTCTTGCAACCTTTTTACTGTTTTGTTGGTAGGATAGTAAACATGATAAAATGTTGAAGGGAAAAATCTATTCATGAAAAGTCATCATTACTCCCTGTAAGTGGGGTGCACAATATGTCATCCTTTTCAACTATCGATATTCTCACAGCCTTTGCTTTTTTTTTACGCGAGGAAATGCGAGAAAAAACGCGAGAATTAGCTATTTTACATATTTACTAAGACTATTAGTGAGATATTCTTACAAATCAGATCAGATACAGGGAGCTCGTGTAGGTAATATTGGAATATGTAATTGCTTTCTACTACATTCATATCAATATATATTCACCAAATTTTATACACAAAACATTATTTTACAATTTTTGGCTGTCTGTCGCTATTTTTCTTCCGGGTGATCTTTGAAATGGCTGGACCGATTTTGACGGGCCTTTTATTTACAGGCAGCTGGTGTTATATTATATATTAGCATTGAACATCTGATTTTAAATAAATGATTTAATTTTTGCCTCGTTATAATGTGTAAGTCAAACTTATGCACGCCCTGTATATATGTAAAAGTTCAGAAAAAGTAAACTAGAGGGCATATTAGGGTATATAGGGTGTGGAATATTTTGCATTGCGTTAAGTTTGTTTAAATAAATATAGATACGTATCAATCGTGTATTAATTAATATCAATTTATTAGTCTGGATAGACTGACTCAATGGCCTTTGAATGGGGTATTGCACTTCTTCACGGTATGATGCTCATGTGTAGGTAATATTTATATGTTCAATTGCACAATATCCATAATAGTATGAATAGGAATACTATATTGTTGCGATTAGTCAGGCTAAAGAAATAAATTGTGTAATTAGTTTTGCTAATTGACTAATTAAAAAAAAAATAGGCCCGAAATAATTGCAATATTAATATACTTTGTTGCGCAAAATCATTTGCAAGTTTATAATAATTGCAAGTTTAATTGGATTCATAGAAACACGGTCATTCTAATATACAAAATGCTCGTGTCTCGGTGTTTATGGTTAAACTCCACACGAAACGGCTTGACCGATTCTCGTGAAATTTTGTGTGCTGACGTCTTAGTAGCGGACAACATCTAGTTTTCATCCCTAAGTGTTAAGTCCACACATTTTTTTTTTTAATTTTTGATTTTTTTATGATAACCATTTATTAGATATGAAATTTTTTTTTTTGTCAAATCAACGTTTGCTGGATCAGCTATACTTCATCAAATTAATATATATATTTGTCTATATGTTTATTTTATAAGTTCCATATTTTATAACCACCAGTACTATTGTTCCAGTATATGTTAGCAATAAAAAATAGCTGCAAGTTCACAATAATTTTGGCTTTGCTACTTTGCTGAGGGTATTATTTAATTCATAATTAGAGCAAATTGTTGTTTCTTTTGACTTTTCGAAATTCTTTTCGGAAGTTATGTGTGATAAATATCGATGACTGACAACGTTCTGTCCGGTATATGCCAATAGGTTCGCCATGTATTCCATTTGGGACGTAAGCAAAACTGCGAGTCGAGGCTTGACAGTCGCTGCCTACATCTTTGGGTAGAAAAAGACGTGAAGTTGGCGAACCTATTGCCATACCGGGCACAAAGATTTTTAGTCATCGATATGTACCACATATAGCGCTGTAGAAACCCGGTGAAATACCACGACCACTCAGAATATCGGCTTGAAGTGGCTCATGCCGAGTTTTGTGAGATGAGAGAGATATACAGAGGCCCAATCCCTTCCCCCAAACCAACCTACTTCCGAATCTTGCCCTATTCCATTTGAACAGCCAGTAACGCAATTGCAGCACTATTTGTGTTGCAGGTGTCCATGGGTGGCGTTAATTGCTTGCTATCAAGTGACACGCCTGTTTATTTGAGTTGTTAAATGTATATGGTTAAGTTTAGTTAAGTTGCAAATGTTTCAAATTTGTATTGCTGAGCGTATTATATTTGTGTTTACTGTGTATATACAATTTTCTTTCCATGTTTGCCTGGCTGAATAGGAAGGAGAGATTAGTTTTTTTTTTGCATAACCTTTTAGCAATTTGAATTTTTGCACATTGGTTTAATTTTGACTATGTTTTGCTAAGCGTATAATGTTAATCATAATTGATTCGGCGAACTTTGTTCCACAACTAAAGTAATAAATAAATAAATTTGGTATTTATCACTTTTTCTTTACTACATTATAAATGAATTATAGATAAAAACCACCCCGTTGATACCCTCTATCCATCAAAAAAACCGCATTAATATCCGTTGCGTAATTTCAAACAATTTAAGGAGATGACAGCGGAAAGCGACTTTATTTTATATTATACTAGCTGACCCGGCGAACTCTGTTTCGCATCAAAAGTAATAACTGCTGCCCCGCTATGTTAATACTGCAATATCTTCGACAAATTTGAAGTCGATAGCAGCTATAAGTTAAAAATGGGAATTTTCCATTGTTAACACCCCCGCAACCCCCCTTGTGGGTGGAATTTCGTAAAATCCGTTCTTAGCTGACCTCTACTCGGCGAAAGGAATAATCCTACCAAATTTCAAGTCGCTACGCCTTATGGTTCCAGAGATATCGTGATGAGTCAATATATAGGTGGAAATCTCTTATATAGAATATAGATAGATAGATAATGATTTATATTTCTAATTAAATAGTATTGACTTAATGTGGTTTAGGGCTGTGATCTTGTTTCTATGTAAATTTTTCAATCGTCAGTACCTACGTTATGTGATTTGTTTTCTAATAATACCAGCTGACCCAGCACACGATGTCTGGCCAAAAAAAAATAAAGTTTAAAAAGTAGTAATTGGTCATGGAGAAGTGAAAATTGTGGTTTGTGTGTATTTTTGTATGTTGTTATGTAAAAACAATAAATAACAGCAATTTATCGAAAAAACAATATTTAGGGGACTACCCTTAACAATAATAAAGCCGTCTTTTGATTTGTAACGTTTAGAATTTAATATACCTAGTTCTAGACTAGATTTCTCATTTTCCAAGCTAAGCAACTTGTGTTATGAAAACTAAATAACAGATATTAATACTTAATATTTTAATCTTTTCTTTTATTGTCTCGGTGGTCCAGCGGTCGTGCACCCCACTTCTGAATCTAGAAGTCGTGGTCTCGAATCCGGGCTCACACCAATGCCTTTTCCGGTGTGATAAATATCGACGACTGAAAACTATCTGCCCGGTGTATGGCAATAGGTTCGGGACCATTTAGGATGTAAATATAACGGCGAGACGAGGCTTAACAGCCGTTGCGTACATCTTCGGTTATAAAATTTTCATTTGACAATTCTATTTGTATAAACATATTTCACAAAAATGAAGTAACGAATTACAAACGATTGCTCTATTAATAGGCATATGTAATAACTTTGTGTTTCATAAATGTATGGGGAACGGGCAGACCTCCTTTCATTCTTTATTATTATGCTCGAAAGAACCAACGTTCGAGGTCAGTCACTACCTTGGCCGTGCTGGTATTGCCGTGAAGCAACAAAAACGGATATATTTATATACTTACCAAATATAATACAAGATTTAATAATAACAACCGTCGAATATAGTTTAACACTGACCGCTTTATTAAGCTTTTAATTGTAATTATTTATTTTCAAGCGTGGTATGACGGTGTAAAAGCGGCCAACGACCGGAATTGTGTTTTTTACTATTACTTACAATTATTTGTTCCTTCCGTAGTCCATCTTTAATCCAGGACATCCCGTTGTAATTCAAAATGCTAACTTATAATATGTGTATATATATATAGTATATTCCCTAGCACAGCACTGTCAGTTATTAGTAGAAACAAACCGACTAAGTCGGACACGAAAACACGCGTTCACGCATTAAGGGTTAAATAAAAAATTAATTGGTAAAAAAAATACGAATTGTATTATTGTTTAAAAAAAAACGATATATAATTTGATTTTGGTTATGTATTATGAAGTCTATTACATTTACTAATAAGTAGAAAAGTACATTCCGTCGTGGGCGTTTTAACTTAAGTACCTACAGATTTTTAGGGTTTTGTGGTATTTTTCTCTAATAGTATATATTGCTTAAATTGCAGATAAATTGGTATACGAAATTCTAATTATTAAAATCGATTTTTTTACGTATTCCGTTCAGAGTTTATCGATTACAAACAAACAAATCTTACCCATATTAATAAATATTTGTACAGACAACATCACCAAGTCTTGAGTACCTACCTTCTTCAGTCATTTACTACATACTACGTCATAATGCTTTATTTCTCGTTTCCTTGACTTGACTCTTGTCACATGTTTGTCAGCCTTTTACGACTCCTGACGTGACCTTCTGATGGTAACTCAATTCAATTTGTGGGACGTGCGTCTTGGCCTCGGTCGAGATCAAAGATATACTTAAGTAACGTTTATCTTTCTTTCAAATTTCACAGTCATGTCAGCGCCGTCGATCAGAGAGTTCTACAAGGGCCGCAATGTCTTCGTCACTGGAGGTTCCGGATTCATGGGAAAAGTGCTCATAGAGAAACTTTTGTACAGCGTACCCGATATTGGAAAGATTTATATTCTTATGAGACCAAAAAAAGGAAAATACATCACACAGAGAATGGAAGATATGCAACGTTTGAAGGTACGTACGTTTCCTATAACATTATATAACTTCACGACTTTGTTACCCGAAGGTGTAGGCAGCGGCTATTAAGCCTCGTCTCGCCGGTATGTTTACGTCCCAAATGGAATAGGTTCGCCACGTTTCCCATGATTTGATATACGCCTTTAATACCCATATCAACTTTTATACAGTCCATTCCAATTTTTTCGGTCTTCCTCATAAATATATACGTCCACCGACCTACGCGTGGTAGATGGTACACCATTGTCATTCTCGTCACAGCCCTTGTAATATGACATTCTTCTCTTTTCTTCTTTTTCGTCACTTCATAAAAGACATTGAGAAATACCAAAACAAACATTGTGTCCATTTATTTCTTATAAATGTTGACATCGCATTAATAATTAATAAGATGTCGTATAAGTTTTATTTTTGTTGATATTGGTCTATATTTCCATTTACCAACTCCAAAATTACGCGATTTATTGGTTTTTCTTTTGTCATTCATTTGGACATTATAAATTATTTATGTGGCTAAAATACGAATCGATGAGTGGGCGTGTGTAGCGTTTGCTAACAATTTCTGAGCAAAACCTTCTACAAAAAGACTTTTGGAAGTGGTATTTATATTAAAAGTTACAAGGACACTGGTCCTTATCACAAAGTGTATCCATACTAACTTTCATCCTTATTAGTTCGGCCCAATCGTGATTTGTTTGCATTTGACACCTTATTACAGTCTGGGCTAGAAAACTTAACCCACTTGTTTAACTGCCGCTATACCATCTAGTAAAATAATAAGTTACTGTAAAGTACATGTGTGTAACATAACAATTCATTTGCCGATATGATGGGCTCATTTTATAAATTATTTGTCAACGCTAGTAATCATTATAAGTCAACAACTTACCGAAATGTATTAATATTTAGATGGATAAATTAATTTCTGTTTTATGGATACATGTGTTAATATTTATTTTTAATGGGATAAGGGGGCAAATAAAGAGACGTGTCACCTGATGGAAATCAACTAACGTCACCCATGGACACTTGCAACTCAGATAGTTGCGTTGTCGTCCTTTAAAATGGGATGAGAAGTGGAGGGGGGGAAGGTTAAGACTTCTGGATACCTCTCTCACCCAGCGAAATGCGGCACGTTACGCCGATATTCTGAGAGGTCGTGGTGTTTCACCAGTCGAGCTGGCACATTCATGCAGCGAACTGCTCTCTGCTGGCTCTACTAACTCTAAATTTGACAGCAATACTGACAGCTCCTGTCTTGCAAACCCCTTAACCGAATTCGACGAAATATTTACCGATAAAAATTTAAATATTTTTTGATACGTATGATAATGATTATTTTTCCTTCAGATATTTGATCGTCTGAGATTGGAGAATCCGGATGCACTCAAAAAAATGGTCCCACTCCAAGGTGATGTTCTGCTCGAAGACCTGGGACTGTCCAATACGGACATAGAGACTATGTCCAAGGAAGTCAGCGTAGTATTCCATTTTGCTGCAACGCTCAAGCTGGAAGCACCTTTGAAAGATAATGTCGATATGAACACTAGTGGTACCCAAAGAGTTTTGAACGTGGTCAAAAGGCTGAAGAATTTGACCATATTTGTCCACTTATCCACCGCTTTCTGCTACCCCGATTATGAAGTACTCGACGAAAGGGTAATATACCGTTTATTTTATTATACATTTACACAGATATTAAATTATTCGCTGTTATATTATGTATCACAATCCTACTATTCTCTCTGAGTGAATGCCAGTAATAAAGTAAAAAGAATATTGACTCTGAATTTATAAAAAGTTTATTTTACTGGTTTAGATATTTTGTTCTAAACTAAGGCAAACAATTTTATTATTAGAAATTTGAAACTACGTTTTTATTAGCTTTTTATTAGCTTCACCTGTATGTATGTTTGTATGTTTGTAGGTTTGTAGGTTTGTTTGTAACCGACTTCTTTTTTAGTTTCCGCTGATTGCCAATAGATGGTGCGATTTGTGAACTATGAAAGATCAAGACTAGAAAACCGAACTAAAAATAGAAAATAAATTTTAATGAATTTAAATTAAGAAAATAGTGTTAAAAATTTCAATGAATATAAATTAAAAAAAGCGTGGGGTGCTTTTTAAGATATTATCGAAATGATAATCACTCTACTCATATCTGTCAATAAAATATTTATAACTATTGACACCATGCACCCCACGCTTTTTTGAACGATAGATGGTGCGATTTGTGAACTATGAAAGTTCACAAATCGCACCATCTAGTGGCAATCAGCGGAAAGTTTACGTTATCAACTTGAAACGAGTTCCTTATATAAGTCACAGATGGCGCTATTCCTCAAATTCGAAACTAAAAAACGCGCTGTCATACAAAACCGAACTAAAAAATTTAAAATAAATAATAGTTTAAAAAAACTAAAAAACACGCTTTTTATTGAAAACCGAACTAAAAAATAGAAAAAAAAAAAAAAATACTTTATTTTAAAAAAAGCGTTGGGTGCATGGTGTCATTAGTTATAAATATTTTATTGACAGATATGAGTAGAGTGATTATCATTTCGATAATATCTTAAAAAGCACCCCACGCTTTTTTTAAAATAAAGTATTTTTTTTTATTTTTCTATTTTTTAGTTCGGTTTTCAATAAAAAGCGTGTTTTTTAGTTTTTTTAAACTATTATTTTTTTATAATAGATAGCGGGTGTAAACAGGATGGTTTGTTTGTATAATTCATGTATTTAAAAAACAACTATTTATATAATATAAATAGTTGTTTTTTATTGACAAATGTTATTATATATATGTTATTATATATGTTATTGACTTCTTTAGCGATAAAAATCTTATGACATGACATTTTAACGTATTATGATTATATCCTTAAAAATTTGTACGCCATATATGGTAAAATATCAGCAAAATAAATTTTACTTACTTACTTATAATGTTGTGAAGAAAAGTGATAATTTTCGAGATTTAGCACTTTAATTGTAAACGCTGTATAAATTACTTTTGTATGCGGAACGGAAGTTCGCCGGATAATCTATTAAGAATATAAAACAGTTTTTTATTAACACACACACTAAGTTATATGTGCATAACAAATTAAATTGACCCAATAAACTAAATCGAAACTCTCCATATAATAATAATAATAATTTAGATTAACAATTTTAATTTATACTTACAGTTACATGCACCTCCAATCAAACCTGAGAATATTATGAAACTGATCCAATGGTTGGACGATAAACAACTTGCCCTCATTACCACCTCGTTACTTGGACCACATCCCAACTGCTACACATTCTCCAAAAGACTTGCTGAAGCGTTAGTTGGCCAAGCATTCCCTGATCTGCCCGCAGTTATTGCTCGACCCAGTATCGGTAAGTTGCTGTTGTATCTTTAACACCTTTAACTGCCGGTGCTGTTTACAGTTGTAATTAGCAATATCTCGAGAATATATAACACAACTTCACGCCATTCGGGTAACCGAAGGTGTAGGCAGCGGCCGTTAAGCCTCGTCTCGCCGTATGTTTACGTCCCAAATGGAATAGGCGGCGAAGTTATTGCCATACCGGGAACAAAGTTTTCAGTCATCGATATTTATCACACATAACTTTCCGAAAACAATAACGAAACATCATTGGTGTGAGCCAGTGTCAGGATTCGAACCACGACCTCTGGATTCAGAAACCGTGCCCTCGACGAACCGAGACTTAAACACCGAGAATATATAATTTTTAAAGACTTGTTTTATTCCCTTCATGTGACGTGCTGACACATAAACTTCAAATTATTTAAAATGGGTATGATTATATTTATCAAATCAAAATAATATAGATATACCATATATATGTGATTCTTATATTTACTATTTGATAGGTTTTATACCAGAATTATCAAAAACTAATATTATCATTTTAATAGTCTCGGTGGTCCAGTGCTAGTGCGATATAATAACGATTCCCCGAGTCGAGGCTTTTAACAACCGTTGCCTACACCTTCGCGTAGAAAAATGCGTGAAGTTAACAACAATAACATAACAATATTATGACATTAAAACAAACTTTAGGATTATATCTCGTTTATTTATTAATTTCCCGACGTTTCGAACTCTTTACAGAGATTATTTTCACGAGTGATGAACAAAAAGGAAACGTCGGGAAATTAATAAATAAACGCGATATAATCCTAAAGTTTGTTTTAATGTCATGAACGTGATTCGCGAAAATCTTAGAGATAAATATAACAATATTATTTTTTTTTAAGGATAATGATGATGATGTTGATGATTGTAATGTTTTTACAGTAATTGAGTATTGGTATCCTTTGTGCCAGTTTCCATATCACGAGCATATAGTTGTTCACCTTGGATAACTTGAAAACATCGTAGTCCAAAACTTTATTAGTACTTAGGTACATACTTTTAATGCAATTGTTTAAACGTATTTGACAGTGGTAGGGCCAAGCGGTTCAATGCATGAATGCGCCGGCTCGACCGGTAAAATACCGAGACCTCTCAGAAGATCGACGTAAAGTAACTCATGCCGCATTTCGTTCGGTGAGAGAGGTCCCCGGATGGCCCACCTCCCTTCCCCGCCCTCCTACTCCCATAAAGGTCGGCAACGCAACTGTGACACTATTTGTGTTGCAGGTGGCCATGGGCGGCGCGGGTCACTTAACTTCAAGTGACACGCCTGCACGTTTGTCCTCCTTTCCAAAAAACCAACCAAAAAATAACGTAACTTCACGTCTTTTCTACCCGAAGCTGTAAGCAGCGACTGTTAATCGTTGAGTGACTCGTCGATTATTCACGTCACAAAACGCAATGGGTGGTGGAACCTATTGCAATACATCAGGTCCAAATCGTCAGTCAACGATATTTATCACATATAACTTTTGAAAAGAATTCCTAGAAGTCCTTAATGTGAGTCAGGATTTGATATCACGTGTTATTGACTCAGAAGCGGGGAGTTCTACATCCAGACCATGGAGACATATTGCATACATAATAATATATTTTATCTTTCAGTTTGTCCCGCTTTAAAAGAGCCAGTGCCCGGTTGGGTAGACAATTTGAACGGACCAATTGGTGTCATGATTGGGGCTGCCAAGGGCGTTATTCGTACAATGCTTTGTGATGGATCTCTTACTGCACAGGTCATACCTGTTGATACTGCAATCAATGCTATAATAGCCCTCGGAATGATCGAGGGTATGAAAAAGGAGAAGTGAGTTTTTAAAAGATCATTAATTTCTTTTTTAATTATAAACATCCAATAGGATGATAAGGAAGTTGGGACTGAAAGAGAGTGTCGGTGTAAAAGTAAGAAAGGGTGGGCTTGCTCTGGTTGTTTGGACATGTAGAAAGAATGGATGATGCAAGACTGACTAAGCAGATATACAATTCAGTAGCGGATGGATGTTGGATTCGATGACGGCCTAGACACACATTCCATGTCCAAATAGACCGTTTCCGGGAGGCAGGTGATGTTAGAAGCTTCAAAAATCGACGCGCGTGCATAAAAAGAGTTATTAATATCAAAGAAGCGAGTGAGGCATGTAAGTATCGTGCCTTATGGTGCTCTATTATCTCTGCCTACTCCGCAAGGGATTTGGCGTGAATTTATGTATGTATTATCTAATACTCGGCATGCATTAGCATTCCTAATTAGTTGCTAATTATCTGCGATACAAAACTTCGTATACTTTTTTATACTACGGCAAACAGTCCCACGGCCCCTATATGGAAAGCATATGATAAGTCACGCAAGTTAGACAATTCCAGGTAATATTTACTTACAATGAACATTGGACAGGTATATATCAGTAGGCAGAGAAAATAGCGCTTTAAGGCACGATTCTTACATATCTCACTCGCTTCTTTGACTTTCATAACTCCTGTCATACACGCGTGTCGATTTTTAAGGCTGCTGACATCACCTTCCTCTAGAACTCGTTCTATTTGGTAATGAATAGTGTGTCTTGGTCGTCCTCGACTCCTTAATTTATCCGCTTTTCCATTGTATATCGGTGTAGTCGACTGTTAGTAGTCGATAAAAATCAGGGTATAGGTATTGGGGCGGTATAGTGACATGTCACGTGTATATCTTGGTTGAAAAATACTTGAAAAAAAGATCACGTGATTAATGGACTGCCCCGAAAAACTTCTTACATAAACTTAAACCCATTTCAAATAAACGTTTGACGGATTAATCTAATGTATAAAATGCTCGTGTCACAATGTTTGTTACCATACTCCTCCGAAACGCCTTGAACGATTCACAAGAAATATTGTGTGCATATGGGGTAGATATGAGAATAGGACAATATCTGTTTTTCAACCCCCTTAGTGTTAAGGGTAGCCTACCACATATTTATTTCAATAATTAGATATTTTTTGTAATTTTTTTTTTATGTAACCGTATACAAAAATACATAACAAAACAATACATCGACCCGTATTTTTTATTTGTTATCCAAAACTTTATTTTATATAGTAACTTTAGTACCTAACGGCTAAATTTAATTTTGATAAAATAATTCTGAAATTTCAAGTGGAATAAATTAGCAGTGAATTTCATATTAAGTTAGCTAAATAACATTCGACCGACTAAGGAATCGAGGAGGTGTTCGATTCCCACCCGATTATAAATATTCATGGTGTCAGGGTGTTTTTATATGCTCTACGTATTACAAAAAGAAATTTAATATCTATAATAAGTAAAAATATGTATTAATATAAAAAAAATATTTATGTAATGGCAAGTGTGATCTTTAATGTTTGTAATGTAACTATGTATCTTACTATTCATTCAATATCCGTTATCATGTTTCCATAATACAAGGATTTAGGTTCTTGGATAACTGTCAGAAAATATTATTTCTATACATTAGCTTTCTACTACATTTCTATGATTATATATATACGGTACATACACCGAAATAATTTTTATTTTTACCATTTCTGTCTGTCTAATTGTTCCGAGTAATTTCTGACATGACTTGACAAATTTTGACGGGACTTTTACTGGTGTAACAGGGTGTAACATAGGCAACTTTTTTTTGGAACCCCTTTCATTTAGGTATATATTTATTGCTTCTGAGGCGATACAAAGTTTGCTGGGGCAGCTAATTATACTTAAATATAAATATACGCGGGCGTGCTGCGAGCAAATATCGCCGTATATAGATTAAAGCTTGTTCTGGGAAAACGAGTCGACGGAAATTCCATCCTTGCCTATATTTATATACTTAATACACGTTTTGTTTTTAAAATATGTTATATTTACATTACATTTGCGTTTATTTTGAATGTGAACGTGTTAAATCTAACTATAAGTTACTTAGTTACAATTGAAGCCAAGCTGTGCTCGACCCCGCTTGGTAGTTTGCCGCCATTTCTCATTAAAAAGAAACCTGTAAGAGTAACCTGTACGTCGAATGCATTATTACCTGATATAGTTGATCGAAGAGGTTTTAGTTTTTGCGAGTACAGAGTTTCTAATAGATGTGTTGACCTTATTTACCCGAAGGTGTTGGAGGTGGCTGTTAAAGCCTCATCTCGCTGTTATGTTTACCTCCCAATTGGAATAGGTGGCGAACCTATTGCCATAAACCAACTTCCATGCACACTCTGCCATACCCAGCTCTCGCTTACGTAGCGTTAGCGTTGGGATCAGGACTGCATTGTGGATTGCTGGCTGGGCTTTTCTGCTAATATTTTTTGCGCCCAGGAATCTGCCCAACGCCATTTACGCTATTTCCCAACGCCTCTCTTCTTTCTACATCCGCGGTGTACCTTCCATCCCTGCTAAAAGCGCATCCAAGGCGCACGGCGTCATCTGCGTAAAGAAGGCAGCTCACAACTAGGTCACCCATTCGCATCCCTACATTCGTCGATCTCACTTTCTGGAGACAACTGTCCAGGTACAGGATGAACAGCCGAGCGGACTGCACGCAACCCTGTCTGACGCCCATATTGACGTCAAACTAGGGCGACAAGCCGCCGTCAACACGCACCATGCAGTGCAGCCCTCATAAGTGGACTGCACAGCGCGCAGCAGTGCGCCGCTCACCCCGCAGCCCGGGAGTATGTCCCACAGATCCTTTCGTAACACCCTGTCAAACGCTTTTTCCAGATCCACAAAACCGCAGAAAACCTTCTGGCTAACAGCCAGTTGTTTCTCCACGATGTTGCAGAGTGAAAAAATCTGATCCACGTTTGTTCGCTTCTAAAACCACCCTTGCCAATCGATATTTATCACACACAAGTTTCGAAGTCATTGGTGTGAGCCAGAATTTGATTGCTTGACCTCTTGATTCAGAAGCGGGGTGCTCGACCACTGGACCGCCGTGACAATTTACAACAATATTAAATTTTGCAATAGGATATTTTCCTTTGAGAATATAATAATTCAGTAAATTAAATTTATCAGATTTTAATGATGCAACTAGCATTAACTAGTAGTAGATTAGGATCTACGAGATTGCTGGTACATACTTACATACATAAATTCATAACACCAAAAAAAGTACGCATCTTCAGTAACATTTCCACCTCTAAAGGTGGAATAATGGCAGATATCGCTCTGTGTGACCTCTGTAAATGAGATAACTGCTTAATTGGAAAACTGGATTGTTGGAAAACTTAAACAGTGGTAGAGCCAAGAGTTCGCTGCATGAATGGGCCGGCTCGCCCGGTGAAATACCACGACGTTTCATTCGGTGAAAGAGGTACCCGGAGGCCCACCCCCCTTTCCCCATCCTTTCCTTTCCCCTATCCTTAAAGGTCGGCAACGCAACAGTAACACTATGTGTTGCTGGTGTCCATGGGCGGCGTTGGTTGCTTACCATCAGGTGACACGCCTGCTCGTTTGCCCTCCTATCCCATAAAAAAAAGATGGATTAAAATGATATATATTGTGCCTACTATTTAAATGTTACGATACGCTTTAATATTTATTGTTTAACTTTAGCTTTGCCAGCGTAGTTTGTTCGTTTGCCCTCCTATCCCATAAAAAAAAAACTTCTGGTTGGTAGATACGGTCCCTTGAGATCCGAATTAACGAGGTTTCACTGCATTTTGAAGTCAGATAATTTGTATCTTATCTTAGTACCTATACTTAAGGTTAAGTAACAACATTCTAACTAATAACTATAACTAATACCTATTCTCGCGGCTCAATCAAGATGAATCAAGTGTAAGAAGAACAATTTGATGTAATAATATTATAAATTCAAAGTTTCTGTGGACGGATGGGTAGATATGTTACGCCTTGCACTTAAAAATTATTGAGCTGAGTTTGGTGAAATTTGTCATGCTCAAATATCAACATCATTTTTTTAATGAGTTTCTGTAATTGGACCGTGATATAATAATAAAAGAGTTATGAAAGTCAAAGAAGCGAGTGAGGCGTGTAAGAATCGTGCCTTATGGTGCTGTCTTCTCTCTGCCTACCACGCAAGGGATTTGGCGTGAAGCTATGTGTGTGTATATAACAATAAGTATCAAAAGATTAGGAGAAAATCATAACATAGTATAAAGAAGTAGATACCGAGTACTTTCTTTCACTTTTTTATTTTTAGCTGTACCCGTACATCTGATTTTTCTTATGAACAAACTACGCTGGCAAAGCTAAAGTTAAACAATAAATATTAAAGCGTATCGTAACATTTAAATAGTAGGCACAATATATATCATTTTAATCCATCTTTTTTTTATGGGATAGGAGGGCAAACGAGCAGGCGTGTCACCTGATGGTAAGCAACCAATGCCGCCCATGGACACCAGCAACACATATAGTGTTACTGTTGCGTTGCCGACCTTTAAGGGATAGGGGATAGGAAAGGACGGCGAAGGGGGATGGGCCACCGGGTACCTCTCTCACCGAACGAAACGCGGCACGAGCCACTTTACGTCGGTCTTCTGAGAGGCCGTTGTATTTCACCGGTCGAGCCGGCCCATTCATGCAGCGAACTGCTTGGCTCTACCATCAAAAATAAATAGATATTCACACAATAAATCTCTTTTCCCGTATGTAATGGTTAACAATATACGTACACAGTACATATATACATACTACACGCCATGTCCCTTGCGGGGTAAGCATAGAGAACAGAACGCATGTGGCACAATTTATGCACACTTCACTCGCTTCTTTGACTTTTATAATTCATGCCGTTATTTTTAAGGCCATCAAGTTTCATGACGTTTCTCTAAGACTCGTTCTATTTGGTCATGGAAAGTGTGTCGCGGCCGTCCTAGACTCCCACATTCTTTTGTTTTCGCAATGTATACCTGCTTGGTCAATCTCTCTACAAATCCGAACAATCGAAGCACTCTCTTCCATACTACTACCTTTTAAATTAATTGTATTCGCATTTACAGGCCAGCATCGATCCCAGTATATAATGTGAGTGTTGGACACCAAAAGCCGACGACCTGGGGACAAGTGATCAATATTGGAAAGCAATATGGACGTGTACGGCCCTTCGAGTGGCCGCTATGGTATCCAAACGGTGACATCACCACAAACCCAGTACTCCATGAAATGAGACGTGTGTGCTACCATTTGGTGCCAGCGTATCTGATCGATCTTTTGCTACTTCTATTGGGACAGAAAAGAATGTAAGTACATATACTTGTAGAGACGATTCCCTAATTTAATGCATTCATGCATCTCTTGTAACATAAATCTTGGAGGCCCAGTATTTCTGAACTCCCAATTCCTGTTCAGAACTTCCGAATTCGAATCCTGGTAAAAACCAATTGCTCGCACCTTAAGCTGTCTAAGTATACAATTTTATACTTGTTAAAAGTATTTCTTGACTATAAATGTATTTCGTAATACGTAATATAAAAATCGATTTACCCAAAAAAAATGTTACTTTACGTTTTTCATTATCATACACAACTTGACGCCGATCTTGTTATGGGGTAGGTAGGTTTCACTGATTTATTATAAAACACGCTCCATATAAACCGCATTCTTTTAATCTTTCTTGTTGGACACTCTTGTCGATTATCACTCTTGTGTAATTTTAGGGCTCCCCATGTCTCCTTCTGATAGAACACGATGGAGTTAAGTACGTTTTTTTTTGCATGCAAATCATGCAATATCTGTTTGATCTTTCACAGCGATATTTTTCTTATAACCGGTCTACCCTCCTTGGGAATGTTTTCGTTGGTGAGATAGGGAAGGGGTTGGCAGTAGGATGGGGAAGTAATCTGGCCTCCGGATACCTTTCTCACCGAGCGAAACGGGGCATCAGCCACTTTACACGGATATTGTGAGAAGACGTCTTATTTGGTCTTTGGCTCATATACGGTCAAGCCTGATTTTTTTCCTAAATATGTTAGCATTTACCGAATCATTTATTCTTAAAATGTTTTCATAATACTTAAATTGTTACATTTACACGATTTCAGACTTGTCCGAATCCAAAATAGAATAAGCCAGGGTTTGGAAGTGTTACAATATTTCACGATGCGCCCATGGAATTTCGGCGTCAAAAATTATGACAACATTGAGAAAGTATTGGACAAAGAAGAACTTGTTATTTACAATACAAACGTTACTGATGGAGATATAGTTGAATATCTGCACACCTCCGTCGAAGGTGGTAGAGTGTTCTGTCTGAAAGAAGATCCTAACAAGAATACACTCAACCGGTCGTATCACAGTTTGTAAGTACATCTTCTGTATATTTCTTTCTATCTCATATCTCTTTCATCATGTCTCGAAGATAACATTAAACATGTCTCGGTGGTCCAGTGGTCGAGCACCCGCTTCTAAATCTAGAGGTCGCGGCTTCGAATCCACACAATGGCTCACACCAATGACCTTTCGAAGTTCTTTTCGGAAGTATGTGTAAAAAATATCGATAACTGAAAACTTTGCGCCCGGTATGGCAATAGTTTCGCCACCTATTCCATTTGGGACGTAAACATAACGGCGAGACGCGGCTTAACAGCCGCTGCCTACACAGCGATAAAAAGGCGTGAAGTTATTTTAAGTTACATTAAACAGTGATGAAGCAAATTTCTCGATTTCACACAATCAGTTCAAGGAAAGCGAATCACAAATATTCTAAGTGAACTTCTAGGTCCCTTAATCAGCTTATTTGTAACGAATTCAACAAACACTTCAAATTCACAATGAATGACAATAAAAAAAAACAGTGTTTATGAAGACAACTTAACTTATATACTTGTATTTAGTCAGAATAAAAAAAAAACAGTATAGCCTACGGCATTGTTCAGTCAGCCACTGACGAAGTAATTTATAATGATTCTGTTACCGGCGGATCCAAAGTGAACACTAGCGAATCAAAAGTTAAGTGCTAAATACCTAGACCGTTAAGACTGAATTATAATATATAATAATATAATAATAATATCTTGGACACAATACACACAGCGCCCTCTAGTTCCAAGCTAAGCAACTAAATGCTTGTGCTATGGATACTAGATAACGGATATTAATACATATATACTTTTCTTTTGTAAATACATACTTATAATACATAGAAAAACACGCATACACCACACAAATATTCATGTTTGTCACAAATATTTGTGCTCGGGTGGGAATCGAACCCCCGACCTCATTGCTGCAACCGGTAGTTTTACCAATGCGCCACGAGGTCCGTCATTATCTTATATCTTTAAACGAGCAATTCTTGTATATACTTATATATATATATATATAATTGGAATCTCGGAATCGGCTCCAACGATTTTCATGAAATTTAGTATATAGGGGGTTTCGGGGGCGATAAATCGATCTAGCTAGGAATCATTTTTAGAAAATTTCATTTTATCGTGTTTTATCGATAATCAACTTAAACATCAACTTACTTTTTGGAATTCCTGACATCTATTGGCGAATGTTATAATTATTTTAAATTGTGAGCAACTAACTTGCTTTAACGACAACAACACTAAAGCTATTCCAGCAGATGGCGTTGTTTATAAAAAAAAAGAAAATACCGAGCAAAGCTCGGTCATCCAGATATTCGAGTTTATGCAATCACTATTTGTGTAAATAACCTTGCAAAGCCTACCTCGATTCTGATCGACCTTATTTCCCGCCAACTTTTTAAATATACCGCCAATAGTGACAATCCAAAATTTTTTAAATTACAATCACAAAATCGATAGTAACAAAAATACGTATATGGGCTCGGTGGCCTAGAGATCGAGTTTCCGAATCAAGTATACAATCACTACTATGACTTTCCGGAAGTTACATACATAGATACTTAACCTCACGCCAAATCCCTTGCGTTATAGGCAGAGAGAACAGAACGCCATAAGGCACGATTCTTACACGCCCCACTCGCTTCTTTGACATATCATAACTCTTTTTCGGAAGTTACGTGTGATAAATTTGCGTAGATGTGTATGGCGATAAGTTTCGCAACCTAAACGGGTGAGACGAGTTGTAACAGCCTACACATTTCGGCAAAAAAAAGACATTATGTTACAACATAATTTGAAATCGAGTTAGTTGATTTATTTACATGAAGCGTTATGCATCACGCGAAATCGCAGACCTTTAGTAACCGGAATCACTTTACTTCGAGTCTCATAAATATATATTATTGTGATAAATAACGGCATTTCATTACCTATACATACGATTAAAAATTCTATAAACTATAGATATTGATCAAAAATATCTATAGTTATTTACAATGTAGTACAATGTGTAATTGAGCTTGATGGTACATTGTTAAAACTACTGACTGCAGAATCGAGGTTGATGGTTTCGATCCCCACCCGAGTACAAACATGAATTATTGTATGGCGTCTGGGTGTTCTATGTATTATAATCATGTATTTACATAAAAAGTATATATAGTATTCATAAGACAAGCATCTAGTTGCTTAGTTTGGAACTAGAGGGCGCTTTGTGTATTGTGTTCAAGATATTATAAATTAAGTAGATATTAATTTTTAAAGTCATATAGAAGGTCTGATTATTTAAATATCTTCGGTATAATGGAACTGAATAAATCAAAATTTGTTTTTTTTTGACATTATTAATAAACGGAGTTTTGAATTTGAATTTGCACAAGAATAAAATAACACAATTTAATTAGTTCATTTCGTACTCAACTGATTAAAAGTCACAGTGTTCATTAATTTATAGAGTTAGTTAATTATTCTATAAATATTCTAAGCGCATTATTTTTACATCTATTGGAATGAGTTTAGTTTAGTGTTTGTTTCAAGCCCCGGATCTAGGGAGGGGCAAGCCGGGGCCTACGCCCCGGGCGGCAAGTTCAGGGGGCGGCCAAATTCACTTTATAGACGAACGGACCACTCATATATCACTAATATTACTTAAATTTGACGGAATAAATAATAGGTTTTGTAGGTGTTCATTCTGCCTCATCATGCCAGGAAGCTATTTGGACTAATTCATATTATATATTGCTATATTGCTTTTTGTGGGTTCTACTACTAGAACATTATTAAAATTACGTCAAAACAAAATATATAATTCGCCAGAAATAGCGCAAGCGTTAGAAGAAGTTTTTAATGATATAGGGCGGCAAACAAGCAGGCGTGTTACCCGATGACAAGCCACAAACGCCGTCCCTGGCAATGGGATATGAAAATGTTCGCAAGTGTTCGAAATATTATCCTTGCCAGTTCCGTCTGCTCAAAGCTTTGCAAGAAATGAGACAAAATCCAATGCAATATTAGATAAAAGAGGCTGGAGAAGTTGCTGAAAAAAGTGGTGTTGATCTTATTTTGCAAAACAACAAATGGTTGCAAAATGGCGTTACGCCTTAAGCATGATTGTTACCAAGCCAGGGCAAAGCAACGGCATCCAAGGACCTTAACATCGGTTCTCTTCAGAAGAGGTACAACCATGCCTCCAGGTCTTTCAAGAGAGTTATAGCCGTAGCAAAGTATCAGTACATAGGCAAAATTGGCGAGAAACCAGTTTGTCTTCTCTTGAGAACCTGTGCGTCTGGCGCACCGGGAGGACCAGTCATTAGCCCACGGATTAAAATAGAAAGCCGGCCTTCTTAGCACTCTTTTTGCGTCCAACATGACTTTGAACGAACATTGAACTAACATTCCACCGAATATCCACGATGTGATCACGCCATTCCGGAGATTAGTTTCCGGCAAAGCACTGTGCGGCGCATACTTCTTTCCCTGATGCCCATAAGGTGAGTGGGCCTGACGGAATCCCAGCAAAAGTTCTGAAGACGTTTACTCCAGAGTTGGCATCGTTTCTAACGCGACTTTTTCAGTACTTCTATTCTCTCGGCGCTGTACCAGCATCATGGAAGGTAGCTTTAGTCCACCCGAGCCCTAATAAAGATGACAGCTCAAATTCGCCCAACTTCAGACCTATCGCCATCACCTCCCTGTTCTCCAAAACAATAGAAACACTCATTAACCGCCAGCTCCTTAGTTATCTAGAGGAGCACCAGTAGATTAGTGACCGCCAGTACGGATTCCGTCAAGATCGCTTAGCTGGTGATCTTCTAGTTTACTCGGGTGGGCGGAGGCGGTTGAGAGAAAAGGAGAGACGCTGGCCGTTAGTTTGGGCGTAGCGAAGGCCTTCGATCGTGTTTGGCATAAAGCACATCTTTCGAAGCTTCCATGTTATGGGCTTCCCGAGAAATTATGAGATTGTATTTCCAGCTTTCTCATGGCAAGGAGCATTAAAGTTGTTGTCGACAGGTCATGTTTCGACTTAAAACCTGTGAATTCTGGAGTCACCGAGGGCTGTGTGCTATCCCATATGCTGTTTCTCCTGCATATCAATGACATGCTGCATAGCAGCAATTTTCATTGTTAAGCGGATACCTAATATACCGCCCACCCGCGAATTTCTAGGGAAAACGTCGACGAGTACCGGAACACACTTGTGTCTGAAATCGAAGCTCTGCTTAGTCAAGTTTCGGACTGGGGCCGACTAAATTTAGTCCAATTCAACCCTAAGAAGACACAGGTTTCCGCGTTTACCGCTAAAACGACACCTTGTCGTAGCTCCCTGTTTTGATAGCACTCGCTTACCCGCCTCAGCCGATATCGGAATTCTTGGGGTCGACTTGTCGAGTGACTTCTAGTTTCGGACAGAGCGAGACGGTATTTTACGTTAGGTCATCGCTTGCATCTTTACAAGGCGCAAGTCCGACCTCACGTGGAATACTGTTCTGTTCTTTGCGCAGGGTCTCCCGAGTACCAGCTTCTTCCATTTCACCGCATCCAACGACGCACGGTTCGGCTTGTCGACAGTTTACCATTGTATAAAAAAGAGTAACGAAACGTAAAAAGAAAACATTTAGACGGCTTCTGTCTCTTGCAACAGATCTATGCGCATGATTTGCATGAAGCTTTTTCGAATATTTTACAGCCCTGCTATTCTACCTCTATTGGACATCTGATAGCTGAAATTATATGGATGATATAGGTAAAAATAAGTGTAAGTGGACGGGGGCGCCATCTTTCAGGTTTTGCCCCGCCTAAAAGTAATTGAAGATCCGGGACTGGGTTGTTTGATAAACCTAAAGTTGCGGCACAATTTGGGTTTCACGAAAATGATAAAAAGACAATTCGGTCAAAATGTTTGTTATTTATTATACCTTGCATAATGGTTATGCCGATGATATTTTATTAAAATTATGTGAATCATTCGAAGTACCTACCCGTGTCCATAATGGAAGTTTCGCAAGATATTCTGACATCAATGATAAACGCGTCGCTGCCTTGGCTAACTAGTTTCTGGGCGATATTTAAGATAATCATCTTGAATATGCGGGCTATTAAAACCCACATACATACTATGTATGTTCAAATCGTGTTAATATTTCTTGAGATTAGCTCGTTCAAACAAACAAACCTCAAAATATTACCTTACATAACTTCTTCTTCTTCACGCCTTTTTCTAGCCGAAGTTGTACGCAGCGGCTGTTAAGCCTCGACTCGCCGTTATGTTTACGTCCCAAAATTAAATGGAATAGGTATTGTATAAAGTTGCTTACCGCTGTCTGTCCCCTTATATCTTTGAAACTACGGAACGAATTTTGATGCGGTTTTTTTTAACAGACAGAAGGTATCAACGAGGTGATTTTTATCTATAATTCATGTATGATGTAGTAATAAATTAGTGATAAATCCCAAATTTATTTATTTATTACTTTTGTTGCGGAACAAAGTTCGCCGGCTGAACTTGTAAGTAATATTTTCTTTTATTTGTTCCAGCCTTTACTGCCTGGATTGGGTGTTCAAAATATTTTTCTGGTTGCTGATACTATCGTTCATGGCCTCTTGGTTCGAGCCAATAAGAGAGGTGTTTTCTTATGGTGAACCAATTGTGAAACACCTGCCACTCTTGGGCCCAACAGTCTTCAAAAATAAGGAGTTACAGTAATGGCGTCGTCTTCAACGTATAGTAAACAGCGTGATATAATTATAATATGCCTATATACGGGTAGTTAAAAATTTATTAGTTTTCACGTAAAATATAAATGCACAGGAGTCCGAAAGATTTTTCCAGAGCAATAATATAGATATACAATATTACACAGAGATCTTAGTTCTCTTTTCTGCCACTAGATTAACCACGCCACGTTAGAATTTAAGCCGTACTGTTGCTTACGTACGTATGATTATTTATTATTATTATTACACGTAAACACGCCTTGAAAAGTTAAATCTAAAAAAATGAAGGAAATTTTCTAAATTACATTAATTCTCGTTTAGTATTAAGCAGAACACGTTAACAGCAACAAATCTTCCCGCGGCAGTATTAAAACGAGTTCTTCTTGAAAAATAGCGCCCTCTACCGGCTAAAATTCTTTCCCCTTAATGGAGACATTACGTTCGGACTCCTGTGTATATATACTTCGTGGGTTTGTAACTGTATGCTTAGGGTTGTGCAATGTACAGAAATAGGGATGGTCTTCTTATGTTCTTCCGATTTTACTATCTGTACGTAAATTTATAAGCTCAGTGTGAAATGAGGCAGATCACCAAATTCATCGATTCATCGACGTTTTTCAATGTCTTATAGGATGTTACCTACCTATGTTAGCATCTAAAGTCGTTGAAAATTTTTGGGAGTATTAATTATGGATAGGTGTAAAGGTTGCGACTGATGTTTAAAAGAGCTGGTCGAGCTGGAAAATTACTAGTCTTTCATTATATGTATGAGGAAAATTTTATATTTTATAATCATAAAATATCCCATCTAGAGGGCGTTACTGGTCTCAGGATTCAACATGCTAATTTTGTTTTTAAAGTTTGTACAAACGGTGTTAAGGTTAGACCTAGACGTCATATATTTTTTAAATAATTAAATATATTCTACTGTTTGGGACTCGACGAATAAAATGATTATCCTCACTAACTATAAGTGTTTTATAGTTTAAGCATAGATTAGTTGAAAAATGGATGTGGCAATATTATAATATAATTTTTTTTACAATTTTTAATAAGCAGTTTTTTTTAATACCAATAACAACCCTGTGATGTGAACGCATTTACTAGTGTTTCATGGTGCAAAGTGAAAATAATGCTGTTATAGTATAGAATAGATACCTACGAGGGCGCATTGACAAGTTATCAGCACGACAAAAAACCCTTTGTTTCGAAATGAATATTTTGTTTCTCTATCTGTGTAAACTATCCTGTGATAGAAGAAGAAGAATAAATAATTAGCATAGATTTAGCATAGACTTTAATAGATGGCACATGTCAGGAAAAATGTACTAATATTCATCACTGACAGCGCAGCCGCGTATATTCGATTTTCAGGATATTTACATTTCAACACATGTAAAAGTTGACACTTTGAAGGCACACATTGAGATAAGTCACTCACACATCAACAACCCATTTTTGGTGGACTATTGCCGATCTATTATTCTTATATCTATGACTAGCTGACCCGGCGAACTCTGTTTCGCATCAAAAGTAATAACTGCTGCCCCGCTATGTTAATACTGCAATATCTTCGACAAATTTGAAGTCGATAGCAGCTATAGGTTAAAAATGGGAATTTTCCATTGTTAACACCCCCGCAACCCCCCTTGTGGGTGGAATTTCGTAAAATCCGTTCTTAGCTGACCTCTACTCGGCGAAAGGAATAATCCTACCAAATTTCAAGTCGCTACGCCTTATGGTTCCAGAGATATCGTGATGAGTCAATATATAGGTGGAAATCTCTTATATATATATATATAGATAGATAGATTATTATTACAAAAGATATGGCTATTACGTGCCAGTATTATATTCTTTCTTTTAAATTTAAATGTCAACCTGGGGCTCAAAACTTTTCAATGTGCCCTCGTAGATTAATGGGTATGAAGAAAAACATAAAAAATAACATCACGCCTTTTCCTACCCGAAGGTGTAGGCAGCGACTGTTAAGCCTCGTCTCGCCGTTAGATTTACGTGGCGAACCTATTGCCATACCGGGCACAATGTTTTTAGTCATCACAGTTAACTTACGAAATAAATTTCGTAAAGTCATTGCTATGAGCCAATGTGAGAAATTGACCCGCGACCTCTAGATTCAGAAGCGGGGTGCTCGACCACTGGACCACCGAGACCATTTTTGGTTATGAAGAAAAAATAAACAATAATCGTATTAAATATTTTAATAATGGATCTATAGAAGGACAATTTCAATCTTAAAATAAATAAGCATAAAAAGAACAATTATATCATCTATATTGCAAAAGAATCTCAAAGAACAAATTCAAATATTATTATGGCTAACATGATTGTGCACATAACATTTAAAATAAAAAAAAATAAACAATAAAATAATCTTATAGCAATATATTATTATATGTCAAAAAGAACAAAAAACTTACTGACTTATGACTTTATGTGATTGACAATAGATTAAAAAATTCTGCTGACTATTATCTACGTAACTGAAGCAATCAGTTTGGATAACTAAAGCATTCTTAGACAGCATTCTGTAATTTTATAATGAATTTACAAATTTTAAAAATATGTCTAATATACCAATTAAGTCAATAATTATTCATCAACATTTTACTTATATATTTACTTTGCTGATCCTAGAATGACATAGTTCTGACAGCTTTTTACATTTTACTGGGTAGCGTTTACAATATCAATGAACTCAGGTTTAAGACTAGCACCGCCTACTAAAAATCCATCAATATCTGGACAGGCAGCTAACTCTTTAGCATTTGCAGCTGTCACCGAGCCACCATATTGAATACGTACTGAACCGGCCACATCTGGAGATACGTTGCTGGATAACCAATTGCGTAGAGAAGCATGCACATCTTGAGCCTAAAACAATAAGTCATTACATAGTATAAAATAAAGCTTTCGCTTTCCACTGTCTGTCTGTTTGAAACTACGCGACGGATTTTGATGCGGTTTTTTAATAGGTAGAGGGTGTCAACGGGGGGCTTTGTATCTATAACTCATGTATGATATACTAAAGAAAAAGTAATAAATCCGAAATTTACTTTTTTATTACCTTTGATGCGGAACAAAATTCGCCGGGTCAACTAGTTTTATATAAGTAGTAACATGTTTCTAAGTAAACAACAAAACACAGGATTTTGAAAGTAATGAACCAATTTCCATAAGTAACTATATTTTTATAGTCATAATTAGAGTTTTAAACAAAATTCAATAGCCTGTAAATAAAGTGATTGAGTGTATTTGCATTTCAATAAGAGAATCACTCTTTTATAATGAGTTAGATTAGACAATTCAATTAAATATCCAGCATCAAGGGTTTAAAGTTCCAAAAATAACATTGTACCTGTTGAGGAGAAGCAGTCTTGCCTGTGCCAATAGCCCATACAGGTTCATAAGCGAGAACAACATCCCCCCATCTATCACCAATGGCAGATATAAGAGCTTTTGTTTGCCTAAAGACAACTTCTTCAGTTTTTCCAGCTTCTCTCTCTTCAAGTGTTTCACCAATGCAGGCAATGACCTTTAATCCAGACTCTAAAGCATGGGCCACCTATAAATGTTAGTTAATTAAATAATTTATATAATTAAATAGTCACAATAGCTAGTGATCAAACGCAACGATGCTGATTCAGAAGTTGTGTGTTCAACTGTAGATTTCTCAGAATTCTTTTCAGGTGTAATGCATGATAGATATTGTTGACTGACAACTTTGTTTTTGTGTATGGCAATAGGTTCGCCACATTTCGGAAGTAACGCAACAATTCAATGAGTCGAGGCTTAACTGTAGAAAAAGGGGTCAAGTTATGTATGTAAGGAAGAAATTTCAAATAAACGAACCAAAATTTTACCAAACCAATAAGATTATTTCTGATTCAGGTCACTAAATATACTACATATTTAGGTTAGAAAATCATTTTCATTTGCAGCAATAACTTCATTTTAAATCAATTTAAATTAATTTCGTAGCTAACAATTTCAATAAATGTTCAAGGGTGTAAGTTAAAATGAATTAATAAATGAGAATCTATATATCTATAATCTATATATCTTTTACCTTTTCAGCAACAAGTTCATCCTGCTCCTTAAAAATTGTTCTTCGTTCAGAGTGACCCAGGATTACCCAGCTGCAGCCTATGTCTTTAATCATAGCTGGTGAAATTTCACCTATAACATACAATAAATGTATGAAAATCAAATATAAGTTAGACGAACTGAACGACTACCATGTTTTTGTTCATTACTCGTGAAAATGATCTCTGTAAAGAATTCGAACGTCAGGAAATAAATAGAAAATAAGTTCTAAATAATAGCGATATAATCCATAAAAAGTTGTTTCAATGTTAAAAGTTAGTGTCATAAATGAATTAAGTTTTTTTTATTATTATTACTATAAATTTTTTAAATTAATTAGATACCTGTAAATGCACCCTTTGCAACTTTCCAACAGTTCTGTGCTGCTACTTTGATTGTATCTGGAGCAATGCTTTGAACGTATGCAAGGTAAATGGCAGGAGCACCGATCACAACCTTTAAATGATAGTAGTACAAAAGAAAATATAATTAATTTCTGTAGTAATATAATTTATATCAGTAAAGCAGACGAAACATGAATGAAATTAAGCAAACAAGGCATGGACAAAATATATGCAGGTTAGTGCGGTGTGAAAAGAATTTCGCGAGGTTGATACCACAGCAATTTGTAAAAAGTGTTAGTTTATTGTTGATGATACATAAATCTAATAATTTTGAGAATTATGAGAAATACAATTACAAACCTCAACATTGGGATCCAAAGATCCTTTTTTCAAAGTCTCAATAATATCGGTGACTTGTTTCTTGTCACCGTTCATCTTCCAGTTACCCCCGACAACAAATTTGCGACCCATTTTGCTTGATCTAAAAATAAAATAAGCATCTGTTATTAAAAATTTATATATGAAAGAGTTATTTATGAGTTGAAATAAGACATCGACTAGAAGCAGGTAAACACCCGGCTAGTAATGAAGAATTGATGAAAATGAGAAACCTATAATAATAATTTGTTTGTTATTAATTGTAATATTAATTTTATTAAAAGTTAAACATTATACAATGATTACGTATAGTCAATGGTTAGGAAGAGCAATTAGATAAATTGCACTTTAATAATTAACCACGTAAAACTTTGAAAGTGATAACGAAATAAGGAAAATCGTGTAATTAAAACTTCTCAAGAATTATTTATTTATACTTATTATTTTTTTTTGTAGCTGGGCCATGGATTACTTGAAATAACTTACTTTTAGCTGCTATAGAATCACACAAAACCAGGCTATGAATGCAATCACAGAGAATGAATTTGGAATTTGGTTAATAACTACCTATGCAATTTCTGATAACCTCAGCGACACACAGTAATCACTGTAATCAGCGGTTTAACGAATGACCTTTCATGACATTGGGACTTTGGTACCAAAGAGTATATAAATTGTATTGTTGTTTGGCATATATTTATATGCTCTGTGGTTGTTTGGTACTGATGGATTGACGAGATGGTGTGAGTATCGCCAATTTGAGCTATCGATTATTTATCACAAAAACCGACGTAATAAAGTAAATATGTAAATATGTATATGAAGTAAACTCGAAAATTAATTAATAAATCAAAAATCACTAATAAATGTACAAAATTGCTATTCAATCCAGTAATATCAGTATTCAGCAATACCTATATACAATATGATTTTAAGCTTTTTAAAGATAGATAGAACATATTTAACTATTGCCAGCTGACTCGGCGAACTTTGTTCCGCCTAAATGAGCAAATAAAATTTATTTTTTCTAAAATAAAAGTAACGAACAAAATTATATATACCTGCCAAGAAAAGTCCCGTCAAAATCAGCCCTGCCATTTAGGAAATTAGCGGGAAGATTTATTTCATTTTTACAAACAGGCACTCCAATTTTATTTATATTTATAGGTTTCGATCAATAAATGTATAAAGATGTAACTATTATTTAAACTATGTTTTTAATGGTTAAATCAATTATTATGATTTCATATTTTAACCCAATGACCATTATGTAAATACTAGGTTTGCATTTTTTTTCAAAGCATTTATTAATATTTATTCAACATTTTCATTCATCATCCTTTAAAAAAATACGTTTCTATCAATACGAAACTAATTTAACTATAAAATTGTGATTAACAGTTGAATTTTTCAAAATAATTCAAAATTTTATTTTATTTAAAGGTGCTCGAAAATGAAATGTGAAGAACACCATATTACTTTTTAAGATAGGAAGAAAATATTACAGCTATTTTATTTTATTGACTGCATCAATTTAAATAATAACTTACTTGAAATTAAATTGTCGTTTTATATCTAAAATATGTTTTATTCCGCGTTCATCAGATCTGATGTTCTGTATGACGTGTCGTCCAGAACTGGATAGTGGCAAAATTTGAGTAACATGTCTCAGAGAGCAATTTCGGCATTTTTCTTTCTGTACCTATCAGAAATTCAGAAAGCCGCAAAATCTCGAAACCGGATGAGGATGTGCGATAGATCTTTCTATTGCCTACATAACAGATGCAATGTGTGCTGTATTTGTCCTTGAAAGTTTGAAATAAATTTAATTTGTTAAAAATTTGTTAAAAACTCAATGATACATAGTTTTCAGATTCTATTTTTTAAACTGGTGCTATTTTTAGAGTCATGGACCGGTTGTTTTTGTTAAAGGTAAGTAAACTCGCATAAACCGCAGTACTTGAATATAAAGGAGCCAATGTTTAATAAAAGTTAATTTTGATATTGTTACTGCTTAATTTATACAAAAACGGAAGTTTATATCTGTCAATTCCATATATGTGTTGCTAAAACCTTAATTCTATATAAATATACATTGTATTTACCTAATTCCAAAAGCAATGCCATTTCTGCCGCCTTCCTATAGTTCCTATCTTTTACAACTAAAGTCAGTCAGGTCTCCAGTAACGGTAGGTACCTCAGACACCCTTTCGTTGTATGTCTTATAATCTTATATTAAGTCGTAACTTTTTGTGTTTACCCTAGGTTTTCCTGACATGTTTGTTGGTATTGCAAACAGCAACGCAAGCGAAAAAGCAAAAAACTTCTGTTATAACAGACACAGGTGATATTAAAGAATTTAAAAAGTTATTGAGATCTAAAACTAATATTTTGGTATTATTTGTTAATGAGGTGAAGAAATCTACAACAATAATGGATATATTCAAAACCACAGCAGATTCTATGAAAGGTCAAGCTACTCTTGTTATTATTGATTGCAATAATGTGTAAGTATAATAAATTTCTAATTGTATCGGTATCCATCCATGATCTGGGATGAATGAAAATAGTTACATTATATTCCCAGGTAATTAAAATATCACAGAGATATTTTTTAAAAGAAAAATAATTGTAAAACAATAAGATTCTTCCATTATGAAAGAATCCTGAGCGAATGCAAAGATTAAAATTGGTCATCAACTGTGTAATGTTGAAAGTGCCTCTTGATTTAGTTATACTAAAGTAAGATAGGTAACATTGTTAGGTAAATTACTGAATGTTAAGAACTTAAAGAAGAAAACCCCAATTTACTAAACATAGTGCAGTACTGCTTCCGACACTAACATATAGCTTATAAGGTTCAAGTAAATTATGTGCTGCTGTTGGACAACAGGGGGAAGAATAGTTTATTACAAATAGACAGTTGTAATGAAATACTAACAAATTTACTGCATTTTAGAGAAAGTAAAAAGCTGTGTAAAAAGTTAAAAATAAATTCTGAAAAAGCATATCAGATAAAACACTATAAAGACGGCGAATTTCATAAGGACTATGATAGAAATGAGTCAATCAACTCTATATCAAACTTCCTTCGAGATCCAACTGGAGACCTGCCATGGGATGAAGATCCATCTGCTGTTGATATATTGCATTTGCAGGACGGAGAGGCGAGTTGAATCTGTCTAATTTCCATGTATTTTTAGTATACTTATAGTTTTTGCGGTCAAGCACACATCTTCTGAATTGCTGGTTCAAATTGTGACACACACCAATGACTTTTCGAATAAATAAATTTCAAATAAATAAATATTGATGACTAAAAATGTTGTGCACAGTATGGTAATAGGTTTGCCACCTATTCTGTTTGGGTCGTAAACATAACAGCGTGTTGAGGCTTAACAGCCACTGCCTACACCTTGGAGTAGAAAGTGTGAAGTTATGTTATGTTTTTAGTATACATAGTATACTATTTCCAAAGAATAAAAGAGAAATGCCTAAGTGCCATTTACTGAGACCACAGCTAATGTTGTGCGGCCATATTAATTGAGAATATTATTATTTTCAATCTTAAAATTTTTAATAATGTAAATTACTGCTATTTGAAAATTTATTGTATCAATTAATATTTAATTAATTATTTATATTAAATATATAAATCTAATTTAAAATCCATCTAAAATGTATAAGTATTAAAAATAACATGTATTACTGCTTTTAGGCACTATCTAAGTTTTTGAAAAAAAGTGCAGCTACACATCAGAATTCACTTATAATGTTCTATGCTCCATGGTGTGGATACTGCAAGACCTTAAAACCTGAATATGTTAAAGCAGCTTTAGACTTAAAGGTAAGGTTGTGTATATTTTTTTTTTAAATTCCTGTGTTCCACATATGTGGTCTGCTTCTTGTATTGTATTTTTTTTCGCATATAAACTATATTTATTCCTCCAGAAAAAGCTTCACTCAGCTTTAACTATGTAAACTGTATCAGAATCTAGTAATTTCAAGTATTCCCAATTTTTTAACTGAGGGAATGATGTTGATGTTATTTTGAATCTTTTGAAGTACTTCATATTAGAGACTAGTATCTCATAAATTTTATTATATTGACATTTCATTAGTTAAACATATCTTTTAATTTTTTTTTATATGGGATAGGAAGGCAAACAAGCAGGCATGTCACCTGATGGTAAATGGCCAGCGCCGGCCATGGACACCTGCAACACATAATAGTGTTACAGTTGCGTTGCCGACCTTTAAGGAAGTGGGATAGGAGAGGGATGGGGAAGGGGTAGGGGGCCTCCGGGTACGTCTCTCACCGACCGAAACGCGACATGTGCCACTTTACGTCAATCTTCCATTCATGTGGCGAACTGCTTGGCTCTACCACTGTTAATTTGATCTATAAAATTGAATTTAGATTGGTGATATGAAAGTTAGTAAAGATTAGTTAGTAGTGAATGAACAAAATGTATGTAACTAAAAAATATTATTAGAATGGAGCTATAAATTATCCATATTTTAGGGTGAAGCGTTGCTTGCTGCCATTGATGTTTCAAAACCAGGTAACTCAAAAGTAAGGCAAATGTATAATATTACTGGATTTCCAACTATGCTATATTTTGAGTAAGTATACAATATTCCTTAACTGAACTAATATATCTTTCAATAATAACATTTTATTTATCTTGCATGGTTTGTACTTAAATAAATGTCCATTCTGTTTGTTCATCTATTTACTTCAATCCCATAGACATTTCTTGATTCTTTGAGATTCTGTCACCTGGATTTAATGCATTTGAAAACATTCTACAAACTTTTATTTGTCAATAACAGTCTGCACAATGAGATGCCATCTGAATATACTTAAATACATATGGATCTATTTAAATCTTGCCCAATCTATTCTATGATATACTGTCCTCCATCTGTACTGTCACTATATGGCAATAGAAAATTAATTACTTTTATAGCTTTTTTTTTTTACAGAAAAGGACAGTACAAATTACACTATAACAGTGACAATAAACATCAAGCGCTTGTAGATTTTATGAGAGATCCAACGTCTGCTTCTCTACCAAAAAAGAAGGAAGTTGTTGATGAGAGTTGGTCTGATGATTCGGATGTAATACATTTGACAAGTGAGTGATAAAAGTTTGAAATTGATAATATTATTGCAATATCCAAACCTTTGTGAATCAGATATTGGCAAAATGGAGGCAATACATTTGATAAGATCTAGATATTTATAACAAAGAAATGTGAATAGAATTAGTACTTTTAGTAGCTAAAATAATAACATTATTCATTATTATTTGCATGATATGCGAATAGAAGACATACTATACCTATTTATTTAACAATGCATTTTTTTTAAACTTACAAAAAATATACCAAAGAGTTGGTCTTAAATTTAGAGAATTACTGCATGCAGGCACAAAATATATAAACATTTTGTTGAAATGTCAAAATGTTGTCAAATGTATGGAATGGCTAGGATTGGAGTGTTAAATTTTATTTGTTATTTATGTGCGTTATGTTTCGTCTGAAGTTTTGGCTCACGAAATATTTTAAAGGTTAGTTAGTTGTGAGAGTATAAAGTTTATCGACCCTACTACAAATTTTGTAATAGGCTATTGTTGTCACGTTTTATCTTTTCATCTAAAGGCGAGCCAATGAGGAAGCTTTAATTCAGTTTTTACTAATAGTTTCAGAGTTGAGACTTAAATTTAAACTTTGGCTTTATAACATTATAATAGGCATGCCTTTCTAATAAAGGTTCCGAAATATTAAATAGATAAAACATACATTCCATTTCATTTATGTAAACTATCGTTAAAATCACAATAATATTAAATTAACTAAATTATTTTATTACTGAAACAAATGGTGGAACACGGCTATTCTTCGAAACGCCACTGCAGCTGTTCTTCATCTATTTTCTCTTTGGCATTAATGTTGCCATCATTTGATTGTAGTAGAGTTGCGCTGGTTGCTGCTTGAATAGGCCGGCTCGGACTGTGACTTCTCAATTTAAAGTGGCTCGTTTGGTCGTATGAGAGAGGTATCCAAAGGCCCAACCCCTTACATATATCCTATTTTAAAGGCTAGCGACGCAACAATAACGCTGCATAACTGCATTGCAGAACTACCATAAGATGACACGTCTGCTCGTTTGACCTCCTACTCCATAAAAAAACATAATTAGTTTTCCATTTCAGGACATTGTTAAAATATTTTGTTAAAGAATTTTTTTTCCTAATACTGGTACTTCCCTTAACAGTACTTACTAGGCTTAGATACATGTTGTAAATATCACATCATTTAAGGTGTAATAGAAATAAATTTTGTTTTGGTGATTCTTTTGTAGAGATTTGTGGTGTAAATTTATTATTGTTTTAAAACATTTTAAATTTCAGCGGATAATTTTGAAGATACATTGAAAAAGGCTGAACACGCGCTGGTAGTATTTTATGCACCTTGGTGCGGTCATTGTAAAAGAATCAAACCAGAGTTTGAGAATGCGGCCTCAAGGATTGTGAATGAAAAAGTGAGAATTTTAAACATATACATAACTTCACGCCATTTTCTGCCCGAAGGTGTAAGCAGCGGCTGTTAATCACCGACACTCTTAATCGTTGTGTTATGTCCAATTTCTATACACTGGGCACAAAGTTGTCAGTCATCGGTACTTATCAGTCATGAATTCCGAGAATTCATAGGTGTGAGCCTGGAATCGAGTTACACGAGTTTTGAATCGGAAGCGGGGAGCTCGACCACTGGACTACCCAGACTGTAGTTTTTATATATATTTTACAATTTTTTCGTTCAAGTCTTACTTATATTCACTTACAATCTATAAATCTGTAGGTATACAATAGAAATTCTGTAAGGTCACAAATTTATTTCTACAAAGAAATATATCTTTACAAATTCGAAATTGTCAACTCATTTGGTTGAAAAAATTAAGTAGTACTAATAATATTAAGCAAGGATAATATTTCCATTTAAGATTAATGGTATATTGGCTGCGGTGGATGCCACCAGTCAACCAGAGCTGGCGTCTCGTTTTGGAGTGAAAGGTTATCCAACATTGAAATACTTCAAGAGAGGCGAGTACAAGTTCGACGCAGGACATGCTCGGCAGGAAGAGCAAATTGTTAGCTTTATTAAGGTGAGTACTAAACCACATCCATTTTACTTCGATTACAGATAAAATAACTGCCTTATATGGAAACATAATCATCATCATTAGCCTTTTTGAGGTCCACTGCTGGACATAGGCCTCCCTCATAGAGCGCCACAACTGCCGGTCCGTTCACTCATGTGGGATTTTGCCATAATCGCCACGCTTGGCAGGCGGGTTGGCGATCGCAGTAGGCTGTATTTTCTTGAGAGAGAATGCTGCTGCCCATTCTTCTAGCATTTCCCTTAGTCGCCTTTTCGACACCCACGGGAAGTGATGGGGTGGCGGTATTCTAAGCCGGCGCCACACAGCATAGAAACATAAATATATATAGTCAATAGTCATAGTCTCGGTGGCTCAGTGGTCGAGCTTCGGCTTCTGATCCAGAGGTCTGGGTTCGAATCCTGACACTGGCTTACACGAATGACTTTTCGAAATTGTTTACGGAAGTAATGTGTGATATATATTGATGACTGAAAACTTGGTGCCCGGTTTGTCAAAGTCTACTTTTACTAAACTTTTTATTTTTTCTTTTTCGTTCATTATTATTGTGAGTTGTGATTTTTTTTATAACTCAGGATCCAAAAGAGCCGCCACCACCACCGCCACCAGAAACGCCCTGGTCTGAAGAGGAGTCGTCCGTTCGCCACCTCGACACCGCGACCTTCAAAAACACACTGCGCAAGATCAAGCACGCACTCGTTATGTTCTACGCACCATGTGAGTAGCGGAAACATACATTCAACTCTATGATTTCCATAAACGTTAAAAAGTATTTATAATCGTCATACAAAACTACTATTTAAAATCCGGGCAGCTTAGATTCCCTTTCATCACATTGTCTTGAATGATGTGAAAGCGAATCTAAGTGCTGGTCCCAGCGTCGAGACTTCTTGAGAAGTAGTAATAATTATAATAAGCCTTTACTTGTTGCTTGACTTAACAAAATACAATAAAATTTAAAAGGTATGCAAAAAGATTGCTGATAAATATAATATTAAGTCATGGCCCCTCTCGGGTGTATCCAACTGTCACCATCGTTCTCTATCTCCTGCTGTCTCTATCCAATTATCTACAGCTGCTATCTTTCGTAGGTCATCAGACCTAAGAAGTACTGACAAGAAGCAATTGCCATTTTAACAAGTATCTTTTTAAAAATATTTTGGGTTTCTTTGTTTCACATGTTTTCAGGGTGTGGACACTGCAAGAGCACGAAACCGGAGTTTGTGAAGGCCGCAGATAAGTTTGCCGACGAATTGATTGTGGCTTTCGGAGCAGTGGACTGCACCAGTGAGCAGGCGCTTTGCGGAAACTATGATGTCAAAGGATATCCCACTATCAAATACTTTAGCTATTTCGATAAAGCAGTTAAGGAATACACGGGAGGCAGGAAGGTAGGAGATAATTTATTAACGATTGTTTTGAAAAAATCCATCCGGTCTGTTTCTATACAATTATTAAAGTAGTTGTTTATTAATTACTAGCTGACCCGGCGATCGTTGTTCCGCATTAAAAGTAATAAATTTGTAATTTTTGGATTTATCACTTTTTCTTTACTATGTCATATATGAAGTATAGATAAATAACCATCTAGTTGACACCCTCTATCTATTAAAAAAAACGCATCAAAAATAGTTAAGTAGTTTCAAATATTTAAGCATATAAGGGGACAGACAACGGAAAGCAACTTTATTTTATACTATGTAATAATTAAATTATTCTCAAGTCACATTACAATTCTACAGGAGGAGAATTTCGTGTCATATATACAAGGTCTAATAAGTGCGCCTCACAGCACTGCACAACCCAAGTCTACATCAGATTCTGGTTTTGGCAAAAACGTTCTAATATCGACTGATGCTGACTTTGAAACGATCATTTCATCGCCTACTCATACTTTCGTCATGTACTTTGCTACTTGTGAGTATCTTGTATAACATAACTTCACGAATTTTACTACCCGAAGGTGTAGGCAGTGGCTGTTAAGCCTCGTCTCGCCGTTATGTTTACGTCCCAAATGGAATCGGTGGCGAACCTATTGCCATACAGGGCATAACGTTTTTAGTCATCGATATTTATCACACATAACTTTCAAAAAGTCATTGATGTGAGCCAGGATTCGAACCCGACCTCTGGATTCAGAAGTGGGATATTTGATTCAGTATTTTTTAAATATACAAAAATAGTTGCTATTAACTAACTGACTTGACTCATGATTAGTTGGCTTAAATTAATTAAGCTAACTAATTATGAGTAAGCCTTGTATAGCGTTATCCACAGACGAAACACCAATCGTTTATAAAAACGATTTTGCGTTTCGGGAATATTTTCTCGATGTTTTATTACTTATCTCCATACAACATTACTGCAACCAATAATGAAAAACTTACACCACGTACATTGCAGAGATGACTCGACGAAATCGATAATATCGATTCTAATTTAATCATGGAAACCAACTCGATTCCTAAGACATAATCCATCATTGGCACGGATATTGACAGATTTCCTTTATCCATTTCCGAAAAAAAAGCCTTAAAACATTGCTTAATATTGTTTAAACCGGTAGGGTGCAGCCACTGCGTAGCTACTAAGCCGGCTTTCAGTCGACTTGCGACCACCCTGAAGGAGACCAACATTGGTGTGCAAGCTGTGGCTATTGATGCTGCAGAAAACGCCAAGGCTGCAGACATCGGAAAGGTGGAAACCCTGCCAACATTCCATATGTACACGAACGGGAAAATGGTGGCTCAATATTCAGGTGACAGGTCCTACGAGGATATGTTGAAATTCTGTCAAACCAATTCGAAGGTGAAAGATGAATTGTGATACTAGAGCATTTATTTACTTATATTTATCGTAACGTTTTAATCTTCGCTACAAATTTTTAGCAGTGTGCTATATTACATTTGACGGTTGAAAAGCTTAAAAATAACATGTGTGGGTTTTTTTAGAGAAATGTAATTAACTGGAAGTTTATGAATTGACAACACGGTAATCAGCTCTGGGGGCCTATTATGAGCTCTTAATTCCAGCCAGCCAACGCGCTGCCTAGCGAATTCGTATTTCTAACGACTTATTTCAGCTAGTCTAGATTAATCATGATTGACTATATGGAATTATTCGTTGATAAATTGAATTTAGAGTGAATTTGACAGTGACTACGTCACCAACTAGCTAAAGTTAGTCGTTGAAAATACGAATTTGCAAGACAACGCGTTGGCTGGCTGAAAATAAGAGTTCATAATACGCCAGCTGTAGTCTAAAGGTACTTTGTACTTACATATATCTTAATACTGTGATAATGAATATGCTGGACGAAACATTAACTCTTCAAAATGAACAGTTCGTTTTAAGGAACAATATATTTGATTTCAAAAGAAACTATTATACAATTTCTATTATATATGTACATACACATGCTTACATTCTTCTAGATAAGGCTTGATTTCAGGCCATATAAACATACATCTCAAATGATTCGATCGTCAGGAACCATACGGCACTGCCTAAAAGTTTGTAATGGATATCTCCATTACAAACTTTTAGGCAGTGCCGTATGGTTCCTCATGCTTGATATATTAGACAATTATTTTACGTAATTTTTATGCATTTATGCTAATATAGATTGTTAAAGTAATGGTCAATTTACTTGATACGAGTTTGCATTCAAGTCTACTGACCGAGTTTCTTTCTCGCAACTCAATACAGACACAATACGTTATGTTACTTCTTGCAACTCAGTACAAATACAATCACAACCTTGTACAAACGAAATACGTATGTTACTTCTCGCAACTGTACAAACACAATACGTATGTTACTCATCGCAACTCGTTACAAACACAATACGTGTGTTACTTCTCGCAACCCTGTACAAACATAATACGTTTGTAACTTCCCGCCACTCTGCACAAACACAATACGTATGTTACTTCTCGCAACTGTATAAACAATACGTATGTTATCCATCGCAACTCGGTACAAACACAATACGTGTGTTACTTCTCGCAACCCTGTAAAAACAATACACGTGTTACTTCTCGCAACCCTATACAAACGCAATACGTATTTTACTTCTCGCCACTCTGTACAAACACAATACGTATGTTACTTCTCGCAACTCTGTACAAATACAATACGAATGTTACTTCTCGCAACACCGTACAAACACAATAAGTATGTTACTTTTTGCAACTCTGTACAAAGTATTTTACTTCTGTATGAACACGAAAGGAATAGCAACATTTGTACGAGTTATTTCGAAATGGCAACAGGTAAAGATAGCTGCAACAACTGTCAGTTCTGCAACTCGCACCATTTAACTACGGCCATCATCATGTACTCATTATTTATAATCATTTGTAATATTATTATTGATTTGATAATTAACTGAAATTTGATAATGAATTTGATTTGATAATGAATTGAAACATATACATGTTTAAATAATCTATACTTATTAGTAATTTAATAGTTATATTATATAAATAAATTTAAAAAAAAATAAGTTATGTCTTTAAGACTATGCTAACACTTGACAATACATAAAATTACTCTTATAATTTTTTCCTTATTATTATATATAGATAATATCGTTAAAAAAATGTTATAAATCATTATAAATTCCCAGTTTATTTGAAATTATTAATTCTTTGCTGTTTTGATGTTAAAAATTAACTAAAAATATATATTAATGATAACATATATTCTAAATAGCGGTAAGGTATTTTATTAGTGTGTTTTATATGTTTGATTCAAGTATTTGATTCAAAATCAAATGAAGCAATATATCGACTTTAATATCACATTTAATTATACAAATATTACTAGATATTATAAATTGTAACGTTTAGGAGTCTTAGGTAAATGTAGTTGCGACGCTCAAGTACTTTAAATATATACATTTATTATACACTATATTATATATACTAAATTATATATACTAAATTTTAATTAATATCGCTTATGAAATGAAATATCGATATTTATTTTGTTTGCCTTTGACTGATATATTAAGTGATACGTCAACGTAAATATACTCCATCAATAGTCAATTTATATATTAATTAATTTTTTTAATTATTATTTAAATTTTTTTTTAACATATTATTGAATTAATTTACAAAAGTAACTTAGTAAATGTGAACCAGTGAATGTTTTATTTAAATTATCTTATTCAGATCAAAACATTAGATGAAGTGTAATATTATTAATGTTTTAATTTTTATTTTAATAATATATATTTGTGACGATTGTACTTAGCTTAACATTATGGGTCAAATTTACATTAGAAATATGTGCAATGCAAAGATATCTGACTTTAAATGTCCACGGCCATTGTCGAGGCGCTGAATGAAACGTTGGTGGAACTGAAACAACTTTGGATATTTTTGACCTCTATTTGGAGATTTTTATATCATGTTAACAACATATTATGTACATATATATTTTTTTTTATTAAATATTTTTAACCATACACCATGTTCTCTTACTAAAAGATGATCCGTGACTCGTAATTAAATAGTTAATCATACTACTGCTACCCTCTATAATAATTATAAGTAAACTCTAAGTAGTTGGTTGGTAACACAGAAATAGATCAAGATAGAACGGCGAATAGGCGTGGCAAGCGTGCCAAAACCATGCACTATATTGCATGCTTTTCGAAACTTGCTCTCATTACGCATCGAGCGTCCCGATCCTGCTTTCAGGACGTAAAAAAATAGATAAAACTTCACATAAATGCCTTGTTGTGCTGTGGCAAATTGTAAAAACAAAAGTAGTGAATCAAATATGAAGAAAGGAAATATTTCGTATGATCAGTAAGGATAGAAAATCAGTAGAAAGTGTTTTTTTGAGATTCTAAATAATTGTTTTACTTTTACCATGTTCAATAGTTACGATCATAAGTTGTATATTTTTTCGTTATGATGAATATCCATTGCTGTCCACATTCAACGCTCGTATACAAAAACATTGCGCGCATAATTATATTATACGCGTAATGTACGTCGAATCGAACGAAATACACAATACACCTGCCAGTTGATCGCTGTGTCTGTTAATCGCAGTGATTGGTCTTCGAATGTTTAGAGATGGACTCTTCATGTATCGTTGAGTCTTAGGACTTATCGATAAATTAATTCAATATTAATTCGAGTACCAGCTCATGTCTTGCTTTGTTCCTACCTTTATTCTAACACTACAAATTTCAACCAAAGTGCTTCGTAATTTTATTGGCAGCAGTTTATTTGACAGTATAAGCTTTCACCAATTTGACCAATCGCCGATGGAAAATCATCTCGTCCTTCTCATACGGGCAGTAACCGAAGTATGTATAATGTCGACGTTCGGCTTCGTTGTTTAACCAGGACTGTGAGGCCAACTTTTACAAAAAAGCAAATATTTAATAAATATGTATAGTTTCAAGGACAATAAAATATTTATAAACAAAGTTTATATACTATTGGGAAAATACGTTATATTAATATGTCGGATTAAAGTATTTAACTTTTTTTTATTTTCTATGATTATCGTTATACAAAATCAATAAAGTTGGTACCATATAAAAATAATAAATTTAACACACGTTGCAGATATTAATATCGATAATCTAATGAGTGTGTCTCCTCACTAGTCGCCCCGCTCACAATGAAAATGACGTCACGCTCTGGGCGTGGTTTTTCAAAAAAGTGACACGCTTGAAATGTATGGAAATATGACATCGCAGCCGTTCTATCTTGATCTATTTCTGTGGTTGGTAAGCTCTGCCAATTAAATATTGGAAAAAGATATGAATTTAATTAGTTCTTGCAGTTATAATTATAATATATATCATCGATCCTCATTAAATTCGTCTGTTACGTTAAATGATGGTAGACAAAAGTTGCTGCTGTTCCATGACTGTAAACAGCGCCATCTATTTGTTATATGGAAAAGAATAATTTTCATTATTTTTGCAGAAATGAAATACAAGTAATTGTTCCTATCCATATTTGTTATTAGGTGAGAGCTGAATATGTTTTGAAATAAAATTATATATTTTGTTATACATTTAAAAAAAATAAGAAACCTATTATTAGAAAACATTTTTCTAATAATAGGTTTCTTATTTTTTTATTTAAACATTTTTATTGCTATGTGTGTACAAAAATAACTGCCGATGACGTAATCATCTTTTAGACCCCCCACCCCCCATGTCATTTTAAATAAGCAAAGTAAAGACCACCCGCCCTCCTATATGCTTACGTAATACTTGAATGGACCCATACATCATATAGTACGAGAGCTAGCAACGTCGGGAAAACAAGAAATTTAGGTCGGCCAGTTTTAAGATATGTTATTATATGTTAACTGTCTCGGTGGTGCAGTGGTCAAGCACACGGCTTCGGATACAGAGGTCCGGGTTCGATTCTTGACACTGGCTCACACCAATGACTTTTCGAAATTGTTTTCGGAAGTTATGTGTGATAAATATCGATAACTGAAATCTTTGTGCCCGGTATGGCAATAGATTCGCCACCTATTCCATTTGGGAAGTAAACATAACGGCGAGACGCGGCTTAAGAGTCGTTGGCTACACCTTCGGGTAACAATAGGCGTGAAGTTATGTTATTCCTCTCACTCTCCTAAACGTAACGCAGGCAGTCTGACTAGCGGAGGAAGTTGCAGAGACGCAGCCTATTTGTACTCATAAAATATCAATATTTCAAATCATTTTCATTTTAAGATTTTTGTTTATTACATTACGTTTATTGGAGTTTTTGCAACATATATTAATTTTGCCAGACCGTTCTGATGTTGCTAAAGCTGTGCCAGACGCAATTTTAGATGGACAAAATTTTGATTTTGCAAATGGCTGAATTTTTGATATGATTTTATTTAAGTATCTAAAAACCCAGATTAATTTTGCCAGACCGGTATGGTATCGGGTTGCTAACCTTCTGCCAGACGCATCCAAAAGTGAAAAGTGATGTAGATCATTTTGCTTTTGCATTTTGTCTTGCAATTGTTGTTGCAATGAAATAAATTTGTGGATGAGTAGGTACGGTATCAAAGTAGATTGTAAGAAAACTTCACATTTAATTTGGCTGTCTCTTTGTTCCGGGTAATCTCTGAAATGGCTGGACTGACATTGACGGGACTTTTATTTGTGGAATAAGTATCGGTGGTCCAGTGGTCGAGCACCCCGCTTCTGAATCCAGGGTTCGAATCCTGGCTCACACCAATGTCTTTTCGAAATTAATTTCATAGAAAAAGGCGTGAATTTATGTTATGTTAGTTATTTATTGCTATCGAGGCGAAACAAAGTTCGGCAGGTCAGCTAGTTTGAAATATATTTCAGCAATAGTAAATAGTTTATACTTTATCGTACTAGAAAAGTTCATGCCACAAGTAAAATTGAGACAAATGCCTTTGTATTTAAGTGCAGCACAACAGGTAAGGTGTAAGTATGTACCTGACATCTATAATTAAACTTTGGCCTAGTTACCTACTATCTGTGGATAATTTGAGAAACAAAGTACACTGTGGTTTTCCGCTTTGTCTTAACTGCTCTGCATAGTTTCGTGTTCAGTTTAGATAAAAATCAGAAAGTGTTACCTACAATTATTATTATCCCTACATTTTTTTTATGATGCAACTCGAAATTATCGTTCCAGTTTGCCTGTGTTTGATGTAATACAGTACAACGTTGTTTACGTTCATGTGCGGCGACAGATTGCCTTAAATAAGTTTTTTTGACACATTACACACAGCGCCCTCTAGTTCCAAGCTAAGCAACTAAATGCTTGTGTTATGGATACTAGATAACGGATAATATAAGACATATATACTTTTCTTTTGTAAATACATACTTATAATACATAGAAAAACACCCAGACGCCACACAAATATTGTCACATTGTTTGTCACAAATATTTGTTGCTCGGGTGGGAATCGAACCCCCGACCTCATCGCTGCAGCCGGCAGTTTTACCAATGCGCCACGAGGCCCGTCAAAGTTACTTACGTCGAGAACCTAACATGCCGTAAGTACGAGGACTGCAGCTGCCTGTACTAATTAATAGTTTTTAATGTCTGTTATAATAAAAATAAATGTTATATTTAAACGCGAACAAGGTTTCCGATTTGTCAAAAGATCTGCACTAGATTTTTTTCATATACCTAAATTTTTATTTGTATTCTTTGTAAGGTCTAAAACATCTTACTCTCCAAAAGTGAGCCTTTCACTGCTTTGAGGTTTTTTTTCGCTAAATGAAGGAATACAAATCCAAAAAATCTGTCTATGTCATCATTTATATGTTGATTTTTATCAATTAATACTTTTATATGATATTTTTGAAATGTGAAACAAAACTAAAATCTCATTGACTATGCAAGAAATAAAATCATTATTATAAATATTATCTTTTATTTACAAATAGGTGCTATTTTTTAGATTATTTATATATTTTAGCAAACTACTCCCTAAGCCATTGGGAAAAATGCATGTATATACCTGACAGAGATGTACAAAATGGTTTTAAAAAAGCATTTAAATACAAAATACTTTTCAGATTTACTATTTCAAATGCAAAATACTAAATAGTTTTTCGTTTTGTATTTCAAATGCAAAATGCTAAATAGGTATTTTCAAAATAAAATACTTTTTGACGAAATCTTCAATGAGTCTCAGTGATCCAGTGGTTGAGCGTTTGGCGTTGAGACTCTAGGAACATGGGGTCCGAGTGCTCGTGGACTCTATAAAGATCTTGCAAAGAAACTGAGCGAGGGCTCTCTCGACCAGGGGGCTGGTCTATTCTTCGCACAGGGGATTAGCATTGCCATTTGGCGTGGCAATGAGGTCAGTCTTCTGGGCACTCTGCCAGTAGATCGAGAAGCGTATTTGAAATTATGCGATTGGGTCTCCAGTTTTCTCGCGGCTCGGCGCATTAAGGTCGTTGTCGACGGGTTATGCTCCGACTTAAAATCCGTGAGTGCTGGAGTTCCCCAGGGCTGTGTACTATCCCCTACGCTGTTTCTTCTGCATATCAATGACATGCTGCATTACAGCAATCTTCATTGTTATGCGGATACGGTAGGGGGCTATGCGGTACGGCGGATGCCATATATACCGGCCACCCGCGGATTTCTCGGGAGAACGTCGATTCGTACCGGAATAAACTGTGTCTACAATCGAAACTCTGCCTAGTCAGATTTCAGACTGAGGCCGACTCAACTTATTCTAATTCAACCCTAAGAAGGCACAGGTCTGCGCGTTTACCGCTGAAATGGCACCCTTTGTTGTAGCTCCCTTTTTTGAGGGCATTCGGTTACCCGCCTCAACCGATATCGGAATTCTTGGGGTCGACTTGTCGAGTGACGTCCAGTTCCGCGGTTGTCTGGAGGGCAAGGCCAAATTGGCTTCGAAAAAGGACGGTATTTCACGTCAGGTAATCGCTTGCAGCTATATAAATCGCATTTCCGACCTCACGTGGAATACTATTCTCATCTTTGGGCGGGGTGCCTCTGCCCAAAGATGAGTATCAGCTTACCCCATTTGAACGCACCCAACGACGCACGGTTCGGCTTGCCGATAACCAAGCTCTATCAGATCGGCTTAGCCCCTTGGCACTTCTTGCCACAGACTGTTCCGTTGTGGAACGAGTTGCCGGCAACGATATTTCCGGACAGCTACGATCTAGGCACCTTCAAGAAACGAGCCTATTCCCACCTTAAAGGCCGGCAACGCTGATGTGATACCCCTGGTGTTGCAGATGTCCATGGGCGACGGTAGTCGCTTTCCATCAGGTGACCCGCAAGCTCCTTTGCCTCCTTATATCATTAAAAAAAACTATTAAAATCAAATAAGCGAGTGTGGCGTGAAAGACTCGTGCCTTATGTGCCCTGTTCTTTCTGCCTACTTCGCAAGGAATTTGGCGTGAAGTTGTATGTGTATGTTTAACTTTCAAAAATCATTTAGAAGTCATTAGTGTGAGCCAGGATTTGAACCCACAACAACTTCTTGATTCAAAAGCGTGGTGCTCGACCACTGGACCACCTATTAAATTTTACCCATAAAATTATAATAACCTGCAAAACCTATAAATTTTAATACATAGGTACGATAAATAACAAACTATACTAAAAATGTACTTACAAAAAGAAATTACATCTTATGAATGAATTTGGCTAAAATTAATCACAAAGTATTTTGTATTTTGAAATGACTTTTAAAAATACAAAATACCTGTCGAGAGGTATTTAAATACAAAATAGGTATTTTGTATTTGTATTTTAAATAGAAGTATTTCAAATAAGTCACATCTCTGCTACCTGAACAAGCTAAACGAGTGTGGACACGGATATTGTTGAAGTCTTAAAACTATTCCATAATTCCTATCTGTAGGCATATTGAAGTGCAGTGCCCCCAAGCTTTCTAGTTGACTTGTTTCTCTTACATGGCACTTAGTTACACTCACATCTATCTAAGACGATGAATACTCGTAACATAATAATCTCATGATGCCTCTTTGCATGAATACTCAATAAATGTTTGCACAGGATGGTAAGGCGGTGGTAAGGGGATAACCTTCATTTGACCCAATTTTTAAAGATATCTATCTTACTATATTAATGCGAAACTTTGTGAAGATATTTGTCTCAAGTCATTTACCGGTCAGCCGTAGTGGGATAAGAATCGATAGATAGAACATTTTCTGGATTAGGTATCTTGGCAACTATTTATTGGGTTTGATGTTTAAATTAGTGAGCTCTATCGAATCTACTAGGCCCGTAAGGCAACTATAATACTATCGTTGTTGTAGGTGTCCATAAATGGCAGTAGACGCTGTCCATAGATGGCAAACGCGGTAGGCCCTAATCTTAGAAAAAAAAACGGTCACCCATCTTATGCCTATTACAGAATAAAATGTTTAATTATTAGTAACAAATAACCCTGTCACTAGTTTTACATAACCTAAATTCAGTAATAAACTATTTTAATTGTTACAGATTTATCCACAATAGTAAAAATAAAAGTAATTAAAGTTAATTTGTTGTAAAACGACTCTGCTTTTGTTTTACCTATTGAACTTTATATTAGTAAATTAAAGTTAGTGTATTCCGGCATTTAAAATTCATCAAATGCAATTTTAAGGCGGCATTTAAAAACATCTCAAACGGTATGATGAAGATCACACGTGCAGAGGTCACCATTATATAATTCGTACCAGATATTTCCTCTCAGAAATAAAAGTGAATGGACTCGCGTAATCAACAGACACAACTTGTTATTATATATATATTTATCTGGTTGTGGGCTGTCGGATAACTCCCACTAACCTTTCTTAGTAGAGGCAGTTAAATGAGGTTAAAGATTGTATTGATATTTTTTTGTTTTTTTTTTATTTGAGTGCGGTCCGTGTTTTTTATATAAGGTTCATTGACAATGAACCAACCTTTTTATACGATGACTGGAAGAATCGTTAGGTATACTGAGACTTTAGTTTTTTTGACTAGACTACCAGTAATATTTGTTTTGATCGAAGAGTAATATTGTAAGTATTTCTTTGACCTTTTGGCGTCATAAACAGTATGCTGTGCAAGAAATTAAAAGATAAAAAAGAAACTGGTCATGATTCGAACTAGTGACTTCTGATTCAGAAGTAGATGTGCTGAACCTCTAGACCACCGAGGCTTCTTTGGAAATTTTTACCAGAAAGATTTTTGTTACGTAGCGATTATGTCGCTGTATACGTATATCTAGAACATGATAATTATAATCATCCTTAATAATACATAATTGAAAGTGAATTTGTTAACGCGACGCATTGCTTTTAAATTAATAAAAGCTTTGCGTAATATGTATACCCATAAGTATATTTTCTTTATAAGTATATTCTTTATAACTTATATTATTTATATTTTATTTCTCTATTATTTACAATTAGATCTTCTGTAGGCGTTCCTGGCCAAATAATGTAGCCACGTATTACATTACCACTTGAAAATTGTATGAGTCCAGGCTATCATTTTTATGTAGGTAAATTATTGAACATAAAAATTAATTTTATGGGACACCTGTAATAGAGATAGTTCACTGTTACGTTGCTGGCATTTAAAATGGGATAGGGAAAGAGTCGGGAGTGGGATGAGAAGGGGAGAGGGAAGTAGTTAAATTCCAAATACTTCTCTCACCGAGCAAAACGCGGCATGGCAGTTTTCGTTGATATTCTTAGAAATTTTTCACCGGAATGATGATGTGATAAATAGGTCTCGACCACGGACCACTGGACCACTCTAGAGGTTGGCACCCCGCTTCTGAATTAACAGGTCACACCACGGACCACTGGACCACTCCAGAGGTCGGCACCCCGCTTCTGAATTAACAGGTCGCACGTTCTAAACCTAGCTCACACCAATGACTTATCAAAATTAATTTCGAAAGTTATGTGTTATAAAATCGATGACTGAAAATTTTGTGCCCGGTACGGCAATAGGGTCGCCACCTATTTCATTTGGGACGCAAACATGACGGCGAGGCCAGGCCTACACCTTTGGGTGAAGTTATGTTATGTTGTTATTGGGAAGGGTGATTTTGCAGAAGAAACTGATAGGGAAGCGTAAATAAGGAAAACTTGTACTGACTATAAATGTTGCCTGTGTTATTTTAAGAAAGCTAAAGGTCGATGTTACAATATCGCTAATGTTCGAGTGCCATACGTACGACTATGAACGTAATTCGCAGTATAATTTCGTTACAATCGTATACTTTATAATCAATTGAATACGGTCAAGTGGTAAAGTTACGTTATGTTGGTCGTCATCGTAAGATGCGTCCCCAATATTCCATTAAAATCACATGTTTTTTTGCTCGAGCAAGAAAGTAGAAGAACGAGCAAGAACTCCGAAAGAAGGGGTCGACAAATCGCCGACAACAATTCTGGGGGGGTCTCAAAGACACGGCCGTGTCCCACTCTCCCCCCATAAGACGAAGCGGGAACCGCGCTGGATAGTTTTAGCTTACACCGAACCTCCGAGCCTCACATACTCCCTCTCCCCCGGTCGCAGGAAGATGAACAATGCAAAAAAAGGAGGTTGGGCCTCCGGATACCTGTCTCACCGAACGTTACCTGGCATGAACCACTTCAGAATCTATATTCGTAGAGGATTTCACTGGTGGAGCCCGCCCAGTCATACAGCGGACCACGTGATTCTACAACTGTTAAAAGTTTAGTGCACATTTCTACCGCCAGATACCACTAGCTACTTCGAGAGACCACCGTTTAGTTAATAATACTGCATGTACTTACTTTTTTGATAAAAATAGAAACCTTACTCAATAATAACTCCTAATCTGCGAATCTTGACGCAAACATCTGAGTTTGTAATTTAATTATCTAATTATGTAGATATAAATATTACTATTACTTGTGTTTGTTGTAAAGCAAAGTAAAGTAATATTATGCATTTGTAATGCTTTGGCTACATTAGCGAATATTCGTATCGTGTTAGCACGATAAAAACATCGCGACAAAAACATCGTCGCCTATAGGCGATTTTCTTGTCTACATTAGCGGGCGAATATTCGTATCGAGTTAGCGCGATGTATCGTCCCGGATTGGGTTCTTCAGTTTATCGAGATGGGTTCTGTAGTATGCCATCAATGAATGTTTTTTCTTCTTCATTTCTTGTACTGGGCAATCTTTGTTGTTATTGTTATTTATAAACCATTTAATGAATTGATAATGAAATTGAAATGTGACTATAATTTGTTTATAATCAATAAATAATGTCTTTAAAATCAAATAAGGATCCCAAAGACAAATTGTTTGTGCAGTTTTGTGGGACAGTGAATAATAACCTCATGTATACAATATATCTTGTAACTAATAAAATAAATGAATAAATAATCAGTTGCCCACGATGCGTGGATTCGAATTAAGAATATGCTCAATTAAAAATATGCTATCTTTAATTCGAATCCACGCATCGTGTACAAAGTGTATCTTTTTATGGTCGGGGTCACTAGGATTCCATATAATACTGTTAGTTTCATAAAATTTAATGTATTCTAACACGTTTTTCGTTACTCCATTCCATAGTGTAAAAAAAATATAAGCACGTCGGTCTCGCTTCAAAGTCTGGACGACACTGAATTGCCGCAGATGTAGCCACCTAAGCGAATATTAGCGCGATAAATCCCTTTGATGCGTGCAAGTTTACCGACAGCTCCCCGATAATACATCGTCTTCGCCCGAATGCTACACGATAACACGATAAACCCGGCCACATCTATCGCGCTAACACGAATATTCGCCGCAGCCCGCTAATGTAGCCAAAGCATAATATATACAGTTTCATAATGCGGAATAGATCGTGCTCTTTTAATAAGCAATAACTACAAAATAATAACAGCAGCCAAATTTAGCCTAAGATTACTTGGTTTGGTTTACTTATAAATGTTGCTTGCTACTAACTGTTGTTGGATCGGTAATCAGAGCGAATCTATACTTGTAATAAAATTATAATAGAGTCCTCATTGTGCATCGCATACATTGGAGATATCGGAGAAAAAGTAACGGAGAGTGTATATTTTATTAGATTTATTATTTTAATTTTGGACAAATTGACAGATAGGATAATAAGGATGAATAAATATTTCTATCAATTTTATGCATCCATTTTTTTTCTTTTGTGAGAAATCTCTTCCATACATAAATGGGGCCCCATATAAAATTTTATACGGGGCTCCACCAAGGCACGCTACAACCCTGATTGGTAGTATTTGTTTATTATCTAGTGTCCATTAACTATTCACACGCATTCTTTATTTATTTTATTTTATTTTTTTATTAATTTAATGCATAAAAAATACAAATTAAATCAATAAACATCATAAAAACCTAGTTAGGTTTGTGTTTGATGCATAATTCTGTATAATACAATGTGCTATGAATGTTCAATAAAGTAACAAGACAACAACAACAAAATATAACAAATAAAAGTTACAAAAGAGCCACAAAGCAGGTAGATTTGTTTAAACAATAATTTTTAATACTCACGTTCTATTAATCATTAGTCTCGGTGGTCCAGTGGTCGAGCACCCCGCTTCTGAATCCAGAGGTTGCGGCTTCGAATCCTCACATTGGCTCACACCAATGACTTTTCTAAATTATTTTCGGAAGTTATATGTTATAAATATCGATGACTAAAATCTTTGTGGCAATAGGTTCGCCACCTATTCCATTTGGGACGTAAGCATAACGGCGAGTCGATGCTTAACAGCCGCTGCCTACACCTTCGGGTAGAAAAAGGCGTGAAGTTACGTTATGTTAATATTCACGTGATTTCTTAATTTGGTACACTAGACGCCGCTCTATGTCTTGACTTATAAATCATCATGCACTTAGCATTTGCTGAGTCATGAAAAAGAAATTGTTTATGTCATGAGATTATTTAAATAATACTCGTGTAATTTATGTACTGATACTTGATGATATAATAAGTATCGACGGCAGCTACTAGAAAATATCAGTGATACTTGTGAATAAATTGAAGAATAGTCTTGTGGGTTCACAAAAGTCTTCGCATTCTGATTGTATCCGATTGAGATTTGACGAGTTCAAATCGAGTTAGACATAATTAAAGTCTTACTATAGTTAATTATACCCATGAAAAACTAAATACCGATGGACAAACTTTTTTTTCTCTCCAGGCTCTCCAGGGCGGGACGGTTCCAACCGCGCCCTGTTAAGAGCCTCGCGGCCGGTGGCGACCCCGACGACCCTCCCCTACCGCACCGGGGGTCATCATTCCCGGGCGGCAACCCGGGCGCACTTGCGAGCGATGCGCCCTCGCGACCCGTCGGCGGCGGCGATTACTGAGCTCGCCGCTGATGACGCCTTCGAGTGGGATCGGCTCTCTCCCGAACCTGCCGCGATCAAAGCTGGCGGGGACAGGTCTCGTCTTATGCCGTCGTCGTGTTCGGCCGCCTAGATTGGGCAGACCTCCAGCCTGTGCTGGGCGGAGTCCAGGTCAGATTAGGTTTCATTACCTAGCCCGGCCTCTTGCACACTTTTTGTATGCGGTGGCCTGGCCCGAATTGTTAGGAACACTTCAGGGTTCCTTACTTGCTGGCCCAGACTCGTGCCCTCCGAAAATAGAATAGGTCCGTTACCTATTATGTTTTCGTTATTAATCTGGATTAGGCAATAATAGAAGACCACTCAAATATATAATTGCATATACCTTCTAGTATTAAAGGTGTAAAGTTAGAACAAAGAGATATGATAGAATTTTCGTCTCCTCCGCGTCATTATTTATATACGATGGTTATTATATGTATGTATATTGTGCTATCTTGGGAACTTTTTACAAGATAATAAAATAAGATAGAGGCGACATTGTATTGTTCAAAGCGGGTAATATTATTGATGTTTGAACTTCTTTATGCTCACTCAGGGGTAAGTGGCACATGAAAGGCCGCGACTGTAATTATAATTTATTATTACGTAGTCATATTTAATTATAGGAACTGAATTAATATTGATATAAAACTATGTACTAACTCAATTTAATGTCTTCTATCTTCTTCTTCTTCTTCAGCCGATCGGGCTGACACTTTGCATGCATAAAGCATATAACGTAGGCATCTGCTAAAAAAGTATTTTGATTAACTCCACCCTTAAGAGGATTGATTAAATAGAGGATGAAAATTTGTATGAAATTTTGTCAATTTTAAGCCGATTGGGCTGACATTTGGCATGAATAAAATTTATATGACGTAGGTACCTGTTAAGAAAGGATTTTGTTAAATTCTACCCCCAAGGGGATAGAATAAGGGATGAAAGTTTTTATGAAACCGATCGGGCTGACACTTTGCATGCATAAAGCTGTTATAACTTAAAATCAGATCGAATTAGATAGAAGAAAGGATTTTGATAAGTTCCACTATTTACTATGACTTAGGCATCCGCTAAGTAAAGATTTTGTTCAATTCTACGCCCAAGGGGATAAAATAGGTGATAACGGAGGAAGTAACTGTATGAGTTTGAACCTATCAGTACCTAATGGAACGAATAAATTAAGAAGAATAAAGTAATTTTTAATTTTAAATGTTTTATTTTTGATTACATTTTTATTGTAGTTTCAAGAAATATCGTGATTTGTTTTCACATATAAAACATTCTAAACATAACCACCAGTTTCTGATTTAACTTTAAATGATAGGGAATGGTACTATAAAATAGGAAGCTAATAAGTAGAATCTAATGCATTGGGTAGGTACTTGTGAAGAAATACCACTGTAAATTAATAACTACGTAGTGATCAGTGTTGGGCGATAATCTCAATTAATTACTCCTTATTGATTACTTATCATGGACAGTTTTATGTTGCTTGCTCACTAGAAGATGTCTAATGTCAGATTAGTTAAAAATATTGTATACAAAGAAGATTTGTAGGCCCTAATTTTTTGTTTTACTTTTATATCCTTAAAATTTGTACAACATAATAATATGGTCAAAATATCAGCATTGTATAACATTTTAACACCTGTATGTTTTTTTTTTTTACGATATTTTTACAAATAAATATTACTTACTTACACACGCTAAACAAAAGTAAAGCTGCAAAACTATACTTTTTAACGCGAGCGTAGCCGCGGGCAAACGCTAGTATTACATATCCATCACTATCAATCGATCAGCGAATCCAGAGCAGAGCACTTATTTTTATTTTTTATGGGATTAAATAGGAGGGCAAACGAGCAGGCGTGTCACGTGCTGGTAAGCAACCAACGCCGCCCATGGACACCAGCAACACATATAGTGTTACTGTTGCGTTGCCGACCTTTAAGGGATAGGGAAGGATGGGGAAAGGGGGTGGCCCTCGGGGTAGCTCTCTCGCCGAACGAAACACGACATGAGCCACTTGATGTCGGTCGTGGTATTTCACCGGTCGAGCCGGCCTATACATGCAGCGAACTGCTTGGCTCTACCACTGTTAAACTTGTTGTTACTTATTTATTTTATTTAATAATTAGTAAGTATTACTTTGAACTTGAGATCTTCTGAACTCACGTGTCTTGCACAAATTTATCGCAAAAAAACTCAAATTTGTATTTCCTTATGCATACAGAACTTTACGGGAAGTCTCTTCTAAGATAGATGGAGAGAACAGTGTGCGATAATGGCACGATTTATTACAACTACAACTACAAATATGGTAAATTGCCATATATATGGAGTATGTTTATTAATTATGACATAATTTGTTTTTAATTTTTCTCTGTTCCAAATGTCCCACGTAGATAAAAATAATATTAATATCTCCAACTAAATGACAATGGTGTCCCAATTGTAACTACTATTGCGCCATCTGTTGCAAAGTAATTATGTACACAAAACAATTATTATAAAACGGATGGAAGTAAATGTATGTGCAAATTAAATAATTACCATTAATTTTATCTATATATGTACTATGTTATTGTTATAATACGGAATTAACTGCTACTGCATACTGACATAAGACGAAAAACTAAAGTTATAGATGCTCTCAACTATGCTCAAAAACTAAAATGGCGATGGGCAGGACATGTGGCCAGACTTGGTGATAATCGTTGGACCAAAGAAATAACATCATGGCGAGGACCATCAGGCAAAAGAAGACAAGGTCGGCCAAATACACGATGGGCAGACGACATTATAAAAATAGCCGGCGATCACTGGATACGAATAGCAAAAGATAGAAAAAAAATGGCACTCTCTGGAGGAGGCCTTTACTCTCCACTGAGAGGGGTTCTTGCAATAAAAAAATAAAAAAATCTAAAAATAATAATAATTATAATAAAATAATAATAATGAATGAAATGTAACTTGCATCCACAACTTACTGAACTAGGTTATATTATATATATTTTTTAACTCTATTTATTTCAACATTTTTCTTTTAATTAAATTGGAGTGTAAACTGTTTATATTTGTAAACTTTATAACCTTAGCAGGAAATAAAAGGCTTTTTTATTTTTATTTTTATTTATTTTTACGGAATAAACAGTAAGCAGTATATTTATTTCACATCTAAGTACGTATCTTATCTACCGTGTTATTTGTTTTAAATCAATATATAACACAACAATATACATAACTTCACGCCTTTCTCTACCCAAAGGTGTAGGCAGCAGCTGTTACGCCTGGACTCACCGTAATAAAAAATAAAATACAGCCAAACTGTCAGAAATACATTTAAGTCGGATGTTCAAAACGAAGCATGCCTGGTGTCTAAAAAAAATTTATAATTCCAAAATCCTAGTAAGTAAATAGGGGAATTGTATCGCCGTGGATAAAGACTGTATTATATATAGCCTTTTAGGCTGGAACGCTAGAAGAGAAACTACTAATTTTACCGTCTCTTTAAATTGTTTTTGACTAGCTAAAAAATGTGGTAAGGATGCCACACATGCATGGGTATTGCAAATTTACATTTCTGATCTATTTATATTTCTGATCTTCTGCTAACAGCAATACAAGATAGATTTACAACAACAGTGTACAGAACACAACAAGTTATGCACTTGACCAACTGAGATTTGACTAAAACTGCTCTTTTTAATTCATCATCATACATTTATACGAGATTTTGGGTGTACATAACATAGCATAACTTCACGGCTTTTTCTACCCAAAGGTGTATGCAGCGGCTGTTAGGCCTCGACTCGCCGTTATGTTTACGTCCGAAATAGAATAGGTGGCGAACCTATTACCATACCGGGCACAAAGTTTTCGGTCATCGATATTTATCACATATAACTTTCGATGTTTTCGAAAAGTCAATGGTGTGAGGCAGTGCCAGGATTCGAACACGCGACCTCTGGATCGAGAACCGTGAGTTCGATCACTGGACCACCGAGACTGGGTGTGCATACGGTGCGTTATATGAAGCTTTCATTCGTATGAGTGAGTGAGTTATGTAACTCACTCCACACTACTGTAAGAACACTCTAGTATCTCAATAGTCTTCACGCTTATATTTACAATTTGCATAGTTTACATGTGCGCCAAGAACTAACTAATACATAACAAATTTGATTGAAAACGTAGCACAGATAGTTGAAATATATATCTAGACTAGCTGACCCGGCAAACGTTGTCTTGCCGAAAAATAAAATTTAAAAAATAGGATTTGATCGTAGGGGGTTGAAAATTTAGGGTTGTATGTATTTTTGTATCCCGTTTTATAAAAAAAATAAGAAACAGAAATATGTCGAAAAATTAAAAAAAAATATTGAGGGGTGGGCTACCCTTGTGATTTAGGGGGATGAAAAATAGATGTTGTCCTATTCTCACACCTACCCGATATGTACCCAAAATTTCATGAGAATCGGTCGAGCCGTTTCGGAGGAGTTCAATTACGCACCCCGTGACACGAGAATTTTATTTATTAGAAAATATCTGCAAAGTTACGTTTAAGATAGTCAAAGAAGTAAGTTAGGTGTGTCGTGCCAATCGTGCCTTAAGGCGCTCTCTTCTCTCTGCCTTCTTCGCAAGAAACTTGGCGTTAATCCTTATCGATTTTTCTTCGAGCACTTTCTGATCTCCTCTTAAAGTACCTCTACGTCCTACCCTAAATCTTAATTTCAAATATAACCTACCACTAAGAGATAACAATATTATCAGAATGCTTATTTATATTATTAATAATATATTATATATAATATATTATTAATACTTATAATTAAATACTTTGAGTATTTGAAAAATATAATAAAACACTATTAATTATTCTTTACTCTTTATTAAACAAATTGCTGGTTGCTTAGGTAATAATAGATTTAAAGGTTTGACGATTTATTTGCTGGTAAAATTGAGACTAGGCATTTTATAATGCATAGGTGTTGAATAATAGCTGTTATATATTGCAACAACCTATTCAGTTGAATGAGCTTTCGACAAGAAACGGCAATTTTTATCTAGTTGATGCATATATTATAGATAGACATAAAACTTTTTATTTGCACCAAAACAAAATGTAACATAAAATATATTACTGACTAGCTGACCACGCAAACGTCATCTCGACAAAAAAATAAAGGTTTTGATCCACTAATAATAATCGTTGGTCTTAGGTAGGTAAAAACTTATTGTTGTATGCATTTTTGTATGTTGTTTCATAAAAAAATTGTGAAAATTAAAAATAAAATAAAATTTGGTGTGGGCTATCCCTAATATTTAGGGGGATGAAAGGTAGATGTTGTCCTATTCTCAAACTTACCATAGACGTACACAAAATTTCATTAGAATCGGGAAAGCCATTTCGAAGGAGTATGATAGCAAACACGAAAATTTTATATATTATATAGGTCATAATGCTATGAGTGTAAACGAAGGAAATGCTTGAAAGATATAGTTGGATATTGCTGTTATATAAGACATTTTATGCAAAATTTATATATATTGGTAAAACTACTGGCTGCAGCAATGAGGTCGGGGGTTCGATTCCCACCCGAGCACAAATATTTGTGACAAACATGAATATTTATGTGGCGTCTGGGTGTTTTTCTATGTATTATAAGTATGTATTTACAAAAGAAAAGTATATATGTATTATTATCCGTTATCTAGTTATGGATACTAGATAACGGATGTGCTGTGCTGTGCTCGGGTGGGAATCGAACCCCCGACCTCACACAAGCATTTAGTTGCTTAGCTTGGAACTAGAGGGGCGCTGTGTGTATTGTGTCCAAGATATTATTATTAATCGTATAAGCCTGTAGGATTGCGTAAAGCTAACTTTATATGTAGTATATCCTTTTTATAATTATTTACATGAGTATTGTAAATATACAATGTCTACATGAGTATCTAATTAACTTAATAGAAAAAAACACACAGACGCCACGCCAAACTGCCTGTTCCTTAATACTCTGGCACGGACCAAACAATACAAAGAAAACAATAACCAATCAAGATTTATTAGCAATTACATACTTATAAATATTTTCATCTCGTTAATACTTTATCATCTAATTTACTCTCAAAATTTATTATTTAAATTTAACTCAAGGTTACTATTTAATGGAGCTATAAAACTTGGTGACTCTTACTTTAACAGACATAAATATACCTTTGTATACGTTTACGTGTTCCTTCCTTATATATCATAAAATAACCGCATAGATATTTTAGTATCATAAATTGATTGTGGTTACTAAACCATTCAATACAACAAGCCCGTATTCTGGGGTTTTGAACTAAAATATTATATATGTTAAGACTTAACCACAGCGATTCTACATTTCGCTATCTCTCCAGTTACGGTGTATTCCAAACATTTTTTTTGCTATAAGTTACTAAACGGAATTTAATGTATATTTTGGTTATTCGCGAAATTTTTTACTCATATTAAATATCAATTTATAGTAGTTGTGAAATAGTCTGAAAATTACAAAAGATTCAATAAAAAGATATGTAATATTAAAAATGTGACGCTAAAAAGTTCACCGGTCCGCGTCGACTTGTAAATTACGTTTCAATTGTCTGTAAGTAATGTTTGTATATAAATGTGTGTTTATTTTATCACCAAAATGAAAGAAACTATGAGTAAAAGAGAATAATTAGGGGTGTATAGTTTATTTTTTGGCGATCCAGACGGTGCAGACGGCGGTTGTTAAGCCTCGATTAGTCGTATTTTTAATTCCTAAATGGATTAAGGACGGACGGAACTTATTTTCATGCCCTGAATGCAAACTTGTCAGTCATCGATATTTAACGCTGACACTTCTGAAAAGAATTTCGATTAGTTACTGGAATGAGCCCGAAATCGATCCTACATTATCATGATTCAGAAGCTGGGAGGTCTACCACTGTACTTCGAGATCTTTTCTGGTCGTTTTAATTGAATCCTCCGCATTTGAAAGAAAAAGTAGTATATTGTACCTACATATTTACCAACAAGTAAGTACCTATATAATACAAACCAGTTCTCGTACTAAACTCCGAAGTACTCGCGGATAGTCCCATTCAATGGTCAGTGTTACATAATGAACTGGACGAACTCACGTCATAATCGCTGCGGTTGTTGTGATAACTTTTTTTTTTCCACCGCTGTTATTCTATGTTTGGACAATTTTAATACCAAATAGAAACTTTTTTCAATAACATCGCATACGAGTTTTTTTTTTGCTTTTATTTCAATTTATTGAGTTCATGGCATATTGCCGTTTTGTGTATACGGAATAGGTGTAAAAAATATATGAGAAAGTAATAAATTATCTTTTCAACGTTCTGTATACTCTTCTGTCTTTAGTCCAATGACATATTAAATTATTTCTGCAGTATAATACGTTCGGTATTAATTATTATAAGATTTATTCATATTCTACACTAACTAGTGATGCGGAATAAAAGTTCGCTGGGTCAGTTGACCGAACTTTGAAAGAGAAAAAAAAATTAATTCGATACTACAATACAAGCATTTTAATATAATGTCATCATCATATCATCATTAGCCAATTGCAGTCCACTGCTGGAGATAGGCCTCTCCCAATTTGCGCCACAACATCCGATTCTCTGCCTTCCGCATCCAGTCTTTACCAGCAGCCTTTTCTGAGGTCGTCTGACCAACGGGCTGGTGGGCGTCCTACGCTACGTTTACCAAGACGCGGTCTCCACTCCATGACATAATATATATCTATAATATAATATAATTATTCTTTATGGTACATAAAGTTAATAAAGATACATAATAAGATATCTAACACAAATTACGAAGACATGCTCTTCGTAATTTGTGTTAGAAATACCGATTCTAATATCGACTATCTATTAGTTAAAGTATCTCATGATTTTACTCATTTTTTTAAAATAATAACATCATAATAGATCCTACGATAAGTCAAGGTAATAATAATAATTTGATATCTAAGATAATGGGACCACTTTTAACCGCCGCTGTCTCACCCCAATTACTTAATAACTAATGATATAGCATAGCCAGCAGATTGAAATGATTCAGGCCATCAACTTAATACAAAATAGTGTATTATTAACGTTATATATATATATTTATTTATGTTTAACATCAGCTATATATCTTGTATACAGTAAAATTTAAATGATTTCACATGACGACTATATAATTTTTGGTGGCTGGGTAGTTCCACATCACGCTTCCAGATTTGAAGACTTCCGGTCTGAATTGTGGCTTGAATAAATGGATTTTATTACCGCCACCTATACAATTTAGTATCAAACATATTTAGTCCTACATAGATACCTCATAAAATGCTTGAAAATACATAAAGAAAAATACAAACTGATAGGTTTTTGGAACAATGATCAGTATAAACTGAAATAGACGTTTAGCATATCGGTCGAGATTTGAAGCTCGACCAGACATTTAAGTCGTGAAAATTGTATATCTTAGATAATCTTTAATAACACATATATGTTATTTATTATTGTTGCGACTGGGAGTAGGGGGTTGTGCACATTCACCGTCATATAAAAGGCATGTTGTACAGAAGTAAATTATAGTTGTTACATTCGCTCACTTGGATCTGGTGGTACAGAAGCGGTCGCGACCTCACCAGCACTTTATACTCCCCACGCATCATGGCTTCTTGTCTGGCCGTGAGTACAATTGCCGCGAATTTATCTATACATATTAAAATAAATAATTACACTTAAATTGTGACATTGCGAACTGTTGTTTTGTCTTAAATATTTAAATAACCAGCATTCTAGGATTTCTAAGTAGTATCGGTTAAGATTAAGGGTTGATAAATTGATAAGCTTGAGAATTCGTCTCAAAAATGGGGAAAATACAGTGATTGTTTGAGATGAGACGGTAGACCGTTTGTAAATTTAAAATAAAATAAGATTATAGACTTATATACGTTAAATAGAGTAACGTGTATGACAAGAGTTAAAAAAAATTGGCGTGGGTTGTGTGTGTGTTCCACTTGTAATGTTTCTTGCACTCTTCTCTTTTTCCACCCAGCAAGGGACATGGTGTGAAGTTATGTTGTTTTTGTTTAATTAACTAATAACAGGTAACAATTATAGACAACTAACGTTGATAGCAATTATTTTATTTGCCGTAGGTCTGAATTCAAGTGTCTGTTAGACTTAATTAATATCTATTAAAATAAATACTAACTATCCATTACATTTTATATTTAAAATAATTGGCTTCTTATTAATATCATAATCAGAGCAATTTTAAATTTAAAACACTTAAGTCTCCTTTAGTCTTGATGGTCCAGTACCATCAAGACTTTAAAGGATAATAATAGCTTCCAACGTCTGATTCAGAAGTCGTTGGTTCAATTCCGGACTCACACTAATGATTTGCCAGAATTCTTTTCGGAAGTTAATGTGTGATAAATAATTATGATGATGATGACTGACAACTTTGTGCCCGGTATATGGCAATAGGTTTGCCACCTATTCCATATGGGTCGTAACGTAACGATTCGGCAAGTCGAGGCTTTAACAGTCGCTGTCAGCACCTTCGGGTAAAACAATCCGTGAACTTACATTTTAGAGTCTTCGCAATATGATATTAAGTTCTATCTTGTATTTGATTCAATCATTAAACCAATAGGCTTTTAGAATTATGATGCCAATTTCCGCCATAGATATGAATTAAACAATTAAAATAAGTTATTGTTAAATTAAATAATAAATGATAAGCAACAATGGAACTAGTGCTTAGTTAAAGATTATGTAAGTTGGATGTTCTCATCAACTGTTGATGTAACATAATGTGTCTTAGAGAGAAACTGCCTTCAGCCTGAGAACAAAGTTTTAAAGGTCTTTGGTAGATAATTTTCATTACCGGGTTTTGGTTATATAACTTGATAGTCAATGTGATTGTGATGACGCACAATTATGAACGAATATAACATACTGCACTTTACTAATAGAACTTTCATTTTATACATGTACTAGCTAACCCGCGCGAACTTTGTTCCGCATCAAAACTAATAAATGAGTAAACTTTGGATATCGTGAGGTTTAATTTGTGCTCTTTATCAGCTTTAACTGCTGTCCCGCTATGTTAATACTGCAATAACTTCGAAAATATTCGTTTAAATTGCATGCTGTAAAGGGCCAGGACTATCTATATTACATGCTCAATCTATTTAAGACATGTAATTGGTAAAAAAATAAAAATTGTGGGTTATTCTTAAGAGATAGACATATGTCCTCGCGGACGTTGTTGTAGACCTTCTGAATGTGTTTAATAATGTAGAACTTTGTTTTGATCTATCAGTTAGAGTTCAGCCAGCATTTGCATTCAAAGTGCTAAATCTCGAAAATTATCATTTATTTTTTACAAAATCATATATTAATTTTAGATCACACCACCCCGTTAACACCCTCTAACTACTGAAAAAACCGCATCAAAATCCGTTGCGTAGTTTTAAAGATATAAGCATATAAGGGGACAGACAGCGGAAAGTGACTATGTAATGATTTATAAATGGTTTTAGACATATTTATTAAAAGTTGTTTTAAATTTTATGCTAAAAGTTTTTTTTTTCACTTGATTATTTCAGCTGAGCGGTGTCCTACTGGCTTGCGTTGGCGTCTGCCTGGCGACTTTTGGACATGAACAGTTAGTATAATTATGATTATTTTTTGGATTTGTGTAATTTTAAAATGTCTGTATTTGTTAAAAATGTACCCGCAGTGTATCGATTGTTTTGCTTGCGTTTAACCGCAAAGTGTCTGGATAATTTGGTTGAGTTTCTTTTAAACAATTCTCACGCTTCTTCGCGGTAAATGGTGAAAATCAAAGCCATTGTTATAATGATATAGTTACCCTTGCGCCAGGTTTTACTTTTCACCAATGTCACGTTTGACCTGCCTGCTGTAGCGATATTTTGTTTCATTTTAATACCTATCTACCTAGTTAACTGTTTTACTAACTATTTATTATTTTTGTGCTTGATAATGACATTGTTTTGAAATAAAATTATGTTATGTATTATTTTGTACATTAATTGTTTATTTTATGTAACCGGTTCTGTTTTTGTTTGTTTCAGCGTTCATATTCGGGTTCACATACCTGAACAACACCACACCTCTAAAGAAGTTGTAATACACGAGCATCACGAAGATCACGGCCACGGCGGAGGAGGCGGAGGTGGAGGCGGCCATGGAGGTGGTGGTGGATACGGAGGCGGCGGAGGACACGGAGGTGGCGGGGGCTCGTTCACTGATCACTTACACGGAGGGTTCTCTGATTACCTAAAAGGGGGCGGCGGTGGGCATGGCGGTGGCATCGGAGGAGGACACGGCGGAGGAGATGACGGAGGGTTCGGTGGAGGACATGGCGGTGGACATGATGGAGGGTTTGGCGGAGGACATGGAGGAGGACACGATGGAGGATTTGGAGGTGGACACGACGGAGGATACGGCGGAGGACACGGTGGGGGACACGGTGGTGGTGGAAGCGATTTTGGAGGTGGTCATGGAGGATTTGACTTAGGAGGTGGACATGGCGGCGGCGGCGGTCACGATTTTGGAGGTGGAAATCATGGAGGATACGACCTGGGAGGTGGCCACGGAGGCGGATTTGATCAAGGTGGACACGGAGGAGGTGGTTTCGGCGGAGGCCATGGAGGAGGACATGATGACCATGGGCATGATGACGGATTTAGTGGTGGATTTGGCGGTGGGTTCGGAGGGGGACACGGGGGTGGCCACGATGACCATAGCCATAGCGGTGGATTCGGAGGTGATTTAGGAGGAGGTCACGGAGGAGGTTTTGGCGGAGGTTACGGAGATCACGGACACGGAGGAGGATTTGGAGGTGGTTCAGATGGCGGGTTTGGTGGCGGCCATGGCGGTGGTTTCAGTGGCGGTCATAGTGGAGGATTCAGCGCCAGTTCAGGAGGAGGATACGGAGGAGGTCATGATGGCGGACATAGTTTTTCTGGTGGGTCCGGGGGGCACGATAGCTACAGTGTCGGAGGCGGATTTTCTTCAGGCGGACATGACAGTGGTTTTGGAGGCTACGGCGGCGGTCACGGTGGAGGTGGTGGCCATGACAGCTACAGCAGCGGCGGTGGCGGCGGCCATGGCGACTTTGGTTCTTTCGGTGGGGGCGGAGGGCACGGTGGAGACAGTTACAGTGTGTCGGGAGGACATGGAGGAGGAGGCGGAGATAGTTACAGTATTGGGTACGGAGGACACGGATCAGGGGGCGGTCACGGTGGCTTCAATTTAGGAGACTTTGGAGGTGGCCATGGAGGAGGACACGGAGGGGGACACGGAGGTGGTGGTTTCGGAGGCGATAGCTACACAAATGCCCTAACGGCTGGTCATGGTGGAGGACCCTACCACAAATGAAAGTGAAAATCTTAATAGTATTACAGAGGCCAACTAAGTCATAGTCTTCTCAGTGATAGACAGGGAGCTGGTGAATACTTTTATGCGGATCTTACAATATATCGTAAAGGCATATCCGGATTATCCGGTTTCTTGATATTTTTTCCAGAAAAAGGGAGTGCGCGTTCGTGTCCCATAATGTATTTACTTACTCCATATGTTGTATCCTATGAGACCGTTTGTTATTGTAAATAGGTTATAGGTTAAGTTATTGTTGTTAATGTCATTAAAATTTATTTAATTATTACTCCTTTTTATTACTTTCGGTAGTACTGGACCAAGGATTTAGCTTCTGAATCACAAAGTCGTGGGAGGATTCCGTCTGACCCTAATGACTTTTCGGATTTATTATCGGAGGTTATGTGTGATAAATATCGCTGACTGAAAACTTTATGCCCGGTATGGCAATAGATTCGCCACCTATTCCATTTGGACGTGAACATAACAGTGAGTCGAGGTTTAACAGCCGCTGCCTACACCTTTGGGTAGAAAAAGGTGTGAAGTTATGTTATGTTTGTGTAATAAATTATATACAGATATACTGTAACAGTTTTAAAACTACATTGTAATTTTCATTGTTCGGGTATATTCACGGGTAACGTATTTGTTTTTTTTTACTTTTTTTATTGGATAGGAGGGCAAACGAGCAGACGTGTCACCTGGTAAGCAACCAACGCCGCCCATGGACACCAGCAACACATATAGTGTTACTGTTGCGTTGCCGACCTTTAAGGGATAGGGGATAGGGAAGGATGGGGAAGGGGGTGGGCCTCCGGTTACCTCTCTCACCGAACGAAACGCGGCATGATCCACTTTACGTCGATCTTCTGAGAGGTCGTGGTATTTCACCGGTTGAGCCGGCCCGTTCATGCAGCGAACTGCTTGGCTCTTTCACAGCAATAATGCCTGGAAGGAAACTGATTGCCCATAAAAATATATATATTGCATTGGGACCGTCAATCTCAAATTCTCTGATGCGGAAAACTTATTGAGTTTACGCCACCAAATCGGTGAGCTGTGACTTAACTAAAGCAGCATCTTACTTAAATCTACAAATATATTAATCCTAGTAGTTGACATTGATTTCGGCAACTTCGTCAATGACTTCCACTCATAGGTAGGCATATGGAATTCGAATCCATTGTAAATTTCACATTTATTTTTGTCTTTAACCTACGCTTCCGCGAACATCATTCATGGCAATGAAAGATCCACTTGTGGATTTTAAAAATGGGTAGGAAATGATCCAAAGCTTTGAAATACATATATATATATATATATATATATATATATATATATATATATATATATATCATATCATATCATACTAATATTATAAATGCGAATGTAAGTTTGTTTGTTACGCTTTCACGCAAAAACTACTGAACCGATCATCATGAAACTTTGTACATATACTCTTGAAGGTATTAGAAGTAACATAGGATACTTTTCAATGCGAGCGAAGCCGCGGGGATAAGCTAGTATATACTATATAAATTTAATAAGTGCGTTAGCACTTTGGCGTGAAGTTATGTATGTAATAATTATAATAAGTGCAATAAGTGCGTTAAAATCCACAAGTAATTTATCTAGGCTATATATCTCTTAGCAATTAAAGAATTGCTAAGAGATATATAGATACATAAATAGTTGGTTTATTGCAAATATCTAACTTGTTATTAAACATTGTCGTGTTACAATTTTATTATTATAAGTATTAGCTATGATAATTACAGAACAATGGGGTCAAAAATATTAGCTTCATTAGCAAAAAACAAAACTATTATTTTTAATTACAATTAAATTATACAACATTTGTTAATATCCAAAACAATATTACGAGTAACATTGAAAAAACTAATGCGACGTTTAAAACTTGGCTGCATTATCTTTCCCACATATATTAAAAATATTCTTATGAAATAAATGATATTAGATATACCTGTATGATATTCCTAGCAAAATTTTAAATCAGCAAAAATACTATGCCTGTGTTATTAAAGGGGTCCAACGCTTACCCCCGATTAGTGATAGCGTGGAAATATCTGTGTAGACCCGACCTCTTCTTAGCAATATTCGTGCAAATAATGGATGACAGACAAACAGACAAAAAAATCTAAAAACCATATTTTTAGGTTCGGTACCTATCAATTATGGATCATAACCCAAGTACTTTAAAAAAAACATATTCAATTTTGACTTTTCTACTACATCATTATATGTATAGATTATTAAGGTAAGACGCAAAGTATCGGTTTTTATAATATTTCAGTAAATACGGCTTACCTCCAGGTAAAGTGCGAATAGGAATCAGAGCCAATTATGTAGCTAATATGAGAATAAATAATAGTTTAAAAAAACTAAAAAACACGCTTTTTATAGAAAACCGAACTAAAAAATAGAAAAATAAAAAAAAATATTTTATTTTAAAAAAAGCGTGGGGTGCTTTTTAGATATTAACGAAATGATAATCACTCTACTCATATCTGTCAATAAAATATTTATAACTATTCACACCATGCACCCCACGCTTTTTTTAAAATAAAATATTTTTTTTTATTTTTCTATTTTTTAGTTCGGTTTTCTATAAAAAGCGTGTTTTTTAGTTTTTTTAAACTATTATTTATTTTCTATTTTTTAGTTCGGTTTTCTAGTCTAGAACTTTCATAGTTCACAAATCGCACCATCTAGTGGCAATCACCAGAAACTAAAAAAGAAGTCGGTTACAAACAAACATACAAACATACAAACATACAAACATACAAACATACAAACCTACAAACATACAAACATACATACAGGTGAAGCTAATAAAAAGCTAATAAAAATACAAAACTAAACGCAAACTACGTGTTTATTGACACAACTATTTCATTGGTTTTTAATCTCTCCTACGACTTGGAAAACAAAACTGTAAATACTTTGTCAATTCCACGCATTCCACATAATCAACATTTTACATAGTTTATAACAAAGTCATTTTCCGCTGTCTGCCCCCCTGTTACGTTTAGAAAAACTTAGATCTTTGAAAGTACTCAACGGATTGTGATGCAGTTTTTTGTTCAAAATCAAAATCAAGTGTCAGCGGAGTGGTTTCATGCATAATGTAGTAAAGTAAAAGTGATATTTTGTTTGATTTTAATTGTAAACGCTGTAAAAATTACTTCTTTGATGCGGAACAAAGTTTGCCTGGAACAGCTAGTAATTCATATGTAAAAGTTATCGTTACATAGTATAAAAGAAAGGCACTTTCCGCTGTCTGTCCCCTTATATGCTTATATCTTTAAACTACGAAACGGATTTGGATGCGCTTTTTTTCAATAGTTAGAGGGTATCAACGGGGTGGTTTTGATCTATAATTCACATATGATGTTATAAAGAAAAAATGATAATTTTCGAGATTTAGCACTTTAATTGGAAACGCTGGCTGAACCCTAACTGAAAGATCAACACAATGTTCTACATCATTAAACAGCTTCAGAAGGTCTACAAAAAAGTCCACGAGAGCATATGTCTATCTCTTAGAGATAACCCACAGTGACCATTTTTATTTTTTTACTTTTTACGAAAAATAATGCCTTATTTACGAAGTGATTTTAAATATTACGGCATTAATTTTCATCCAATTAAGTGTCTTAAATAGATTGTGCATGTAATATAGATAATCCTGGCGCTTTACAGCATTCAATTTAAACGAAGATATTACAGCATTAACATAGCGGGACAGCAGTTGAAGCCGATAAATAACACAAATTGAACCTCAGACATCCAAATTTACTCATTCATTACTTTTGATGCGAAACAAAGTTCGCCGGGTTTGCTAGTTAAACAATAATCATTTTTTAACATATGGTAGGACAGGGTTATGTAATTTGTACGATTGTAGATTTCTCCTTTACAAGGAATGCTTTGAGATCTTAACGTAGACTTATTACATAAGAACACCAGACCCTGCTAGGCAGCCCTTCACTTACGTATTACAAGTTCCGGATATAAACGGCATATAAGTATAAAGCTCTAGCTCGAGTGAATGAAGTGTCTTCCGGACAAACTCTATGTGTAACATAATGTATGTACACGCCTTTTGTTATCCGAAGGTGTATGCAGCGGCTGTTAAGCCTCGTTTCGCCGTTATGTTTACGTCCCAAATGGAATAAGTGGCGAACCTATTGCCATACCGGGCACAAAGTTTTCAGTCATAGATATTTATCACACATAACTTCCGAAAACAATTTCGAAAAGTCATTGGTGTGAGCCAGTGTCAGGAATCGAACCCGGATCTCTGGATCAGAAGCCGTGTGCTCGACCACTGCGCCACCAAGACTCTGCTCTATGTGTCGTAGCATAAATATATAAATATACGCTATATTAAATTAATCTATATATATATAAGAGATTTCCACCTATATATTGACTCATCACGATATCTCTGGAACCATAAGGCGTAGCGACTTGAAATTTGGTAGGATTATTCCTTTCGCCGAGTAGAGGTCAGCTAAGAACGGATTTTACGAAATTCCACCCACAAGGGGGGTTGCGGGGGTGTTAACAATGGAAAATTCCCATTTTTAACCTATAGCTGCTATCGACTTCAAATTTGTCGAAGTTATTGCAGTATTAACATAGCGGGGCAGCAGTTATTACTTTTGATGCGAAACAGAGTTCGCCGGGTCAGCTAGTTATATATATATATAGTAGCTTATCCAATATATGTACAAAATTCTCGTGTCATAGAATTAGTTTACCATACTTTTCCGAAACGGCTTGACCGAGTCTCGTGAATATAATTTTTTAATTTCATTTTTCCGATTAAATTTTGTTTTTGTTTTTATTTTAATGTTTATTTGTTTTTGTTTTTATTTTAAATTAATCACCTCTCTGCGATCAACACATATATGTCGATCCGTTTGCTGGGTCAGCTAGTTACATGTATTTTTTTTGTTGCAATACTTATTGTTGCAATACTTATTTAACCTTATATTTAACTAACTTAATATTTTAAGTGAAAGCCTTGATCATAATAATGAACCGTTCAGATTAGCCCATTAAGAAACCAAACATTAGATCTAGGTATACATACAACACATCTTAAATAAGTCTAGTCTACTTAAGTATACCATTTGCACAAAATAAAAAAATATAATTTCTGATGTTCAATCTTACATAAGATGAAAGACTAATATGAAAGACCAAAAAATTACTTTTTGCTTGTTCCTCTGCTCGTTTGTTCACGCGTCTCTAAAAAAAATACTCTGGCATCAAGGGCTGGATTAAATCCAGGCACTCTTATCCAGGAGGTATAATATCATCTCCCACGGGGAAATCAAACATGACATATTCAACATTTTTTAAAGATTACATAGCGTTTAGCTTGTCCCGAGGTAACGCTATAAAATTTGATTTATTAAAATTGGTCAGGACAAGCTATTATTATTGATAGGGCCAAATAAGACGAGCAATGCAGCGGGCATTTAATAACATGATTAAATTATCTCGCTTATTAATACGTATTTATAACAACATAACTTCACGCCTTTCTCTACTCGAAGGTGAAGGCAGTGGCTGTTAAGCGTCGACTCGCCGTTATGTTTACGTCCCAAATAGAATGGCGAACCTATTGGCATACCGGGCACAAACTTTTTAGTCATCAATATTTATCACTCATAATAATTGGTATTATCTTAGGAATATCCTGAGCGATTATATTAGCCGGAATGCGCTGAGTGATTTCATTTTCCTCTTGAAGGTATACATTCATCTCATTATTTCATTTTCGTTCGCCCTCTAGTTCTAAAATTAAGCAACTAAATGCTTTGTACAACGGATGTAGCCATAGCACACGAGAAATACAAGGGTAGCAATGAATACATACTTTCTTTGTAAATAACCATAACTATAACTTATTATACTTCTCACCAAATCCACGGCTGAGTTGGCAGAGAGAACAGCGCAGCACTAGGCACGATTCTTATACGCTGAACTCGCTTCTTTGAAGTTTTTTGAAAATACAAACATTTTTATATAAAATATACAATACACATAAAAACACCCAGAGACACCATATAGACATCTACGCTTTCTTAATTATTTGTATGCGGGTGGGAATTGAACTCGCCGATAATACTCCGTGGGCGCTTGTCTTACTAATGCATCACGAGCCCGTCGATATATCTAACGTTAACATTAATATAATTAAAGTTTGTTAAAAACATTACAGGGTTCGAGTTAAAGACAATTTAATATTGAAGTATTAGCAGATAATACAACGCCTGCTCACAAATTTACGGCAATCTTATCATTCTGTGTGAAGTATTCTTTATTTTGCAGGCGCTTAGCTTTTGCTACCGGCTGAAAAGCACAATTCTATTCGCAAACCCGGCGGATTTTTTTTGTCTAGAAAGCAAAATTGAGTAAATAAAAGAATGTTACGTCAGCTACCTGCCCATAATAGTCCCGTCGAAATAGGTACAGTCATTTCAGAGATTATCCGGAACAAATCTACAGACAGACAGACAAAAATAGTAAAAAAAAAAATGTAATTTTGTTGTTAAAACCTTAAATAAATATTCATATGCATATAGTCAAAATCCCATTTTTAAATAATACAAACGCGCGTGCATGAAAAGAGTCATGAAAGTCAACAAAGCGATTGAGGTGTGTAAGAATCGTGCCTTATGATGCTCCGTTCTCTCTGCCTACCCCGCAAGGGATATGGCGTGAAGTTATGTATGTATGTACAAACGGACATTTCAATTTTATTGTTAACTATAGATAACTATAATACAAACCTGTGAGAGCAGAGTTGATAAAAGGAATATCACACAGCTTACAGCTTTTATTATGCCCCCGTTAAACTCATGTTCTAACCTCCTTATTTTTTTCGGTAATTTACCTAAATGATTTCTTTGCAAAAAATTGAAACCTGTAGTAACTAATCCCTATTGCATAATTTGCATAGCGGTTGCTATGAAACTTTATTTTCCTTTTTTCTCCTATCTGTGACGAAGCAGGGGAATGGGGAGAGCGGGGCAAAACATCACACACACATGTCTATACTCACGATAATACTTCAGTGGATACGTAACTACTAAGGATCAGCAAATGCACTCTCCAATGAATCGTTTGCTTTCACGTTATTTAGGAATTTTATAAATCTTTAAGTATCTTGTGTTTCAACCTCATCTACGTACAGTAGAGGATATATAAATTTAACGATGTTCATGCCCGAATACTGAACCGCCACTCAAATATATAAGCGCTACTTAAGCGTTTAAGTAGCTGTCACATTAGACAGAATACGTGAGTAAGTAGTACTTTATTTATTGTCAAATTTGAGTGGCGGTTCAGTATTCGGGCGTCAGTTGAGTAGTCGTGAAAGAATGAGTGATACATAAAATCACATCACATCCAAATTCCAGCTTATCACTACTGATATTATTCCAAAAACATTCGCTCAATCACTCTGACAAATTATCAACATAATAAAAATAAGAAATTTGACAACTTAGTTGAATATTTGGATGATGATGATGAAATAAAAATAGTTTATATTAATATTATTTAATATTTTCATTTCCACCTACACATTGTAATGCCTGAGTAGCGTCAGTTCACGCAAATATCAAGTGGTACTAATATAAATAATGAAAAAATCACACAGTTCACTTCATTCAAAGCAATCAACACAACACACACCAAGAATCACGGGCCTGCTAACTGCACAATGTCTAATAAATATTTCAAATTTTGTCACCATACTTAAGTTTTCCAGTTGCACTGATAAAATCTGCGTTGTAGTAATTGGAACCTGACGTTTGCACCGTATGCATTGGCCTTTTAGCTTTGAAAGTTATTATATTATATCTGGTTCTTTGATCCTTATGCTCATTGTCTGTTTCGGAGTTTTCATTTAAAATACTTTTAGATCTTGACTCATAATTCGTTGCTTCCGTGGTGAGAGCTTCAGATTCAGCATTCTGCAATTCGTAATATTCAGTTGGTGGACTTGTTGTAATCTCTGAAGGTTCAGGTGGAGTTGTGGATGGGGCATCAGCGTATCGATAATTATTGTTAGAGGCTTCTGCGAATGATCCTTGATCACCATTTCGCAGCGCTTTCACAGCCATGGCACTGTAATAAGGATGTACTGGTGACGACTCTTTTATTGTGAAAACTGTTGAAGGTACCGCTTCGATTTGCTTACTTTGATCAAAACTGTTATCAAAAGCTGTTGGTACAACTCCATTGATAGATGTCGCTGATATATCCGAATCGTGCAGATGATCCACCATTGTCTGATGATCTAGTCCATGAAAACTGACAGCTTGTGTTGATATTGATTTCTTTTTACCTTTTTTAACGGGAAAATTTTGGGGATAATTTTCAGTAACATAAAGATTCGAAGATGATGAATAAGAGTCAGTATCAAAATCACTGTTTGAATAGCTGTGAATTTGTTTACTAAATTTTGGTTGTGCAGTTCCACCTGTTCGACCGGAATAATGTTTCGGTTTGTATTCATGGATGACCGTGGATGTCATGGAATAGGGATCCGAATTACTTGACTGCTCCAGTTTGTAGTCAGCGGTCGGCTTTTCTGGTCCAAAATACAGAGTCGGAACTAAGTTATGTGATTTTCCTTTACTTTTAAATTTAAAAGCTGGAACTAGAGGTCGGTAATTTTCTAAGCTATCTTCGTTAGATGCTTCGAAAGGCGTTGGAACTGAAGGCTTCCTTACATTGCGATATTTATTATAAGGAGCATATACATTATCGTAATAAGAAAAGTCAGTAACATGTCCGGGCTTGTTTAGATATTTGGTATGTTTTACCGGGTATTTATGTCTAACTCCATTTGCACCTCCAATCCGCAAACCTTGATTGGAATATGTCGGTCTCGTTGGGATTGGCAAATGATTTTTAGTTAGGTCAATGTTGGCAGGGATTTCCCCGTGGTCATGAAATATGTGATCGTGTGTTACATCTCGTGGGTTATAAGCAGCGTATTCCATATGGGGCGGTGTGCCCATTGAGCCAACCGCGGTGAATTCTGTGATGTGACCTGGAGCAAGAGCTAGCAAGGCTTGTTGATTTTTTAACGCAACAAATGGATGTGAAGCGCTCGGTTCGGACATACTGCCGACTGAGTCGAAGCCTACAACATGCGGAACCTTCGACCCGTCGTCGAAGATTATTTTATGAATATGTTCTTCACTGTAAGTATGTATATGTTCAGTATCGCCATCAATAATTTTTTCAACTCGTTGCGGCCTCTTTATCTTCCTAATAGTCCCCGAACCGTCTACATCGGAATAAAACTGCTCATGGAATGTTGTTACCGGATGTTCCTCCTCCAATTGTGGTTGAGGCTTATTTCGTATTGTTACTCTTTTAGATTTACCTTTTCTGGGGATTTTCTTTCGGGGTGGCTCATTCAGCTTGACAACTTTAACACTCTTCGACGGATAGTTAGGTGGCGCTGATGGAGCCACCGAGGCAGCAGGTGCATATGAACCCAGCTCTGCAGGTGAGCTTAAATCATAATCTTGTTCGTCCCATTCAGTAGGCGTGGGCCCGTAGTAGCCTCGCGCTCGGTACAAAGGCAGCAGCTTGGATGCAGCTGGTGAGATACCCGGCATACGTATGGGTGATTCGTCGTATTCCATCGAATTTATCGGTAGCATACTGGCCACGGAGGGCACTGCGACATTTGTCGGCATTGCCACGGCACCATCAGAGTTCGGCATGTAAGCCGGTGCGTACTGAGATGACGCTGGATGATTGGTTATGTAAATCTTCTTGTGGTGATGTATATGTTTCACCTTTTGCGGTAGATGTATGCGAATTTTTTTCCTGTAACAAGACAAACATACAATGGCCGTGTTCCTGCTTCACGTAACGTGTCGTGTGCGTGTCGCGATACAATAATTCATATCACGTTTACTTTCCGCTAAGTGAAGTGTCAATGGCTTGATGCGTGACGACTCGGTAGCGTAAATACGGCTTTCGCTATCGGTCTTCATGCCTTTACCATATACATAACACTATCTGTCTGCACTTTGTCAGACCATTCGATTTGACTGAAGGCATTTTTTTTTGTAACATATATTTAAATGACTGATTGACTTGCACTTTCTAGCAAGTACGCACTCATTATGTGCCTGATTGGTGATATTTGTGAGTGCAATGAATTAACGCTAGCCGGTGAAACATAACAATCAACAAAGACAGACAATCGCCGGCACGCTGACATTGGATAGCGCGTAACGTATTTGTATCGCGTAGCATTTAATACACTTTCGCTTGAAATCATAATAGAGCTACTCGAATTTCTTAAAAAAGCTCTGCTAATTTAAAAAAATATTACAAATGTATATGAATAAAATCGATTTCTGTTCATACAAAATTATTAGACGGTCTTAATAAAAAAAATCTCTTCCATCCAGAGTCGCTAGCAAATCTACATCGACATTTAAACATTATTTTATTCCACATCATAAATGGAGGATAAACTTTCATAAATTACAAATTTAAGACGTGAATGAAAAAGAATGACATAAAACAACAAAAAATACATCAAACTCACTTGGGTGCATCTGCGGTAATGTGGACAGATGTCACCGCGACCAGAAGAGTAACCTGGAATGAGAAAAACTAGGTAATATATCTGCCATAGTTCCAATAATATTAATGAAAAAAAAAATTGAAGCTTGAAGAGCTTTGAATTGAATTTTTTCATTCATTCACAAGCAATACAGGCTACATAGCTTCTTTTCAAAATTCACTAGAATTTTTCATTGTCTCTGTTTGGACGATCTTTTTTTTTTGACGTGGACAAATATTGAATTTATCAGATCGGCTTGTAGGTATAGATATTTAAGTGTTAAAGTTAGCCTCCTAAAATGATTAAGACGCTCTCCATTGTTGAAATTACGTTTAATTTTTTCTACGGTTCGAATCGAATCTATTTTAACGATATTTATAATATAATTAGCATTTTCTTATTATTAAAAGGTACAAATATTAAAACAGTCCATAGTTAAAGTTGGTCTGGAACCAATAGCCGATAGCGATATTATATTTTATATATCGCGAGACCGGCGATTTTATATTTTTACTCTATTTTTAATCCAATTTGTAACATAACATAACTTCACGCCTTTTGTTACCCGAAGGTGTATGCAGCGGCTGTTAAGCCTCGTCTCGCCGTTATGTTTACGTCCCAAATGGAATAGGTGGCGAACCTATTGCCATACCGGGCACAAAGTTTGTCAGTCATCGGTATTTATCACACATAACTTCCGAAAACAATTTCGAAAAGTCATTGGTGTGAGCCAGTGTCTGGAATCGAACCCCGGACCTCTGGATCAGAGGCCGTGCGCTCGCCCACTGCGCCACCGAGACTGTTTTAAAATATATGTATGTATATTATGTATTTCTGTTCTGTATATATATATATATATATATTTATTTATATTTTATATATATATTTTTTTAATAAATGTATTTTTTTTCGTTTTCTGTGTGCAATAAAAATATTGGTAATAAGTAAGAGTAATATTGGTCGAATGTAGAAATTCATACTACTGTTAATATTAATTAATTTTTCTTGGACTTTACATAAGCAAATTTTTAGTGCTTGTAGAAACTGAATTTATTATAATAATTTTTTTTTTTCAACTTTTTTAACCTGGAATCAAACTCTTTTTTTTCTCTTTTATCATTATTATAAGATGTGATCCTTACTTCAGGTTTAAAGGAATCACTTGTAAATACAATAACCTGTTATTAAATTTGGATATAATATAAAACTTTTTAATAATAGATACTATTTTATATTGTTTTTAAAACTGTACTCATAATTTTACTCCAAGCCTCTTAGAATGTTATTGGTATTTCCTAGGAAACCCTTCCGGCAAATCTTCCTGGGGTATAGATTTCTTGATACGTGTGAAATTTTATCACAATATAAAATAAAGAATATCTAAACAATTAATTTACTGATTACTTCGACACTAAAATTAGTCTACGACACTCAGTAACTAGATCCTAGGCGACCTAGCTTGGCTCACAAACCTTATGCGCTTGCAAAATTTTTATTTAGAATATGTTTATGAAAATAGTTTTGGAAAGAATTTTTGGTGTTGATATTCATTAGATTACATGAATAATTATATTTTTTACTATATTATTAACATTAGGTATTTGACAAAATCAAATAAATAAACAAACTTTGTGCCCGGTATGGCAATAGGTTCGCCACTTATTATATTTGGGACGTAAACATAACGGCGAGTGGCTTATATAACAGCCACTGCCTTCACCTTTGGGTAGAAAAATGCGTGAATTTATGTTATGTTAGTTAAATAAATTGGGTCCATAACTTGTGTTATAAACTTATAACTACAATAGCTACATAAGTCACTATATTTCTCTAAATAATTTTTCCTATTATTGAATCCCACTCATCCAGGAAATGATGTTATTTTTTTATGAACTCTACTAAAATTTGGCACTTTATAATTAAAAAAAAAATTTAAGTCCTTAATAGTATTTGGAAAGTTAACACCATAGAAAATGTTGATAATTTTTCTATAGAACTCTATCCGTTATATTCCAATCCATAATTTTTCACAATCATTATATAATCGATTTTATTATTAACGACCAATATGTACTAAACGATTATTATCCTTTTGTTTGTCACACGTCACGTCCAAAGAGGATCACCATCACTTTCATTTTTTTTTTCCATTTTACTTTATTCCAACACATTTTTTTTTCACTAACACATCATCAATATATTATTATATGTTCACAGGATACCGACCAATTTCAACCAGTCCATTGTCGTTTCTTCTATTGACGAACAAATGATTTCATTCAATATAAATATATCCTCTTGGACTTCCCTTCTCTCATTGATATTGCACTTGTGAAAACTGCACAAGACTTGGAGCTCATATGATAATTGTTCGCGTTGTGCATGTATATTTATAACATTCAATGTCACGCCTGAAAGCATGCTTGAGGAGTTTGTGAATGTATCGCTATTTAACAATAACAACGACTTCACAGCAATACCCTTAAGCTGTAGGCAGAAAGGAATTAACGCCACAAATAATGATTCTTTCGTATGTCTCTGGCTTCCACTTGTATGTCTTTAAAGTTGTCTGATGTCATCTACTGATAAGACACCGACACTTAACATTCACGAACACGGGGATGAGGTGAGTCTCGTGACCCTCTTCGACTCCTACGTCTGCTTTGTATATCTGCTTGGTCATTGTTTCATCTTCCGTTTTTCTCGGATACAACAAGTTTTCTTTGTGTTGTTACGTAAGTATCGAGACACATTTTAAAAAGAATTTTTGGTGAAATACCCTGGTAACCTGGTAAAATGATCTGGTAACTACATGTAAATATGGAGAAACAAAAACGTCACTAAAGCCTCGAAAATATGACTGGTCGGGGCGCTAGTGTTTCCCATATTTCTTTCACCTTTGCGAGAAGTGGATATTTCGGAAAAGTGAGAAAAAGAAAAAGATGACCTAGAAATGCAATGTTGGAGAAGAATGTATATCGAAATGAAATCAAATGGTATATCGTGGACTGATTTTAGAACGAATACCTACATCATTTCAAAAGGATTCAACTGGGTTGGGCTGCATTCGGCAAACTGCGTCGGGTCTTCAGCTCGCCCATAGCGCAATGTCTGAAGACCAAAGTCTTTGACCAGTGCGTCCTACCGGTGATGACCTACGGTGCCAAAACGTGGACACTCACGGTGGGGCTACTCCACAAATTTAAAGTCGCTCAGCGAGCTATGGAGCGGGCTATGCTCGGGGTATCTCTGAAGGATAAACTCAGGAATGAGTATATCCGCCAGAGAACTGGGGTAACCGACATGGCTCGTAGAATAAGCTCGCTGAAGTGGCAATGGGCTGGTCATATCTGCCGAAGGACCGACGGTAGATGGAGTAAGAAGGTCATAGAGTGGACTGCAATAGGCTGATGATGATGACCTACATCATACAGACTAGAACACGCCCTTTTTGCCTCGCCTCTCGCCAGGAAGATATTTTCGTGAAGCTCCTTGTGGTACAGAGGAAAGTCGATGGACCGACCAAGTGTAGGTTGCTGTCGACGGTTCTATCCATGAGTGCATCATTGAAGCTCGTCACCAACTCCTATTTGATGATCACGAGCACTCTGTGTCAAGAATGTGACGATTTAGAAGAAGAAGAACACAGCTTCCTATTGCATAATTTAAGTCATTGTCAAACCAATTGGTAGATTATTCTAAACTCCAAAACAGACTTAACTTTAAGCAACACATAGGTTCACATAATTTCACGCCTTTTCATATCCGAGGACGTAGACAGCTGTTATATTTACGTACCAAATGGAATAGGTAGCGAACCTATTGCCATAAACCGATCACAAAGTTTTCACTCATCGATATTTATCACACATAGCTACTTTTTTATGGGATAGGAGGGCAAACGAGCAGGCGTGTCACCTGATGGTAAGCAACTAACGCCGCCCATGGACACCAGCAACACATATATTGTGTCTGTTGCGTTGCCAACCTTTAAGGGATAGGGGATAGGAAAGGATGGGGAAGTGGGGAAGGAGGTGGGCCTCCGGGTACCTCTCTCACCGAATGAAACGCGGCATGAGCCACTTTACGTCGATCTTCTGAGAGGTCGTGGTATTTCACCGGTCGAGCCGGCCCATTCATGCAGCGAACTGCTTGGCTCTACCACTGTTCTTCTGCTTCTGCTTCTGAAATGAATATAGAAAAGTCATTAGTGTGACCCTAGATTCGATCCCACGACTTCTTGATTCAGAAGCGCGCACATATAAACAGTGCCATCTAGGATTGCATGCTAAGTAACTACATAATTGCATGTGTTATGGAAACTAGAAAACAGATATTAAACAAGGAGTTATTTTTTTTTTTGTAAATTTCACAAGATCGAAGAGGGATACCCAGCATAATAGCAGAGTCCAAGAGAGCCATCTTCAAAGTCCACAAAAATAGTACGATTACTGTGGAATACCCAACGTTAACATAAGTAAGCGAGAGTTGAGTATGGCAGAGCGTGCACGAAAGTAGGATAAGCCCGGACGATATGAGGGCACTGCGGAGTGACTCTCGTTGACCGCGCAGTTAACAATGTTGTAAGGAAGGGAGTTGGATTCAAAGAGAGTGTCGGTGTAAAAGTAAGAAATTATGTGTAAATGCTCCGCTGGTTCGGAAATATGGAAAAAGTGGATAATGCAAGATTGACTAAGCAGATATACAATGCAAAAGCGGATGGATGTAGGAGTCGAGGACGGTCAGGACACACATTCCATCGCATGTAACAAAGCGAGTGAGGCGTGTAAAAAACGTGCTTTATGGCGCTCTGTTCTGTCTGCCCACCCTGCAAGGCATTTGGCGTGAAGTTAAGTATGTATAATTTTGGAGGCGACAAGTATCTTCGAAATTATAAGCCATTGATGATTGCAACTTATTGAAAAATGGTTAAATAACATTGATTTAGAAATTTCTCATTATCTAAATGTTTATAAGTTTTGGGTATATTGTTTTCCGCCTATACTTTAAAGTACACAAAATATTACTCAGTCTCGGTGGTCTAGTGGTCGAGCACACGGTTTCCGAATCCAGAGGTCGTGTTTCGAATCCTGACACTGGCTCACACCAATGACTTTTCGAAATTGTTTTCAGAAAGTTATGTGTGATAAATGTCGATGACTGAAAACTTTGTGCCCGGTATGGCAATAGGTTCGCCACCTATTCCATTTCGGACGTAAACATAACGGCGAGACGAGGCTTAATAGCCGCTGCCTACACCTTCGGGTAACAATGGCGTGAAGTTATGTTATGTTTACACAAAATATATCAAGTAAGTACGATTTTTACGATTTTACGATTTTTCTCGCCTTTTTTTACAAAGATGTAGGTAGCAAATGTTACGCCTCGACTCATGTGTGGTAGAGACCAAGGATTCCAACCAGAGAGTTCATGTCGCGGAAGAAAAAAGAAAAGAAATATAATAAATTGTTGCCTTAAGTTTAAAAAAAAGCCTCTACTTAAGCATTAATTAACTATAGCAGTTTACATTTAGATGGTAGAGTTCTGATTCTCCAAAGATAAAACAAATCCTTACTCACTGTTTCCTGACAGTACACTAAAGTGAACTTTAGATGATGTGAACGATTACATAGCAATTGCATTCATTAAGTACATCAGCTGTCCGTGACGATGGCTGTGTGAGTCTTCCACTTTGCTTACATTTTCGCGCTCCAGTGAACAAAAAATAATACATATAAGGCCTGTTCTACATAACAAAACTGACTTGAAGATGTCAGTTTTTTTTTTTTAATATGTAATAACATCCAGCATGATGCACTGACTTTTATGCGTGGCCGTTTAAGCGATAATACAGTTTGAAACTGATATAAGCGACATTCGTTTGTGATTAACAGGATACCATACATATTTATATATCTCGTTATATACTATCACGGGTTAATATAAGAACGTGAGGTAAGGTTTGAAAGATAGTGTCGGTGTAAAAGTAAGAAAGGGGATGTTCCGATGGTTCGGACATGTAGAAAGAATGGTTGATGCAAGACTGACTAAGCAGATATACAATGCAAAAGCGGATGGATGTAGGAGTCGAGGACGGCCAAGACGCACATTCCATGACCAAATAGAACGTGTTCTGGAGGAAGGTGATGTTAGGAGCCTCAAAAACCGACGCGCGTGCATGAAAAGAGTTATGAAAGTCAACGAAGCGAGTGAGGCGTGTAAGAATCGTGCCTTATGGCGCTCTATTCTCTCTGCCTACCCCGCAAGGGATTTGGCGTGAAGTTATGTTATGTGAGGTGAAATTGTGTTTTGAAACTATAATCGAATTATTTAATCCCACGTAATATATGACGCAGCCTATTCACAAATAATTCAGTGGCTGATATTTATTTAACATAAACATTGAGAGAACTCCTTAAAATTTGGTGGCTGTCAATCTCCAGTCATGAAATCGATGATCACGATGATCATCATGTCGTATTTCACACAGTCCAATATATTTTCTTAGGTCTTTCTCTTCTCTTATTTTCTTCCACATTTAGTATCTCGCGATATGTATATATTCCGAAGATCACATTGTTTAACACTTTCCGGTATAGCAGTATATGGGCTGAAAGATTGCTGAGTTTATACAGTATGTACTGATTAAAGATCAGCTCATAATAAATTACGTAAAATGAAAAGCACATACTCTTGTAGACTAATAGTTAACTAGCGTAAACAAATACCAACGACCGACACTCAGTGCTTACGTGTAATATTATATCTTTCATATTATTGAGAGACATGAGAACAAATTTTGTTTAAACTCTTTCCGCATTCGTTTCCAGTCGTATCTTAATATTAAATCGGACAAGCATCATATGGCGGACAAACCGGACTGTTCGATTCACTTTATAAATGTACATATATTTATATATGTTCATCTTGATCGTTTTTCGTCTACAATAATATGGAATTCTCACACGACTACAACCTCAACATGTTCTTATGTTTCAAATTGCGTTCCGTTTATCGCCAGTTTTATGCTTAGACGCGTTATACATGCGACCGCATTCAGTGTCCATAAGTGTTCTATCTATACAATAATATTAGGTGCGTGAAACGGACAAAAGTTTTGATAACGTATAATTTATTTGTTACGACTGTGTGAAGTAGGTACTTTGAGTACTTTTATTTTTATTATTTTTCTCTCTTTGTGATCGACCCAAACATCTTTATGGAGCTCGCTTTTATTTGTGTTCATTTTATTTTTTGGAGTATAAAATAAAAAAAGTAACGTTTAATAGCTGTCTTATTTTATATGCGTGTTGATATACATGTCTTTATTTAAATAATTGTCTTGTACGTGTGTTAACCGCGAACTGACTAGAAACGGCTGGAACGATTTCAATGTTTTTTTCTGTATGTGTGCAAGTAGATATGAGGATGGTTTAGAATAGTTTAGATTTACAAATAAGCCCGGCAGATAGCGCTGTCAGTATCTAGGTTATTCATCTATACTCCAAGTAAGCTGCCGGGATTATTTGTGAATCTAAATAATCCCTGGATCCACTTGTACCCCCCAAAAAATATCATTCAAAACAAAACATTATTGATTATAAGGCATTTTTGTTTAGGAAAAATTATTTTAATAAATAAAGAATAATATTTGTAATAGTATATTATTTGTCTTTCATTTCTTACTTTGCTATCATCATGTAGAACAGCGTCTGTTGTTTTGGAAATAATGAAATAAATTTTAAAAATATACAGCAAATTATGCAAACAAGATTTAAAAAATCCAATTCAAGCTAAATTAGAAAAAAAATAATTAGCATTTTGTTAGAAATCTTATCACCATTGATTACTGGACTTACTCAGGTATCAGTTAGGAAATAAACAAATCCAATAATTCTGTAACTATTTATTTTTTTAAAGCTCCACTTATGCTTAGGTATACAGATTGAAACTTAAGATCTGTCTAAGGTATCTGAAGGTATCTGATATGGCAACGCTGAGATATAATCCATAAGAATAGAGAAACAAAAACTTAAAAAACAGTGAACACGAAGCGACGCCCGTTATGCATCGTAACGAATCTGAACTTTTGTATAATATCACAATATCTCGCCCGTTACTTCCCACACTAAATGGGAACTGGCCATTAAAATATTACGACGCAGTAGGTAGGGTAATTGTAAACTATTTTTGAACTGTTCTGTTTTTTTTTTTCATTTTTCTATTTTTATTAGCCGTGCAAGTATCAAAATTGTTATCTTGGACATGTTACGGAGTCGGGCCACGCTTCGCTGAGGTCGTTTTGTTTATGAAAAGGGTGCCGCCTCTTGTTTTAAATGTATCCGTCATTGAATTGTTTGTTCGATGATAAATATACATACATACATACATACATACATACATAACTTCACGCCAAATCCCTTGCGGGGTAGGCAGAGAGAACAGAGCGCCATAGGGCACGATTCTTACACACCTCACTCGCTTCGTTGACTTTCATAACTCTTTTCATGCACGCGCGTCGGTTTTTGAGGCTCTTAACATCACCTTCCTCCAGAACACGTTCTATTTGGTCTTGGAATGTGTGTCTTGGCCGTCCTCGACTCCTACATCCGTCCGCTTTTGCATTGTATATCTGTTTAGTCAGTCTTGCGTCAACCATTCTAAATAAATATATTATATTTTATGTATTAGTTATAAAATCTATTGCGATAAATGAAAACATTATGAAATATCCGGTATATTGCTTACATTATAAGATTACATAATAAGTAATTTCACGACTTTTTCTAACCGAAGGTGTCAGCAGCGACTGTTGAAGCCTTAACTCGCTGAATCGTCAATTTACGTCACAAATGGCGAACCTATTGCCATACACCGGTCGCAAAGTTGTCAGTCATCGATATTTCTCACATTACTTTCGAAAAAATTCGAAGAAATCAGGTGTGAGTCAGAAATCAAACGCACGACATGCCGGAGTTCGACCACTGGACGTCCGAAACAATATTGGTCCACCCATGATGACCATATGTGGTCACATATAAGCTTTAATATCAAGTTTTTATTAGCCTTAAATAAAAAGTACCTATAGACAAATTTAGTTACACTATTTTCTTAAAAAAAAAGTAAGTTTGAAGTAAATAATCCACACGTGCTATGTATGCCGGTTATATTTATTGAATAAATTGAATGTAGAATGTCGTGTACAAGCATAGTACAATTATTAATTATTTATCTGCAAGTTTACGTTAATACTTATAGCAACATATTTATTAGCATTAATTTTTTTTGTACAAATGATTAATATGAGGGTAACATAATATATACGACATAATTGCTATATCGTGAACCTCTATAGTTGTACGTCAAACAAATTGATTTTTGGTATATGAATTCATAAATAAACTTTCTCCATGTATCATTTCCCTGATTAGCCGAGCATTTTGTTCGCGAGTTTCACCGCGCCCGGGCGGCGTAAGTGTAGGAAGTGTGTTGCGCCAAGTCACGCAAACTAAGTGTCCGTTAACAAAGTTGTATTTGCAAAAGTGGCATTTACAAAGTAAGCTGAGAGAATTAAAAAAAAACTATAATAAAGAATAGAATGTATTTTTTGTTTGTTTCACTTTAAGGGAATTAGGTATTTATTACATAAAAACATAAACATAACTTCACACCATTTTTCTCTACACGAAGGTGTAGGCAGCGGCTGTTAAGCCTCGTCTCGCCGATATGTTAACGTCGTAAATGGAATAGGTGGCGAACCTATTGCCTTACCGAGCACCAGGTTTTTTAGTCATCGATATTTATCACACATAACTTACGAAATTAATTTCGAAAAGTCATTGGTGTGAGCTACTGTGAGGATTCAATCCTGCTACCTCTGGATTCGGAAGCGGGGTGCTCGACCACTGGATCACTGAGACTTACAGGGTATTTATATTTATAAATGAAACAAAAATTAATCTTGGACGTAAAATTAACTCAACGCAGTACTATTTGGTGGTGTTTTTATTTGTACTGATGTTATAATGTTAATAATATAATTATTGTTAATTGAACAGGGTCGGTGGTCTACTGTTTGAGCTCCGCGCTTTTGATTCAGAAGTGGTGGAATCGTCTCCGGGCTCTCATCAACGACTTCTTAGAATTATTTCAAAAGATATGTGTTATAAATATCGATGACTGACAACTTTGGGTCTGGTGTAATGGCAATAGATTCCGCCACCTATTATTCCATTTGGGATGCAACGACTCGTCAAGTCAAGGCTTAACAGCCGGTGCTACACCTTCGGGTAGCAAAAGGCGTGAAATTATGTTATGACATGGTTGTATTATTTAATATTTTTACAGTGATCAGTAAATACATATTTCCTGTCATATCAAAGGCCACTTTCTTAAAGATAGTATAGAATGATCACTTCAAATAGCACATACATGCATAACTTAACGGCAATTTTCTTGCAAGGTAGGCAGAGAGAAATGCGCCATGGAGCACGATTATTACTCATTGAACTAAAGTCTTCGATTTTCATTATTTCAATTAATTACTTATAATAAGTGAATGATAGAGATGATATGACTAGGACGAGTGTTGCCGTGGAAGAAGCGAATGATAGGAAAACGTGGAAAAGAATACCCTGTTGTGCGGACCACAAATGATGCGCACAGGGCAGGAAGATGATGATGACTTATAATCCAAAAACTTCCAAATCTAATACACAAACAATTGCCGAAGAACCTAGCACTTCATCATTCAGTTACTGGGTGATGTAATAGTGAGTTGTCTTCTTTACGCAGAAGACGCTATTCTTTTATTTGAATCACCGTCGAAACTGCAGTCACATTATGAAAGACGATTCTTTGATGAGAAGACTGCAATTCAAACAAAAAAGATACCTTATGGAGTTTGAAAAGGAATAAATCAAAACAAATGCAAAGTTGATAGTTGATGAAGTAGTGCTGGATCAGGTGCAAAAATTGTATATCTTGGATGCGCATTTAGTAAGGCTGGTATGTACACCGCAGATGTAGAGAGTAGAGCAGCGTTTGCTAATAGTGTAAATGGGGCGATAAGTAAAATAGAGTAGAGTCTGGGCGCTAAGGTCTTGAGCAGAGTGCCCAGCGATCCCAGCTCAGGGTGCACAAGAAAGTATAATAAACTGAAGGCAATTCGAAAAAACGCGGAGAGACGCTCTCCAAACACGTCCAAATCAATGTTGTAATGTAGGAAGTTGGATTAAAAGAGAGTGTCGGTGTTACAGCAAAGAAGGGTATGTTCCGATGACTCAAACATAGGGAAATATTACATCATGCAAGATTCACTAAGTAGATATACAGACCAAAATCGGAATGTAGAAGTCGCGGACGGCCACGACACACTCTTGGTGACTTAATTGAACGTGTCCTAAAGGTAATGTCGAAAATCCTAAAAATCGACGAGCGTTATGAAAGTCAAAGAAGTGAGGTAAGTGTAAAAGTATCGTGCCTTATAGCGGCCTGTTTTCTTTTCACTGACTACCCTGCAAGAGGCTTGGCTTGAAGTTAATCAAGTGTAAGTAATCACAGACAATAGTAAATTTACTACATTCACATTTATTTAAATAATTAACAAAACAATAATGAGTCTCTACAAATAACATATACGTAACAATGTTCATAAGACATGAATTGTATTAAATGTATCCATTATAAATAACGAAACAAAAACACTTCAAACAAATAGTCGTTAAAACTATCGTATACATACATAATCGGAATATGTGGATATTGAAGTTCATTCACTGGGTCGCGCATTCCCCAACTTTTAACGGTCCCGAGCCCTTATTACGAGCGGGAATATTCAAATTAAAGATAAAAACTTAAAAAAAAAACAAGAAAGAGTCTCGATAACAGAGGCCTACGCTGCCCAGTGAGAGAGGCATCAATCTGGTACCATGCCAAAGCCCACCGGCACACTCCGATGTATATATATAAATTTTTTCTCTTATTTTCTGATTATTAGACCACATTAAAATGTCAGCCAGTGAATGTTAAACTTTTATTCAAATCGTGTATATTCAAAAGTTCTTTTTTCCAAAAAGTCTTTCTCTCTTCTTCTTTATCTTCAATTTTATATATGTAAATTAGATAGAGATATTAACATCGGACATATTATTATATGTCCGATTTTATTGAGATAGTTTCGAGCGAATCCTGTGAGGTAACCCCTCTTTATTATATGGCTGAAACATAAAATATTTTGAGTCACATTATTATAACACAGAAATTATTTTAAACGACCGCCGTTATGAGAATAATGTTCATAAATATATTCATATATTTAAACTTTTGAACGACACGCTAACCCTTATAAATGTCTTCATATTTTTTTTATAGTCACAATTACGATTTATTGTAATGAATATGAAAATGCGTTTTGATAATAAATACTTATATATCTTAACACAATTATCAAACATTGGGAAACGCTTCATTTAAGAGGTCTCCTTAAGATTTATTATGTACAAGGAAGAAGTCTCGCTTGTCTAGTAGGGTTTATTAGAAAGTCGGCTTATCTGAACATTTTTTGTGTTACGGTAAATCGGCTTGTAGCCCGTTTCCTCGGTTGGAGCGTTCCGGCCGCGTCCTCTCCCCGCCGAATAACTTGACGCATTTTGGTACTACCTAACATAACATTGACCGTGCGAGTTGACATTTTGACAACTAGTTACTTCGACCTCTTTTATATAATAAACCAAAGACATTAGGTACGATTACAAAAAAAAACAAAAATTATTTAGAGTAAAATATGTTCTTTAATTATCACAGCGTCTTGCACGTTTATTAGAAAACTTAATAAAGTTGACATTATATGCTCCGGGTTACTTCCACCGCCATCTATCCATCATACGGAATATCAACTCCATATTAGCGAAAGTATATTCGCTAAGAGCGCATATTCAGTAAGCCACTTTTAGAACTAGCGATTGTTCTACTGATACAGTTGAATATCAGTAGGTGGTGCTATAAAACAGCCCATTTTTTTTTTATTTCATTCTGCTCTCTGGCAATGTGTAAAAGATAATTATGCCAAATCTTTGAGTGTTACGTCTTGCACGAAAGCTTATTGCGAAAGCTTGAAATAGTATAAAAATAATAAGTTTATTAGAAAATTACCTCCATTGTATATGCACAACAGATAAGATTTTTTAAGGCCTCGGTAGTCCAGTGGTCGAGCACCCCGTTCCGGAATCAAGAAGTCGTGTGTTTGAATCTTCACACCAATGACTTTTCGAATTGTTGCCCGGTATGGCATTAGGTTAGCCACCTATTCCATTTGGGACGTAAATATAACGGCGAGACGAGGCATAACAGCCGCTACCTATATCTTCGGGTATAAAAGGCGTATATTTCTTCATTGTGTAAGTACCTATAATCAGATATTGTTTTGAAATGTAAAATTATATTCTTAATTCTTAAATATAAGGGGACAGGATTATATACTATATACCTAACTAGTTGACCCGGCGAACTTCGTTCCGCATCAAAAGAAATAAATTAGTAATATTTGGATCTTAAAACGTTCAATTTGTGCTATTTATCGGCACGCGTTTTGGCGCGCAAACGCAACTGCTATGTACCGCTATGTTAATACTGTAATATCTTCGTAAATATTAGTTTAAGTTGTAAGCTGTAAATGGCTATATTAATCTATATTAAAAGCACAATCTATTTAAGACACTTAATTGGATGAAAATTAATGCTGTAATGTTTAAAATTGCTTCGTAAATAAGTCATTATTTCTCGTAAAAAGTAAAAAAATAATAATGGTCATTGTGGGCTATCCCTAAGACATAAACATATGCCCTCGCGGACTTTTTTATAGACCTTTTAAAGGTGTATAATAATGTAGTACATTGTTTTGATTTATCACTTAGGGTTGAGGCAGCGTTTTCGATTAAAGTTTTAAATCTTGAAAATTATCATTTTTTTTCACTACATTATTCAGGAATTATAGATCAAAACCACCCCGTTGACACCCTCTAACTATTAAAAAAACCGCATAAAAATCCGTTGCGTAGTTTCAAAGATTTAAGCATACAAAGGTACATAGGGACAGAGAAAGCGACTTTGTTTTATACTATGTAGTGATGCTAATATATCTACTTTAACAGATAATAAAGGTTTTGCCCAATTTCACAGATATTAGATATTAAGATATGATATATAGTTACTAAGGTAGGTACCGTTACAAAAACATTAATTTTAAAGGCATTCATTTTAGTATCGACATGATTGCCGTAATAAGAGGTCTAATTAATTTTCATAGTTAAAATAGAAATATATACAACTATTGAAGAGAAAGTGGTTACCGGAAAAGGATATACCACCCACTTTGACAGTCCAGTTATTTTGACTATTGTAAATGAGAGATTAAAAGGGCTTTATTGATCAAACATTGAGTGGAGTTTGACCTGAATTGAAATGATTTCGAACGGAGAGGAACCCTTGAGACACTTAAGAATTTAAGCGTATTGTATTCTGTTTTATATTTAAGTGTGGTAAATCTTGGGCTATAAAAAAAATCTCCTCTATTCCTTATAGCTCTTTTGATTTTACTTATGTTTGAACTCAATGCAAGTAGGTTGAAAATTTATTTAAACAAATTGTTGGTTGTTTTATGCCGCAGCTGGTGCCTACAACTTCAGGTAGAAAAAAAGGCGGCAAGTTACGTTGTCCTTTGTTTTATACAAGTAATGCTTAAAATAAGAAGTATAAATTCTTAGTTATCGCCGCATAGGATTTTAAAGCTTCATAAGTACCTTTCGGTTATGTCACGTTCAAATTAGTCGCGGAAATGGTGTCATGACTTTTCACCGAGGTGCTTCCGTTTTGCGCTCCATGCGTAGTCATTCTTTAGCCTATTATAATGTTGCCTTTACCTATATTTAATGTTGTCTGGTGGTCCAGTGGTCGAGCACCCCGCTTATCAAGAGGTCGCGGGTTCGAATCCTGGCTCACACCAATGACTTTTCCAAATTCTTTTCAAAAGTTATGTGTGATAAATATTGAATGAAAACTTTGTGCCCTGTATAGCAATAGATTCGCCACCTATTCCATTTGGGACGTAAACGGCGGCATTAACAGCCAAACCCACCGTCATAAAACCAATTTTAAGCCGAAAGGCTAATACTAAGCATAATGAAAAAAAGCACGAAATCTTATTGGAAAAAGCAGCTACCTATATGCACGTTTATATTTGAAATACTTAGCCCATGGACAGTTTGGACACACTCGTCTCGGATAATCTTTCTATTGATTACACCTGTGCTTAGGCAGCGTGACCCCTACTGTTTCCAAAAGATCTTACCAAGATATAAGCCGGTGAGTTATCTGGAATCGGAGATAGGTACTACGGCTTATAAAACTGATAAAGCACGGAACATTTGGTTAATATTAATTTTAATGTTGTGTGACACATGAGAAAAAATTAAAAATTCTGTATCACAATATTTTTATTAATTACAACGGTACGTGTTATACAAATTTATCAATTTGATATTATTAATCATATTCATGAATTTGAATTGAATATTCGAATATGATTTAATAAATTTTATATACTTCATTGTGTGCACTGTGTAACCACTTACCCACTTACACTAAGACATAGGACCACATGAATGGTCGGCTTGGCGGGTAAAATACCACGACCTCTTCGAATGTGAACGTAAACTGGCTCATGCCATATTTCATACGGCGAGAGAGATATCCGGAGGTCGAAAACTTTCCCGAATCGCCTCTCCATCCCATTATAGACCCTATCTCTATCCCATCTTAAAAGCTTACAGCGCAAGTGCATCTGTCTATCAGCAGCGCTAATTATTAGTTTTGTTCTGTGTTTTAATGTGTATTTCTCATATAAGATGATTGTATTCTTTTTGAGAAATTTAATCAAAATGTTCCCTAGTGAGGGTAGCACGAATGTAATGACGCCTGCTGTATACGTAACCAAAACCAATTATTGTATTTGTAATTAGTTTTTTTATTAGTATTATTATATATCTGTGTCGTATCGAACGGACCCACATCGGGTTATGAAAGGCACACAAAATAAACTGTTTCATAACTACCTACTATCTGCCAAAAGTTGCGTTTGCAATTCTAATTAATAATTCATAACATTAAGCATTCTACAACTAGGTACTTTCTGTACACCTGCTATTGCCGTTATCATACTGAAGCGCTGCTGGTGCTAAAACAAAAACCGGTGCAGTTCGTTTAAAGCTAATAAAAAAAGCGATAAACAAACAAAAAAAAACATGTCATAAGCTGCCAAATGAGAGCTGGTAGAAGTGAAACAATCGCAATTAAATTTGTACTTCTAACAGATTGTATAATAATTAATATATTCTTAACATTTATTGTATTGTTAAAAGCTAATTGAAATATTGAAATAGGAGAAATGATTTTTCCCGCCTTTATGTACAAGTCGACAATATTTGAAAAATAATGTTTTTGAATATTGTTGACTTGACAAAGATTACCAAGAAAGAATTATTTACTTAAAAATAATTTATTCTACAATATACAATACAGAACACTAAACCTCTCAAAAGGTTTTTTTGAAGTGTAACTTCTAATGGCTCGTGCAACCGTTTAACGCTTTTAACGCCCCCTTGCGGCCGCTGAATATATTATATATTAATATGAATGGCGAAACTGAACCGGTCTATATATAAATCCACGAAGCAAATTGGTTAAGCCTGATTATTCGCAGTATATAGACATCTAGTAGCGCATAGTGGTACTATTAGCGCATAATTGATAGGTATAAATTATTAGTGGAATAGTACCACCATCCGCTGCTAGATGCTGCACAGTCGCAGCTCCAACCACTAAGATGATAAAAGCTATTATATTTTGAAAATATTTATGATTACATTATAGCTAAAGTCATTAAAAAACAAAAAATCCTTTCGATTTTAAACCGGCGAATAGTTTATATTCGCCGAATTAAGAACGAACATTATTTTGTACAATAATAGACATGTAGTAGCGGGTGGTGTTAATTATATTGCAAATATAATTAACTCAGTTATGTTTGATCCTAGTAACTATCCTAGTACTAGTACTATCCGTTTCCATAGCAATATTAAAGATAAAAATTAATTTAAAATGTGCTAAAATATAATAATATCTGTTTTCAAAGACATCGTTCAAACATACCTTGCAATCAGAAAAGCAAGTAGTCAATATTTTTTATATTGTGATGTTTCTAGAAGCTACATGTTGCCACGCCCGCTGCTACCACGATTAAGATAAAGTAAAAGTTATTATATTGTGAAAATATATATGATTACATTAAACATCATATTACAAAAGTCACCGAAATTAAACTTTAAGTTTTATTTAATAAAGTTTCAAATATTGACGCAGGGCGCTATCTAGCGGCAACTGTAGTCAACTATAGCCGTTTATCATTTTAGGTAATTGATTTATTATACTTAATTACATGTTGATATTTATGTGAATATATTACTAAAATCTAATATGAACATCGGTGAAGTAATTTTCAAGTTATATAGTCACTGTTTTGATGATAATTCCACAGCACACGGTTTATTTAATAGATACTTCACTCGCTTCGATGTAGTACCACTGGTTTTCAGTAGATGTCCTTGCTATTAATACTTTTTATCTAATTTTCTTTTCTAAAAATATACTTAAAACACATAGAAAAGAACCTAGACACCATACAAACAGTAATGATTATCATAAATATTTGTTTGATAGAACCGACCTTAATTTCGCAGACGGTTTTTTTTAGTGAATGCACTCCTATGCGCGTCGTAATGTAAGTCAGATAAATTCTTTTTAAATAGTTATTAATAAAAATGAGTTTAATGTACATTTATTTGTGGAGCTTGTAAAAAAATAATAAAAAATATAGGCACATAGGCATTTGTGCCTGTTTCCGAATATGTATGTAATTCAATTTAAAAAAAAATGTTAGTTGTTTCTTTTGACGGCAGAACATTACAAAACGAGAGGAAAAGAGAAAGAATGATAAAGGTTAGGAAAGAGGAAAGAGAGAGAGTGGGTCAATATCACTCAAAAAATATTGTTTTTTGTGATTTTTCCCGAAGCGAAGTTAGCAGTGTGTAATTAGTTTGTTTACGTGTTTAAAATATTTATATCATCGCATTTTTTTTTTAAATTTAATTTATCACTTATAATTTAATAGTGCAGTGATTTTATTTTCGAATTTAGTGGATAAGATTTATAAATAATGAGTGATAACAATCCAAGAGATAATGCGACGGATTTAAAGTTACAATGCCAAGGTGAAGATATATTTGATTGTTTTTTAATTTGAAAATATTTAATGACGCATTCACCTACATCTACAAAGTACAAATAAGCAGAGATCTGACTTATTTGAAATATTTCTATTTAAAATACAAATACAAAATACCCATTTTGTATTTAAATACCTTTTTGTTGAAAGCATTTTTTATTTTATTTGAAATACCTCTCGAGAGGTATTTTGTATTTTGAATAGTCATTTCAAAATACAAAATATTTTGTGATTAATTTTAGCCAAATTCATTCATAAGATGCCATTTCTTTTTGTAAGTACAAATTTAGTATAGTTTGTTATTTATCGTATGTACTAAAATTTTAAAGTTTTTATAGGTTATTATAATTTTATAGGTAAAATTTAATAGGTGGTCCAGTGGTCGAGCACCCCGCTTTTAAATCAAGAAGTTGTTGTGGGTTCAAATCCTGGCTCACACTAATGACTTTTCGAAATGATTTTTGAAAGTTATATATACACTAGTTGACCCGGCGGACTTCAGTCCGCATCAAAAGAAATAAATTAGTAATACTTGGATCTTAAAAAGTTCAATTTGTGCTATTTATCGGCACGCATTTTGGCGCGCAAACGCAACTGCTATGTACCGCTATGTTAATACTGTAATATCTTCGTAAATATTAGTTTAAATTACATGCTGTAAATGGCTATATTAATCTATATTAAAATCACACAATCACAATCTATTTAAGACACTTAATTGGATGAAAATTAATGCTGTAATGTTTAAAATTGCTTCGTAAATAAGCCATTATTTCTCGTAAAAAGTAAAAAAATAATTATGGTAATTGTGGGTTATCCCTAAGATATAGACATATGCCCTCGCGGACTTTTTTATATACCTTTTAAAGGTGTATAATAATGTAGTACATTGTTTTGATTTATCACTTAGGGTTCAGGCAGCGTTTTCGATTAAAGTTTTAAATGTTGAAAATTATCCCTTTTTTTCACTACACTATTCATGAATTATAGATCAAAACCACCCCGTTTACACCCTCTAACTATTAAAAAAAAACGTACGTGGAGTCCCTCCGCGCGAAAGAAGTGTAACTTCGTATTGTAAAAAAAAATTGCATTTACTCCTGGGACCTCCAGTGGAAATGCTTGCCTCATCGTCTCGCCTTTAAAAATGTATTTATCTTAATAACTAGCTGACTCTGGGATCTTCGTACCTACTAAAAGTATATTCATTCTTTTTTAATACTTATTCTACAATTCGAGAACTGCATATCAGAAAAGAAATAACACAATAAAATTATTGTAGCATAACAATAATTTTATTGTTTGACATAATATTATATGTACTTTTTTCACGACAAAATCTTCAATGAGTCTCAGTGGTCCAGTGGTTGAGCGTTTGCGGTTGAGAATCTAGGAACATGGGTTCCCAGTACACTCTATAAAGATCTTGCAAAGAAACTGATCGAGGGCTCTGTCAACCAGGGGGCTGGTCCATTCTTCGCACAGGGGATTAGCATTGACGTGGCAATGCGGTCGGTCTTTTGGCCACTCTGCCAGTAGATCGAGAAGCGGATTCGAAATCATGCGATTGGGTCTCCAGCTTTCATGCGGCTCGCCGCATTAAGGTCGTTGTCGACGAGTCATGCTCCGACTTAAAATCCGTGAGTGCTGGAGTCCCCCAGGGCTGAGTGCTATCCCCTACGCTGTTTCTTCCGCATATCAATGACATGCTGCATTACAGCAATCTTCATTGTAATGCGGATACGGTACGCCACTCCACTCGCGGATTTCTCGGGAAAACGTCGATTTGTACCGGAATAAACTGTGTCTACAATCGAAACTCTGGGTAGTCAGATTTCGGACTAAGGCCGACTCAACTTAGCTAATTCCACCCTAAGAAGACACAGGTCTGCGCGTTTCCCGCTGAAAAGGCACATTTTGTTGCCCCCCTTTTTTGAGGGTACTCGGTTACCCGCCTTAACCGATATCGGAATTCTTGGGGTTGACTTGTTCAGTTTCGCGGTTATCTGGAGGGCAAGGCGAAATCAGCTCAGAAAAAGGACGGTATTTCACGTCAGGAAATCGCTTGCAGCTATATAAAGCGCATTTCCGACCTCACATGGAATACTGTTCTCATCTTTGGGCGGGGTGCCTCTGTCAAAAGATGAGTACCAGCTTACCCCATTTTAACGCATCCAAAGACGCGCGGTTCGGCTTGTCGTCAACCAAACTCTGTCAGATCGGCTTAGCCTCTTGGCACTTCTCTCCACGCACTGTTCCGTTGTGGAACGAGTTGCCGGCAAAGGTATTTCAGGACCGCCTTTCCATCAGGTGACCCGCAAGCTCCTTTGCCTCCTTATATCATTAAAAAAACAATTAAGATCAAATAAGCGTGCGTATAATAGGCGTGCAAGAGTCGTGCCTTATGTGCTCTGTTCTCTCTGCCTACTTCGCAATCGATTTGGCATGAGGTTATGTATTACTACATAGTATAAAACAAAGTCGCTTTCTCTATCCCTATCCCCTATTTGTATGCTTAAATCTTTGAAACTACGCAACGGATTTTGATGCGGTTTTTTTTAATAGTTAGAGGGTGTAAACGGGGTGGTTTTGATCTATAATTCATGAATAGTGTAGTGAAAAAAAGGGATAATTTTCAACATTTAAAACTTTAATCGAAAACGCTGCCTGAACCCTAAGTGATAAATCAAAACAATGTACTACATTATTATACACCTTTAAAAGGTATATAAAAAAGTCCGCGAGGGCATATGTCTATATCTTAGGGATAACCCACAATTACCATAATTATTTTTTTACTTTTTACGAGAAATAATGGCTTATTTACGAAGCAATTTTAAACATTACAGCATTAATTTTCATCCAATTAAGTGTCTTAAATAGATTGTGATTGTGTGATTTTAATATAGATTAATATAGCCATTTACAGCATGTAATTTAAACTAATATTTACGAAGATATTACAGTATTAACATAGCGGTACATAGCAGTTGCGTTTGCGCGCCAAAATGCGTGCCGATAAATAGCACAAATTGAACTTTTTAAGATCCAAGTATTACTAATTTATTTCTTTTGATGCGGACTGAAGTCCGCCGGGTCAACTAGTGTATATATAACTTTCAAAAATCATTTCGAAAAGTCATTAGTGTGAGCCAGGATTTGAACCCACAACAACTTCTTGATTTAAAAGCGGGGTGCTCGACCACTGGACCACCTATTAAATTTTACCTATAAAATTATAATAACCTATAAAAACTTTAAAATTTTAGTACATACGATAAATAACAAACTATACTAAATTTGTACTTACAAAAAGAAATGGCATCTTATGAATGAATTTGGCTAAAATTAATCACAAAATATTTTGTATTTTGAAATGACTATTCAAAATACAAAATACCTCTCGAGAGGTATTTCAAATAAAATAAAAAATGCTTTCAACAAAAAGGTATTTAAATACAAAATGGGTATTTTGTATTTGTATTTTAAATAGAAATATTTCAAATAAGTCAGATCTCTGCTTATTTGTACTTTGTAGATGTAGGTGAATGCGTCATTAAATATTTTCAAATTAAAAAACAATCAAATATATCTTCACCTTGGCATTGTAACTTTAAATCCGTCGCATTATCTCTTGGATTGTTATCACTCATTATTTATAAATCTTATCCACTAAATTCGAAAATAAAATCACTGCACTATTAAATTATAAGTGATAAATTAAATTTAAAAAAAAAATGCGATGATATAAATATTTTAAACACGTAAACAAACTAATTACACACTGCTAACTTCGCTTCGGGAAAAATCACAAAAAACAATATTTTTTGAGTGATATTGACCCACTCTCTCTCTTTCCTCTTTCCTAACCTTTATCATTCTTTCTCTTTTCCTCTCGTTTTGTAATGTTCTGCCGTCAAAAGAAACAACTAACATTTTTTTTTAAATTGAATTACATACATATTCGGAAACAGGCACAAATGCCTATGTGCCTATATTTTTTATTATTTTTTTACAAGCTCCACAAATAAATGTACATTAAACTCATTTTTATTAATAACTATTTAAAAAGAATTTATCTGACTTACATTACGACGCGCATAGGAGTGCATTCACTAAAAAAAACCGTCTGCGAAATTAAGGTCGGTTCTATCAAACAAATATTTATGATAATCATTACTGTTTGTATGGTGTCTAGGTTCTTTTCTATGTGTTTTAAGTATATTTTTAGAAAAGAAAATTAGATAAAAAGTATTAATAGCAAGGACATCTACTGAAAACCAGTGGTACTACATCGAAGCGAGTGAAGTATCTATTAAATAAACCGTGTGCTGTGGAATTATCATCAAAACAGTGACTATATAACTTGAAAATTACTTCACCGATGTTCATATTAGATTTTAGTAATATATTCACATAAATATCAACATGTAATTAAGTATAATAAATCAATTACCTAAAATGATAAACGGCTATAGTTGACTACAGTTGCCGCTAGATAGCGCCCTGCGTCAATATTTGAAACTTTATTAAATAAAACTTAAAGTTTAATTTCGGTGACTTTTGTAATATGATGTTTAATGTAATCATATATATTTTCACAATATAATAACTTTTACTTTATCTTAATCGTGGTAGCAGCGGGCGTGGCAACATGTAGCTTCTAGAAACATCACAATATAAAAAATATTGACTACTTGCTTTTCTGATTGCAAGGTATGTTTGAACGATGTCTTTGAAAACAGATATTATTATATTTTAGCACATTTTAAATTAATTTTTATCTTTAATATTGCTATGGAAACGGATAGTACTAGTACTAGGATAGTTACTAGGATCAAACATAACTGAGTTAATTATATTTGCAATATAATTAACACCACCCGCTACTACATGTCTATTATTGTACAAAATAATGTTCGTTCTTAATTCGGCGAATATAAACTATTCGCCGGTTTAAAATCGAAAGGATTTTTTGTTTTTTAATGACTTTAGCTATAATGTAATCATAAATATTTTCAAAATATAATAGCTTTTATCATCTTAGTGGTTGGAGCTGCGACTGTGCAGCATCTAGCAGCGGATGGTGGTACTATTCCACTAATAATTTATACCTATCAATTATGCGCTAATAGTACCACTATGCGCTACTAGATGTCTATATACTGCGAATAATCAGGCTTAACCAATTTGCTTCGTGGATTTATATATAGACCGGTTCAGTTTCGCCATTCATATTAATATATAATATATTCAGCGGCCGCAAGGGGGCGTTAAAAGCGTTAAACGGTTGCACGAGCCATTAGAAGTTACACTTCAAAAAACCGCATCAAAATCCGTTGCGTAGTTTCAAAGATTTAAGCATACAAATAGGGGATAGGGATAGAGAAAGCGACTTTGTTTTATACTATGTAGTAATACATAACCTCATGCCAAATCGATTGCGAAGTAGGCAGAGAGAACAGAGCACATAAGGCACGACTCTTGCACGCCTATTATACGCACGCTTATTTGATCTTAATTGTTTTTTTAATGATATAAGGAGGCAAAGGAGCTTGCGGGTCACCTGATGGAAAGGCGGTCCTGAAATACCTTTGCCGGCAACTCGTTCCACAACGGAACAGTGCGTGGAGAGAAGTGCCAAGAGGCTAAGCCGATCTGACAGAGTTTGGTTGACGACAAGCCGAACCGCGCGTCTTTGGATGCGTTAAAATGGGGTAAGCTGGTACTCATCTTTTGACAGAGGCACCCCGCCCAAAGATGAGAACAGTATTCCATGTGAGGTCGGAAATGCGCTTTATATAGCTGCAAGCGATTTCCTGACGTGAAATACCGTCCTTTTTCTGAGCTGATTTCGCCTTGCCCTCCAGATAACCGCGAAACTGAACAAGTCAACCCCAAGAATTCCGATATCGGTTAAGGCGGGTAACCGAGTACCCTCAAAAAAGGGGGGCAACAAAATGTGCCTTTTCAGCGGGAAACGCGCAGACCTGTGTCTTCTTAGGGTGGAATTAGCTAAGTTGAGTCGGCCTTAGTCCGAAATCTGACTACCCAGAGTTTCGATTGTAGACACAGTTTATTCCGGTACAAATCGACGTTTTCCCGAGAAATCCGCGAGTGGAGTGGCGTACCGTATCCGCATTACAATGAAGATTGCTGTAATGCAGCATGTCATTGATATGCGGAAGAAACAGCGTAGGGGATAGCACTCAGCCCTGGGGGACTCCAGCACTCACGGATTTTAAGTCGGAGCATGACTCGTCGACAACGACCTTAATGCGGCGAGCCGCATGAAAGCTGGAGACCCAATCGCATGATTTCGAATCCGCTTCTCGATCTACTGGCAGAGTGGCCAAAAGACCGACCGCATTGCCACGTCAATGCTAATCCCCTGTGCGAAGAATGGACCAGCCCCCTGGTTGACAGAGCCCTCGATCAGTTTCTTTGCAAGATCTTTATAGAGTGTACTGGGAACCCATGTTCCTAGATTCTCAACCGCAAACGCTCAACCACTGGACCACTGAGACTCATTGAAGATTTTGTCGTGAAAAAAGTACATATAATATTATGTCAAACAATAAAATTATTGTTATGCTACAATAATTTTATTGTGTTATTTCTTTTCTGATATGCAGTTCTCGAATTGTAGAATAAGTATTAAAAAAGAATGAATATACTTTTAGTAGGTACGAAGATCCCAGAGTCAGCTAGTTATTAAGATAAATACATTTTTAAAGGCGAGACGATGAGGCAAGCATTTCCACTGGAGGTCCCAGGAGTAAATGCAATTTTTTTTTACAATACGAAGTTACACTTCTTTCGCGCGGAGGGACTCCACGTACGTTTTTTTTTTTAAAGTAGTTGTCACCAAAAATCAGATTAATTTATTTCTTAGAAAATAATCTACATATATATAAGAAATTTCCACTTATATATTGACTCATCACGATATCTCTGGAACCATAAGGCGTAGCGACTTGAAATTTGGTAGGATTATTCCTTTCGCCGAGTAGAGGTCAGCTAAGAACGGATTTTACGAAATTCCACCCACAAGGGGGGTTGCGGGGGTGTTAACAATGGAAAATTCCCATTTTTAACCTATAGCTGCTATCGACTTCAAATTTGTCGAAGATATTGCAGTATTAACATAGCGGGGCAGCAGTTATTACTTTTGATGCGAAACAGAGTTCGCCGGGTCAGCTAGTATATATATAGGTCCAGTCCAACCTAGTTCAATAAAAAAATGAACATAGAAAAACTGCATTACGTGTTCACATAGGAATCACAAAAAGATTTAAAACTGTGTTACTATTTAAAATATATTTCTTTTTACCAGCCGATTGATTATCAATTGACCGTCGTATTCAGTAAGGAAGCAACATTTAGTAATTAAAAAAAAAAACATATATTAATATTAAAATCATTTTGCATTAGTTTTTTATACAAAAACAGTGAAGTCGTGATATCGTGACAGTACAAGACTGAATAGGAAAGAAGCAAAACCTCAGCGAGATTAACTCCACCACAGTTATTTTGTATAACCGTCAATTATAATTATGCTGTTTGCTCATACGCAGGAAGTGGAGATACAAAAATATTATTTCCTTTTCTAACTACTCGCTCACTCATTATGTAATTTAAAACTTGAGTGGTTTATTATATGCTTAATTGAGATGGGTATCTGATCTAAGTAGAGAGAGAGAAAAAAAAGATTGACCGCGTACTTAAGTCTTGTGTATAGTTAGTAATTAAAAAAAATATATCTAAGAGAAACTATTTCTGTAATGTTAGGAAACATATTTCATAAATTGACCTTCTAAGTGTACATAGGAAACTCTCAGTTTCAAGTTGAATGCCTCAGACGTTGCGGGTGAATGCAAACATTGCTGACGTAGGCATAGATATCTTGAGACATATAGCATTTAGATATAGATGCATATAGGCACATAACAACTAACTCAAGACAAAGTTTACCACCATTACCTATGTACAGTATCTAATTATAAATACATAATTCAAAATGTAATAAAAAAGTTTTAACAAAAAAACAACAAAATTTTAATGTACACTAATCACATCGATTATATTTTTTTATTATGAAAAATGAATGAAATTGATAAAAAAAAGTGTCATTTTTTATATTTGTAATTTGAAAGAGCATTTCATTTATCCTTTATATATTTAAGAAATTAATTTAATTTAAGACATTTAATTACTCTATATATTTCTACAAGGTCTAGGAACGAATGTAGCACAGAAGACATGTATAAAGAAGAAGGCCTTTAGCTGCCGTGAATGGAACGTTAAGTAATTTTCCGAGGCTGAAAACTTATGCAAGAAAGCTCGCAATACACAATGCGGAACTGACACCAACTCCAACTTATGGAAGCGAGAATTGAGTGTGGCAGAGTACGCATTCAATTAAAATGAATGCAATAAAAAATTCATACGATGTATCGAACAGAATTACCGTATTTTACTGAGGTATGAAACCAGATTTTCACCAGTAAACTCGAAAGGGTTCCCCTTTCGAGTTTACTGGTGAAAATGTCAGAATTATCGGCCTCGCCCGAAATCCAAACATGACTAAACTATGACTATGACTAAAACCCATAGAATTGATGCTTATATTGATACTCTCCTCGGTCAGAGGGAAGCATTTTTACGCCAGAGCTACTAATAATTACTGATGTCCACATGTTTATTAAAGGCGTAAAGGTAAAAAAGTAGATCATCTATAAACAACCTATTGTTTATACATATATTTTTTTTAAATACAAAAGCTTTTCAAACAGATATATATGGCAGTAATAATAATCTCGGAACTTTAATGCCGATATTATTATATAGTTGTTATAATCTCATCAACTTCCCTTTCAACGGAACGATAGTAAAAGTATCTACTTTGACTTCCGTTTACGTTGTACATATAATATGTTCATATATTGCACTTTATAATACTGAGTCATGCACAAGACGCTTGTATTATTATTTATGTATATGTCAAAATCGACTGAGTTAAAAATTTGATCCACAAGTAGATAGTTACGTAACTCTAGACTTGTAATAAAATTTACGGTCAAAGAATATGTATTCCTAGATCTATGATAATATTTGTAGTATAAGGAGTTGTAGTAAGTAATTGTTAGATCTACTGAACTGATTTTGAAACTTTTCATACCAATATAGTCTGTATGTGTTAGTTAGCAATTAGTAATTAGTCAAATTCATTTATTTTCAATGTCTTGCTCTTATCAATTTAAAAATAAATGGTGGGTAACAGATATTGGTAGTTATTATCATTACCGGTGATGAAATCGTGCAAGCGGGTCATCTGGTGGTAAGTGACTGACGCCGTTCATGCCACAGTTGCGTTGCCGGCCATTAAAGGAGTAGGATGGGATACTTCTCTCATATATGATCATGATATTCTGAGATGACCTAGTATATCACCGGTTCGACCCATTCATGCAGTGAACTGCGGGGTTCTACCACTGTTAAATAGCTAGTTTAATTTGAGCCGATAATTTATTTTTCGAGTTAATTATATTGATAGACCTTAGCTTATAGTACGCCTAAGGTTTTTTTTTTTCATTAAAGTTATCGTAGTTAGAAAGGCCACGCAGGCAAATCAACGGAAAAAAACTGGTATAACTTTAAACAAAAAAAACAATAAATTCTAACGCACTATAAGGCTGTATTGATGCAGTAAAATAAGTTCTCGGGTTACTCTAATCTTTATCTTCTCAAACATGTCTAAGGCCGATGTTTTTATTGATAGCATAAATCCGACTTGAGTTATATACAGCCTTTTAGTAAGTTAGCGTTTCTTCTATGGATGAATAGATTTTTCATAGGCATACTATTTTAATGAGAATCGGTTAAACAGTTTCGAAGATTTCCGATTTTCTCATGGTCATGAATGGTAAGAATATAAAAATGTTCCCTATAAGTTGGATCAAACCATAATCGTCTCTGCTCAGTAGTTTTTATGCGATGCGAGTATGAGATAACAAACGACAAGACAGAAATTTCAATTTACTCTTCTATTACTCCTATATATATCTCCAATAATATATTATTTTTTCATTGATATCTCCGTTAAATAGACTAGACCTGTAAGTAAATAAATAATAGCTTTAATGATTTTGAATATGTTACGTCAGATCACGGATGTCACGTCAGATTATATAGTGTGTAGTGTGTAAGAATCTTGCCTAATGGCGCTCTATTTTTGCAGCGGCTGTTAAGCCTCGACTCGCCGTTATATTTACGTCCCTAATGGAACAGATGAATATAAATACTGTGCACAAAGTTTTCAGTTATCGTTATTAATCACACATAACTTCCGAACATAATTTCGAAAAGTCATTAATGTGAGCCGAACTGCGACTTCTGGATTCAGCAGCGGGGTGCTCGACCACTGGACCATGAAGGCGTTTTTTTTTCATTCATATATTTTCATCTCTCCAAGCACAATCAAATTTCCTATCGACTCCAACACTCCGTTGCGCCTCGTGTTTTCACCATAATGTTGTAGTCTTAAAAATATATAGAGTCCTTGGTGAGTTACTCTTGAAAACTAAACCTCGGCATACTGTTGGATCCGTTTGAAAATTGCTCGTATCTATTTATTTTGTTTTTCAAATCTATCCTTTCAATTTGCGTTCGCGTATTTTAAATTCTTTGTTGTTGTGATAAGAACGATAATTCGTCGAGTGTGCGGAAGATATAGCGTTGGAACGAAGCTACCGAGAGGCAGTGTCGCGAAACGCGACCACGTTGCGATATAAAAGGAAGCTTTGTTTAAATTTCTTTATCAAACAACCACTGTCTGTACCAGAGTACGGTCATTCACCAGTTCCTATTCCTTCAACATTCAACATGTCGGCACGCATTTTGGTAAGTTAAATATATACATTATATCATTAATTAATTATATATGGATTGGAAATCTTCTTCCTTTTATCTTCCTCACCTCATTCTCCCAATTTGATGCTTTCATATTTTATTTAGTATGTCATTAAATATTTCAGTAATAGATTCGTAGATTATGGTACAGGTGAAGGTAACCTGGTGAAGGTAACCATCATTAGAGACTTTTGGCAAAAATCATAAAACAAAAATAATTAATAACTACAATAGTATCGATATCGATCATATTTTAATGTCATATCTAAAATTAAAGTAAAAGAAGTTACTTTTTTATTAAATTCTTTTGTATATCATTAACGATAAAAAAGAATATTTATGTAAATATAATTAATAAAAAGGAGATGATCTTTTTGATGACTCTCCAATATTGGAGGACAGAAAAACAAACAATTATTCTTTATCTAATTATATTCACGAAAACATTATTAATATTTTTAATTTAAATTGTAACAAAGAATTTATATTGTAACAAATAATTTATAGCTTAAAGGTGTTGTAAATTTCGTGTAAGTTATATAACAAGTAACAACTAATCAATTGTATCATTAAATCTTAATTGTAAAAGTTCGAATCGAATTCAACTCGATTATTGTTAAATAAATCGATATCTATAATATAAATACTTTATTTCGATTGTGATAAAAAAAATCTGAATGTAAATCTTTAACTTTTGAATCTATTTTCATTTGTATATATATTCTACTCGTTATCTTAAATAAAGACTTGGGTTGAGTAGAAAGTGGATTTGAATGTCACGTTCATTTTGAGGTTGCTTTTTTGTTCTATTATTGTTTACTAAGTAGATATTTATTTGTATCGAGACAATTCAAGTGTACTATTATGATTTCTCTTTGACAAATTACTATTTATTAGCATTGCAATACGCTGCGAATATTGTCCTGTGACGCTTAATGCCTATGCGATTTATTTTTTCATCTCATTTTTCATTTATTACGAGTCATTTTATAAAATTTTATATTAAAAACGCGGTACATGCCTCATACATCATATTATTATTTCTTGTTTAAATAATACTACATATATAGCAACAGAATCAGTGCTTATTTCCACGGACTGTCTATACTCTAAATTGTTTAAAGGGTGAAGTTATAAAGAATCAAAAAGATCGTATTTTTAAAGATTGTTTGAATCATGATCTGTCACAGCGCTAGTGACGTTAAGTTACCACAATATAAGCCATGATTTATCGTAGACCCTCGGCTATGGTCATTGTGGCGCGAGACCATAAATAATAATGTCCATAATATCTATTGCCATAGACTATAAAGTAATGAAATATCACATCGTATAGTATTATTAATATATCTCCGTGATCTGTATATAGAGTATCCCGTTTCCGAATCAAAAAGTCGTTGGATCGAATCCGAACTCAACACCAATGGTTCTTTTCCGAAGTTATGTGTGATAAAATATCAAATTTCAACTATCATGAAGCAATGTTATTTGCCTACTTATAATGTTCACTGATTTATATTATATATACCGCTTATATATTATTATATATAGTATATATATTATTAGTATATATATTATTAGTTTAGACAGTAACATATTATATTTTAAACTGTAAAGATCAAGACGTAGCGTGCTTTAGACCTGCGGGTCTATTATGACTAATCAGTCAGTCAGACTAGTCAGTAATAGTAGGCACTGACGAGCTGGAGTTAGTCATTGATAATTCGAATTTTCAGTAAATTTAACAGTGACTACTCATCACTGACTAGCTGGAATAAGTCGTTGGAAATACGAATTTGTAAGGCAGCGCGTAATCTGGCCGGAATTAAGAGCTCATAATAGAGAGAGATAGAGCTGGTACTAAATTTAGTTCTGGGAACTTCAATAACCATTATAGTTTTTTTCGGAAGCAAATGAGAAAGGTTAAAGATGTTACACTCATGTAACGTGTATTTTACATAAGCTTTAGAGCCAAGTATTATGTAGTAGCCCCTGGTTATGAAATATGAAACTAAACATCAGTACTAATGTATTTTTTTGTTTTGAAAATGTAACATGTTATAAAACAACCATTTTATGAAATTTTCAGCTCGCGCTAGTCTGTGTGGCTGAGTTGTCTTTACTCATCGCGGCCGGTGGTGGAGGTGGAGGTCACAAAAAGGTCATAATCCACGTGCCCCTTTTCGTGAAGCATCATCATCACAAACACACGATTGTCAAGCACATACATCACAAGCACGGAGGCGGTGGTGATGATCACTACGAGGTCCTGGGATACACGTACGGTGAACCCAAAGCAGCTCCACACTTTGGAGGAGGTAGGATGTTATTATATTTCCATCCTAACAATTGGTTATTTTACTTATTTAAAAACTTATCATCAGAAGCGAGGAGCTAGACCACTGGTCTAGTCAAGCTAGTCTAGCTCCTCGGTTCTGAGTCAGAAGTCATGGTAAAGCAATTGTTGCTAGGAATTATTTTGCGAAAGTTATGTGTGATAAATATCGAAGATTGATAAATTTGCTGTGCCCGGTGTATGGCAATAGATTCCGCCACATATTCCATTTGGAACGTAACGATTCGATGTGTGGATGTTTGACAGCCGCTACCTACACTTTCAAAAAAAGGTTCAAAGGAAAGGTTCAATGTTCTCTGCCAGTCAACTTTTAATTAATCTTTGTTAAGTTTTCTTTAATACCAGAAGTAATATAATAATTATTTCTTTTTCCAATTCACATGAATCCATTTTTAATAGGAACCAATTGTCATCTGTAGATCCGGTAATTCCGTATCTCATTCAATAGTTTATATTATTATGTTCCTAGTTTTTTGCCGTCAGTTCCACATAGGTAACTTTAAATCACGTACCTATCAGATTTTAATAAAAAAAATACTGGAAATATCATCGTTAGCTTATGGCGTTCTGTTCTCTCTGCCTACCCCGCAAGGGACTTGGCGTGAAGTTATGTATGTATGTATGTATTTATGTATCAGCATTAGCTAAATTGAATGAATCTTTAAAAGGCCTGTAGTAATTTGTTTATTTTATTGATTTATATTAATAATATATGACACTATCTAATAATTAAACAACTGTTACCTATTAAATCGTACAGGATCTTTACAATTTTGTCTTTACAAAATTTTGTTTCATGGTCTGAAGGGGTTACCAATAGGAAAAATCATATTTTAACTTCAACTTTTTGATTTTTATTTCCAACATGTGGGTACTTTCTGTATCAATGAAAATGAAAATTTGTTCATTACTCGTGAAAATGATCTATGTAAAGAGTTCGAAACGTCGGGAAATAAATAGAAAATAAGTTCTAAATAAACGCGATACATAATCCATAAAAAGTTGTTTCAGAGTTATTTAATTAATGTTAATAATTCATTTGTTCTTATCGGACATTATACATGAATCATGAATATTATTTGATAAAAAAAAAATATACATACAGACGAATTGAGAACCTCCTCCTTTTTTCGAAGTCGGTTAAAAATAGAAAAATAAATATCATTTTAAAATCTCTATCAAGATTTATAAATATAGATTGATAACATATTATTCTAAGTCTAGTCCCATCTTCACATTACTTTTTTTTATTTAAATTATTGCTGGAAGCGAGAGTAGGATAAACGAGGTCGAAATGAGGGCATTGCGTAAAAATCTGCGGAGTGACCCTCGCTGACCGCGTGGCAAACAAGGCTTTAGGGAAGGAAGTCGGTTTGAAAGAGAGTGTCGGTGTACAGGTAAAGATGGGCACGTTTCGATGGTTCAGGCATGTAGAAAGGATGGACGATGCAAGATTAACTAAGCAAATATACAATGCAAAAGCGGATGGATGTAGGAGTCGAGGACGGCCAAGACACACATTCCATGACCAAATAGAACGTGTACTGGAGGAAGGTGATGTTAGGAGCCTCAAAAATCGACGCGCGTGCATGAAAAGAGTTATAAAAGTCAACGAAGCGAGTGAGGTATGTAAGAATCGTGGCTTGTGGCGCTCCGTTCTCTCTGCCTACCCTGCAAGGGATTTGGCTTGAAGTTATGTATGTATGTAAATTATTGCTACTGATCTAACCTCACACAATATTATATGCAAAACTAAGCAATTCCTTGTTAGGCCAATCTGAGCAAGCATGTCCTAGTAATCTTTAAATAAATTGTCTTTGTTCGTGTGTATTATCATCTTTATTCTGTATATAAAACTAGCTGACCTGGCAAACGTCCAATAAAAGTCCCTTCAAAATCGGTCTAGTCATTTCAGAGATTACCCGGAACAAACAGACAGACAAAAATTATAAAACATGTTATTTTGGTGTATGTACCGTATATATATTCATATGAATGTAGTTGAAAGTATTTATTCAATATTACAAACAGACACTTCAATTTTATTTATGTGGACCTATCGATAAGAAGACACATCATCATCAGATCATTTATTCAGTATTTTTTGTTGGAATTCGAAAAATAGCTGTCTTATCTAATATATCTTCTGTGTACTAAGTATCGGGAATTTGTCAATAAAACAAAAAATACAAATTATTCATCTAAATTTATTTTATCGCCTTCAAAGTAGGCCCCATCGCTTGCAATACAACATCTCCACCGCTTCACCCAGTCTTCCATACATTTTTCATAGGCTATTTGCGGTATGGCCTTTAGCTCATTCAGCGAATTTTCTTTTATGGCTTCTATTGACTCAAAACGTTTTCCTCGAAGGGGTAATTTTAACTTGGGAAATAAAAAAAGTCAGACGGAGCCATATCAGGTGAATAGGGTGCTTGGTCGAGAACGTTTGTTGAATTTTTCGCTAAAAACTCTTTCACTATAATGGCTGTGTGTGATGGTGCATTATCATGGTGCAGCATCCATGAGTTGTGTCGCCACAAATCTGGACGTTTTCGGCGGATACTCTCACGCAAACGCTTCATGACGCCTAAATAATATTCTTTATTCACTGTTTCTCCCTCTGGAAGGAATTCGGAGTGAACCACACCACGGTAGTCAAAAAAAACTGTCAGCATCATCTTGATTTTGGTGCGACTTTGCCGCGGTTTTTTGGGTTTCGGCTCGTTTTCGAGACGCCATTCTGAAGACTGTTGGCTTGTTTGCATGTCATACTCATAAACCCATGTCTCGTCGCCAGTTATTATACGTTTCATAAAGGTCGGATCCGTAGAAGCTCGGGAAACCATGTCTTCAGCGACATGCTTTCGCTGCCCTTTTTGAACAAAATTGAGCTCTTTTGGAACTAGTCGAGCGGCGACGCGTTTCATGCCTAAAATGTCAATGAGAATATTGTGGACGGACTTAAAAGATATGTTCACCTCACTAGCCAACTCTCTCAGACTCGTACGTCGATTTTCGAGCACTAGCTTCTTGATTCTGTCAATGTTTTCTTTGGTCGTACCGGTTGAAGGTCTACCAGAACGAGGCAAGTCTACTACTACTACTTCTCGGCCTTCTTTAAAAGCCTTATACCATTCATAAGCCCTTGTTTACGATATACATGATACGCCGTAGGTATTTCGCAACATTTTTAGTGATTCACCACATGAAATATCATTCGAAACACAAAATTTAAGGCACACTCTTTGTTCAACAATATTTTCCACTGTAAAAATCGCCGAGGACTCAAAACTATGACCAACAATAAGTTTAGTTTAAAACAAATTAAATGACAGATCCCGTTCAAATTTTGCGCGCTAAATCAGTACAGTGCTACCAACATGCAGTAAAAAAATTAGAACGACCTCTTTTACGCGGGTCTCTTTATTGACATATGCCCGATACTTTTTACACAGAGTAGTATACCTAAAATTCTCGTGTCTCAATGTTCGTTCCCATACTCCTCCGAAACAGCTTGACATGAAATTTTGTGTATAGGTCTGAGAATAGGACAACATCTATTTTTCATCCCCCTAAATGTTAAGGATAAAATAAATATTTTTTAAAATTTTTTTGGTATATTTCCGTTTTTTATTTTTTTTATGAAACGGGATACAAAAATACATACAACCCTAAATTTTCAACCCCCTACGATCAACCCCTATTTTTTTAATTTTATTTTTTGGCAAGACAATGTTGGCCGGGTCAGTTAGTGTTATGTAAAAATAATACTATATAACATCACATAATTTGGTAAATACTGGTTGATTGAAAAATAACATGTTAACCATCCGAGATGATATGTGACTTTGAAAGATGGTGTTTTTGGAACTGTTTACGACAGTACTGACATTTTTAGGTAGGCAGGTAGTAGTAAAGCTCGTTCTATGAACTACATATTGCAATTTATCATAATTGTTCATACATTTTTCTTCACACAATTTGTAAAGATCACATAGCATGTCCCTTTTATCTTTGATTACTGTCATATAAAAAAAAAATAAAGATATCGTATTTTAATAAAAATACTCACTCGCATAATTGCAACTAAGAACTGTATGTTCAGTAATTAAAATCAATACTACCTATTTAAAATGAAATAAAATTTATTAAATAACTAGCTTACCTTGCGAACTATGTTCCGGATCAATAATAATTTTTTTACTTTTACTATTAAAGCGCTAAATTTTGAAAATTACTTTGAATGCATGAAATTGAATTTTAAATACAAACCATCCCGTTTACACTCTCTATCTATTAAAAGAAAACCCCATTAAAAATCGTCATGTATGCGGAAAGCAACTTTATTTTATACTATGTAATGATGACTAATAAAACTCCTAAATTCGTAAAGGCATAAAAAAAAAGTAAAGTAACATTATGATAGTACCTAGATTACCTAGTCTCGGCTTCGAATCCTAGGTATCGTTTTCTTTATTGAAATATTAATTATTGGCTCGCCAATTATTTCAGTACCAATATAACATAAGGTCAAACGTCTGTGAAGGCATATTGAAACGATTTAAACAAATTTTATAAAGAAGAAGAAGAATATATGTGTACTCTATTATATTTTCAGGTCACGGTGGAGGTGGTTGGGGAGCCGCAGAAGAATCCCACGACGGTGGTTACGGTGACTCTCCAGTCAGTTTCGAAGGTGGTGATCATACCGGCTACGCGTTATCTGGCGGGGAAGACTACAGTTCAGATGTCGGAGGCCATGGCGAATACTAAACTTAATATTTTAATCATATACATTAATAAGCATCCCATGAACTGATAGACTGAAAAGCAACTTTTTCACAATACGCTATAATATGTTATTAATAGAAGTTGCAGTAAGAATCAAATACTTCAGTACAATAAAAATAATAATATCTGTAGTACAAAATAGTACTAAATTTCACTATTAATAAGAGTGATGTTTGTGTAAATATGGTACAGAAATTAAACTAATTATATTTTATTAAAACCACTGTTCTATGTTAATAAAATGTACAAAAAAATCGGTATATTATAAGTTACTATAATTATATCGACGCTTTAATTCATAAAAAGTCTAGGACTTTAAAAAAAAAACAAATCGATATTGCTAAATATTATCGATTTTAATTTTAATATTTACAAAATGGTGTGAAGTGTTACAGAACGACATTTATTGTTATAAATGAAATGATTGTTGTATTATTTAGTTTTAAGAATTATGTCTGTTATGAAATTAAAGCGAGTAATTGTTAATAATGTTATTTTTTGTTGTATATTTAAAATACTTCAATAATACTTAAATCCTTTAATGTGTATTATTTCACATTTGTTCACCCAAGTATATATGTGAATTATTGCTACAATTTCGTGGGTCAATCGTTGAACATATTTCCATAAAAATTGAGCTACAGATAGACTACTTCTTGGATTTATATATAGAACTTATCAGATTTAACTTATATTGTGCTGCAGAAAATTAATTATATTTAAGATTATATAGATAGTATTATAAGTGAACCTACGAAATAAAACATGTTGATTTGATAATTATTTCTTTACATTACCATTTTAACATAAAAATGAAGAAAAAGAATATAATATGGACCACACAACTGAAGTAAACCTTAAACCTAGCTGACTATGAGAGAGAGAAAAATGTATTCTGGCTCCGCACCGGATCACACTTTTCGTAACGCATTCACAAACTTAGTCCATAATTCACGTGTGCGTAAAAAGTGTTACTCCATCCAAAAGGAATTTAACTCTCCATACAAATCCTCTCTGCGTAAGTGCAGTATATATTTAACATACATAGGAACAAATAGGTAACTTTTTAAACATTTGCAAATTACGTTCTGACACATTTGGACGTTGCCAAACAAATTGAGCACCCATTATATAATACTTCTTACGGATACCAATCAAAACTATTTCGGAAGTAAACCTCTACAGACGAGATCGCTGCGAAAAAAGACCACCACGATAATGGTAACTTTCTAACAACATGACATTTGCTCGCTTGTTCCTTTTGCCATTCTTTCTACACAACTGGACTATACGCAACATTGCGCAATGGTTTTACGTTCCCATTCTATTTTTTGTTTCCTTTTTTTATTTTGTTTGTCTATGGTTTATTTTTTTTTGCTACGTTCAGTCATTCATTATGTTATTTTGCAACCAGGAAATCACATACATGACAGACATTATACAGTTGTCTTTTTTTTCTTTTGCTATAAGATCCATCAACTTTCATGTAATTATTATGTAATATTGTTCGGAGTTCGGTATAAATAAACTCACTTTCAATGGAGACCGGAAGTCATAATAAGGGTATCATTAGATAGAGTATGTTATGGCTGTTTGCCATTTTATTGGGTCGAGATACATTTTCCTCGGACTAGGAAATACTAAATAATGACTTAATAGTTTTATTATTTAACTAATCCTGAGTAGATATAGAAAGTTAGTTCTGGGTACTTCTATATAGATAATTTTAAACGCCTTCCGTGGGTCATGTGGGTTTGGGATTCCCAAAAAAATGATTTGATTTTTCTGTGATTAGTGCTACTTTCACACTTTCTCTTGAAAATGTACTTATTTCTTATCCAATCCATTTTATGTCACACTTCACATCCATGTTAACATTCGCGTTTCCGTTTCATGTAGGTACTCTATTTTCATCCACTTCTTTCGTTGACCAACATTTAGATCCATACAATACGAAAGGTCCGACAACTGATTTGTCTATGAATTTTGCCTTTTAATTTAAGGAGCATCAGCGAATCGCATCCTATTCCTTAGACTTGTCGGCATATCATACATCCCGCATTCATTCTGTTACTCACACCCCGATCAATATTGCCGTCGCTTTGGATAAGCGGACCTGGGTATTTAAAGTGTGAAGTAATTTTGTGGATTTTCTCATCCAGAGATATTGAGTAAATAATCTAGAGGAGCCACGGAAGTTACAAAACAGGTCCAATACATTTTTATCGCGGCTGATCTTAAAAGAGACTGCCTCTAGCTTCTTCTGCCATCTTTTCAGCCTACTTTCTACCTTTGCCGCTGGGTGCACCCTACCGAATGTTAGATGTACGAACATTGATTATCACGAGGAACAAAATAAGGGCCTAAAGTCGATCCGGTGCAAGCACACAGGCCAAACCCATACAGAACTGGTCGGTGACACCGGCTACGGACTCAAGCACACGCTCCAGTATATTCACACGCCCTCTCGTTTTTCTTTTATGTTTCGGCATGACAACGTCTCATAATTCAATGGAGTTGGCTGCACGCATGAAAAAACATGACTCGTGTGCAACATGAGCGTTACCTCCCTCTGAGACAGATGCAGTCAACCGATTTTTCTTTTGAAACAATTTCAAAGCCTTTGAATTCAACAACATATTGTTGAATTCAAGCTAAGGCTTTGAAAATTTTCCGTAATAATATTTAATATTTTCACAGAGCACAGGTTCTTGAAAACTAGGGCTAATCAATTTCTGAGAAGGTTGGTATCGCATGTCTGATAGATCCTGTTGCTGTTCTCTTACAACGAGAGTGACTGCTTACCATTAAATGACCGTGTGTTCATCATTGTGGGATTAACTGGTAGAGCTATGCTCCTCGCTGCATGGACCGGCTCGACCGGTTTAATACCACTACCTGTCAGAATATTGATGTAAGTGACTCATACCGCGTTTCGTTCGGTGACAGAGATATCCGGAAGCCCACTCTCCTTCCCCCTCGCTGCCCATCCCATTTCCTTAAATTAACTGCCGTTAATTTCCGTAACTGCAACATAACATATGCAGCAGGTGGACATGTCAGACGCGGACCAGGTGACCCGCTTGCTCGTATAGCCCCTATCCCAAAAAAATACTCACCTGTAGCTGTCTGAGCCAATTTAGGCTCAAAACTGATATCTACTTAATGTAAGAGTACTAAACGAATTCTGTCCAAAAAATAATTTTGAGGTGCTGATATAACGAAGTTAAAATTTCTTTCGATTTTACAACTTTAGACATTCGTTCCGATTTAAAATTTTAGGTTGGAATCATGTTATGTGTAAATTACACTGAGTTATATTTGAAATAAGAAACTTGATTCTTTTAAGAGCTTTCAGAATGAAACGCCTCGTCAACTGAAAAGATAAACAAAACCTTGTATAGCTTAATTCTAGGAAATAAAAAATAATTTGAGTATCTGCACTAACATCTTAAGCAGCTGTAAGGAAGCAATTATGCTTCAACACGCCAACTAAAACTATACCAATTGCCATTGAGACAACAAACGCAAAGAATTATATATAATAAATGTATTATTGATTAGCTTTAGTGGGGTCAGCACAACAGTTATGGCTGTCGTATAACCGGCCGCCTGCCTGACATCAGCTCTCCACAAAGAGTAAAATACAGGACTGGATGGATCTTGGCCACAACTTTCTTAGCCTCATTCTCCTAATTATCTTAATTTGTCCTAATAGTTGATTGACTTGGCGGTGCTTTCCCAGTATCTTGTCGGTCCTGGTTGCCAGTTAATTATGGTTTAATCATTAAATAAGTAGACAATTGACCGATTCGTCATATATCATGGACAGATTTAGTACATGTACATATAAAATAAAACCACTAATTTATAATTTGGAATAAAAGGAAATGTTTATTTCACAATAGTTTTTAATAAATTACGATAATTCTATGCAAAGAAAATAGTTCTACAATATTATTTTAGAAAAACAATTTTAAGAACTACAGAAAACGAACGAAGAAAGATTTATAGCTTACTTAACAAGCTAAGTATCATATTAGATTAATTAAGTTTTAATTGATCGTATTACATTTCATTAAAAAAATGTGTTCAACCAAAAATTTCATTTCTACCATTTTAAAATAATAATTAAATTCTATTTGAATCTATCAATTTACATATTTATTACATTTTCACAAATGAAAATGGCGCTTGCCGCCAACATAACAATAGCAAAATTTCTACCTGGTTGCACAATACTTAACTATAAAGAAATAAAATACAGTTTTTCCTATTACATTTTTCCGTTACGCTGGTTCAAACAGTTTTTATTTTTTTTTGCTAACAAGTTGCGTAACCCCGGATCTAGGGCGTATCCAATTGTCTGATGTCTTTTACTATTTGTATGTAGACAATATTAACTCAAGTCGAATGATGACATAAAAGCTTTCAATAGAGGCAAACTAAATTGATTGTTATAATTTTGAAAATACGAAATAGAAAAAAAATTGGTTGTACTATTTTCACTTTATTGTATATCACTTACGAATAGTCAACAAATGCGTCTATATTACTGTATATTTAGTCCTTAAATCTATTAAATATTTGTACTAACTAACTTGGAACTAGAAATAACAATTATAATTTAAATTAAATATGTATAGTTAAACATTAAAATTTATAATCATATGATACTTTTACAATAATATTGGTAAGTACTTTAAATGCTTAGTAAACTATAGTTTCAACGTTACCAGTGTTTGTGGACTGTTGAATGCCAGCTTCCCTGGCAAATGTTACTGGTGTCTCGGCAGATATAGGATTTTCTTCATGTGCTATGAAAGATGGTCCTTCGGCGTCCGCTCCAGTAAATGAGTTCGCTTGACTATCGAAGCCGGATTCTGGATAAGTTATTGGGAATTCGCCAGACGGCGAAGGGCCAGACAATCCTTCATTATGATTTGGTCCTGATGAAGAAAATGGATCGTTTTGTACGGTTCCTGCAAAGCTCTCAATCCCATCTGAATGTGGCGAGGCTTCAAATAAGTCGTGGTTTTGTTGGAGGGAATTTTGTGAAGTTATGCCTGCAAAGGGATCGTAAGTCGGCTGAGACGCGAGTCCTTGAACATACCCAAATGTCTGTGGATACCTGCTCTGCAAATTTCTCATTGACAGAAAGGCTTCGTCAGCATCGTCAGTTTCTTCGGTAACTTCGTAACCATGCCCCTTACCGTGGTTCGGAAGTGCACCAGGTAAAGAGTCAAAGACCTTCACTTGCTTCACAGTGTGAGCTACACCATGTACGTGAGGCACTTTGGGCTTATGATAAAAATCATCATTATACGATGGAATTGCATTGGGTTTATAATTGTATTTAGGAATAACGGGCTCTTCATGACTGCTGTCTTCATGACTGTGGTGATGATTGTGGTGCTTATGATGGTGTCCGTGCGAACCATGATGGTCGGTCCCTTTGGTAACAGTTTTAGTTTTTAAATGAACTTTTTTATGACTATAGTGATGTTCGTGTGGCATAACCGGTTTATGATGGTGGTGATGATGATGATGCTGCTCTTTCTTTGGTTGATGATGATGGTGATGAATGGTTATAACTTTCTTATGATGATTGTGGTGGTGAATCTCCGGAACATGTAACTTTACGTGATCACTGCAAAACAAATTTACAACTTTAATGCAATTTTTCCCTATAAAAAGGTGCTGCTGAACATACAGTAAAATATTCGTACAAAAAGTGTGGTATTCAAAATTCGCAGTGTGCAATTGTAAATATATAATGAGTATTAATAAATACAAACAGTTCCATGTGACATCATAGTAATCTTTCTTAATAAAACAAAAGAAAATTCAGCACAAAATAAAAAGTCGCCTAGCTCTCATTAATGTTTAAATAAAATATTTAAAAAATACTAAAAAATCACAATACTCGCCAATTTATAACATTTATTTCATAATATAATATATGTGTATTGAATAATATATTTACGAAGCATTATTGACTAAATTTTATTCTTACTGGTGTTTCCCGCCACCGCCAGTCTCACCGCCCTCAAGACACAGCACCACCAGCACCGTCAGGTACTTGGACAGATCCATATTCGTAACGAGTTGAAGCACAGCGCGTACAGTCCACAACAGTCGAAGACCAAGTCAACTGAACAAATAACACCAACGGCCCGGACCGAACGTTCACATTTAGTTTTACATCACAATAAATACTTTCTTTCATTCCAGAAATTTTTTTTTATTTACTATTTTTTTTTTCGTTTTTCCGACCAATGGAACAATGAACATAGGGCGAATAAGTGTCGCACTGTTCCCGCGCCGCAGCAGATTGAATAGCGCCACAGTGAGAGATGACCATTTATCCAATTTCTCTTAAATAAACTTAACGTAATAATAAATAAAAAAGAAGACAACAATAGCCTTTGTCGACGAAGCATGCAAAAGCATTACTGCCTAGAGAGGGGGTAAAGGGGAATGGGCACCGCTCTAATTTTACCTCAATTCAGAGTTCTTTTCGCGATCCAGGAAGTACGAGCTATTTGCGTTTAATAGGTATGTATATTGCCATTACAATCTAGTTCATGACGAATAATTTTGGTTGACCGCAGGCTATGTTTTGTAATGTTATTGATTGCGTTTTATATAATTACTGGCCACAAAAGAAAAATTAAATTTCTATTGCCATTGATAACCTATTGCCATACCGGGCACAAAGTTTTCAGTCATCGATATTTATCACACTTAACTTCCGAAAACAATTTCGAAGTCATTTGTGTGAGCTAGTGTCAGGATTCGAACCCGGACCTGTGGATCAGAATCCGTGTGCTCTACCACTGGACCACCGAGACTTTACATTTAATAAGGCTTAACAAACACACTATATATTATAATCGCTGTATCATTAAATTATCTAGCGAATCAGTTCTTTTCAATTGCCATTTCTTTATTGTATGATGAAAATATAAAAACTTTAAAACTAAAATTTTATTACTTCCTCACTGACTGCTTTGTCAGGAATAAAGTAGAAAAAATCGAAAAAAAAAAAACATAACCTATTTGTCTAGTACAGTCGAGAATTAATATTAATAATAAAATTAGAAGAATTCTATATTATATAATTTACTTGTACCCTACTAATTATTCCAAAATAAATGTTGCATAAAAACAATATTGATATGCTAAATACCGTTGTTGTTAAAAAGCACTTAAAATTGTTGAACCAAATAACTTATTTACATGTTATTATTTTATAAATATGTTTGGAGAATTAATGGCAGGCAATTTAATTTATTTTATAATACTGAAAACGTGAATTTATTGACGCTAAATTCTAAGCATGGAAACCGTACATTTTGTCTCCAGGGTGGAAATGAATAGTCTCTAAAGATCTTAGTGCTACAGATTATACCTATCTCTGGGGCTAGTTTCATCCGGATCAGCAATTTCACTTCAAGGCGGTTTGGCTTAGTTGCGATTATGAGTACAGTATGTCGAAATATTTTTTAGTTTTTCTTCTATTTTGTATCATACCAATAAAATAATAAGGCTTATAATCATATTTCCTTATAACGGAACAATAATATGAACAAAACTTCATGATGAACGTTTGCGTAATTTAAGAGTGAAAGCACAACAAAACGACAATCGCATTTGCAATATTAGTTTACAATTATTTAGCTTCTGAGTACCAATGTGCCACTTCTACGCTAACGATTCCAATTTCTTATAGAATACCGACATATTTATAATTTTTTTTATTCATATTCTAAATGTCTTCAAGCAAGGAGGACTGGCACATGTCCGTCGGTACTTATAATTGTTGAAACAACAAAATTATAAAATCTAACAAACAAACAATATAAAATCTAACAAAATATAAATTACTAAAATCTAATAAAATTATAAATTAATTATTATAAGATAATATAATAGTTAATTTATAATAATAAGCGTCATACTGTCTAAAGAAACGGTGCAAAATATTAACTTAATCTTTCCCGATTTACAATTTACATATTATTTGTACAATACTTAATGCTAAATTATACTTAAAAAGTAATATTTTAAAGAGAATGATGATATAAATAAAAATAAATAAAATATAGTTAAATTTGATTAATATACAGACATTGTAGATTTGTTGGAAAACGTTTACAGCTTTTGAAAGAGGCGTAATTTTGCCCTGTAACAAGCAATTTATGAATTAGTACTAAAAGGCGAATAAAAGTCAATAATATGTCGAATTTTATGCTCAAGTGCGGGGAAGCACCTTCGCCTATTCAACGAGTTCAATTCAATCAATACGGCTTAAATCTTTCTGGACTGCCAAGTCTCGATGGTCTTAATAGTTTAGCATTCTAACTTCAGCGTGCGAGGATCCGAGCTCGAATCGTTGTACTAGTCTGTGTAAAAAGTATCGGGGAATATGTCAATAAAGAGACCCGCGTAAAAGAGGTCGTTCTAATTTTTTTACTGCATGTTGGTAGCACTGTACTGATTTAGCGCGCAAAATTTGAACGGGATCTGTCATTTAATTTGTTTTAAACTAAACTTTTTGTTGGTCATAGTTTTGAGTCCTCGGCGATTTTTACAATCTATATATATATATAAGAGATTTCCACCTATATATTGACTCATCACGATATCTCTGGAACCATAAGGCGTAGCGACTTGAAATTTGGTAGGATTATTCCTTTCGCCGAGTAGAGGTCAGCTAAGAACGGATTTTACGAAATTCCACCCACAAGGGGGGTTGCGGGGGTGTTAACAATGGAAAATTCCCATTTTTAACATATAGCTGCTATCGACTTCAAATTTGTCGAAGATATTGCAGTATTAACATAGCGGGGCAGCAGTTATTACTTTTGATGCGAAACAGAGTTCGCCGGGTCAGCTAGTGGAAAATATTGTTGAACAAAGAGTGTGCCTTAAATTTTGTGTTTCGAATGATATTTTCATGTGGTGAATCACTAAAAATGTTGCGAAATACCTACGGCGAATCATGTATATCGAAAACAAGGGCTTATGAATGGTATAAGGCTTTTAAAGAAGGCCGAGAAGTAGTAGTAGACTTGCCTCGTTCTGGTAGACCTTCAACCGCTACGACCAAAGAAAACATCGACAGAATCAAGAAGCTAGTGCTCGAAAATCGACGTATGAGTCTGAGAGAGTTGGCTAGTGAGGTGAACATATCTTTTAAGTCCGTCCACAATATTCTCATTGACATTTTAGGCATGAAACGCGTCGCCGCTCGACTAGTTCCAAAAGAGCTCAATTTTGTTCAAAAAGGGCAGCGAAAGCATGTCGCTGAAGACATGGTTTCCCGAGCTTCTACGGATCCGACCTTTATGAAACGTATAATAACTGGCGACGAGACATGGGTTTATGAGTATGACATGCAAACAAGCCAACAGTCTTCAGAATGGCGTCTCGAAAACGAGCCGAAACCCAAAAAACCGCGGCAAAATCGCACCAAAATCAAGGTGATGCTGACAGTTTTTTTTGACTACCGTGGTGTGGTTCACTCCGAATTCCTTCCAGAGGGAGAAACAGTGAATAAAGAATATTATTTAGGCGTCATGAAGCGTTTGCGTGAGAGTATCCGCCGAAAACGTCCAGATTTGTGGCGACACAACTCATGGATCACACACAGCTATTATAGTGAAAGAGTTTTTAGCGAAAAATTCAACAAACGTTCTCGACCAAGCACCCTATTCACCTGATATGGCTCCGTCTGACTTTTTTTTATTTCCCAAGTTAAAATTACCACTTCGAGGAAAACGTTTTGAGTCAATAGAAGCTATAAAAGAAAATTCGCTGAATGAGCTAAAGGCCATACCGCAAATAGCCTATGAAAAATGTATGGAAGACTGGGTGAAGCGGTGGAGATGTTGTATTGCAAGCGATGGGGCCTACTTTGAAGGCGATAAAATAAATTTAGATGAATAATTTGTATTTTTTGTTTTATTGACAAATTCCCGATACTTAGTACATAGAAGGTACATGGACTTGTCGGAAATCTTTTGCGAAACTGTGGGTTCTAGAGAGAACAGAATGATGACAGAATTGTGATAACAGACTCCAACTCAATTGAAGAAGAAGACACCTTCAAGCTTTAAAGTAGAGATAGTCTTGGTGGTCGAGTGTTCGAACTCCCCGCTTCTGATTCGGAAGTTGTAGGATCGATTCCGAACTCACACCAACGATTTCTCAGAATTATTTTCGGAAATAATGTGTGATAAAAATTTCAATTACTGACAACTTTGTGTCCGCTGGTGATGGCATTAGGTTAGCCACCGCCATTTGAGACGTAAACATAAGTGCGAGTCGTGGCTTAACAGCCGCTGCCCCTTCGGGTAGAAAAAGTTGTATCAAGTAAGGTTGAGAAAATACAGAAACAATCATACCAACCTAATTTCTTCTGTAAAGTGGTATTACGTGACGATTGGGTATTCTTGTAATTTCATTAGGCGGTACGTCCAGTACATCTCCTGGTAAATCTGGCAAAAACTCCGGTATACCGACTCCAGTCATTGGTGAACCATGCGCTCCTATCGGCACCTCTTCATGTATATGCATGTGATGGAAATGTTCGTGCTCCTCTGTCGGTGCCATCCCAAGTTCATGGTCATGATGGGTATGATGGTGATGTATTGTCTTGAAGACAGTGTGAGTGTGTTTTATTTTCTTAATTTTGTACGGCACATGTATTACCACTTTCTTCTTGCGTCTGGTGAAAAATAACAATAGGTTAAAATGGATTTCATATTTATTTCTTTTTATTATGAAATAATTTATTTACAATAGTACGAGTAAGTAAATTAATTGCATTCTTTACAATATATACAATTTAAGAAAACTAGGTGAACTCAAATTTCTCCGTATCTCGGTCTACTGGCAGCGTGCTCAGAAGACTGGCCGCATTGCCACGCTAAATGGCAATGTTAGTCCTCTGTGCGGAGAAGGCCTCGATCAGTCTCTTTGCAAGATCTTTAAAGAGTGCACGAGCACTCGCACCTCATGTCCCCAGAGTCACAACCCCAAACGGCTCAAAAACATAATCATCTACAAGGTTACTGTAATACATGAAATAATATATGTATTTACAGATAGTTATCGACTTATCATCACCTTCTTCCCTTTTTCCCATAATTTGGTAAGTGAAAAATAAGTTTTATTGCATATACCTAGCTATTATGTTGTACATTTTTTTTTAAATATTCAACCTACAATGACCATTTTTATTTTTTTACTTTTTACGAGAAATAATAACCTATTTACGAAGCGACTTTAAACATTACAGCATTAATTTTCATCCAATTAAGTGTCTTAAATAGATTGTGTCTTAAATAGATATAGATGATCCTGGCCCTTTACAGCATGCAATTTAAACAAATATTTTCGAAGATATTGCAGTATTAACATGGCGGGACAGCAGTTATTACTTTTGATGCGGAACAAAGTTCGCCGGGTCAGCTAGTAATAAATAAATATAACGCAATATATTTTTGTTGCAAACGAGTTCATTATATTAATACCTGAAGCGAAAATGTAAGAAATTCGATATGATTTTTCATAAAGCCTTTTTTTAATAACGTACATAAAAAACAACCATGAAAAACTACCAAAAAAACTGTTAGTAGTATTTGTACATGCCTCGTATTAAAAATACTAGTAAAAATTTTGTACTTTGTCTACCGGTCTACTTTTTTCGTATTCATCGAACTATGTATCTAATAATTATAAGTGGTTTTAGTGTGAACAAAGCTTTTTTATTTCTCCAACTCGAGGCCTCTATAATTTTTCACACACTGGAAATTTGATTGACTGTTTTAGCTGGAATACAAACAATAATAGGTACTATGTTCATAGTAACTTAGTTTATTTACAAATTACGATGTTTCTCACACTTATAATAAGACTATAAAATACTTGATAGACAATAATGGCAACTAATAGCAAGTGCATTGTCAACATCGTTAACGAGTCGTAATAGAAATGTGTCAATTTCCGTCATAAACTGGTAATTTTGGTGCTTCCTTGTTATGTTCGAGCGATTCGTATATTAGTATTTCCTTTATGTGATTTATTCGTGACGATTTAAAAATAAACAACCGTTTCTACGCCTTTTAATTTACTGTCAAACAACGGCAATAGTAAAATTAAACAAAATAAATAGAGCACAGATTTGAACTTTGTGTCACATAAATATTTAATATCTGAGTGGAAAAGGTAATTCGAGCTGTATTTCCACTCTTAGGTATAGAGGATCATTTATACAAATTATATAAGTTCAATCATCTACCGTAAGTTACTGTCTATAAGACACATATATATACTTCAGTACAAGAACGGCTTCTGATCCAGAGGTCCGAGTTCGAATCCTGATACTGGCTCACGCCAATGACTTTTCGAAATTGTTTTCGGAAGTTAAGTGTGATAAATATCGATGACTGAAAACTTTGTGCCCGGTATGGCAATAGGTTCGCCACCTATTCCATTTGGGACGTAAACATAACAACGAGACGAGGCTTAACAGCCACTGCCTACACTTTCGGGTAACAAAAGGCGTGAAGTTATGTATATGTATGTATTTTAGTAAAAAAGATTTATGCAATAAATGTATTAAGCAAATATTTTACCCTTCGATATTGACTACTAACACCGTCAACACAATAGCCAAGAGGATCTGTAAAAAATAAAACATGTATGTTAAGTATATATGTATATCAATAATATTGGGTAATTTTGCGCAACTATTACAAATTAGTATTCAAACATTTATATGACAAAAAACATATATAATATCTACAATTTGCTTTATAATTGATAAAAAAAGGTCATTTGTGATAAGAGTAAGATGAATTCGAAAACATATAGAACATCAAAGAACTAATTTGCGATTTGTCCGAAAAAAATGCTGAGCCATAAACAATAAACGAATATTTATCAGTTCGCTAAATAATATACAAGATATCCAAACATATTCTTATATTTTTAATTCAATTTTCATCTGGACGCTTTACAAGTTGAGCAACCCGCTTCTGAATCAAAATATCTTGTGTTGAAATACTGGATCGCACCAATGACTTCAATTATTTTACAGAAGTTATATAGGTAAGATCGGTGGTTGACAATATTGTGCCAGATCTGACAAGTTTCCAAAAGCCTACATGTATTCGATTTGGGACACAGCCAAAAAAATAAATATCTTCTATAGTTTAAAAGAGTAATTGACAAAACTTACCGTGGCTTTGTAATCCATATTTATTTAATGAATATCGACGTGGTGAAAACACCAAAAAAAAACTGTGGTGCAATAACACAAAAAGCAATGAGAGTTGCGCGTGCGAAACAAAACGCATTCAATGGATGCAACGCTTTTAAAAATGTTAACTGCAAATTGCACTTTCTCACACATACGATGCTATCGTCTCTAATAACTGAACAACAATGAACGAATATACGCCAATCAATAGACTTTTATATGGCATTGCATTAATACTGTCAGTACAAGTGCAATAAGCTCCCGACCTATTTTATATTTCATAATATCATTCACTCCCTTGAAACGTGCCTGATTATAAAAAAAAAATTACTATATAACCCTTAAAGGTCGGCAAACGCAACAGTGACACTATATGTGTTGCTGGTGTCCATGGGCGGCGTTCGTTGCTTACCATCAGGTGACACGTCTGCTCGTTTGCCCTCCTGTTCCATAAAAATAATATGCTTTACTCATTGCAAAGTACGGTTTTATCAGACAGGTTTTGTACAATGTCCAATAAAATAAATATAGGAGCACACGCCACACACTTGGATAGTAATGATGTAGATATGGATATTAGCTACAATAAAATAACTCTGGACTTTCCGAGAGTATCTTGGATTAAAAATCACTAAAAAGTCTCACTGTGTCTGCACGATTTAAATTCAAGCATTTTTTTTTAATTAGCTATTTCGTTGGCTGGTTAAAATATTTCGTAGCTTGTTAAATATAACCGCATGGCCGCATTAAACGCGTTAAACGCTTGCAGGAGAGATAAGAAGTTCCACTTCTAAAACAAAAATGCACACTAACACTAACCTGTATCATATTACAAAATCTCAATTCACATATTTTTAACAGACGCGATTATTAAACCAACGGGTGCGTTAAAACTTATACTTCACAGATAAATTTGTACTACTAATACTATATAATACTATACTATATAATTTTTACTATATTTTACTATATAATTAATATAAAAAATATAAAGAAAGAAAGAAAGTAAATTTAAAATTTTCAATATATTTATTTATTGAAAATTTACTTTCTTTCTTTCTTTCAATATAAAATTTACGCAGCACAATGCGAATGGATGTGGAATAATTACTGTCGCGATTTGAGTCCCTGTTCAAAATATGCGGAGTGATACTCGTGAACCGCGTTTAAAACTAGGTTGTAAGGCAGGTTCTTGATCTAAAATAAATATACGCAATAAAAACATTACTCTCCTACCGCAGTCAAATAGATATTTCATTGATCAAGTGGTCAGGTATTTGTTTAAAAGTATTATTATTATTTGTTATTAGTCAAGCAAATTGTATTGTTGCATAAAAACACGATGGCAAAGTTACCTTTCATAAATTAGCTGTGTAATACGCTGGCTCAGTGAAATATCGAGTTATGATGATGAAAACCATAAAATCGATTTAAAATTGATTTCAAAACAGTCTTATAATTCTTAGCGAGAATAAATATCTGTACTTATAATAAATCTATCATTGGAAAGCCAAAATCTCTGCCAACCTCTATGGGATGCAGTTGTGAGTGTTTGTTTGTTTAGAGATAGATTGTAGAGATACACAGCCTTACACAGCCTTATCCACCTTTAGACACACACTCACCATCGTTCAACTGCACTTCGGGACAGTAACAGCGTTAAATTCAAATATTTGAATTAATTCATTTGAAGAACATACAATTATCTTATAAATAAATACTATTACTATGCTATACTCTTACTATAAGAATATGAGTAATGGAAGAGCAGAGATCCTAAATACAAGCCCATGGCTTAAATAGGATCTCTGGTCAGATTTAATGTAATATTTACAAAATGTTGATTTTGAATAAATTTTATTTATTTATTTATTATATGGGAATATAAGGATTTATTACAGAATTGGGTAACGACACAGCAGTTTTTATTGTTTATGAATGTCTGTAAGTTTAAAACGACTGGAACTTAAATTATTGCCACTATTTTACCAAATAAATGTCATTCCTGGCCATGCATTTGTCTATAGGAAAATCATTATTCTCGATAACAAGTTACGACATTTTCAGTCAGTTTTTTTGGGGTGATAAATAAACTTGGTTTCTTTAGAATCAGATGTTTGTGAAAAAAAAATTGTCGTTATTGGTAGGAGGTAGAGCGGCATGCATTAGTGCATTAGTTGATTAAATTTAAGCAAATCCAAGTGAATTATGGTATTGTATAATAGAAAAATAATGCGTATAAGTTACATTATGTACATGTATAGCGTGCTGGTAAGTGGTACCTACCTACTCCAATATCACCAGGCGTAACTAATATAGGCTTCGAGTTTTACTAATTCTCAACATCGATCAGAATCTCTATATGTCATTCCGATTTCGATATATCTTACTATATTGTATTAAGATAAAATAACTTCACGCCTACCCGGTGTAGGCAGCTTTTGTTAAGCCTCGATTCGCCGTTATGTTTAAATTCCAAACGTAATAGGTAATGAGTCTATTGCCATACGCCCGGCACAAAATTTTCAGAACTTCTGAAAATAATTTCGAAATGTCATTGGTTACAACCGGATTTTCCGGATTCGACCCCACGACATCTTGACTGTGAAGCGGGTGGACCACCGTGAAATTTTCAATTTGATTCTTTTATTGTTTCTTTACACTGAATAGACTCGGAAACTTCTTGATGTATTTCAAAAACTATTTTCACCGTTGGGAAGCGGTCCTATCTTCGGTGAACATAGGTATAGGCGGTAGTTTTTGATATTAGTTTATCAAAAAATAGGGATCCTTATCAAAACGCTTATAATGTAACACAAGGCGTATAAAAATGATCTAAATTAATAATAGCTAGATTCCTTCTATACTCGTACTTCTTAGATTCGCGTAAGCCGTAAGCGTAATAAAATAATGCACTACGACATTGCAGAACATAACACACAACATAACAACAATTATTTAATTCGGATATTTCATTTAATTGACATCGCAACATTAAATATTTAACTAACATTAAGTATTATATTAATAACGTGCTTAATACTGTTAACGTGACGACGTCTTATAATTCGGTGAAGCTGGCTACGCGCGCGAAATAACATGACTCATACGGCGTTACCTCGATGCACTACATTACTCTGAGACAGATACAAGTGTGTCTGTCTCTCTCCTACTGGAGTGAGCGATGAGTATCGGACACCTGCTATACAATAATAAATTACAAGTAATGTAAATTGTTGTCTTATTAAAATTTTCTTTTGAAAAAGAAAACCATTCCATTAGTATTTTCTTATGAGATTGCGATTGAGTTGAAATTTGGTAGGAGTATTCCTTATGCGGTATAGAAGTCTGTAGCATTTTAAGATATAATGTATAAATTTAAATAAAATAAGACTGTCTGTTTGTAATTTTGAAATAACCGCTCTCTAAGGACAAAACGTGGGGGAAAAAACATTAAGAAAAAAAAACGTTTCTTAAGTGTGAAAGTTAGTCAAAATATTTTTTTTTGCATGATATTATTTAGTAACAAACTTTACCGAAGTAGCTTGGCAGATTTATGTGCATATTGGGAAGTCTAACATTTGGTGAACTTGTATTTTTTTACTTAAAATGTTAACCTAATAATTGGGAAAATAATATCACGCTATTTATTTACAAAGATACGACATCTTCGTCAAAATACGACATTTGGATGCCAGACAAATTTTATAATCCATAGAAACACGTCGGGCACAATTTGGCTAGCCATGTCATCGATATTTGTCATACAGATATTCATCGCTATGAGTCTAGCAACATACACTAGAAGTCGGAGTATTGCAACACTACGCCATCAAGAACTTATGATACCATAGATGCCGTGATGTTTAAATCCTTTACGCCCGAATACTGAACCGCCACTCAAATCTGACAATCAATAAAGTGCTACTTACTGCTAAAATTCTGTCGTATTCTATTATTGTGATAGCTACTTAAACGCTTAAGCAGCGCTTATATATTTGAGTGGCGGTTCAGTATTCGGGCGTTAGTCGCCTATTACGACAACCACGGGACGAGATTCATTTCAGTTTCAGTGTGATTATATTATAATAAGTTCATTTTAAGCATAGTTATACAATACGGTTAGAAAGATCCATTTGATCCATATTGTTTACAATGGATATAGTCGAGGAGCAAAATTATGTGTACCTAAATTATTTGTTTTATAATAGTATTAAGTTAATAACACACGTGCACATAGTTGTACAATATACACAATAGAATAGGTGGCTGTTTAAAAACTATCAACAACACATCATTAACTGCTGAGCTCCAAGTGAAACTGATGAGAGTTGTGCAAATTATACCTTACATTGTCAATACAGATGAATACATAAGTATATAGTGACGTTATCGAAGTCAGATGACAACAGTGTATCATCATTATCATTACAAAGTATAAAAACAAAGTCAATCGCTGTCTGTCCTCTTATATTATTAGATCTTTCAAACTACGCAATTGATTTTGATGTGGTTTGTTTTATTAGATAGAGGGCTTCAGTGAAATGGTTTGTATGTTTAATTCATGCATAATATAGTAGAGACAAAGTGATAATTTTCGAGGGGGAGAAGAAGAAGAGAATGTACTACATTATAATACACCTTAAGATGGTCCACCATGGTCCACCTTTTTAAGACGCTATTTAAAGGCGTGCGCAATCGCTGAGATTAGCGGTTGCCGTGCCTATAAATATGGCCAATTGAACTTAATCCAAAATGTACCTATTCATTTATTACTTCCGAGGCGGAACAAAGTTCAGCGGGTCAACTAGTACTCTATATAATCTGTCTTGAATATTCTTTAGATTCTAGGGCATTTCCGTTCATAGCTCTAGTTCAAAGTTATATTTTCTTTCTAAAATAGGATGAAGGTACCCTGAGTATACCTCTACTAAAAACAACTTTACCACTAAAAAACTTTTTGTCCAGTAAATTGCATAAGTACTGATGACATAGACAAATTATTGTCGATTTACAGCAACTGGGGATGGACAAATAATCTTGTCAATTGGATACAATATTTCGTTCGTCGAATACTTACAAAAAGCGCAGTATACACCTAAGTTACAGTGACAAAATTTATCTTCCAAACACAAACTATATCTCACAAATATAACATGATTAACTAACCAACAAATTTAGGTAATTATTTCAGTTACCGAAGAAACAAATTTAGAAGTATTAATATCGAACTGAAAGTGTCTGATTACGTTTCTGTTACATCTTAATTGGTCAGCGCTAACTTCTCACTTCCTCCTAGGCTTTTCGGGCAAACAAATAAAATACTTAACTAGCGTTTAATAGTACCGGATATATTAACTACTGTGTTACATACATATAGCTATTAGGTATCTACTTATAAGTGTTCTATTTTTTTGTCTCTCATTTGGTTTCGTAAATTCACCGTGTTTTATTTTATTTTCCATTCATTTACGCCGCATTGTTGTTGGGAATTTCAAAAAAAGAAAACAAAGCATTAACTTAACTATTCATAGTACTTGCATCTTTTCTTATTTAACAAAGCTGGTGGTCTCTTTGGCTCTCTATGGTTTAACGCACTTCCTCATTAATAAGATCAGAGCCCGATTCTTTCATGATAGCCCCTACACTCGGAATCGGGCCGCTCGTGGCAATGGCGTCCGTGTTTTATTGTTCCACGGAGGCACTTTCCTCAAGCGCTCGTATTTAAGAATTTTAAATATTATTTTAATTTTAAATATTTTTGTACTTTGACTATTTTTAAGTGTCTGTGAACACCTATGAAAATAAAGCTACTTTACTTTGACTTTGAGTATCATAAATGTCCCTACAGTTTTGGTAATGATGGCTTTTAGGACAAATATTAAATGTCGGACAAAAATGTGACTGATGCCCGATTTAATGCCACATGGCACAAGATTAGAGCACAATGTGGCCAAAAAAATATCGGTGTGTCACAGCATAATTCTAGCTGGCCACGATTGGTATCAAAAATTGTTATTAAAAGCTTGATGTTGAAAAGTTTCCTGAGCTAATTAAAAGAAAGAAAATTTAAACAATCCTTTCTGCAAACGATTCAAAAGTGCTTCAAGGCTGTCTTATACTAATCATCTTTTAGATTCTCCTTTTAGACATTAGAAGAACACTGAGACTGTTCAATAATGTTGTAATCTAAGACCTTTGACAAGTCCAGATTTATTTTTGTGTCATCTAGACTTTAGAGAGAATAATGTCAGCCTAGCTTTTCCATGGGTTTATTACTGGTGCCTCCAAAATACTCGCGAACTTGAGCGAGTGTGTGATACACTTCGGACTTCGTTGGAGTTTGGCGAGGAACTTCACGGAAACTTTGGAGCCGGCATAACAAATGACCAAAAGTTTTGTAACTCATGCGGGCTAACTCTCGTTCCATAAGTCCCGATGATAGTAGTATAGCACTGAGGATCCTAATTCATTATTCTCGGGTTTGAAGTCTCGTTCAGATAAAATGGCGATGAGTTTTGGTACCATTACATTCGGGACTAGAAAATTAATTCAGCTAGTACAGGCATGGCAGGTTACCCCGGTTTATTTTTTAATTTTTCGTCCTTTATAACTGAACAGATGGGCAGATTAAAATTGGACGTCAAATATAAAAATTATTACAGAAAACCTATCAAAATTCCTTAGTATGTAGCTTTATTTAAATTTATTATAATATTAAATGAGATTTTATTCATTATCCGCCCGATCGCTGGGATTATATGTTTTAAACATTTTTTTTTCAGAATACAATTAATATATTAAGATTTATTGTTATTCATTGTCACAATATAAATCTATACATATAATAAAATTGTAGAAAAGTCAAAACTGTACATTGAATATTTTTTAAAAAGAATACTTGGTGTGTGATCTGCAATCGATACCGAAGCCAAAAATATACTTTTTAGAATTTTTGTCTGTTTGTCTGTTTGTCTGTTTGTCTGTTTGTCTGTATGTATGTCCGGGATAAACTCAAAAAGTACTGCATGGATTTACTTCAAATTTGGCACGAAAATTATTAAGAAGTCGGGTCAACATATAGGCTACATATTATCACGCTATCACCTACGAGGAACGAGCAGTGAACCTTTATTTCTTCAATGTATTCTGTAGCAACGTGTAATCTAACGACGCATATTTGTATGTTGTTATGGTGTTATTATGTTAATAACCATGCTTTAATCTATACATATAATAATAATAATAATATAATATAAGTTAGCTTCACATTTTAATTAACTTATGCCGTTAAACATAACAGACAATTTTAAAACAGTGCCATCTATGAGATTTACAAAACAGAAAACATTAAGTTGAATTACACGTGTAAGCACTTTTTGGTTTTAGATATAAATAAATCTTTGAGATTTTAAAAACATCAAGTCGAATTACATGTTTAAACACTTTTTGAATATAAATAATTGAAATTTCATCATGCGCTTGCGGTCAATAGATGTTTTTAAGAGTCATAGATGGAGTTGTGCATTTTCTTCTTTAAAATTGTATCGTTAATTCTTTTCAGAGATGAGCAAGACAATTAAAAAAATGTATTTGTATATGCTAAAAACTGTTAATATTTTTGTTCGGTATTTATTGGTGTAATGATTGCTTCGTAATTTTATAATTTTACACCATTAAAAAAAATGTTTCCTATTCGCTAACTAGATGGCGTTGGCGTCGAATTAGATCGCGGATGAGTGTACGATGGCCAATAGAAAAGCAGTTGAGGCCGTGGACAGAACCCTGCAGGACATCCGCAGGAACGAACACTTGATGGGTGGTGTCACAGTTCTATTCAGTGGCGATTTCCGACAAACGCTTCCCGTGGTGACGCGGGGATCGAGGGCTGACGAGGTGAATGCTTCGTTGAAACGATCTTCGCTGTGGTCACGAGTTCGTACGCTGCGCTTGACCATTAATATGAGAGCTCGGCTCGGCGGCAATGCACGTGCTCAAGAATTCTCCGATGTTCTTCTAAGTCTTGGCGAAGGCACTCTACCAGAGGAGAGAGGTGGGCAGGTGGTGCTTCCAGAGTCTCTCGGTAGAGTCGTATCCAGCTTAGAAGAACTCATTCGCTGTGTGTACGGGGACATCAGTCATATACCGCACCAGCAGAATTCTTGGGTATGTGAGCGGGCAATTTTGACGCCCAAAAATGGTCAGGCTGAAGCAATCAACGAATGCATTCTCTCGAAAATTGAGGGGAATGAAGTGGTTTACACCTCTATAAACACTGTCATCGAGCAAGATGATGCCACACATTATCCCGTGGAATTTCTGAACTCTCTGTCAGCAAGTGGACTTCCAGCGCATACTATCAAGCTGAAAGTCGGTGTCCCGATTATGCTTCTTCGGAACCTATCTCCTCCGAAGTTGTGTAACGGGACCCGCCTTAAAGTCATCTCGCTCCACAGACACAGCATTGAGGCGGAAATTCTTACGGGTTGTGGCGTAGGCGAGGCAGTATTTGTACCACGCATTCCCCTCATACCTCATAACTTCCCGTTCCAGTTCAAGCGCGTACAGTTCCCCGTGAGTGTTTGCTTCGCGATGACCATCAATAAGTCGCAGGGGCAGACACTGAGAGCAGCGGGTGTCGACCTCAGGACGAGCTGCTTCTCACACGGGCAGCTGTACGTCGCTTGCTCCCGCGTCACCAGTCCTGACTCTCTTTACATTTTGGCTGCGGAGAGCCAAACCAGCAATGTTGTTTATAGAGAAGTTTTATAAGTATATATTTTTATCCTTTTCTATATTTATATTTTCTTATTCATTATTTTCTACATTTGCTTCAGTCGCAACTTATTACTTAATTCAGCAGAATCACCATAAAGTCATTTATTCAAAGCAGACTGAAAATCAGCACTTTTGAAGTTCAACAATTTTACAAAAGACAGTCTCCCTCTGTTACTGTACTTTCTGTATTTATGAAATGTAAAGAAGTAACGGGTAAATAAATGTTATTTTAAAAGGTATAATCGTAGGTATTTTTGGTGCTGTATAGCGTTCAGGCAGATGACGTCGCGGGCTACAGCTATACTACAAAAATTCCTGTTAAAATGAAAATAAACAATGCGGGCAACAACCATTGCTACCGCAATCTGTACTTATCCTACCAGTTACAATTTCATTTTAGAGGTAATTACTTCTCAACTGTCTATGTAAAAATATAGCTATCTGATCACAAATTCCACGCGTACGAAGTCGCGGGCACAGCTAGTAATATAATAAAAATGTTATAATATAATATAAATAGATTATAATAGTAGGAGTAGAAAAAGACACAATTGCTGTAGTGAGTTTTTAATTACATTTGTCTAAACGTTATTTTATATTTGACACTTATTTGTAACATTTGTAAAGCAAACATTTGTTTTAATTTTTATTAACACTAAAAGGAAATTATTAATATTTAACCGTTTGTTCTCAGTTACGTTTCTTTTTAAGATTATATAGAACAGAAACGAATAATATATATTAATATTGCAAATTATTACATATTTTAATAACGAACACGGGATACCCTTAATACAATCAGCCTTACAATAAAAACTTTATCCTAATAAATGCAATACATTTTTAGACTCGTATCAATAAATTGCATATTTTCATGTCAAGTCTAATTATATTATTAAATTATTATAACATAATTGAAATAAATTATAGGTACATTAAAAAACGAATCATTGGTGGGACCCTTTGAAGATGTTTGAAGATAAACTAAAATTTATTGTTTGTTGGAAGGTTCTACATTATCCGCAGCGGTACCTTGTTGGGGTACTATGTATGAGGATTGGCTGTAAGTTTGTGGCATGTAAGGACCTGGACCGACTTGCTCTTGAAGTTTTTCAGCCTCTTCTGGAGCGACAGGACACATGCAAGGCACTAGCTGGACGTGCTGGAGAGAGACTGGAGTGAGACTAGCTCCTGCAGGCACACTTATAGGTATAGGTGCAAGATTCTGTTGAATTTGTTGTATTTCTGGTTGCTGGTATTGAGATGACTGGACCTGGTATATCTTACGAGCCTCATACGGAGTGTAACTATACTGGTATCGGTATCCAGGCGACATGTTCGGTGGTAGAGGCTGAACCCATGTCTTCTGGGAAGACGGTTGACTTCTACCAAAAAAAAAAGAAGAAAATCTATTAACATATTTTATAAACGAAATTACATATTTAACCACCACGCAGTTGATGAATGGGCTGGCTCAACCGGTTTATAATGACCACTCATAATATCAACGTGAAGTGAAATTTCGTTCAGTTAGATATGTAGCCAGAGTCCCACCCCAATCCCGGTCTTTCTGATCCTGCTCCCTTAAAACCCGGTAACTGTAACACTATCTGTGTTGCAGATGTCCATGGGCGGCGCTAGCCACTTACCACCAGGTGATCCGCTTGCCCATTTGCGTCCCTAACTCATTAAAAAACCGTATTAACAAACGGCTATAATACAGATTATCTTTTGTAAATTAATAGCAATTTAATATGAGGAAGTTGTAAACTAAACTGTATTAATTAAAATTGTTTGCATGAAATGCGCATAAGTGGTATTACTTCATGTGCTGGTAAGGGAAATCGGTCATTTTTTTTATCTGGAATAGTTTATTGAATTCGTAATATGGCTTCCGCAATACCTGTCAACGTGCAACCGATAATGTTTTGCAATATTTGTTTATGTTGTTCGAAGTTGACATAACACCAATAGTGTTTTATAAGGCAACAACGGAAGGTGATGATGTCAGGTGTTTGACTTTAAAATGACTTAATAACAGTCAGAGATGCGTCTTATAGCGCTCAGTATATCTCAGCCTATACTCTGCAGGAATATTTTAGTGCACTTATATTACAACTAGCTGACCCGGCGAACTTTTTTTCGCATCAAAAGTAATGAATAATTAAATTTTGGATACAAAGAATATAGATACAAACCACCCCGTTGACACCATCCATTTATTTAAATAAACCGCATCAGAATCCGTTGCGTAGTTTATAAGATATAAGTGGACAGACAGCGGAAAGCGACTTTATTTTATACTATATAAAGATTATATAAGTGCCTTTACATAGAATTCTTAAATATGTGTATGTAAATATGTATTATACATAAATATTTTAATTACAATGGTATATATAGGGAGTAAATTGGTATGAAAAATATTTGTGCATTTTCGAGGTTCATCGATTATAAAGGAATAGGTAATAAAGGATAATACAGAATAGTTAATCAAGCTAGTATCTAAGGGAGTGAGTAGTTAATCAAATATAAACAGATCGGAGTTAAAGTAGATTTATATTATTATCTGAGCTGATCCTTCAGGAATAAGGCGTAAAGTTATGTTATGTTATCTGAAAGAACGAAGTTTCAGCTGGTGAGTTTATTCTAGTTATTTATAAAAACATATTTTAACAAAATTGAGTTTAATGTCAGACTAATTATACAGAAGAAAATGGTTATAAAAAATGTATATACGTATATGTATATGGCTGTATATACTACTGTGATTATTGCACCAATTAATTGAGTCGACACCAAAAACATTCGACGATTTCAAGCACTGATAGTAAATAATAGCATTCCAAGCCGAGTGAGTCATGTGCGGGATATTCAGAATAAACATATTGGCAATGCATATGCAAAACAAGAACCAAATATGGGGGTAATGTATACGAAATAGCCTAAATTCCAGACTAACACCAACACTAAGATTTATTTTTATTATATTCGCTTTTAATCACTCAACCATCAAAACCTAATATTGCTTTTAAATAAGCTAATAAAATTTTGCTTATTAAATGAATGAAATGAATTAAAAATATTGAAGTATAAAAAACTACTCACGCCGAGTCAGATCCCCATTTCAAAAAGAACGCCTCCGATGAGCCCACTAGCGCCAAACTTATCATTACACATATCTGCAAAGAAAGCTCAAATCAGTATATACTTCCATGCGAACAAATAAAAGAAAAAAAAACAAATCATAATAATTGCAACGTCATTAAAGAAATAGAGCAAAATAGAACAAGAAGTCACAACAAACGACGCTTACTCAATCCGTCACGTAACCACAGGAAAAAAAAGGAACAAAATAAAAATATCTATGTAACATCTAAGTATAACAAAACATTCCATTTTAGTTAACAGGGAAATGAAAGTATCTGCTGACATAGGAGCCATTAAAAGATATATTATCTCTGACTATTCAATCGTAGTACATTTGTAATAAAAAGTAAATAAACAAAAAAATTCATGTTTTTCTACCCGAATGTGTAGGCTGCCGTTACGTCCCATACAGAATAGGTGGCGAACCTATTGTCATACACCCGGTACATTGGTATTTATCAGAAATAACTTCCGATAATAACTCCGAGTAGTCATTGGTGTTAGCCCGGAATTGATCCCACGACTTCTGGATCAGAAGATCCGAATGAAATTAAAATAACTATGCATAGTCTTAAATTTGTCCATTTTTTTTTATTTATATAACACATATTCCACATTCAGGCGTGGACAGAGGCGAGTACCGCGCCACGAACTATCAATAACTTCATTATCTTTGGAATGACTGGCAGATTCTGTTGCCTCTGACAAAATATTGTCGGTCATCCATATTTAACACAGTTACTTCCGACATCTATTTACGAAATGTCTTAGATAATTTGTCTTTTATTGTTTACTTTCTTTTAACAGCGGTGGTCTAGCGGTCGAGCACACGACTTCTGATCCATAGGTCCGGGTTCGAATCTTGACACTGGCTCACACTAACGACTTTTCGAAATTGTTTTCGGAAGTTAAGTGTGATAAATATCGATGACTGAAAAACTTTGTGCCCGGTATGGCAATATGTTCGCCACCTATTCCATTTGGGACGTAAACATAACGGCGAGACGAGGCTTAACAGCCGCTGTCTACACCTTCGCGTAACAAAAGGCGTGAAGTTATGTTATGTTATGTTTTAATTGTATACTTGACTTAAAAAGCTATATTTTTTGAGTGAGTGTAAGAGGTATAACAAAGAAAATCCCTTTACTGAATAATTTAAAAAAAAGTACTTTTACAAAACAAAAAAGTTAAGTCCTACGCATTAGCGTTTTTTAAAAAGCTAATTAAAGAAAGGCAAGAGACAAATCAAGTAAGAGGACGAAAATAATAATTATAAACACATCAAATTTAATTAAATTCTAGTATTTACACTCATTTATTTAACACTAGATGACCCCGCAATCTTTGTTGTGCGTAAAAGTAAAGAAATATATATGGTAATTGTGGCTTATCCCTAAGAGAGTTTTCTAGACCTTCTTCAGGTGTAAAATAATGTAGTACATTGTTTTGATCTATCACTTAGGGTTCAGCCAGCGTTTGCAATTAAAGTCTTAAATCTCGAAAATTATCACCTTTTCTTTAATATTTTTTATATATATTAAAGATACAAAACGCGCCGTTGAGATTCTCTACCTATTAAAAAACCGCATCAAAATGCGTTGCATTTTTTTAAATATAATTTTTAAAAGGGGCCAGACAGCGGAAAGCGATGTTTTATACATGTAATGATACGACTAAACTTTGCTTTTAAGCTCTTTTTGATCTGCATTAAATTTTATCAATTATTGATCTACTTCAACTTTAAGCAGGTGCATGTTCTCTTTTGTTGCTTAAAACAATATCTTATGTATGTTTCTTTGTGGATTCATAAATTCTATAAAAATCGCACAGCAATTTGCCGCCAAGCAATACACAACTCTAAAAAATTGAAAAAAAAACTAAATAAAGAAAGAAAATCAACGCTCAAGCAGCCCAACATTAATTTATAACAAAATAATATAAACAATCAACTCTACAAATAGTATATCCCTAAATACAAATAATGGTTTAGTAGACGTTTCGTTAATTGTCTACTAAAGTTAAAGATTAATGATCATACGCTATTAAAATTTCAACTAAAATGTTATGAGTTTCATAATTACAATGTTCGGTTGAAACAACCGGTGTCTTGATGTTAGGCGATGTAGTTGGGTATGTTTCTATATTTTTACTAAGTTTAAGCAAAAAGAGGTTTTATTTTGTTACAATAGAGATCACTCAATCTCAGTCCGACTCGATGTTTTCTTGTTTTAGTCGATTTCCGAATCGTTAGTAGTTTGTTCATTTCCGGACGGCCTTAACGAGTTGGTATTATCATTAAGTGACAAAAATATATAGGTAGTTACAATTTATTTAGGAACTTTAAGAAGTACAGTGTAGTTCAGACAAAGTAGTTCAAAATAGTTGTTTGACAACAATTTTAAACAAAAAACAATTCGTTGTTTCGATTTTTGAAGTCACTGCAAGGGTAGTGATTAGGTATACAACTTTCTCTATTCTCTTTCTGATTGATAACTTAATCAAAAAAATAAATAAAATAAAAAGTATTTGCGCAAAATGCAGGTTAAATCAATTACAGGTGATAATAAAAATGAAAAATGTCCCATATACATTTTGCCGTGCAACGGCAAGCAAATTGACATCATTACATAGTATAAAATAAAGTCGCTTTCCGGTGTCTGTCTCCTTATATGCTTAAATCTTTGAAACTACCCAACGGATTTTGATGCGTTTTTTTAATAGGTAGAGGGTATCAACGGGGTGGCTTTTATCTATAATTCATGTATGATATAGTAGTAAAGAAAAAGTGTTAAATTCAAAATACACTCATTTCTACTTTCGATGAGGAACAAAGTTCGCCGGGTCAGCTAGTTAATTATAAACAAAATTAACAACACAAATGAAAATATAAAATGAAAAAAATAAATACAGAGTCTTCAAGGCGTGAATTGATAATATTCTATTGAAAAGAGTAGGTTATCGAAAGCTTTCGCTATTAAAATACCAAAAAGGTATTTGAACATTCGAAAAATTGGTTGATCTCTATCAACCATGTGGAATTTTTCGGATGATCTATGTTCTAGAACCTCACTCACGCAGTACTTATTAAAATAAAATAAAATACCAACAATATAAACATTTCTGTGGTAATGTAATGTAATAATAATAATGTAGGTAATATATATACAAATAGATATATATGAATATCGTGAGAAAATATAAGCAACGAATGTATGTCTATGATTCCAGGCGTTTCGCTAGACACAAACATTATAAAGTGATTTGTGCGGGTCCGTGGATAATCGTTAAATGGTAAATGCCCGGCCCCGAACTCATAAATGTTTAATTCAATTCCGAGGCATCGCTGATGTAGGTCATCGACTCTATATAATATTTTAATAGCTCCATAGTATTTAAAGAATGTATAGGTAATAAACCTTCAATTGCTATGATAAAACCGTTCAAAAAAAAACAACACATATTTTGAAGCGGGATAATTAAAATATTTTAAAAATAGAATACTAAATTTCTTTTTTTTAATCATTATCGACAGTGAATATTTCAAAGTTGTAAATTATTATAACTTTTTTTTTTCAAAATAAATTTAATATAATATTAATAATTTGATTAATATCAAATAAATAAAATATTCTTACAATTACATATATCGATTCATTGTATAGAATCGAACGGAGAGCAAAGGCGTTAACAAAAAGATGAGATTCTGACGGGTTTATACAACAGATGACTTGCTTTCTATTATCACATCAGCTCTTCATTCAATCATTTTATTGCCGCTATTCTAAATCAAAATATATCCAACAATACAATGATAATCATTACTCACGACTTAATCAAATAAATACTTCAATGCTAAGTGATTTAACGAATATGAAGTCCCTTTTTTATTATACCTTGATAATACAAAGTGGATGCTATAAATTGTATTGAATCGGATCGTAAAATTTATAATTGTGCTGATTTAATATAATCTTTATAAATACGCCACCTATTTCACGCCGAATTTTTATCATAAGCATGCACAAAATAAAAATCATGAACAGTCTCAAAAAAAAAAATCGCAAAATATAAAATTACGAAAAAAAAAATTTACTCACCAATCTCGCTGATTCCGGATACATTTCACTTTCTGAGGTGTGCTTCTTGGATTAGTGTACGTTCAGCCTCTGCGAGATTACCGTCGGAACTATTGGTCCAACTCAAGGGATATGTTACCTTAACACGAGAAAAAAAAAGAAACAAAAATTTCTTATTTTTGGGGAACGAAGATGCGTGCACCCACTCCGGACGCGGAATGACCGATCCCTAGGGAACATTCGTTTTTTATAGACGATTTCCGAAACATTCCGTCCTTAAAACCCGGTCCCCGACCTCAACATGAACTATAATAATAATCTTATTAACTTATCTTTTACTTAGAACGTACCGTTATATTAGTTTATATATAAAATGGAAGTTTCTTGGATACTGACCACTTAACATGATTTCACACTTTTTACAGATCAGTTTAAGTGTTTTGACATGGCGTTTTAATGTGGAATGGGTGGAGGAAGTTCGGACGATTGGCCGGCGCTGAGGCACGGTCTAGTGCACCAGTAATTGCAAAGGAGGGATGCGCCTGACGCTCGTGTCGAATTGACTCGAGGTGTTCATTAAAGACTCGGCCCGAACAGCCTGTAAATTGCGTCTTGCTCCGGCCAACTAGTCCAAGCGTGAAATCTTAAATGGGTTTCAGTCTTAAGTCATCTAAGGGACACAATGACGGTTGAAAAAAAAAGAATATAAAATTTCCACCGGTTGCACTCGAATACTAATTTACTCATGTCCGAAATGGTAATTGAAATCAATCCTTTCTGATATAGACGTTCAGCCGATATGCTAGAAGAGAGTGGAGTAGGATATGGCTTGCAGGTATTATGGCAATAGTATGATTTATATTTGCAGTGAAAAGCATATTTTTATTTTAGCCTTTTAGCTTACTCAGTCGTAAAGTACTTTTAACAGTTTATAGGTTACAGCCGTTTGAGTTGGTGGAGTGCAGTTCTTAGAAAAAACAAATATGGAGATTTTTGAAAATAAGATCGGAATGACCTTTTCCATCAGTTCCGTGGTATAAACATAACATAAAATAACTTCACGCCGTTGTTATCCGAAGGTGTAGGCAGCGGCTGTTAAGCCTCGTCTCGCCGTTGTGTTTACGTCCCAAATGGAATAGGTGGCGAACCTATTTCCATACGATATTTATCAGACTTAACTTGCGAAAACAATTTCGAAAAGTCATTGGTGTGAGCCAGTCTCTGGAATCGAACCCGGAGCTCTGGATCCTAAGCCGTGTGCACCGAGAATCCATGGTAAAACTATAATAATAAAAAAACCTGGAATTGCAGTGAGCCAATAGACTATCAGGGAGAAGGTATAAAACGTAATTGAAAATTTACATATTTTTCAATAGTAAGTTATACTCCAAATTACATTCAGTTGAGCAAATCAGCACCGTATGATTTTGACAATAAACCGCAAGATTTTGTTTTGAATAGATTTGTAACTTAGTATTTGTAACTTTTGGAACTTAGTTTATCCGGAATGTTCTTCCCACTTGGATTCCGACCACAAACTTATGCTTTTCTAAACAGTAGTAAATGATAATAATCAAACGCCTAAGTGTCCCTCCACTTGGTGGACCGACGACCTGGTCAAGATTGCTGGGAGCGACTGGATGCGGAAGGCACAAGACCGTGACCTGTGGCGTTCCATGGGGGAGGCCTACATTTAACAGTGGATATCAAAGGGCTGATGATGATGTGAAACGCCTAAGGTTACAATTTTATTTTAAATGGGATTCCAGTTATCAAACCAACTAGCTCCAAAAATATTAGGTACTAGATGTTTTCCGAATACAGTAGTTGCTAAGGAAGACTCTTTACTACTTTGATTATATTCTCAAACGGTAAATTTAGAATATGAGCGTGTTATTGATATAAAAATGGCTGACAGTTTATATAGAAAAACCTATATACGATAGAAGATATGACCGTGAGGTTATTTAAATAGGAACATATCAGCTGACAGCATTAGCAATGCGATGACAAAGATATTGCTGAGTGTTCACCGACCCTAGCTGATTATCAATTTCCGCCATAGATTTAGCATAGACTATAATAGATGGCACATATCAGTAAAAACATACTAATATTCATCACTGACAGCGCAACCGCGTATATTAGATTTTCAGGATATTTACATTTCAACACATAACAATAACTATGTAAAAGTTGACACTTTGAAGCGCTTTTTACGCACACATTGGTAAGTCACTCACACATCAACAACCCATTTTTGGTCTCGTTGTTTGGGTGACTATTGCCGATCTATTATTCTTATATCTATGATTTCCGCCAAATGCGATCTCTTATGCTGATTATCAGTTTCCTTTGATTGCTGTGCGATCGCAGTTGGCGCCAGTGTCGTTGCAAAATGTACTTACCAAGCGAACGGTCAGCAGAATCGTGATGCTAAATCGCTTTGCCTTTGTTGTTACGTAATCAGGGTTTCGACATAGATGGCATCCCGCGCGGATTTTCAATTTTCATGTTTTAAAATAATTAAACTTTTTTATTGGTCCACCTTAAAAGAGGCTTGATTATTTGTCCCCTAGGCAAACAATCATCCGGGCTACCTGACGGAAACTAACGCCGCCGTTGAACACCTACAACACAGATAGTTTTATACACACAGTGTGTTACCGGCGTGACGGTGGGATAGCGGTGGAGTCCAAATTAGGATGGGGAAGAGCGGCGGAAGGCGTAAGATTTCCAGATGATCTCCATCACTGCATGCACTGGTGCGAGCCACTTTTCGTAGATATTTTCAGTCCTCGTGGTATTTCAACAGTCAAGCCGACTCATTCATGCATCAAACTGTAAATTTAGTAGTCAAATTTTTGGCAGTAGGGCAAGGTGGGGACACTGTTACACGGAGCAGAGTGTTACAATGCACATTTCTTCTTCCCTTTTTATTAGATTTATGATGTTGTTAAACATGTGTCTGATGTATGTCTAGCTCCTGCTACAGTTTGTACCGTATTTTTTTTTGTAATATCGTACCCCATCCTCCCTTAGTAATGGGTCTGTAGAAATTTTATTGGAAACAGTAGGTAATAGGTAACTACTGCTACTGCCAATGGATGGTAAAGTAATACAAATAAGGTTGACAAATCTTCGTTCAAAACCCGTTCTTAATTCATTTAAGAAAAAGATTATTTTAAATGAAATTCTGTAACCTTTTTAAGAACTGTTCGTTAACTATTTAATTAACAAAACTCTTGGCTGTACTATCTGGTACCTACTATTTATTAGGTAAATAACCACTGAATAGTGTTAGTTTTAGAAGATAACAGCAATTTAATATTCAGGCAAGACTTATATAATGCTAAAAAATCAATATTGAATGCATTGAAATTGCAATTTGCAATTTGCAATTGCAAATTGCATGTACATTGAAACCATAATAAAATGAGTAAAAATAATTTTAAAACATTAATTCTATTAGTATTAAATAGTATACGTATAAAATTTTCAAACTAACTCATCAACGCAGTGGTAAAAAAAAATAAGCAACTATTAGCGGTAAAATTTATTAGATCTCAAAACAATAAACTGTCAAGTGTCAAATGACAATGATAAAAGAAAAAAATAAAGAACAATAAAGGGGTACATTACTAAAGCTGTTAGTATCGATACAGAATTCTTAAACGTTTTACTCGTCATCGAAGTTAAATCGTCTCATACCATCGAAGCGGAATCCGTATGCAGCTGCATTTTTAACGTCAACTAGCGCCGGATTGCGGTGTTTATAGAAACTACCATGTCCGTGGGCGGGCCGTGAAGAGCCGTTCGGCACGCCTTGCGACTCACGCGGGTAGAAAGCCTCGAACTCACCGTCAGATGGCAGCACATCCTTCAAACTTTCGTCCTCGGGATCGTAAGGCCGGCACAAAGATAGCGACACAAACATCAATAAACATAAAAAATTGATAACGAACCGCATCTGAAACAAATAAACACAATTTGTTTAATACATTTCATTACATATTAGTAGATATAATGGTGATAAAATATTACCTACAATGAGAAATTGCGATGCCAATTTGACACTTGTGTGGTCGAATTAGTCCGATGATCGAATAGAAACCAGTATATAAATATATATTTAATCGAAACGAAGTAAACCAAACTGGTATTGTTTCAACAGCGGTTGGACACAGTCGATCACCTTGGCGTCGTAAGGCTCATGCTGAATAAAATCGGAGAAGTTGGACAGGCCCCGGGCCGTGTGACGCGCACGATTCCGCAATACTTACAATACTTTCCCTTGAGCCGTTAATTTGTTCTGACTGTGTTAGTACATAGTTACAAGACAACCCATACACTTTTCTCTTAGCAATAATGTCTACTATATACAATTAATTAACTGTGTATTTTACTTGTTTTTAAAACGACAAATATTTATTTATTTAAGTGATTCATAGTTACTATAAAGGAAGTTTATTAGTTTCAAAATGCAACTTTAATATGTATTATACCAATAACTTCTTGAAAAAACATTTGATTTGGGGAGCTAACTTAAGTAGCACTCAAGTGATTGGAGCCGGACAGATCGGTTGGAATGGTGCTGGTGGGTGACCAATTTCTTCACAAGCAGTAAGTAAGCCTTGATAAAAGTTCAAGGGTTCATAGATTTCGTCTTGACCCTGACAGACATCAAAACTTGACTTAGTTAACTGTAGTTCTACCGAGCTGAGAGTATAACCCGTTAATATGACATTTTGGCTATGTGATCGGATACTATAATAAATGTCTTTATACAACATGTTACTTAATTAACGCACACTCTCAAACACCCCATAGTCCATTGAAATGTTACATGAGCTTTCCATTTCTTAGAAGACGCAATTTTATTTTTATGACATGTGGGGGCAGTCAATAAAAGTTTAACTGGAAGTTTGTGGGGTCGCCATTCTTGTCATACAGCCGACATCTTCATCTTCGACATCATCCCCATCCCCCACATGTCCCAAAAATAAAATGGAGTCCTCTAAGAAATGCAATATTCGGTCTTAAAATTGTAACATTTCAATGGACTACCAACAAACACCCCAATTATAATATGTAATTAACGCAATGCATACACCACATAAGATTTATATAACATTGTTCAATTGTGAAATTAGTTATTACCATTTCGTTTCATACAACTTTAATATGTCATTAAAAAAAGTATTTAATACCCTTACTCAAGGTCCATTTTCGTTTCTATGAACTGTTTTGCTAGCTGTATAAGATGACTGTGATTTATTTTATTAATAAATTTGAGAAAAAAAAAAATAGCTACATATAAAACAATCAAAATAGATGCAGATTTCGATTCTGAACAAATAAATTTGAGGGTGTGCGCTAATTACATAAGCATGTTGTTTATGTATGTCACCAAGTTGTTTAAGCCACCCTGTTCACGAATAGGTACTTGAACAAGTTATTTTAAGAATTGTAATATTTATTATTTAGTACGTCTGGTGGTAACTTTTGGCTGCATATTATAATGAGATTAGATAGATATAGAAGAAATAAATTAATTACCTTATTTACAATATATACAATTAAAAAAAAACTAGCTGAAATCAAATTATTCCGCTATTAATCCTCTGTGCGAAGAATAGACCAGACTAGACTCTGGTCGCGCGAGGCCTCCATCAGTCTCTTTGCATGATCTTTATACAGTGCACGAGCACTAACTAATTAGGTACCCAACTGTATTTGTAAATCTGCTAATGCAGTTGCCGTGGTCGTGTCTCGCAGTTAAAACTACTTTAACGATATCTTTTGTGTTTGAATCAATCACGTCATCTATAACTACATATTTTTAAAATTGGAGTGTCCATTTGTAATATCAATATAACCACTTTTTACTAGGTACATGCATACTCATTATATATAGATTGTCCTTCCTGTTTATTTCTGTTAATCTCTAAAATGACTGGACCGATTTTGTCGGAAATCGGTGTAATAAAGAGTAACATATGCTACTTTTAACTTAGAAAAAAAAACTTTATTTTTTTTCATTTTAATTGCTTCTGAGGCGAAACAAAGTTCAACAGGTCAGCTAGCATGTCTCTTATGAACACAGTCTATAATTAAATCAGTTTTGGAGTAGATATTATCCCACAAGTCTCGGTGGTCCAGTGCTTGAGCACCCCCCTTTTCTGAATCAAGAAGTCGCGGGTTCGAATCTTGGCTCATCAATGACTTTTCGGAAGTTAGGTGTGATAAATTTCGATTACTAAAATCTTTGTGCCCGGTATGGCAATACGTTCACCACTTATATTATATATTATTTATATTTCCATTTGGGACGTAAACATAACGGCGAGTCGAGGCTTAACAACCGCTGCCTACACTTTCGGGTAGACAAAGGCGTGATGTTATGTTATTTTATTACCACGTCGATATTTTCAAGTCAGTGTTGCTTATCACCAAGTCCACCAAAATAGAATTTTCTTTAATCGACATCTGTTTTTTTTCTATTATGTTTAAATAAAAATACCATTTGAGTAATTTCAAACTTTAATAAGCAACCATTTCTATTGCTATCAAAAAGAAATCCCACCGACAAAAACTACATAGATTCACTGTTTAAACACTATGAAATATAATAAAACTCATGGAAACTATATTATAATTACATTAATCATAATCACAATAGTATTCTCAAAAATAAAAATAAAATTTAACAAATAAAGGAACTGATTATTTTTACAAATACAAGGTTGTTGGTAGTAAAATAAATTAGCTGCACTAATATTTAAAAAAAAAAAACTAGTTATGAAAAAAGGTCAATAATATTCCTTTTTAAATAAAGAATACATATCTGTATGTAAACTGAGTATTATTATTTAATACAATCGAAAAAATACGTCTATTGATAAATGATAATTGTAACGGCAATAAATTCAGCTATTGTAAAAAAAATATGTCAAATTTTATGCTTCAATTCCACATAACATAACCATTATGGGGCCATCCAAGTAAAAGTAAGCAGATTTTTTACAATTATTTAACACCCCCACCCCATTGTCAGCAAAAGTGAGCAAAGCTCTTACCACCTCCTCCATAATTACGTAAACATTTGTCGAAAAAAAAATCTTAAGACCATCTACAAGATCGGTCCAAGGGCTTTTTTGGAAAATTAAATAACTACTGATGGCGTGATCATCATCTGGATCCTAACTAACACCCTAACCCCCATGTCGTCCAAAATAAGCAGAGCAAAGACCCCCTGGCCACCGTTTAAATGCTTACGTAATACTTGAACGGCCCCTAACTAACAATCATTGAGTCTGTGCCGGATCCAGTTGGTGGGTTTATGGGGGTTCAAATCTTCTGGGTCATTCAGAATCTGGCTAGAGTCATACAGTCTGAATGCCTAGCTTTCTTAGCCTAGGTATTTCTCAGTTAACGTTCTCGTTTTCTCAGTTAATTTTTTCACTCACTAAAGTTCACGCCTCCCTCCCCTGACCCTTGGACTTGTCACTAGATCCTTTAATTGAATCTACATAAAACAATCTTGAGTAAATATTGCAGTAAGTACACAGTTGATTTGGTAAAGCTACAGCTGCTACAATAATGGACCTGACAATATCTAGTGATGTGACACCAGGCAGTTACCGAGTGATCGTTATCAATATTTTTTTTCAAACAAATTTATTTTCCTCCTCATTACATTGATTCAAATTTTTCTTATCAAATATAACTGGATCAAATTTAATAAACTCAGAGCTTTCTTTAAGTCTACATACACCAACTGACACGTCCACGGGTCGGAGTCAATAAGTCACGAAAACCACAGCTACAGGTTTTAGGTTTTGTACAATTATTATAAATATTATTTTCAAGTAATTTATTATAAGGCATTTGGCCTTTACAAAAATATACCTATTGACATACTGTGCTCTAAATAATTCATCAATTGATTGAGAAATAAAAGATAAATCCATGACACCCTTTTTTTTTCACAAAAATATATACCTCTTGTATGTATAGGCACAATTCTTTTTTTTTTACCCAAAACCTCTCTCCAGTAAAATCTTTGTATATTAAACTGACATTCATTATTTTTATATACTATGACAAAAAAGGGTAATTTTATGCTTATTTATGTGCTGATTTTGACTACTTAAATCAAGCATCGCTACAAAAGACAATACTTTTATTTTTTTTTTCTATCATACATTATATCGCCTCATTTCGTGTTAAGAGTTTTATAATAAAGTGTGATATAATTATCTTAAGTTATTATTTATTTAACAATTTAAGTAGTAATATGGTTTTAGACCTTGGTACATGACTATAAGACGATCAAAGACCATTCCATTAATTAATTCCATAGACATTTATGAAAAAGTGCAATATACACATAGATATATTTATACATATATATCAATTGTTTTATTATATATTAATATACAATCATATTTATTTTGACGAAGTTATTATGAAAATATTGAAGCGTTACCTTCATGTACTTAATAAATATCGTTTAAAAATACTAAGACTTATAATTATAACAATAATTAAAAAGAAATACTACTGAGCTAATAATGATAATTTATGGGTATATTGATTTTTTTTATATTACTTACTAGCTAGCTGACCGCTCAAACTTCTTAGCCCCATATTACTAATATTACCTATAGATACACATTTAACACTAAAAAGTCAGTGATCTGGTCCTATTGGTTGTAGCGTGATGTTATAAAATGCCTTAGCCAATAAATCGGTTGATTGACACTCAATTTTTCAGAGTCAGCGTCTTTAAACAAACCAACAAAATGATAAATAAATAACTTTATCTATTATATTACATATCTGATTTATATATATATAGCGCGTTTGTGTAGATATTTATACTCATAGTTTACTGGAAAGTATCACAATATGAGATACATTCAGACAATCATGTTTTAAAATTTTATTAGGTGTGTGTTAAATAGATACATATCAATAAGTAAATGCTATTTTTGATAGTTATACTTTTTCTGCCCGTCGGTGAAGATTAATATTACGAACCAGTTGTTGATATAGCTTAAAAACAACCCCCTTGGAAAGGACCTGAATCAACCACACAAAACGTGTACAATTCGCGCGTGAATTGAATGTGTGTATTGCGTAAGCATCTGTCATTGGCAAATGGTAAATTATTGCACATAAAAATGAATCGGGCTTGTCTTATCATAGACAATATTTATGGCGCCATTTTTAAATTTGGAACATCAGCGGTAATAAGACCTATATAGTTTTTTAAATAGCTTAAACAGATTTTGGATTATTAACTTTGGATTATTGAGAAAATCTGGCGCTTGAACTATGTCGTCGTCGTAATGTTTTACAAGTCTCTAAATTAATTCGCGTCAATATGATGCAAGGTCAAATCATATGTTAACTCCTGAAACTCATCTGTTTTCATATTATATTTCAGTCTGATTCTACATGTATTTAATTAAATACCCATACGGTCTAACATCCTCGAGTAGGATTAATATACCTATTTTTATTTTTTTTTAGCCCACAGTTTCCAATAAAATATTGCCTTGATCTACACATTTGTTATGACAACATCAAATCTTATTAACATACCTAACTGATTTTCTTAAAATGAATCAAATATTCCCATTGCGTACCTCTCCTTTATTAGTGCATATATTGGTATCATCAATACACAAAAGTGATACTGAATTTTATTTCAAAATAGATTATAACCCTTAATTTGACAAGTTACATATCCTTACATAGGTACATTTCACGATAATTATTTTGAATTATGGCAATTCCAAGTTCAGGTTGATTACATTTACAGAATACGAAACCTAATTTTATTTTATTTTAATTTTGAGAGGAAGAAAACGGAAGATGGTAATCATGTATATCTCTTCAGTAAAGGCTTGCATAATATAAGCTACATTATATAACCTTCTGTCTGCCTATCCCTCGGATTTGGCGTGAAGTTATGTATTTAAAGGCTTACAGACTTACTCCTAGAGAAAAGGCCATAGACAACAGATAAAAGGCAGACACGATATGAAATTGACCGTAAAACTTAATTATTCTCAGCCATAAGCATAACTTCAAAATTTTAAATCTAGGTACAAGAGAAATCATAATGCACTTTCGACGCGGACACAACCATTGAACATCGAAGGAATAGATGCTTTGAATGAAAACAAGGCACAAGCTTTGGAAGAGAAGGTGAGAGATAAAGACTGGAAGAAAAATTAGGAAGCAGTTAAAATAATTTGAGAAACCCAATCCTTTCATCCGCAACATGAAAGGAATATACTTATAGAAGAACAAAAAAGTAAAGTTCTTGGTCGGAAAAAGCATGAAGTGAACGCCAAAAAAAAAGGAAAAAAATATTCCAAGACCTAAATAAGATACTCCTCAAAGACGAGGGAATCATTTTTTTCAAACCACCGTCGAAAGAAAAGTGATCAAGGAGGTTAAGACAAGTCTCCTGAATCAATTTAATTTGTGACAATATTTGGTTAGAGGCAATTTCAGATAGCCGTTCATCCTTTTACTCCAATCTTATCCTTACTTCCAGTAGAATCTTTTCTCCTTCTCTAGCAAGGACCATAACCACATTATTTGACAGATTGTACATATTGACCGAAGAAATGCAATAGTCGATATATGGACTAAATATTGACTCGCATTAGGATCGATCTCCAAACTTCTAATCTATGGAATGCGAAGCGGAATCACACAAATCACCATCGCTTTTGTTTTTTTTTTAATAACGCAAGGAAAAAAAAAACAGCCTCAACAACTTGCCAACTAAAAGTAAGTCACTTCTACAGCTATGTTTATCGCCAAACTGAGAATCAAGATTACGGCGTTAGGTAAATATTGTGTTGTAGACGAGAATCATAATAACTTCTGTCATATTTATTATTCGTTATGTATTTTCAATCGCCCAATGTCATCCCTTATGTCCTGCCCCCTCACCCTATGTAAAAATTGTATATAGTAACAAAGTGAAATTGTAAACATAAATATTGCGACTAATCATATAAATTATTTATTGTTTGTCTAACTACTCATGGACATGGTTGTTTTTTAAACACATTAGTTTCTGCTGACGTGTTTGAAAACTTTGACTTTAATCTTTTATTTTTATTATTTAGAATTAATCGGTTAAATCGCCTGGTGGCTAAGACCTTTAAATCAAAACAATCAAGTCTCTTAGGAATCCACGTGAACTTCGCATTAGTTTATGTATTTTTAACCTTAAGGTTATTGGCAGAATAGCGTCATTATGTGACCAAGTGCCATCACTATTTTTTTTGCATTGAATAGGATTTATAAATGTTGAACGCCGATCAAATATTGTAGTTTTGACTACATTATAAAAAAAAAGACAAAGTAATATTTCATACTTTGAATAAGAATGCAATCACTATTTTCATTAAAAATTGTTCAGTAGGATTGGTGGTAGTACTGTTTAAATCAAAGGAATTTTTCTGTTGAAAAGTTGTCATAAAAAGTATAATTCAATCACATTAAATACGGCAATATTGTAATATAAAAATTAAGAATATCAACCACTGAATTCTTATGCGTAAATATTCTATAAATAAATAGTTATGTATATCATATTTGATATAATATTGTCAATCAGCGTAAGGTAACTACCTCAATTGATTAATTGTGTTGAATTTATAATAAAATAATAAAGAAATAAAAACAAAATCCCGCTAAACAAGTTTGATTGAGTCTTTGTTCAACTTATACTAGTAGTAGTTAAAATTATAATACACATATAAAAAAAAATATAATTCACGCCTTCACAATTCATTATCAACAAGTATAATTACAAAACATAATAATCACAACAAAATAATATAATATCACCTAAATATAAAAAAAGGGGAAAAAATATGATCAACTCAAAAGACACGTGTGAATAATTAATTAAGAATAATTTGTCGTAAATTATTTGTAGTATTCAATACAATCAACATTTATTTTTTAAACGGTATAAGTTTTACGGATGGTCTTGAGAGTGATTTTAATTTTTAATGTATTTTTATTTATTTATTATTGTTATTAAAATTCAAGGGAGATCATTGCAGCAAGTGGTAATAACTTAAAGACTTATATGAAGAAATCTGCCGCATTATGTTGTTAACAAAAAAATATAATTTACTCTGACATAATTCGTCCGTTACTTCCATTTGAACTTTTATCATAGCACAAATACTTAATTGCCAATAATACTAACAAATATTTGGTGACCTCTTTCAATGTTATAATAATCTACACACACATAAAATCAGTAATATATTTACCGCTAATAATAAATGTATGTTCCAACACCAGCGAAAAAGTTAACCCCAAAAAAAAATTGATGTCCAATTTGATAGATAGATAAAAGACTAACATAGCTCCTAATAACATTTAAACGTTAAAAAATAAATCATCTTATGAAGTGATCACAAGTAATCATAATATGGACATGACAATTAAAAAAAATCATAATAAATGCAGTTTGTTGTCTATAAAGCTACAACCGTTTCAAATCCAATACTCAGTCAGTTTGCAAATATAATAAGTTTTTGATATTATCATACAAGTGAATACAGTTAACCGTATAAGGTACATCAAGAATATCCTATATTCTTTCACTACACAACAATAAAATAATAATTATTATTATTATGACAGTTCAAGTTAAAAGAAAATTGCCAATTTCAACACTCGACTTAACCTTTTCATAGACGTACACTTCCAAAACCACGCCTACACACTGTACAGGTAACTTTCCAACTTGGTCTTGGGCGATGGCTGAGTGAACGGGGAGAACCACAAAATAGAAAATCGTCCAAACACTGATTGTATGCTCTTCCAGCGTGATTTTCGCACCCATCTAGCTTGTTCCTTCTTCAACTGTTCTATGCCCTGTAATAATACATTTATGATTAATTATACTATAATAACATAACTTCACGCCTTTTTCTAGGCCTGAAGGTGTAGGCAGCGGCTGTTATGTGTCGTCTCGCCGTTTCGACCTACCTACCTATTGCCATACCGGGCACAAAGTTTTCAGTCTCGTTCGTCACTAATTCCGTTGGGACGTAAACATAACAGCGAGTCGAGGCTTAACAGCCGCTGCCTAAACCTTCGGGTAACAAAAGGCGTGAAGTTATCTTTTATGTTATGTATTAGTACCATAAGCTAATTATCAGATACCTGGGCGCAAAGAACGTCAGCAGAAAAGCTCAGCTAGAAATCCACAATGCGGTACTGATCCCAACAATAACTTATGGAAGCGAGTGTTGGGTATGGCAGAGTGTGCACGAAAGTGGATAAACGCGGTTGAAATGAGGAAAAAAAAATCAAAATCTGCAAAGTGACTTTCGCTGACCGAGTCCAATACAAGGTTGTATGGAAAGAAATTGAATTGAAAGAGACTGTCGATGTAAAAGTAAGAAAGGGCACATTCTGATAGTTCGGCCATAAAGAAAGAATGGATGACGCAAGATTGAGTAAGCAGATATGAAATGCAAAAGCGGATGGATGTAAGAGTCGAGGACGGCCAAGACACGCATTCCATGACCAAATAGGACATATTCTGGAGGAAGGTACAGTTAGGAGCCTCAAAAATCGACGCCCGTATATGAAGAGTTATGAAAGTCAACCACGTGAGGGAGGCGTGTAAGAATCGTGCCTTATCGTCGTTTTTCTCTGCCTACCCCCCGGCAAGGGATTTGGCGTGAAGTTATATGCATATGTATGTATGGTAGCTATGTAGCTAATTAGTCCAAATAATTGAACTTGGCTTGCGAACTAAATGAAAGGATATACGAAAGCAGACTTATTAAATGAATCTGTAAGACAAGTGTGTAAGGGCAAAACCGGTAAAGGTGGACCTAGGCGGACCTACCACCATCAAATCAATGATGTGTTGGTTAGAGGCCAGGTCAAGAGCGGACACAACCGACGAGCATGTATGAAAGCGATAATGAGAGTGGAGGGAGCAAGCCAAGTATGTTAGGATCGTAATAAATGGAAAGAATTAGTCTCTGCTTAGTCCTGTGGGAAAAAGGACGGATGTATGTGAACTAAGTACAGAAAAAAAATGTCTTAAAGAATGTGAATTTAAAACTAAACTCACGGTCTCATCGTTCCATATGGCGTGCAGCTGAGTTCCGAGCATGACAGCGGTGAATATTGCAAACAGCAGAGCTTCAGCGATCAGGAACAGAAGCAATACGACTGTGGCAGGGGGTGAATATGCACTGCAGTCACGCCATTCGTGACGGATGCAGGTCACAAACTGGTATACCGCCAGGCAAACGGCATGAATCGATATTGCAGCTATGTAAAACTGTCAATAAAAAAAAATTATATATAAATAAAATTGAAGTGTATGTTTGTGTAATCTTCTATACATAATAGTAATAATAAAATCGTTCGAAAGTTGAAACTGTAGGACCTGTTTGTGTTTTGTTACTAAGCAATGCTTTTATGTCCAATTTTGGATAAATACTCCCGAGAGTCTATGCATAGGCTGAATATTAATCTTTCTTTGGTGTGAGCAATGAACCCTTATAATGGCACAGGCATAGTATTCTTACAGCTTTATTGCGTCCACGCAGACGAAGTCGCGGGCAACAGCTGGTATTGAAATAAATGCTTTCTACTACATTCATATGCATAAATATACGGTACAATTTTTGTCGGCTTCGGGTAATCTCTGAAATGGCAGAACCGATTTATTTTTATAGGAGGGAAAATGAGCAGGCGTGTCACCCGATGGTAAGCAAGCAACGCCGCCCATGGAAACCAGCAACAGATATAGTGTTACTGTTGCGTTGCCGACCTTTAAGAGATAGGGGATAAGGAAGGATAGGGGAAAGGAAGTGGGCTTCCGGGTACTTCTCTCACCGAACGAAACGCGGCATGAGCCACTTTACGTCGATCTTCCGAGAGGTCGTGGTATGTCAACGGTCGAGCCGATTTCACTGTTGAATGATGATCTCTAATTGATGATTATCTCTCGTATCATAAGACTCTATGGCTAAGAGGTTTTAAGTCCTAAAAATGCTAATTTAATTTGATGTATTGTGGCATATCAGCACTTTAATCCTCTGTTAGCTAATACTAGCTGACCCTTGATATTAGAACTGTTTTCTATTAATAAACATACATACTTACATTAACAAAATATATACATAAATAGAAATACATATATATATATATATATATATATATATATATATATATATATATACATACACAAAAATACACATATATTATATAAAAAAGACCAATAATAGATAGATTAGATTATTGTAATGATAAATAGTACTCCGTAAGCTGCGATTTGAAGGTGGTAATAGATTGGGCTTTTCTTATTATCTCGGGTATTACATTCCACAGTAATACGGCTTATACGGAAAAAGACAGACCATAAAAATGCGTGGAATGCATTGGGACAGCCAGTCTCAAGTTTTCCGATGACCTCAGACACCTCGAATGTGTGTCATGTAAGAACTGAAAACGTTCCTTGAGATACTTAGGAGAATTTGGATTAAATAGAACGTTATACAATAACGTGAGAACATGAATATTCCGGCGAAAACGAACAGGAAGCCACTTGAGCTTTTTTCGAAATTCCGAAATATGATCATATTTGCGAAGACCAAATATAAATCTAATACAAACATTTTGAAGTCGCTCAAGCTTATCAAGTTGTGCTTCAGTGAGATTTAGATAGCTGATATCGGCATAATCGAGAATCGGGAGAAGGAGAGACTGTGCGAGTGCAATTTTACCCATAATGACCATTTTTATTTTTTTAGTTTTTACGAGAAATAATGGCTTATTTACGAAGCGATTTTAAACATTACAGCATTAATTTTCATCCAGTTAAGTGTATTAAATAGATTGAGCATTTAATATAGATCAATATTTCCCTTCACAGTATGTAATTCAAACTAATATTTTCGAAGATATTACATATTATTAGCTATGTTATAGCGGGACATATTTGTTGAGTCGCGCAGTAGTACCGGCCAAGACGCGTGGCGATGCGTTGTTTAGCACAAAATGAACCTAATGATATCCATAATTTACTTATTTACTAATATAACCTATATATAACCTTTGATGCGGAACAAAGTTCGCCGGGTCAGCTAGTATATTTATAACTAAGTATATATATTACTTTTTATTTATCAATTAATTTAATTAATACTTTATAAAAGAGCCAAAGTGTGAATGTAATAACAGGCAACTATTTCTGTGTTGTCTTAATATTGAAAAGTAATATAATTCGCAAGCATACAATACTTAACAAATATATAAGATAATATTTCAATTCATTAATCGACAAAAACTAAATTAAAAATATTAATAAATATCATTTACCGTGAACAGAACGAAGTATTTTTGATTGTTCTCGCCTACACAGTTGTTGACCCATGGGCAATGATGATCCATCTTTCTAATGCAGCGCTGACAAACTGAACAATGGTGAGCACGCTCAGGCTTGATGCTGCAGCATTTAGTACACTTGAAGATGACTTGACCTTCGCGAAAACTCATCTGCTTGATCATCTCCTTTGTAGCGTTCCCCTTTGGTACGGCACCCTATAATAATTTATTAATTGTAATTATAATAAAATAATATTTACGAATACCAATTATTTTAAAAGTCTCGGTGGTGCGGTGATCGAACTCCCCGCTTCTGAATCAGAATGTCGTGGGTTGGAATCCAGATATACACCGAAACCGCACCACCACAAACAATTATCGGAAGTTATGTGTGATAAATATCCATGGCTGACAACTATGTGCCCGGTATATGGAAATAGATTCGCCACCTATTCCATTTGGTACGTTACCAAACGATTCGTCGAGTCGAGGCTTAACAGCCGCTACCTACATCTTCAGGTAGAAAAAGGCATGGAAGTTAGGACTACGTATTGAATTTTAAAAGAAGAAGAGTAGCGTTAGGAAATTAAGTAAATGGGGCGTTGGGCAGAATCCTGGGCGCAAAAGATATTAGCAGAAAAGCCCAGCTAGCAATTCACAATGCAATACTGATCCCAACGCTAACTTATGGAAGCGAGAGCTGGGTATGACAGAGAGTGCATGAAAGTAGGATAAACGCGGTCGAAATGAGGGCAATGCGCAAAATCTGCGGAGTGAACCTCGCTGACCGCGTGGAAAACAAGGTTATAAGGAAGGAAGTCGGATTGAAAGAGAGTGTCGGTGTAAAAGTAAGAAAGAGCATGCTCCGATGGTTCGGAATGAAGGAAGGAAGAAAGGATGGATGATGCAAGATTGACTAAGCAGATATACAATGCAAAAGCGGATGGATGAAGTCGAGGACGGCCTACACACACATTCCATGACCAAATAGAACGGGTTCTGGAGGAAGGTGATGTTAGGAGCCTCTAAAATCGACGCGCGTGCATGAAAAGAGTTATGAAAGTCAACGAACCGAGTGAGGTGTGTAAGAATCGCGCCTAAAAGCGCTCCGTTCTCTCTGCCTATCCCGCAAGGGATTTGGCGTGAAGTTATTTATGTATGAATTTTAAAAGTTACGAGTCATATAATCAACAAGAATAACATAACACATTAGGCCTCGTCTCGCGTTATGTTTACGTCCCAAATGGAATAGGTGGCGAACCTATTGCCATACCGGGCACAAAGCTTTCAGTCATCGATATTTATCACACATAACTTCTGAAAACAACTTCGAAAAGTCATTGGTGTGAGGCAGGATTACAACCCGCGGGTTTACAACCGGATTTAGAATTGGGGTGCTAGACCACTGGACCACCGAGACCAATGACAACATGAACAAGAATAATTCTGTATTAAAACAATATAGAACATAAAAATACAACAAGACGACCTTCCACATAAAATACATCACTTTAATAAATGAATGTAATTAATTCTTTAAATGCTGTACAATGAAGTGTATTCTATTCTATTTCTAAAAGTTTAAAGAATCCAAATTGATATATTATTTATGTGTTAGCGAAACGAGAATATATTTATACTTACTGGATCGGTGAACATGGTTCTCAGATGTGATGCAAAAGCGAGGAATGCTAGACATTGAAATATGAATATGTTGGTGTAGCTGTAAACGGGATATGTTGATACACCGGGCAATAGCATCACCATCATGACCACAAACTCTGCATAAAGTATCAGTAGCCATGTTAGTATAGCACAGATTATACCACATATATCCTGCAATAAACATATGAATAATAATATCTTGGACACAAATCACACAGCGCCCTCCAGTTCCAAACTAAGCAACTAAATGCTTGCGCTATGGATACTAGATAACGGATACTAATACATATATACTTTTCTTTTGTAAATACATACTTATAATACATAGAAAAACACCCAGACGCCGCACAAATATTCATGTTTGTTACAAATATATGTGCTCGGGTGGGAATCGAACCCCCGACCTCAGTGCTGCAGCCGGTAGTTTTACCAATACGCCACGAGGCCCGTCGATATTAACGTAACGGAAGAATCATAATTCTCTCTTCAAATTAAATTTTAAATTAAGAATGACTGTAAGAAATTTAAAAAAAAAATCTGTAAATTGACTTTTTTACAACCCCAATTTGTGTGTGTGGAACCAATTAAATTCCTCAATGGTAATAATATATAATTAAAAAACTTACTCTGATACACCAAGCTTTACCACCACAGCACCGGTTATGCATGTCGCAGTCGGGTCGAGTGAGGACTAAACACTCTGGATCTATTTGGTATTGACTTTCCATTTCATCATCTTCAGAACTGTCATAAAATTCACGTATCATGGAGTTCTTTTATTAATCTGGAATTAATATGATATAATTGGAAAATGTTAATCACTCACAATTACGCCGCTTACTAATAAAGCCGCTTTCTGCTGTCTATCCCCTTATATGCTTAGATCTTTGAAACTACGCAACGGATTTTGATGCGGTTTTTTATAATAGATAGAGGGTGTTAGTGGGGTGTTTTTTATCTATAAATAATGTATGATGTACTAAAGAAAAAAATAAATATTTTTTATTTAATACTTTAATGTGGAACAAAGTTCGCCGGGTCAACTAGTAATATATAGTTTGATACCTAAATATTACTAAGTACTACAGTCTAATAACAAGCATGTGGCACCAATATCCTATAGGTGTTTATGGCAGATCATCTCTCACTAATAAGTACAGCAAGTACTTGTTTTTTAGAAGTCGTAAATACAAATGATCACTCATAAATACAACTATTCATGGATTTAAGGATTAAGACCATTCAGACTGACTGACTTCTTAGTCAACAATTGGCTACTGATAGTTAAATTTCTGATGTATAACACATTTAAATTTGGTTATAATCATTTACACATTAATGATATTTTAATAAATCAAAGTTTTGTTGTAATCTAAAGTCAATGTAAAAGAAATTTTTATTGGTCTTCACAGACACTTAATAGTCAAAATTACAGATTAAACCTTAGTTAAAATAAAATACTAAACAAGGAAAGGGCCTCCATAGAACAAGAAAATACGGATCCAATCGCCACTAGCGGCCCGATTCCATGTGTAAAGGCTATCATCAAGAAACAGGCAAGAAACTCATGTGCCAAAAACTTATTATCGGCACTGAAAACAAAAGAAGTAGGCTTGTGCATGACAGGTGTAGTGGCCAGAATAATAGACTATCAAAGTTAAGACCCAAACAAATTAAAATCAACATTCTACAGATGAAGAGAATGAGAGAAATTCTATACGACTATATATTTACGACTATACTAGTCGAGCACAAATGACGCCGACATAATTTAATTAGAGTAGTAACGTTGTGCAACAAATGTGGCCAATAATAACATTTATATTCATCATATAAGGACAACAAGTTAAAAAAAAATTAAGCTTGCTTCAAGAACATTCAAAAATATATATTGATATAATAACAACGCAAGCAGATGTAAAAAAGCGAAATTTTTCATCTAAAGCTATGCAACTTAAGAATAAATACTTAATCAAAACTATAAAGCTTTGTATACACAGTTCTACACAATCAACCTTCAATATTCGCAATTGCCAACAAATAATTCGAGGTGTATGCACGCAGAAATGAATATCCACTTTCTCAGTCTTCAGTCTTTTTCTAAAGTATGTGGGAGTTTCTACCAAAATCCAACTCAAAAAGATATGTTCTCTTATTCTTTAAAAAATTGACAAGAGTGAAAAAAGTCCAGGAAACAAGTGGAGAGTTTAATATTATGCTGCCTGGCTCTTTCTAAAAGTCTTGTGAAGTATTTAAGTCTTAAAAATTTTGGATATCATTACATAGTATAAAACAAAGTCACTTTCCGCTGTCTGTCCCCTTATTTACGAAGTGATTTTAAACATTACAGCATTAATTTTCATCCAAATAAGTCTTAAATAGATTATACATGGAATATAGATGATCCTGGCCCTTTACAACATGCAATTTTAACGAATATTTTCAAAGATATTGCAGTATTAACATAGTGGGACAGCAGTTATTACTTTTGATGCGGAACAAAGTTCGCCGGGTCAGCTAGTTAATGAATATGAAATAACTGTAAGCCGCCTATTGGTTTAGGCACCTTACAGTTATTTCATATTCAGAAGTAACTTAAATTACTGATCATCATGCCAGTAATTTAATTATGTTTCCCACTGTACTAATTATATAATATGTGAGATATTAATTACTTATTAATAATAACTTAACTTCACACCTTTTTCTGCTTGAAGGTGTAGGCTGATAAGCCTCGACTCTCCATTATGTTTATGTCCCAAATGGAATAGGTAAGCAAACCTATACACATACCCAGCACAATCTTTCAAGTCATTGATATTTATCACACTTAACTTTTGCAAAGAATTTAGAAAGTCATTAATGCGAGCCAGGATTTGAACCAGTGTCTTCTTAAGTCAGAAGCGGGTTGCTCGACCACTGGACCACGAGATATACAAATAAATAAAATAGTTATTTCTAAAAACTAAAAGGAAATTAATTGAATGCAACTTGTAAAGATTTACATTTTATATAGCACTAAATTTCAACCATTTTTTCTATCCAATGAACAAGTTTAGATACATTTACAATACTATTTTTTATTATTAGAAATAGTATGCTCAGTTTATTTATGATATGCCACTTTCATGTACTACCTACATCAGCAACTGGCAAAGTAGATAAAATCAAAACTACACATTAACTTACCTGTATTAAGCAGAATTTCTATTTAATTGAATCGATGAGGCTAGTTCAATAATGGACTAACAGTAAATTTATTAAAACGTACTATGTTATTATGCCCACCGCCTTTTCAAGTACACGGATACTCAGCAAATTTAGTCTATATCATGAAATATCATGCCGGTAATCATTACTCAGTCATCTTAACAAAAAACATCAATGCAAATCTTTTGAACAACGATGTGCAATCAATTACATACTTATTCGTGAAAGCAAGTAATAACTTTCATGTTTTAGGTCTCTCATATTTTACAATTGAACCGCCTCTGCTAATGGATCAATTGCGACTTCTTTGTATACCCAGCTATTGGAACTCAACTGTAGAAATCAGGATCAATTGTTATACGACTAGGACGCCAAGATCAATATAAGGAAACCAAGTTCAAGAACAACAGCCAGCTAGAATCAACCAACTAGACATGTGTCAGTGTCAATTAGATAGAGATGAGGACCTATTACGTACCTTACAAAGATTGACTTCACACACTCAAACTGAACATTGACTGGTACATAATAATTTTATATCCTGTATGAATTCTGTTTAACAGTGATATTAAGTGACTAAAAGTTCGGTTTGGATTTGGACTGAGTCTCACCCAAAAATCAAATGTCGATTACTATTTCGGTTTCGATAATAAGGGTGAGGAGATTTTTTCGGCCATATTTCTAGGAAAGTTATTATTAACTTAGAAAAATTAATGGTCACTGGAAAGGTTGATGGCAGGCAACTGAGAGGCCGCTGTCCAATGAGGTGGTCGGATCAAGTACGCACCGTTAAGGGCGGTTCGGACTGCATGATGCTCTCCACGTTGCAAAAGACCGCAACAAGTGGCATACTATAGTCAGGGAGAGAATGATTCTGCAGGGGAATCACGTCCCTCAGTATTGAGGAGCACGACGTGAGAAGGAGGAAGGGTAAAGAGGGTGTAGGTGTAGGGTGTAATAGTACATAGAAACATAACTTTACACTAAGTACAATGCGGGGTAGGCAGAGAGAATACAGCGCCATATGGCACGATGTTTACACAACTCAAGCACTATTTTGACTTTCATAGTTTCATATTGAGTTACGTATGACAAGAGCGTCATACACGAGCGTCACTTTTTAAAGCTTTATATTCTAATTATATTTTAATTTTATATTCGGTTTCGGTTTCAGCCGGAAAATGAGTTTCGGTCGGACTCTTTATGTTTTCGGTGTTGTCCGTTTATAGTATTTTGTTCACGAACTGAAAGACTTTGCATCCGTGGTCATGAAATAAATTTTAAAACAAAACAAGTATTCTGTGGTGGTGTAAATTTTATGAAACTTTACTAGCACTTTAACAAAGTTTTGATTAATTCCTTTCCTCTTTATTTTCCGGGTGGTTTGTCGTTATGTTGGTCGTTTTAGGACATATTTAACTTACCGATATGCAGCCTCTCTATTCTGTTGGTAAGTTTGATATTGCTTTTATCAAATAAAAGTCTTTGTATTATAATTTTGTTTAAACAGAAGATTTGTAATAGAAAACAAGGGTATATTACTTTGGATATGCTACTAATGACTCTAAACTATCAGAAAAGTGCATTACATTTTTAAATTATATTATTTATCTTTATATAGTCAATTTAAAACCAGTTACTTATTAGCATTCTTTGTCTAATTTTAGAACCCCATATTTATACTTTAAGACCATTAGTGTGTTACTATTAAACAAATAAATATCTGTTGTCCCTTTTTCTGGTGAAGTCGAATATGGATTTCATATTAGTTGTAACATTATTGGTTTATCAATGTTAATATGATACACTGAATGTTGAGGTATTAACTTACAATTATTATATGGAACAATATCAATAGTATACATTACATTGTTAATACACTGCCCAGTGTTATCACACTATATGGATATATGTAAAGTTTTAGTTATTAAAAAGTTACCATTTTAATCTATCATTCTGTCTTCTATCACATAGAGTGTTTGTACTGAATCAAATTTTTCTTAACTATACTTACAAGTGTTTTAACATATACATAAATCAAGGACTTAATTTATTTACATGGATGAACAGAAATAATGGCAACTGTTGTGGAGGAATTACCTCTTCATTGTATAAATTGTAAATTAATGTTTACTATATCAATATAATTGGAAATAGAACATGCTGTAGATATTTTAGTTTGATAATGTGCGCAAGAGTTTCACGTTTATCAATAAATAATGTGTTCAGTTTGTATATATCTATATACTTACATTGTATTGTATATTATATATATATACATTGTAATTGTGTATAGAGTTGAATATTCTCTTAAATTATTACAATAATGAGTTTAAACAATGTGTGTAACGAGATTGTTTATGTAAATAAAACAATTGCAGACCATGAATCACGGAATAGTACAAATCATGGTGATCAAGACCAGGAGCAAGTTGAAATTGCACAACCAACGGAGAATTCTCCTTTGTTACAACGTTTTCCAGAAAGTCGCAATCCAAGAAACCCGCTCACTACCTTGACTATAAGTTTATTACTATTTATACTTATAGCTGGAGTTCTCATTGGTATATATCTTCTCGTATTGCAGAATAGCTCTGGTAAGTAATACATTGACACTCAAGAACTTCACTCTATTAACTTGTAATTCTATTTTTGAATTTTGAATTCCATTTATATATTGTTTTTTATGGCATAGGAGGGCAAACAAGCATGTGGGTCAACTGATTGTAAGCAACTACTCATCCTATGAACACCATGGTGCGTTGCTGTCCATCAAGGGAGTAGAAGGGGAAAGGGGATTAGGCATCCGGATACCTCTCTCACCGAACGATACGCAGCACGAGCCGCTTCACCCCGATATTCTGAGAGATTCTGGTATTTTACCTATTGAGCCGGCCCATTCATGCAGTGAACTGCAAGACCACTGTTATTTCTAATTTATTCATACATTTTCAGAAAATATTCTGCCCCCAGTTGAGTTACCTTTGCAATTAGTGAGTAGGTCACAGTGGGATGAAAATAATTCATTACATGCTTCTGAATATTATGTACCATATAAATTGAAAAATGTTGTGGTGGTACATACAAATACCCAGGAGTGTATAAGCACAGAAACATGTTCAAGACTACTACAGGATATGCAGGTATTGCTTTATTATATAATGTATACTACCTGACCCTGAAATGAATAAATTTTAGAATATGTAAGTTCAGTTGGCGCTGTATACAGGTGCGCGCTGCAACCGCTTATGTCCTTGCATTTAAATCTTTTATATCTTCGAAAATATTCATTTAAATTACATGCTATAAAGCTCTAAAGCGCTGCTATATTCCTCTATATTAAATTTTAGAAACTTAATTGAATAAAGATTAATGTTTGATGTGTTTGATAATTATGCTCGCTTGATAAACAGCTTATAGCTTGTAAAAATGTGGACTTTTTTATAATACATTATTTTGATCTATCTCGTAGGGTTACATACATACATAACTTCACGCCAAATCCCTTGCGGGGTAGGCAGAGAGAACAGAGCGCCATAGGGCACGATTCTTACACGCCTCACACGCTTCGTTGACTTTTATAACTATTTTCATGCACGCGCGTCGATTTTTAAGGCATAAATAATGTAAATTTATCATATTACATACATGAAAAACAGCTTAATCTATTTACTTTGTATGTCATTGTAATATTTTTTCCTCACTTCCTGTTACTAGTTAACATTTGAAATAAAACATTACATAATATGAATTCTTAAAATATAAAATAGATCTAGATTGATAGGATGTCCATATTATGTATGTCCATTTAATTGCTTGTCCATAGTACCATTCCTTTAGCTGATTTCTCTACAGTAATGAGTTTTGTTTAAAACAATCAAACAATGTTAAATTTATAATCAATATTGGAAGTATATTTATGACCTCTATCGATTTCCTCCTATGTGCTAGTATTTACCTGGAGATAATATACTCTGACTACATTTAATTAATTATGGTTGGATATACCATTTATTAAAGGCTACGGAACCCAACAGTGTTAATAGTTTGACACGCTCTTGACATAATCCTCATTAAAAAGTTCATAGACGTCAAGCGCGAGGTGATAAAATCCTAATGTTTTATTATTATCGCCTTTTATCTACAAGGTTGTCGTATACGTGAGTTCGCAATCTCGATACGAGCAAGAACAATATCAATTATAAATACGTACGTTGCTATAAAACTTTTTGAGATACAGTCACACAAACACACACACAGATAGAGAGAGATAGAAAGAGATCCACACTCATTGTTCTTACTAACATTAGAAACTAGCTGACCCGGCGAACTTTGTTTCGCTTCGGTAGCGATAAAGTAGCCTAAGTCACTCCTTATTGCATCAACTACCTGTCAATAAAAGTCTTGTCAAAATCCGTCCAGCCATTTCAGAGATTACCCGGGTCAAACAGACTTAAATACAGAAAAATATTATTTTGGTGTATTTACAGTATAATGAATGTAGTAGAAAGCAGTTATGTCAATATTAAAAAAAGATACTTCACTTTTATTTATGCGTATAGAATTAATGAGATTGTACCTCGACAAATATACTATACCACTCACAAAGAATCTTTCAATACGTCCTAGTAGTTCATGAGAGTAGCGGCGCTCATACAAGTAAACTCTCCGCCTTTATAATGTCCATATAATTATAACATATTTCTATTATCTGGTTCATGCTGTGTTTTATCTTTCAAATAAGTGGGTGGTTATCGAAGTCCGGACCAACGATGGCGGCAACCCAATACCTACACCACAAGATCCGACATTAAAACTGACGTCATATTTAATCAAATGTACTGTAGTTAGTTACATAGTCGCCGTGGTGCAATAGTGACACAGTCGACTGATAAGTAGCGGTCAGCAGGTTCGATGGCCATCTGTGTACAAACATATTACTTGAGTTAACTTGAGTATTATAAAATTATAACAGACATGTCCTATACAATGGTTGCTTTCGGAGAGGAATTAATGTGAAGATTTTTTAAAGAGTTCTCTTAAGAGATATCTCCTTTTACTGTAGGAGATATAGTTCGAGTGACTCAACTTGTATGTTTCAAAGGTGAATTTATCGAAACCAATATTGTATTTTTTTTTTCATTTGTCCAGTTTGTACAGGCTAAAGCTTTGAAGCCATACTGCCTTCTCTTCCGTATAAATATTGTATTTATATTTTTAGGCAAACGCTGCGGCTGCAAACACAACCATGCCGTACAGTTTTTTGATATCAACAAATGGTCAGATATACGAAGCACTGGGATGGTACAAACTTTCACCGATGCTGAAGTCATCCAAAGGACTAGTGTTGAGTTTTATCGGTATGTGTAGAACCTTTTTAACTTATTAGAGTTAGAGAGACACATTCGAGTCGTATTTATCTGTATGACAGTTGTTCCCTTAGTATAGGTCCTTTTATGTCAATATCTGTTTGAAAAAAAAAAAACATTTTTTTACGGGACAGGTAAGCAACTAACGCTACCCATGGCCACCAGCAACACATATTGTGTTACAGTTTCATTGTCGGCCTTTAAAATGGAATTGGGAAAGGGTTGAAATTGGGATGGGGAGTGATGAAGGACCTCCGGATACCTCTCTCAACCAGCGAAACGCAGCATGAGTCACTTTACGCCGATATTCTGAGAGGTCGTTGCAATTCACAGGTCGAGCCGGCCAATTCATGCAGCGAACTGTGTGGCTCTACAACTGTTAAATGATCAATAATTCCAATCGCAATAGCTTTCCAGTCCAGCTAGTTCATTTTATACTCTTAATTCCAGCCAGCTTACGCGGATATTCGTATTTCCAACGACTAATTCCAGCTAGTCAGTAACGAGTAGTCACTGTCAAATTCACTGCAAATTCGATTTCTCAACGACTAATTCCAGCTAGTTAGTGATGAGTAGTCTAGACTATCTGGAATTATCTGTTAGAAATACGAATTTGCACGACAGCGCGTAAACTGGTTGGAATTAAGAGCTCATAATAGACCCGCAGAGAGAGAGAAACACAAATACAGCCACCAAAATGTATTACAGACTCTAAACGCTAAGTTCTGATCAAGATCAAAACTTGGGTAGTGTATTTGGTATTTTTTTAATTATGTCGGTTCAATAATTTATCTTTTAAATTTTGCAGGTAATTTCAGCGCAACATACCCGTCACATCTTCAGATGGAAGAGGCAAAAACATTTTTCGCCGAATCCGTAAGCCGTCAATATTTAAATGGCTCCTTCAGAATTATAGGGAAAAATGAAAATGATACTCCTGCATATTTACGGAGAAGTCTCGAGCAATTTACTCAATGGACTAATATATTTTTTGACAGTGAAAATAATCTTAGTTAGATCTTATATTATTTTCATCATGAGAAGCATTTATTGAGGTATTAAAAAAAGTTACTGGACAAAGGCTCTTTTTTAGAGGGCAAAATATGCCAAAATGACCCACCAGTATTGATCAGAACAATGTTGTCACAATAATACGACAAGATTATTCGTAGATATTGAGGCTAGAGTTAGAACTGTCAAAATTCTTGTTCGAATTTTGAAATTGTATTTAAGTTTATTTTTTATATTATTTTGTAAGCAGTCCCAAAGATCTTTTATCTGATTTGGTAAGATGTTGGAGCAATTGAAAAATATACCAATATATATATTTTTTATATATATATTTCACACGCTTATGTTATGAGAAACATTATTTCTTATTGTTAGCGAATTAGATACGCACATTAATAATATAATACCCATCTAATATTCAAAGTTGTAATAAATATGTTTGCTTTTCACAAGTAGCTTAATATCGTTACATGTGATTGTGAAGTAATATGTTTATTGCAATATGATATTATCTACCATTGCACGCCTCATTCTTTATTTTAAAGATCGTTATGCATAGTTAGATACTGTGTATAATACAACATGTTTTATAGTTGATTCAAAATTATATATACGTTGATATCATTACATAGTATAAAACAAAGTCACTTTCCGCTGTCTGTCCCCTTATATGCGCATATCTTTAAAACTACACAACGGATTTTAATGCGGTGTTTTTTTAATAGTTAGAGGGTGTCAACGGGGTGTTTTTGATCTATAATTCATGTTAAGTGTATTAAAAAAAAAGTGATAATGTTCAAGATTTAGAACTTTAATAGCAAACGCTGCCTGGACCCTAAGTGATAAATCAAAACAACGTACTACATTATTATACACCTTTAAAAGGTCTACAAAAAAGTCCGCGAGGGCACATGTCTATCTCTTAGGGATAACCCACAATGACCATTTTTATTTTTTTACTTTTTACGAGAAATAATGGCCTATTTACGAAGCGATTTTAAATATTGCAGCATTAATTTTCATCCAATTAAGTCTTAAATATATTGTGCATGTAATTTAGATGATCCTGGCCCTTTACAGCATACAATTTAAACATATATTTTCGAAGATATTGCAGTATTAATACTGCAATATCTTCGAAAAAGTATTATTTGCTGTCCAAATAATACTTTTGATGCGGAACTAAGTTCGCCGGGTCAGCTAGTTATTAATAATAGGTTGGGGAAAAAGTATTTTCGTATTTTCTCTTGAGGTCAACCTTACAGAACCTAAAGAATTCTGAAGAGACCGAAACAGGTGAAAATCTGAAGGCGCAAGGTCAGGGCTATATGGTGGATGCACTAGGACCTCCCAGTCGAACTCTCTTAATTTTTGCTGACTGGCTAAAGATGTGTGTGGTCTAGCGTTATCGTGATGAAAGACCACACCCTTCCTGTTGATCAATTCCGGCCGTTTTCTCTCGACTGCTTCCTTTAATCTCATCAGTTGCTGGCAGTAAAGATCAGAATCGATGGTTTTGCCGGACGGTAAAAGCTCATAATGAACAATGCCCTTCCAATCCCACCATACACACAGCATCACCTTATTTCGTGTTAGGCCAGGTTTGGCCACAGTCTGTGAAGCCTGGCCAACTTTCGACCACGACCTTTTTCGCACGTTCTTGTCGTACGTGATCCACTTTTAATCGCCAGTTATCAATCTCTTCAAAAACGGCTCGGTTTCATTACGTCTCAATAATGAATCGCAAATGAGTACACGGTTCATTAAGTTTCTTTGAGTGAGCTCGTGTGGCACCCAAATATCGAGCTTTTTTGTATAACCAGCTTTCTTCAAATGGGTCAAAACTGTTTTGTGGTCAATTCCCAGTTCTTCAGCTACATCGTAACTACTAATATGCCGATCTTGCTCCACTCTTTCAAAAATGGCGTCCATTTTATTCGTAACAGGGCGACCAGAGCGAGGTGCATCTTTAACATCAAAATTTCCGGACTGAAAACGTTTGAACCAAATTTGTGCTACTCTTACTGACACTGCATCAGGTCCATAAACATCACAAATTTTTTTCACTGCTTGAGTTGCATTTTTGCCTTTTTTATAATAAAATTTTAAAATGTATCGAATTTCTTCATTAGATTCACTCATTTTTACGGAGAGAAAAACAAATGAAAAATAGCGGGAAACAACTTTTTTTTATTTTTTTCTTTTCTTTATAATGTAACCTTTTTAATGTTACCAAAACCAGCCAGACACAAATAGTACAGTCAAAGAAATTTTATAATAAGTTTATACCTACGTTAAGCGAAAAGACTTTTTCCCCGACCTAATATAAAACAGTAATTGTTATCAGGAATTCATTTATGTAGTATTATTATATCTAGAACTAGTTGAATATGTCAAAATTATACAACTGAACATCATGAATATTCCTTTAAGTATATGTAAAAGAACATTACCCATGTTGTTATTGAATTTCGCTAGTTCACATGCTATTTAAAATATAGCCTTAATAATAAATTTAAGATAGTTTTGTTTTTATTTGGTTTTAAATCTCACCACAGTTTGATTAGAAGCGTCCAAAAAGTAGATAGAGTAGCATAGATAAGTATATATATATCTATATAAGCAATACCTTCTAAACGGCCGGGCCAATTGTAATAAAATTTTGTCTGTGTGTGTGTATGTGGGAAAACGTTGAAAATTGACACAAGGTATGAATGTTGTTCTATTTCATTACACTGTGTAATAATAATGATGAAAGTTGATTAAAATAAAAAAGATCTTTAAAATAAACATCTAATTTGTAATTTCGTTTTGTATGTTTCATCTTTTATTTTATTTTCTTATCTATCTCATACTTTATCTCTTAAAGCTTACTTTTATTTAGGCCTCAAGCGTATACTTTAATTATTATTATTATTTACGTACTAGTCTATAATGGTCAATTGTTGTTAGATGCTTTTTTCTCATTATCTTTTTTATTTAATTATGCATAAAATATATTCATAATATTAAAATAAATCTCATATAAGTCTATGTCATGCATAGGACTTTCTAGGAATTTCTTCGAATAAGGGTGTACTTTAAAGAAATACTTCTAGGGAGGTTATGTTTGCGTAGTACTCTTTTTTTTCATTCGCCCAATTTGGATAGGCTAAAGCTTAGAAGCCACACAGCCGTTTCTGTAGTCATAATTTTTCTATATTTAGAATAGAACACATAGACCATTTAATTAATGTCATTTTTAATAACCTCATAGACAATTTAACTTTCTTTTCTCTCTCTACTTCTCTCTTTTCATGTAGTGGAAAGTGGAATTTGGCGGGCTTATTGTTGTGAATTCTGTTGAATTTGTTTGTTAGCGGTATTTCGACTGAATTAGGATAATGTTTTACGCATGTGATGATTTCATTATAGAAGTGAGATTATATTATGTAATAATTAGATGAATGTGATTTGATCAATTAAAAATAATCTTTTGTCTTTATTAATATAGTTGAATTTATGTATTTGGTTAAAATAAAGAAGCACAAGAGAGAGTGTTATTGTTTTTATTTACCCTATATTGATGATGTATGATGATGATATGTGATTTGTGTTCAAGATATTGTAATAGATTTACCCTACTTCAAACGCAGAATTTATGTCGCGCTATAAGCTTGAATTCAGATATGGTAGAACAAAATAAGAAGATTAGGTATTTTTAAATGAAACTAATCCCGGCACCTGCAAACGCTGACAAAAATAAATAAACCACAGGCATTTTTTTTTGCAAATTATTTATATCAAAATTAAACGTACATCCCAACAGTCCTTAACCGTAATTCAGTACAAAATATATCGTATAAAGTATGAAATTTTGATACAATAATCATTATTCTCACTTATGTACATTTTACTAAGTCTTATATTAACTAGGATAGATTATAATAAAAATAATATTTAATATTAGGAATTTATCATATTTTTACCCATAAATTAATATTTTCCTGAGTCAATAGACTTTGGTTTTATTACAATTATTTTAATTTGGAAGGGCAATTTATTGTAATATACAAATCCAAATTTCAAAATCACAAACAAAAGCTAGTTATTTTTTTCTTTTAAACATCAACAATTACCGTTTTTTTTTTCTTTATAAATAAACTATTTCACACTTGCAATTTTTCACTGGTATCAAACAAATGTGAATTTACAAAGAAAAATAATGGTTCTACTTAAAAGTACCTATTAATTATAATTATATTTTATGATTATTTATATTTATACACTTGATTACTTAAGCATATAAAAATATAATGTTTTCCGAAATGACATATTTACACGGGAATCTTAGCACCTAGCTACTACTACTAATTTCAATGCAAAATCATGAGAAAATCATCCACGCAAGTATGAAATTATTAGGAAACTATTTGATACTCTAATTAACTAAGAGAACCTAATTAAATAATACATAATCGGTATAAAAAAAAAATACCTATTGAAAGATCTAATCTATCTCTAACTTTCTGAAACTCCCTTGGATCGCAATCTCTCCGTTGACTGTTTGCGTGTTGTTTTTCTTTCGTGATGATATGATGCCCCTGGTGCTTAGTAATTCCATGTCGTCGAGTCCCAATACTCTCTTTTTCTGTTCACTTAGTAATTGTGCTGTGTATTTTATCATATCTTCCTGTTTCAAGGGACCTCCGTATGTGGTCGGTAGACATGCAACATTTACCTTCTGTTGTAGTTGTTTCATATTTGTATATATCTGTTAATACATTATTATATTAGATTTATACTTGACAAATGATAGAAGAGTATGGAATTGGATGACATGTTGTGCCGATCCCACTTAAAGTGGGATAAAGGCAGGAAAATGATGAAATGATGATGACAATTTTTAAAGTACAAGTAGCTTTTAACAGTGGTAGAGCCAAGCAGTTCGCTGCATGAATGGCCCGGCTCGACCGGTGAAATACCACGACCTCTCAGAAGACCTACGTAAAGTGGCTCATGCCGCGTTTCGTTCGGTGAGAGAGGTACCCGGATGCCCACCCCCTTCCCCATCCTTTCCTATCCCCTATCCCCTAAAGGTTGGCAACGCAACAGTAGTACTATGTGTTGCTAGTGTCCATGGGCGGCGTTGGTTGGTTACCATCAGGTGACACGCCTGCTCGTTTGCCCTCCTATACCATAAAAAAAGTAGGTACCTATTATCAATTCGGAAGTTTGAGTTCGATTTCGGACTCACACCAATATTTTCTCGGAATTCTTTTCGATTGTTATGTGTGATATCGATGACAGACAACTTGTACTCCCGGTGTAATGTGTCCCATTTAGGACGACTATACTTTCGGGTATCAAAAGGCGTGAAATTGCGTTATAATATATAGAACTACCAAATGTTTTAACAATGCCTCTAACAGCGACTAACTACGAATCCCCTATTTGCATGCATTTCTACGTGCAATTAATAACAAATCATATCTAATATTCATTCGAAATGATAACAGATTATTACTTACATTAACTCTTTCAGCCATTTTTGGTGTCGCTGTGGTGATGGCAAAATCGAGTACATATTTCAGACCAATTGGTACGTTGACACAATGGAATTCCCTATGACGCATAGGGAATGATTGCTGTAAAAATAAATTGTATTGTATTTTTAATATTTCAGTAAGTACAAACACCACGCAGTTACAATTTTATTATAGGCACTATTTGTCGCGTACAGCCTATTATGAGCTCTTAATTCCAGCCTGCTTAAGCCGTTACGACTAATTCCAGCTAATCAGTGCTAAGTATTCCCTGAATAGCAGGAATTAGTCGAAGGTAATACAAAGTTGCAAGGCACGGCGTTAGCTGGCTGGAATTAAGAGCTCCGAATAGCCCACGGGTCACGTAGGTATTAAAGGCATCAGATTATAACGGCACAAAATTTATTGAAACTTATAAGAAAAGCTTAGTAATCGTAAATTCTGCATAGTAATTTTGGACATTCCTCCGACTTTTTCGTCGAAGTATTCCTGCATAATTATGCCTACGTTTCAAATAATGCCTGAGTTTTTCGCCGGCAAGTTTTTTTTTATGGGATAGGAGGGTAAACGAGCAGGCGGGTCTCCTGGTGGTAAGCAACCAACGCCGCCCATGGACACCAGCAACACATATAGTGTTACTGTTGCGTTGCCAACGTTTAAGGGGTAGGGGATTGAAAGGATGGGGTAGGGGGTGGGCCTCCGGGTACCTCTCTCACCGAACGAAACGCGGCATGAGCCACTTTACGTCGGTCTTCTGAGAGGTCGTGGCATTTCACCGGTCGAGCCGGCCCATTCATGCAGCGAACTGTTTGGCTTTACCACTGTTGACTGTTGCCAAGTTATCTCCAAAGTGCAGATTTAACCATTTAACGATATTATTAGAAGTAAATATAGATAATATATTATGTGAGTTCAATGTCATAGTAACCGTGTATATGTAAACTTCGTGACGTATTCAAATCAATATTTCAAGTTATCTAATACTTGACATTAAAACAACTTTTAGGATTATATCGCGTTTATTTATTACTAATTTTATTTATATTTTTAGTTAGTTGAGATCAGAGTATAACTGTGTATTATTCAATATTTATTGATTTTAAATTCAAAGGTAAGTATTTGTTAAAAAACGCGGCCAGTCCGGACGTCAGGACGTCCGGACTGGCCGCGTTTGTGACCCAGTGGTAGATTTTTTATATATTATAAAAATTATAAAATATTTATATTTATTATTATATTTTTTATAGATAACAATTACTTACCTTTAAATTTAAAATCAATAAATATTTAATAATAGTTATACTCTGATCTCAACTAACTTAAAAGAAATAAGATAATTAGCTAATAATTAAAAATAACAACTGTTACTTATTAAATCATACAACAAAGGACCAAACTTTTTCTTTAGTAAATATATCTTGTAAATAAATATTAAATTTTTTGTTTCATGGTCTGATGTGGGTTACCAATAGTAAAAATCATATTTTTAACATCAACTTTTTGATTGATATTTCCAAAAAGTGGGTGCTCTCTGTATCAATTAAAATAGCTTTTGAACAAATACCATATTTTTGTTCATCACTCGTGAAGATGATCTCTGTAAAGAGTTCGAAACGTCGGGAAATAAATAAAATTAGTAATAAATAAACGCGATATAATCCTAAAAGTTGTTTTAATGTCATGAAGGTGATTCGCGAAAGTCTTAGAGATAAATTATCTAATACTTCCTACCGGTTAAATGCCTACAGAATTAAAAGTCAGTCGGAAACGATAAAGAAACACGGTTTCCTAGTTCGAAAAATCTACCCACGTGATCACACGCCATTGACTGGAGCAGTCCGAGTATTAAATAATATAGGTACTCGTATATGAGCAATTAAGAAATACGAAAAATATGGTAGTGACGAACATAATATGTCCGAAACACATATAACCTTAAAAACTAGGCGATTTTGAAATATGCATTCAAATTTTTAATATTCAATATACTGTGGCACAACACAGGTTGTGTGTACTACTCGGGAAAATGGAATTCATAATAATGACTTTGTTTCTCTATTATACATACATAACTTTATGCCAAATCCCTTGTGTGTTAGGCAGAGAGAACCGCGTGCCATAAGGTACTTTCAAAACACGCTCGTCGATTTTTAACGCCCCTGACGTTACCTTCCTCAAGGATTCGTTCTATTTGGTCATGGAAAATGCGTCATAACCGTCCTCGACTCCTGTAGCCATCTGCTTAGTCAATCTTGGATCATTCATTTTTTCTACATGTCCGAACCATCGGAGCATGCCCTCTCTTACTTTTACATCTACACTCTCTTTCAATCCAACTTCATAAAATCTTGCGACCGCGTTTTTCCTATTTTCATGCACACTCTCCATATCCAACTAACGAATTGATAGGCTTTCCTGCAAACTTTCTTTGCGCCCAGGTATTTGTCTAACGCGAGATTTACGCCGTTTCCTGACGCCACTCTTCTTTCTACATACCTCCCATCCCTGCTAAAAGCGCATCCATCTGATCCAGCACTACAACATCAACTATTCGTTTTGGTTTCTTCCCTATAATATAGAATGGTCCCGGTACCCTTATGGTCTGTACCGTGTCTTATTTATTTTTACTTAGTTTGTTTTTATTGCGCCACGAGTATTTCCACTTCTTAGATCCCCTACTAATAAATGCTAGTTGAGAAACATCACTCTTAGATGTCTAGCTTTGTCCGTTTCATTTGAAGTGTTAATTAAACCCACCGCAGTTAAATAAATAAAAAAGTTCTACCTCGCCCCATTTGATGAGTCTGGCGAAATCCGAGGGATTCCAAGTGGTAAGGTGTGCACCCGTAACCCCGGAGCCATCACCGACGTGGACATATCCGCACATCTGGTCCAGTGAATCCTCCAGCAGGGAGTCGTATACCAGCACGTGAGCCCGTGTCATGTCCCAGCAATTGTATTTGCTAGGGTTGAATTTACCTGATGAAGTCAACGGACAATATTGTTCACAAATCACAACATATGAAGTCTATACCATTACAGCTGAACGCAACATTAAGAAAAATGAAAAAAAAAATTAAAAGAGTTCGCAATTGCCATTAATAAATACTTAGTTTAACAAAAAAATCAAATCGCATTGACAATCTTACCAATGAAAGACTGATTTATGGATTTATTTTTTAATAGCAATAAAAACCACAAATTTCAATTTTCCAGGAATAATCTACACAAATCCATAAGTCGACACTTTCATTGCTATCATGTATCATGTAGTTCGCTAAAGCTAGCTAGACAAATATGCATTTGTAATATTTACAAGTCTTATATATTAATAGCATACTTTTGTGTTTTTAGATAATTTATCCTAAATGTATAGGACAAGCAAAAGCCTAATAGCATAGTTAGTAAAAATAAAGTGGTGTTCATACTTATATTGTATACGATGACACGTCGACCTTTGCTATCTCGCACCGGCGACACCATTATGTACCTTAACATCAGAAGAAAACTGTTATGAAACTAGTACTCACACTGAATTATATCACAGATACGAAAACATTACTCAATATACATTTATGTATGTTTGCAAACACAAGATCATTTGAGGCCGCGGATACAACTAAAGTTCAAGGCTTCAAAGACTTCGTGTGAACTTTCTATAAGTTACGTATCTATCTTAGAGTGTCATCATACAAATTGTTCAAACATACAACAACTCGTACTCGTATATATTGTAGTATTGTTGCTCAAGTGACATATATACACTACGAAAACTGTGTTAGTAGGATGGTTTGATTCGCACTTGATACAATCATGATAGTGTTTTCTTTTTTGAGTCTTATTTGTGTGTAGTGGCCATGATCCATTGAAATGTTACAATTTAATGCTATTGCATTTTTTAGAGGAGGCTGTTTGATTTCCTGTTGGATTATTTTTGGATTAGGATTATGTATTAATAGTTAATTAACATCCTGTTTGTGGGGTTGCCACTCTTGTCCCGCATGGTCAGGTCACACATGTCTCCATAATAAAATTTGCGTCTTCTAAGTAATGTAAATGTCATGTAAGATTTCAATAGACAATCATGCGTATATTATTACCGGGCAAGGTAGAGAAACAAAAATTTACCCATTGGAGAGGATGTCTTTAAGCGCTGGTTCATCACAGTCAAGATTTTTGAAAATCTCTGGATAATATCTTCTAAGACTCAGAAATTTGAGTAGTGTTTGCTGAGCCATAAGTATGCTGTACTTTTTGTGACGTAGGAAGCGCAGAAGAAATGAATCGTCTGTAACAAGATAGAGAATATTGTAAACTAGCTAACCCAGGAGTATTTCGTAGTATTATTTAAATGTTTTTTCTTTAGTAGGTATGCGTAAAAATAATAATATAACTTGCGTAACCTCATCGAAATATCCTAGAGAAATAGATATACAATTTCAGCAGCTCTTAACTTTTTATGTCTGGCACCCTGAATAAATGTTTACCGCTCAAAAACATAAGAACTCATAATAGCCTAAAATTAAGTAAATGACCGTCATTGAAGAAAGAAATAATTACACTTTTTACTAGAGTGAAGTTGAAGGCATAACCATGTCACATATTACTTACACAAAATAGCAGAGACTGTTCTTACAATTTAGGTCATAACTGTTTTTGTAGCAGTATTTAATAGCATGATTGACTGTTTTTTAAAGAATTCTTAGCGGCAAACTTTTACACCATGGCTACACTGTACTAATCTGGTACCCAAGATTACAGTGTAGCCATGGTGTAAAAGTTTGCCGTGCAATAATATACATACTATTACACGTAAAATATATTAATGATTTTATCTATACATATATCGATATCGATAAATATCGATACTGAAAACTTTGTGCCCGGTATGGCAATAGGTTCGCCACCTATTCCATTTGGGACGTAAACATAACGGAGAGACGAGGCTTAACAGTTGCCCTGTGGCCAGTCGCTGCCCACACTTTCGGGTAACAAAGGCGTGAAGTTATGTTACGTGTTATACATATAATAAAATTGTAGAAAAGTTGAAACTGGACATTAAATATTTTTTTATTAGAATACTTGGGACATGATCGATACCGAACCCAAAAATATATTTCTTAGAATGTTTATCTGTTTATCTAATTATGTAAGTCTGTTACGGATAATCTCTAAAAGTACTGCATGCTTTTGCGTCCAATATTGCATCAATATAGCCAAGAGATCGGGTCAATACATAGGGTAACTATTATCACGCTATCACTAATTGGGTGTGAGCAATGAACCCTTAAAATAGTACAGGCACAGTATTCTTGCTGCTTTATAATGTCCACGCAGACGAAGTAGCGGGCAACAGCTAATTATACATAACACGCTGCCGCTGTATGGCTAGCGCAGGGGCGTAGCTACCGCCGTATCAGCCGTATTAATTATACGAGGCCCCCGGCGGTCAGGGGCCCCCGACGTGCGTAAGTTGTGAGAAATCCTTATCCTACATGGGCCCCCAAATATTTTTTTATACAGGGCCCCATCAAGGCACGCTACGCCACTGGGCTAGCGTCACCTATCCGCTAGTATTTTAACTAAACATTGTTTGTTCCCGACTCAATTTACATAATATTGAAAATCAATAATATCTTTACAAATATTAGACTAAGATACGAGCATTTAATTAACTTATATCAACATGGAGCTACAAACAATAATTCTCAATTATATTATTATTATCTGAAAGTTTGTCAGCCATTTCCGAACAGTCATTGGAGCTGAAAAGTCATAGGATCGAATCCTGGCTCATACAGCCAGAATTCTACCTTACGACTTATTAATTCAGAAGTGGATTGCAAGAACAAAACAGAAAAAAAATAGAAATGATAGATTGGCGTGGTTTAGACATGTTATGAGAAGGAAAGAAAATCATGTTACAAGAAGAGTGATGAGAATGGCTGTGGATGGACACAAGGGGAAGGGGAAGGGGAGTACTCCTATTAAGAGTGGGATAAGGTCAGGAGACGTGGTCTCTAAATGTTGGCCTCATTTCGAAGCTCAAAGTCGCCCAGCGTGCTATGGAGCGGGCTATGCCCTGCGAGACAAAATCCGAAATACATCAATCACAAAATCCAAAATCTGAATCCACAGGAGATCTGGCGTGACAGACGCGATCTGGTTAGCACTCTAAAGTGGAGATGGGTGGGTCAGATCGCTCGACGCCGTTGGGAGATAAAAGTTCTCGAGTGGTGACCACGAACCGGTTGACGTGGAGTAGGACGTCCCCCCACTAGATGGACCGACGACCTGGTTAAGATTGCTAGGAGCCACTGGATGCGGAAGGCACAGGACCGCAAGCTGTGGCGTTCTATGGGGGAGGCCTAAGTCTAACAGTGGACATTAAAAGGCTGATGATAAAGGGCAGGAAAATGACGATGATCCTTTAACCATGTTGGGTTTTACATTGCTTAAAATTTGATATCAAAAACCCTTAATTATTCTCATTTAAATTAAATTTCTATTTTGAGGAATGTTTAAAAACTCGTTCAATCAAATTCCATTAAAAAGGTAGGGTTCCATAAAACTTTGGTTGAATGATAGGCTTATTTCTTTTTATGGGATAGGAGGGCAAACGAGGAGGCGTGTCACCTGATGGTAAGCAGCCAACGCCGCCCATGGACACCAGGAACACATATAGTGTTACTGTTGCGTTGCCAACCTTTAAGGGATAGGGGATAGGGAAGGATGGGGAAGGGAGGTGGGCCTCCGGGTACTTCTCTCACCGAACGAAACGCGGCATGAGCCACTTTACGTCGATCTTCTGAGAGGTCGTGGTATTTCACCGGTCGAGTCGGCCCATTCATGCAGCAAACTGCTTGGTTCTACCTCTGTTAGTTCTGTAATTGTTCATTGTATTTTATTTCAATAATCATTTATTTAATAAATACAACTATTCAAGCGTTTAAATATTAATTGAAAATATTATTACCACCATCTACGACTTATTAGGCCAAATCTAGTATTATACAGTAAATTTATAAATATATTTAATTGGAGTTTTTTTAAGTTTTTTTTTTTCATTTTAATGATTGACCTCAAGGTTTTTATATATATTTATATATACCTGGGCGCCGCGAGTGAGTCTACGGCTGACGCCACTGCGCCAACATCTGACGAAGACATTACTATGTTAAGAGATTGAATGGTCGATACGAAGTATGAAAAATGGTAAGGCAGCTGGAATTGATATGATGTCTGCTGTAATGATCAAACACGGTGGAACCTGTGTCCGGGACGCTTTCCTGACCTTGAGCAATCTATGCTGGAGGTCGGGTAAGGTATAATATTAGCAGAAAATCCCAGCTAGCAATCCACAATGCAGTCCTGAACCCAACGCTAACTTATGGAAGCGAGATCTGGGTATGGCAGAGTGTGCATGAAAGTGGAATAAACGCGATAGAAATGAGGGCACTGCGCAAAATCTGCGGAGTGACTCTCGCTGACCGCGTAGAAAACAAGGTTGTAAGGAAGGAACTTGGTTTGAAAGAGAGTGTCGGTGTAAAAGTAAGAAAGGGCATGCTTCGATGGTTCGGACATGTAGAAAGAATGGATGATGCAAGACTGACTAAGCAGATATACAATGCAAAAGCGGATGGATGTAGGAGTCGAGGACGGCCAAGACACACATTCCATGACCAAATAGAACGTGTTCTGGAGGAAGGTGATGTTAGGAACCTCAAAAACCGACGCGCGAGCATGAACAGAGTTATGAAAGTCAACGAAGCGAGTGAGGCGTGTAAGAATCGTGCCTTATGGCGCTCTGTTCTCTCTGCCTACCTCGCAACGGATTTGGCGTGAAGTTATGGATGTATATATACCTATACATTTCAATGTGATACATATGTGTTGGTGCAGTCCGTCTGAGAATTCGGGGTTAAGGACCTTTTATTATAACACGTTCGATGACTGATCATTATATATGACTCAAAAACTGATGCCTGGCCATCAAAAAGTGCAAAAATGGAATGTTCATCGGAAGGATAGACGTATGAGTATAAAGTATGCTGCTTCTACAAGAGACTTCTTTTACAAGAGAAAAGACGACCTGGACGAGCGAATAAATCATTGTTATGGAACATCCGTGAGTAGAACGGTATAGCGTCTGTAGAACAACTCTTCCATCTAACCCAAAATATAGAAAATAGAGGAAGCTGACGTTCAGCAAAGAACATAACTTCCACACAGTGTTTTTACTATGCATGCGTCGATAGTGTGTTAATACAACTATAGGACCCCTGAACTTCGTACTGCCATATTAAATAGATATGCTCATATTAGGAGCGTTATGAGCCTATAGCAATCGTGGATAATTGGACAATGGAACATTGAAGATGAAATCCGAAACGAAACAATAGTTTCTGAGACAAACAGGTTGAACCAAACAAACATAACACCTATGCCACCAAAACAAAAACTATTCGACATTTCGAGGCATAATTATCGCTATATACAACTTATCTTTGCGTGTAAAGACAATAATGTCGCTGCCAGACCTTCCGTTATCGCTGCCGTGAAGTTAAAATTACAGTATATGTGTTGATAGCAAATATTTTGTATAGTACACCTCGCAGACGTGAAGGCAGAAGTCATTTTACGAATAATATAGCAAAACCGGTGTGTTCAAGGTTAGCTCGTTGGCGGCAATGCTAACGTCTGGTACGGCTGTCTATAAGACTCATGTAGCTTGTTCATGATAGTATAATGATAAAAAAATCATAATTACGTTTTTATTATTCAGATTGCTGCTCACCATTAACATTGTTATAAAAAATCAAGAATAAAATTATCAAAATAATGGCTGCGTTAAAAATATTGAATTTAAAAAAGCAGCACGCTACCGAACTATATCTTTATATACATATAAAACATATTTGAACTAGTGTAGATAGGGACTTGAACATAAAATAAATAATACGTTCACTTCACTGCAACAAGAGATTATCAGAAAATATTACTACAAAAACCGATTTGACAGTAAACTTATCATTTCATTTATCTTATTAATGGTATAGGTATAATTTATTCTTAAAATATTATGCATATTTAAGTCTATCGTTTCCTCTTTTTCTTTAATAGAAACTGCGTCTAATTAATAGAACTATTTATTTTTGAAAGTCAGTGAAAAAAAGAAAAAAGTCGTCTATGAAAAATGACAGGCGTTACGCTGGCACTTGAACTACGTAGTACGTTAGTTTAAAAAAACAGATAAAATAGTTGGCGCCTTATTAGAAAGGTAACTAACTCGCAATTTCTTTCAATAATATCTTAAATCTCGTTTCGCTCTATGAATTAGTATACAAAATAAGTGTAGAATCTTGATGGATTAAATTACCTTCATTTGCGATTCAATTCTACTAACTTTCTGACAAGCTCAGCTTATGCATAAAAAAATATTGTAGATACTAACCTAAACGTATGTTTTTAATGTCACCGTTGTGCTGTATCCAATCCCTCATAATTCTGAGTGCTTGTTCCATAGCTGCAGGATTCTCGCGGACCTCCTTGGCTGCATCGGCTGTAATCTGTTTGATCGATTTCTCTTGACCAGAACCATCTTTATCCATCTTGTCTGTAGATAGACTCCATGTGGTAGTGACGTTCATCAACATGCTTGCGGTCGTCATCTTTCTTATGTATTCTTTGATCTATGGACAACAATTAAAATTTATTATTCTCACAATTTCATTTACTAATTATAAGTTAATTAAAATATATCACGTCATTTAGCTTTTATAACACCATCTTCAATCGACAAACAAGTTTGAAACCGCTATTTCTATATATATTAATTATTTATTTTGATAATGTTTTTATTTACAGTCTAAGTATAGATACGTGTATGATTACTCCTGGACGAACAGCGATTAAATAAATATAATATATGAACGGAACTTGTTTATAAATGTAAATTGATACAAATTATTCATGCAAAAAAAAAGAAGAACAGTTTTGAATTGAAAAGAATATTTGTCGTGATAAATTTTGTTTCCAGTTATGTACCTACCTACTTAGTTTCCATAAATTTGTTTTTTATTTTTTTATTTCAAATTAAATTAATACAAAAAAATTGCAGGTTGCCAGTTAATGTTCCTAGAAGGTTTAATACGTCTATTATCTGAAAGGTTATTACTACGAAAAATTCTAGCGTTCTACTTATATTAAAAATAATGTGTTTAAAAATAATAAAAGTCGGTCAGCGGCTTGAGCTACGCGTTGATCAGCCAGTCAGTTATTTCGAACAAAGCATTTTATATACATAGTATACCTACTTTTAATATCGTTATATCCTTGAAATGGAATGTCTTATTTCAATAATTCAAAGAGGCATCTCACATTAAATTGGGCACTGAAAGAGTCACGGTAACGAAATAATTAATTTTACAAAAAATCGATACCAAGATATAGATATAATGGTCTGATTTTGGTTGGCACGTTTACTAAATTTTAATATGTAAAAAAGTAGTAGCACATTTGGTTTTGCTAATATTTTTTTTAGATGTTATTATGTTCTACAATATTGTAGAACATTATTTTGTTCTATCATTCATACTTTTCGCAGTGATGAAAGGAGATTTTATGGCTACTGTCCTTGTCATATTTTCAAAAGTTAATGGCATAAACAACATAAATATAAACATCACGCCTTTATCTAAGGTGTAAGCAGTGGCTGTAAGCCTCGACTCGCCGTTATGTTTACGTCCCAAATGGAATAGGTGGCGAATTTTATGCAATATCTTTATGAATTGTAGTCTATATGCTATTCTGATATTTATGCTATATTACGGTGAAGCTTTATAATATTAGCAGGATGCATTCGAAGTGAATCTTATGGATGAAGTTCGATATACGATAACTTCACGCCCAAGGTGCAGGCAGTGGCTGTTAAGCCTCGTCTCGTCTCTGTTTACGTCCCAAATGCAATGGCACACCTTTCGCAATACCGAGCACATAGTTTTCAGTCATCGATATTTTTCACATATAACTTCCGAAAAGAACTTCGAAAAGTCATTGGTGTGAGCCAGAGTGAGTATTCGAACACGCGACCACTAAATTCAGAAGCCGAGTGCTCGACCACTGGACAACCGAGACATAAAAATGAACTTGTTATGTTAAATTTTAATGTCACGGAAAACTATTCCAAGTATGGAGGCAGTCCTTGGCAGCGTTTTGATAGGATCTGAAGCCCACACAAGTATGCAATTATCCATATTTAGTGTATGTACAGTTGCTTTGCCTTTTTCTAACTCACTTTCCGGTTTCCGAACGAACATAAAAATCTTTATCAGCTACGTTATGTCATAGTAATACACGATAATTATATCACACACACATTTTTTATTTTATTTTATTTATTTATTAGGTTAACCAACAATTGTTTATACTAATACATTTAAAATTTATATGCACAAAATTATTTCACAAGTATAACAATTAATTACAGGTTAACACCGCATGCATAGTATGGACAACAAAAGTGACATTTAGAAAGTACGATAATTAAAGCATAAATTAGGAAATAAAAATAAGATTACAATTACTAAAAATAAATTAAATCAGAATCAAATAAAATTAAAATAAAATCAAACAGAACTCAAATTGAATTTCAATAAATTAAAATTAATATCATAGTAAAATAAAATAAAAAAATCTAATCAATTCAAAGTTGAACGGAATTAAAATTGAACAATTAAATAATATGATAATTAAAACATAAATTAGGAAATAAAGATAAGATTACAATTAATAATTTTTTTTTTTTAAACCAAAATCAAACAAAATTGAAATAAAACCAAACAGAAGTCAAATCAAATTCAAATAAATGAAAATTAATGAAAATTAATATCACAGTAAAGTAAAATAAAATTGAAATCAAATCAAGTCAAAATTGATATGAATAGTTTTCAAATTTCAACAAAAAAAAAAAAATATACAACTAAAACATAAATTAGGAAATAAAAATAAGATTACAATTATTAAATTCAAACTAAATCAAATCAAACGAAAATCAATTCAAATTCAAATAGATTAAAATTTATAGTACAATAAAATTAAAATAATAAAATTAAAATAAAATCGAATCAAGTCAAGTCAAAATTGATCCGAATCAAAACTAAATTAAATTTTAAATTTAAAAAAAAGAAAAAAAAAAGACTAAGATCGAATTAAAAATAAAATAATCACATACATATTAATAAACTGCTGAGAATGCTCGAAATAAATATGCAGCATACATCGTATGGGATCATAAAATTGATGAGATCAGTCAGAACACAAGAGAAAAAAAAAATAGGAACCAATTGGAAATAATTAAATTACTACACTTATTGTCGACCTAAACCCTTATAATGTTGTATGATGCCTGTTACAATTCTACCTCTACTGTCAAAGTTAATATCTACTAAGTCACTACATTCATTTATAATTTTGCTCATCCTAAGTATGGGTGAATTTGCTCCTAGTACAGTCCTTCTCAGTGGCGGGCACAGTGGTGTTATACAACGTCGAGGGTATCTGGTGGGGACTCGAAATCTAAAGATACCCAGCAACTCTGGACAGTCAATTTTATTTTGAAATAGTTTATAGGCAAATATACCCTCTGCTATGTTTCTCCTTAGCGATAATTCGTGTACCCTGAAATACTGCAGTCGCGAGTTATAGGAAACCAGCATTTTTGTTTTATTTTGCGCAAAAGCAAGGTGCCAAAGAAAACGTTTTTGGACTCTTTCTAAGCGTAAACTGTGAATGGCGTAATGGGGCCTCCATACAACACTGCAATATTCTAAGATGCTCCTGACAAGGCTGTTATACAATAAAATTTTAGTGCAACTGTTCTGGAATTCTTTGGTATTACGTATTACAAAGCCTAACATTCTTGATGCTCTTGTAATAACGTTATCAATATGGGGAATGAATGTTAGCTTGCTATCAAAGAGTATTCCTAAATCGCGAATAGTTTCTTGCTCTTGAATTAGTTTGTCTTTAATATAATACTGTGAGCATATATTTAGGTGTTTCCGTGAAAACTTAACATGAGCACATTTTTTAACGTTGAGTTCCGTTTTATTATAAGTACACCATTCCGTAACTCTATTTAAATCTGTCTGCAATAGCTCGCAATCGCGTTTAGACTCTATCTCTCTGGCAAATTTAAGATCATCTGCGTACAAAAAATACCGCGAATGGTGGAAGCAATTAGTAAGATCGTTGATGAAAATATTAAAGAGCGTTGGAGCCAAATGCGAGCCTTGGGGGGCACCAGATGTAATGCCACAATTTTGAGATCTGAAACCGTTCACAACGACATAAAACACCCGTTCTGTTAAATATGACTCAAACCACTTCAGCAGGGAACCTGCAATGCCGTACCCTGAAAGCTTGTGAATAAGTATAGAATGAGGAATTCGATCAAAAGCCTTGCTGAAGTCTGTGTAGATCACATCATACTGTTTATTTGCGTCTAAAGTTCGTATTGCAGACTCTGTGAAAGTTAGCAAATTTGTGGCTGTAGATCTTGAAGCTACAAATCCGTGTTGATGATCACTGATATAAAGATTAAAATGACGCTGGATATGTGGACATAACATAGACTCGAAAACCTTGGCAAATGTCGATAGAATTGATATAGGTCTATAGTTATTAATACAATCCTTGCTGTCTGACTTATGTACAGGTACGACTTTAGCCCTTTTCCATTCCCTTGGAAAAATACCAGACGATAGTGAGGAGTTATAAATGTATAATAGGGGAGATACCAGGGCTGTTGCGCATGCACTTATGAAAGACGGAGGGATTCCGTCAGGGCCTGCACCCTTATTAGGGTCTAAGGATTGCAGTTTTCTAAGCAGGTCATCATGCTCCAATGTCGTGTTTAATAGACACTGGCTATTCGTTTTAAAAAAAATATGGAAGCTGGAGTCATTATTTTGTGTGCTTATGTTACCATCACAGGCGTATACAGAGGAGAAATAGTTAGCAAACAGTTCGCAAATAGTAGTACCATATACCAGTACACATAAAGACAAGACCTAAAATATGTTTAATAAAATGAAACCAAACTGATCTGGTCATGAAACTGGAAGATGAGTGAGGTGATGAAATGAGGACGCGAGGACTTCGAATTAGTTTTATTTCTATTTTTAATGGAAAAGAGGGCAAACGGGCGTTTTTTTATGAGATAGGAGAGCAAACGCGCATGCATGTCACATGATGGTAAGTAACCAGCACCGCCCATGCACACCTACAACACGTATAGTGTTACAGTTGCGTTGCCGACCTTTAAGGGAATGGGATTGGACAGAATGGGGAAGGGAGATGGGCCTCCTGCTACCTCCTTCATCGAACGAAACGGCATGAGCATATAGTGTTACAATTGCGTTGCCGGCCTTTAAGAGAATGAGATGGGAAAGGATGGGGAAGGGAGGTGGGCTTCCGGCTACCTCCTTCACCAAACGAAATGAGCCACTTTACGTCGATCTTCTCAGAGGTCGTGGTATTTCAAAAACCTTAAGGATTCTTCGTATGTACCAAAAATACACGTGATGTTAAGGGGATGTAGGGGGGGGGGGGGGGTAGTTTTAAATGTCACTACGTATCACCATGGAATATGGTGGAAAAATACACGTGACGTGTTACTACACCCCCCCTCCCCCCTCGTGATATTTCGTTTTTTTTTTTCGCGTTTATTTAGAGCTTATTTTCTATTTATTTCCCGACGTTTCGAACGAATGTATTTATTTAACAAAACAACTTAGGAACGATCTTACAGCAGTTTAAGTACCTACTACCCATATCAAACGAGATCGTAAAAAATAAAATAAACTGTCTTCAAAAATAACAAGGACCAATCTATCATGCAAAAAATAAAACTAAATATAGTCTTCTAGTAGTATAGTTCTTAATACTTTAACTTTTTACAGCAATTTATTTATTTACCCTGCCATTGCTGTGTTTTTTTATACACCAATAAAAAACACAGCATTTTTTATTTGTAAATTATAAACAACAAATGTTTTTCACCATTAGGTAAATGACATAATAATAAGTTGGTAAAATTTAAATTCAAGAGATAAAAACTTAGGTTGTAATCTAATAATATGCTAATAAATGATCATAAAAATAAGTATTAAATAAACCTTTAAAAAGTTAATTAAATGAATAGTCAACAAACAAACATCTAAGAGGTTCAATATTTTCAAAGTGCCACGCCACTATAACAAGTGTTCCTTATAACACAAGTTACATACATAACTTTACGCCAAATCCCTTGCGGGGTAGGCAGAGAGAACGGAACGCCATAAGGCACGATTCTTACACACCTCACTCGCTTTCTTTGACTTTCATAACTCTTTTCATGCACACGCGTTGATTTTTGAGGCTCCTCCCATCACCTTCCTCCAGAACACATTCTATTTGGTCATGGAATGTGTGTCTTGGCCGTCCTCGACTCCTACATCCATCCTCTTTTGCATTGTATATCTGTCAATCGTGCATCATCCATTCTTTCTAGATATACAAACCACCATACGGCTTCGGCCCGCCGAAGATGGATTTTTGGCCGAAGGTGGCCGAAGCCGAAGCGGAAGCTTCGGTCGGACACTAATAAAATTACACATTGTAATTGATATATTCATATGTACATATTATTAAAAGATTATAGCAACAAATAAAAGCAAACAAATACAATTGATTAAAATAATGGTAAAACAGACGTTTATTGCAAAAGGAGGTCATATATCAAGGACATAACATCGTCCGCTTTCCTGAATTCTTTATTTTCTTCCTAAAGTGGTTTATTGCGAAATGGTTTTACGAAAAATTTCAAAATTTATGTTTTAGGTCATGTTCTTTAAAAAAAAACCAAACGTTACCCATTTGTTGAGTGACGTAACGTGAACAAGATCCTCGGATAGATAACAGTTATGTAACGTGGTTTTTTTTTTAAATAATATCATATCGTAACATACCGTCAAACATTTCTTGACATCATGTCAGTAATTGGACACTATATTGTAAACGTCTATTGTTTTCTTCTATAATGTTAGTAGTTTCTTTTTATTGGCATTATTATGATTGCAGTTTGTTTGTTTTAAGGTAAATCTTGAGACATCATAATAAGATTGTATAAAATAAAATCACTTTGGTTGCCTGTTCGCTTAGAGTTTCCTAACTATATATATTTTTTTATAATAGAGCATTCAATAAAAGAGCGATACGAAAGAAATATCAACACATTTTTGTATATACTCTGGAATTAATGTATATATATAACGCGGTTTATTCTTATAACAAATGCATATTGTAATATGAAAATTAAGAAAGAAAGACATTACCGCAAAAAATATTTTCTCGTTCTGGTAGGGAACGAATTGAATAATAACATTTGCTGTCTCATAATCACTACATAGTATAAAATAAAGTTGTTTTCCACCAATCCCCCCATAAAATTATGCTTAGATCTTTAAAATTACGCAAATTGCATTTTGATGCGGTTTTTTAATAGATTGAGGGTGCCTACGGGGTTGTTTTTAATGTATAATTTATGTGGATTTTAATTGCTGAAAGATAAACTGAGGAATAAGTATATCCGCCAGAGAACTGGGGTAACCGACATAGCTCATAAAATAAGCTCGCTGAAGTGGCAATAGGCTGGTCATATCAGCCGAAGGACCGTCGGTAGATGGAGTAAGAAGGTCATAGAGTGGAGACCGCGTCTTGGTAAACGTAGCGTAGTACGCCCACCAGCCAGATGGTCAGACGACCTCAGAAAGGCTGCTGGAAAAGAATGGATGCAGAAGGCAGACAATCGGATGTTGTGGCGCACATTGGCAGAGGCTTATGTCCAGCAGTGGACTGCAATAGGCTGATGATTATGATGATGATGTAGATTTTAATTGGAAACGCTGACTCAAACCTAAGTCATAATTCAAAATTATGAACTACTTTATTATACACCTTATGAAGGTCTACAAAAATGGACGGTGTAGGTATGTCTAACCCACAATGATAATTTTTTTTTCTTTACATTCACTGGAAAAAAAGGCTTTTTTATTAAATAAAATCCAAAATGTATCTACTCATTTATTACTTTCGAGACTAAACAAACTTCGCTGTGCCAACTTAAAGAAAAATGTATAATATGTATATGCATACGTATGCATTTATTTTGTACCTAGATATAGCTAGATGAGTTCCGATGTTATAATATTTGAAACTGTACACCGGTCGTTACACTTTCTAACATAACATGATAATAACATCATCTAAATGTTGTCTGGAAGAGATCACAGCATGCGATAAGACCGCCTATTGTACTTGCGTAACATTTACCGTGTTTAACTTATTCTTTAAATGGTGTCCAATAAAGTGTATATCTTATGAATTATTATATTTTTATTGATTGTGTTACTTGAACATTAAACCAGTTTTAAAAAGCATCAATGTCAGCTACTGTTCTATATTATAATAATATGCTAAGTTATATTTCTATAAAATACACTAGTGTAAGTGATACACGAACGAATAAATAATAATACATTCATTAAAGTAAATAGTTTACAAATTAATACCTCTTTGAATTACAAAATATCCTTCTTATGAAATATCTACTTTTTTTTTAAATACGAATCAGCACATCTAATTGGTTAAACGCCTCGAGGTGATAGGATATTGTTTCATACAAATTTACGTCATATGAAATGTATTTATCAACTATTGTAGTTTCGTTACATCGCAAATGGCATACCAGATTTATTGACTACATTGACCTCAAATCCAACTAAATTACTCTGTGCAAACTCTAAACAACATTCAATTAGTGTAAGCGTGAATAGACATAGGTACATGTCATAAGTTGCCAATTAAATGTTTATAGTTCATTATTAACCTTCAAAATTTGGTGTAAAATAGATGAAATATTGCAAAATATAAGTCTAAAGTAGATCCAGTTTGTGGTATTCTTATAGTTAAATATATACAGAGTAGGCAAGAAACAGAGGTTTAATATCAATGCAACGTGTCAAGGTTGAATATTATCGAACTTGATTTAGTTTTATTTTTTTGCCAAATAATCTGCTACTTTACCAACTATTTTAATTGTGGCGTCTGTCCAATTCTCGGGAGAACCAAAAGCGGATTTTTGTATTGCCAGAGTGGCGAATCCGGCCAAAACATCAGCATTGCATTGCTCCAATTTGCCGATCAATAAGGCAGCCTCTCTATAAGCTAAAGGAGGAATTCTTTCTATCTCACTTCTGTTAAAAGCGCACAGTATCTGTCGAAGGGCTGTCAAATCATAGTAGGTATAATCTTCGGGATCTTTTTGGGCGAAACCTTCACGTACACGATTCGCTATCGCCGTAAGTTGCTCCTGATTCAAATTGTAATTGAGACCAAAATTTTGTATTACATCAATGTCACTTAACGTCATGTTCTCATAGTCCATGGGTGATACGGCTGGGGTGACCCAATGCAGGATCATAAGATCTGAATCTGGCACAAATTGTACGCCATCATAAAAAGTTATTATTGATTTCCAAATGAAATCCGCTTCGGCGGGTGGTAGTTTCTCTTTACCGAAATGTCCCAAACATTGTACTATATCTTTAGGTGGTACAGTTTGTAGATCTAATAATGTTATTTTTTGATCTGTTGGCAATTCTAATATCTCGTCACAAGTAAGAGCTAGTATTGTTACAATTTTCATGATTAAAATCCAAGTGATTGATAGCATCTTCGCCTGATTTAGAATAGATACTGCGCTTTTCAAGCCAACTTAATTTACAACTAGTTGTTGCTCCCAACCCTGGTCGCATTGCCTTTTTATTTTACAAACGTCGAACGCAGAACTTCATTGACATGTGAAAACCGTATTAACTTCTTTTCTGTCTGCAGTACTTCCACGTTACTCTGGTAAATTGGACTTCGAGAGCCACTTATTGTCCGTGGTTATATATGATATTGATATAGTAAAATGTAATGTAAGTATTATTACTCTATTAAGATCTTGCAAAAAGACTGATGATGGCATCTCGCGAGTGGAGGGATGGTTTATTCTTCGCACAGGGGATTAGCATTGCTATTCACCCGTGGCAATGCGACCAGTCTAGCAGGCACGCTGTAGCGAGATGCGGGGAAATTTGTTTTCGGCTAGTCTTTTAAATGTATACACTATATATTGCACGTCTATATGTATGTTTTTATGAATATAGACATGTCTATATACATATAAACTTGCTGATTTAGATTCTGTTACTTCATCAAAGTCTTCATTGATCAGTTTTTTCTTGAATAATCCCAATGTACAGACATCGTCTGGTTTCAAGTTTTATATTAAGCACTGATTAATTAATTACTATGGCCGATTGCTATCACGATATCGTTTCAATTAAATATTAAAGTTTCAATTATCGGGAAGTTCGTTTTCTACTGTAAATTATGCAATTAGTAGAATGAGTACATGTCTATTATTACTGTCTTCATATTAAATTTTAAAACACGCTATACTTACTGGCTTACTTTTTTGTATGTGATAGGCAAGCGAGCATGCTTGTCACCTGATGGTAAGTGCCCAGCGCTTCCCATGAACACCTGCCTCACATATAGTGTTACAGTTGCGTTGCCGACCTTTAAGGGAGTAGGAGGGGAAATAATAGAGAAGGGAGGTGGGCCTCCGGGTACCTCTCTCAAAGAACGAAACGCGGCATGAGCCACTTTACGTCGATCTTCTGAGAGGTCGTGGATTTCATCGGTCGAGCCGGCCCATTCATGCAGTGAACGGTTTGGCTGTACCACTGTTGGGAATCTGGCACTGCCACTTTAATTAGTATAACGCTATAATTAGCTTTCATATTTTGGAAATTGGTATGTCCTTTTTTACTTTTAGTGGAAGCTTATTTCTTAACGTTACCTAGTATGTAATACCAAATAGAACGTGTTCTGGAGGAAGGTGATGTTAGGAGCCTCAAAAATCGACGCGCGTGCACTAAAAGAGTTATGAATGTCAAAGATGAGTGTGAGGCGTGTAAGAATCGTGCCTTATGGCCTATATGTTCTCTCTGCCTACCCAGCAAGAGATTTGGCGTGAAGTTATGCATAAAACACACTTGTTTAGTCGTCTTTGTTTAAAATAAAATTGATGTGTCTATTTGCAATACCTAATGAAATCACTGCTTTCTAATACATTCATATGAATAAATGTATTTATATCAAAGAGCCTCGTGGAGCATTGCAAAACTACCGACTCCAAAATCGAGGTTGGCGGGTTCGATCCCCACCCAAATACAAATATTTGTGAAAAGCATAATTGTTTGTATGGCGTCTGGGTGTTTTTCTATGTATCTTAAGTATGTATTTACAAAAAAAAACTCATAAGTATTCATATCCGTTGGCTAGTATCCAAGGCACAAGCGTTTAGTTGCTTAGTTTGGAACTAGAGGGCGCTGTATGTATTGTGTCAAAGATATTGTTGAATTATTTATTATTATTAATCGCAATATATGGTTTTTTCTATTACACATAAAATAACATAACTTCACGCCTTTTTCTACCTGAAAGTGTAGGCAGTGAGTGGCTGTTAAGCCTCGACTCGCCGTTATTTACGTCCCAAATGGAATAGGTGGCGAACCTCTTCCTATACCGGGCACAAATTTATTGTCATCGATATTTATCACACAATTTCGAAAAGTCATTGGTGTGAGCCAGGATACGAACCCGCGGGCTCTAGATTCAGAAGCTCTGTGCTCGATCACTGGACCACCGAGACTTTTAAGCGTTTTTCTATTTTGTTTCATATTTAAAGTTTAATTTAAGTTTGACACTTGCTTAGGAAATTATTGTCTAAGCTGCGGACAACAACTGAAATATTTTAAATAACTTGAATATGTAAATCTCGACTCCGATAGCACCTTTACGTCGTTTAAATCTAGCCAATGTTGTAAGTGTAATTACCAGTGGGTTACCAGCGGGAGCTTACGATCATTATAATCATCATTATTATAAAACAAAGTCGCTTTCCGCTATCTGTCCACTTCTTTGAAACGAAGCAACGGATTTAGATGGTTTTTTTTCAACAGATAAAGGGTGTCAACGGGGTGGTTTTGTAGGTCTGATGTGGTAATGAAAAAGTAATAATTTTCGAAATTCAGCACTTTAAGAGCACTTAACGCTTAAAAAAATTACTCTTGGTGCGGAACAAAGTTCGCCGGGTCAGCCGGATATAATATGATATCTTGGACACAATACAGACAGCGCCCTCTAGCGCCAAGCTAAGCAGCTAAATGTTATGTGTTATAAATAGGTTAATACTTTTCTTTTGTAAATATTTGTACTCGGGTGGGGATCGAGTCTGCCGACCTCGGTTCCGCAGTCGGTTGTTTTACTATGACGATGAAGAATGATTAGAAGTTTACTAGTGAAAGTTCCGTCACCGTTGAGTGGTTTCGGAGATTAGCCATAACAAAGGGACATACATATATAATGATTTATGTGTGTTTGTCTTTCCATCTATCTCAGTATTTTTTCACATTACTAGCATCAAAGTTGACTGAAACAATTCATCAGAAATTCAACCAAACATTCTGTAGTTTTAATATAAAAAAACAAACAAATTGTTTATATACCTACTAGTTGACCCGGCGAACTTCGTTCCGCATCAAAAGAAATAAATTAGTAATATTTGGATCTTAAAAAGTTCAATTTGTGCTATTTATCGGCACGCGTTTGGCGCGCAAACGCAACTGCCATGTACCGCTGTGTTAATACTGAAATATCTTCGTAAATATTAGTTTAAATTACATGCTGTAAATGGCTATATTAATCTATATTAAAAGCACAATCTATTTAAGACACTTAATTGGATGAAAATTAATGCTGTAATGTTTAAAATTGCTTCGTAAATAAGCCATTATTTCTCGTAAAAAGTAAAAAAATAATAATGGTCATTGTGGGTTATCCCTAAGACATAGACATATGCCCTCGAGGACTTTTTTATAGACCTTTTAAAGGTGTATAATAATGTAGTACATTGTTTTTATTTATCACTTAGGGTTCAGGCAGCGTTTTCGATTAATGTTTTAAATCTTGAAAATTATCATTTTTTTTCACTACACTATTCATGAATTATAGATCAAAACCACCCCGTTGACACCTTCTAACTATTAAAAAAAACCGCATCAAAATCCGTTGCGTAGTTTCAAAGATTTAAGCATACAAAGGGACATAGGGACAGAAAAAGCGACTTTGTTTTATACTATGTAGTGATGCTTTGGGACATAACATAAACTTATAACTTTTTAAGCAAGTTTTTTTATTACTTTTAATGAATTATTAATTCCTTTTTTTTAATAACTTTTGAATAAATATATATCTTCTATTAACATCACTATGCCGGCGGAGATTCTGGCAACAACCTCGCAAAATAATTAATGCGGGGAAAATACGTCATCATTATTAGTCGCCGTCGACTTCGCATTCTTGGAGGTCGAGTACGTACTGCGCTTCTGAATCAAGACGCTTGGGGTTCGATTCTTGGCTTACATACACTAATGATTTTTTGGATTTTTTTTTATGTGATAGGAGGGCAAACGAGCAGGCGTGTCACCTGATGGTAAGCAACTAACGCCACCCATGGACACCAGCAGCACATATAGTGTTACTGTTGCGTTGCCGACCTTTAAGGGAAGAGGATAGGAAAGGATGGGGAAGGGGGTGGGCCTCCGGGTACCTCTCTCACCGAACGAAACGTGGCATGGGCCACTTTACGTCGGTCTTCTGAGAGTTCGTGGTATTTCACCGGTCGAGCCGGCCCATTTATGCAGTAAACTGTACCTACAATGTAAAATTAGGTCCATACATAACTTCAAAAGATCGAACGCCATGTTTGAGATATGGTCCTCTCAAACAGAAATAAACAAGTGGTGATATTAGATATGCGCTGTAAATATTAGAATACTAGCTGACCCGGCGAACTCTGTTTCGCATCAAAAGTAATAACTGCTGCCCCGCTATGTTAATACTGCAATAATAAAATAATAATAATCCTACCAAATTTCAAGTCGCTACGCCTTATGGTTCCAGAGATATCGTGATGAGTCAATATATAGGTGGAAATCTCTTATATATATATATATAGATAGATAAATAACTCACCAGTAATTCTTCAGTGTACATAATCAGTTTCACTTGTAATCGAATGATCTTTTTAAACACGCCCTAATTATCTACAGGTACTATTACTTATTTCAAACCATCGGCCATTCTACAAGACTTTGATAAAGATAAGGCTGAACACACACTATTACTTTTTTTCATATATAAAACCATCCATGTTTAAAATAACCGCCAGTTCTTATTTATCCTTTTAACTATGGGATAAGTGGGTAACCTGATGACACCTGCAACAGCGAGAGTGTTACAGTTGGGTTATCAGCCTTTACGTAAATAGGATAGGGTTCGAGCGGATACCTCTCAACGAACGAAACACGACACGGTAGGTAGAGCCGGCCCATTCATGTAGCGATCTGCATGGATCTACCACCGTTATTCCACAGAGTTACTAGTTAGTGAATTCCGCTAATAATTCACATCGCGACCTCGCCGTAATAGTGGCATAATCACAAGAACTTACCTAACTGGTATCCGATTTATGCGGAAACGCAATATTTCACCTTGACCAAAACATTATTATATATTTTTTATATTTATTAACATAATATAATGAGAACTATTCGTACGGTCACTTAATATTTGTAATTATAATCATTTTATTGAATAATATCTAGATTTGTAACTAAGATTAGGTAACAAAGCTGCCTTCGCCGCGGGGTGTTCCCCCTCGACTGGAAGTCGGCAAGGCTGGTGCTCATCAGAAAGCAAGGGAGGATCGGAGACGCTCCGTCGTCGTTCCGGCCGATATGCCTGCTGAACGAGGCGGGGAAGCTCTTTGAAAGGGTTATCTCCGCCCGTATCAGCAGCCACCTGTTCCAGGTGGGCCCGGACATATCGGACTGCTAGTACGGGTTCCGGCAGGGGCGCTCGACCATCGACGCGGTGCGTCGGGTGCGGGCCCTGTCGGAACCGGCAGTCCGATCGGGGGGGGGGGGGGGGGGGGGGGGTCGCGCTGGCGGTGTCGCTAGCCATCGTCAACGCCTTCGGGACCCTCCCCTGGCCAGCGGAATGGGACGGAGCAGAGGAAGGAGGTATCGTGCGGGGTTCCGCAGGGGTCCGTGCTCGGGCCCCTGCTGTGGAACCTCGCCTACGACCCGGTCCGCACCAGTCTGCCCCGTAGCGTGAGTGTCGTGTGTTACGCAGACGACACTCTGGTGGTCGCCACGTTCAGGTTCGCCGAGCTGGGGGTGACAATCGTCGTCAGACGGATCCGCGGGCTGGGCCTGGAGGTGGCCGTGAGACCTCGCGGGGGCCTCCAGGGCTCTGCGGGGCTCTGCATATCGTACGGGGCTACCGTACGATATCGTACGGGGCGGCGACGGTCCTCGCGCTTTGCCCCCCTTCATCATCCTGGCCGAGATGTACGCAGTCGCGTACGATCTCGGCCGGGGAGATGGGGGCCCGGACGCGCGGGGTCACGAGGTGCGGAGGCGGGAGGCCTTCCGGCGGGTCCTTAGCGCGACGCGCTGGGCCTCCAGGACTGCGCGCGTCAGCGCGCCGTCGGAGCCGTCCTGCCCCACCTCGATGCCTGGGTGCTCCGTAAATGGGGCACTGTCACCTACAGGTTGACTCAGATACTCAACGGGCACGGGTGCTTCGGTGAGTATCTGAGTCGAATAAAACGTGAAGAGACGGCGAAATGCCACCATTGCGCATCCGACCTGGACTCGGCCCAGCACACGCTGGAGGTCTGCCCGCGGCCTGGGCGGCCGAGTGCCGAGTCCTGGTCGACGGGATCGTGCGAGACTTGTCCCCGCCGGCGTTGGTCGCGGCAATGCTGGCGGGCGAGGAGGAGTGGAGGGCTGTGGTCTCCTTCTGCGAAGCTGTGATGCTCCAGAAGGAGGCCGCCGAGCGGGGTCGGGAGAGAGCCGATTCCGCTCGAAGGCGGCGGCGGCGAGCTCAGTGATCGCCACCGCCGACTCGTATAAGAGTGCAAGTGTGAAAAATGGTGGAAATATCGTATGTAGTGTCCTAATCTACATTGTCGTCAAAACTCCCTCGGAACATCATGCATAAAGTGCCACGACTTTGTGGATGATTTGGTTAGCTTAGATTAAGTTAGTTTGGATTAGTCTAAGTTAGCTTAGGTTAGCTTAAGTTAGATTAAGTTTTATAATGTAAAAAATTGCCGACGGAAATGGGAGTATGGCTAAGAGATTTAGCCTGACTAAATATGGACAAATCAAAAAAATGGGTCGAATGAAAAATGAAAAAAGTTAGTAAATATTGTATTGGGATATAAATAAGATTTGAAATGTATAAAATAAGCTTGAAATATTTATATACTGACAGAAATATTTATAGTTCAGCAGAGAGCATCTAGATGCCATATATCCACATATCGGTGAGGTTTCTGCTCGTGGCAGTGACATAGCCTATTGCATCTCTGTTGCTAAATAAAGGTATTTAAGTAGGTATACCTACCTACTCGTTTGGAAACCAGATTGTTGATTCATGCGTGATACAAACGCATAGTCCCAGACCTCGTTTTATGCTTACATAAGAAATGCAATTGCCTAATGTTTGTATAGTCTATGGCATAATTGTAAAATTTGGAACAGCTTAAAAACTGTTTGATTTCTTTTCCAATGATATTGAATTAATAAATCCGGTGAGATATCTTTATGCATCAACTTTAATTAAGACCTTGGTTTTATATATGGTAAGCAATTAAAAATATTAGGTCATTATGATAAATTATTGTTGATATTTGAAAATCGATCAATAAAATCGATATAATCATTTTTCAAATATAATCCAGATGCAACTTGCTTGCTTGCATATAATTTAGAAGTGATATGTACTGGTATTGAACCTGATGACCAGCATCGACAGGGTATTTGAAGAGCACCGCAATGATAAGCAGCTATTAGGACAAATTAAGAGAAGGATTATAAGAAAAATAAGAGGCCAAAATCATATAATTTAGCATTTTACTCCTGGTGGATGATAAACCAACAAAAACATTCCCAAGGAGGGTTGACGTCGGGCATATACCCGGTCATAAAACCAGAGTCAAATATTTCGAAAATACTCTCGAGAGCAATGAATCCGGGTCACTTAAAGAATGTTAAAAATCTCGGAAACTAAAAATGATAGGTTAATGCAATAAATTGTATTTAATAGACAATGTAATACTCCTTAAATGAAAGTAAAAAAAATATGAGTCACCATACATTTTATTAACACAAAATTACATAAAGAAAAAATCTGCTGATCTCTCCTTAAAACAAAAATAGGAAACATGAAATTTTTGAACTTTATTACGATTTTCTTGAATTTTAATACTTCGTATTGCCTCCTCGTGCTTCCATTACTGCGTTTACGCGGTTTGGCATGCTGTACACCAAGTTCCTTATACGATTTTGGGGAATATTCTCCCATTCCTCTGTGAGAGCAATTTTGAGCTCACGAAGCGTGATTGGGGGAGGGTTTCGTTGTTTTACGCATCTGCCTAGCTCGTCCCAAGCATGCTCGATCGGGTTGATATCCGGGCTGCGCGCTGGCCACTCCATACGAGTAATGTTCATCTCTTGAAGGTAGTCATTCACAATCCTACCTGTATGAGGTCGGGCATTGTCATGCATAAATATAGCATCCTCACCTAAATTGACCATAAATGGACCAACATGATCATTGAGGATTTCTTCCACATATCTTACGCTAGTTAAAGAGCCGTTTTCTATGATCACCAGCTCTGTGCGACTTTCAGAAGAAATTCCGGCCCACACAAGTACAGACCCACCACCGTAGGCTACTTTTTCCTCGATGCATGCTTGCTTGAATCTTTCCCCTGGTCTTCGATACACTCTGTGTCTTCCATCGTGCTTGTAGAGCATAAATTTTGATTCGTCGGAGAACATAACTTTTGACCAATCTTCAATACTCCAATTTACGTGGCTCTGGGCATATCTTAGTCTTGAAATACGATGCCCACGCTCCAGTTTAGGGCCGTTTGCAGGTCTAAGGGGTTTTAAGTTAGATTCAGCAAGCCGACGTCTTACTGTCCATGCACTTGGGTTACTTCCTCTGAGGCGTCGAAACTGATTGGTGAGTTCAGTTCCTGTGAGAAAGCGATTTCGAAGCATGGTGTTCACCAAGTATCGGTCTTCTCGTGCTGTGGTATACCTGGTTCTGCCCGTTCCTGGTCTGCGTAGGTTAGAACCAGTTTCTTCGTAACGTCGGAGAACTCTTTGTACTGTTGACAGCGACACACCAACAGTCCTGGCTGTATCGCGCTGACTCCGGCCGGTTTCCAGCATTGTAAGTATTCTGGTGCATTCTTCAGGCGTAAGCGACATAATTTCAGCTTGAATAATGAATATAGAGCACTATCAACATGGTTTATGTACCCACATAAATGACAGATTACAAACAAAAGCAAAACCAAATGCTGTAATTTCGTAGTTCCATCTTCGAAAGTGGCCCTTTTTCAAATTTGATTTTTTTATGATATAACTTTACAATAACTAAGAAGTTTTAATACCTTCATTTAAGGAGTATTACATTGTCTATTAAATACAATTTATTGCATTAACCTAGCATTTTTAGTTTCCGAGATTTTTAGGATTCTTTAAGTGACCCGGATTCATTGCTCTCGAGTGTATAATGGATAGTTCGAGAGGATGACATGTAATGCCGACCCCACTTAGAGTTGTATAGGGATTAGGGCAGGAAAATGATGTTACGCTAAGGACACTCTATTAAGGACAAGGCCTCTGTATTTGCACTACAATAGTCGTGTCTCTGCTTTCCGCATTCAGTCTTTCGCAGGTTGTCTGACTTTCGTGCTTATGAACTTCCTACACCACATCGACCAAGTTGTGTTGTCAATAGTTCTCAATTTATCATTGGCACTGTTATCCACTCCATGGGACTATAACAATTCATTCGATTCATCAAGAACATTAACCTAAATATAATGGCCGTGAAGTTACAAAAATAAATGTCGCTGTACAGCTATAGGTAGGTATTTAATATTAATTGTCCATATTATATAAAAGTAATTATAACAATTAAATATGTAAAATAGGCGGCAAGTTGGTATTTTATTATTACACATTTAGCAATGGACATGTTGTAACGGCAACGCGGCAAACTGATGTAAAATTTTGATATTACTTTTTTTTTTGTTTATGCAAAGCTTTCACAGTTTCAACCAGTTTTGTTTCAATAATACTAGGCGCTTGTTCTCATTTCAAAATTGTTCAACTTAAACATTCAATGCTGTTCATTATCATCACAATAATTCATATACTTTTATTATTTTTGTGGCACGCGAATATTTTTATTAATTATTTTAAGCAAAAGAGCAATAATACATACACATACATATATAACTTCACGCTAAATCCCTTGCGGGGTAGGCAGAGAGAACGGAGCGCCATAGGGCACGATTCTTACACACCTCACTCGCTTCGTTGACTTTCACAACTCTTTTCATGCACGCGCGTCGATTTTTGAAGCTCCTAACATGACCTTCCTCCAGAACACGTTCTATTTGGTCATGGAATGTGTGTCTAGGCCGTCTTCGACTCCTACATCCATCCGCTTTTGCATTGTATATCTGCTTAGTCAATCTTGCATCATCCTTCCTTTAAAAATAATAGTAACCAAAAAAACTCTCAAGAGCGAAATCTAATCTGTTACGGTCTGCCGTGTTGGTTCCGTAACTATCATTGAAAAACTTTTAAAAATCCATGAAAAATAATCCTGTATGAGAACACGATGTAATAAATTGATAATTAGTTTAAAACACTTAAACGTTTAGAAACTAACTTGGAAACACTTCGTTATGTATATATTTATTTATATATTTGCACAGTTAAATTAAGCAATGACCTTTGAATTGTAGGAAATACCGGTCCTACTGTTGTATAATACGCCTACTTAATTTAGCCAGTTAAATAATACGCCATAAGATTGGTTTTATTATTTACCCAAGCTGGGTACTCAAGCAAGATGGGTTATATTTTAATATCTGTATTTAAATACTTATATGGATATTCCTTTCGAGTACATAGGCTAGGCTAGATATTATTTTGCGTAAAGCCTAACAACACAAATAATGGTCTATTTAGATTACTCTAGTTCTAGTTAATCTAACACGCAACATGAATTATTGTTTGAAAAAAAAAACAAAACAAACATAATAAAGATATAAATGTCAGGTAATTAATTACTTCTCGTATTAATGCTATGCATGATTAAGAATCGTACTATTTATTTGCTCTAATAATAATTAAAAGTTGTATAATTTTGTTATCTAACTATGTTACAATTAAAAAGCTTAAACAATGTTGTTAGACGTACACGTAGACACACAGCGCTATTTGGTTCTAAACTATGGAACTAATTTAAGTCTAACTGAAAAAATGTCAAAATCAAACGCCATACATTAACACAAATGTTAGCGGCTAGGAATAGAATCCGCCGACCTCCAAGTAACAACCGCTCCCACTAACTAGCCTCTTCGCGACGAGGTCATTGCACATTTCCGGATAAATAATATTAAATAAATTACATGATATCCTTTTTGTTCTTACAAATAAATTGTTTAATATAATAATAATAAAAAACATTACACAAAAATTAGGTCACTTGTAAATGTAATCCTAATTTATAAAATTTTCGATTTAGCAACTAAATCGCTAAGAAATTGGAGGACTGATTATTTTTTTAAATTAGGATAGGTCTGTGAATCAATCGTAAATTATTTTTTAATTAAATTTAAATCCCGTGCTAAGGAGTTGATCCTTAGGTAACACGGGATTTAGCCCTAAATAAAAAAGAGAGTATTAAATTTCTTGATCCCATGAAAAGATTTTTATTTGCCGTTTACAACACATACCCTAAAATTTCACTCATCTAACACCAACTCCATTTATTCGAAGTTCCTCGCTTCAGATAATATTGAAATGACTATGGCATTCAATTCAGGCGCTTCGATTATATTTATTGTATGAAACATAGTAATTATAAACGTTTAACAATTTTTAATAAGTAAACATTATCACCGTTTGTAATCACACTAATGACAGTAAAATATATTTCACCCCACATGCCTATCATTTTATTGAGCTTTTATAATAATACACTTCTAAATTTATTACTTAACTGTTAATTGTATGTAATAAAAAAAAATACTTTTTAGTAATAGACTTCAATGACTGCAAACACAAAACTTTTAGGTTTTAAAAAATAATAAAACTAAGATGTCAACGTATTGAAATTTAAAAAAAACTTACACGTTGTAGCAGCGTATTGGCGCGAAAAAAAAATGGCGAAGCTCGGTTGTAGCGTGCTCTACGGCGCGACGCACAGGTGTGTAATGTTTTAGGCGCAGACAACAGTCGTGACTTCTACTATCATTACCTACATTACTAGTGATACTGTGCAATCATGTTGCAAATACTATTACGGTCTATTGCCATTCGACATCGAGCTTGTCGACCGTACCTATCATGTGTAATATTTATTATAGCAAATTAGTTTAGTAGGTTATTCTAACCTAATTAAGTTGACACAATAATGGCTGGACTTTGAATATCTTACATACTTGATGATGCAAAATATATTTAAAGATATAATCCTATTTTCACATCAGATTACAGATTAAAATGCAGCTTCTAGATACGCTCCTATTTTATCAGACAGTGTGACAGTAGTGTACATCTTTAAAACCTCGTAACATTACATAACATAACTTCTCGCCTTTTTCTACCCGAAGGTGTAGGCAGCGTCAGCTAAGCCTCGCCTCGCCGTTTTGTTTACGTCCCAAATGGAATAGGTGGAGAACCTATTGCCAGACCGGGCACATTTAACTTCCCAAAATATTTTTTATTATGACAGTGGTAGAGCCAAGCAGTTCGCTGCATGAATGGGCCGGCTCGACCGGTGAAATACCACGACCTCTCAGAAGACCGACGTAAAGTGGCTCATTCCGCGTTTCGTTCGGTGAGATAGGTACCCGGAGGCCCACCCCCCTTCCCCATCCTCTCCTATCCCCTATTTACATAAAGGCCGGCAACGCAACAATAACACTATATGTGTTGCTGGTGTCCATGGGCGGCGTTGGTTGCTTACTGAGACGTTATAGCGACTTGGTATACCTTTTTACAGAAAAATACATTTCATAACTCCAAAAAACAAACCCTTGATTGGCCAAGGCTCTGTGGTAACGTTAATCAATATATAAATGCAATAAATTCAAAATCGAACAACGCCACGTCAAAATACGGTACGACGTCTACGCCCTGGACCATAACAACAGTCTTTTTCACGTTGACACTCATCGAGAACAGCTGGCAAACATATCCAAATCTCGATAACCCTGCAAATCCTATTCCGGCAAATAAGTGCAGCGTCATCTGCATATAAAAGATCACGGACAATGACCTCGTCTTCGACTTCGTCGTTTTCTTTTAGACTGTAGCAGTTGAATGTTAAAAAGTCTTCCGTCCTTCCTCGTATGCAGATCCACTCAGACGTCGCAACCTTTAATGGCCACAAGTAGTAAGGCCGAGAAAAACACACCAAAGAGTGCTGGGGCCAGTACATATCCCTGTAGACTACTTATGAAAATGGCCATATTCTTATAAGGGTATTTTTATTTCAGTGTTAACATGCATATAATAAAATCCTAGGAAAGTTGAAACTGTACAATGAATATTTTTTTTTTAGAATAATTACGACATGATCTACAATCGAAACCGAACCCAAAAATATGGTTTTTAGAATTTTTGTTTGTTTGTTTATATGTTTGTTACGGATAAACTCTAAAAGTACTGCATGCCTTTATGTCATATGTTGTATGAATATAGTCAAGAGGTCGGGTCAACACATAGACATAAAAAGGCAACTTTTCACAAAATCTCATGAAAAAAAAATATTTTTGTTAAAGATAAAAATAAAAAACCAAAAACTTGGTTATTGAATTTTTTACATAAATTTTGAGTTATGTCTGATCTTTTTATTGCCTACAACTTTGCCATTTGACTTTTTTCCATAGGACTTTTAGTTTTGCCGGAAATCGAGAAAAGCCTTCTTTTACCCTTAAAAACTCACCCCCACCCACTTCCCGATCTCAGATCACCCGTCAATTATTTTTCCTTTCATTTTTGTAATATTCTCCTTAACGCACAATATTTTTTTGTTTTAAAAATTATCTACCCTGGTCTAAATTAGGGGTGAACAATGAACCCTTATAATGGCACAGGCATAGTATTTTTGCTTTCCACGCATATGAAATTAGGCCAAGACCAAGATGTGTGAAAAACAAACTCTCTTTTGGATAATAAAAAGGCCCCATACAATATGAAGCGATTCCTGCGTCCCTGCTTATTTACAAACTCGCTGGCGCACAGCCCCGGATCTTCAATTTTTTTTAGGCGGGGCAAAACTGAAAAATGCCGCCCCCGCCCACTAACATTTATTTTAACATTTGCCGCTCTACTCTACAACTACTCATGCCGCGTATCAGTAAACCCATTTCCAAAAGGGAAAGCCTTTTCTTCTCATCCCGCTTCCGATCCCTTCCATATTCCAATTTAAGAGATAGCAACGCAAGTGCTGTGCTAGTTGTGTTCATATGTCTATGGGCGGGGTTTATTGCCACATGGTCCTCACGCCTGCTTGTTTACTAGCAAATTATTTAGTAGGTTTACAGCAACATGTTTTGCCGACCGTCTCGTATAAGACCCTCCACCCTCGGCGACTCCGCCGCCAGGGGAGGTCCAGTCGCTTACGGAGGAACAATTCAATGGGGTAACTCTCCGACTCCGCGCCAAGGGCACAGCTCCTGGCCCTGCACGTGTATTAGCTCTTGCCACCACCGAGATGGGGGGAAGGTTTCGGAGCCTCTTCAGTTCGTGCCTTGCGACTGGGAGGTTTCCGAAACCCTGGAAAGAGGGACGGTTGTGCCTCCTTCCCGAGAACACGGGTTCCGTCCCAGTATGCCGGCCCATCGTCCTTCTCGATAAGGTTGGCAAATTGTTGGAGAACATCGTCGCCTTCCATCTTAACGATCATCTTTGCCAACTGGGGCCGGATCTGTCGGACGCTCAACTCGGATTCAGGAATGGACGTTCGACTATCGACGCGCTGGCCCGTCTAAAGGGCCAGGTGCGGGAAGCTGCGAGCGGCGGTCTACGGCGGAGTCTACCTACGGTGGCTCCTGGCCGACTATCTGGAGGATCGTATCATCCTTCTAGTGGACAAGACGGGCTGGCTACGGCAATACGGCACGGAGAACGATGTTCCGCAGGGGTCTGTCTTGGGCCCTCTGCTGTGGAACATCGGCTTCGACTGGCTTCTGCGGGGCGTCCTCCTCCGAAGGACGAATGTAAACTGTTATGCAGATGACACGCTTCTCGCTGCCCGAGGGAGGGACTACAGGGAGGCGGCGAGCCTCGCTTCAGCGGGTGGAACCCTCGTGGCCGGGCGAGTCCACGAATCCATCTTCAGGTGGCGCTGCATAAGACCGAAGCAGTCTTCTTCCCCTGTCCTCGGCGGCGTCCTCCCGCTGACGCTCACATCTCGGTGGAAGGCAAAATTATTGCGGTAAAGGTCATTATCATGGCTCATGATCTACAATGGGTGGGATTTCGGCCAGCACTTCAGCATTGTTTCCTTTCCTTCCGAATGGTGCAGGTGCTGTCCGAGCACTGTACTGTACTTTGGATCGTACCTGAGCCGAAACGGCAGAGAGGAGACCGGCACAGGATACGGATGAGCAGGTTTGTCCGTCGTGGGCTGGGCCGCGCCGGAATCCGGTCGCGGCGGTCGGGATGTTTTGTCGCTCTCCAGCTTTCTATCTACTAGGACCCGAAGTAGGTAGGTTTCAGACGGAACCACGTTTCCGTGCCGTGTGCCATGCCAGGTGAGGCCTGGAGTAAGTACGCCTCCTTCTGCGAGGAGGTGATTACAGAGAAGGAGGCGGCTGAGCGGGCTAGGGAGGACGATCCTTTCGCGGCGCCGCTCTGTAGGAGATTAAGGGGAGGAAGGAGGCGACATTTCGATTGCCCGACAACAACTCCTTCCCGGGATCAGGTGGTTAACTGGCGCAGGGGCGCCCTCACCCGCATTGCATCTACCGTTACTGTCGCCGGACAGCGATGGCCGGCGATCCCCTGCCGTTCCCGAGCCTCTAACCATCGCGAGGGGCGCGCGGAGCCTGCCGTAAGGGCGACAATTCGTCGGGGCGGACCGGCTGAAGTGGTGTTCCATTCTTCTCTAACATGACGAAAAGGGAACGGCGCTGGGTTGTTTAGTGGGTACACCGAAATACCATCTCCCGGGAGCCCTACATAACCCTTCCACCTCCCGGTGGGAGGCGTATGCCCACAGCATTTTTTCCCAGCGTACCAAAAAAAAGGACGGTAGAAGACAGTTGGAAAATCTTGCAGCACGCACAAAGAGTTTTTGTATTAGAAAATATATGCCAAGATCTTCTAACCGTTCTGCTAATAAACCACAACCAAATATCTGCCACTGCTTTTAGTAGATCTATCAATTTTTTGGGGTGATTTTCTGCTAATAATACAGCCTGATTGCTAAAGAGAGACCGTTTATGGTCAGTAATTTTTTGTACTTGTATTGTCATTTATTCTGTCCGTCAAAGTTAAGTAATTTTATAGTAACTTGGCCGCCCTCTGAACTTGCCGCCCAGGGCATGGGCCCCGGCTTGCTCTCCCCTAGATCCGGGGCTGCTGGCGCATGACGGCCCTATACCACTAAAATGATCAGTCTTCCGTTCCTATTGGTCACACAAAGTCTTGAAGACTTTGTTTGTATTGTAGCTGAACAAACAAATATTAGTATAGAGTATAGATATAAAATTAAATGGAATCATGGGATTTCCGTTTAAATAATAACGGCTCTTACAGAGGTAGGTATTATATTTAAATAACAATAAACATACATCATCATTACATAGTATAAAAAAAGTCACTTTCCGCTGTCTGTCCACTTATATGCGCATATCTTTAAAACTACGATTTTGATGCAGTTTGCTTTAATAGTTAAAGAGTGACAACGGGGTGGTTTTGATCTATAATTCATGTATAGTGTAGTAAAAAAAAGTGATAATTTTCAAGATTTAGAACTTTAATCGCAAACGCTGCCTGAACCCTAAGTGATAGATCAAAACAATGTTCTAGATTATTATACACCTTTAAAGGGTCTACAAAAAAGTCCGCGAAGGCATATGTCTATCTCTTAGGGATAACCCACAATGACCATTTTTATTTTTTTTTACTTTTTACAAGAAATAATGGCCTACTTACGAAGCGATTTTAAACATTACAGCATTAATTTTCATGCAATTAAGTGTCTTAAATAGATTGTGCATGTAATATAGATGAACCTGGCCCTTTACAGCATGCAATTCAAACGATTATTTTCGAAGATATTGCAGTACATATTAACATAGCGGGAGAGCAGTTCTTACTTTTGATGCGGAACAAAGTTCGCCGGGTCAGCTACTCGTAGTTACAAAGTATAAAACAAAGTCGCTTTCCACTGTCTATCCCCTTAAATCTTTGATGCGGTTTTCTTTAATAGATATAGGGTGTCAATGCGGTGGTTTGTATGTTCATAATTTCTGTATAATGTTGTAAAGAAAAGGTAAAAATTTTCGAGATTTAGCACTGTAATTACAAACGCTGGCTGAACCCTATATGATAGATCAAATCAATGTACTACATTAATACTCATCTTTAAAAGTTCTACAAACAAGTCCCGATGTTGTATTTTTTTATCTCTTACGAATACTGGGGTACCTTTTGATGTTTTTGATAACTATGAACATTTTCGTGATTCCTTTTTGTATAGATACAATATAGAATCTATATTTATTTTAGAACCGTCTGTGTAGTTTGTTCTATACTTCTTAATATTAAATCCTACTATTAAACTCATAAAAATATCAATTAAATACAATGAAAAATATTCCGTTAATATAAGATTAAAGTTTGTTATATTTTTTCGTGGTGCTTCAAGGATCATCAATTGCTTCATTACTTACATAATCGTCTCGGGATAGGGCTTTACTCGAGTATCTTAGAGACCTTTCGAGTTGCAAAACTTATTATCTTAATACTTATTATCGGTGGAGTAAGCAGCTATATAGTTTTTTAAAAATGTAAAAGAAATCGTTGCGTAGACTTGAGCCCGTCAGATTTTCTAAAGTGTTAGGTGCACCTAAAGGAAGCTTTAATATAATAATCTGGAGATTTCGATAAAGGGCGTTACTTTTATATTTGGTTGGATCGTAACTTTGATGGTCGAGTCTACACGAGCCTACTGCTGTTTTCAGTAGCGATATTAATATTATCTATACATATAATAAAATTGTAGAAAAGTCAAAACTGTACATTGAATATTTTTTAAAAAGAATACTTGGTGTGTGATCTGCAATCGATACCGAAGCCAAAAATATACTTTTTAGAATTTTTGTCTGTTTGTCTGTTTGTCTGTTTGTCTGTATGTATGTCCGGGATAAACTCAAAAAGTACTGCATGGATTTACTTCAAATTTGGCACGAAAATTATTAAGAAGTCGGGTCAACATATAGGCTACATATTATCACGCTATCACCTACGAGGAACGAGCAGTGAACCTTTATTTCTTCAATGTATTCTGTAGCAACGTGTAATCTAACGACGCATATTTGTATGTTGTTATGGTGTTATTATGTTAATAACCATGCTTTAATCTATACATATAATAATAATAATAATATAATATAAGTTAGCTTCACATTTTAATTAACTTATGCCGTTAAACATAACAGACAATTTTAAAACAGTGCCATCTATGAGATTTACAAAACAGAAAACATTAAGTTGAATTACACGTGTAAGCACTTTTTGGTTTTAGATATAAATAAATCTTTGAGATTTTAAAAACATCAAGTCGAATTACATGTTTAAACACTTTTTGAATATAAATAATTGAAATTTCATCATGCGCTTGCGGTCAATAGATGTTTTTAAGAGTCATAGATGGAGTTGTGCATTTTCTTCTTTAAAATTGTATCGTTAATTCTTTTCAGAGATGAGCAAGACAATTAAAAAAAACGTACGTGGAGTCCCTCCGCGCGAAAGAAGTGTAACTTCGTATTGTAAAAAAAAATTGCATTTACTCCTGGGACCTCCAGTGGAAATGCTTGCCTCATCGTCTCGCCTTTAAAAATGTATTTATCTTAATAACTAGCTGACTCTGGGATCTTCGTACCTACTAAAAGTATATTCATTCTTTTTTAATACTTATTCTACAATTCGAGAACTGCATATCAGAAAAGAAATAACACAATAAAATTATTGTAGCATAACAATAATTTTATTGTTTGACATAATATTATATGTACTTTTTTCACGACAAAATCTTCAATGAGTCTCAGTGGTCCAGTGGTTGAGCGTTTGCGGTTGAGAATCTAGGAACATGGGTTCCCAGTACACTCTATAAAGATCTTGCAAAGAAACTGATCGAGGGCTCTGTCAACCAGGGGGCTGGTCCATTCTTCGCACAGGGGATTAGCATTGACGTGGCAATGCGGTCGGTCTTTTGGCCACTCTGCCAGTAGATCGAGAAGCGGATTCGAAATCATGCGATTGGGTCTCCAGCTTTCATGCGGCTCGCCGCATTAAGGTCGTTGTCGACGAGTCATGCTCCGACTTAAAATCCGTGAGTGCTGGAGTCCCCCAGGGCTGAGTGCTATCCCCTACGCTGTTTCTTCCGCATATCAATGACATGCTGCATTACAGCAATCTTCATTGTAATGCGGATACGGTACGCCACTCCACTCGCGGATTTCTCGGGAAAACGTCGATTTGTACCGGAATAAACTGTGTCTACAATCGAAACTCTGGGTAGTCAGATTTCGGACTAAGGCCGACTCAACTTAGCTAATTCCACCCTAAGAAGACACAGGTCTGCGCGTTTCCCGCTGAAAAGGCACATTTTGTTGCCCCCCTTTTTTGAGGGTACTCGGTTACCCGCCTTAACCGATATCGGAATTCTTGGGGTTGACTTGTTCAGTTTCGCGGTTATCTGGAGGGCAAGGCGAAATCAGCTCAGAAAAAGGACGGTATTTCACGTCAGGAAATCGCTTGCAGCTATATAAAGCGCATTTCCGACCTCACATGGAATACTGTTCTCATCTTTGGGCGGGGTGCCTCTGTCAAAAGATGAGTACCAGCTTACCCCATTTTAACGCATCCAAAGACGCGCGGTTCGGCTTGTCGTCAACCAAACTCTGTCAGATCGGCTTAGCCTCTTGGCACTTCTCTCCACGCACTGTTCCGTTGTGGAACGAGTTGCCGGCAAAGGTATTTCAGGACCGCCTTTCCATCAGGTGACCCGCAAGCTCCTTTGCCTCCTTATATCATTAAAAAAACAATTAAGATCAAATAAGCGTGCGTATAATAGGCGTGCAAGAGTCGTGCCTTATGTGCTCTGTTCTCTCTGCCTACTTCGCAATCGATTTGGCATGAGGTTATGTATTACTACATAGTATAAAACAAAGTCGCTTTCTCTATCCCTATCCCCTATTTGTATGCTTAAATCTTTGAAACTACGCAACGGATTTTGATGCGGTTTTTTTTAATAGTTAGAGGGTGTAAACGGGGTGGTTTTGATCTATAATTCATGAATAGTGTAGTGAAAAAAAGGGATAATTTTCAACATTTAAAACTTTAATCGAAAACGCTGCCTGAACCCTAAGTGATAAATCAAAACAATGTACTACATTATTATACACCTTTAAAAGGTATATAAAAAAGTCCGCGAGGGCATATGTCTATATCTTAGGGATAACCCACAATTACCATAATTATTTTTTTACTTTTTACGAGAAATAATGGCTTATTTACGAAGCAATTTTAAACATTACAGCATTAATTTTCATCCAATTAAGTGTCTTAAATAGATTGTGATTGTGTGATTTTAATATAGATTAATATAGCCATTTACAGCATGTAATTTAAACTAATATTTACGAAGATATTACAGTATTAACATAGCGGTACATAGCAGTTGCGTTTGCGCGCCAAAATGCGTGCCGATAAATAGCACAAATTGAACTTTTTAAGATCCAAGTATTACTAATTTATTTCTTTTGATGCGGACTGAAGTCCGCCGGGTCAACTAGTGTATATATAACTTTCAAAAATCATTTCGAAAAGTCATTAGTGTGAGCCAGGATTTGAACCCACAACAACTTCTTGATTTAAAAGCGGGGTGCTCGACCACTGGACCACCTATTAAATTTTACCTATAAAATTATAATAACCTATAAAAACTTTAAAATTTTAGTACATACGATAAATAACAAACTATACTAAATTTGTACTTACAAAAAGAAATGGCATCTTATGAATGAATTTGGCTAAAATTAATCACAAAATATTTTGTATTTTGAAATGACTATTCAAAATACAAAATACCTCTCGAGAGGTATTTCAAATAAAATAAAAAATGCTTTCAACAAAAAGGTATTTAAATACAAAATGGGTATTTTGTATTTGTATTTTAAATAGAAATATTTCAAATAAGTCAGATCTCTGCTTATTTGTACTTTGTAGATGTAGGTGAATGCGTCATTAAATATTTTCAAATTAAAAAACAATCAAATATATCTTCACCTTGGCATTGTAACTTTAAATCCGTCGCATTATCTCTTGGATTGTTATCACTCATTATTTATAAATCTTATCCACTAAATTCGAAAATAAAATCACTGCACTATTAAATTATAAGTGATAAATTAAATTTAAAAAAAAAATGCGATGATATAAATATTTTAAACACGTAAACAAACTAATTACACACAATACACACTGCTAACTTCGCTTCGGGAAAAATCACAAAAAACAATATTTTTTGAGTGATATTGACCCACTCTCTCTCTTTCCTCTTTCCTAACCTTTATCATTCTTTCTCTTTTCCTCTCGTTTTGTAATGTTCTGCCGTCAAAAGAAACAACTAACATTTTTTTTTAAATTGAATTACATACATATTCGGAAACAGGCACAAATGCCTATGTGCCTATATTTTTTATTATTTTTTTACAAGCTCCACAAATAAATGTACATTAAACTCATTTTTATTAATAACTATTTAAAAAGAATTTATCTGACTTACATTACGACGCGCATAGGAGTGCATTCACTAAAAAAAACCGTCTGCGAAATTAAGGTCGGTTCTATCAAACAAATATTTATGATAATCATTACTGTTTGTATGGTGTCTAGGTTCTTTTCTATGTGTTTTAAGTATATTTTTAGAAAAGAAAATTAGATAAAAAGTATTAATAGCAAGGACATCTACTGAAAACCAGTGGTACTACATCGAAGCGAGTGAAGTATCTATTAAATAAACCGTGTGCTGTGGAATTATCATCAAAACAGTGACTATATAACTTGAAAATTACTTCACCGATGTTCATATTAGATTTTAGTAATATATTCACATAAATATCAACATGTAATTAAGTATAATAAATCAATTACCTAAAATGATAAACGGCTATAGTTGACTACAGTTGCCGCTAGATAGCGCCCTGCGTCAATATTTGAAACTTTATTAAATAAAACTTAAAGTTTAATTTCGGTGACTTTTGTAATATGATGTTTAATGTAATCATATATATTTTCACAATATAATAACTTTTACTTTATCTTAATCGTGGTAGCAGCGGGCGTGGCAACATGTAGCTTCTAGAAACATCACAATATAAAAAATATTGACTACTTGCTTTTCTGATTGCAAGGTATGTTTGAACGATGTCTTTGAAAACAGATATTATTATATTTTAGCACATTTTAAATTAATTTTTATCTTTAATATTGCTATGGAAACGGATAGTACTAGTACTAGGATAGTTACTAGGATCAAACATAACTGAGTTAATTATATTTGCAATATAATTAACACCACCCGCTACTACATGTCTATTATTGTACAAAATAATGTTCGTTCTTAATTCGGCGAATATAAACTATTCGCCGGTTTAAAATCGAAAGGATTTTTTGTTTTTTAATGACTTTAGCTATAATGTAATCATAAATATTTTCAAAATATAATAGCTTTTATCATCTTAGTGGTTGGAGCTGCGACTGTGCAGCATCTAGCAGCGGATGGTGGTACTATTCCACTAATAATTTATACCTATCAATTATGCGCTAATAGTACCACTATGCGCTACTAGATGTCTATATACTGCGAATAATCAGGCTTAACCAATTTGCTTCGTGGATTTATATATAGACCGGTTCAGTTTCGGCATTCATATTAATATATAATATATTCAGCGGCCGCAAGGGGGCGTTAAAAGCGTTAAACGGTTGCACGAGCCATTAGAAGTTACACTTCAAAAATGTATTTGTATATGCTAAAAACTGTTAATATTTTTGTTCGGTATTTATTGGTGTAATGATTGCTTCGTAATTTTATAATTTTACACCATTAAAAAAAAATGTTTCCTATTCGCTAACTAGATGGCGTTGGCGTCGAATTAGATCGCGCTATAATTTCGTTCACCAAAAGTGATGTTATGAGTACGGATGTCGCCGCGACAACTCATAGAAACTGGGGTTACCTGCGTTGCTATAAGTTATCGTGTGCTTAGTCGAATTTAACGTGAAAACTGAAAATACTTTCCTGAAATATAATTAAAAAAAAAAATATTTACTTAAATAAACTTCATTCGGAATCGGACTACTGCTTAGCTATCATTATCTGTGTGTAAATTCTCAGCGTGTAAATTATTTTCTGTTATTTTTCAAACTTAAAATAATCAAAATGCCTAGAAAACGGTCTAATCTATCCCAATCCTCAAACGATAGTCGAAGGAAAAGGTTAGCTCGATCTCTTGAAACCACCATTGAGCGTGAGGCAAGGATAGCTACTCTTCGAGAACACAATGCGGAAATTCGAGATGGAGAAAGTAGTACGTCGCGCCAGTCCCGATTAGATACTATGCGCACTCAAAATGCATCGTTGCGGTCTCTGGAAAGTATAGAAGCATACGAAATGCGGCTATTAAATGATCGGAAGCGCCATGCTGAGTCTCGCGCGTCAGAGACATACACGCAACAAGAGACAAGACTGAGTTTGCAGCGCAGCCGCACTTATGCCGCTCGATCGTGCGAGAGTGCTGAAATTCGAGAAGCTCGATTGGAAAGCGACCGGGAGCGTCACGCTGAGTCTCGCGCGTCAGAGACGTACACGCAGCTAGAGACGAGGTTGAGTTCCCAGCGCTCTCGCACAGATGCAGCTCGATTTTGTGAGAGTGTCGAAGCGCGAGAAGCTCGACTGGAAAGCGACCGGGAGCGCCACGCTGAGTCTCGCGCGTCAGAGACGTACACGCAGCTAGAGACGAGGTTGAGTTCCCAGCGCTCTCGCACAGATGCAGCTCGATTTTGTGAGAGTGTCGAAGCGCGAAAAGCTCGACTGGAAAGCGACCGGGAGCGCCACGCTGAGTCTCGCGCGTCAGAGACGTACACGCAGCAAGAGACGAGGTTGAGTTCCCAGCGCTCTCGCACAGATGCAGCTCGATTTTGTGAGAGTGTCGAAGCGCGAGAAGCTCGACTGGAAAGCGACCGGGAGCGCCACGCTGAGTCTCGCGCGTCAGAGACGTACACGCAGCAAAAGACGAGGTTGAGTTCCCAGCGCTCTCGCTCAGATGCCGCTCGATTTTATGAGAGTGTCGAAGCGCGAGAAGCGCGACTGGAAAGCGACCGGGAGCGCCACGCCGAGTCTCGCGCGTCAGAGACATACACGCAGCGAGAGACGAGGTTGAATTCGCAGCGGAGTCGCACTTCTCTTTCTCGGTCGATCGAAGATCATGAAGAGCGGATGACCCGGTTAAGAAGAGATCGTTCTCAGCATGCCCTTTCACGGTCGTTAGAGAACGATGAGCAGCGTGAAGAACGTCGTGCAGCTGCTCGGCAGCGGTACCACGACGTGTGTGGCGATACGTCTGCTCATCTATCGCTAGAACGGGATAGAATTCAAGAGTTTCGAGGATCTTGGTCGGGTGAACAGCGTGCGGCACAACTAGAACTAGATCGTCTGCGGCGTAGCATGAATCAACTTTCAACATCTGACGATGAATCCATGGTTTACGATATCGAAGAGCAATCGTGGCTAAATAAAGAGGGAAGTGGATTTATGTACAATGTTGCGATTAACTACGCCGCACACGGAGATATTGGTGTCTTAGAAGAAGTGTGTGCCCACTGTCAAGCCCGCAAATGGAAAGGAGAGCCCAATGGGATGTGTTGTGCATCTGGTAAGGTACGCTTGGAGTCTATGCAAGACCCACCAGATCTGTTAAGAATCTTACTAAATGGCGAACATCCGAAGTCCAGCCATTTTTTGAAAAACATCCGAGCTTATAACAGCGCCTTCCAGATGACTTCGTTTGGTGCAAATCAAATCGTTGAAGCAGGTTTCATGCCGACATTCAAGGTCCAGGGGCAAGTTTACCATCAAATCGGTTCGCTACTACCTACAGAGATTCCAAAATTTTTGCAAATTTATTTTTTAAGTGATTTTGAAGAACAAGCAAACCTACGAAGTAGACACATCCCCAATTTGGACCCTGTTCTGGTCAGAGGATTGCAAAGTATGTTGCATAACGTTAATCCGCACATTGGCAACTTCAAAGCCGCTCTGGCGTCGGTGCCTGAGAACGAGCGCAACCGCTTTAAGTTTGTCATCAGTGCAGATAGAAAGCCGATTGCAGCCCATCCGGGACGATATAATGCGCCAACGACGAATGAGGTCGCCGTTCTCTTAGTCGATCAGGAGTGTGATAAAAGAGATATCGTCTTACGCACGCACGATGACCGGCTTCAAAGGATCAGCGAAACTCACCGCGCGTACGATTCTCTTCAATATCCGCTCATGTTTTGTCGCGGAGAGGATGGCTACCATTTCGCCCACTATAATGTAGACCCCCAGACAGGCTCCCCAAATTATAACAAAAAAACGTCCGCCATGCAGTTCTACAGCTTCTTGATCCAGCTGAGGGTGAACAATGGCTCTTATCTCCACCATCATCGTACACTCTTTAGTCAGTTTCTGGTGGACATGTATGCCAAAATTGAGACAGAGCGTTTGGTATTTATAAGGTCCAATCAAAGAAAGCTGAGAGCTGAGAACTACGTCCATCTCAGAGATGCCATGCAGAATGATGCCAATGCTCAAGATGTAGGAAGGATGGTCATTCTCCCCTCCACCTTCACAGGAGGTCCGCGGTACATGCACGAGAGGACCCAAGATGCATTTTGCTATGTGCGAAAGTTTGGTCGCCCGGACCTCTTTATTACTATCACTACCAACCCAAAGTGGCCTGAAATAACAGCTCAACTCCTTGCAGGACAGGTTTCGTACGACAGGCACGACTTGATCTCTCGCGTATTCCACCTGAAGTTGAAATGCCTTATAGATCTTCTAACAAAGGCAAAAGTGTTTGGTACAGTCCGATGTCATATGTACTCCGTGGAATGGCAAAAACGCGGCTTGCCACACGCGCATCTGCTTTTGTGGTTGGAAGAAAAGATCAGGCCTATCCAGATTGATCAAGTCATAAGTGCAGAGCTTCCGGACCCTGACGTTGATCCTGTTCTGCATCAAATTGTTAAAAGTCACATGGTGCATGGCCCCTGTGGCACGTTAAATCCAAGTTCCCCTTGTATGAAAGACGGACGTTGTACAAAAAGATTCCCAAAAAAATTTACCAACGAAACCATTACTGGTGAGGATGGATATCCCTCATACCGGCGCCGATCACCAGCAGAGGGCGGGCATTCCACTGAGCTGAGCGTGCGTGGCCAGGCGCGACCGGTCGATAACCGATGGATTGTTCCTTACTCACCAGTACTGTCCAGGACCTTCCAGACGCACATCAACGTCGAGTCGTGCACCAGCGTCGGGTCGATCAAATATATCTGCAAATACGTGAACAAAGGTAGCGATCAGGCGACGTTTGCTTTACAGAACACTGACAGAGACGAGGTGACCAAGTATCAGTCCGGTCGCTACATCAGCACGTCTGAAGCAGTTTGGCGGATACTGGCGTTCTCTATACATGACAGGCATCCTGCCGTCATGCATTTAGACGTCCACCTAGAAAACGGTCAGCGCATATATTTTGATCCCAACAACGTTGCTGAGCGCTTAGAAAATCCGCGCCAAACAACTCTCTTGGCATTTTTCAGGCTCTGCGAAATCGACCAGTTTGCGAGGTTCCTTACGTATGACGAGGTGCCTTCATATTACACGTACGACAAGCAAAGGGGAATATTTAACCGACGTCGAAGAGGAGGTGCTGTCGAAGGTTTTCCGGGAATTTTCAAGGACACCGTATTGGGTAGAATTTATACCGTGCACCCGAATAATGGCGAATGCTATTTTCTGCGGTTATTACTTCACACGATCCGAGGCCCAACGTCTTTTGCCTTTCTGAGAACATTTGATGGCGTGGAGTATCCCACTTACCGCGCAGCCTGTGTAGCACGTCACCTTCTCGACGGTGACCAAAACTGGGATGACACCCTCGCGGAGGCGAGCGTCAGTAACAGCCCCAGCCGTATGCGTCATCTGTTTGCCGTCATCTTGGTGTTTTGTGGAGTCACGAACCCGGTAGCTTTGTGGGAAAAATATCGACATCATCTATCTGAAGATTTTCTACGAGCTTTGAGGCGTGCTACTGGAGACGAAGTCGAAGTAACTGATGAACGCGTGCTGAACACCTGTCTTAGTTCACTTCAAGACGTGGTCATTTCCATCGGCGGCAATCCATTGGTCGAATATGGGTTACCAGCTCCCCAATCATCACCGCATCAAGACCGTGGAAATCGAGAGTATAACGCTGAGACAATTTACGATCCGAGCGAAATGACCACCATACGAAATCACCATGTCGCTTTGTTCTCTTCAGAGCAAAAACAAATTTATGACACTGTTCTTAAAAGCGTTGGGCAAAACCAGGGTAAAATGTTTTTCTTGGATGCTCCTGGTGGAACAGGAAAAACATTTGTTACCACTGGCATACTTGCAGAGGTCAGGAGGCAAGGCAAAATTGCCATTGCTGTAGCGTCGTCGGGAATCGCTGCCACACTGCTTCCGGGTGGCAAGACAGCACATGCCATGTTTAAAATTCCCATCGATTTAGAGAGCACCGAAACGCCTGTTTGTGGTGTGTCACGCAATAGTGATAAGGGACACGTGCTGAAGGATTGCTCTCTGATCGTATGGGATGAGTGTACGATGGCCAATAGAAAAGCAGTTGAGGCCGTGGACAGAACCCTGCAGGACATCCGCAGGAACGAACACTTGATGGGTGGTGTCACAGTTCTATTCAGTGGCGATTTCCGACAAACGCTTCCCGTGGTGACGCGGGGATCGAGGGCTGACGAGGTGAATGCTTCGTTGAAACGATCTTCGCTGTGGTCACGAGTTCGTACGCTGCGCTTGACCATTAATATGAGAGCTCGGCTCGGCGGCAATGCACGTGCTCAAGAATTCTCCGATGTTCTTCTAAGTCTTGGCGAAGGCACTCTACCAGAGGAGAGAGGTGGGCAGGTGGTGCTTCCAGAGTCTCTCGGTAGAGTCGTATCCAGCTTAGAAGAACTCATTCGCTGTGTGTACGGGGACATCAGTCATATACCGCACCAGCAGAATTCTTGGGTATGTGAGCGGGCAATTTTGACGCCCAAAAATGGTCAGGCTGAAGCAATCAACGAATGCATTCTCTCGAAAATTGAGGGGAATGAAGTGGTTTACACCTCTATAAACACTGTCATCGAGCAAGATGATGCCACACATTATCCCGTGGAATTTCTGAACTCTCTGTCAGCAAGTGGACTTCCAGTGCATACTATCAAGCTGAAAGTCGGTGTCCCGATTATGCTTCTTCGGAACCTATCTCCTCCGAAGTTGTGTAACGGGACCCGCCTTAAAGTCATCTCGCTCCACAGACACAGCATTGAGGCGGAAATTCTTACGGGTTGTGGCGTAGGCGAGGCAGTATTTGTACCACGCATTCCCCTCATACCTCATAACTTCCCGTTCCAGTTCAAGCGCGTACAGTTCCCCGTGAGTGTTTGCTTCGCGATGACCATCAATAAGTCGCAGGGGCAGACACTGAGAGCAGCGGGTGTCGACCTCAGGACGAGCTGCTTCTCACACGGGCAGCTGTACGTCGCTTGCTCCCGCGTCACCAGTCCTGACTCTCTTTACATTTTGGCTGCGGAGAGCCAAACCAGCAATGTTGTTTATAGAGAAGTTTTATAAGTATATATTTTTATCCTTTTCTATATTTATATTTTCTTATTCATTATTTTCTACATTTGCTTCAGTCGCAACTTATTACTTAATTCAGCAGAATCACCATAAAGTCATTTATTCAAAGCAGACTGAAAATCAGCACTTTTGAAGTTCAACAATTTTACAAAAGACAGTCTCCCTCTGTTACTGTACTTTCTGTATTTATGAAATGTAAAGAAGTAACGGGTAAATAAATGTTATTTTAAAAGGTATAATCGTAGGTATTTTTGGTGCTGTATAGCGTTCAGGCAGATGACGTCGCGGGCTACAGCTATACTACAAAAATTCCTGTTAAAATGAAAATAAACAATGCGGGCAACAACCATTGCTACCGCAATCTGTACTTATCCTACCAGTTACAATTTCATTTTAGAGGTAATTACTTCTCAACTGTCTATGTAAAAATATAGCTATCTGATCACAAATTCCACGCGTACGAAGTCGCGGGCACAGCTAGTATACTTTATAAATGGTTTGCAAAGGGCATTTGGCACAAGATTCTCTTGCACGGTTCTCCTCATGATAGCCCGTCCCTGTTTTCTTGTTCCTCGGAGGCAATTTGGTCGAGAGAGATTTGGTGTTTAAATATTTCATTTGCAATAATAATCATAAATAATCTTTATATTATAAAGATGTAGTAGTAGTAATGTAGAAAGGATGGATGATGCAAGATTGACTAAGCAGATATACAATGCAAAAGCGGATGGATGTAGGAGTCGAGGACGGCCAAGACACACATTCCATGACCAAATAGAACGTGTTCTGGAGGAAGGTGATGTTAAGAGCCTTAAAACTCGACACGCGTGCATGAAAAGAGTTATGAAAGTCAACGAAGCGAGTGAGGTGTGTAAAAATCGTGCCCTATGGTGCTCCGTTCTCTCTACCTACCCCGCAAGGGATTTGGCGTGAAGTTATGTGTGTGTAATTTTTATATTTGTTGACTTTAAGAGTCAGTTCGAGGAACTATTAAAATAAAGCTTCTTTGACTTTTGTAAGTGCGCTCAGGGTTCTTTACTGGAAACCTTGAAGATAATATTAATTTAAATGTCCATTGTATTCTGTGCTCTGTTTGGTTGCTATACAACCGTCGCTTCGTAGAGCTCCCCCGACTGCATCTGCATAGTTCCCAGAGACTGAAGATATTTGTCTACACTATTTGACGTCTCGGTGGTCCAGTGGTCGAGCTCCCCGCTTCTGAATCAAAAAGTCGCGGGCTCAAATCCTGACTCGCACCAATGACTTTTCGAAATGCTGCCCGTTATGGCAATAGGTTCGCCACATATTCCATTCGGGACGTAAACATAAAGGCGAGTCGAGGCTTAACAGCCACTGCGTACACCTTCGGGTAGAAAAAGGCGTGATGTTATGTAAGATACCTATCAAAATTAGTATCTAGGTGGGTGTATGACTTTGTAATAATGAACAATTTGTGTACGATGTCTGTAAATCTTATCTCATCTCGAAGAATATCCTATTTTTAAGTAGGTTTACCGATACCGTCACGATCTCATCACGTCTCGGACACGTGCAACGTAAAAGAAGCGCAAACACAATGGATACCCATCTACTGTTTGAAAAACCGTTCAATCCTTATTTTGTCACTGCTGTTCAAGATAAGCTTGGCACACCATGTCGTGACAGTGCAAGAAAAATTTTATAGGTAAGTTTTATATGCCCTGTGCATTTCCTATATGCTCAAATATTGGTAGACCGGTTTTGACGGTGAAATAAAGTTGTTTAAAAAAATGAAATGGCTCCTACCACGTTTCGTTCTTTCAGAGAGGTATCCAGATGCCCACCCACTTCCCCTTCTTTTGCATCCTACTCCTTAGGCCGGCAACGCAACTATGTTGTAGGTGTCCATGGGCGGCGGTAGTTGCTTATCATCAGGTGGCCCGCTTGCTCGTTTGCCCTCTTATTCGATAAAAAATTACTTTCTTAATACTGGATACTAATTGAGTCATAAATCACTTCATAATAATAAATCAGTCACATTAGTTCAACGGTATGACAGTGTTACTTTAACATAAAGTATATACATACGAGTTCTCATCAGTAGCCAATCAAAAATGTGTATCATTATTATTTAAAAAAATACTTAAAACAAAAAGTTAAACCAACTTCTAGAAACATAAACCAAAAATCTTTATGTAGTAGGACCTCTATTTTCCAAAAAGGCGATAAATAACGTAACTTACTAATTTGTATACCTACTTATACAATATACAAAACGTAATACTTTAATAAAGTCATTTTTAACTATTAAATATTTACAATTGTCACTCATTATTGAAGTCGGTGCAACACAATAGAGTACGTTACCTGGGACCAGTAATGTTTTCATCTACTTAAAGATTTTTGTTTACGGTTCTAGAAGTCGGTTTAACTTTTAACGTATATTATATATAATATATATATATAGTATAACGTATATTTTTTTCGATTTTTAGTGATAATAATGAGTTTGGAACTTAATAGACGTCAGTATCTACATTCACATGACCAACCAAGAAGGATTTAAGTAAAAATTATAACCTTTTTGCGAGGCAATTATCAACAAATGAGAAAAAAAAACTAAACAATAAAAGGGAAAAAATTTGTATTGGCATGTACATTTTCTTGATTTTATTAATTCAATTTATAAAAAAAAAATACATAATTACTATGTAAGTTGGGTTCTTTAATTTTGGACAGTTCATATCAATGTACCATAGCTACAAACATAAATATATAGTAAGATGTATGTTGAATGAACACTGTAACATCACTTAGGAACTAAAATAATGTAGAAACTTAGATATTTCATTTTATCTTAACTTGATTCGTTAAAATTTGTTCACAAAGGGATAGTAATTAATAAGAATAATATTATTATAATATACAAAAATCCAATCAATGTCATGTATTAAATACCAAAGTGTAATTGTTATTTTTTGAACTTAACAAAAAGTAATAAGTTCTAATTAAATAAACCATAACTCATACTCACAAAGTTGGTGGTAAAAAAAAAAACCTAATATATTTTCCTATAAATAGTAGCCAACTGGAAGCTAAGTAGTAAATAAAAAGAAATCTGTCGATGAGAACAAATTATCAACCATATAAAACACACACCCTTAACCAAAAATATAATAATTTACAAAAAAAAAACTATCAATGAATAGAGAAATTGACTTATCAATATTCCTAGTACAGAAATAATTACAACCACAGAGGTTTTAATTAACTATGGTAATAAGACTGAATCAAATGTCATAACCAGAAATTGCATGACCCAAATATTTTTATTAGCCACAAACAGTGTATGATCATGGCATTATCCTATCGATCTTCGGAAAATTATTTATTTAAACAATAAATTTACTTCCTTTGTGGTGAGGGCAGAAATTACCAAAAGCCATAAGTCTTAGAAAATTATTAACTTAAATATTTAAGAACTGTCATTTGTATTATAGGATAAATAATTTAAATATTTTTTATTATCATTACAGTGGTACAAAAAAAACAATTAATAGAGAAACAAACACTTGTTGCTCTTAATATCTTAATTTTTTTATTAATAGACATGATTGTTATTTATTTTTAATCATATGATTAACAGTGACAAACTATTGTTGATATCTCTTCATTTTTCTTTCCATTTTTTTCTTTTTCTTTTCATCTTGCTCTGTGTCTAGCGGTGCTTCTTGGAAGAACCAGGGTCCTAAGAAGTTGGTCCATAATAACCAGAATGCTCGTAACGGCAACAGCAGTAGTAACAACCAGAAATAATTGGATATCACAGCGAGGACATGAGTGATTGATGATAGTATCACAATATCCTTGACATGCCTGAAAATTAGACAAAAGAGTCGTGTTTTAATAAATGGGCCAAAGACACTTTTCTCACAATTGATACAGCATATAAGTCCTCAAAGAAATCTTTATATGACACATTAGATTCAAGTTTTATCAGTTCGCAATAGCAGATTTATGTTGACACATTCCAATTTTATTGAATTATTTTTTATTTGGAGTCGAGGCCGGCTAAGACACACATTCCATGACCAAATAGAACGTGTTCTGGAGGAAGGTGATGTTAGGAACCTTAAATGTCGACGCGCGTGTATGAAAAGAGTTATAAAAGTTAACGAAGCGAGTGCCTATCCCGCAAGGGATTTGACGTGAAGTTATGTAGGTTTTTTTTTTTTGTAAGTTTGTATGTATTCATTAGATGGATTCTAGCTCGAAATGTAACCTAGATAATAAACAATAATAATTAAAATAAAAAGAATAAAATAAATATTTATTAATTTTGATCAATAATAATACTAAACTTAAGGCTTAACCAATATTTAGGATCTCAAATGAGTAAAGATTTTCAATATTCCAATTATATGAACGAATATACATTACGGTCGCTGTTCAATGCACGCAAATGTAAGTCGCTCAATGCAAATTGCTTGATTGCTACATATTAAACAACGAACAACAACAGCAGTTATTACTGCAGCATAGTTTGCACAAATTTTTGAGTGTAAGTAATTTAAGGCATGCTGAAACTTCTATATACATATATATATATATTATATTTCTTTGATTATAATCCAATAATTCTGTTACTCACCACAACTGGTGTGCAGTTACCAGTTGTGGTGAGTAACAGATTTAAATCAAATATTTATGATAAAAAAATGTTTCGGACTATTGTTAAAAATTAATTGCTAATTGCTGTTTCACATCTAAAGAGTTGGCGGGAATACAAATGAGCCAGACAAATTATTAAGAATTAGTGATGTTACGAATGTCGGATTTTGGACATTCGCGAATGCGAATACGAATATTTCTTAAAAACATTCGCGAATGCGAATATTTCTTTTAAGCCTTCGCAAACACATTCGAATGATTCTCAGACCTAAAATGCACACAAAATTTCAACAAAATCGGTCAAGCCATATTGGTGCAGTTATTTAATTATTAATATCACTCGTAAAAGAATATTTTGAAAAAGTTTCATACTTAATTACACGTGTCTTTTTCTGATGTAACGCTCTTCGTGTTCAATCTTGAGGTTGGAGGTTTATAAAAAAAAATGAAGTGGAACTTTTAAGTTGGATCAAACTGCATACGGTATGAAAATTTGATTAAAATCGATTTGAGTTGGATATGGTAGGGTATGCACGAAAGGATAAACGACGACCGTGTATGATAAGAGTTATGAAACTCAACGAGTGAGGCGTGTATGAATCGTCCCTTATGGCGCTCTGTTCTCTCTGCCTACCCCGCAAGGGACTTAACGTGCAGTTATTTAAATAACCAATGGCTGATCCATAATATAATACTTTTTATACTAATCTAGGAGGGTAAAATACTAAACAAAATATAAAGCTCATTTTTCGTATCATCTTGCTATAAATAATATCTTTATGTTTTATTATTAAAAACATTCGCTAAACATTCGCAATATTTCTTGCGATCGCGAATACGAATGCGAATACCCAAAAAAACATGCGAATATTCGCAAATGCGAATGCGAATTATCGTTACATCACTATTAAGAATTAATGTTATTAAAATCTTGGCAGAGGTTTAATATTCTAAAAAAAAATAACAAAACATAACTTCACATCTTTTTCTATCTGAAGATGTAGGTAGCAGATGTTAAGCCTCGACTCGCCGTTATTTTAACGTCCCAAACGGAATATATGGCGAACCTATTGCCGCACAAGGGGCACAAAGTTATCAGTCATCAGATTTTATCACACATAACTTCCGAAAATTAATTGGTGTGATACTATAACTTTATGATTATAATACCCAAAGGCCTTTATCTCTTTCGTATATATAGGATAGGTAATAATGACTCAACAACAGCATACATTTTCTCATTTGAAATGTTAACTAATTGCTACACATCAGGCATAAATATATCAATTTGCAGTGCAGTACATGGCAGTGCTTTTTGCTTGCTTATATATGACTACCAGTTTGCTTTTATATCTTTTTTGTCCTTATATTTCATTCGCAAAACTTTCCTTCACTTCTCAACAAAACTTTCGCATTTGCGCACTCATATTAGTAGTAACATTTTTAATTTCTTTTGAACTAATTAACATAGTAAGCTTAGCTAAATAATTATATCTACTAAAGTTTATGGAAGGATGAAAAAATTGATGATGATTAATTGTTACATTTACTAATTTATTATGTTTATGTTTGAATAGTTCCATGTATTTTTTGTTGTACTCAAATAGTTCGCAATGTTGTACTAATACTTATAAAATAGCTAAAATATATTTTTAAATGTCTTTTGATTTGAGGCTTTTCTATTTTAGTAAAGAGGAATATATTATGTTAATCTAGCTTTAGCAAATATACTTACTCTCCCATCCCACCTTCCATGTTCAAATCGAGACCAGGATCAATAAGTTGACTATTGTCTGAGTAAGTGGGCTTGCTGATATATCTCATTATTTGATAGCACCCCCCATAAATGACTATTATTAGAATATTCATAAACTGAAAACAAAAGAAAGACACACTGAAAACATTAAACCAAACATTATTTTCTAACTATATATTACTAGCTGACCCGGTGACCCGGTTTGTTCTGCATCAAAAGTAATAAATGAGTAAATTTTAGATATCGTAAGGTTCAATTTGTGCTGTTTATCGGCTTTAACTGCTGTCCTGCTACATTAATACTGCAATATCTTTGAAAATATTCACTTAAATTGCATGCTGTAAAGAGCCAGGATCATCTATATTACATGTACAAAGTATTTAAGGCTAATTGGATGGGAATTAACGCTGTGATGTTTAAAATCGCTTTGTAAATAAGCCATTATTTCTCATAAAATGTGAAAAAATAAAAATGGTCATTGTGGGTTATCCCTAAGAGATAGACATATGCCCTCGCTGACTTTTTTGTAGACCTTCTGAAGGTGTTTAATAATCTAGAGCATTGTTTTGATCTATCACTTAGGGATCAGCCAGCATTTGCAATTAAAGTGCTAAATCTCGAAAATTATCATTTTTTCTTTATAACATCATATATGAATTATAGATCAAAACCACCCCGTTGACACCCTCTAACTATTAAAAAAAACCGCATCAAAATCCGTTGCGTAGTTTCAATGATATATTATGCATAAGGGGACAGACAGAAGCGGAAAGTGACTTTGTTTTATACTATGTAATGTTTATTACAAGATATTGATAGTTGACACACTACTCATGTTTCTCTTAAATTGAGAATTAGATTTGTTGACTTGAATCAATACAAAACTGAGGGCAAAAATTGATGTTATGTGAATTAATCACCAAAAAAGAATTGTACTTATTTATATAGGGATGACTTTTCCAGCAGCCTTTCTGAGGTCGTCTGACCATCGGGCTGGTGGGCGTCCTACGCTACGTTTACCAAGACGCGGTCTCCACTCAATGACCTTCTTGCTCCATCTACCGTCGGTCCTTCGGCAGATATGACCAGCCCATTGCCACTTCAGCGAGCTATGTTGGTTACCCCAGTTCTCTTATTATTAGTTATTCTGGATGCGGAAGGCAGAGAATCGGATGTTGTGGCGCACATTGGGAGAGGCCTATGTCCAGCAGTGGACTGCAATAGGCTAATGATGAATGATGATATAGGGATGGGTTATAAGGACCACAAAGCGCACTACAACAAATATATAAAAAGAGTACTTTACTTACAATAATTCCGGTGGTAAGGTTATCTGTACCTAAGAATATAGTCAATATTGTATAGAAAGCAGTAGCACCAAGTGCCATATTTCTGTAGAAGCTTACTGTTGTTGAGTTTTCTGTAAGTATCTGCTTAGCACCTTTAGTAGGCGCCTTTCCTTTTGGAGGCTGAAACAAAAACATTAAAAATTCAACAGAAACATAAAATACCTATATAAATATACCTTGTACAACTACCACTAAGTAGTAATACTGAGGCACGCGGGTTATATTCTACGGCGATTATTTGATTATCCAATACTAAGTGAGAAACTGCTTCTTTCTTTCACCATATCCGTAAACGTAAAGTCAATATATGGCTAAAATTTGTGATTGTAAATGAAATTAATAAGCTTCTTGAAAGTATTCACCGATTTAGTTGCAAGCTACATTTATAAATATTGTAATATTACTTACAGGCGCCATTTTCTAATATATACAGTGAATGTGGATAAATTTATAGATTAGAAAGCAACATTTGTAGATGCCTTCTTTTACTAAAATTGTAGACGTACGTAAAATCCAACGTAACTTGAATTGGACACCATTCAGCAACGAAATAACAAATCACGCTAATGTCAAATTATGACAAGACAGGGGTGACGTTGGCAGTTGGCATTTGATGGCACTATTCTATTCTACACTATTATTCTATGTCAAACTATGGACTCGTTTATCGCATTTCCTCATTAATAAATTTTAAGTCTATGGTTTAACACATAGACATCTATCCGAGTATAACCCATGATTCCTAACGTCAAGAGGAGGAGGAGGACAGTGGTCAAAGTAAGAAAAGGGCTGTACAGGCAAATTTGTGTCAAGAATCAGCTAAAATAACGCTTCGGTAGAGTCAGTTTATAAAACGAATTGAATTTTTCAACTGAAACATTAGAAGTAGTTAGGCACATAATATTTTCATGTCAATTATACAAAGAGGTTCTTCAGCTAAGTATTACCATTAGTATTAGTGACAGCAGGATCATCAGAACCAATTGGAAAAATAATAGTGCAGTGACTCTCCGCGAAATGAGTGAAACTTTACAAATTTGTATTCACCAAATATTTAAATTATATGTACTACTTTACTCAATCATACGTACATATATCAAATTAAACTAAAAAAGCAAATAAATGAAACAATGAATATATTTAATTGAAATGGGGCAAGAAGTAGACAGAAGAAGTAAGTAAACTTCGCTGCATGTCTCACGGCTTACCCAGCAAAGCAAAATAAAGTACTAAATTGAGATGAGAGATAGATATTAATATTAGTTCACGCCATCTATAGTGTCATTGTTTAAGCCAGCTATACTCTAAGTGTGTTCCGCGGAACCCTAGGGTTCCGTGATACCTCTGTCGGGGTTCCGCAAGAATTTAGAAATAAAAAAATCAAAACACCTCTCTCTGGTCGCTCCGCGGCTGTGCGGACTCCGCGGCCGCGCTATGAATGTTATTTAATTATTTATTTGTATTTGTATAAGCTTGTGTTACATTAGCTGGTACAATCTATAATCTATACTTATATTATAAAGCGGAAAAGTTTGTTTGAACGAGGTAATCTCAGAAGCCACCAGTCCGATTTCAAAAATTCTTTTAATGGCGTATAGTCCATTTATCGAGGAAGGTTTTAGGCTATATTATATTTTCAAATAAATTAGGGATCCCTACTATAAAACCAATAATGTAACCCAAGGTGTAAGTACGTGACCCTTACATTGCGAACGCTGCGAAAACTATTGAGTACAGAACAAAACAATGTACTACACTTTTATAGAGCGTATAATTGTCTACGAAAAAGGTCGCGAGAGCATATATCTAACTATTATAGTTATCGCACAATAAGGGTTTTTTGATTTTTTAAAATTAATTAAAATGATGTCGTTTTTCAAATTCTTTTTTTGTACCTTGGTATTAACTCTCCACAAAATAATTTGCTTCATTAAAAAGATAAATTTAAGGCCTTTCTAGAACTTTTTGAATGATCACATTTGGACATTTAATTCAAAAGATATTCACCGTGTACAAAATTTAAGTATTCAATTTCTAAGACAAATATGTTGCGCGGGGTCATGAGTGGATTTTTTTTACCTTTTTTAGGCGATACGAAGTTCGCGCGGTCTGCTAGTATCTCATAAGTTTGGTCTCAACAATTTTATACTTGTACAACGCGTTCGCTCTAAGTTTGCCGGTCTGTGGAATGCGCGTACCCTCCCCCACGTGACAACAAAACTTATAATGTGTCATAGTTTTACCCAAATATCTAACGTACACAATTTTTATTGTTACAATTAAATAAAAAATTTCGAACGTCATACACTCATACCTATCGCCAGCGGCAAACTTAAAACGAGCGGGTAGTATACTTGTAAGCGCTCAGTCTCTTTGATAAAAGCCGCCTCTGAATTAGACGCTATAGTTGTCAACAAGCGACTTTCGTCTCTAACTTCAAAGGATAAAGTCGATATTGTTTACAACGCTATTTTTAAATTTCTGTTTTTATTTTTGCTTTTTGTTTATGAAAGGTGCCGACTCGAGTATTTTCGAGAATATTTGAGATCGAGTCTAGGACTAAGTATAAAAGCGGCGATCGCGCGTTGGCGTCGTCAGTTGATGATTAGCGTTCGGAGCGATAAGTTACTACCTACTTACAAGCTCGCTAGCGAGAAACTAGTGTCCATTGTTTTACTGCCTGCTGTATTCTGTTGTCTCAGTTTTATACATTTCTTCCCTGTAGGTTCTAAATTTAGTCTCTTATACGCAGTAACGATTGTGCATTATTTAAACCCCACTATCCTGACTTGTAACATTATAAATAAAGAAGAATGGAACGTTGGCTTAAAGGTGTTAAACGTGTTCCAACAACATCTTCTAATGACGCTGAATGTTCAAAAGCAATGCGCGCGGAGAATTTAGCAATCACCGATCCAGAAGATGATGCCACGAGTGCCACGACGTCAAGCTCGACGGTTTCAAAGACGAAAAAAAGGAAGTATGATGAATCTTATATCAGTTTCGGATTTGTTGATTCCAACGGCTCACCTCTCTGCATGCTCTGTAGTAAACTGCTTCCTAATAGTTCCATGGCACCTGCCAAATTGCGTCGACATTTAGAAACCGTACACCCCGAGACTAAAGACAAGAATAAAGAATTTTTTGTTCGCAAAAAAGATCAGTTATTAGAAAGTCAAAAAAATATGATGCATGTAACACAAACTACCAACGAAAAGGCCACGGAGGCATCATATTTAGTTATCTATCGCATTGCACAAGCAGGTGAAGCGCACACTATCGCTGAGAAATTAATAAAACCATGTGTATTAGACATAACAAAATGTATGCTTGATGAAAAATCTGCAAAGCATCTTTCTACTGTTCCGCTATCAAACGAAACTGTTTCACGACGATTCCATGATCTGGCAAGCTACGTCAAACAAGAACTAGTTACACGTCTACAAAATACACGATTCGCTTTGCAAATGGACGAGTCGACTGATGTCGCTGGTTTGGCTATCCTGCTGGTTATTGTGAGATATCCATATAAAAGTTCTTTTGAAGAAGACATGCTTATGTGTTCATCGCTGCTTACAAACACTACCGGGGAAGAAATTTTTAATAAAATAAATATATTTTTTGAAGAACATAATCTCAGTTGGAACAATTGCATTGACATTTGTACAGATGGGGCCAAGGCGATGACAGGTAAAACAGCAGAAGCAGTGTCACGAATGAAAAATAAAGCGCCTAATTGTAGTTCCAGTCATTGTATTCTGCATAGACAAGCACTTGCGATGAAGCAAATGCCGTCTAATCTAAAATTAGTTATGGATGAAGCGGTAAAAATAATTAATTTTATCAAATCACGACCACTACAATCCCGATTGTTCTCATTATTGTGTGAAGATTATGGCAGCAAACATAAAACACTGCTGCTCCATACAGAAGTGCGATGGCTGTCTCGGGGAAAAACTTTAACAAGGCTATTTGAACTTAGAGCTGAGTTACAAATGTTTTTTTCAGCAGATACTTCTTTTAATTTGAAGGACCGTTTGTATGATAAAACTTGGTTGTTCCGATTGTCTTTTATGGCGGATATCTTTCAAAAACTTAACGAATTAAATTTATCGTTGCAAGGTAAACAGACAACAGTGTTTCAGGCCTATAATAAAATAACTGCTTTTAAAAGAAAATTAGATTTTTGGATCATTTGCATTGGTAAGAAAGAAATAGAAAGTTTTACGTTACTCAGTGAGTTTGTTAGCGAAAACGACTCAGAAATGTTTGAAGATAATGTGTTTGAAGAATTGGTCCAATATCTCAGTTCGATGCGCGCATCTTTTGAAAAGTATTTTCCCGAAGAACACAATACAACAATTAAAGTGAACTCCTGGATTCATAATCCTTTTTTACCCAACTTGGAAAAGCCTGAAAACATGTCAAATGAGATATATGAATCTCTTTTAGAAATGTCATCAGACACAAGTATGGAGTCATTGTTCAAAACGACGCCTCTTAATGATTTTTGGTGCAAAATCCAAGATGAATATGCAATGCTTGGCCAAATGGCTCTGGATATTCTTCTCCCGTTCCCAACTACATATTTGTGCGAAACAGGATTCTCTACCTACGCAGCCACGAAAACAAAATATCGCAATAGACTGGACGCCGAAGCTGATATGAGACTCCAACTTTCTTCCATCAAACCTGATATCAAGCAATTGATGAAAAATAAAAAACAGTTTCATACCTCCCACTAGTTAGATTTTTGCTTTTTTAATGTTTTCTATTATTGTCCTTACCAAGTGGTGAAGTAAACAATAATTAGTAACTGATACATTGTACTTTTATTATGCTGATTAATAAAGAATACACTTATAAAAATAATTGTTTTATTGTAGGGTTCCATCAAGTATTTTGCTTCCCAAAAGGGTTCCGTCATTTAAAAAGTTTGAGAACCACTGGTTTAAGCAATATTTATGTACGAGTTGGAGACAGACTTCCGCTTCCGAGAGCGTTGGCAAGTAACCGCTTGAAGAGTATTGGGTCGTATTTTTCATAAATTTCCTGTTCTTTGAGTTTTTTTTTTTACTAGTGTTATTGTTTCTTAGTATTGTGTGTGGTGTTGGGTAAGTTTTTTTTTGGTTGGCTGTAACTTTATAGATTAGTTTAGGAGATTAGTTGCATGTTTGAGGTTAACCTCAAATATGCAAGACGACGTCGGTACTACTCCGGTGTCACGGGTGGCGCCTAAACTGCCTGACCCACCAGATAAAATGGAGAGTGATGCAGGCCCATCAAATACAGGTGTCAAAAGACGGATGGAGTCTGAAACAGAGTTCCGACCGAAAAAAACTATAACTTCTCCAGAACTAGCAATTGCTTCCATTCAAACGGTATACACTCACCCCTCATACGTCGTAGGGGCTATAAATAAATACGACAACGATGATAAAGGCCCATTCATTGTACACGTCTCACGTACTACTCCTGATCCTGCAGCGGGTACTACTATCCGTCCAATAAAATTTGGCCAATTTCTTGCTACCCATAAAATTAAAAATATATGTCCGGACGGAATTAAAAAAGTTGGTCGAAATAAGGTTTCTGTTGAATTCCTATTGACAAATGATGCTAATAACTTTACTATAGCTCTCATCCTATCCCTCTGCCATTATTCCGCTATAATTCCTACATTTAATGTTACCAGAATGGGACTGGTGCGCCAGGTCCCCACGGATTTATCGATGGACGAATTTATTAAAGACCTCATACTCCCTTCTGGCTGCGGTATAGTTGTTAAAGCTCGTCGACTTAATAGAAAGAAGGTTGAGGAAGAAGTCTTCACAAACTCCTGCTGTCGGCTTGGCTCGAGATCCTAGATCCAAGCTAATTCGGCACTACAGCGAAGACATCCCGGACGTCAGTCTGTACGAGATCAGAATGGCTCTCAAGCAGCTAAAGAACAGAAAGGCACCGGGTGACGATGGAATTACTACCGAACTTCTGAAGGCGGGTGGTACACCGATCCTTAAGGCCCTTCAGAAACTTTTTAATGCTGTCGTGCTCGGGGGCGACGTTCCAGGGGCATGGACCAGGACCGTGATGGTGTTATTTTTCAAAAAGGGTGATACTACTCGCTTGAAAAATTATAGTCCCATCTCGCTTTTGAGCCATGTCTATAAGCTGTTCTCGAGGGTCATTACAAATCGACTCTCGCGCAGGCTCGACGACTTCCAGCCTCCCGAACAAGCCGGTTTCCGGAAAGGCTATAGTACCATAGACCACATACACACACTACGCCAAATTATACTGAGAGTATAATCAGCCTTTGTGCCTGGCGTTTGTGGACTATGAGAAAGCCTTTGATTCCGTCGAAACTTGGGCAGTGCTGCAGTCCCTCTAGAGATGCCAAATTCACTATCGGTATATCGAAGTGTCGCAGTGTTTGTATAGAAACACCACTATGTCAGTCCGGATTGGGTCTGGGAGTACGAATCCCATTCCATTGCAGAAAGGTGTCAGACAAGGGGATGTAATTTCCCCGAAGCTGTTCACCGCTGCATTGGAGGACGTATTCAAGCTCCTGGATTGGTCTGGACTAGGCATCAACATCAACGGCGAATACATCACTCACCTTCGATTTGCCGACGATATCGTGGTCATGGCAGAGCCACTGGAGGACCTTGGTACAATGCTCAAGGATTTCAGCAGATTTTCCCAACAAGTAGGTCTCAGAATGAACATGGACAAAACCAAAATAATGTTCAATGCCATTCATGTCATTCAAGCACCGGTTACTGTTGGCGATGCGATCCTCGAAGTTGTTGACCACTATGTTTACCTAGGACAAACAGACCAGCTAGGTAGAGCCAACTTCGAGAAAGAGATAAGCCGACGTATTCAACTCGGTTGGGCAGCGTTCGGGAAACTAAGGGAAATCTTCTCGTCCAAAATCCCACAGTGCCTGAAGTCTAAGGTCTATGACCAATGTGTGTTACCAGTGATGACATACGGAGCTGAGACGTGGTCTCTGAATGTCAGCCTCATGACGAAGCTCAAGGTGGCTCAGCGTGCTATGGAACGGGCTATGCTTGGAATCTCTCTACGCTACAAAATCCGCAATACGGAGATACGCAAGAGATCTGGCGTGACCGACATAGCCCAGAAAGTTAGCACATTGAAGTGGAGATGGGCTGGCCACATCGCTCGACGAACCGACTACCGCTGGGGTAGAAAGTTGCTCGAGTGGCGACCACGTACCAGTCAACGCGGAGTAGGCCGTCCCCCCACTAGGTGGACCGACGACCTGATGAAATCCGCGGGAGGCCGATGGATGCAGGTTGCACAGGACCGGCAGTTGTGGCGCTCTATGGGGGAGGCCTACGTTCAGCAGTGGACCTCGAAGGGCTGATGATGATGATGATGATGAGGAAGAAATCTCCTGGGTTCCTACTCAATCTGTGGTACTTACATTTTCTGGCCAATCCCTTCCCGATAGAGTTTTTCTTTACTACACATCCCTTCCCGTTGAACTCTATCTATTTCCTACTATCCAGTACCACTCCTGTTGTCGCTGGACATGTTAAGACACAGTGCAGGTCTAGTCCCAGATGTTTTCGTTGTTCCCAGGAACATACGGGAGACAAGTGTGAGGTAACAGGAGGTAACGCTTCCTGCATTCTCTGCTCTGGCCAACACTTTGCCACTAACCGGGATTGCCCCACCAATGCATTTCCTATGAAGAAGCATCCAGACAATTCCCTCCTACACTCCTATCCTATTCCAGAGTAACAAAAAAATATGTCGCCTAGCCCACTTTAACCTCTAGTTCACAGACGCAGAGACCTTCCAATGTCCCTATCAACCCACATAACTCCTCTAAGTCCTACATTAAAAGTCTATACTCTGCCCCCCGTCCCAAAGCTGTTTTGGGTAAATCCTACGACAAATCCGCCCACCCGCAAATAATATCCCAACCTAAAACATCTATGCCTAACGGCTGCGCAATAAGCAAAAGCCTGCCCCTAATGGAAAATGAAAATATGTTAGAGACCCTATTATCGCTAATGATTGAATTTCTCCAACCCCCACCGTATACCGTCCAACGTTGCCTCCAAACTTAACCAGCTATCTTCCCTATCGTCTCACTGTGGCCCCAGTTCACATCCTCCAGTGGAACTGTAAAAGCCTACAATCTAAAAAGCACGAACTATCCCACATGATATCTAAACTTCATCCGTCGGTCATTGCTATCTCGGAGACTTGGCTGAGGCCTGGGACCCGATTTGGAATTTCGGGCTTCTGCTGCCTCCGGGATGACGGTACCGACGGCTATGCAGGGAGTGCCTTGTTTATAAGACACTCCCTCCCTTTCACTCAAAACCACCTCCCCCTCACCCCCCCTGGTCAAATTCAAATTCAAAATATCTTTATTCCATAGACTTTACAAAGTACTTAGAATCGTCACATAAAAAAAACATTCACGGAGCTTAGATTCCCTTTCATCACACTGTCTTGAATGTGAAAGCGAATCTAAGTGCCAGTTCCGGCGTCAAGGCTTCTTGAGAAGAACTAGCAAGAAAATCAAGGCCGACTCTTTTCAAATATCCAGTTTAACAAATAGTGATAAGTACAATCAATACAACACAAAAGGAGCAGTTCAATTCCAAACTTTTTTATCGTTTATATAGTCTGCGATACAATAATAAGCCCTTTCATTTAATCTACTTTTAATATAATTTTTAAATTTCCCCATGGATAATTCAATCGCGTCGTTTGGGAGTTTATTGTAAAAGCGTATACATTGACCTGGGAACGAGTTAGAGATTTTATGGAGCCTAGTAGTGGGCACAGCGAGTTTGTTTTTATTTCTTAAATTTAGTTTATGAACATCACAGTTTTCTTAAATTTAGTTTTATATTTATGAACATAAATAAGATTTTCATAAATATATTGTGAATGAAATGTGAATTTATTTCTTAGTGTATCCCTGGGACTCATCATATAGATAGCACGAACGGCTCGTTTCTGGAGCACAAAAACTGAATCTGCATCCGCGGCACTACCCCAAAGCAATAAGCCGTACGACATAATGCTGTGGAAATAGCTAAAATAAACTAAACGCGCAGTATCAACATCGGTTAGCTGACGTATTTTCCTTACAGCGTAAGCTGCTGAGCTTAGTCTGCCTGACAACGTTTCTATATGTGGGCCCCATTGTAATTTAGAATCTAATGTTATACCAAGGAAGACAACCTTATTGACCAATTCCAATCTCTCATTGTCCATCACTACACTGGTTTTTACTTGTTTAACATTTTTTGTAAAAAAATTAACATATTTGGTTTTATTATTATTTAAAAGCAAATTATTAGCACTAAACCAATTTTTGAAAGAGCATTGTTTACATCGTCAATTACTGTCTGTTGTCTATTTACCTTAAAAACTAAAGAAGTGTCATCTGCAAACAAAACTATTCCATGATTATTTTTCACAAGATATGGCAGATCATTAATGTACAAAAGAAACAGGAAAGTTCCTAAAATAGAGCCTTGTGGCATATTCCCGTTATCATATACTCTTTGAATCCTATCACTCAGATAAGAAATGAGAAGATCCAAAGCGATGCCTCTTATACCTGTCTTGTACCTGTCTCCAGTCAATCCTCTCGAATCCCTTTCGTTCCTTGTCTCGCTTTCCTGTACTCCTCCAAATCAAACAGTCTCTCCTTGAGTGCCATGAAGCACATCTGGAGTTAATGTCGGCGTGGATCCCTGCTCACTCGGGGATTCCTGGCAATGAGACCGCAGACTGCTGCGCCAAGTTGGCGATTCGTAATAGCACTCTCGAAAGCTCTATAAAGCTGGCAGTGAAAAGTCAGCAAAAATGACTAAAATTTTCACGTGAATTTGTAGCTAAATAGTTGCTAATTAGTTGCTGCAAAACCGATTTTGTAGCTCTAACCGATTTCCCAAAAATCGAGTTACTGCTATCTTAACGATAAGCTAGCAGTAAAATCCCGAAATCAGGGTTAAATGAAACGACTAATCGGACAAAATTTGTTGCTAATTTGTAGCTGAAAAACGACGTCACAAAAAGGTCAAAAAAGTTAAAATCGGCCGAAGGTAGAGACCGGTCACTAATGATCACTGTCCCAGCAACCTCAATGCACGGTTCTTATTGACATCGGGTAGTTGTAGATTTTGTTGCTGCTCACGAATAGCACCAGACACACTCAGAGAGCCAGCAACAAAATAGAAACAAAAAATCGGCCAGGCCTAGTGGCCGCAAACTGGACACCAGTGTCCCTGCTACCTTAACGAGCGGATCTCATTGACTTCGGGTAGTTGTACATCTTGTTGCTGCTCACAAATAGCACCAGACGCACTCGAAGAGCCAGCAACAAAATAGAAACAAAAAATCGGCCAGGCCTAGTGTCCAGAAACTGGACACCAGTGTCCCTGCTGCCTTAACGGTTGGTTTTTATTGACTTCGAATAGTTGAAAATTTTGTTGCTGCTCACAAATAGCACGAGGAACACTGATAGAGGCAGCAACAAAATAGAAACAAAAAATCGGCCAGACTCAGTGGCCGGAAACTGGACACCAGTGTCCCTGCTATCTTAACGAGCGGATCTCATTGACTTCGGGCAACAGACACTGATAATCTGTTAGCAATCGTTAGGGCCAGCCAATATTTTAATGCCGTTATGACGATAGCTTTTTGTGCCTATTTTGTTTCTGGCTCTCTAAGCATCTCTAAAGTGATTGCTGGCCAGCCACAAACATAACTACTGCTGTAAGAAAATAACAACCGTCAAAAAGGCAGGGCAATTGATTTTCAGTTTCTGGTCGCTAGTTCTAGCTAATTTTTCCTTTCGATTTTGTTGCTGACTCTCTGAGAAACCTTAATGAGATTTATGAATAGCTACTAAATTTACTACTGCCCGAAGTCAATGAGATCCGCTCGTTAAGATAGCAGGGACACTGGTGTCCAGTTTCCGGCCACTGAGTCTGGCCGATTTTTTGTTTCTATTTTGTTGCTGCCTCTATCAGTGTTCCTCGTGCTATTTGTGAGCAGCAACAAAATTTTCAACTATTCGAAGTCAATAAAAACCAACCGTTAAGGCAGCAGGGACACTGGTGTCCAGTTTCTGGACACTAGGCCTGGCCGATTTTTTGTTTCTATTTTGTTGCTGGCTCTTCGAGTGCGTCTGGTGCTATTTGTGAGCAGCAACAAGATGTACAACTACCCGAAGTCAATGAGATCCGCTCGTTAAGGTAGCAGGGACACTGGTGTCCAGTTTGCGGCCACTAGGCCTGGCCGATTTTTTGTTTCTATTTTGTTGCTGGCTCTCTGAGTGTGTCTGGTGCTATTCGTGAGCAGCAACAAAATCTACAACTACCCGATGTCAATAAGAACCGTGCATTGAGGTTGCTGGGACAGTGATCATTAGTGACCGGTCTCTACCTTCGGCCGATTTTAACTTTTTTGACCTTTTTGTGACGTCGTTTTTCAGCTACAAATTAGCAACAAATTTTGTCCGATTAGTCGTTTCATTTAACCCTGATTTCGGGATTTTACTGCTAGCTTATCGTTAAGATAGCAGTAACTCGATTTTTGGGAAATCGGTTAGAGCTACAAAATCGGTTTTGCAGCAACTAATTAGCAACTATTTAGCTACAAATTCACGTGAAAATTTTAGTCATTTTTGCTGACTTTTCACTGCCAGCTTTATAGAGCTTTCGAGAGTGCTATTACGAATCGCCAACTTGGCGCAGCAGTCTGCGGTCTCATTGCCAGGAATCCCCGAGTGAGCAGGGATCCACGCCGACATTAACTCCAGATGTGCTTCATGGCACTCAAGGAGAGACTGTTTGATTTGGAGGAGTACAGGAAAGCGAGACAAGGAACGAAAGGGATTCGAGAGGATTGACTGGAGACAGGTACAAGACAGGTATAAGAGGCATCGCTTTGGATCTTCTCATTTCTTATCTGAGTGATAGGATTCAAAGAGTATATGATAACGGGAATATGCCACAAGGCTCTATTTTAGGAACTTTCCTGTTTCTTTTGTACATTAATGATCTGCCATATCTTGTGAAAAATAATCATGGAATAGTTTTGTTTGCAGATGACACTTCTTTAGTTTTTAAGGTAAATAGACAACAGACAGTAATTGACGATGTAAACAATGCTCTTTCAAAAATTGGTTTAGTGCTAATAATTTGCTTTTAAATAATAATAAAACCAAATATGTTAATTTTTTTACAAAAAATGTTAAACAAGTAAAAACCAGTGTAGTGATGGACAATGAGAGATTGGAATTGGTCAATAAGGTTGTCTTCCTTGGTATAACATTAGATTCTAAATTACAATGGGGCCCACATATAGAAACGTTGTCAGGCAGACTAAGCTCAGCAGCTTACGCTGTAAGGAAAATACGTCAGCTAACCGATGTTGATACTGCGCGTTTAGTTTATTTTAGCTATTTCCACAGCATTATGTCGTACGGCTTATTGCTTTGGGGTAGTGCCGCGGATGCAGATTCAGTTTTTGTGCTCCAGAAACGAGCCGTTCGTGCTATCTATATGATGAGTCCCAGGGATACACTAAGAAATAAATTCACATTTCATTCACAATATATTTATGAAAATCTTATTTATGTTCATAAATATAAAACTAAATTTAAGAAAACTGTGATGTTCATAAACTAAATTTAAGAAATAAAAACAAACTCGCTGTGCCCACTACTAGGCTCCATAAAATCTCTAACTCGTTCCCAGGTCAATGTATACGCTTTTACAATAAACTCCCAAACGACGCGATTGAATTATCCATGGGGAAATTTAAAAATTATATTAAAAGTAGATTAAATGAAAGGGCTTATTATTGTATCGCAGACTATATAAACGATAAAAAAGTTTGGAATTGAACTGCTCCTTTTGTGTTGTATTGATTGTACTTATCACTATTTGTTAAACTGGATATTTGAAAAGAGTCGGCCTTGATTTTCTTGCTAGTTCTTCTCAAGAAGCCTTGACGCCGGAACTGGCACTTAGATTCGCTTTCACATTCAAGACAGTGTGATGAAAGGGAATCTAAGCTCCGTGAATGTTTTTTTTATGTGACGATTCTAAGTACTTTGTAAAGTCTATGGAATAAAGATATTTTGAATTTGAATTTGACCAGGGGGGGTGAGGGGGAGGTGGTTTTGAGTGAAAGGGAGGGAGTGTCTTATAAACAAGGCACTCCCTGCATAGCCGTCGGTACCGTCATCCCGGAGGCAGCAGAAGCCCGAAATTCCAAATCGGGTCCCAGGCCTCAGCCAAGTCTCCGAGATAGCAATGACCGACGGATGAAGTTTAGATATCATGTGGGATAGTTCGTGCTTTTTAGATTGTAGGCTTTTACAGTTCCACTGGAGGATGTGAACTGGGGCCACAGTGAGACGATAGGGAAGATAGCTGGTTAAGTTTGGAGGCAACGTTGGACGGTATACGGTGGGGGTTGGAGAAATTCAATCATTAGCGATAATAGGGTCTCTAACATATTTTCATTTTCCATTAGGGGCAGGCTTTTGCTTATTGCGCAGCCGTTAGGCATAGATGTTTTAGGTTGGGATATTATTTGCGGGTGGGCGGATTTGTCGTAGGATTTACCCAAAACAGCTTTGGGACGGGGGGCAGAGTATAGACTTTTAATGTAGGACTTAGAGGAGTTATGTGGGTTGATAGGGACATTGGAAGGTCTCTGCGTCTGTGAACTAGAGGTTAAAGTGGGCTAGGCGACATATTTTTTTGTTACTCTGGAATAGGATAGGAGTGTAGGAGGGAATTGTCTGGATGCTTCTTCATAGGAAATGCATTGGTGGGGCAATCCCGGTTAGTGGCAAAGTGTTGGCCAGAGCAGAGAATGCAGGAAGCGTTACCTCCTGTTACCTCACACTTGTCTGTTGCTGGCTCTTCGAGTGCGTCTGGTGCTATTTGTGAGCAGCAACAAGATGTACAACTACCCGAAGTCAATGAGATCCGCTCGTTAAGGTAGCAGGGACACTGGTGTCCAGTTTGCGGCCACTAGGCCTGGCCGATTTTTTGTTTCTATTTTGTTGCTGGCTCTCTGAGTGTGTCTGGTGCTATTCGTGAGCAGCAACAAAATCTACAACTACCCGATGTCAATAAGAACCGTGCATTGAGGTTGCTGGGACAGTGATCATTAGTGACCGGTCTCTACCTTCGGCCGATTTTAACTTTTTTGACCTTTTTGTGACGTCGTTTTTCAGCTACAAATTAGCAACAAATTTTGTCCGATTAGTAGTTTCATTTAACCCTGATTTCGGGATTTTACTGCTAGCTTATCGTTAAGATAGCAGTAACTCGATTTTTGGGAAATCGGTTAGAGCTACAAAATCGGTTTTGCAGCAACTAATTAGCAACTATTTAGCTACAAATTCACGTGAAAATTTTAGTCATTTTTGCTGACTTTTCACTGCCAGCTTTATAGAGCTACTCTCGAACACTTCCATACCTACTCCCATGATCTAAGTCTTGTCGCGAAATCCTTGATCAGGAAATCATGGATTGTGGAGTGGAATACCTCGAAACTACTGAAAGGGAAACATTACGCCGATGTCCAGCCGGATATTCCCTGCACTCCATGGTTTTTTAAATACCGCAAGGTTTTAAGAGATCTGTTTCCACCATTTGCCGTTTAAGACTAGGTCATTGCTGCTCTCCTGTCTTCCTTGCCAAGCTCAGGATGCGTTGTGCGAGTGTGGTTTGGATGAAGGCGATGTAAACCATATCCTTTTTTCTTGCCCTAAACTTCATTCTTCCCTATACAACATTCTTCCTCCCGAAGTTCCTCGTCCTACTTCCATCAAGTGTCTACTATCCTCTACCTTTTCCTCTCCCGTCATGTATACTCTTTGTAAATTTGTAAATAGAAACAATATCAAACTGTAAATGTAAATGTTGTCACTAATATTGTGTGAGTCTATTGTGTTTGTCGATACTAACCATTTTATGTTGTGTTGTGTGTTTATTATATTTTGTGTTGTCCCTTACAAACAGATTCTGTCACACCGACAATTAGTTTTTTTTTCTTTACCAAACCGGGTAACGTCTGTTATAACCGCGAAGTACATACTCTCAGCTGTTTATGAAACCAACATCAAGGACATTGGCGGAATCTCGCCCAAGTTGACGAAGGGCCAATAACCACGAAGACAAGACAAGAGTTGGAGACATAGCCGAGATACTGTAGAGTCTAATTTCAATAAATAATTTGGTAGGTAACCGTATTGTTTATTTTGCACTAATCCCAACAAGAGTACCTCTGACTTTTTCTTTGAATTTACAGCCATTGTTATGACAATGGTTTCCCCAGTTAGGTACTACTTATTGCAGATGTAGGTAGTAATTACAATTATCTTTTATCTAATAAATAAATCTACTGGACAAAAGTAATTTAAATATGGAGTACATAATATTCAAAATAACTATTTAAAACAATTAAAACATCAACAGTAGAAATAAATTAATTATAAAGTGCTTCATTTAATACAACCAAACAACATTTCACTATCCTGTCACAGATGGCGCCACTTAGATGTTTAACAAATAAGATTCGTATATTAAAATAACTAAGTATTCCATAAAATGAGTAGATAAATTATAATGTTATTAAGATATTATTTCTGTATTCAGTATCAGCATCAGTATTGACTTCGTCATTTAAACATCGAGCATAATTATAAATGGGGCGTGATAATGATAATTTTTATTATATTTCTGTAATGTATTTACAAGTAATTTTCATAAATTAATATCATGAAACTCTTAAGGGGTTGTAGTTGACATAAACTCACGCTAGATGGTGGCCTACGTCTATATACGCAACTTTATTAAATACAAGCAGACCGCGCGAACTTCGTACCGCTATATTGTATGTAGCTATCCGCCTCACGATGTTACTCGCATACAAACAAAATGTCGATGACGACGATGATTACATAAATATAGCCTATGTTAGTCAGTGATAATGTAGCTTTCTAAAGAAAAAAGAATTATTAAAATCGGTCCAGTACTATTTGAGTTTATTCGTTACATACAAAAATACAAATCTTTCCTCTTTATAACATTAGTGTAGACGAGCTTTCCGCCTCACGGTGGTAATCGCGCACAAACAAAATGGTGATCACGATGAAGATTAAATACAAACTATGTTACTCAGGGTGAAAGCAGCTTTCCAATGGTGAAAGAATTTTTGAAATCGGCCCAGTAGTTTTTGAGTTAATTCGTTATATACAAATGTCTCCTCTTTTCCTAAAACTATATATATTAATTACTGTGCAGTCGTTTATAGGTGGTGCGAGTATAAACATACAGATGATAAACTCTATTCATTGTTTCGGCTTTCAATTCTCTTAAAAAGGCAATCATCCCCCATTCATGCAGCGTACTGCTCGGCTCTACCACTGTATACATTTTTACCGCGAATGATCGTGGTTAATCATTATAAAGAAATCACCAAACATATATCTTGGCTCATATTGTTCAATAGAAATGTACAATAGAAGTGCAACAAACATTTATCTCATGCAATAAAGGTGGGCCATTAGGTGTATCACGGCTACCTAATTAACTTGGCCAATTCACTAATGACCAGATGGAACAATAGTTGCTTTGTTTATATAACAATACCAAATGTGGTTTTCTTGATTAATCTTTCAATGAATAAATCTACCAATGAGCTTTATAGGTGAGGTCGGAAAGTTGTATTTTATTATATGAATGGAGCGAAGGTGATACGAGATGTGAATGACATCAGAGACAATGGAAGCTGAGAACATTGCTTTTAATGACGCTTAGATTTAATGGTTAACACAATGTCTGATAGAGACAGCATAGATTTGATCTCTTCTTAAGAAAAAAAAACGACTGAATTTTCAGGAATAATTGTTTTTTATATGTATATATTTTGATTACGTACCTTTCAGATTTTTAAATGTCTAGGTCTGTAATAAGAAGTTTTTCTGTTTCAGGTTATATTTAAAGTGGTAAAAATGATATGAATAAAAGAAGTTTCAACGGTGAAAGGGTTCAATTCCCTGTTTCCCGTTTTGGATGCTGAAGCTGACCAGGTGCACTATATAAATAAAATATATTCAAGAGATGATTATTTAATATCAATGTTTGAATGCAATTTACAAAGCGTCATCTAGTGTCAAGCAAAGTTAGCTTTGTGTTATCGAACCAGACAACGAATTCATAGGAAATATACCTCTATATATATATACTGTATATACGTAATTGATATACACAGATAATTAATGTAGCAGATAATGTGGAGCATGTTTGAAGAAAGATGTAACTGCTGGCCTGCATTCTTGAAGGAAGTCTTGTGATTTGTTGACACTACAGTTATTTGTAATTGATAACATTACTTAACTTGAAAACTCTAGAAAAGTTTTGTAGTTTAAATTAATTATCCTCGCTATTTGACTTGGTACAGACTGAAGTAATCATGCACTAAAACAGGTGTCCAATAAATCTCAATAAATCTTTTCAATAAAGACTCATAAATAATAATTATACGTACGTGTTATGTTCCTTTATTTACATTAATAAAATAAATTAATTAATTATTACGTGTTATATGTACATTAAACATAAACAAAATATTACATTTGAATTTTGAATCTATCAATTTTATATGATTGTTTATTGGGTTTTCTCATTTTCGCGCCTAAATTGGAATTGAGTGATAAAAATTATCGCTGTGATTGCAATCCACAAAATACGTATGGATTCAAAGGCAATTTTTTAAACTCTCCATCCGCTTGGTATTAGCGTTTGTCTACCGCGCTGCTAATAGATAGATAGGTGCAATGAGACCTGATCTTGTTAGAATCTTAATAGACAAACATCTGACAGTTCGACGTACAAAATGTGGCGTGTTTTATAAGATAAAGGGCTTGCAGCCTTTACAAAACTACAATTTATAAAAGAATGGTACAATCGACGTAAGTACTGAAGCTGTACAGGTAAAGCAAAGAGAAACCGCCTTTTTTTTCCTTTTTTTTGTTGACTGCAGTATGCGACAATTGCGTCTCAATATGAAGTGAATGTGTGATTTTGGCGCCAAAATAATTTCTAGTCTCATGTTAAAATAATAATATATTAAATGAACATTCTTTTGGAAACCGTACTCGCACACATAGCGCCCATTAGTTTATTAGACAATATCATATCATCCGTTATTATTTCCTGATTTTTTTTTGTAAATACACTAGTAAAAGTGTTATAGATAAAATACCCAGAAGTATCTTAGACCTATGATTCCACTTACATTTCATTGTGGTCCCTTATAAGTTAATTACTTTTTCAATTCCTTCGGATGACCAATTTAAAAAAAAAATATTATTGGTTTATATGACATTTCAAGTATGTTTTATTATTTTGTATTTGTTTGTACATAAAATGTGAAACAAATCATAATACCACGGGCGCTTGAAGAAATTGTCTCCATGGAACAAGAAAAAAAGGAAGCAATCGCTACGAGCGATTCCGGTTGGAGACGTCATCACAAGAACCGCTGAAGAAACTTATGAATGTTTCATGAAGTTACAAAAACTCTTCATCTTTTGCACCACCTGAGAGTTGAACGGCATTAAATGCCAAAGGCAATAATTAGTTCCGCCTTTGTAGAAAACATTGAATAAAACTTTGATATAAAGAATGATGGTATATTATAATCTCAACAAGCAATCAGCGTAAAACTTAGCTCAGCATCCGTGCTAGACAAGGTAAAATGGCAAGTTTAAAGGACGCATAATATAAAGGCGGAGTGACTAGGTACTCTGTGTCAAAGGGAAAGTCTTCGTAGAGAATTGAAAGAGCAAGCTGCAAGCGAGCTTGTAATTGTCAAAGGACTCGTTGAGAGTGTTAATAAACTAGGATAGAAAATTGATTAAAAAGATAATTAACTACATTTTACACTGCATGTGTGTGTGTGTATTTCAATCTTTACAACCGCTGAAATTAATGAGTTAAAGTTAATACATACATACGTACTACGTACATACGTAACTTCACACCAAGTCGCTTTCACGGTAGGCAGAGAGACTCGAGCGCCATAAGGCACGATAGTTACACACCACACTCGCTTCTTTGACTTACATAACTATTGTCATACAAACTCGTAGGTTATTAAGGCTCCTGACATCACCTTCCTCGAGGACTCATTTGGTCATAGAAAGTGTGCCATGGCCGTCCTCGACTTCTACATCGGTCAGCTTTTAAATTTCCCCGAAAATTTAGCATAACACATAACATTACATAAGTTCACGCCTTTTTCTACCCCAAGGCAAATTCTACCTAGTCACTAGGCTATAGGCAGTTTTTTTATGGGATAGGAGGGCAAACGAGCAGGCGAGTCACCTGATGGAAAGCAACCAACACAGCCCATGGACACCAACAACACATAGTGTTACTGTTGCGTTGCCCCTTGTAGGGAAGAATGGGGAAGGGGGGTGGGCCTCCGGGTACCTCACCGAACGAAACGCAGCATGAGCCACTTTACGTCGATCTTCTGAGAGGACGTGGTTTTTCACCGGTCAAGCCAGCCCATTCATGCAGGAAACTGCTTGGCTCTACCACTGTGAGTTGTGTATAAACAACTTCAGTTGCGAGTGAGGAAAATTTAACTTGAACGGAATGTAGCCGGTACTTACTCGAGTGCAAATATGTGAATATGTGATAAATTTTCATTTCAAATGTGTGCACAGTGTTACAGTATAATTCCTTCTATGTATATAAGGATTTCTCTTATATAAGTATGTAGTAGTAGAGCTATACTGTTCGTTGCATAAAAGGGCCTGCTGGACCGTTGAAACATTAAAACTTCTCAGAAAATCGACGTTAAGTGACTTAAGTTACATTTCGTTTGGTATGTACCAGAGGTTACCGGAGGAAAAACTCTATCTCGTCTCCTCTGCATCTCACACTTTCTAGTTTTGCAGATGTGTATGGGCTCCGCTTACTACTAAGACTCCCTTTTGCCGCTTGCCCCCTATACCGTATGGATTTTTTCTATGGACTAGGAACGCAAACGAGCAAGCGGATCACCTGGTGGAAAGTGACTAGCGTCGCCCATGGACACCTGCAACTCTTATAGTGTTACATTTGGGTTGCCAGCCTTTAGGGGGTAGAAGGGCACCGAACGTAATGTGGCATAAGCCACTTCACGTCTATATTTTAAGAGGTAGTGGCATTTCACCGGTGGAGCCGGCCCAGGGGTGGAGCAAACTGCTTGCCTCTACCACTGTATAAGAACAATAGTATTCAAGTAAACTGAATAGAATATATATTAAATTAACTCATATGAATAACAATTACTGCCCTCTAAATAGGTCTGTTTTACGCTTTAAATTCAATTCTTTTATATGTAATCTGTAATAAAAACATACATTAAATGATATAAGTGTATATAATAGTAACATAGTTACACAATTATTTTGTATGTATGTGTGTTGATAAAAATAATTTCTTATTGCAAAGCTAACGAGTCTCACGGTTGGTTTATCATCTAACAAGATCACGGCTGCCACTACGTACGCAGGGTCAATATATCATTACAACGGACGCTCTACTTTCAATACTGGATTTTAATATTTTGTTTCATGTTTACACTTAAATTAGTATTTGTCTATCCGGCGAACATCGATTGAAAATAGGACGGTAAAAATATAGGGGGTATGTTTAAATTCTGTGTCGAATCTTAATAAAAAAAAATGTCCAAAATAAAGGCACCGAGTTCCTTCGCGAGCCAAAGAAGAGACCTAAGTTCAGCAGTGGACGGAGATAGAATGATAATAGTGATGATGAATAATGATGATGAAAAAATCACCACTTTATGAAAAGAATCGCTCAAGCAAAAACCATTTCGTGGGGGGTTTCCACAATTTAGTTCGTTTTTGGATTTATTGGGATTATTTTAGCTATAACAAATTTATGTAGATCTATACGCGGCGTATATTATGTAATCTATAGTAATATTGTTAAGCTGAAGTTACCAATAGAATAGAGCACTATTCTTCTTAGTGCCGTCATAATTGTAAAGATTTACAAAATGGCGGTATAAAGTCAGCCAGTATTTGTATATTAATATATTTGAAATTAAGAAAATCTAACATTTCCTGGAACTGACATAAGTATGCAGCGTCAAAAAAGGACTATGGACCTATTCACTTTATTAAAAATGGAAGCTAGCTAGACTTTAGTGGAAGGTCAAAGGCAGTTTCATTACATTAGTGCCCGCGTCCAGTGTGAGAATCGTTTACAATTTAGTCTCTCTGAAACAAAGAGCCTTTGACGTATCATGAGAGTATTTCATTTGTATCTATCTCCTATTTTGAAGAGAAAACTGCACTACAGCTTTGAGCTTTCACATTAATGTCGTTGCGAATTTTATTTTAAATTAGGAATCTTTTTAAATTTTTTATTTGCATCAGCTATTGAGTACCTTTGTACCTACACTTTATTAGATAGTAAAGAGGATCTATTCAAGTCGTCTCCACTTATACAGAATTTAAAAACTTATATTAACTGAATATAACATTGAAATAGCCAGTATCAACACATCAAAATCAGAAATTACCTTAAAATCAAAAAAATCAAAATCTCATTTATTCAATTCAGGTCATTAAAGACACTTATGAAGGTCAATATTTTCAATCCGCCAATTCGATTACTCACGTCCTGAGAAGAATTGGCAAGAAACTCAGGGGAGTCCTTTTTTTTTGTTTTTAAATAATTATAAGTAAACTAAATTACAAATTATTAGAATAATTTATAGAGCAAAATGAGGTTCCTCGCGTCAATCTTAGGACACAGTTCGTTAATATTCTTTGGACGCTTGAACAGACCAGTCCCCACAAACAGCACCCGTTCACGAGCATGACCCATATCTCAGCCATCGCCTCCCTCGCCTTATTTTAGAGAAGGTGGCGACCCGATCAACGACGCCGCCATAAGCAAGGACCTTTCAGTGAACATGACTTATTCAAGATCCCAGACAAAAAAAAAGAAACTAGTAAGCTTGCCCGGTGAGAAACGTCATATTGCACGCAATCTTACTAATTAACAGTAATGTTTAGTTAGCAGATTAACAATATTTTGCTACAGCAAATACAAACAATATAACACAAAAGAAGCAATTCAATTCCAAACGGTTTTATCTGCGATACAGTAATAAGCCCTTGTAGATAGTCTACTTTTAACATATTTCTTAAATTTACCTAACGATAATTCAACCGCGTGGTTTGGAAGTTTATTGTAAAAGCGTATACATTGACACCTGGAAACGCGTAAAATTGTTATTATGTTATCTTATGTTTATCAAAAGGAGTTTTCCTTTAATTCCTGTATGAATTGTTTAATTATTAACATAACTTCACGCCTTTTGTTACCCGAAGGTGTAGGCAGCGGCTGTTAAGCCTCGTCTCGCCGTTATGTTTACGTCCCAAATGGAATAGGTGGCGAACCTATTGCCATACCGGGCACAAAGTTTGTCAGTCATCGGTATTTATCACACATAACTTCCGAAAACAATTTCGAAAAGTCATTGGTGTGAGCCAGTGTCTGGAATCGAACCCCGGACCTCTGGATCAGAGGCCGTGCGCTCGCCCACTGCGCCACCGAGCTGACAATAATTATTAGAATATTAGAATTTAATATTAGATTTAGAATTTATTAGAATATTAAAATTAGAATATTAGTTTAATTATTAATAGGGTATATTTAATAGGACTATTGTTCATATACTAAATCCAATTTATGTGTGTAAGTAGGTATGTTGTTGCATATTATAGATAACGCTAAAAGATTTAAAACGTTATTTTTTTTCTGTTATGTAAGATGTTAAAAAGATCTTATCACATGTGACTTTTAATGTAGGTCTAAACGCAAAAGAGAGGAAGTGTATATGCATTATCCATATAACAAATGACCATTGAGTATTTCAAACATTTCAACATGCGCATGGAATATTCTTACAATTTTGACTCATCCAGCTGTGACATGACACAAAAACCTTACATGTATCTTTTTAATCTCTTGAGGGGTTGGCAGAGAGAGCACGACTCTTACACACTGCACTCGCTTCTTTGACTGTCATAACTCATACAATCTGGTCGGTTTTAAGGCTCCAGTCATAATAGTCATGGAAACTGTGTCCTGGCCGTCCTCGACTCCTACATCCGCTTTTGCACTATATATAGGCTTATCTTGTCATGGCTTACATCATTATTGTAGAGAGACAATTTCTAATCCTTTTATCAAAGATGTCGGCGATTGATACTAGTCATTCGAGATTAATAGTTTAATTAAAGGTGACTTCGCAGTACCTACGTACAAGGGAGAAAAAGGTAATTTAATTTGGCAAAATCCATGATGCATAAACATTTAGACTCATTTAACATGTGAATTTCAGTTTACGGCGTAATAAAAAAAAATGGGCGATAATAAATAAAATAATAAATAAAATAAAAAGCCTTTTATTACTTGCATTGTTACAGTAAATCTAGTACACTTTTATCTTAAAATAGCAGTACTAATAATGTTATAATAAATCTTATTCTCTAGTTTTGAACTTAGGTAAATATTTTTCTTTACTGTTGCTCTTATTTACTAATCTTTATTAACATGTGTTTTAAAAATTTAATAATTAGGTTATAACTGTTTAACAATTTCGTAGCTATTTTTTTTTTTTTGCAAGAATCCCATTGGTTGGGTGCAGGCCTCCTCCAAAGATGCAATTTTTCTCTGTCAATTGCTATTTGACTCCAGTTTCGTACGTCGCAATATGAACTTGGATTATATTATATGTACATTATATATATTTCTGTAATATTTTTATTTCCTGTTATATTTTATTTCCTTTTATATATGTTCCTTCCTTTGGAGGGTTTTGGTCGTACTCTTCCACGGTGACCAGCCGGGTTGGAAGATTGTTGTTGATGTTATTTGTTTGTTTATTCTGTATGTGAGGAGGAGGCGACTGGTTGCTATGTTAGTTTGTTTTGTGGGTGATTTGTGCTTGTGGAATTTTTGACTACGTAATTAAGTATGCTAGGTTTTATCACCCCCTCAGAGATGCTGTTTGATCTCTTGACAGCTGTATCAGACTGTTTTATTTTATTTTTCTTGTTTATTTGGGTATTTGTTTTTGTATAAAGCTCATTTTGATTTTCAGGTGAGGTGGGCAATTTCCGTTTAGTGTTGTTATTTTTGGATATTACCAGTTTATCATATATAATCTTGGCCGAGTTTCCTTTCTCTCTCTCGGTTTGTACCTGATTTTGAAGTTCCTTTCTCTTCTCTAGTACGGTTTTTGGGTAGTCCTCCTTTACATAGTATTGTGTATCCTTAAGTAGTCTTTTTTTCTTCAAAATTCTTATTTTTGTTCCTAGAGTAGAAAAAGTAACTATTATTGGGCGTAGCCTTTCACCTTTTGTGCCTACTCTTTTCACTTCTTGTATGTCGCTGCAACCTAAATTTTCCGATAGAAATTTTGTCAGCCAATTGATAATGATAATTTCTAAACTCTCATAAGAGGTTTCTGTTTCCTCGATACCAAAAAATACCAAATTTCTTTTTCTTGCCCGTTTTTCCATAAAGTTAATTCTTTTTTCTTGAATTTCCACTATTTCTTTTAGATTATCGTGCTTTTTTTCCACTGCTAGAAATTTTTCTTCAAAGATTCTGATAATGTTGTTCGTGACTTGTTCTGTAATATTTTTTCCAGTTTCCCGGATTTCTTTTCTTTGATCGTTTAGTTCACTTTGTATTTTTTTTAGTGCTTTTAGTACTTCTTCCATGATTTAAAATTCTAGCAAATTTGTTTAGTAACGCCCTTCGTTGGCGAGGCTTTGAACTATTAGCCTCCGTGATTTCGTAGATCGCTCGATAATGTCGTGGTATATATGTTCTCGAAGAAGTGTGACTCAGTTATAATAGATGGCGCTGTTTTGTAATTGTTCTATGGGCTTGTGTACAAAATTTGTAAATCGTTATATTGTTGCCAGGATAAGTTTATCCGCACTTAGTTTAGTACTCCCTGTTTCGCGTATTTTTCACTTTTTCACCATCAGATATCATCAATAATAGGTGGCTTGCCTTGAAGAACCCGATTAAGAACCCGCTTATGACGGGTAGATTTAAAAAAAAGAAAAAGTAGTGTATGGTTTGCACTATGTTTATACTATTTATTTTAAGTTTTAAACGTTTATAACAGTTAATTTCTATTCTATAACTTCACTATGCACTTTGTTAGTTACACTTTGTATTTACAATATGTTTCAATCACTATCTATATTTTTATTTAATATATTTTTACGCAGTCGATGTTGATTCCAACACAGTAGCGCCCTCCCACAGTGTTTTTATCCGATATGGGCGATAATGTCAATATTCAATCAATCTCTCAATTATTCGACAAGCAATCCCTGTTGACATCTTACGTAATATCTACCTTAAATACTTTATATAAATAATATGTGCAACCTACACACTGTAATATTATGCAAAATGTAAGCAAAAGTAAGTTTCTCCTCTTGCTCTGATACATGTGTTCCTAAATGAAAACCTACACATGTATATAAAGGTGTAAATTGACGACGCATTCCCAATTTATGTAACATTGTGCAGTGTTGCCAACGCAGAAAAATTAGCGCCATGTAAAATGTTCAGTCATATTTCCCTCCTTTGATCACTGATTTCATATTTATCTAAAGGACTTTCACCTCCAGGAATCTCTTGGAAATGAAAGTATGTTAGCGACGTACATGCTGTGTGTTCCTTGTGATTGTGTCCATAATACGTGACGGATATCAAGTAGTACAACAATTCCATGGTGATGTAATATAATTTAATGATGTCCTATGAAAAAAAAAACTCACAGACAAAAATAAAAAAGGCGTCGTCAATTCTGCAGGTATATATTCATTTGCGGAAATAATAGATTTGTTGTTTGAATGTTTTTATATCCTAACAGTCCTATTGTTTATTTACAACACAATCAATCAATACGGATGTAACATTCTAAGACAAGTGTGGAGACCAAACACGGAACAATTAGTCAGTCAGGTCACAGGACCTGACTGACTAATTGTCGTTGTATTCTAAATTTAAATTTGTAGTATAAACTATGCATATTGTGGTGTGTAGGTACCTATGTGTGCGTGAAGTCTTTAATTGAATAAATAAATCAGACCACTATATTATCTTTATCTCTATATTTTTTATAGGATAGGATGGCAAATGAGCGAGTAGGTCACCTGATGGTAAGTAACTTCTTACCGCCCATGTACACCGTGATGAGTATGGTCATCCTTTAAGGGAGTAGGAGGATAAAGGACGAGGAAAGGGTATCGGGCACTCGGGATACCTATAACACCGAACGCAACGCGCCACGAGCCACTTCACGCCGATATTCCGAGAGGTCGTGGTATTTCTCTGGTCAAGCCAATCCATTCAATCAACTGCAAGACTCTTGTTAAAAACCTCTACCGCTGTATTAATGTTTAGAAAAATACATTATTTCGTAAGAATAGCTGTTTCAGTGCTTGACTATAAATTTTTAAATTATTAAAATCGGACGGTAATAATAAGTCTCGGTGGTCCAGTGGTCGAGCACACGGCCTCTGATCCAGAGGTCCGGGTTCGGTTTCTGACGCTGGCTCACACGAATGACTTTCCGAAGTTGTTTTCGGAGGTTAAGTGTAATAAATATCGATGACTGAAAACTTTGTGCCCGGTATGGCAATAGGTTCGCCACCTATTCTAATTGGGACGTAAACATAACGGCGAGACGAGGCTTAACAGACGCTGCCTACACCTTCGGGTAATAAAGGCGTGAACTTATGTTATGATAAAGTCGGACATTCCATTTCAAAAATATTGCGATATTAAAAATCCACTATGTACATAGAATGCTTTGTTCAATGCACAGCTTATACCGTCGACACCTGAACCTTAGATGATGTGTAATTTGTATAATATAGATGTTCGTTAAGAATGGATTTTTAGAATTTCAACATCCAAGAAAGTCAAAATGGCGGGCGAGAAAAAGTGATTACTTGGCCGAATCTTATTTTTTTTTTCTCAACTCTAAGGCCATAAGTTATCTTAAATAATATCACTAAGTTACTATTAATATGAGTAAAATATTAGGCATTTTTCGTTTACTTAAGAGATTACCTATAACACAAATCGTGTTGACTTTTACTTCTTTCGTAAAATTTTCAAAGGGGTGGGCAATCAAATATATATATATGTTTACGTCCCAAATGGAATTGGTGGTGAACCTATAACCATACCGGGCACAAAGTTTTTAGTCATCGATATTTATCACACATATCGAAAAGTCATTAGTGTGAGCAATGTGAGGATTCGAAATCGCGACCTCTGGATTCAAAAGCGGGGTGCTCAGCCACTGGACCAACGAGACTATTATTCGTGGATTTTGAAAAGCATAGAAAGGCAGTTCATTTGATAAGATTTTGAACTACTTAGTTAGCAGGGCAGAGGCCCTGATATTCGTCTGCGCTAATACCCTGCAGAAACACTCGCACGATGTTGTTGAAAGTGTACAAATCAATTACAATTTTTCTATAATTATGCTAGGCATTTACTCTACTATTTCTATAAGTGACTAGGAATCATATAAATTTAAAATTTAAATAAAAAAATTGGATTTAAAAAATCACAAAGAAAAGAGATCATAGTTTTACATTGCAATGATGACGATAATATAGGTAGTAACATTCTTATTTTATTTATTTATCTGTATGAATGTCTTTTTGTTTTGCCTCGTTTACACTCAGCCCCTGCCACTGATCTTACCGCTGTCGGAAATATTTCCTTAAATACTTTTACGGCAACATCGACGCGGGTGAGTGTTCAGACTCAGCCCTCACTTACCGGGCAACTTGCAGCAATGGATAATCTTGAAGTTATTGCTGCGACAGCTGTATGTTTACTTAGTATTATTCAATGAATTATTTAAAAGTTTTGAAAATAAATATTATACCGCTTATTCATTTGACATAATTTAAACAACTTAATGGCAACTATTTAGTGATTTCTTTTCAGATTCTACCTCCTCTATCGGAGTGTGCGACAATTGAGCGAGCAGTCTCAATGTAAACACACACTGGTGAGGCAGCGCCAGTGTCGCGCTTACACTCTCGCGCTGCCCACTTCCCTTCCGACTATGCTAAGGTAACGAAAGGTAACAAAAGGTAATGAAAGGTAACGAAGGTAAGGAAAGATAACGTAAGGTAACGAAAGAAAACGAAAGGTAATGTGAGGTAATGTAAAGTTGTAGAAGGTATTACATCTAAATAATCGTCGACTATTCGCTCACTATTCTGGACAAATTTAATGTGGGCATTTTCTTTATGCAAAATCGTTTACTTCGAATATCTTTCTCACCGAATGAAATGCGACATGAGCCGCTTTACGTTACTGTTATGACTGTGAGTGGTATTTCACCTGCCTGTTCGGTCTATTCATGCAGCAAACTTTATGGCTCTACCACCTCTTATGATTATTGCGTGTTACAATATGGTTTTATAGGAAGTTATTGCGAATGAGCGTACTACGTGTATGGGGATGTATGAAGGGAAAGGACCTCCTGGGTCGATTGCCGACCTTTAAGGAATACGGAATAGGGAAGGATGGGGAAGGGGGTTTGCCCCGGGTACGTCTCTCACCGAACGAAACGTGGCATGAGCTACTTTACGTCGATCTTCTGAGAGGACGTGGTATTTCACCAGTCGAGCCCATTCATGCAGCGAACTGCTTGGCAGTGCTTGGCTCTACTCTCTTGGTTTAGTGTTTAATTTTCTGATGATCATAGAATATTTTGGGTCAATGTTGTTTACATTGGCAACGTGACGACGTGACTGGCCGTATGTATGTATGACCATGTATTTCGCGTTGGTCGGTCACGTCCTACTATCGCAATAATAACGTCATAGATGTCATACATAAAAAGTATGACCATCACAGATTATGTACTACATAAATAATAAAGCAAGTATGACACATTGACAAATAGCGCGGACGCCTGTGATAATGTTGATAGCGTTTGACACACTTAGGATCAGGGCAGATTCAGATATTTATACTCTACTGTTTATTTAGGTGTATTTAAATATTTAACGTCAATTCTACAATTTAGACTAGATAAGCTAGTTTCAAGCAAACTGGAGCGTAGTCAATCTTTGACTACGCTCCAGTTTGCTTGAAAGTCCAGCTCCAGTTTGCAGTTAGTATTTATTATGAAAAAGAACCAAAATAGCGCATCAGTATTATTCAATCAATAATATTATTATTTACAAATTTGCAATCATTGCATCGTTTACTTGTTGGATGATCCGACTTATGAGGTCTCTTCTTCTATATCTTTTAATGGGCACCATTTTACCGCGAGAATAACATCTCATTCCATCCAATAGAACATTGTGATGTTCGAAATATTTAAATAGATTTTATAGTTTGATTTGTCTAAAGTGACAAATATAAACATCATCATCATCATCATTAGCCCTTTTGAGGTCCACTGCTGGACTTAGGCCTTCCCCATAGAGCGCCACAACTGCCGTTCCGCTCAATCATGTGGGGTTTTTGCTATAATCGCCACGCTTGGCAGGCGGGTTGGCGATCGCAGTAGGCTGTATTGTCTTGAGAGAGAATGCTGCTGCCCATTCTTCTAGCTTTTCACCTAGTCGCCTTTTACGACACCCACGGGAAGAGATGGGGTGGCGGTATTCTAAGCCGGCGCCACACAGCAATATAAAACATAACATAACTTAACCTCACGCCTTTTGTTACGCGAAGGTGTAGGCAGCGGCTGTTAAACCTCGTCTCGCCGTTATGTTTGAGTCCAAAAATGGAATAGGTTGTGTAGGAACCTATTGCCATACCGGGCACATAGTTGTCAGTTATCGATATTCTACACACGTAACTTCCGAAAATTTCGAAAAGCCATTGGTGTGTGCCAGGATTTGAACCCACTACTTCTTGAATCAGAAGCGGTGTGCTAGCCACTGCGACACCCAGACTGAATTACATAATATAAATAATAATATCTCGGACACAATACAAACAGCGCCCTCTAATTCCAAGCTAAGCAACTAAATGCTTGTGTTATGGATACTTGATAACGGATATTAATACATTTATACTTTTCTTTTGTAAATACATACTTATAAAGTATGTATACATAGACATACATAGAAAACACCCAGACGCCACACAAATATTAATGTTGAATGAATTGAACCCCCGACCTTATTGCTGCAGCCGGTTGTTTTACCAATACGCCACGAGGCCCGTCAAACTATACACCAGTCTACATTTAACAACAATGTCTATATTTATCAGACTTGGACAAACAAGACACATTATTGATGTGTAAAAATTAGATGTGCGAAGTGTGCGGCGCACACCGGCGCCAGGCCAGTAGGGGCGCCGACGCCGCTATCGAAATTATTTTTGCTAGACTTACACAATAACATATTTCTTGGTATTACTTATTAGGCTCAACAAATGTCTGGATAGTAACAAAACAACGCGCTTACTGTACAAGTCTCCTAAGATAAAAATTCTTGTTTATGATTTAATTTTGCCCTTTCCATTTCTAATAGTTCAACGTTAAAAGACCCGCCATGAGTTTGTTTATAAATTTTATAAATACAACCCGGTTAATGCTATGCTCCACTTTATGTAACGAGTGAGCCAAAACAATGGATTAAAATAATGAACAGTCATTCAATCAAAGGTGTGGGCAACGTGCGCAATATTTTTTATATTATGAAGTTCTAGCACTAAAATCAATAAATATTTTGTGTTACTGATTGTTATTACGAGTTTTCACAATGAGTAATAGTAATCAAGATATAAAAAGAAAACATCTGGTTACCAGAATTTAATAAAAAAAGATAACAAGAAGAAAAATGTAATAAAAAAGCAACTAAAATAACTAAGTAATTTACGGCTCTACCGCCCACTTCCAAAAATCCTTAGAAACAGAACCAGTCGTTTCAGCCATGAAGGTGTTGTAGCAAATTCAAACTGCGCTTTGTGATTCCTTAATTTGGAAAAAATAAAGCCGATTTCTGTCGTCCATATCTATGAAGTATATAAGATTATTAGATCGGCAATAGTCACCGACAAAGAGACCAAAAATGGGTTATTGATGTGTGAGTGACTTATCCATGTGTGCGTAAAAAGCGCTTCAAAGTGTCAACTTTTACATAGTTATTGTTCATGTTGAAATGTAAATATCCTGAAAGTCTAATAAAGCGGTTGCGCTGTCAGTGGTGAATATTAGTACATTTTTACCGACATGTGCCATCTATGCTAAATCTATAGTCTTCACAGTATAAGGCGCAACCGAGTCACCAGATAGTACCATGGTACGCGACTAGCGATGAATATGGACGAGCATGGACTCCTGCAATACACATGGTGTTACATTTGAATTGCTAGCCTTTTAATACATATTTGCTGACATTTTTAGTGCATTTTTGCTGACATGTGCCATTTAATAAAGTCTATGGTCTACTTATTTTAGTGATGTGCCAACTCGGACTCGGATAAATCCTAACTCGAGTTAAAATACACGTAACTCAAGTTGCAACTTGAGATATGGTATTTTTGAAGTTATGTTAAAAAAAAATGTTTTCGTTAGCCGAATTTGAATAGTCTAAAGCTTAAAAGTAATTATATCAAGCATTAATTCTCATAAGACAACGTTGTAGTTGTGGATAACCATGTTGTAGTTAAAATCATTACATAGTATAAAATAAAGTCGCTTTCCGCTGTCTGTACCTTTATATGCTTATATCTTTGAAACTACGCAACGAATTTCGGTGCGGGTTTTGTTAATAGATAGAGGGTATAAACGGGGTGGTTTTCATCTATAATTATATAGTGAATTAATTAATATTATAATTAATCTATGATGAAGTAAAGAAAAAGTGACAGATCCAACAAACACGTATTTATTGCTTTTGTTGCGGAAAAAAAATTCGCCGGGTCAGCTAGTTATCGATAATGAACAAAAAATATTTCTATATATCTGATGGTTCAGACAATTGGATATGTAGAATGATGCAAGATTGACTTAGTAGATATACAATGCAAAAGCGGATGGATGCAGGAGTCGAGGACGGCCACGATACACCTTCTCTAACCAAATAGAACGAGTCCAGGAAGAAGGAGACAACAAGACACTAATGAAAGTCAAAAAAGTGAGTGAGGCGGGTAGGAGTCGTATCTTGTGACGGTCTGCTCTCGCTGTCTACCCTGCAAGGGACTTTGTGTGAAGTTATGTTACATAAGAACTAAAATTTATAATTCCATTTTGTTACAGGAAATAAATTGGAGACGAATGATAATTGACAGAAACAGAACAAAAAATAAGTCAATTACAAATCTACATAAATGTGACGCTTTGTTTGATATGAACGAATGTAGTCATTATAACGGCTCCAATAAAGGTCTCTCTAACTCCATTCCATATCGTTTAAATAAGTATTTCAACTCATTGGAGGTAATCAACTCGAGTTGACTCGAGTCTGACCCAACTCGAGTACTCGAGTTGGTAACTCGTGTCGACCATCACTAGTTTTGCTAAAGAGCTAAGTCGGTTTCATTTTCGACATAAAGGTCTGAGCTACCAGGTCATTAAATAAAACCCAAAAAAAACGGTTTCATTTTCTGACTTCAGTCAGAAGTTCTTCATTGCTTCAGTTTTCAGAATAAAAATTGTGGATTGTCAATAAAATTTCATAAACAATGTCTAGCAAAGCTGCCGCAGTCGCTGAACTTTTTACCAAAGCAATCGCTACCACCAAATGTTTTGATCAAAATCTTCGTAAAGTAAGTAAGTTGAATACCTTTTGTAATAATAAATTTATGTAATTAAAAAATTTGTAACATTATGTAACTCTAAAATTTGTCTCCAACAAATTCAGTATATATAACACATTGTTCTTCAACAAATAAAATACTTAGCATACTATTTGTTTACTAGTAAAAACTATCCCTAACTACACCTACACACATTATGTGTTTACCTGTTTCTTTGGAAAATCCCTCAGAATACTGGGTTCATAAGTAGCAAATACACGAAACCATCATTAACTCTTGTAATTACAATCATCATTTCTATTGCACTTATTTTGCAAGACTATTTTAGTTTTGAATTTGCTGCCAAAAGTTATTTACGCATGGTTTTATGTCAATATCTGATGCTGGTAATGTGATGTTGATATATTGGTCTCTACTATATTACAGTTAAAGGTGGTATCCTGTACAAGAGGTAGAATGCTGGCTGAGTTCCAAGTGGGCCCTGAACACCTCAACCAAAGAGGCACTTTACATGGAGGTTTTATTGCACACCTTGTTGATGCCATATCTACATATGCACTGACAGCCAATGACCATATCGATACAAGAGGTGTTTCCATAGATCTAAGTGTAACGTAAGTTAACTAAATATTTATTTTAGTGCTAAAGATTCAGAACTGTGCTTGTGATTTAGGTACAAGTATTGAATGCATATCTGAGCACACACTAATGACATTTCAAAAGAACTTTTGTGTTATTAAAATAACTGATAACTGACAGAACATTGATGTAATTCTGTTTCATGGCCTTATCACTGTTTCCTTCAGTTATTTATTAAAGGTGAGAAGTTATATGTGGTAACTCTCTTAAATAATGTACATTAAGACATATATGCTGATCAATTACACTTAAAAAATCTTGTATGTGTCTGAAAGTTCTGTTGTTACTATCATCAAGAGTACTCATTTCAGATACATGTCAGCAGCAAGAGAGGGTGAAAATATAGAGGTTGAGGCAATCACAAAGAAGACGGGAAAGAAGATAGCCTTCCTGGAGGTTGAGGTGCGCAATAAGGATAGAAATCAGTTATTGGCTACTGGCAGACATACTAAGTATATAGGAGTTTAATTTATTGAAGAATTAATTGTAATATAATTATGTTATAGCACATACTACATACTAGTAGTTATTATTTATTATTTTATTGTAGTGATATTATTATATTATAAATAATAATATAATATTTATAATCAAATGGATTAGTGTTTTTTAACCTTAAAATATTTAGAATGTAGGTACCTATAACTCATACCACATACTTTTCAATTGCAAGCTCCCTATTAACTGTTAATTTATATAAGTTTGGAATACTTTCAGAAATCACTGAAATAACCGCATCTGTTTGTAAACAGTTTAATAAAAGACAGATAAATATATTTTTTAATATTTATTTCACATAACACTGATACAATATAATAATGTTGAATGTTGGAATATTATGATATTAAATATTAATATAACATAAAGACATTCAATCTATGCCGGCACTCACAGTCTGTGTGTTACACTTGAAAATTTTTGAACCATCTGTTTGTTGTTAAATTATTTAGTTCTATTCATCGCAGATATTTTTCCAAACATTTAATTAATGACAATGCATAATAAAACTTTTACGTATTATATTTTGTATCCTATCTACGCACCAGTACATATTAGCTTGTTTTAAATACCTTACAGCTTCTGTGATCATGATACCAAAGACATATATCCAAATAAGAAAAGCCCACAAATTCAATTGACCATAATATAATGCATAAAAGTAGTTCTATTACTTACACATTCTCTTACAAATCTGGGCATAGTCTTCACTCTCTTCAATAAATAACGTAATTATTATCTAAATATTACATTTTAATAATAAGATTAATTGAAGAATTACATGTTTTATATTATATATATCATTAATAAAACAGTCATATAATAATATTAGGAATAATCATAATACAGTAATAGTAACAGTTAGTACTTGAATACTAACTAGATAATTAATTTAATAATATCATACTTTAATAAAGTGACACTTATATAGTTTGAAATTTATGTTCTAAAGTTATAACAAAACCAAATTATAATGCATCAAACAAAAAATTTCAGTTGTAATTGATTTAAATGAATTTGGTTAAATAATAACATTATTTAAGAAAATGATTACGCTTAGAAAAATATATTAATTTTAGGAACTAGAAATAATTAGGAGCTAAATTAAATGTAAAAATTATGTGAACTTTGCCACAATTTAAAAATAAAGGATTATAAATTATGAATGAACTGACTATTAAATTTTGAATCGAAAATCTTCATACTGTAGCACTGACTTTTATCAGTAAGTGTCTACATTTGATTCCTTGAATACTTTCAAATGGTAAAAGAATGACAAAAAATCGATTAATTCTTTTCGGAGTTTATGGATTACAAACAAACATATCTTTCCTGTTTATAATTCCAATTTTCATAATTCCGATTTTAATATTATAAAGAACTACTAGCCTAAGAGTCCTGCTATTGTATACCGCTTATTAATAAATATCGACTACATATATGTATTATGTAGACGAGAATTGAAAATGTATTGATTACAAACTTTTATAACTCCTATACTACTATGAAGGAGAATTTAAAATAGAAATGAGTAACTGTATTGGAATTTTTGCTAATCATTCCTGTGCTATTAAAATCTTATATTCAAAAATTTGTAAACAGTATGGAACATGTACTACACACTATATGAAACTGGTATATTTTTTGATTATAGATATTTTTAAAACGTTGAACATTGATTACACAAAAATTGCTGAATTATCGATTAAAACTGTTATTTTTTTTACACTATTAGAATATTATTAGAACACTCAAAATATAGAGCATAATAGTTAAACGGAAATTAATCAAACAAAAAGGACAGGAGAATGCAATACAATATTATTTAATAATAAGTCAATACAGATTATGTTATTGGATAAAAGGAAATCAAATTGTAATTATATGTAATACATTGTAAAAATGTATTGTGAACACAAATCATATACTTAGTCTGGCCATAAATACTGTTACAACTAAAAATAAAAAAATATTACATTTGAATTTGGAATCTGTCATTTTTATACGATTGTTCATTGTGTTTTCTCGTTTTGGCGTCAATACATTGTACAATATTTTGCGATATTAAAATGGACTGGGGTGATAAAGAGAACCGAATCGCTGTGATTGCATTACACAAAGTAGGTATGGAGCCAAAAGCAATTTTTAAAACTCTCCATACACTTGGTATTAGTCAAATGTTTCTGTACCGGGCTATTAATAGGTACAATGAGACCTCCTCTGTTTGTGACAGAAAAAGACCTGGCCGTCCACGTAGTGTTCGTACGAAAAAGGTGGTCAAAGCAGTAAGGGAAAGAATTCGAAGAAATCCTGTCCGCAAGCAAAAGATTTTATCTCGGGACATGAAGATAGCACCTAGAACAATGTCGCGTATTTTAAAAGATGACTTAGGACTTGCAGCCTATAAGAGGCACACTGGTCATTTATTAACTGATAATTTAAAAAGAATAGGGTGTTAAAATCTAAACAACTACTGAAGCGGTACGCAAAGGGAGGTCACAGAAAAATATTGTTTACGGATGAAAAAATTTTTTTACAATTGAGCAACATTTTAACAAACAAAATGACCGTATTTATGCTCAAAGCTCTAAGGAAGCTTCCCAATTAGTTGACAGAGTGCAACGTGGGCATTATCCGACTTCAGTGATGGTTTGGTGGGGTGTTAGCTACGAAGGAGTGACTGAGCCATATTTTTGTGAAAAAGGTATCAAAGCATCGGCACAAGTATATCAAGATACCATTCTTGAAAAGGTAGTCAAGCCCTTTAACAACACCATGTTCAATAACGAAGTATGGTCCTTCCAGCAAGACTCGGCACCGGGTCATAAAGCTCGGTCCACGCAATCTTGGTTGGAAGCGAACGTTTCGGACTTCATTAGAGCTGAAGACTGGCCGTCGTCTAATCCCGATCTTAATCCACTGGATTATGATTTGTGGTCAGTTTTAGAGAGTACGGCTTGCTCTAAACGTCATAATAATTTAGAGTCCCTAAAACAATCCATACGATTGGAAGTGAAGAATTTTCCCATGGAAGGAGTGCGTGTTTCTATTGATAACTGGCCTCAACGTTTAAAGGCCTGTATTGCAGCCAATGGAGACCACTTCGAATAAGCTTTTTATATTTTATATCGTTTTATATTTATGTATTAAAGTAACACACTGTAAAAAAAATAAATGTTAATTGCAATAAAAAAAATTTTTTTTCTTTGTTACAATATTTATGGCATGACTAAGTACTCCATGATTTACTTACTAAGATAATTACACTGCATGCTTTGATTGACTTCAGCGGCAAAATTATTAGAAAATTTTACTTCAAATGTAGCTTAAATTTTGCACGTCTTCTCCAAATATTCAATTCGTTTTTTCAAAGAAGCCACCATGCTTTCCATGCTGTGTTGAGTTTGTTCCAAATTATTAAGACGTTCTTCCTCCACTGGCTCGTCGTAATCACGTCGAGCGCTGCGCTTAGCCCGGTCGGGAATATAATTTTCCTCGCAGCTTTCACAATCAACCCAATAACGGAAGTCCAGGGAAGGCAAATCATCGCAGGAAATCAGTCCGTCCTGCACCTCTGGCAGCAAAAACACGTTTTCACCAATAGTATCTATATTATCGCCGTTGTCACATAAAATACGCGCTAGACTTGTCTGTTTTATTTGTTTCAGCTGTTCTGGTTTGAAGGTTGTCGGGTTCTCATACCAAAAGCGGTCTCCGTCTCGAAGACGTTTAAATTGTTCTAACAAGAGACAAAGAAATAACGGTCCAACTTTACCACCTTCTACCTGATTCTCCAAAATACCTCCAACCCAAACATCAATGTTGTGCACAGAACCATAAAGTTCTTTGAGTTTTGCTCTCACGTTTGCATTAGTAATTTCACCTGCAAGATCATCGAAATCATTTACCTCACTCATATTGCAAAACTGACGCCATTTTGTATAAGGTGGAATCCCATGATCTCGGCTTCTTTGTATATTAATAGCCGCTAAATCCAAAGCCACGGCATGAGTACTATAAAAAAGTTTTTCTGTTAATTCAGAGTTCAAATTCTGTGTAGGTGTCTTCAATTTTGCGGGCGTCGTAAACATTCCTCTTAGCAATGGATCGACTCCTCCTTCATCGACTAGCCTCCAAGGTGAGAAAAATGCATGCCGAAGTAAAAGGTGGCCTTCTGGAATAGTTTCGAAGTTCTCGTCATAGCGGTGAAGAATAGGGTTGATCATGGAATGGCCAAATCTTAATGCAGCAGTAGCAAAGACATTAGAAACCGAGGGGTTTATATTTGCATCATATTCCTGAAATTTTCCAAGTCTTTTATATCCCGCTGGACCTAGAATAATTGGTAACCAATGTTCATAGGTAATAAACTGAATTTGTGCACCAATAACTTTCCGAGCTTCTTGGTAAACGCGATCACCATCCCAAAATGGATTCAAAACTTTCAATTGAACAGCGACTCGATTGTGTTCGCGCATCCATATCGTGTGCATGGCTGCTAAACCAATTTGCTCATTAGCACGAATATCGCCTGCTACGAAGCAATTGCGATTACTCTCTTCCAGATTGCGTCTGCAGTCCATACCATTAACACCGATTGTAGGTAGTAGTGGTTTCCTACCATCAAAAGTAGCACCTACACGCAGTAATCCATTTTCATTAGTCAAGTCCCTTAAATCTTCAGCGACGGTTTTTTCAAAGCCGTACACTTGAGAAGCATCAATAAATGAAGTAAGCTGATTTATCTGTTCTCTGGGTTGCAATGTACCAAATAGAACTGAAGTCATACCAGAACCGCAAACAGCACTAGTTCTGATGAAGTCTATGCAGCGGCGATTGTCAATGCGAGGGTCTTTAGGAGGTACTTCGATAGGGAAACATGGTGCAGCATAGTCGCAAGTTTTTTTGCAGTCAACACCATCCCATGTTTGTGAGCTCACAGACGGCAGAGCGTGATCTAAATCATGATCCAACCATTGACCCCATTGCATTGTCATATGGCTTATTTTAACATCTTCTGATATATCAGTAGTCGTTATAATAGTAGTGGAGACTAGACGCGAACTGGGCAATGAGAATCCATTATATTTTACATTCTTATTCCATCCTACAGGCTCACTGAAACCATTTTCGTATATAGGGAAAAGTATTCTTCTAAATCCGCTCAGTGACGAACCCCACGTGGGATTTGCAAAATTATTGCATGTACCATCATAACTGCGATATTTACTGTGGAAACACATATCAGAACATTCATCTTTCTCTCTGTGAACAACGCAACCGGATAAACGTGCAATAATATCAAGGTGTTCATTTGACAATATGTTTTGATAATTGAAAGGCTCAACTGATGTGATCTTATGGCCGGTGGTAACAAAACCTTTTACTTTATCCAATGTTCGCTCGTATATTTCAGCTGCTCTTGCTACTTCCCTAGCTGGGGCATTCGGGAACCTTGTAACTCTATAAAGCGAACTTATATCGGTTTTAGCGCTTTTGTTATTATGAAATAACTCCTCAATAGTTCTTTCAATGGCTAGATCAATATCCCGAGTAGCTTCTGTTAGGGCTATGTTGACGTATGCATCCCCAGGTAGAATACGATCCTTAACTGTTAAGAATGCAGAAGCAGTGTCACGACCATAATCGTTGAATGCTGAACATTCGTATCTCCCGGTGTCTCTAAGAGTCAGATTGTGTATAATTAAGCTGCCTATAATAGTGATAGAATACTTTTCTTTCTTTATGGCAATGTATGAACCATCCTTTTGCCACTGTATAGTAGCTGGAGGCTCGCTTTCAACTTCACAAGGCAGCTGCACTGAAGTTTCTTTAAAAGCGTCCGAGTCTTCGGGTTTCAATACAATACGAGGCTTTATGATGTCAATTTCCTCGACCTTTAAAAATGCTGACGCTTCTAAATATCCTTCCGAATTCGTTGCTCTACAATGATAGAATCCTTCATCGTCAGATGATATGGAATTAATAGTCAAATGATGGTTTTCGTGTCTAATAGTTACATATTCATCTTCCTGCAGTAAACTTGTATCTCTATACCAAGTAATCACTGGTTTTGGAATGCCAGTAGCTGAACAGAAAAAGTCGACATTGTCTCCCAATTTTGCAGTTTTATTCTCGGGAGCTTCGGTTATGAGTGGTGGCACTGTAGAAAAATTAACAGATTTTATTAAAACTGCATTAATATTAGATATATAAGAGGATATATTTCTTAATGTTTTGTCAATCAACTCACCCATTACTTCTAGTGGCACAGATACAGCGATTTTTCCATTGATGTTTTCAGCTTGGCAGGTGTACGAGCCAGCATCAGAGAATTGAATATTTTCAATGATGATGGATCCATTTCGATGTACTGTAATGCGATCGTTTAGCAAAATTCGCTCATTGTTGAAAAGCCAATGTATGTGTGGCTTGGGATTACCATTCGCTACACAATCGAAATGAATGTGACGTTGGTTTAACTTTGCAATTTGTCTTTTTGGTTCCAATTGAAATAGTGGGGGTTCTGAAACATAAAAAAATATATATAAAATCAAACATATGTTCATCTCATTTTCGAGGCGAATTAGGTCATGACAATCAATAATAATAATGTTTTAAATCCTTACAGGCTAAGCTTGGTCTAACTGGCATTGGTAGGTCGCGAGATACAACTACATTTGTATAAATACGTACCGTTTGTTTCCCGTCTCTGCACAGTCATTTTGGCCGGCTTGGAGTGAGTCTCGCCGGCAGTATTTTTAGCCATACATTCGAAGTAGGAGCCGTCGGAATCGTTGATATCGTGAATCATTAATGTGCCATTGTCCATCAGTTCGTAACGGGTTCCATCAATCGGTATTTCGTTAGAATCTCTTAGCCACTGTATTTCAGGTGTGGGATCACCATTTGCAACACACGTGAACATGGCTGATTCACCAAAATTCACCTGAATGTCCTGTGGATCCTTTTCTATGCGAGGTATCTCTGTTGAGGGATGAATTATTTTAAACTTATATAACATATCTACTTAATTAGGGGTGAAGGGCAAATAGTACTTCCGACTAAGCGTGACTGTGGATCACAAGATAGGAGTCACAATTTATATTTTTTCCTAGAAGAGGTGGCAAACGAACAAGCGGGTTGCTTGTTGGTAAGTATAAGATTTTTTTATGGGGTAGGAGGGCAAACGAGCAGGTCTGTCACCTGATGGTAAGTAACCAGCGCCGCCCATGGACATCTGCAACACATATAGTGTTACAGTTGCGTTGCCGACCTTTAAGAGAGTAGGATGGGGAAGGGGGGTAGGCCGCCGGGTACCTCTCTCACCGAACGAAACGCGGCATAGGCCACTTTACATCGATCTTCTGAGAGGACGCGGTATTTCACTGGTCGAGCCGGCTCTACCATTAAAAATGGTAGAGCCAAGCAATTTAATGATTAAGATGTACTGGAAGGGGAAGGAGAACGGTGTTCCTCTGGATACTCCTCTCACCGATCGAAATGCGGCATAAGCCACTTTAACTTGACTCTCGTTGAGATCGTGGTATTCCACCTATCGAGCGGGCCCATTCATGCTATGTATTATATTCTTAATTCTCAGGCACGCGTTGTGATCCAAAGTAGCCACAGTAATGTTGACTCGGTAGAGTCACTTGTCCCGGTATGGAAGTGGTCTAATATTATAGAATATTTAAGTAAGTCTAATACTTACGGCATTGGAAATCGTTCTCGTTCATAACAGATAATGACATTCCAGTAACTCTCTCGGGTTCGTAGCATGTGGCGTCAATAAGCATATCGCGGTGGACCGCCATCATCTCAACCAACCACATCATTGAACAATCGCATATCAAAGCATTGCTGTCCAGACGTAGCTTACGCAACCTGGGCAATCCCGTGAACGAGCCGGTAGGTATTGTCTTCAAGTGGTTATTGTGCAAGTACCTAAAACAACACGCGTTCAAATAATTCGTATTCACATACAATTATGTCATAAAATTTAATACTTTATGAATTTATTACATATAGTCTTTATTTTAAAGAAACAATTGTAAATATCAGGGTCATGTCTGTCCAGTAAAGGTATTGGAGAAAAAATAAAATTGCGGTTTGATTGGAGCTATGGAATAGCAATAATAAGTGAACATAGCATTTAATATGGATACATCATAACATACATTCATTCGGATTTTAGAGTTCGATTAAACTTCTCCTAAAATTACTACACAAGCTCATTTCATTAAAATTTTAAATGACTTTTCGAAATTATTTTCAAAAGTTATGTGTTATGAATATCGATGACTGGAAACTTTGTGCCCGATATGGCAATAGTTTCGCCACCATTTGGGACGTATCTATACATAACGACGAGACAAGGGTTAACAGCCGCTGCCTACTCCCTTCGGGTAGAAAAAGGCGTGAAATTATGTTATGTTATTATATTTGTTTTATACAGTTTAAAATAACTGCGCTATTTATACTTACAGTCTCTCCAGATGGGGCAAATTAGTAAAGGTTTGCGGATCAATGTGATGTATTTCGTTGATGTGCAAATATCTGAAATATTTTAACAAAACAAAAATAAAATTAAATTTATTTTTATTTTATTTAAACTATCTAATAGTGGGCGCAGTTCGCTGCATTAATGGATCAGCTTGATCGGTGAAATACCACGACCTCCCAGAATATCAACGTAGAGTTACTCATGACGCATATCGCTCGGTGAGAGAGGTATCTGGAGGTCCAACTCCTTTCACTCTCCCCTTCCCATTCCACTTCCATATCCCATTGCAAGGGACGGCAACGCAACTGTAACATCTGCGTTCAGGTGTCTATGGTTAAATTGAAGGACACTATTGTACGATAGTCAATTATGAAAAAATGTTTTCAGGAAGTGAAATTTTACCAGGAGTTATTGTTAAGGCATGTTTATGTACCTACTGCCCAGTTAATTATGAGCATGACTATAGAATTACGACCCCTTAAAGCCAAAGTCTAAATATTCCAATTTTCATTGTGTATTGGAGAGAAATATCTTAGGTAACTATAGGTGTATGTATTTTATCAACATTTACCTGCAAAGTCATTCGAAGAGCATTTCCAACTCTATTTCTCGCGTCATAGTTTATTTTTCAGGCATACCGTACCTCGCTTTCCAATTTAACATTCCCGCGCTCAAAAGGTTTATTTCAAGTCTGTTTTTTATTTGTTCTGGCAAATATTTATTAGCTTTTCATCTTAACAATCTGTGTTCGGCTTATGCAATAGACATGCTGTTTATTCGATTAAATAAAGCAGAAAACATTTTCAAATTTGATGTATGTGAAGGTAAAAATATTGGTAATCCATACACCGCTGTACCGGCCACAATTGCACGTACTGTATTAACTGATATTTATGTTATGAGTACATATGAGCCATTATTTCCGAAATTGCTTTGAATAAACATACTAATTTGACATCCCAGAGCTAGAAGTACAGAAGTCGAGTATGTACCTCGTTTCTCAACTAAAATGTTCCGGGAGTGGATCCCAGACTCAGACAGACTGTCTGTGATTAATATCGATAACTGACAACATAGTGCCTTGCGTATAGCAATAGGTGTTGACATCTATTCTGATTGCGACGTAAAAGGCCAGAGCAGGCTCAAAAGCCGCTGCCTACACTTCCGGTAGGTAGAATTAGGCGTTAAAGGTTTGTTCCCTATAACACGTTTTCAATTATTTACTTAATTATTTCAATTTAGTTACTAATGTCTAGAATTGAGGTGTGGACATAAATCAATTATATTAAATTGTATAAATTATTATGTATACATAGTTTTAAATTGACATCAATTGAACGAAGGCGTACCAATATAATTGAAATGTCCACACTTAGATTGGATTCGTTCGGTAACTTGCAATTCGTTTTTATACTTTTTTTTTCTCTCTTTGAATTCATTTTGCAGCAGTCAATAATTCTGAACGCTACGAATGCAAGCTTCTCCATATTTCTGAAGCCCTATTTTAAAACACTTGGGTATATTTTGAGCATTGGTCAATATTCAGACTTGGCAGCTTGAGAGTAGCTCTTAACCTTGTCAGCTTCGCTTTTAAATTTTTAAGGTTCTTTCCTTCAGATGCTTACAATGTAAGCTAGTAAAACGTATGATATATTTATTTTCATTTATGGTATCTTTATAGGAAATACCTATTGCAGAATAATCTTGAGTTTAATAAACTTTTTGAATACCATACAGGACATAGACAGATGTGGCAAGAACTGTCAGACAGAGATTATGTAAAAATAGCAGTGAAACCGTACAATATGTGTGTTAATTCAGGACCTTAAATATTGATATTATAGTGTTGTTATTTTTCTCTATCTACTTAGGTACTGTGTACATAGGTACACAGTACCTATGTACACACCTACCTAAAGTATAGACTTTAGACATTGAGAGCTATTTCTCGTGATTGGTATTAAATTTGTATGTCTAGGCTTGAAGCGACTGTCATTGAATTAAAAAAATAATCATTGGTTAATTCTTAGTTTCTTGATTAATTACCGTTCGTTATTTTTTGGATTGATACGTTATTATTAGCCATTCCGTCGCGATAACATTCAATTCTGTGAAGATTTTTGTTGTAGATAAGTATTATTAAGTTGGAATTCCGACTAGATTACAAAATATCACTTGGTTAGTTGTACTGAGATGATGTTAAAATGTTTCATATATATGGTACATACAACAAAACACATTTTTCCCCCCCTCAATTTTTGTCTGTCTCTCTGTTCCTGATAATCTCTGAAAGGGCTGGACCTATTTTGAAGAAATTTATTACTCGTTATTGGCAGGTAGCTAGTGTAATAAGGTGTAACTGAAGCTACTTTTTTTTAGAAATGGTATTTTATTAATTGCTTCGAAAGCGATACAAAATTCGCCGGGTCAACTAGTTTATAATATAAATTATTAATTTGACAATATACAGGAACTTTTAATGAACGCTTCGATCTGGATCTCGGTTTTGTTACAACAGTAGAAGTTACTGCTAAGTTCGTACAGCTTCCTATTTCTATCTCACAGCAAATAGCAAATACATTCATAGAAATAGGAATTCAATACAATATGTATTGTAATACAATTTATAATTAACAAAGTTTATTAATAAAATGATCCAACTCTGTTCCACTTGTGCGCTACAGCGGGCTGGTACCTACCCATAGAATGTATGAAGTAATGATAACAGCTTCCGGGAAAACAGCTAATGAGGCTATCTAAATATAAAATATTCGCTTAATATTTATAATAATATGTATATGTAACGGAGGTAGAGCCACACAATTCGCTGCACGAATGGGCCGACTCCACCGGTAAAATACCACGACCTCTCAGAATATCGACGTAAAGTAGCTGCATTCCGCTTGGTGAGAGAGGAATTCGGAGGCCCAACCCCTTCCCATTCCACTCCCGATCCCGACCATATCCTATTGCTGGCAACGCAATTGTAACACTATATGTGTTCAAGCGTCCCTACCCCGCATTTGGCGTAAAGTTACAACAGCAGGAAGTTCGCGCAGTCAACGAGTTATTTGATATTTACATTACCTTTTATTCACAAAATATTATGAAACACTTGGTATCTTTTTCCATTTAACTGAATATAAAATAAAACTGAAACTATAATATGTATTATTATTATTACGAGAGAATACATATTCAACTGAGTATTGAATTTTAATAATATATGTATATTTAATAATACTGTATATATTATTGTATTTAAAGTGAAATATATTCAAATAATATGGATACGCTTTTTGTTTCAATTTCATGAGTCAAGTGTGTTGGCGTTGGAAACTAGTGGATAATCATTTTTGCTTGTTACCTGTTATAATTCGTAAGTATGAAATTTTTAATAAGCATTTCCAATCATTAATATCACAGTTTCTTTGTAAACGTCTTTGTAATATATTACAGCAAAGTAGGTAATGTCAGTATTAAATGTGTTCTAATTCTCTATTAATTACCCTACGAAAAGAATCGTTTCACATTCACATCCATTTGGGCAAAAATTCGTGATAATACCTTTTATATATATTTTATCTCTCCTTTCTCTATAGGTATATATCCTTCCTGCAATGGTTACCCTTAAAACTATCTTCGTGCTAAAATTCACCCCAATCTTTTTTATGTGTACATATGTGTATTATCTTATTTTTGAAGTGTGAAGGAATTTTGAAAGGAGAATGAGGGTGATATCTGACGGAGTGTTGTGGGAGGCTCAGGGTGGATTCAGAAGCGGAAGAGGGTGCATGGATCAGATTTTTTCTCTCCGCAACATCGTGGAGAAACAACTGGCTGTGAGCCGGAAGGTTTTCTGCGGTTTTGTGGATCTGGAAAAAGCGTTTGACAGGGTGTTATGGAAGGATCTGTGGGACATACTCCCGGGCTACAGGGTGAGCGGCGCACTGCTGCGCTGTGCAGTCCACTTATGAGGGCTGCACAGCGTGTGTGCGTGTTGACGGCGGCTTGTCGCCCTGGTTTGACGTCAATATTGGCGTCAGACAGGGTTGCGTGCTGTTCGCTCGGCTGTTCATTCTGTACCTGGACAGTTGTCTCCAGAAAGTGAGATGGACGAATGTAGGGATACGAATGGGTGACCTAGTTGTGAGCTGCCTTCTTTACGCAGATGACGCCGTGCTCTTAGCCGAATCGCTGTCTGATCTGCAAACACTAGTCACTATTATGAAAGATGATTGTTTAATGAAAGGCTTACAATTGAATGTGATGAAAACGAAAGTTATGGTGTTTGAAAGGGAGGAATCCAGAACGGATGCAAGGATAACGGTTGACGATGTAGTGCTGGAACAGGTGAATGAAATTAGATCCATCCAAGATATATCTTGGATGCGCTTTTAGCAGGGATGGAAGGTACACTGCTGATGTAGAAAGAAGCGTGGCGTTAGGAAATAAAGTAAATGGGGCGTTGGGCAGATTCCTGGGCGCAAAAGATATTAGCAGATATTAGCCCAGCTAGCAATTCACAATGCAATACTGATCCCAACGCTAACTTATGGAAACGAGAGCTGGGTATGGCAGAGCGTGCATGAAAGTTGGATAAACGCGGTCAAAATGAGGGCATTGCGCAAAATCTTGGGAGTGACCCTCGCTGACCGCGTGGAAAACAAGGTTATAAGGAAGGAAGTCAGATTGAAAGAGAGTGTCGGTGTAAAAGTAAGAAAGGCATGCTCCGTTGGTTCGGACATGTAGAAAGGATGGATGATGCAAGATTGACTAAGCAGATATACAATGCAAAAGCGGATGGATGTAGGAGTCGAGGACGGCCTAGACACACATTCCATGACCAAATAGAACGTGTTCCGGAGTAAGGTGATGTTAGGAGCCTCAAAAATCGACGCGCGTGCATGAAAAGAGTTATGAAAGTCAACGAAGCGAGTGAGGTGTGTAAGAATCATGCCCTATGGCGCTCCGTCCTCTCTGCCTACCCCGCAAGGGATTTGGCGTGAAGTTATGTATGTATTATGTGTAAGAATCGTGGGTAATTCACTCTGTTCTCTCTGCCTAACCTGGAGGGACTTGGCGTGAAGTTGTGTGTGTATATGTCTCTTTTTGCATTTGTAGGTACAACATCAACAAGTGCTTAGCACAACTTCAAGCCAAATCCCTAGCCGTATAGGCACTAGGGACAGAACGCCATAAGATACGTTCTTCAGCTATGCCAGCTGATATTGAAAAGAATATCTATCTGATAGTAGTCTTATACGTGTATACCTACACCTACACACATTTAACACACACTACCAACATTCATCAGTATTACACTGATGAATGTTGGTAGTGTGTGTTAAATGTGTTATTTATTGAAAATAATGTATTCTGACACATAATTAAAAAAAATAATCTTAGTTTAGACTTCTTCTCTGTAATAACTATACGTCAAAATTTCGTATTATATGAGATAGGAGGGCAAACGAGCAGGCATGTCACCTGAAGGTAAGTAACCAACCCCGCCCATGGACATTTGCAACACATGTTACAGTTGCGTTGCCGACCTATAAGGGAGGTGGGCCTCCGGGTACCTCTCGCACCGAACGAAACGCGATCGACTGAGAGGTCGTGGTATTTCACCCGTCGAGCCGGCCCATTCATGCAGCGAACTGCTTGGCTCTACCACTGTTAAAATACTCATCCGTCAGCTCAATTTTCGTTAATACTGACCCAAACTTTTCGCTTATCGTATTAATATAAAGATGTCATTAAATATTTCAATAAAAAATATATTTGAATGTTGCTATTGTGAAATGTATTTTAGTTTTCTAACAGCAACATTTAATTTATTTCAAAACTCTTAAGACAGATCTGGGATATATCCAAGCAAGTTTATCTTATCTTTTATCCAGTTTGAGGCCGGGACTGTTGCGTTATCTGCTTTCTACGTAGGTACTTACCTTTAGGATGCTGGGGCAACAGAATAAGATCGTCGGAATTTTTATAAAAAAAAGGTAATACATTCACATTTTTATAACGGAATGATGTAGGAAGCAATCTTTATATCTTGGACTATTAGAACGGATAAAAGTTTATCAGTAATTGATAAACTAATAATAAATTAGTAAACTAATAATATTTAAAGTCTCAGTGGTCCAGGGGTCGAGAGGTTTATGAATCCAGAGGTCGCGGAGTCGAATCCTGGCACACACCAATGACTTTTCGAAATTAATTGCGAAAGTTATGTGTGATAAAAACTTTGTGGAAAAGCTTCGTGCCCGGTATGGCAATAGGTTCACCACATATTCCATTTGGGACGTAAACATAACGGCGAGACGAGGCTTAACAGCCACTGCCTACACCTTCGGGTAGTGAAATTATGTTATATGTTTTGTTATAATAAATTAGTCCCGAAAAGATTGTAATAGGTATGTCCTCGTATAATACTAGTTTTTATAAGATATACTTTACGAAGAAATAAGTGGAAGTTAAACTAAAAACCAATAGATACTTACAGCTGTTCCAAGTGCTCCAACTCCTGGAAAACATCGCGGTCGATATGATGAATCCGATTACGGTACAAGTAGAGATACTTCAAACGTCTCAATCCTCGGAACACTCCTGTCTGGAGTTTCTGCAAGCGATTGTCGTTCAGGAGAAGAGAGCGTAGCCCGTGAAGGTGGTCAAACTCTCCAGGCTCGATCACCGCAATCTTGTTGAAACGAAGATCTCTGTTGAAGACAAAATATATTTTTATAAAAATTGCCTTTTTATATTATTATCAAAATGGTTATTGTTGCCTATTTTCAAAAATATAAGCATATAAGGAGAGCGACAGCAGAAAGCGACTTTGTTTTATACAATGTAATGATTGGCAGTCTGTTTCGTTCAGTGACAGCGTATCCGAGGGGGCCAAGCCTCCGGATACGCTGTCACTGAGCAACACAACTGTAAAACAATATGTGTTGCAGGGTGCTTGCTATCAGGTAACACACGTCGTTTGACCCGATCGTTTGACTGGCCCAGAAAATTCGACTTTGATGAATCACTCCGCGTTTCACTCAGTGAGGGAGGAATCTAGAGGCCGAACTTCTTTCCCTCGCCGATTTATTTCAGACCTATTCCATTGTTTAGATTGGGATAGGTCCGGTTACTAAGACCGGCGTTTATAGTTTACTAACACTATCTGTGCTGCAGTTGTCTATGGGTGGCGCTGGCTGCTTACCATCAGGTGACCGGGTTGCACGTTTGCCCCCCATAAAAATGCGAATTATTTTTAAAACATAACGTAACATAACTTCACGCCTTTTTCTACCGGAAAGCCTCTGTTAAACCTCCCCTCGTAAAGTTGTGTTTATCACACAACTTCCGAAAATAATTTTCGAAAAGTCATTGCTTTGAGCCAGGATTCGAACCCGTCGAGGTGCTCGTCTACTAGATGCATATGCATATGCATTATTAAAAGGACTATAATCTAAAAAATGTTATTTTCTGATTCAGTCCACGAAGAGGATTCAATTTTTATGTCATTCATATAATCAGTAAAATATTGTTTCTGAGTTTATATTCTGAGTATTTTAATAATACGGTATGAACTCAGAAACAATATTGTCGTATCCGGTGATGTTTTGAATTTCGTAACAACAAGTCACTATTTAGTTTATACCCTCGCTTAGAACTCGACGTCTCTCCAAGTCTCTCTTATCCTAGTCCACCATCGAACTATAATTTAATAAAGAACTGAACTCGTAACAAATTAAATAACTTTCCTGGATATTGTCGAGCTTATTAAACTTCATAACACCACTTTACTTTACAGTTAATTATTTGTGGAGAGCGACTTTGTTCATGGGATTGCTTTTTTTAAAAAAAAAATTGTAGGTACACCTATTTCTACCTAAAGGTATAAGCAGCCTCGATTAACCATTATACACCAGGCAAAATATGGCCAGTAATCGATATTTCCAAAAAGAATTAGAAGAAGTCATTGGTATGACACACGACTTTTTGACATCGAATCAGGCTGTTAAGCCTGTAAGAACACCGAGACTATTTAAATCTAACCCTGGGGTATAGTAATACTAATAAAATCTTAGACACAATACACACAGCGCCCTCTAGTTCCAAGCTAAGCAACTTAGTGCATGTGTTATGAAAAGTAGATAACGGACAACGTACATATACACTTTTATTTGTAAATACATAATTATGATAGATAGAAAAACACCCAGACGCCATACAAATATTCATGCTTGTCATAAATATTTGTACTGGGGTGGGACTCGTACCCGCTAACCTCGATTCTGCAGTCGGTAGCTTTACCAGTGCACCACGAGGCCCGTCCGTCAAGTAGTAGTTATATTAAGGCTTGATAAAAACCTGACACCTCCACTACTAATGACTATAATCTATACAAGATTTAATGAAATCCATGTAGCTGTTCAAATATAAGGAGCTGATAGACAGTTGCTTAGCTCTTAAGCTAAAAGATATTTGTGCATTGTATTCTGTGGCATACCAAATCTTATGTACCAAATTTAATTATTATCAGATAAATATGGTAAATGTCTCGGCGGACCAGTGGTCGAGCTCCACGCTTCTGATTCAGAAGTCGTAAATTCGATCCCGGAGTCACACCAATGATTTTTCGGTAGTTATGTGTGATAAATATCCATGATTGACAACTTTGCAAACTATGTAATGGTAGTAGGTGCGCCAACTGTTACTTTTGGGGCATAAACATAACGGCAAGACGAGGCTTAACAGCCGCTTTCTACACCCTGGGATAGAAAAAGGCGTGACTTTAAAATTTAGAAGATACTTTTTTTTTCAGTCTCTTCCTTTGTTCTGCTCTCTAACTCTAACATACATATTTTATATCCCTTTATGTGATTTTTATTATTTGTTTTGAATATATTTGCTGTTTAAATCTTACGGCTGTTATTTTCTCCTACACTACGTGCCGCCTGCACTCAGCGTAAAAGTATTAACAAACAAAAGCTAACAAAAACGTCATTCATAAATAATATCACTAGGATTTGTTACTCGGCTTTGGATTGAACGAGATACGACAGGTATAGTTGAAAAATTTTACACTTTTACTTTAAACAAACTTTTAGAATACAATGACACAGTACCCACTGTATCTTCCGTAAAACTTCACCAACTTTCGACTCGCTGTATTTCAAGATTTTCGCTTCAATTTAACGAACTGTACCTCATAGTTTAAATAATGTTTATTTTTAATTTATCTCTTTGATATCCTTTGGTTCTATAATTACTTAACCATACCAATATAACCATTTAAGTCTCAGTGGTCCAGTCTCCTCGCTTCTGACTCAGAAGTCGTAGGATCGATTCCCGATTAACAACAATGATTTCTTGGAAGTGTTGTCGCAAGTTATGTGTGATATATTTCGATGACTGACAACTCTGTGCGACGTAGGAAAAGGCGTGAAGCTATGTTTATGCAAAAAAAAAGAATATTTTTAACGTTTTTATGTCGTTGTACATTTGTGGGTTTATCAATACACAGATATATTTGTAGGTTCCGTATACTTGTACTTGTATACTTGAGGTAGATAGTGGCAGACTACTTGGATGGACGGTCTGTTCTTTTTACAGACCCAGCAGGTAATTTGATAGGAAGGCCCATGTCGTACGGTGTCCCACTTGGGTTAGCCTTAGGACCGCTCCCGTGGAACATTGGCTACGACTGGGTCCTTCGTGGCGATCATTCCACTGATCTCTGCGTCACATGCTATGCAGCTGACACCCTCCCTACAGTCCGAGGTAGTGACTTTGTGGAGACTGCCCGCTTGGCTACCGTTGATGCTTCCAAGGTTGGCTGGGGTTTAGGGTGGCCCTGGATAACACACACTCTCTGATATTCCACGAGCGTCACCTGTTGTTGCCTCAATTAGCGTAAGCTCCACAAATGTGCCGGTTCGAGCCCATTTAAAATACTTACCGCTGCCCCGTGTGGTGGAACATTAAAAAATAGGTATATATACACCCTCTGAAATATCAGAAACAATTGCACTGATATCAGTCAGTATTTTAATTTCGAACGGCTTAACCTTTGCTTCATTATTATTTAATATCTGAGAAGGTAATTGTCGAGATCAAAAGAAGTACCTACCTACCACGCACACAACTTGTGCTCATGTTGATGGCAGAAAAAATTATAGACATACAAAAATGTTTTGTGCCTCGAAGTAATATTTACTGTCCAAACTACTTTGATAAAAGAGGTCATGAACATATTTATAAGAAATTCAGCTGTAGATACAAGTTTGTTAAGACAGTGAATAGTTTTAATAAACTTTGTAACGTCCACTATCGACAAAACTTAAGTATATTAGGTTATCGTAAGTAACGATGCAGATTGATTTGAATAGTAGTATTATTATGGTATATCTTACTCATTATATTTATTATTTTATATATTATGAATAAAAAAAAAATTCGCGTGGAGTCTCTCCGCGCTATGGAAGTAAAACTTTGTAACAAACATACATTTATAACACGCTTAATTTAAAAAGAGCACATCTTACTTACATTACGACGGGCCTCGTGGTACATTGGTAAAATCGAATGTAGAACGGAGATTGGCGGATTCAATCCCCACTTGAGTATAAATCTTAATATGGGTCTGAGTAGAATTTGGTAATTACTCCTCTATTTAAGAAGATACCCATATTCAACGTCGTATTGTTCTTTGATTTAGGTACTCCCCCAAGCTCAAGCCCATTCAACCCATATTGTAAAAATGCATTAAAATACTTATTCCGCAATATTGCATTAAAACTATCTGTGAATGAGAGCTATTGGTATTTCCCGGGCGAGCCAGCCCATTTATGCAGCGGACTGCTTGGCTCCTCGTGTTTAAAAACTTAAAAAATGAGTTGTAAGATCAAGAACTACGTAATACATAATAAGTAATATTTATTACATTCATAATATATACCTACATACTACATTGCAAAATGAAAAATTCGATCCATGCGGTTCGAATAAGAATATGGACGTAAAGTTGCTCGTGCCGCTTTTCGTTCGGTGAGGGAGGTATCCAAAGGTCCGAGCCCCTTTCCCTCCTACTCTCTTAAAGGAGCGCAACGCACCACAGTGTTCATGGGCGGTGTCAAATTGCTTACCATCAGGTGACCCACTTACTCGTTTGCCCTCCTATCCCATAAAAAACTAAGAATTGAATTGTTATTATCATTTTCGCGTGGAGAATTATCCAAATCTCAAATTTTTACCATGGGATACCTACCTAATATCAAGTAATTCAGAGAAATCATTGGCTCGGAATCGATCCCACGACCAGCGAGACTATTAATATTAAAATATTATAGGTACTATTAAAAATTGGAATTATAACTAAGTTCAAATGATAACTAAGTTCCTAACTAGTAAGTAAGTGGTGTAACCTAATGGTATTATTACATCACTAGTAAAACTTTGAACTTTGAAAATGTATAATGTGTTGAAATGTAAATTATAAAAGGCATGGCACTTCAAATAGAATGTGATTAACAGACATAAAATAGAATGATCAACATTATCACAATGGTGTCTGTATAGATATTTAATCCAAATATCTATTTGGAATATATATCATACGGACACGTCACAGACATGTCTGTTAATCACCATCTATTTGAAGTGCCATGCCTTTTATAATTTACATTTCAACACATTATACATTTTCAAAGTTCAAAGGAATTATATTAAAGATAATATATATATATATATATATATATATATATATATATATATATATATATATATATATATCAAATATAAAAATATTTGATATTTTTTTATTTCATAATATAGAGATTATTTGACCGAGGACCATAAACAGACCATTATTATACCCTTATTCTGAACTTATTTTATTCCAAATAACTCTGGTTCAGCGCTTATTTCTAAGATCTTGTAACTTGTAATTGCCAAACTAGTTAGGAATTAACTATATTTATTTATTACACTTGAACAACCAAGGCTCATGTATATGTAAAAATTGGATGGGTAGATAGCAGTATCTTTGTATTTCATAATATAGAAATTATTTCACCGAGGACCAGAAACAGACTATTATTTAAACCCATAATCTGAACTTATAAATGTTTCTTTTTATAAGATTAGTTAACCGTGAGTGATGATTGAAGTCAGTTTATCATTAAATTATCCTTGAAATATATTATACTTGAAAATTAATTCTCTTAAAAATTTTAAATGAAAATTATACATCAAGTTACTTGATAAATAACATAGTTTTATGTAATATATAAAGAAAACTGTAAATAGCTAATGTTGTTTAGGTATGCTTTGCAATATTTTAAATGTGATGAATTAAAAAAAAATACAGTTTATAAGTTTATAATTACCAAAATATTCGTAAGTACATCCAGTAACAAGTAATATATTTGTTCAAGTCACGACTAATTTTGGTATAAGCAAAAGCTCTTTGTCGTATTGTCTTTCACAGAGTAAAATTAATTCATCGTCACTCGTTATGCACTATTTTTTTACGTTCATAAGCTTTACTACAGAACAAAGTACTCCTAAACCAATCTACACTTTACAGTTGGAGTATATAGTTGAATATATTTAATAAAAACAAACAAATAGAGCAGAGTACCGAACTGTCACGATTATTTACTAATAATATGTTTTTACGTTTTCGGTCATAGAGGTCGCGCTTCGCATACGTCAACTTATTAAATCGCGCTATGGTTTCACTACCGTAGGGTTTATATATGATTGACATTCCAAATCAATTAGTACCTCCACTTGCCACTAGATGTCTGTGTACTATTATAATTCAAGCTTAACAAATTGAAAAGTTAGTTTCATATATACTTCGATGTTTTAAAGTAGTACTAAATATTAATATATATTGCCCCGCGAGGGCCGCAAGGGGGCGTTAAAAGCGTTAAACGCTCTTGCACGAGACATTAGAAGTTTTACTTCAATAAATATAAATGGCTGACGATATATGACTATAGGTAGTAACGCCAGCCGTTCATCCGGCGTTCGTCCTGGGTGATTTTAACGCCCACTCGAGGGAGTGGGGGAATGCCCGGGACGACGTCAGGGGGGGAGACACTTCCTCCGCCGCAGTGACAGGATGGCGGGTGGCGAAGGAGGTGGTCAATCTCTCTGACCACCGACACATCTTCAGACTAGCGCCCCAGCCGCCCGCGCCAGGCTAGCGGCCCTCCGCGGCACTGGTCTCTCAAACGGCTCGACCGTGACATGGTCGTGGCCGCCGCCAGCGTCGCGGACTGGATGGAGGGAGCGGTATCGCCCGATCCCGAGCCGCAAGCGGCCTGGCTGCGCGACACGATGACGTCGATCTGCGACGCGTCGATGCCGCGAGTCGGACCGCCCCGGCGGGGCTCTGTGTACTGGTGGAGCGTGGAAATAGAGCGACTTCGCAAGGCCGCTTTTGTCGCCTGCCGCCGGTACAAAAGAGCCCGCAGAAGAAGGCGAACCACGGTCGAGGAGGCTCTCAGAGCCAGACGGGAATACGGGGCCGCCGCGCACGCCGTATGCGTCGCCATCGCTGCGGCTCGCGAGCGGTCTTGGAACGAGCTCGTCGATGGACTGGACAGGGACCCATGGGGACGCCCGTACAAAATGCTGACCCCGTGGGTCCCTCCGTTGACGGAGTCCCTGGACCCGGACGTCGTGGGTTCGTGGATTCGCTCTTCCCTAGGGTCCAGGGCGGTCCCTCGGATCCTCCGTCTCAGTCGGACCACACTCCGTGTTCCGACGGGCTGGAGCCGTCGCGCGGCTTGCCTCCGGCAGCGCCGCTCCCGGCCCGGACAGAGTTTTCCGGGGTTTACGTGCGGGGTTACGCAGGGGTCCATGCTCGGGCCCATCCGGATCGTACGGGGCTACCGTACCATCTCATACGAGGCGGCGACGGTCCTCGCGCCCCATAGCCGCGTATGATCTCGGCCGGGTGGGGGCCCGGACGTGCGGGGTTACGAAGTGCGGAGGCGGGAGGCCTTCCGGCGGGTCCTGGGGGACTGGCGCGACGCGCTTGTCCTCCAGGGCTCGAGACCTGGGTGCTCCGTGAATGGGGCACTGTCACCTACAGGTTGACTCAGATACTCACCGGGCACGGGTGCTTCGGTGAGTATCTGAGTCAAATAAAACGCGAAGAGACGGCGAGATGCCACCATTGCGCATCCGACCTGGACTCGGCCCAGCATACGCTGGAGGTCTGCCCGGCATAGGTGGCCGAGCGCCGAGTCCTGGTCGACGGGATCGGGTGAGACTTGTCCCCGCCGGCGTTGGTCGCGGCAATGCTGGCGGGCGAGGAGGAGTGGAGGGCTGTGGTCTCCTTCTGCGAAGCTGTGATGCTCCAGAAGGAAGCCGCCGAGCGGGGTCGGGAGAGAGCCGATCCCGCTCGAAGATGGCGGTGGCGAGCTCAGTGATCGCCGCCGCCGACGGGCTGCGAGGGCGCACACCCCGCGGGTGCGCCCGGGTCGCGGCCCGGGAAGGATGACGCCCGGTGCGGCCGGGGAGGGTCGCCGGGTCGCCGCCGGCCGCACGCCTCTATACAGCGCGCGGTCGGAGCCGCCCCGCCCGGGGGAGCTTCACCGAGGCTCCCCGAGGATGAGAGAGGATGGATGGAGAGGATGAGCACCCCCTCGTGACAGAGGGGGGGCGACGGCAAGGTGGACCAGAGGGCTGATGCACTGTCCTGGGCCACCCCAACGCCGGAGGAAGGCCGCCGCGAGGTTTTAGTGGGTTAGTAGGTAACCCTAGGATCGGACTGCAATTTACTGTTTTGGGAGTCCCACACTACCCCCTGCAATTTTCAAGATTTAGAACTTTAATCGCAAACGCTGCCTGAACCCTAAGCGATAAATCAAAACAACATACTACATTATTATACGCCTTTAAAAGGTATACAAAAAAGTCCGCGAGGGCATCTGTCTATCTCTTAGGGATAACCCACAATGACCATTTTTACTTTTTTACTTTTTACGACAAATAATGGCCTATTTACGAAGCGATTTTAAACATTACAGTATTAATTTTCATTCAATTAAGTGTCTTAAATAGATTGTGCAAGTAATATAGATGATCCTGGCCCTTTACAGCATGCAATATAAACAAATAATTTCGAAGATATTGCAGTATTAACACAGCGGGACAGCATTTATTACTTTTGATGCGGAACAAAGTTCGCCGGGTCAGCTAGTATTGTATATATTAATGTATGTATATTATATCCTATATGTATTTCTTTGTATTTATAAATTTGTCAGTAAAAATTTATAATAACTATAAAAAGAAATAAAAGACATAAATGTAATTTCGAAACATTACATATAATAGAAATTAATATTTGTGATTGTGTGTGGGATGCACTATATAAGTGTCTCGAGTTCATTCATAGTCTTAGTGGTGCTTACATTTACTTCTAATAGGTACCTGCTAGTTAGGATTTATTTTGCTTCTCGATACTTCAACTTGTGCTTTTGTATTATTGTATATTGTAATATTTGTCATCTAACCTCAAAATCACATATTTATAGCACACATTTATACTGAAATGTATTAAAGTCACACTGCATTTCAATTGCAATTGTATGAAATGTTGTATTGTTTTGATTCTATACTGTTAGTGAAATATGTGGTGTATGGGAAGGTACTAGTGTCTAAGATACAGGCTTGGCCTAGTTTAGATACTAGTGTATACTTCTAAAGTGGTAAATAGTATACTGGAATAGCAAGTAAGTTTATACATACATGTATGAGATAAATAAAATTATTATTAAATTATTATTATTATTTATATTTATTATTTGATATCACATCAGTATATTAGCTTAGAGAAAATGGTATGGAAATAAATGTAAGCCAGACGAAAGTTATGTTTGTGGAGAGAGAGAGAAAGAGGTCACAGTGTGAGATTTGGTTTTGGATGGCGAGAAATTTGAGCAAGTGAATGAGTTTGTATATTTGGGACGTATGTTTGTTAGGGACGGAAAATGTGAGGAAGATATTGCTGGTTACAGAGTCAGTGGTGCATTGCATGCCCTGATACGTAGGCAATTTTAAAAGGCACGCTTGACGGTTCACAGTAGTGTGTTGGTACCAGCTCTGACATATGGGAGTGAGTGTTGATTGTGACAGGCGAAACATGAAAGTAAGGGAAGTGACCAAAGCGGAGAAAAGTATGTAGTTTGGCCATGTTTCAAGAATGAATGAAAGCCGAAGAGTATATGAAGCGAATGTGAGTGGCAAAGTCGGTATCGGGAGACCAAGACGGCGCTGCTACTACTACCAAATAAATGGTCTGTTTTAAAAAGGCAAAATGCTCAGTAAGGTAAACGCAGGTATTAACGACCCCTCTAAGGCAATTTTAAAATCAACCATATTTTTTTAGTATACTGGTTCCTCTAAAGATTTATAGTTTCATTTTATATGCTAGTGTTATGTATAAAAAATGTTTTTATTGAATCAAATACATTTAAATAAAGGATTATCATGTAAAAAATAATTTACAATGTGACTTAGTCGATTGTTGCAATTACCGACCCATAAAAACGTCTGTGAAGCTATTAACGATTTTTATGCAGCTATTCCCGATCGTATATGAGAGGAGGTCTTTTTCCAGCAATGGAATGTATAGAAGCTAGTGATGATGATGATTACCGATCTTAATAAAATAAAATAAAAATGCAAATATATTCGTATTTTTTTATTATAGTTATTTTTAATAAAACAAATGAGTACTTCTTAGTAATGAACTAAATAATTATAAACTTTTAAATTAATCAACATAATACTATTAATATATATTTAATTAAAGGATTTCAAACTCTAGGATATTGCTATTGAGATTGAGATTTTTTGTTCTTTAAGGTCGTTGTTTTCTTCAATAATTCTTTTTTTTCCCTTTTTTCTAAGATTTCTTGTTTTCTTTTTATTTTTCTATTTTCTTTATCTTCTTTTTCTTTTATAATTCTCCTTTGGTATTCCATAAACTCATCAGATATAGCTACTGTCGGCGTGAGTTTTTTATTTAATGTCTTCTTTTTATTATCGATATTATTTTTCGGAAAGTAAAGAGAATTTTTGAAAGGTGTCGCATAATTCTTAAATGGTGTGGGAATAGCAGAGCAACCACTTGTTTTTGGAGCGGCCTCTTTGGTTGCATTTTCGGGTGATGGTGTATACTTCTGAAGTGTTTGTAGCTGCTCCGCGGTTATTTCGATTGAAGTATTATTTTCTGGTGCAAGAATTGAAGTGGACAAGGGTGTTAACTTGTTGGTAAATGGTAGAAGTAAATTATCTTGTTGAGGAGTAGATGTCTGCTGAAACTGGTTGAACTCATCTTGTACAGTCAATAAGTATACAGTAGGCGACGAGGGTAGAGGTTTTTCAATAAATAAGGATAAGTTGGATGCCTCTTCTCCCAATACTGCTGAACCTTGCTCATTACTCTCACCAACTATATCAAAATTTAGGATAGCCTCAGATATATCTGGCGTTTCATTCACAAAATTATTATTTAGTGTTGATTCCCCTAATTGCAGAATACTTTCACTCTCTTGATTTATGGCGTTTTCGGGGCTAATTTTTTTCCAATATTCGAATAACTTTTTATAAGTTGGATCTCCCATCCATTGGCCTCCCGAATCTTTAAAACTTTTTAAGGTTATAGGTGACAATCTAGCCTCGAAATCATGCTTAAATTTTTCTGCATGTTCAGATGTGAATATATGATTGTCTTCTGTATGCTTTAAATTTGGCAACAGTTTACAGTAGTTTATTTTTGATGCATCAAATGGATATAATCCACAACAACGAAATCCGCTCTGTATGGTTTCAGGCTTAAGGCATTGGTCAAAACATTTTTTTACTGCCGGAGCAAAATCAGTGCGTTTAAGCTTGGCATAGTTATTTTGAATTCTGAATTTATGCACAACAGTCCTCCATGTTCCTTTGACTGGTCTGAAAACAGCTACGTCAAGCGGCTGAAGTATATGTGTAGAGTTGGGAAGTAAAGCTACCAGGATGATTGCTTTTTCTTTACAGAATGTTGATAGTGGAAGTGATATGTGAGATGTGTGACCATCCAAAAACAAAACTACTGGAAATGGTATTTCATTTGTTACAAGCCACGGATAGAAGCAGTTGGTTATATATTCATAAAATGCTTCTGTGTTCATCCAACCCGACTCCGTGTTACCAAGTCCCCATCCGCGAGGTATTGTAGGTACAAGATTTTTTGGCATACGTTTATACGGAAAAAGTATCATTGTAGGTTCTAGATTTCCGTCAGCTGAAACATTCACAAGCACAGTCAAGCACTAGCAACACGATTATACACTCGTTTGCTACCTCTGCTAACCAAAACTTCTTTCTCTTTTGGGCATAAAAAGAAAGCAGTTTCGTCACAGTTAAACACTCGTCTAGGATCTTCTAAAACATCATGCAGATTATTTGTCATAAAATAATTGTTCACTCTATCGAACCATGCACGTATAGCTGCTTCTGTGACTTGATTTCGGCTTGAAGGAAGATTTTGTGCAACGCGTTTAGATACTGTTGGATGTCTATTTATAAAATTCTCAAACCAATATCTGCCAGGCATACCATTTTTAAAAGGGTTTGGACGATTTAAGTTTTGGACTAGCTTAGCCACTGCTTCTAATAATTGTTCTTTTGTAACTGGAAATCCCATCTTGCCAAGGTAGTGAATCCAGTCTACAATCTGTTTTTCTTCACTTAAATTTAGAACCGGCTGAACTCCGCAAATTTCATTCTTATATTTCCCGTCCCGTTTGTCTCGTAATGTAGTTTTAGGAATATTAAACCTTTTTGATGCCTCATATACACTTGTTCCGTCATTAATTGCTTTGATTGCTTCGGCTAGTTGTGTTTTACTGTACACTTTTCGCCGCTTTTGTGGCTCCATATTTCTGGAAAAAAATATAATTTTATGTTTTATGTTAATTTAACCATGAAGTAGCATTTATTAATAGGCGCCTATTATGTCATAAAAGTAGATGAGAAACTAAATAATCTATATACGATCGTCGATCGGTAATAGCTTCTTATAGTTGCTATTGCCGACCCACATGGGTCGGTAATAAAGTATGTAAGTATAAACCTAAATTGTATTACCGACTCATAAAAAAATGGTTATTTTAATTTATTTGACCTTCGGACTATAAAATAAATTATAATTGATTAATGTCACAAAAAATATGAACAAATGCACACTGTTTTAAACAAAAAAACAATGATTTATTACTGTAACTATTTGATTTCGAACATCGAAAAATATCATAACTTTGGTTAAATTGACAACGCTAAAAGGTAAACACTAGACAAAAAAGTTTAGTCGCTAATAGATTTTTATAAAGACGTATAGCTTAGATTTAAACTGGTCCATAAAAACACTTGTGTTAGTGTGATATAATAACATAAAAGAAAATTGAAACGAAAAGTTACGTTGCTGCCATTGCCGACTTATGGGTCGTTGATAACTGCCACGACTTAAACTGGTGAAGCTAACACCGTCCCATTTTAATTTAAAGTTTTATCGTTTCAAATTACTTTTTATTAATAAAATGTTGTAAGAAATGAAAAGTTGACACTTAAGTGAATACATTTAGAAATATAAAATAAAGTATAGACGTCATTTGTTTGTATGAATGTCTTAAATAGATAAGTCACAGTACTTACCTGAAGGACCAAGGGAACAGTACGACACGTCCTGCGTCCACGCTACCCCGTAGTAACTGACGTATTTTATCTCTTTTTTGCACAATTACTCACACTGACGTAGAAGTATACGATGCTCAAGTAATAAATTCGTGTATAACTTTGCCTACCTATAGCTAGAATAGTTCTGGAAACGTTTAGATTTCGAATTACTTTTATAGGTCGGTAATAACTTCAGATTTTCGATGGGTCGTTGATAGCTGCGTTTACCTTACCCGAAATCGGCCTGAATGCATGATAAGATGTATGACTAAGGCGACTATGGCGATTGCGGCGAAAGAAGCTGTGAGGAGCGTAGCTTGAGGAAAGCCAAAGTTTCTGCCTACCCCTATGGCATACAGGCGTGGGGTTATGTATGGATGCATTTATGTAGTATTATAAACTTGAAGATTTTGCCTTTTTGTTTGAATGAATGTACTAATCTTGGGAACTCCTAATTCTATTTTGAAAATCCTTTTATTGTTTGATAGCCCATTTATAGACAAAGGTTATAATAATATGCTATTTATCAACACGCTACGAGCAATAGAAGCAGATCATGAACTTGTTTATTGATAAAAATACATAATATAGTTACGAAACTCAGTATTAAATTTCAATAAAGTATATTAACAATAAACTATATATGTGTACAAAATTATTTATATTTTTCAGTTGGAATTTCAATATAGTTTACATAAATGCAAAGTGTGAATAGTGCGATGCATAGTTATGACAAAGTTTAATATTATAATATTCTCTCTCTTTCTCTTTCTCTCTCTCTATTTACTAGTCTCGGTGGTCCAGTGGTAGAGCACATGGCTTCTGATCCAGAGGTCCGGGTTCGAATCCTGACACTGGCTCACACCAATGACTTTTCGAAATTGTTTTCGCAAGTTATGTGTGATTAATATCGATGACTGAAAAACTTTGTGGCCGGTATGGCAATAGGTTCGCCACCTATTCCATTTGGGACGTAAACATAACGGCGAGACGAGGTTTAACAGCGGCTGCCTACGCCTTCGGGTAACAAAATGTTACCCGAAGTATATTTTAATGATATTCCGGTGGAAAGAGTCACGATTTAGTCGCGAACGTAGGTAACTTTAATGATCGACGCGCATATATTATAAAAGTTTGCGTCTGTCAAAAGTTACACCACTCGTACGAGTGCAAACTAAAATGGAGCCTGAATTCAGACCTCTTTGTCAAGACATGTTGTTAGCTACTTGTGGTGTATTTTATATGTCTCATAGAGATATATTTATACCTATCTACTCAGATACTTTGTTGCTTTTGTAAGTTATGTTGGCATGTGAATTGTAAATTTTAAGGTTATGTTTGCTATGGATAATTCTCATCGTAAGTGCGGGCTGTGATTTAGTTTTTTTTTTCTATTCTAAATACAAAAGGAACAAGTTGCAGTCAGACAAAAATGCCAAAAACGAAGCTAACAAAAGTTAGAGACATTTTTCTAGAAAAACTTGGTGTACCTATTTGTCGTATTTGTTTGTTTTTATTTCTTTTGTTTAAATTAATTTTCTTTATATCTCAATATATCACGAACAAATAAAATTTTGCCATATTACATTCCTAAGTTAATAAGTCACATAAAATTCCATTGACTTTTCCGAAAAGTAAATACCGTGTCAACCTTATTATATATCTGTTAATGATATCTAAATTAATATTAGAAAGAGGAAAGATTTGTATTTTTGTATTGAAACTCAAAAACTATTGTATTGATTTCAAAAATTCTTTCACCTTCGGGAAGCTGCATTCACCCAGAGGAACATGGGATATATTTAATCATCATCGTCATCATCATTATGTCTGTACGCTAGTAACACCGTGAGGCGGAAAGCTAGTATGTAAATATTTCAATACTTTATTCTATAATATTTCATTATATATAGACATTATTTTTTAATATTACTAGCTGACCCGGCGAACTTTCTTCCGCATCAAAAGTAATAAATGAGTTAATTTTCGATATCATGCGGATCAATTTGTGTTATTTATCTGCTTTAAATGCTGTCCATCTATGTTAATACTGCAATATCTTCGAAAATATTCCTATAAATTGCATGCTGTCAAGGGCTAGGCCACAATCTATTTAAGACACTTAATTGGATGACTATTAATGCTATAATGTTTAAAATCGCTTTGTAAATAAGCCATTATATCTCGTATAAAGTAAAAAATAAAAATGGTTATTGTGGGTTATCCCTAATAGACATTTGCCCTCGCGGAATTTTTGTAGACCTCTTGAAGGTGTTTAACAATGTAGAACATTGTTGTGGTCTATCACTTAGGGTTCAACCAGCGTTTCGTTCTCGAAAATTATCATTTTTCTTTACAACATCGTATATGAGTTATAGATCAAAACCACCCCGTTGACACTCTCTAACTATTAAAATACCGCATCAAAATCCGCATCAAAAAGGCAGAGAATCGGATGTTGTGGCGCAAATTGGGAGAGGCCTATGTCCAGCAGTGGACTGCAATAGGCTAATGATGATGATGATCAAAATCCGTTGCGAGGTTTAAAGGTATAAGCATATAAGGGGACAGACAGCGGAAAGTGACTTTGTTTTATACTATGTAATTATGTCATATGCCGGATTTCTACCATTACAGAGCACCATTCCCGCTGCTTACGCTGTCAGATATTGAGCGGGAGAAGTGATAGTGGCTATGAAAGATAATCGCATTAAAAATCTATTCAATATGACCGTTTCACCGTTCATTTTCCGCCATGATTGTGGCGTTCATTTAAACAAGCTTATTTCTAAATTAAACAATTTCAGTTCATTTATAACGTTGCTCTATCATCGGCCAAAATTGTTTACCTTTCTTGTGCAAGCAGCTCGCATACTAATGAGATAACGATATTAGATTAAGCTTTAGCCAGTTCAAACGAAATCCACATTAATCTGTGCATTACACTGAAAAATTGTGCTCAATTTTTTTTTTAACCTCTGGTATTAGCCTATAAATGTATAAAAATCTACCCTAGAAAATCACTGAAAAGATTTCCACTTTTAATCATAGTACATGATTAATTAGCTTTGTTTCTTTTTATAGGCAATAAATAACGACAACTGGCACAATTGTGCCCGTTATAATAGCAACTGGCTCACCACATGGCACCAAAAAAGTTCAGCAAAAGGCAGAGGAAATTGCCACTGCCTACACTTTCAGATATTTAAGGTATGTAAGTATGTATATAACATCAGCAGCTGTCAATCATTACATAGTATAAAACAGTCGATCTCCGCTGTCTGTCCACTTATTAAGCTTAGATCTTTAAAACTATGCAACGGATTTTGATACGGGTTTTTTTAATAGATAGAGGATGTCAACGGGGTGGTTTGTAAGTGTAATTTAGGTATAAAGTAGTAAATAAAAAGTTTAAAAAATTCTTGAACTAAATGTAGAAGAAAGTTCACCGGGTCAGCTAATTTAATATAAAGTTAACAAAGCACAAAAAAAGTTCACTTCATACTCGATAAGATAAAATTTACATAGCTATACTACATTTTTATGTCCTAAAAATATTTACTACTAAATATTCAGACACTCACTTACAGCCTTTGACCATTTACGACGAGTACGTCGACCGTTCAGTTGGAAAGCCATTTCTGCTCTTGCTCTCACACCGATATATATTTCGTGTAAAACACTGTTGTGCAAACTGTTCAAATGTCATCTTTAAAAAAAAAACTTAATTCTAAACATAAAGCCCGCCAAATCTCTTTCATAGTACGTAAGTATAACAATATCAGTAAAACCAGGCCGCATGATTAATTTTCATACGCTACTTTGACGATGAAATCCCTTTGACTTTTACCAATATTAAAACTACAATGAACTTTTACCGATGGCATAATAAAATATCACAATAAGACGAGACCGAATTTCAACGAATGTAGAGGTAATATTGAGTTAACTAATTATGACAAAGTGGACTTATGCAATGTTCTCTCAAACAGGTCGCCCTTGACTCATCTTTTTAACGACTGTAGCTACCTACTGATACAAGTCAATATATAATTATGAAGACGTTTATAAATACCTATATTTATTTTATTTATTAATTTCACCAAAAAAAAGTGTTTTACATTACACAGACTAGAAAATAACACAAATTACTCTGAATTTTTGGCGATTCCTTTTTAGTTCTATTTTTATAAAATAATAAAACCTTGTTTCTTGGTAATAGAACATGTCGGCTGTTTTCATTTCTTTCTTAAATTTATTTACTCGTAAGTTAGAGAATGGTACAGTTTCCAAGATTTAATAAAGCAACATAGGTACAGCAAAGCGCTCGCCTCGCTCCGATCACGACATATATACGTAGTATCTAAATATCAGTTTTTTTAATTAAATTCTAGAAAGTGCAAGCGCTAGTCTGTGACGTGAAGAATATTGAGTCTCGCAACAAGGACCACAGACGCATCTGATGTGTTTACCACGAAACAAATCATAATGTTTAATCGAATTTTCTCCAACATTTTTCTCTCTTCTCTCTCTTTCTCTGTCTGCCCTGAGTTAATCAAAATCGGAAAATTAAAAAGCCAGTTCTTATCCTACAGAATTAGTTGCCAGGTATAGATTGTTGCTGACACTAATGGAAGCTTAAACTTAGATAACTACCTACATAGACGATTTCAGTTGTTAACATAGCATAACTTCACGCCTTTGTTACCCGAAGGTGTCGGCAGCTGCTTATGTTTACGTCCCAAATGTAATAGGTGGCGAACCTATTGCGATACCGGGCACAAAGTTTTCAGTCATTGATATTTATAACACATAACTTCCGAAAACGATTTCGATAAGTCATTGGTGTGAGCCAGTGTCAGGATTGGAACCCGGACCTCTGGATAAGAAGCCGTGTGCTCGACCACTGGACCACCGTGACTCATTATTAAAATAGACAAATAATATGATTCGTGCCTACCTCGTTCCCTACTTACAGCACTTAAGCTTAGCCAAATGTTAACACGATTACAATATTGTCTCAAAATCAAGCAAAAAGCTTGGCACAGTCAAACACCATACAATACGTTCGGGTATCATTTAACAAAAAATAATAATAGAGAACTGTAAATTTCACACGATGTAATAATCTCTTTGTACGCAGTGTTAATCATTTTATGTAAATTAATTGATGGAACACACGGGATATATATATTTCAGTCAAAATATTATTATATTTATGAAATAATATATTTAATTATGATTGACACAATATTTGTTTATAGCAGTTACCTACATACTTATGACTATGAAACTGGGTTGGTAACAAAATACCAATTTGCCATAAAGAAGAGGTTAAAAAAGTTGTTTTAATGTTATGAATCTGATTCGCGAAAATTTAAGAAATAAATAGGTGAAACAATTCAAGATAGAGACAAAAATGTAGGCATAAACACAACAACCAAACTCATAGTTATTCTTACTATAGATGCCCAAAAATGGAGATGGACTGGACATATGCTACACCACCCTATCAACAAATAGAGCAAGAAAGTCACTCACTCTGCCAACTAAGAGACGACAAAAGAAGTAGAGGCCGTCAAGTCAGGAAATGGGAAGAATACATGAAACAGACATCGAGGCCATTCTGGTTGAGAATAGCAAGGTACAGGACACACTGGAAGGATTTTGTGGGGGCCTATACCAAAAGGCATACTGAACTTAGGGACCTCATGCAACCGTATGTTTAGGAAGAAAAGGCTAATAAACAAATAAATCATGCATTGGTTTGGAGGAAGCGTCGCAGAGACGGTAACATTATCAAACAACGGTATGCCATTTCTGTCGTATGAAGGTGATAATGGTGAAAATAATTTTTGAGTGGAGATGGCATCCACTAGAGATGGAAAAGACGTGCTGAGTCGTTTCTATGATCAATCCTCTCTGTAAAATTCAAGTAAAATTCAAGATTTGTCAATTTGTACCAGTCCCGTCACTATTCTGCTTTGGTAGGAACGGTACTGCTTTAGAAGTGGGATGTGCTAGTGTTGAACATTGCATCGACAGGATAAAAGAAGAGCATTGCAGTCAAAAATTAGAAGCCAAGATCATCTTTTGGTGCATTTTACTCCTGATGGAGCATAAACTACCTACAAAAACATTTCTAAGGAGGGTTGACGTCTGGCACACGGCCGGTCATAAAACCACAGTAAAAATCTTTTAACAACATGGATAGTTCGAAAGGATGACATGTTGTGCTAATCCCATTTAGACTGGGATAAAGGCAGGAGAATGATGAATGAAGATTTCATTATTTCAGCCCATATTAATCCAGCAAGGAGTAGCAATTTTCATCTTTTTTTATTGGTAGAACCACGCAGTTCGCAATTCGCTTCATGAATGTGCCAGTTCGACCGGTGAAATACCACAACGTCTCAAAATATTGATGTAAAGTGGCCCATGCCGCGTTTCCTTCGGTGAGAAAGGTATGCAGAAGCCTACCTCCCTTTCTCCTCCCTTCCCATCCCACTGCCTTAAAAGCTGTACAACGCAACTATAACATTATCTGCGTTGCAGTCCATGGCCACGCTTGATCATTTGGCCCCATGTCCCTTTAATGATTAACCGTCTTTAATATTAGTAAGATAAGTAGGTACACTGAAAACGGATCCTAAAAGTAGTTCTGTTAGAAAAAAGCCAATAAAGTTATCAGTTACGGTGCGCTTTGAAATGGCTGCCTCGCGACGGTCTCAAAGCGAACGACACGGTAAAAGCCAGTCTTTTACTCAGCTACCCAATAAACCAATGGAAACTAAAAATGCTCTCTTCGCGAAGATACTACCTTTAAACTTCTTCAAATATAAACCGTATAATTAATTAGATACTTGAGAGTCTTTGATTGAAACGAGCTTTTGAATGAAACTGCACTTAGTTTATTTAGTAACTGAAGAAAAAAATGCACAGATACATAGAATCCTTTTAATTATCCAAATAGCTTTTCGCTAAGTTTATAAGTACCTACTCACGTCAAAATAATAAAGGATCGACGTCAAGTGGCTCATGCCGCATTTTGTTCGGTTAGAGATCCGGAGGCCTGACTTCTTTCCCCTGCCTCTCTAATACCACTCCCTATCCTATCGCAAAGTCGTCAATGCAACTGTTGCATTGGCGAATTTTGCTCATTAATTATTTCATAATCTATTGTGACCAAAAATATCTAACAAATTTAATTGATGAATTGATTGAACAAACTGTTTGATAAACATTGTCCGATATAATAGCAGTAAGTAAGGAACGCTCTAGGATGATGTAACTCTGTCGTAAATAATTCATACCCTCGGTATTGCTATTTTGGAGTTTATTGTGACAGACAAAACTTGGGCGCGTCTGCCGCTCCTATGTCATGCTCCGTAAAGCTAGTTCAATCAGTTTGAACCACGGCCATACAAAACACCAATATCCAACACTATCATATCAATACAGGATATGGGCCATACAAGGTTAAATAAAAGGGAAAAAATTAAGCAAACAATATTTATTCCGAGAATTATTAAAATAGCAATTAGCAATTAGATTTGCACCACTGACTCTCATATCCCCATTAATTATAATATAAAGATAAAATAATATTATATTCCCCACTTTACTTGTTATCCATACATCTTCTATACACATAAATGAATAATAGTAATAATATTATATAATAAATATGTTAGGACCCTCAAAAATCGACGCGCGTGCATGAAAAGAGTTATGAAAGTCAATGAAGCAAGTGAGGTGTGTAAGAATCGTGCCTCATGGCGCTCAGTTCTCTGCATACCCCGCAAGGGATTTGGCGTGAGGTTATGTATGTATGTATATATAAGAATAAAATTGGAGTATCTGTTTGTAATATTGATATAATCACTTTTTATTCCATGCATATAAATCATTACATAGTATAAAACAAAGTCACTTTGCGCTGTCTGTCCCCATATATGCGTATATCTTTAAAACTATTCAACGGATTTTGATGCGGTTTTTTTTAATAGTTAGAGGGTGCCAACGGGTGGTTTTGATCTATAATTCATGTATAGTGAAGTAAAAAAAATTTCAAGATTTAGATCTTTAATCGCAAACGCTGCCTAAATCCTAAGTGATAAAACAAAATAATGTACTACATTGTTATACACCTTCAAAATATCTACAAAAAAGTCCGCGATGGCATATGTCTATCTCTTAGGGATAACCCACAAAGACCATATTTATTTTTTTACTCTTTACGAGAAATAAAGGCTTATTTACGAAGCGATTTTAAATATTACACCATTAATTTTCATCCAGTTAAGTGTATTAAATAGATTGTGCATTTAATATAGATCAATATAGCCCTTTACAGTATGTAATTTAAACGAATCTTTACGAAAATATTACAGTATTAACATAGCGGGACATAGTAGTTGCGTTGCGCGCCAAAACGCGCCAAATAGCACAAATTGTACTTTTTCATATCCAAATTTTACTCATTTATTATTTTTGATGCGGAACAAAGTTCGCCGGGTCAGCTAGTATGCTATATACAGTACATACAACAAAATATATATTTTTTTTTTACATTTTTTTGTCTGTCTATCTGTTTGGTTTAGCTAATCTCTGAAATCTCTTGACTTTTATTAGCGTGTAGCTGGTGTAATAAGAATTAATTTAGGCTACTTTTTATTTAAGAAAACATCTTTTTTTATTCATTTATTGCTTTTGAGTGGAAACAAAGTTCGCCAGGTGAGCTAGTATGTATACAATATAGAGAATGAACTGGAAACACGAATTAACATCGATGACATAATTAAAAGGCGAATTTTCCACTGAATAATGTTTTTAACTTTTCACCTGTAATTCATCAAAATACATTTTAAGCAATAAAATATGTTGAATAGCTTTATTTTCGCTAAGCTATATCGCCCTCACTTACGTACACCATTTTGGATCATAAAAATTGTAGCTGAGTCTCGAGAATAGCTTTTATCTTTAATAATGTAGTTATGGGTAGTATAGTCTTGTCTTTGCAATAATTCAAATTTGTACAATATCAAGTTTTTAAGCATTTATAGACTCGCCCTCCTAAAGACTGGAAAATAAAAAATCTCCTAAAGACTTTAGTCTTTTTTTTTATGGGATAGGAGGGCAAACGAGCAGGCGTGTCACCTGATGGTAAGCAATCAACGCCACCCATGGACACCAGCAACACATACAGTGTTACTGTTGCGCTGCCGACCTTTAAGGGATAGGGGATAGGAAAGGATGGGGAAGGGGGGTAGGCCTCCGGGTACCTCTCTCACCGAATGAAACGCGGTATGAGCCACTTTACGTCGGTCTTCTGAGAGGTCGTGGTATTTCATCGGTCGAGACAGTCCATTCATGCAGCGAACTGCTTGGCTCTACCACTGTTAAACTACCTTCTACCACTGTCTTTAACTTAACATATAGCATACTAGCTGGATTGGCAAATTTTGTCTCGTCAGAAGGAATAAGTGAATAAATAAAAGATACCAGAAAAAAGTAACCAGGTTACTTCTTATTACATTAACTACTTGCCAATTAAAATTGCAGAAAAAGTGTTATTATGGTGTATTTACCGTAGGTACATATAATATTATAATTGTAGTAGATAGCAGTTATTTCAATATAACAAGCAGACACTTCATTTTAATTTATATGTAAAGATTACCACGAGACCGTGAAGATAATATGGCTCCCCTCTAGCCATCGGCTATGGATATCACCTTGAAATAACTATTTTATTTAAAAACAACTAGTATGAGTTTTACGGTAATTAATCGCGGATGTTAATTACATATTTTTATTTAACTATATTCGCAAAATCAGTGGTGAACGATGAGTAACCTTGAAATTCGGACGGTATGTCTCTTTTGCCTTGGAAGATGGGTAGGCCTTTGGTGTGGGACGCCACTTGCGTCGATACCCTTGCGCCATCACACCTTCCAAGCACGGGAGGGCTGGCCGGTGCTGCTGCTGCTTCAGCAGAAAATCTCAAGCGGCACAAATACAGAAAACTTGTAGGTGATTATGTATTTGAACTGTTTGGGGTTGATACTCTGGGGACATGGGGTCCGAGTGCTCTTCAATCTTGCAAAGCGACTGATCGAGGCCTCACGCGACCAGAGGTCTGGTCTATTTTTCGCACAGAGGATTAGCATTGCAATGCCATTCAGCGTGGCAATGCGGCCAGTCTTCTGGGCACGCTGCCAGTAGACCGAGATGCGGAGAAATTTGATTTCGGCTAGTTTTTTCACTGTATATATTGTAAACAATGTAGGTAATTTAATGTTCTTATTATTGTAAATAAAGAAACCAAAATTCAAATATATTTCATAATTATATAAATATTGTTCTTGTAAAGTTACTAGCTAAGAATTTACTGTAATTGCTTACGAGTATAACTTTAATAGCGTTTGTTATTTAAAAACTGGTTTTGTCTGATTTTTTATTTGTACACTATCCGCATATTTTTTAATATTTTTTTTCTAAATTTAAAACTAGTTTTTAATATTCGATAGTGTAAAAGCAAACGCACAAAGGCGTTACATTGTTAAGTCGACTCGCGAAATTGGTCCCACGCCACTAGGTGTCAGAACGTACACACATATAAATTTTCATACATCAATATTTATCACACAAGACTTCAGAATCTCGAAAAAGTCTCGGTGGTCCAGTGGTCGAGCACACGGCTTCTGATCGAGAGGTCTGCGTTCGAATCCTAAAACTGGCTCACACCAATGACTTTTCGAAATTGTTTTCGGAAGTTAAGTGTGATTTTGGGATTTGGGGCGTAAACATAACGGCGAGACGAGGCTTAACAACCGCTGCCTACACCTTCGGGTAACAAAGGCGTGAAGTTATGTTATGTAATTTCATACACTGTAATAATATCGAGAGGCCTTGTACGCCAGTTATATCCAGTTAACAAACACTATTCGCTTTTTTTGACGAAAATCGATTTATTTAATGATTTATTCATTCGCTCCAGCTTGGCGATTGACGTCAACATTTTGTGAGTGATCTCGTAGTGTACAAAAGTATGTATATTAGATTTTTTTTATTCATAAGTATTAATAGCATATAATACAATGTTATTATAACAGTATATGTTAACTATACAAAATATTTAATTATATAATTTTGGTTGATTAAAATTTATTATCATTATCAAATTTATGAGGTTATAGGCTATCGAAGTATCAAGTTATGTCAGATGTCAGTTTAACTAACAGCAACGACGCTCAGTTAAAAAAAAATACAATAATTAAAAAAGAATTTTTCTGATATTAAATGATATTAACTGAATATATATGGTCGATATTAGCATGGCTGTCGATTTTCGAGCATGCTCGAAACTAGCATGCTGTCATGCTATTTTTTTTATAGTAATGAGCATGTGTAACAGTAGTTAAACTAAAACGAGTTCTGGAGGGAGGTGAAGTCAGGAATTTTAAAAATCGACGCGCGTGTATGACATTAGTTATGAAAGTTAAAGAAGCGAGTAATGCGTGTAAGAATCGTGCATTGTGGCGCTCTGTTCTCTCTGTCTACACCGCAAGGTATACGGCGCGAAGCTATGTATGGATGTATGTAAATATTATAATACGTATTAATTATTTGATTTGACAATAAGACCATAAGAAATTTAAACGCCTATGGTTACAAAATTATAGACAAGTCTCGGTTAGATAGCTTGGAATTCATAATAATGTTATGAATAGGCTCGAACGGTGAAATACCACGACCTCTCGGAATATCGGCGTGAAGTGGCTCATACCAAGTTTTGTTCGGTGAGAGAGGTATCCAGAGGCCCGATATCCTTCTACCTACCTCTCCCATCCTACTCCCTTAAAGGACGGAAACGCACCGCAGTGTTCATGGGAGGTGAATAGTTGCTTACCATTGGGTGACCGACTTGCTCGTTTACCCTCCCATCCCATAAAAAAAGATTCGCGTGGAGTCTCTCCGCGCTATGGAAGTAAAACTTTGTAACAAACATACATTTATAACACGCTTAATTTAATAAATAATAGTTTAAAAAAACTAAAAAACACGCTTTTTATAGAATACCGAACTAAAAAATAGAAAAATAAAAAAAAAATATTTTATTTTAAAAAAAGCGTGGGGTGCTTTTTAGATATTAACGAAATGATAATCACTCTACTCATATCTGTCAATAAAATATTTATAACTATTGACACCATGCACCCCACGCTTTTTTTAAAATAAAATATTTTTTTTTTATTTTTCTATTTTTTAGTTCGGTATTCTATAAAAAGCGTGTTTTTTAGTTTTTTTAAACTATTATTTATTTTCTATTTTTTAGTTCGGTTTTCTAGTCTAGAACTTTCATAGTTCACAAATCGCACCATCTAGTGGCAATCACCGGAAACTAAAAAAGAAGTCGGTTACAAACAAACATACAAACATACAAACCTACAAACATACAAACATACAAACCTACAAACAAACATACAGGTGAAGCTAATAAAAAGCTAATAAAAAGAGCACATCTTACTTACATTACGACGGGCCTCGTGGTGCATTGGTAAAATCGAATGTAGAACGGAGATTGGCAGATTCAATCCCCACTTGAGTATAAATCTTAATATGGGTCTGAGTAGAATTTGGTAATTACTCCTCTATTTAAGAAGATACCCCATATTCAACGTCGTATTGTTCTTTGATTTAGGTACTCCCCCAAGCTCGAGCCCATTCAACCCATATTGTAAAATGCATTAAAATACTTATTCCGCAATATTGGATTTAGGATGACGTCACATTTTTCAACATACTATCGAAAAGCCCTTTTATTTGATACACAAAAAAGCATTAAAACTATCTGTGAATGAGAGCTATTGGTATTTCCCGGGCGAGCCAGCCCATTTATGCAGCGGACTGCTTGGCTCCTCGTGTTTAAAAACTTAAAAAATGAGTTGTAAGATCAAGAACTACGTAATACATAATAAGTAATATTTATTACATTCATAATATATACCTACATACTACATTGCAAAATGAAAAATTCGATCCATGCGGTTCGAATAAGAATATCGACGTAAAGTTGCTCATGCCGCTTTTCGTTCGGTGAGGGAGGTATCCAAAGGTCCGAGCCCCTTTCCCTCCTACTCTCTTAAAGGAGCGCAACGCACCACAGTGTTCATGGGCGGTGTCAAATTGCTTACCATCAGGTGACCCACTTACTCGTTTGCCCTCCTATCCCATAAAAAACTAAGAATTGAATTGTTATTATCATTTTCGCGTGGAGAATTATCCAAATCTCAAATTTTTACCATGGGTTACCTACCTAATATCAAGTAATTCAGAGAAATCATTGGCTCGGAATCGATCCCACGACCAGCGAGACTATTAATATTAAAATATTATAGGTACTATTAAAAATTGGAATGATAACTAAGTTCAAATGATAACTAAGTTCCTAACTAGTAAGTAAGTGGGGTAACCTAATGGTATTATTACATCACTAGTAAAACTAATAATCACTTTGAACTTTGAAAATGTATAATGTGTTGAAATGTAAATTATAAAAGGCATGGCACTTCAAATAGAATGTGGTTAACAGACATAAAATAGAATGATCAACATTATCATAATGGTGTCTGTATAGATATTTAATCCAAATATCTATTTGGAATATATATCATACGGACACGTCACAGACATGTCTGTTAATCACCATCTATTTGAAGTGCCATGCCTTTTATAATTTACATTTCAACACATTATACATTTTCAAAGGAATTATATTAAAGATATATATATATCAAATATAAAAATATTTGATATTTTTTTATTTCATAATATAGAGATTATTTGACCGAGGACCATAAACAGACTATTATTATACCCTTATTCTGAACTTATTTTATTCCAAATAACTCTGGTTCAGCGCTTATTTCTAAGATCTTGTAACTTGTAATTGCCAAACTAGTTATGAATTAACAATATTTATTTATTACACTTGAACAACCAAGGCTCATGTATATGTAAAAATTGGATGGGTAGATAGCAGTATCTTTGTATTTCATATTAAAGAAATTATTTCACCGAGGACCAGAAACAGACTAAGTATTATTTAAACCCATAATCTGAACTTATAAATGTTTCTTTTTATAAGATTAGTTAACCATGAGTATAAACCATGAGTGATGATTGAAGTCAGTTTATCATTAAATTATCCTTGAAATATATTATACTTGAAAATTAATTCTCTTAAAAATTTTAAATAAAAATTATACATCAAGTTACTTGATAAATAACATAGTTTTATGTAATATATAAAGAAAACTGTAAATAGCTAATGTTGTTTAGGTATGCTTTGCAATATTTTTTTTATATCCGTATTTAATTATCATAGACTGTAGTAGATGGCACATGTCAGTAAAAATGTTCTACTAATCATCACCGACAGCGCGACCGCGAGTAAGCGATTCTCAGGATGTATAAAATTCAACATATGCACAATAATTAAGTAAAAGTTGACACTTGGAGACACTTTTTACGCACACATTGATAAGTCACTCAAGTCAACAATCCATTTTTGGTCTTGTTGTTTGGGTGACTATTGTCGATCTAATATTCTTATACATATCTATGTTCATGGCATTATTTATTGCCATTAGGCAATGGGAGGTTTGCTTATTTATGAAACCAACATAAAAGCAATCGAGAAAGATGCACAGAGAAGTAAAATAGGTGAGTAAGCTTGTATAAATTATGAATTGCAATGTAGATATGATTATCATTTAAAACCAGACAAGTAGGGTAGTATATGAGGAAAAATATCATATTTTCTGATATATTTACATATAATTTTCATAGTCGGTAGGTACAGCTGTTAATTGAAATATATATATACGTGGCCATATTTTTTTTATATATTTGATGTGAGTCTTGTTGCTACGTTAGATTTAAACATGATAAAATCACACTTCGATGTTAATTTTGGTACTTGAGTGTTTATAAAGTGATTCTAGAAAGAACTTGCTTCTTGCCTAAGATATATGGTCATAGACCTAACCATTTAATGTTAACTTTAAACACGCCCAAAATTGTCTATCATCATTACATAGTATAAAACAAAGTCACTTTCCGCTGTCTGTCCTCTTATATGCGTATATCTTTAAAATTACGCAACGCATTTGGATGCGGTTTTTTTTTATAGTTAGAGGGTGTCAACGGGGTGGTTTTGATCTATAATTCATGTATAGTGTAGTAAAAAAGTGATAATTTTCAAGATTTAGATCCTTAATCGCAAACGCTGCCTGAACCCTAAGTGATAAAATAAAATAATGTACTACATTATTATACACCTTCAAAAGATCTACAAAAAACACCGAGATGGCATATGTCTATCTCTTAGGGATAACCCACAATGACCCTTTTTATTTGTTTACTTTTTACGAGAAATAATGGCTTATTTACGAAGCGATTTTAAACATTACAGCATTAATTTTCATCCAATTAAGTGTCTTAAATAGATTGTGCATTTAATATAGATGATCCTGGCCCTTTATAGCATGTAATTTAAACGAATATTTTCGAAGATATTGCAGTATTAACATAGCGGGACATACTCATTTATTACTTTTGATGCGGCACAAAGTTCGCCGGGTCACCTAGTTCTATATAAATTAATCGCTGTAGTAATCCTTTAAGTACGAGGATGATCTTTGCCTAGAGAAAAAATGCCTGATTTTTAATTTTACTAGAGACTAGAGAATTAAAGAACTAACTGAGAAGGTTTGAGACATAAAAATCTCGCAAGTCGAAGCGCAACAACCGCGAATTCGTATAGAAAATGCCGTGAAGTAAAGTTCAATTACCTATCATCGCCAAATAGGGGGCAAGCAAGCAAATGGGTCACCTGATGGTCAGCAACTTGCACCGCCCATGGACACCTGCAACGTTTGCAACAGATAGTGTTGCAGATACGTTGCCGGCCCTTAAGGGAGTTGAGTGGAGAGCGGTGGGCCTTCGGACATGTGCCACTTTACGTTGATATTCTGAAAGGCCGAGTGTGGCTCTACCACTATTAAATTCGTTAGCTATTCTACTCGTAATATCATAATTACATAGTAACATGAATTATAAAATATATTTGAATTTTTTATGTTTTTTTTTACCAAATAAAGCACTCGTTGGGTATAGATAAATATTTGCTTTGATCGTTCTAAAAATAAATGTTAGATAACAGAATATATTTAGCAAGTTATGAATAGTTACCAATAAGCGATTATAATATTAAATTTGTACCGCCGCTCTGGGGATTAGTACCTACTACCACCGTCTCTTCCCGTGGGTGTCGTCGAAGGCGCTTTGTGATTTTCGTCTAATATTAACCTAATCACGCGTCCAAATTATTTTTGGTTTTCACTCTGAATTACCTTTCGGCGGTCCCCAATTCGTATCCTGGTTAACACCAATTATTTTGCTGCAGATCGAATCAATTTAAGTCACGAAGTATATAATATATATAAGGAGTCCGAACGTTAATGTTGAACGAATGGTCTCCAGTTAGGAGACAGATTTTTCGCCGGTAGAGCGCGCCATTTTGCAAAAAGTACTCACTAAAATTATGCCTTATGGCGCTCCGTTCTCTCTGCCCTACGGGCAAGGGATTTGGCGTGAAGTTATGTATGTATGTATGTACTCATTAAAATGAATTACGCGGGAAGTTTTGTTGATGTTGACAGCATGTTTAATACAAAAACTCGAATTAATGTAATTACAAAATTTTTCGAGATATTTTATATTTAACTTTATATCCTTTCAGAGCGTGTTCACGAGTAATAAAAAATATAATAATAGCCCCGTTAGATACTAAATCTAGCGCCGCCAGTGGCAGAAAAGAGAACTAAGATCTGGGTTTACCTATGTGTATTGTCTTACCTTTCGGACTCAACTCATTCTATATTTACTTCGTGATTATATGTGATAAATATCAATTAGGGATAAAATAGCGGCTGCATATTTGTCAATTGAACATCATATGTCCGGGAAGATATGCCACTGTCTACACCTTCGATCATTAAGAGCGTGAAACTACAGACTACAAAGATTTAATATAGTGATATAAATGTAATATAATTTAATAACTTTTGCTGCTGAGTTAACTACAGTGGCCTAAAAGTGTACAAGTTTTAACGCTACTAAAATGCCATCCGACATTTTCAACACCAGTAACAACAAAATACAAAGTTGCAGATACTGTAGTACAGTAGTTTTTATTTTTTATTATTTAAAAACTTTCAAGAAAGTGTAATTTATGCGGATTCCCCAAGACGTGTGCGGTTTTAGTGAAGATAGAAGCACAACATCCTAGCGTATATTACAGTGTTATCTTAAAATACAATGTATTTATGTAAACCCATGTTGTTCTTAAACATTATTTTAACGTAACTAAGATAAATAAATATTTAAAAAAATATATGTGTTATATGTATATGTCTATAAATGTTTTTGTGTTACAAAAAAAACTAGTTCCCGCAAACATTATTAATGTTTTGAAAACAATTCATGCAGGCTCCATATATTTTCAAGATATGCAAATATAGTTTGCGGTTTGCAGCTGTTCAAAGTACACGGTATTACATATAATAACATAGCTCTTTCCTGTAAATTAATAGGCCATGTATAAATAAGTAATTCCATATTAGGGTCTTCTTCTGATTCAGAAGTCGTGGGATCAATTTCGGGCTCACCACCACCAAGGATTTCTTTTTTTTATGGGATAGGAGGGCAAACGAGCAAACGTGTCACCTGATTGTAAGCAACCTGCGCCGCAGATGGACACCAGCGACACATATAGTGTTACCGTTGCGTTGCCGACCTCTAAGGGAGTCGGATAGGTAAAGATGGGGGAAGAGGGATGGGCCTTCGGGTACCTCTCTCACCGAACGAAACATGTGTGATAAATATCGATGACTGACAACTTTGTGCCCGGTGTATGTCAATAGGTACGCCAGTTCGCCAGCTATTTAATTTGGGACGTAACATAATGATTCGGCGAGTCGAGGCTTAACAGCCACTGCCTACACCTTCGGGTAGAAAAAGGCGTGAAGTTATACTATGTTACATCATAAAAAATAACATCCAGATACCATATAGATTATACGTCACATACATATTTGTAAACTAATATGGAATCCGACAAATCTGCAAGGCAGTAGTGTAAAATTAATTTAAAATCTATTTGTAGAGAGAGAGAATATATCAATGATTTGTTTGTATTAGATGCTATTTAAATATTTATCTTATTTATATACGATATATATAGGTATACATTCATTTCATACAAAGAACTAGTGTGCTTGACCACATTACTGATTTTTTGTTTATGATAGAAGAGGGCAACCGAGCTTGCGTGTCACCTGATGGAAAGCGATCACCGCCCATGGCGTCTGCAATACCAGGGGCATTCAGCGGTGCCGGCCTTTCAGATAGCTCGTTTCTTGAAAGTCGTAACTGGTTCTATAAAGGAACAGTGCGTGGCAAGAAGTGCCTTCTGAACCGCACTGTTGTCGATCGCCAACCGTCCAGCCAATGCGGGTGGTAGAGTTGGCACTTCGAGCGCTGGCGAAAATCATCTGGCGGTATTAATCCGAACAATTCTTCAAAGCAGTCCCACTTTTTTAGCTCCGCCTTAATGATCTATCTTTACATTTAAGAGCATAAGTATTTCATCGATAAATTAATAATTTCACTCGGAACCGTTCGCCACGCCTGATCACACTTTTTGTAACGCTCGTGTCTCTCATCATACGCTTACTCTAGCCTATATTTATACATGTCGGTGCGTGAACACAGTGGCGCTCTCTTTACATTATTCGTGAACTACTTTTGATTTCATAACTTATTATAATACGGGTAGTTCGTAGTAGTCCACAATGATCAGTATACAGGCTTGCCGATCACGTGAGTGAACGTTGTCCGACGATTTTAAGAGGGAGAGATTCGTAGTTGTATGGAGACGCACTTCTGGTGACTGCGACAAGGTGGAGCTGTGGGGAAGTTCTTTTGGACGTACATTGGTAGTAGAGTATTATCGTTGAGACGCGACAGTAACTATCGGTATATTAATAATGCGCACTGCCATATTTTACAATAATAATTCTCCTGAAAGTTACAGACTTGACACATTAATTTTGAAGCTATACTACAGCATGGTGGTCAATGTGATCATCTACCACCGCTCGGATCAGTTGTGATACATACTTGTGCAGTAACTAAACTCCCTATAATATATGACTATTATTAATACTGATTTTTTTATTATTTATACCTCGTCTCAATTAAAAAGTAATCGATACGTGAAATAAAACGCTAGGCGTGTATAACTTTACAAATATAGATATTGTAATGCCTACGTGCTTGAATCAAATACAAATTTTGCTAAGATCGTACGCGAATTGAACTCTTATTCCAGGAATGTAGTGCAATAACATTAGTAGGTATGTGTTAGTCTGCAGTTTGCAGCATCAAGACTATTTCGAGAGCTGAAAGGAAATGGATTCTTTGCAATAACGCTATCAAGTTTTATTAATTTTGGTAAATAACAAGTATGTATATTATTTTTGCGCCAAACTTATTTGCAATACCACGATATTTACTCATTTTGTTGAGAACCTGTAATATTCTGCTATATTATACAACATACATACAACATAATTTCACGCCTTTTTCTACCCGAAGGTTAAGCCTCGGCTCGCCTTTATGTTAACGGCCCAAATGAAATAGGTGGCGAACCGATTGTACCATACCGGGTACAAAGTTTGCAGTCATCGAAATATATCATATATAACTTTCGAAATTAATTTGGAAAGGTCATTGATGTGAGCCAGGATTCGAACCCGCGATTTCTTGATTGAGAAGCGGGGTGCTTGACCACTGGACCACCGAGACATTTAAATGAGTAGTTAATTATAAATATAAATGTCACGGTAAGAGTGAATAATTGAAGATTATTAGTAATTATCTATTATTATTAATAATTACCGAAAGTCGAGGTTAAAGTGATAAATTAATCACATTTGTCGGTTATTATTAATAGTTTAACCCTAGTGGTGATAAATGTAATAAGTGGCTCGGCTTAGTTGGATCGGTGTTATTGGTATAAGAGCACGTGCACGTTATTTGTTGTTGCTTACTAGGGTTAGTCAGTTGTTTAGTTTAGGTTTAGGTTAGGTTAGGTTTTTTTTTTCTAGTCAGGAGTAGGAATCCTCATGGACACCCGAACTACGTCACGTATGAGGTAGTTTGGGTAGTGCCGGACTCTTACCGGCTAAACCTGTCTCCTGCCCTCTATGCTTTCTCCATAGACTGAAGGTCCATGCCCTTTTTGGATTAATTTTGATATTATTTGAATTTGAGTGATTTTAAAAATTGCTCCCCAGTTCTAACTAATTCGGTATTGCAAAATTTTAGTTTGATTTACTGTTATCTTATATTTGTGATAATAATTCGTTTTCGGTTTAAGTTATAAGTATAGTAATTTACTCGCGCATTTATGTTTGGATATGTGACGATGTTGGAATTGTAAGACTGTGTTTAATATTATAAATAAATACCTGCTGGTCAAAAAATATTGGGTTTTTATTTATTTTATAACTTTTACCAATATGTGTCGTGAATTATTAATAATTACTACTAAAAGTAATAAATTTCGCTCGTTTATTCACATTTACCAAAACATGTGGTTATTATTAATATTTTTGTAAAAATATTAATAATTTTCAATTAATCAGATTTACCGTAACATAAATATCTTCATCGCTTACGTAAATGCGTAATTCTTATATTTGCTAAGTGCGGTATTTAAACAAATAAACAAAACTGGAGTTTCTGTTTGTTAAGGTAACCTATGTTTACTGAATGGATGAAGAGAAATGTTATGTACCTTACACGGTATACTAAAATAACTTTATTTAACGCTTTTTTTCTCTCCATGTGTTTCAGCTCATATGTGAAACTGCTGTGCTGATTTCAACAGCACTTTGACGGGCAGCCAGCCGATGTAATAATAAGCCGAATAGGCTACTTTTAGTGTTATCTATTTATTTGTACTAGTGCAAAGTCAGGGCAGGCAAAGTCGCGGGTATCATTTGTGTATAATAATTCCGGCACTTTAAACTGTCTTAGGAATACTCATGATATTGCATCAAAATTAAAAATTGTGTACATTCATTCTCAAAGAAATGATATTTTATTTACTTCTAGTAAAACCAACCAGTTTGTAGTCTCGGTGGTCCAGTGGTTGATCGCCCGGGTTTGAATCTTGGCTCACACCAATGACTTTTCGAAATTATTTTCAAAAGTCATGGTGGTGATACATATGGGTGACCGAAAACATTGTGTCCAGTAGGTATGGCAATAGGTTCCCCACCTATCCCATTTGGGGCGTAAACATAACGGCGAGTAGAGGCTTAACAGCCACTGTCTACACCTTCGGGTAGGAAAAGGCGTGAAGTTATGTTATGTTATTTGGAGATTGTTATAAGTTCATTGCAAACAGAACTCGCGTCACATGTGAGTCCCGCTCAGATTTATTCTAAAACATGTACTGGTACAGTTCAGATCATTATTAGCGAACTTTCGCCTGAATACTGAACCGCCACTCAAATCTGACAATCAATAAAGTGCTACTTACTCCTCAAATTTCACGTATTCTGTCCATTATGAGTTACTTAAACGCTTAAGTAGCGCTTATATATTTGAGTGGCGGTTCAGTATTCGGGCTTTAGTTAGCTAAGTTTTAAATAACACCACTAGTAGATATTTCACTGGCATCGTTATGTTAATTAACGAATGCAAATAAATATACGGGTTTTATATTTGTATGTCTTTCTTTCGTTTCCTTTTTTTATGTGATAGGGACAAACTAGCTAGTGGGGTGATGGTAAGTGACTATCGCCGCTTATAAACACCTGTAACACAGAAAGTGTTACAGTTGCGTTACCGGCCTTTAAAATGGGATAGGGAAATTGGAAGTGGTGTGGGGTGGGGTAGGAAGGAGTGGAGGAGTTTGGGCCTCCGGATACCATAATGGATCCTTTTACGGAATAAGCGGGAAAACGAGCAAGTGAGTCACGTGATGGTAAGCAACTACTTCCACCCATGGACACCTGCAACACAGATAGTGCCGGCTCTTAAAGGAATAGGATGGGAAAGGAGAGACAGGTGGGTGCGCTTCCACATAACGGGTATGAGCCTCTTTACGTCGATATTCTGAGAATTCGTGGTATTCCCCCGGTCGAGCTGGCCTATTCACGCAGCGAACTAAGTTGCTCTACCTTTGTCAAAATTATTTATTTATGAATTTATTGTGCAAAATGAAAAAAAACTGTAAATAGTTAAGTAGCGCTATTATTGCACAATAAATTATTTTCCATCCGTGAAATGAGGACAAAATGGAAGTACCCACCACTTGTAGGTAGATGTGGAACGAAGCTTTCAGCCACTTCAGAGAAACTAGATTTCTTGTTGCGAAATATTAAATATAAAAATTTTGTAATTCGTACGTATTCAAAATAAAGTATTAATTTTCCTGTTCAAATTATTTTCTCATTCCCTTCCCAATTACTTATTAATGATTATTTAAACTACTATATAGGTACCTAAATATAAGACATTAACTTTACTTTGTTCATTTTTAATTTTCGCGTGCAGAGGAATATTTCGCAAACAAAAAAAACAGATACCATCAAATAGGTTAGTTTACAAATTTTATACATTTGTTTAATATTAATAGCTTAGTATCTGGATGACCGAGCTTTGCTCGGTATGTTTTTTTTTCATAGATTGTTTTTTTGAAATTATATTTAAGTACGAATTACATACTAATAAAATGATGAAATAGGAATCATATTTTTCGATCGTACTGACAGAAAAGATATATGTATATATTTTATTTTTATGTTGATTATCGATAAAACACGGTAAAATGACATTTTCTAAAAATGATTCCTAGCTAGATCGATTTATCGCCCCCGAAACCCCCCTATATACTAAATTTTATAAAAATCGTTGGAGCCGATTCCGAGATTCCAATTATATATATATATATATATATATATACAAGAATTGCTCGTTTAAAGATATAAGATTAATATTATTCCGAACACCTATATTTTTAAGATAGCTTGCAATTACAACATGTAGTTTGCATTTTATAAAGATCAAACATATCAATTTCTGCACGAAAATGTTATATACTGTCATGGCCACTCATGGCGTCTTAAATGACATCTCGACGTGGCAAATGTGTTTGTATAAAGATTAAAGACATTGGCGATACTTTTTGTTACGTTTAGCACGGTGCGACGTCATTCAAGACGACATTTTCTGATTACCGTTCACTGTCACGTGGCTCAACGCCATTTTTTGTAAGATTTTTTTGTGATAAATAAAATTATAATCTATATTTTGATTTGAACTGTTAATTTTTAAAATCTGTATATCTTATTCATATTCTCTTATCTTTATTTTAATAGTTAGTAATTGTAATCCAGACAATTCATTCTTAGTGGAAACAAGCCCCTAATAAGGTGCAGGCAACGCGGTAGCATTATAAAATGTCTGTCGGTCTGATTTACAATTATATTTCGTTCCACAACATTTCTTCACAACATATATATGCATTTCTCGAGTAGATCTTCTAAAAAAGAAAACCAAGCCCAATTCTGAATATCCTTAAATAATATTGAATCGGATTGCGCCAAAATAAAGCGATAAAATATAATATCTGCCCGTTTAAAGTTTATTTAAATAAATATTTAAATTCCGTATTGAAATAATATTTAAAAAATCAACAATAATACGCGGGCGAAACGGTTTAAGTATTTCAAATAAAACGAGTAAGTACCTCCATATGAAATATTTCGTTTAACTCACCAGTTTCAAAAGGTATCTATATTTAAAAAAAAAAAAATCTTTTAAGATATCTATCTAGATAAAAAATTCTAGAAATTTACTTCATATATTACAGTGTAAGCGAACGGACGGTGACAGAGTAGATACAGAGGCAATATAGAGTTGAGACTATTGTTGTATATTCCTGGAATAACTGTTCCGTACTCATGAGAGGTTAAATAATATTTATTTAAGCACGTAGCTATCAGTAAACCTACCTACACTGTCCAGTCCAGTAGATACTATTATTACGTCAGCTTTGGGCTAGTTCAACAACAATGACAGTCATCACCAAACTTTTAGCATTTAAGTAATTACTAGTTGATCGAAGGTGGCTCGTTCGTGTCTATATCGGTCCGAGTCATGCTTGATCATTATCTATGCTACGCAGATTTTAAGGACAAGCTAATGGCACTTTCTTAAACAACTTTTTAATTTGTGTAATATGTGTGAATGTGTCCCGTACCGCATAGATTTAGCATAGACTGTAGACTGTTATTGTTATATCTATGGTGTCCCGTTTGTCACAAACGTTGCTAAGTTACTAACAAGTTTCAAAGGGGTTCTAAATGTGAAAAAAATAATTAATTGTAAATAGAATTTAAAAAAAGAAGACATTTAAATATATTACCTCATTAGAAATTGAACACGATTCTGGGAATCTTTAATATTATTATTATCTTTTATAGTCTCGGGCACGACGTATTTTTCTGATTATGCAGATAGCGACCAAGCTATAAAATTGTTCAGCAAGTTTTGCCTTGGTAACTGAATTCCAAGAATTTTTGTATCAGCGGGACGATCGTTAAAAATAACAGACATAATAAACTCGCGCCAAATACTGACATAGGGGTAGGCAGATAGAACAGAGCGCCATAAAATTCTCATACGCTTCACTCACTTCTTTGACTTTCATAACTCTTTTCATACACGCGCGTCGATTTTTAAAGCTCCCGAAATCACTTTCCTCCAGAATTCGTTCTATTTGGTCATAGATTTGGTCGTTCTTTACAACTTTGTTATCGACGCGGTCAGCGAGAGTCACTCCGTAGATTTTCCGCAGTGCCCTCATTTCGACCGCGTTTTTACTTTTTTTTTTATGGAATAGGAGGGCAAACGAGCACGCGTGTCACCTGATGGTAAGCAACTAACGCCGCCCACGGACACCAGTAGCATATATAGTGTTACTGTTGCGTTGCCGACCTTTAAGGGAAGGGGATAGGAAAGGATGGGGAAGGGGGTGGGCCTCCGGGTACCTCTCTCACCGACGAAACGTGGCATGGGCCACTTTACGTCGGTCTTCTGAGAGGTCGTGGTATTTCACCGGTCGAGCCGGCCCATTTGTGCAGTAAACTGCTTGGCTTTCGTGCACACTCTGCCATACCCAACTCTCGTTACACCTTTATTTTATTTTATGAAAGCAAAAATAGACCTTTTTTTATAAATTTATGAGCTTCCAGCTCCTCGCTTCTTCATTTAAATGTCGTGGATTCGATTGCAGTCTCACAGCAATGATTTCTCGGAATTCTTTTCGCAAGTTATGTTTGATATAAGTATATCGATGACTGACAAGTCTGTGACCGGTGTATGGCAATAGTTTCACCGCCTATACCAATTGGGACGTAACCTAATGATTCGAATATATATAATAAGCCGCCCCCTACACTTTTGAGTAGAAAAAGGCGTGAAGTTACGTAATAATATGAAATCATTATCAAACTATTCAAATAATTGTAATGGTGCTTTATGTAAATTTTCCAGAAATAATTCTATACGACAAAATAAGTAAGTAGAAGTAGTAAGTAAAATAAGTGTGTGTGTGTGTGTGTGTGTGCGTGTGTGTGTGTGTGTGTGTGTGTGTGTGTGTGTGTGTGCGTGTGTGTGTGTGCGTGTGTGTGTGCGTGTGTGTGTGTGTGTGTGTTATTCAAAAGTTTTATACTTATAAATAGTCTAAATGAAAAAAAAAACAGGTTTATATGTTTTTTTTACAGGTTTTCTTTTATCCCTGTCCCCAAATATATTTAAAAATATGTGCAAGTATTTATTTAAGTCTTCTAGATAGCATGGTCACTCAGCAATCCGACTTTTACTTCATACGAATTAAGGGCTTCGACATCAATTATTCCACAAAATAAAAGTTCATACTACAGTTAAATTTATGATGTATAATTTAAGACAAAGAAGTCGTCTTGTCGGACTGGACTGCCATACACCGCCGTGGCAGTATTTTTTGAAACTGTAAGCAACTATCGCCGCCTTTTGACAACTGCAACACAGATAGAGGGACAAATGCGTTGCGGCTTTTAAGGGAGTAGGATAGGAAAGGAGGCGGATGGGACTCCGGACACCTCCCTCACCAAACGAAGCGCGGCATGAGCGACTTTAGGTTAATATTCTGAGAGGCCATGGTATTTCATCACGTCGATTTGGCCCATTCATGCAGCGAACTGCTTGGCTCTATCACTGTTAAATTTTAAATTCGCGACCTATATCAAATATACCAACTGCATTACCTTTTTGTTTATGCTTGCCATAATAAAAATAGGATAGGTTACAATTTTAGTCTATACCTCTAGTTCTCAATTTTAGTCTATTAGGGGTGTATAAAAATAGGATATTAAAAGATGGATAGACACTAGATTCTAAGTGCTTTGCGGTACGACAGGCTGACTTGCTGAATCTTTAACTAACAATATCATGTCCATGCGTCAGATGTTTAGGACTGGAAACTTTGTGCCCGGTATGGCAATAGGTTCTCCACCTATTCCGTTTGGGACGTAAACATAACGGCGAGACGAGGCTTAACAGCCACTGCCTACACCTTCGAGTGAAAAAGCGCGTGAAGTTATGTTATGTTACGTCACATTTTTCTAATAATTGATACAGTCTACCTTTATGTAATCAATTAAAGATTATCGTTAGCTAATAGTAAGTATTGTACCGACAAGTGTTTTTTTTTCTTTTGTAAAGAAAAAAAAATCAGTAAGCGAACAAGATCTTTTGGCGACAGTGGATTGTAATCTTCTTAAACTATTTATTTTTGATTTAAACGAGATAAAGGATAGCTATGATACAGTCGCATCGTAGAGGGATATCAAACGCAGAGTTTTCAAAGGGGATGAGAGAAATAGTTCACAAGTAATTTCCGGTAAGTACTTACTATACCTATACTATGTAACTGCAATTCTTGATTGAATCAAGACCAATTGATATGCACTTTGCAATTGTCAAAGGAGTACCACTGGTGTTCCTCAATTTATTTATACAATTGTGATAGCTCTTTGCTCGCGATCACGTTGCACACATTGATTCCGGTATAGGGATCGGCCGTTAATCGCGCGAAGCAACTATCCAACTATTTTTATATACTTAAAATCTATTTTATATCAAATATATATAAAATTCTCGTAATTCTACTCATCCGAAACGGCTCGACCGGCTATTTTTCATCCCCCCTAATGTTAAGGATAGCCCACCCGAAATATTTTTTTTGAAATTTTTCGATATATTATTGTTTTTTTATTTTTTTTTATGTATCAACATACAAAAATACATATAACTTCAAATTTTCACCCCTCTGCGATTATTATTTACTAGCTGACCCGGCGAACTCTGTTTCGCATCAAAAGTAATAACTGCTGCCCCGCTATGTTAATACTGCAATATCTTCGACAAATTTGAAGTCGATAGCAGCTATAGGTTAAAAATGGGAATTTTCCATTGTTAACACCCCCGCAACCCCCCTTGTGGGTGGAATTTCGTAAAATCCGTTCTTAGCTGACCTCTACTCGCTACGCCTTATGGTTCCAGAGATATCGTGATGAGTCAATATATAGGTGGAAATCTCTTATATATATACAGGGTTAATTTTAATATACTAATACTATTCTACACATAGCTCCTTTGTGTCATTCTAAACAACTTTTCTTTTATCAGTTTTACAAAAACCTAAAACTCTAGTAAAAAAAACGATTTTTAAGATTTAATTGTACCATCTGCCACTTTGTAACTCTGTATTTTGTACTAAACGTACCTATTTCACCCGATTTTCATTCAGAGTAGCAGCTCTGTTTATGCATCTAAACAAGAGAAGCGAGTTCCCGCGCTTTCTACACAAAACTGCTTTTAATTCACATACCCAATCGGATATCGTGTAGATTACGAAATTAAAGGTGTTAGAAATGTATTTTTAGGCTAATACACTTAAAATTTAATGTATTTCAGGAAATTTGAATTATTTACCTACCTATTTAATGTGGGTATTTAAGTGAAAACTCGATTATTCCGCCCACGATATTAAGCATTCGAGATTATTCAGACATACCAACTGCGACTAATTACATTTATTAAATACTTGCCACCGCAAGTCGAACATACTCATACATAAAGTTAAAAAACATGTCGAAACGTGATCCTGCGCATGATCTCGCCATCTCGGCTCCACACGTTTACTCCAACTGAATGGCATTCGTCACTTTACCAATTCGCACATTTCGCACACAATGAGATGACACGCGCGGTACATCAAACGTCACGGGCGGTAACTTACGAGCGACTAACATATGTTTGGCTAATGACCTACGGGAGCAATCAAAGTACAAATGCCGCGTGACCTTGCCCCGCTACCCCCCCATACCGTTGTCACTCGGTGCGCTCAATGCAATACGTAGACTTAGTTAATATTTTACAACTACCGATTTTAATTATTTAAATTTGTTTGAAATGAAAAAAAAATTAAAATTGTGATTTTTAAAAAGTCGTAGAACAAAAGTGTTAGGTAATTACCTACAGAATATACTCTTAGCTAATTATTAATATATTTGAAATAACCCTGTATATAGATTATTATTTTTTTTGGCAAGACGACGCACAGAGAAAAGGAGGACAAGACGCAAAAAGACTGGTTAACAATGGCAATGGCAATTTTTTTTATTTTTGGATTATAACTATTTATATTAATGACATACAAGTTTAATTTTCGAGAGAAAATCCGTGAAATATATATTATATATATATATATATATTTGTGATATATTCTAAAAATAAGTAAACAAACATTTCAAATTTAAACTTTAAGGTTATTAATGGAGCGCGGTAAGATAGATTTAGCTGTCGTATGGTGAGATTGGTGAGTCAATTTGTTAGGCCGGTCCGATCGATAGTGTTTGCAATTTGTAATTAAATTTAGTAATTCCAAGATAACATAGACTGTATACAATTAATATAATAATGCATAAGGAACTATCATACCGGGAAACACGATAATTAATACGTTATTACCTATCTGATTAATGTATTTTAGCGGTTCCCATATGTTCGCTGACCAGTGGCCCATTTATTTTATATTAACTAGTTGTATTACTATATTAAAGTCTATATTTTGAAAAAATATGAGAAATTAAAAAAAAACACAATTGTCAATTATTCGCATTTCAAATTGGCGTTTGCATTGTATCCCTGAAATATCAAAAATAAATCATTCATTCAGTCGTTCGTCTATCACGCTTCACAGTCCTTCGTACCTAAGGTTCTTAGAGATTTGCGCGGATTTTGTAGTTTGTGTATTGGGATTTGTTCACTTTTTTGGAGTGGAGGCGTTCTGTAATAATTTCTGATAGCTTTTTAATTTTAAATTTGCCTTGATATTGTGTTCAATATATGATTTTATTATTCGCCAGAATTGTTGCACAACGTTACCACTCTAATTTATCGCATAGAATTTCTTAGTTAACATGTAGGACGTTGATTTTAATTTGGTTGGATCTTAATTGTGATTGCCGTGTATTCTGGTTGCTACACCTTTAATTCACTAACCTACTGCTTTGTTTCCAGTAGTTATAATAATATCGTTATTTATTTCAAATGGTTTGAAAAGAGTATTTGGCACATGAGTTTCTTGCCCGATTCTTCTCATGATAGCCCCTACACTCGGAATCGGGCCGCTCGTGGTGATTGCGTCCGTGTCCTTTTTCGTTCCACGTAGGCACTTTCCACAAGCGCTCGTGTTTGTATTTAATTTTAAATAATATGATAACTGTACTTGTTGACTATTTTTAAGTATCTGTGAAGACCTACGTTTTTTTTATTTACTATTGTTGATCAAGAACTCTCCAATAACGTTGATTTATAAGAAAAATAATTTTTGTTTAGATAAATTTGTAAACCATCGTCAGCCGGAAGTTGCAAACCCCATAGCTATAGCAATACAATGAAAAAGATGAGAGAATGATGTGCACCATCAGGTAGAAAAAGGCGTGAAGTTACGTTTTTTGACTTTGACTGATGACTTTTCGAAATTGTTTTCGGAAGTTAAGTGTGATAAATATCGATGACTGGAAACTGTGTGCCCGGTATGGCAATAGGTTCGCCACCTATTCCATTTGGGACGTAAACATAACGATGAGACGAGGCTTAACAGCCGCTGCCTACACCTCGGGTAACAAAAGGCGTGAAGTTATGTTTATGTATGTATGTATACTTTTATTATGGCTTAGTAGGTAATTCTTTCAAATTGTTTGAGTTTCCTACTATAATCCACACCTATATGGACAGTGCAATCCAATACATATGGACATAACGTGAATATTACGCAGCCAAATCGGGGTACGTATCAAATATTTAATTTTGACTATACTGTAACAGACGGATTTAACTAAAGCTTACATACGGCCAGATTATTGCCCGAATACTGAACCGCCACTCAAATATATAAGCGCTTACTAAGCGTTTAAGTAGCTGTCTCATTAGACAGGATTTGAGCAGTAAGTAGCACTTTATTGATTGTCAGATTTGAGTGGCGGTTCAGTATTCGGGCGTATGGCATTCAAAAGTTGCACTTTGTACCAAATAAATTCACAACATGTTAAATGTGTATAATTATTTGTGTTTGTAATCAACATACTTTATTTTAATCGTAAAATGCTCACTATATAAATAATAACGCTTTATAATACCGATAGTTAATTAGTAAAAATTGAAAATATCTTTATTCCTTAGACTTTACAAAGTACTTAGAATCGTCATACAAAACTACTAGCTAAAATACGCGGAGCTTAGATTCCCTTTCATCACATGTAAGTGTAAATATGTTAAACATAACACAACTTCACGCCTTTTTCTACCCGAAGGTGTACGCAGCGGCTGTTAAGTCTCGACTCGACGTTGTGTTTACGTCCCAAATGGACTTATCAGTCATGGAAATTTATCAAACATAACTTCCGAAAAGAAGTTAAAAAAGTCATTGGTGTGCGCCCGGATTCGAACCCACCGCTTCATGAAGCCTTAGAAGCAGGGTGTACGGCCACTGGACCACTATAAATATATTTATAAGTCCACATTTATTACTAAAATAGTATTCGCTAGCGATAAATGGAAATTAGAAGCACCTGCTTTAAAAAAACTTAAATAAGCAGTAAGTTGAAGATGAATTATATAGTTTTTTTAATTAAAAAAAACAGCGTAACGCGTAATGAAAAATGTTGTGAGTTTTCAGTAATGTCAGTTTCTAGTGGCCACGAGAATTTCGACGCCAGGCAAGATATAAAGAGTGAAAAAAACTAACAACAATTTTCCGAATACAAAAATAAATACTTTGACAAATTTTATTTCAGCTACTTTTTTAATTGTAAATATTGTAAATAATGTAATTTTAATTTTTTAATTGTAATTAATTTTTTTAAAAGCGGATGGATGTAGGTGTCGAGCACGGCGAAGACACCATTCCATGACCAAACAGAACGTGTTCTGGAGGAAGGTAATGTTAGGAGGCTCAAAAAATCAACGCGCTTGCAGGAATAGAGTAATGAAAGTCAACGAAGCGAGTGAATCGTGCCTTATGGCGCTCCGTTCTCTCTGTCTACCCCGCAAGGGATTTGGGGTGAAGTTATGTATGTATGCATTGTATATAATATAGTAACATAACTTTGTCAAACTATACAATAATTATTAGAAGTATAGAAATTTGATGTAGTTTATATAAGATATTAGAAAGTTACCTGGATCCTTAGGGATTAGGAACAATATTTATGCTAACAAAATGTTTATTTACTTAGATGTTTTTATATTCCTCCCCAATAAAATAATTATCTGGTAGGTATCTAATAAAAATAAATTTATCAAATAAACTTTTGTTCGATTTAAGTTAATACATAAATTATTTTAACTATTTATATAACCCAAACATTTTTACAATAAGCTCTTTTAAATTTTAGCAAACATAAACCCACATACTGAACCGCCACTCAAATATATAAGCGCTACTTAAGCGTTTAAGTAGCTGTCACATTAGACGGAATAAGTGAAATTTGAGCAGTAAGTAGCAGTTTATTGATTGTCAGATTTGAGTGATGTGAACCATCACGTATGCGGGCGTAAATCTTTTCGGTTCGTTTGAGATTTTTTTTGAAGACCAGATATTTTATTTATTTATATATATTACTTACATATATATTACGTACAGACGGCGGAATTACTATGTAATGATTTTATATCTCATACTTATTTAATTTTACAATTAACTTTTCACTTGTCATGTACTGTACGGTAATTAGGTAATAGTCATCGACACATCGTCCATAGACGGGGAGGCAACCAAGACTTAATAATAATTTTTATCTGTCATGAGAATTAAAAAAATGTACATTTGCAGTAAGTCCCTTTGAAGTACATATGGGCAAATAGCTGAGTGCCGTAAGATACGATTTTTACACACCTCAGTCGCTTCTTTAACGTTCACAACTCTTGTTCATACACGTCGGACGACATACGAGTGTATATCGTCTATGTATTTGACTTGTATAAAGTTCATTTAATCCAATATATAAAATTCTGGTGTCGCGGTGTTTGTGCTTAAACTCCTCCGAAACGGCTTTACCGATTCTCATGAAATTTTGTGTGCATCTCGGGTAAGTCTGAGAATAGGACAACATCTATTTTTCATCCCCCTATCACAAGGGTTGCCCACCCCTCAAGGTATTTATTTAATATTTCGATATATTTTGTATTTTTTTTAAAAACGGGACAAAAATACATACAACACTAAATTTTCAACCCCTATTTTTTAATTTTATTTTTGGCAAGACAACGTTTGCCGGATCAGCTAGTAAATTTTATAAAATATAAGTTACTTCACTTCGCTTCACGTCTTCAAGTTTAAAAGTAAGTAGGTGGTATCTTACAAGAACAGATCAATATTTAACTTACGACATAACAAGATGCCATATCCAAATATATAATTTTAATGACATCATATTGTTACTTACTTGCCGCTAGATAAAATTAGTAATTTTATTATTCGTTTATATTTTTTTAAATTACCGTCGTAAATTTGGTCCGCTTGTTGCTTCGTATCCTAAGATTTATTGGGTAGAAATATATAATATTTCCTATCATTTAATTATAATATAGTCGAGGCCAGCGGTTCCGATATATATAACACAATTAAAATAAAAGATTAAATCGCCATTTTAAAAATTAATGAGATTCAAAAAGGGAACCACAGATAAAATAAAATAAAAAACAGTCACATGACTCTTACATTCGATTCAGATCGCAATTAAACATTTAAAAAAAGAACAAAGAATTCCACATTCGCATTTCAAAAATATTTATGAGCGTCTTTTGTTCTTCGTATATGAATTTTACAAATTCGATTATAGATTATATATATATCTAGAAATAATAATAATAATATCTGATAGATGTTGACATTATCGGATAGATATTATTTTTAGATTATTTTATAAGTTACTAGCTGACCCGGCGAACTCTGTTTCGCATCAAAAGTAATAACTGCTGCCCCACTATGTTAATACTGCAATATCTTCGACAAATTTGAAGTCGATAGCAGCTATAGGTTAAAAATGGGAATTTTCCATTGTTAACACCTCCGCAACCCCCCTTGTGGGTGGAATTTCGTAAAATCCGTTCTTAGCTGACCTCTACTCGGCGAAAGGAATAATCCTACCAAATTTCAAGTCGCTACGCCTTATGGTTCCAGAGATATCGTGATGAGTCAATATATAGGTGGAAATCTCTTATATATATATAGATTTTAACTACATTGTGTGTGTGGACTATTGTGGACTGTAGTGATTATAAGACAGAGGGCCGATGTTTGAAGCAACACAGTCAACAGTCACATATAACGCTAGAATAACTCTAGAGGTGTCTCATGAAATCAAGCCTTGTTTAGATAGAAGTAATTGAATTGGATTTACGAATTAAGACATCTTAGGAGCCAATCTCAAGCTTAGACGATTCTTATCTTCACATACTAAAACTATACATTTCTACATATAGATATTTGATGCTCTTGTCAGGAATAGATTGTATTATATTAAAAATACTTTTCGAAACGAAAATGGAGTCTACTAGATCAGTATTTTCTACCTTATTATTGGTACTAAAAGGGGGCATGGATTTACATTTTAGAAAATAGAGAACACGTAATTCATCATAGTGGTTTGCAAATGTGAATACTTGAACGAACATTATGGTATATGATCGGGACCAGATTTTAAATTTTGTCGCCAAATGACACATAATTACAAAAGCAGTTACATAAATGTCTTGATGACTACCAAAATATTTTTATCTGTTATCATAGGACATTAATATTTCACGAGACAAAGTAAAGGAAGTCAAGTAAAAGAAAATATATAGTATTAAATATGAAAAGTCTTAAAGGAAATGTCCCGAATCGGAATCCTGACGCGTATGTAGTTCGGAAGTTATCGGCTCATCGCCTATTTCTACCAAGTTTTTTTTAGGTCCACGAGCTGTCTACATTTTTGAGTTTGAATAGCGTGAAAATACAAAAAAAGTAAAAAACATTATTCGTCAAAACACTATATTCTATAGCCGTCACCCAAGTGGAACATTAGTTGGGCTTAAACTATACAAAAAGGTCTAATTTATTAATACAGAAAATTTGGAAATCTATCTCATTAAATAGAAGAAATGTTTTAGGGAAATAAAGTAGGATTGTGTCTATTATATTTACTATATTTTTGTTTATGAGTAATAACTAATTGTAATTTAATTTGTATAGAGATGAAGACTGATGCCAAAGATCGTAATAATAAAAAAAACAGGTCGTCCTATAAATTTATAATGTACAATAAATGAGTGATCGCCCAGCGTGTTCTTGGAAATATGCAAATAGTTTTCATGTCAGAAGTTTAAAATACCCACACAGACGATGTCGATTTCGCAACAATAACAATTGCGTATGGCCGCTAAACGACCGCTCATGTACAGATTTACATCAGCAGTCACAATATAAAAAGCTTTGTAACAAATCTAAAAATAAAGTTTTGCAGCATCGAATGAATAACTTTAATAAAACTTAACGAACATAATATTATACTCACAAGCCGTGCGTGTTGGCCCCGGTCTTCGGCACCTTCAACAAGTCTTGATGCAAACACGAAACTTTACTACGGGAACATTGGCATTTCGGCGGACAGCCCTTAGTGGATATTGCATAATTAATTATATTGAAAATAAGAAAAATCTCAATAAAGAATAAAGTTCTCATTGTGCATGACAAGTTGAAAGTTTTAAATGAATAAAAGTTCGTTCAAATTCGGGATCTCGCGTTGGTCCGCAGTACTGAGAGCGTGCGTGAGCGGGAACCGACTGCGTCTGACGCCACGACAGGGCAGCGCTAGAGTGAAGCCGTAGTCCGGAGGTCCGCGATACTCTGAGGAGTGCCGGGCGGCGGGACGCGATGACGGCATCAGATAGATAGGTATACCGGGTACCGACCACTGGGCAACACCGTTAAAAAGCTTCAACTCGAATAGCCCAAATCTGAACCCACCCTAGGCTCTAATGAGCTTCATTGTCTGAGAACAGTATCACATCTAACCCTTGCTCCTGTCTCGTTAACGATTATAGAAAATATTAACCTAAGCTTCCTTATTAATATAAATCCTGGACATACGCCTCAAAATTTTCATTTTGATATTGATATTACTATAATGTATTCAATTCGGGTTCCACCGATTTAGTAACTAAATTTCTCGTTAACCGCTTAATTCTGATTAATTATTTACGAGAATGTTTGTTGGGACTAGTATTTCTAACAACAACATAAAAATTTATAATACATATAAATTTTAATTAGGTTATTTAGGTAAAATAATAATAATATCTTGGACACATTACTCACAGCGCCCTATAGTTCTAAGCTAAGCATCTAAATGCGTGGGTTATGGAAACTAGTTAAGTGCAGTTATACTTTTTTCGTAAATACATTACTTATAATACATAAATAAACACCCAGACTCCATAGAAATTTAATACTCTTGCTTGTCATAAATATTTATTTACACGGCAGGGATTCAACCCGCCAACCTCGTTTCCACCAGTCAGTAGTTTTATCAATGCGCCATTATTTTTAAATTATGATTTGCCATTTCGAAAATACAACATACTAGGCTTTAAAGTGGAATAGTGATGAGGTGTAGGCATCCAAATACCTCTCTCATTGAACGAAACGTGGCATGAGCTACTTTATGTGCTAAGTGGTCGTGGTATTTCACCGGTCGAGCCGGCTCATTCATGCAGCGAACTGCGTGGCTGTCAATTTGCTTTAACACTATTTCATAATAATATTATTTCCCATCGGCTAAACAGCATGCTAGGAAAAAATGAATATGAGTTCACCCGGCCATTTCTGGATTCTACTGATTTGAAATTATAAAGTCACAGACACATTCAACTTTCGAAGTATGTAATTAATTCCAAGCATTTATTAAATTTTATTTTGTCGTAGGTTATATATACGGTGCGAAATGAAAACATTTTCATAGAAATTCATGTACAAAACCTTATATGGGTTTGCTATTTATTAACATCAGTGCTAAAATCGAAAAACAAAACTTTTTTTTTTAAATTAAAGTGTTAACCAAATTAGTTGTTGGTTGCTCGCGTATTGTCTATTTATTATTTACTAGCTATTAACCGCGCCTTCGCTCGCATTGAAGGCATTAAATAAATATCAAAGATAAATCTATTTTATTGCTTAGCTGCAAGTATCAATTTTTCAAATTACAACATACAATGACGTTCAAAAAACTTACATTAGGTATACTTTATTGAAATGCAACAACAAACGGCAAAATATATTTCTCTGTAACAAAAATAAATAATTTTGGACTTTAACAATTTTATCATTGTATAAAATGAAGTTATTTATCTATACAACAAGTAAACTGCCGGGCTAATTTATGAATCTAAACTATCCTCGATTCCACTTGAACACAAATCGGTCCAGCCGTTTAGGAGGAATTCACTGTCAACACACACACAGAAGGATTATATATATAAAGATATCAATCTATTAAATAATTGCGTGTGGCACCGGACCAAAGACTAGTGCCACTCCGTCTTATCCCGTGGGTGTCACAAGCGACTAAAGCATTTGACCTGGTGCGAGCCAGGTGGTGTATCAGAGATCCAGAGATAGAATCCTGGCTCCCACCAATGATTCTCCAAAAATACAATGTGACTGACAAAACTTTGTCTGATGTTACAGTTTTTTTAATGGTATTGCATGGCAAATAAGCAGGCGTGTCACCTGATGGTGAGTAACAAACGCAGCCCATGGATATCTAAACACAAATAGTGTTACAGTTGCGTTGCCGGCCCTCACAATGGGACTCCGGATACCTCTCTAACCGAGCGAAACGCGGCAAGAGCCACTTTGCGTCGATATGCTGAGAGGTCGTGGTATTTCACCGGTCGAGCCGGCCCATTCATGCAGCGAGCAGCGTGGCTCTACCACTGTAAATTTTATAATTCGTAAAGTTAATTTGAGTTTCGTTATTTATATTTGAGACGAAAAAACAAAAACTGCCTGTCCGTCATCATCATCATATGGTGATGTACTGAAATTACGCTGACCGCGTCGAAAACAAGGTTCTAAGGAAGGAAGTTGGATTGAAAGAGATTGTCGGTGTAAAAGTAAGAGAGGACATGCTCCGATGGTTCGGACATGTAGAAAGAATGAATGATGCAAGACTGACTAAGCAGATATACAATGCAAAAGCGGATGGATGTAGGAGTCGAGGACGGCCAAGACACACATTCCATGACCAAATAGAACGTGTTCTGTAGGAAGGTGATGTTAGGAGCCTCAAAAATCGACGCGCGTGCATGAAGAGAGTTATGAAAGTCAACGAAGAGAGTGCGGCGTGTAAGAATCTTGCCTTATGGCGCTCCGTTCTCTCTGCCTAACCTGCCTATGTACTGAAATAAATGCTATTTCTGTGAAACTATGTGATTGCGCAGATCAGAGGTTACGTTTCATTCGCCGGATGACGTAATACGAGTAATTATATCACGATCTGGTTGGCCACAACTTGAAATCAATCAATAACTGTTTAAAATTGTGATATATTTAATAACGCACTATACAAAATATATTTCATAGAAATACTTATATTTAACTACCTTATCTTACTCGATATACTGGTAGCTGGGCGCCCCCATATTTGAACTAAATCACACAAACATATATTCACACATAACTTAACGCCAAATCCCTTGCGGGGTAAGCAGGAGCGGAGCGGCTTATGGCACGATTTTTACTCGCCTCACTCACTTATTTGACTTTCTTAACACTTTTCACACGCGGGTGTTGATTTTGAAGGCTCCTAATATCACCTTCCTCCAGAATTCCGTTTATTCGGTAATAGAATGGAAGGTGCACCGTTTTGGATTGTACGTCTACTTAGTCAATCTGGCATCATACATTATTTCTATGAGAACCATCGGAGAATGCCCTTTTTTAATTTACACCCTCTTTCAATCCAACCTCCTTCCTGACAACCTTATTTTCGGTTAGCAAAAGTCACTCCGCAAAAATACGCCCTCATTTCAACCGCGTTTATTCTATTTTTGTACACACTCTGCCATACTCGCTTCCGTAGGTTAGCGTTTAGAATATATACTGCATTAAATTTCGATTTCTATTTGGATGAAAATTTTCCAGAACCTAATACATGGAAACAATTCGGTGTGTCGAATGATAATTACCGCTGCCTACATTACACTAAAAACACGACGTGTGAATTTTACAAACACACTTTTTATATGTCTACCAATTAAGAATCACCATGTCTATTGAATTATATACAATCTAAAATTATGAGAACATATTTAGAGACAAAAAGTATCATTACAAAGTCGATTTCCGCTGTCTGTCCCCTTAAATGCTTATATCTTCGAAACTACGCAACGGATTTTGATGCGGGTTTTTTAATAGATAGAGAGTTTTAACGGTATGGCTTTTCTCTATAATTCTTGTATAATGTACTGTGGCTGAACCCTAAATGATAGATCCAAGTAATGTTTTACATTATTAAACACCTTTAGAAGGTCTACAAAATATTCCGCGAAGGTATATGTCTATCTCTTAGAGATAACCCACAATGACCATTTTTATAACATTTTTCAATGTTATAAAAATGATTCACAACAGATCATTTTCACGAGTAATGAATTCGTGAAAATGATCTCTGTAAAGAGTTCGAAACGTCGGGAAATAAATAGAAAATAATAAACGCGAAAAAAATAAAAGCGATATAATCTATAATAAATTAAAAGCAAAAACCCTTTTTAAAGAAGCTTTTATTTAAGCGCTCTAAAAATAAGAAAATAATATTTCCTTAAAAATTTCAAGTATCAACTTAGAGCCTCAGTATGTACAATTTATATAATAATAAAAGCTTGTCGCGCGAGTTGTAAATAAACTGTACTAATTTTATAATGTCAAATTAAATCACACACACAGTTAAATATAGTCCGTAAATACAGATATTTAACTTATTATTATATTTAAAGCATAACATATCAAAACACGAGCGCTTGAGAAAATTGCCTCCTTGGAACAAAAACGCACGGACGATTCTGAGTGTAAGGTTGTCATGAGAAGAAAAGGGCAAAACACTCATGTAAATTAATCTACTAACTTTACTATATTATCTATTGCAATTTAATTACCTACTGATAGGGAGTCAAACCTCGCGACAAGCTTTTATTATTATATAAATTGTACATACAGAGGCTCTAAGTTGATACTTGAAATTTTTAAGGAAATATTATTTTCTTATTTTTAGAGCGCTTAAATAAAAGCTTCATTAAAAAGGGTTTTTGCTTTTAATTTATTTTTTAATTTTTAGTTATAGCTGGCTAGGTTAGTGTCATTTCATTCAACGTATCATTATTGCAAGTTAGTTTACCGCTTAATTACAAACAGTCCAGCTCTTCAATAAGGAGGTCATGTAATTCAATTTCAGCTTGGAGCTTTCTTTTCCATTTAATCGCAATGATGATTTTTAATTCATAGCCATATTGTAGAAATGCATCAAAAATATGTATGCCGTCATCTTGGATGGTCTACCATATTGTATTTAGAATAACGTCACATTATTTTTCGAGTTATTCTCAACAAGCCCTTTCATTTGATACCCATATTGTAGAAATGCAAATATGGTGGAATATCCGCCATATTGGATTTAGAATGACGTCATATTATTTTTTTGAGTTAATTTCAACATGTCCTTTCATTTGATACCCATATTGTAGAAATGCATTAAAAAAACTGTTCCTCTATCTTGGATGATCCGCCATATTGGATTTAGAATGACGTCACATTATTTTTTCAGTTACTCTCAATGAGCCCTTTCATTTGATACCCATATTGCAGAAATGCATTCAAAATATCCATTCCTCCATCTTGGGTGGTCCACCATATTGGATATAGAATAATGTTATACATCATGTCATGCATTGTCATCCAAAGTAAACGTGTATACAAAATTTCAGCTCAATCGGTTGAAGATATCTACTTCAAAATTGAGTTGCAAGATTCCACCGAACATACATACTTACATACATACAGTGCAAGTTAAATAAAAGCTTTTTTAAAGTTGTTTCAATGTTATGAATGTGATAGCGGGACAGCAGTTACGTCGCGAAGTAGTACCGGCCAAGACGTGTGCCAATAAATAGCACAAATTGACCTCATGATATCCAAAATTTACTCATTTTTTACTTTTTCAATCTTCATCATCATCATCATTAGCCCTTTTGAGGTCCACTGCTGGACATAGGCCTCCCCCATAGAGCGCCACAACTGCCGGTCCGCTCAATCATGGGGGTATTTTGCCATAATCGCCACGCTTGGCAGGCGGGTTGGCGATCGCAGTAGGCTGTATTGTCTTAAGAGAGAATGCTGCTGCCCATTCTTCTAGCTTTGCCCTTAGTCGCCTTTTACGACACCCACGGGAAGAGATGGGGTGGCGGTATTCTAAGCCGGCGCCACACAGCATTTTCAATCTTGTGTCGTCCATTTTTTCTACATGTCCAAACCATCAGAGCTATTCTTACTTTTACACCGACACTGTCTTTCAACCCATCCACCTTCCTTACAACCTTGTTTGTGATTGGCACAAAGTTTGGATATTTATCACATGACTTCCGAAAAGAATTTCGAAAAATCATTGGTGTGAGGAAGGATTCGAACTCACGACTTCTTCACTCGGAACCCACTACTGTGCTTTCGTATCGTAGTAAATAATATCCTTTAGTAATCTGCTTTAATATTTCCTGGATTCGTGTCTATTTTTCCCAAATACAAGTAATGTAATTATAACATCAAATTTTGTGCCAAAAGAAAACAAAAATAAATATTTTTCTTTTTGAAGCTCACTGTTTTAAAAAAGAACAAACCTCGACCGTTAGCTAGTATAATTTGTATAGAAATATGGCAAACGAGTTCTACGTAGTCAAAAAATCTGTATTTTATGCCAAATGAAAACAAACTGCATTAAAACTCGTTGAGTATAGATTTTCGCAATTACCTGTTGGTTGCAAACTAGCAAGTCTGGCATCGTATCTTGTGCATTTGATCATTATTTGTTTGTAGTATTGTATTCTCACCAATTATTTTATGAAATTCCCTGTATTTGTCAGCGCTGCCATTATGTTATTATTTTAGTTTGCTTTTATTTTTCATTACATTTAGTTTTGGTGGTGGCTGGTGCATCAGTATATATATATATTGTATGACTGAGAGCAAACAACTAGAACTGGAATTAATTAGAAACTCTGATAATATTAGTAATATGAGTATTACTGAACATTGGTTAAAGACGTATCAGCACCAGGTGAGCACCGAGTTCATTCTGCAGGATCAACACAATACAAGGAGGATCACTAATCTTGCTCAATAAAAGAAATAATTTAAAAAACGGATGTATCCCTCTCTGTACAATGTTTCAGAGAAATATTCTGTGGATAATTAGTGCAGTTCATTATTTTATGCGGATATGAACCTGCTTCTGCGGATATTAATGCCACCCTATGCAAAGTTAGTAACTCAGATAAAACTATTTTAGTATGTGGAGATCTTAACGTCAATATTCTTGAATATTATATATTAGCTTACTAGAATAAGTGCCAGTGGAACCTAATTTGATGCATAATTTATTTTTTAGTTCTTTTCTTCGCGAATTCAACTCAAAATTTACATCCAAGGAGATAACTGTTACAAATAGCCCTGTCTTTGGCGACTGGACAACTATAGGTTTATAAGAGCAGGCAAAGTTTGTACATGCTATGAAAGACAATTCAATAGCAGTGAAAAGTTTGTAAACTATGTAAAATTATATTCAAAGATTTTCAAACAAGTTTGTCTAGTGGCGAAATCTGTTTGTATTTAAAATCTAAATATAGATTATTCTCCGTTCATTACCAAATCAAGAAAGAAGGAATACAGTCAATACAGATTGACAAATGGCGTTCTGCGCGGGACTCTTCCCTAAATTAGTACTAGATGGCGCTACTAGTGTCATTTGAAAACTATTATTATACCTAATACAATTTACCTTAATACAACAATAATAAAAATAAAATCAAAGCCACTTGGACAGTCATCAATGAAGAGAACTAAGAATCGAACATGAGTCGGTCATGTTACTAATTGTGAGGTTGCCAATGCCTTTGTTTTCCCTGTCAATCATAATAGTGCTCTTGGCTTTTTCCCTTCCATTGCAGAGTCATTGCTTAAAGATAACGTGCCTAAATTTTTTAACGATTTTAGTTTTCATCATGTTATTGGGTATGATTTAAATGTCGTATTTAAATCAATTAATATTAAGAAGACGGCTGATCTATGGGGCATTTCTGTACATATTAATAAACCTACTAATTTACCACTATTAAGTAGGTATTCCCGCTTCAATTCTGATATATAATAGATGTTATTGACTGTAGTCTTTCCCGACTTGATGAAATTGTGTAAAATTATTTCATAATATAAATCGGGTAGTACATTAGACCCCACTAAATTCAGACTAATTATCATTACTACCCACATTCCGTAAAATTTTCGAAAAGCTAATCCTTGCTCAGTTACTAAATGCGCGGACGGCCAACATGTGATGCTGCTGTAAAATTATTAGAATGTAAAATAGTTGAAGCCTGAGAGTAGTCAAGGGATGCCTATGGAATATTTTGTGACCTATATAAGGGTTAAAATTACATTAGTCTGGTATAAGATTTGGACGTGCGACCTCAACCTCCTTAAGCTGCTGCTACATTCCTGTCCTTCCATAACAGCAGTTTCGGGGCTATGCATTTTGGTGACACATCATTTCCCTCGCCAATCATGGGAACAAAATGATCTCATTTTGTTTTTCCTTGGATCTCCAAGGGAAAAATACCGAGGGCGGTGATAATGTTCGCGACATATCATACCAAAGTATACCACGGGGCGAAAAGCGGGGCGCAGAGTGCCGCATAGCTACGCTAAATGTGCAAGGAGGACTCAATGTTAAGATGAATAAACTATATCCGGTAAAAGCCGACGACTTAAAGAGTGTACGAAGCGAATGTCGGTCGGTGTAGAGTCGGGATCGGGAGACCAAGACGGAGCTGCCACGAACAAATAAATCGTCTGTTTAAAAAGGGAAAATGCGTAGTACCCGAAACGTTAGAATAATAACGCATAATAACATTATTATTATAAGCCCGAAATCGAGGTGAATGCGTGTTGAGATGTATGACTGTGGATGAGGCGACAGGAGTGTGTCAGGATCGTAGGTATTGGAAAGCTAAAGTCTCCTACTATCTTCCACCGTGGGATACAGGCGTGAGTTTATGTATGTATTATTGTATAAGGGACATCGCTTTGGCTCCTCTCATTTCTTATCCGAGTGACATGGTTCAGAGAGTAGATGTTAACGGAAAGCCATCACATAGATCAGCTGTAGCAATTGGGTGCCACAATGCTGTTAAGCCTCGTCTCGCCATTATGTTTATATCCCACTAGTAGACCGCGCGTACTTCGTGCCGCCATATTTTAAACATTTTCCACTAAAAAGATTATTGCCGCGATCATATTAATACCCCAAAGCTTTCCTCATGAATGGACTATCTAACACTATTTTTTTTTCAATTCAAGTTCCTGATACATACATACATAACTTTACGGCAGATCCCTCGCGGGGTAGGTAGAGCGTACAAAGCGCCATAAGGCACGATTATTACACACCTTACTTGCTTAGCTGTTGATATTAGCGACTAACAACCTAGATAAGATGAAAATAATAGCAGTTAAAATAATAAGCAGTTAGCTGCATTAATGGTCCGGCTCAACCGGTGAAATACCACCACCTCTCAGAAAATCGACGTAAAGTGGCTCATACCGCGTTTCGTTTGGTGCCAGAGCTACCCGGAGGTCCACCTCCCTTCCCCATCCTTCTCCATCAAAGGTCGGCAACGCAACGGTAACACTATAAGTGTTGCATAGTAAGGATCCCTAATTTAATTTATTTAAAATATAATATAGCCTAAAGCCTTCCTCGATAAATGGACTATACACCAGTGAAAGAATTTTTTAAATCGGACCGGTGGTTTCTGAGATTAGCGCGTTCAAACAAACAAACAAACTCTTCCGCTTTATAATAAAAGTATAGATATAGAATAGGTGTCGAACCTATTGCCATACCGGGCACAAAGTTTTTCAGTCATCGATATTTATCACATATAACTTCCGAAAACAATTTAAAAAAGTCATTGGTGTGAGCCAGGATTCGAAACCGCGACTATTCCCTCGCGAGCTTATTGCTTTTGGTAGCCCGGTGTGTGCCTGAACGGGGACCGGGTCTGTGGGGCCGGGCCGGGTATAAGTATTATGTAGTGTATTTAAGTATTGCTCAGCTAAATTTAGATTCAGACTCACTACAAGAGTTGGGTATTATAATTAAATCAATTCCATTCCTTTCCAAATATTCAGGAGACCGAAACGAAATAGAACAGCAAATCCATTATTTAGCTAACATGTAAAATCATCAGATAATACGTTTGTCGAAACATAACGATAAGGTACATCCAGATTTCAGAGGCTTCGACGCTCACCCCGCCCCAGGCTTTACAGCTCGCTGCACTCGACCTGTTGATTGGCACGAAGCGACGCATGGTGGATGGAATGATGTGCAATGCGAGTGAGAGAATGCCTTAACGTCTGAAATATACCTATATTTCAGATTTTTATTACGCCGTTATTATTATTTAGCTGTGGATAAAATTGAAGAAAAATATTAAATTACTAATAGTTATAAACCTTCGACTTCGGCCAGAAATAGACTTTCGGCGGACACTACTAGCTGATCCACCAAACGTTGTGTTTGCCCTACACCGAGCACGAAGTTGTCAGTCATCGATATTTATTACGATAAATTCAATTAAATCCGGACTCACACGTATGGTTTCTCGGGTTTTTTTTGGAAGTTATGATGATAGCTTTGTGCCCGGTATGGCAATATCTTCGCCACCTATTCCATTTGGGACGTAAACATAACGGCGAGACGAGGCTTAACAACCGCTGCCTACACTTTCGGGTAACAAAAAGCGTGCAGTTATGTTATGTTAATATCATTTGAAATTTAGTTAAAATACTGTTCTCGAGTTCTCGACTATTCTCGAGCTTGATTTCCGGGAATAAGGCCCACCGATTTCGGGAAATCTCGACCGGAGAGTTCCCGGGAATGAACCCTAGGTGGCACGTACTAATCTAATATTCTGATACATCAAGACAAAACTGCGTGCAGAATTAAATTTCAAATGACAATGACCAGGTCATTGTAGCGAACAGTTGTAAAATTTTGCTTTATGTCAAACTTTAAATAATGATTATTATTAGCTTTTTATTAGCTTCACCTGTATGTTTGTTTGTAGGTTTGTAGGTTTGTATGTTTGTATGTTTGTTTGTAACCGACTTCTTTTTAGTGTTCATAGTTCACTTCTCGCACCACCATCTAGTGGCAATCAGCGGAAAGTCTACGTTATCAACTTGAAACGAGTTCCTTGTATAAGTCACAGATGGCGCTATTAACGCGCTTGTAAAAAATAATAGTTTAAAAAAACTAAAAAACACGCTTTTTATAGAAAACCGAACTAAAAAATATAAAATAAATAATAGTTTAAAAAAACTAAAAAACACGCTTTTTATAGAAAACCGAACTAAAAAATAGAAAAATAAAAAATATATATTTTATTTAAAAAAAAAGCGTGGGGTGCATGGTGTCAATAGTTATAAATATTTTATTGACAGATATGAGTAGAGTGATTATCATTTCGATAATATCTTAAAAAGCACCCCACGCTTTTTTTAAAATAAAATATATATTTTTTATTTTTCTATTTTTTAGTTCGGTTTTCTATAAAAAGCGTGTTTTTTAGTTTTTTTAAACTATTATTTTTTTTTATATATACTTAAAGATGAATTCAAGCTCCATATATATGCCATAATGCCATCTATTAATAGTCATTAGTCCATATTAATCAGCGAGTGACGTAACATCCCCACCTTTGACATACAACATTGATCAAGTACCGACAGTAAATTATAGAGAGCAGCACTTCTGCTTGTGTTTAAGTACCTCACAGTTTGTGAGGTGAAACTTTGAAATTCAACATTACTTTAAGTGACAACTTTGAAATGGAAAAGAGAAGAGAGTGGTTTCGATTAATTGTACCGAATGAATTACATGACGCAAAGTTTTAATTTATTATAAACTTATAGCTGATACCTAAATAAAAGAATTTCACGATGAAACTTTGTTCCAACTTAATAAAGAAACAGTATTTCTATTGAGGGGTCTCGTGGTGTATTGGTAAACTAAAACAAATTGTTGTTCGGAATTCAGGTGGATTACAGGATGGTTTAGATTCATAAATGAACCCAACAGATTTCGCTGCAGTTGGTATTTAGGTCGCTGTTACAAGGTTACGAATAACCAAATCGATGGCCAGCTCGATCTGGTGACAAATGCGATTAATAAATCGTTGCTTGTGCTTTTGTAGATTCTTCCTATAGCCGAAAGATGACGCTAGGTATCTTCAAATGAACAGTAGGCTTGATTTTACGAGATACGCACGACAGATTTTTGCCGATAGAGGGCGCTATTTTTCAAGTACTTAATGAAATCCTTACGCGGGAAGTTTTGTTGATGTTGACTAGTGTTGACAGCTTTGTTGAATACTAAACGCGACTGCAATTTAGAAAATTTTTGAGATTCAACCTACGCGTTATTACGTATTAATAGCAAGAAGAGCAATAGCAATCGCCAGAGTGGCCGCTTGTTGCAAAGCTAGGGAAAAGAGTATTAGAGATATCTTGAATGTTAATATTAAATTTAATGCGTTGGAAGGGATAATTTGAGTCTGTTAAATCTTGAGAATGATGGAAACTACTGTTGCTGGTTTGCCTGGACTTTAAGTACGGGATCTAAAGTGCGGAACGATGACATTGACCGTGACATATTGCACCGAATTAACATTGGATGGATGAAGTGGTAATAGGAATTGGAACTTTTTGCGACCCCCGAATGCATCTCTACATAAAGATAATATACACAAAACCACTATCAGATCTGCCGTCACATATGGATCAGACTGTCGGGCCATGAAAGGGATGGATGAAAGAAGAATACATGCTGCAGAGGTGCAAATGTTGAGACGGAGTTGTGGGGAGACGAAAGTGGATTAAATACGGAACGAGCCTATGTAGGAGGAAGTTTCAAAAGTAGTCCAATAACTGCGAGGATATGGGATTGCATGTTATAGGCATTTAACATGGAGGTATAATACGCATGTTGCGAGTAGAATGATAAACTGAATGTGGAAGGAGATAAGAGGAATACCTAAGAAAATAAGGCTAATGATAGGATATTGTGGAAATGAAAAACCAGTTGGGCCAGTGGCAGATAAGGGAACTAAGATATGCGCCTATGTAAAGGTCTATACCGTCTTGCCTCCTTGTATTTATGCTTCGTGGTACAGTATGCAATGCAGGGCTATGAGTACCTATTTAGAAATTCTATTCGATGATTTTGTTACTCCTATTTCTCTATTCGATCTTTAGTTTCCATGATAAAGACGAATGCTTGATTTTATGTTGCTTGGCTTGGAAAAATAGATGGCGTGGCTACTATAGTATTATTGTATACACGATGTATCGACCAAGGAGTCGGAATGCAATGTTATTGTTGGTCTCCATTTAGAGGACAGATTTATCGCCGGTATAGCTCTCCATTTTTCAAGATGAACTTCACTTCTTTAAATCCTTACGCGGTCTTAGTCTTTTGGAAGTTTTGGCAAAGCGTAAGCCGCAAAAAGCCAAGAGAAGAGGTTTTAAGGAATGAGAATAAATAACACACCCGATCAGTAATATGTTGTGATACAGACTCAAACATCACGACACACCACCGACCAGTATTTTTCAGTTATATTGTTTATATATTTTAATGGTTATAGAATATTACACATGAAATCTGAAAGTATGTTTTCCGTACATATGGCGTATCATAACTAACTACGTTATTATACCTATTTTTATATATATTGACACATTAATTGAAATTACAATCACCATAAACAAAGTATAGTAGGTAATCAATTACAAATACAATTTCATAAAAAAAAAAGAAAATGCCAATGCTATATAATCAAAAGTTTGTTTCATCGTCATTAAAGTTTATAAAATTAAATGCGACAAATATTTTTTTTTTTCACATGAAACATCTAAACAATTAGATTATTTACGAATATAATAATCTAAAGCTACAAAACTTATAACATCATACATGAATGAATGAATGAATGTGAATTGTCATTTATAATATCAGTTCACTTATGCCTATACGAGAAGAGACAATAAAGAACGTTCTGTTTCTTTTTTTAAAATTTCCATAAATTTCGTCGTCAATTATTGATTGATAAACTTCATGTTCTTTTTTTTTAAATTCGCAAATTACGAAGAAAAAAAGATGTCCATTTCTGTGAAATGTTCGACATTTTCTTTATTGTCTCGTTTTACGTTTAATCTTATTATACATATACGAGATATTTTTAATGTTGATGTTACGAAGATAATTCTAATACTAAAAAGGAAATTGTGAGATATTATATATGAAATAAGACCACAGCTAACGGTCAGCACTAAATGTTATACATATATATACTAACGTACAATAGTAGATCATAAAGGAGAAAACAGAGTCTTTGCAATACACTGAAACAGGCTCTTGAGCTCAGAAGGTTTTATTATAGTAAGATATCATTATTATCTATATGTGCCAGTAATAACTAACTTTGAGTATGTGATTCTACAATGTACCAATGATGTAATAAACACTCATATCCTATACTATTTTTATTTTTAAAACTCTTAATATTCCTTACTTTGAGACTAATGGCAGTGATGGTCAGCAATACAGGGAGGGACACACACTGAGTCGACCTTACCCCAAAATGGAAATAATAATTTTTTTTATTATCATAAACAAGAACCAAAAAATTTTCCGATCTACATTTTATTTTTATTATTTTATTTTAAAAATACTGGTATATATATATATTAGTTTTTTATTCTAGGAGCGGACCAACTTTCAAATATCGACCGCCACACAACGCTCATTCCCGACGAGCTTACACTAAACATAATAATGTTTTATTATTAATAATAATAATTACGTGTTAATTAATAATTATTATTATATACTAACATTTAACAATTACATTTTGGAATTTCAAAACTGTCGTAACTTACGCTTATTATATACTAACATTAAATGCGATCCAAATTCTAATACATCAAGTTTTGAGTACAATCTATATTCAGAACAATGTGTAACACTGTAATATCAGAAAAGAGACCTGACTAAAATGCACAAATCTACTATAAAAAGCCACGATGCGACACCATTTATAATAATATATAATACACGTATTATTATTTAATATATATATAATAATAATATGATTAAAATTATCCGTTCAACTTGATCGCTTTCCGTTCTGAACCAACCTGGTCGATACATACCTTTTATAATTGCACAAAATGATTCACAGTTTAAAATTGGAATGTAACATTAAGGGTTTTTAACAACTAAAAGTTCAAACAAAGCCTGTTTCAGTGTCTGACTGACGACAGTCCATCTTTAGTAATACACACAATTATACAAAAAACCGTACACAAGTCCATTCATTCAAATTTACCCAGTCGATGATGAAAATAGAGAAATGATTTTATTAAGTTGTATGCTTGTGCAAGAATGGAGATGCAGAGGATTAAAATAGATCACCCAATGTGAGTTTGGAAGTGGAAAGTGGTGAGTTGCGATTGAAATGATACCGCAGCAGAAAGAGATATGATGTAGTGTGCGTTATAAGAATTACAGAAAAGAGCTAACACACCCTTATGTGAACTCAATAACTCAGTTACAGTACATATATACCATTAATTTCGAGTAAAATTCTCCTCTAAATCCTAATAATAAATAGAAATATCAAAAACTTTTTTTTTAATGGACTATGAAAAACAGTCTTCCTGGGTTTTCGATTATGATCGAAACTTTTTTTTTTTTTAAATGTAAATTGTATATTTTTTTTAAATTGTATAAACTAATAAGTAAAAAGTACAAGAATCTCCAAAACATTTTAAACATCCACATCGTAACTCTTAAGCATAGTTGTTGAAGATTAGCTTTCCTATTTCACAGATGATGTACATACAAATACATACTAAATCTTTCCAATTTATCTAACAATCAATACATCAGCCAATGTTTTTTTTTGTATAAATAATTATTAGTCTACCGCTTTAAGAAGAGAATATGAACAATTAGGAAAGTAAAAAATATAAACCGAAAAATGTTATGTAGACCCAAATTGATGTCAAAAATTTAGAGCGGATATAAAAAATGGGACGTATCGTACCAGACCCGGGCGTGATCTGTACTAACAACATTATTTTTCCTCTTACACTCTTTTTCACTTCCTCTAAAATATCTTTCGATGCCCTGTTCACAAACCCTGTTTTTCTAATTTTTAAGTTAATCATAATATCAATATGGTTGGTATTCGTAAGTGTAGAGACTATGATCGGAGGACCATTCGTGAACTACACTTTAGTTTTTTTTTTTTCTAATTTATAAACGAGACCACGCCCGATCTCGCATCAACATGGGTCATTTGTATAGATCGCCTCCAATTCTACACATCAAATAGTTATAGGTACACTAAAAATATAATCTTACAATATAACGGTTAATATTATGTTCGCTCTAAATCATGTAATCTCTCCACTAATGAAATTTAATGTTGATTTTTATTATTTAATTTTAATGTAATTTTTATACAAAAAGTAAAAAAAAAAAGAAAATAAAAATTCGCTAGCAAATTTTATATATATATAAAAGAAAAGAAACGTAACTTGAACAATTAGAACAATTATAATGAACACACAAAGCGCATACTATAAATTGTACGTTCGAAATTAATTGAAATTCTCTAAAAAATAAAGTAATAAAAATAAAGTCCCAAAGACTCGCACAACATCGATCGAATTCTATAATAACTTTTTTTTAAATTTAAATACAGCAATCAACCGAGGAGCACATGAGACGCGTTGGCATCCCTAACTGAATGTAAGGGGAAAGACAAATGGATTAACACTTACAATATACACAATCTATTTACGATACCGACAATACTTTCCTTATAATGCATAATAATTCATGTTGTTAATAATAATACGGTATAACGAATTAAAGGAGATAAAACTCTGCGACAACGCCGCTTAGTTCTCCTTCTCATTGTCCTTCTCCTTCTCCTTTTCATTCTCCTTCTCGTCGCTTTCCTTTTCTAGCTCCTTCTCGTCACCCTGAAATTTACATTAAAACATATTTTTATCTGTACATAATAAAATTGTAATCAAGTTGAAATTGTATATTGAATTTTTTTTTTTAGAATACTCGGGATACCGATACAATCGATACCGAACTCAAAAATGTGGATTTTTGTCTGTTTGTCTGTATGTTTGTAACGGATAAACTCTAAAAGTACTGCATGATTTTACGTGCAATTTTGCTTAAATATAGCCAAGAGGTTGGGTCAACACATAGGCTAAATATTATCGCGCTATCACTAATTGGGGGTGAGTAATGAACCCTTCTAATGGCACAGGCACAGTATTTTTGCGAGCAATAACTACTATTATAATACATCTGTATTTCTTACCTTGCCCTTTTCCAGCTCATCAGGCAACGGTTGTTTCTCAGCGGGTCCAGTCGCCTCTTTGGTGGTCTCCTTCACCGGCTTGGGAATATGGGCATTCAGATCGAGTGTTGAACATATTTCGTCCCAGTCACGGAAAGCTCTGTCCTTGATGCGCGACACTAGGCCCACCAGGTTGGGGAACGATTCATTCATCGAGTCTCGCAGGGGGTGCGCCACTTCCTTGTCGATGAAGTTGATTTGTGCGAGGTTCGAGAATGCGACCACGTCCAGCTGTTGACACACAATATATTATATAACAATACAATATATTTTACAAAATTATATAGCATTGAGAAACAATAGAAAGTGTAATCACTATATAAATACTCACAAGAGTCGGTTCATCGCCGAAGAAGAATGGCTTATCAGCAAGCAGGTCTGATAGAACGCGGAGATCATTTTTGCCGAACTCTATAATCTCATCTTCAGTGTGTACTCCGATGCCGTGCGCTTTTGCTTTCTTCATGCCCTATACATCAAAAAGTAAATTAAATTAAACATTTTTATTTACAATTAAAAATCATTAACATTTTATTTTAAATTGCATAATTTTAAATTATGCAATTTAAAATCTATTACTTAACTATAATAAAATCTATTACTTAACTATAACAGAATAATTTAGATTATTACTTTACTGTTATAAGAAGCAGTAAATTAAATTATAAAAGTACCCCAGTTCCCCGCACAACATGTTAACAATATTTCACAATATTCGCTTTATCCCTCCGATTAGTCACGTGAAATTAAAAAGGGGGGAGGGGTCTGGCAAATATCACGAGGACGGGGGGGGGGGGGGTTAGTAAGATATCACGTGTATTAAAGATAATACTCTAAAAATCTTAAGATTCCTTATAGGTATTAAAAATACACGTGATATTGGATAGGGGACGGGGGGTAGTTTTAAATATCACGACGTATCACCAAGGGGGAGGGGGGGTCAAAAAATGATGAAAAACATCACGGGGTTAATAGACGGCCCCTTACCTTGCGACCAGCTGTGAACTTGTAGCAGAAGTTTAGAATCGGATTGGGCAGACGTGTGTTGAGAACGCTCTGCAGATTCACTTGGTAGCCCTTGATAACGTTGTCGGGATATCTGGCGCGCCACCAGAGTATCACCCAGGACAGATGGTTTTCAATCAAGCTGATCATTGCGTACGCCACAACCTTCTGCTCCGGCGTCAGACCTAGATTTGTTCAAAGTAATGAATTCAGTTAGTAGTTGCAACCTTGAATGCACATGCGCGACGTCCCAGAAATATCTAGGATAGAACTTGGTCGAGTTCTTACAGGGTTCCTAGCTGCTCCTACAGGTTACAAAACATCGATTTTTACCTCGGCCCAAGACGTGACCCAGATATTACCTGAGAATCACATCTTCATGCCTCACACCAATGATTTCTGGAAATTATTTTCGGAAGTGATATGTGATAAATAATATCGATATGACTGACAACTTTGTGCCCGGTGTATGGCAATAGGATCGCCATCATTTGGGATGTAACGATTGGTCGAGTCGAGGCTTTAACAGCCGCTGCCTGCACCTTCAGGTAGAAAAGAGGCGTGAAATTACGTATGGTTTCGACGTCCGAAATTATAACTGAAACAATTGGTTCCATGGAATACGTGGCGAGTCCTTTTCCTTACACCAAGAACAGTTAGTTGCTAAATGTGAATACTTGTTATCCATTACACGTTTAACTAACATTTAAACCAATTATCTAATGATCATATTATGTATTTATATTTAATTTTGTGGTAAAGATGAGATTTATAATTTTAAGCATTTTTTACTTTTCAATATTATTTGGAGGTGTCATTTTCTATTCTTGTCTGGCCGTCTGCAACCGGCGAAACGAAACTCGGTTTATATCAAGAAAATGGTTGGAGGACTTAGAAATAAAAGTAGCTCTTACTAGGGGTGATTGTTAAAAACAAACTTACCTGCATCCAAGTCTTTGTTGTACTTTTCGGAGAGATCTTTTATTATGAAAGTGCTGTCAGCTATCTCCTCACCGTTCAATTCCACAAAAGGCAACTGACCCTTCTTGGAGCGGAATTTAGCCTTGTGGTCCACATTCTGTAAAAAAAAATACTAACTATGAGATATTGAAAAGGTATTTTTATACTGCATTGAGTGACAGTTGTTAAAAATCCGCCGAGTTTCACGGTCTGACATAAGAAAAATATAAATAATTCTACTCATTATTTACGTAATTACACATTACATTATGCAATTAATTATATGCAATTAAGCACGCTTAGCAAGCATAACAATTTACATTTTTATGATTGTAAAAAGATATGACAGACAAAATGGGGATGTCACAAACAGCTGAAGCACGGTGGTGAGCAACCCTCAGATAAAGTAAAATATGTTAACTTTCATGTATCTTTTCGACTATTTCTAAAATTTATTTTGATTTAATTAATATATAATATAATAATACATAACTACAAAGAGGCTTTATTACTCTTGCAATTAATCGTGGGCATCTAAACTTTCTTAAGAAATAAATAAATATATATTTATTAAAAAAGGAATATGTACTAAGTTGCAAGGAAACCAAAATAAAATTATATAAATTATGATTTTGCTATCCGATCTCTTTTGTCGCCGCTTGGATTGAAGTGTTATTTAAAAATATCAGATATGTTTATAGAAAAAACTGATTTCATGTATCTACTATTTTGGCCATTTTTGACTATGTAACTATAGTAAAGTATACATTCAGCTACTTATCGTTATAAAATAACATCCACGTGGTCTATATATATCAACAGGTTGGTCGTTCGTTCTGATTTGGATGTGAACAAAAAACACAGCTGAATTGTTAATAGAATCAACAGTGTGGGTTAGTGGCCACCACCCCCCCACCCGGGCGCGCCGCTCAGCAACAAGGGGTGGTTCGGAAGTGCGGGAGGGGTAGGATGCGCAGGGTGCGATGCGTATATACATACGGCTGGATTTATCTGGTGCCGACGACGTTACCATGACGACGGCAGCGGGCTCCAGACGAGCCACGAGCTCGCCCACAGCGGGGAGAGCAGCTGTATCGATTTCGAGCGTCGAGGTTCACCGGCCGGCCATCCCTCGCGCCCCCCGCGCACCCCTCGCTCATATATCTGTATCGAGCCCTGGATACACTGGTACCCATTTATATTTGTATATTGCCGAGCCCTATTTAAATCTATTTTTGAATATTATTTTTTCCTTAGAAATCATATTTAATTTTAGTAATACGTAAAAAATACTGAGTAATAATGGTATAATATTTGTAATAAGTTGTCGTTTTATAATTATTTTTGTTAAAGGTTTTAACAATAAAAAAACACCACGTGACAAAATGACTAAGCAGCAAAACTAAGCACACTATGCATACCACAAGAGTGGAAAGGATGAAATATTTAAGAATGTTACGATCCTTATTGGGTATCAGAAGGGACATATAGCTAAATGTTATCGGAAGGTGATGTCAGGAGCCTTCCGATAGCGATAAGCGTGTCTGAAGCTAAAATAGGGTGTTGGTATTGGCGCTCAGTATGCTCTGCTTACCCTACAAGAAAATGCATTCATACTGCATAAAATAAACTAGCTTTTTTTATAATGGGAGGATAATTAATTTCTATAGAAAAAAAAATAGAAGAAAATATGATAATGTTACACCCAGATTACTATATTAATAGTCAAAGTCGTGCTTACAGACCGGAGCTCTATTACTTTAAAGAGCTGATCCTGGTGACTTAACCCAGTATTAAAAATTCTAATTAACCTTATTGACATTTGTACTCGTTATTGAAGATTAGTATGAAGACAATTTCAGCCTCAAAAGAAACCGTCCCGAGCGCGGCGTGTTTAATAATAATTTTGGCAAGTGGCATCTAACTAACATACATTAGATACAAAAATACTGCTAATTTAATAAAGTACATACATATAAATAAACTCACGCCTGTATCCCATAGGGGTAGGCAGAAACTAGCGTTCTACAAGCTACGATCCTGACACACGATCTTTCGCCTCATCTAAAGTCATACCATCTCACGAGGCATTCACGTCGGTTTCGGGTGTTACGTATTTTTTTCTTTTTTCAAATTAATGTACTAACAAATTAAACATTGAAAAAATTAATGATTTAATAAATTGTTAAAGGAAATTGGAGGATTGTTTTGTAAATACGGAGTTTCTAAATAGCTATACAAAATTGAATCCATTACTATAATTGACCTAGAAGTAGGAATTGATCGAAAAGTTCAACGAACGGTGCAAAGCCCGGTTGTAAATTATTACGACAGTATACTCGTAAGCGAACCAGATATTGCTGTTATAGGTTTGATTTAAAACAACGTTATCTCTCTATCGCTTACTTCTGTTTAGACTAGTTTAGAGGGTCTCATGATCGCATTCTCGTATAATAATTTGTGGCACAACAGATATTTCATTCGACTTTACGATGTAAGTGTACTATAATTTCCTATGCTTCGGCATATAAAAAATAAATTTATGTACTAACTAGCTGACCCGGCGAACTTGTTTCGCCTCAGAGCATTAAATGAAATTTACTATTTTTTCTGAAATAAAAGTAGCCCGAGTTACATCAGCTACCTGCCAATAGAAGTCCCGTTAAAATCAGTCCAACCATTTCAAAAAATAGCCGCAACAAAGAGACGAAAACAATTTAAGGCTAGGCTTTTTATAAACAAATAAATATTTTCATTTTTTTCATTTTTGGTGTATATATTCATTATTTATGTAGTAAAAAGCGATTCTTTCAATATTACGAACAGACAGTCCAATTTTATTTATATGTATATATAGATTAAGGTTTTAGCTGTGTAGTGACAAGAGACGCACCCTGGGCGGACGCGCGGGGTTCGGGGTTGGTCGATGCTCGACCGGGCCTAGTTCGCGTCGGGCGGGGTCGCGCAGGCGCTCCTATGATGCTTCGGGTCGAAGCCCTCGCGGTTGCCGACCTCTGTGTCTAGGCGGTCGCTTATTTAACTATATTTTCACCTTACGATACACCAAACCATATAAATGCGTGCCATAACTTCCTAGATTTAGACACTTGAGATCTCAATCTCGGTAACTATAAAAAGCCTCTGACCTCATCCAATACCTAAATTTGTTTAAACAGAAACGCAATTTAATATTTATATAAGAGACTCTTATTAAAAATCTGAATTTTTTTCAGCTCGGCATGGTGTCCAGCAGAAGACCCCAACTACAAATAACACTACATACTTTAATTACTCCGGACTATAATGACAGGTGTCGAGGCATAATGAATGATTATAATAACATAAAACTTTCACTGACAAATAACTGCTGTAACAAGAAGTAGCTGAGACTATTTTTAATTTAATTTATTTTGAACCGGACCACATTTTTATTAAATTCGACGCATAAATAATTATAATCAGCACGGTATGATAAAACAGCAATTGACTTGCGTTTTGCCACGCTATTAGAAATGCTATTTTGTGTTGTTTTATACTACTGACTAGTTCCGCTAAATATTATATATTAAATCTATACACATCAATAAAATAATAATTAAAGTGATGATACAGTTTGTAATATTCAAATAACTGCTTTCTATTGCATTCATAAGTATGTACATATATATTATATATACGGTATATGCACAAACGGTGCGTTCGGGTAATCTCTGAAATGGCTGGTTGGACCTATTTTGACGGTTCATTTAGTGGCAGGTAGCTGGTGTAATAAGAAGTAACTCAGGCTACATTTTTTTATAGAAAAAGTCTATTATTTATTGCTTCCGAAGCGAAACAAATTTCGCCGAGTCAGCTAGTATGTCATGTAAAATTAAAAATATGTTGGGGTGACACGATGTACATGATGTACGTTCATTCATAACTATTTGAGGTCCAGTTACCTCTTTCTGATTGCACTAGCAATTAATACCTATAGTAAATATACAACGCAACACGTTGTTTGTAACATACATTCACGTACAAAACAAGTGTGTGAAATACTATAACAGGTACAAATACATAATATTAAAATGTGTTAAATTACAGCTAATTTTAACAAGTTTACATTTAGGTACTGCGGCTATTGTGTTTACAATTTTCAACGTAAACACAGCAACATTGTACAATGGGTTTAGCAATACTTAAACAATAGTATTCTAAGAACTATTATCAATGCATTGTGAGAAGCTCCACCGCCCAGAGTGTTCTTCTGTTTATTGAATAGTTTCCGTAAAACAGATATTTGAAACTTTCATGGATGCATCCACAAATTACACAAGTATTTTTAAATGTGGCACTCAAAACTATGCGAATTTATTTAAAAATCTTTTACAAAAACATATTGTTGCTATTTTTATATTTAGCTTGTAACTTTTAACCCTTTACAACTGAAAAGGAGTATGCCTATTCCGCAGCTATTGGTTTTAGCGTGATGAAATAGCCTGCTGGACGGTCTAAAACTAAATCTAACCAATAGTTCCTGACATCACCAAGTTCCTAAACAAAATATACAAGCTTTATAATATACAAGCCAAGAACGTTAGCAGAAAAGCTCAGCTAGCAATTCACAATGCGATACTGCGGGCCTATTATGAGCTCTTAATTTCAGGCAGCTTACGCGCTGCCTTGTAAATTCGCATTTCCAAAGACTGATTACTCAGTAGTGACTAGGTGGAATTAGTCGTTGGAAATACGTATTTGCAAGGCAGCCCGTAAGGTGCCTGGAATTAAGAACTCGTAATAGGGCCGCTGATTCCAGAGCTAACTTATGGCAGCGAGAATTGGGTATGGCAGAATGGACACGGAAGTAGGATAAACGCGGTCTAAAATGTAAAATCTGCGGAGTGACTCTCGCTGACCGCGTCGAAAACAAGTAATTCAATAATCATTTTTGAAAAGGAAACAAAGCTTCAAAAGCTTTTATAGATTTTATTTTAAATTCTACTGACCGTTAAAAGGTCATTGATTTTGACTGATTGATGACATTTTATTCCTTTTCGTTTGGTCAGTTCACAGTATCGAATACAGTTAATATTAATCTTACTAGGAATTTATTCAGCTAGTTTACAATGTTAGGTATTATAGTAAATATTTATATTAGTAGGATGTAAAAAGTAATGCCAAAGAATAACATTCAAACACACGTTATGTTGTGTACCTTGTATAATGTTGTAAGGAAGGAGGTTGAATTGAAAGAGAGTTCCAGTGTAAAAGTAATAAAGGGCATGCTCCGATGGTTCGGACATGTAGAAAGAATGGATGATGAAAGATCTACTAAGCAGATAAACAATGCAGAAGCGGATGTACGTAGGAGTCGAGGACGGCCAAGCAAGACACACATTCCATGACCCAATAGACCGTGTTCTAGAGGAAGGTGATGTTAGGAGCCTAAAAAATCGAAAAGAGTTTTCAAAGTCAAAGAAGCCAGTGAAGCGTGTAAGAGTCGTGCCTTATGGAGCTCTCTGTACCTACCCCGCAAGGGATTCGGCGTGAAGTTATGTATGTATAATATTAGTATAAAATGAGGAGGATGATGGACTGCGTTAAACGTGATCAAGTCATAATAACATACTGATAGAATGGTTTCTTTTGTTCAAAAGAAAATTTTAATTAAAATAACGACAGTCAAAATGAACGCCGCAGACCGAGGTAACGCCGCATGAGTCATGTTCTTTCGTTCGTGCAGCTAGCCGGCTCCATCGAATTATAAGACGTTAACACGTCAAAAATTCGTCATTCAACAATCATTATTATCTTTAAATATTATAACTAACGTATGTTTTAATTATATATTCACATTTTTATTAATTAGCATATTTGATACGGAAGCGAAAACAATTGTCACTCTAAATTAGCCTAAATGAGCATATATTTGACGACGATAACGTTTACGCCCTTTGCATTTAATACATCAATATGAACGGTTACAGGATAGTACTTCAAATTATTATCTTCCAATATATTACAGATTTAAATTATAGGGACATAGCGGTTGCGTCGCGAAGCGGTACCGGCCGAGGCTCACCGATAAATAGCTCCAATTGATTTGTTTAAAATTCGAAATTTTCTCCTTTATTAATTTTGATACGAAACAAAGTTCACCGGGTCACCTAGTAATTAATAAGTATTGTATGAACTATGTTTAAAAATTGAATGAACTTAATTTAATTTCCAAAATAAATATTTGTTAGCCTTTAAATTCAAGCGTTTGTTAGTTCACGAGTAGAAAAAATGCGGGTAGTTCCAATGGTGCGTTATTTGATTGATAATGAGAGCTCTCTAACAACCAACCGTCGCGTCGCCTGGACTGATGAGTTTTAAATATAATGCTCTTGGTAATTAATATCTGTCGATGGAGTTCAGTGCTCTTCAATATTAATTAAACCGCTGGTGTTTATTCTGTACTGCAGTTCGTAGGGTTGTTTGAAGAGTTCTATATAAAAGTTTAGAGGGGATTGTATGCATAACTAGCTGACCCGGCGAGCTTTGTTTCGTCTCATAACTACTCGGAAACAAAAATAAACGGTTTTTTTTTAATAAATTTTAAAGTTAGTATAAATTAGTAGTTTAACATCATACTTATTAATTATTCGAATTTCTCGCTTGTCCTTGGTGCAACTCAGCACAAAGGGTTAGTTTTTTTAATATAATATAAATTAAATAGAATTATACATCGCATTTGATTGCACTGTGACCTTAATAAAAATAGTGGAAGTTAAAATCTGAAATAGACAAAATCTTCCTGTATATACATATACTTAAAAGTACCTTTCGACAATATTTAGACGAGATTAGATTATTATTCAGACGAGATCCAAAGAATATTAACGTACTGTGTCCTAAGTTTGACATGAGATACCTCATTTTGCTCTATAAATTATTCTAATAATTTGTGATTTAGTTTATTGATAATTTGGTAAAAAAGACCCCTGAGTTTCTTGCCAATTCTTCTCAGGGCGTGAGTAATCGAATTGGCGGATTGTAAATATTGACCTTCATAAGTGTCTTTAATGACCCAAGAATAAATGAGATTTTGATTTTTTTATTTTGATTTCACATTTTAAGTCTAACCGACATCGACACGAAATTATATTTCATTCTATAAGTAGTTATTTTAAATCCACATAAAGTAGTTTCAATATTCTAAGTATACCTACATACAATAAATAAATAAATAAAATAGAAATATTAAAAAGAAACTGTAGCCTATGATACTTCTTATAACAACTGGCTGCCAATAAAAGTCCCACCAATATCGGACCAGCCATTACTTCAACTTTATTTATAAGTATGCGTATAAATGTTCGCAAACTTTAGGATATACAACATGTTCCTTTTGTTACATTTTCTATTTTTGTCCTGTCAATATAATAATTATCCTTGTGTTGTATTTGATATAGAAGTCATTGTTGTTGTTCTGATACAAATGAAAATTAATGTAAAAATTACAATATTAATACAATAAAATTAATTTCAATACTTCTTCAAATACATATACAGTAGACAAATAAATTTCGAGTGTTTTACAATCCTAAGTATAATATATTTATAATATTTTGACATAAAAAAACAACCCTTTTATTATGTAGTTTTATTCTACACAAGCATAAAAATAGTTGCTAAGATCCAAAAACTGTGTGTGGTAACCTATTGTGTCCAAAAAAAGAGATTATATGTACATATTTAAAAGTCTTCAATTCTATCTGGCAATGAACGACTATAGGGATTAGCGCGATGGTTTCGTAAAACATTGTTTTCTGTAGACACGTTGAAATTATGCGTATTACCAGATGAAGAACTCAAAATACCGAAAAAGGCTTGATTTTCATCGAAGAGTCCTGATATTTTATATGGTTTAAGATACTTTTTCTCAAAAAATGTATTCATTAACCCGTTTTATACTCTGCGGATTTAAGTCACGCATTGTAACTTGCACATCGAGGTGCATAAGATCAATTGCAAGATTATTTTTAGTTTGTTTTACTTGGATGAATTTGATAACTACATATGACTTGGATAGCTAATTTACTTGTATTTGAACTGTTGCATTGCATTGTTACATAAAGACGATTGTTTTAAGTTGGTTTAGCTTTTTATTTAAAGAGTTCCTTAAAATCTTATTAATTTTTGCAAATAACAGCCGCAATCCTACGAAAAGTCGATCCTTAAATCTCGGGGCAAGTTCTAAATTAGGGTAAACACTATCTGAGCAGTAATAAATTGGACTTATCACACTCCATTAATAAGTTAAAATTCAATGTTACGAGTCTGGTTCGAATTTTATTTTGTCTATTTATTTTAATATGAAAATAATGAAGTATTTTAATATAAATTGAAATGCTGTAACTTCTTATGACGTCATGGAAGATATCATTACTGCGCACAGAATGTCAGTGCGTACATTCATACCATCTTACATATTACTAACAAGGAAAAAATATAATAAATTAATTATTAATATTCCAGACAATACAAGTCTGCAATTTAAAATTGTGAATATAATACACAATTTAAAAAAAAAATCGTCTTTCAGGTACCATTTATTACCGCGAAAATAGTGTTTGAATAGTATTTACAGTCTGTATTGAACCTCAGACTCTTTGGTAGTTATGCTTTATAACCAAATACCTGACTATCTACATAATTGAAAAAATCTTAATGGACGTCTTGACTAGTACATAACATTGATTGATGTGAAATTCTTGGGAGCATCTCCGTTTTTCACGCTTTTTGACTGTAACTTCACGCCTGTAATCGAAGATGTAGGCAACTGTAATTATAACTCGATACGAGAATTGTTTGCCAACTGATATTTGCCACTTTATCTTCTATTAGTTGTAAAGAGGTAATTATTAAAGATCTAGCTATTACGATTATAAGCTCTTACTATACTTGCGATATTTTTGTATAAAAATAAATATGTTCTAAATATATTTTCTAATCATTCTTTGGACCACACGTATATGTGGTGAATACATGACGTTAGGGGCATGTATATCACCAATACATGACGTCATAACCCAGCTTGGTATGTAATAATTAATAGCACGCAAATTCAATCAATATTACTTGAAACGCTATATTTTTCCTATGTGGGGAATGGATGGATGGATGAATAGCTAATGATTTCATCATCAATTGCTATAAATAAACTGGCTTAAACAATTGTCTTAACACTGGTTTGAAATTATTTTATTGAAGTGCAATGGTTTTTTTTTATTGTATAGAATTTAATTATACGGGCCTCGAAGGGCTCGACTAATATTAAACGACGGCATACATAAATAATTTCACGTCAAATCCCTTGTAGACAGAGTGAACAGAGGTGCCATAAGACACGATTCTTACACGCGTCACTCGCTTCTTTGACTTTCATAACTCTTGTCATACACGTTTGTCGATTTTTAAAGACTGCTGGCATTAGCTTCCTCCAGGACTCGTTGTATTTGCCCATGGAAAGTGTATCGTGGCCGTCCTCGACTTCTACATCCATTCGCTTTTGCGTTGTTTAACTTCATCGTCAATCTCGCATCATCCATTCGTTCGTATAGAAAAATGTCCGCCATCTTGACAAAGCATCTATACAAATCTGTACCTATACCTATATTAGATTAGAAAAATTATCAACAAATACTGATATTTAACTACGTAAATACACTAAATATCAGTAAATGTGTATGCGGTGATGATGATGGATATAATGTGCGTGCGTGCGCGTGTTTGTGTGTGTCTCTCTCTCTCTCTCTGTGTGTGTGTGTGTGTGCCGGAACTTGAGAAAGTGCAGCCGACATTATTACTGTGGCTGAACGATTTCATTACAGAATGACTAATTCACCACTACGGTTTCTCGATCGTGTTGATAGTATGTATGTCACACCGACATCCGTAACTTTACTATTTTATAACAGTAATGGTACAAAAAAAAAGAAAAAAAAACACAGCCTAAATACGAAATATTTTTACGTAATTAGATAGATAGTAATGAGTTCCTGACCATAGATAATTTAATTTCGTCACAGACCTCTTTCGAAAAAGAAAATATTGGGCGAACTGGACTACAAAACGATTCTTACACACCTCAGTCGCTTGCTAGACTTTAATAACATAACTTCACGCTTTTTTCTACCCAAAGGCAGTGTCAGTGGATGAGTGAAAACTTTGTGCCCCGTATGACAATAGGTTCGCCACCTATTTCCATTTGGGACGTAAACATAACGGCGAGACGAGGCTTAACAGCCGCTGCCTACACCTTCGGGTAACAAAAGGCGTGAAGTTATGTTATGTTAATGATACATGGAAGGCGCTTGTGAAAGTTGATCGTTACAAATTTACGGAGAAAAATGTCTAAAGCTCCAAACATTAGAATCCATATCGGTCCATTTGTGGCTTATTGACAAAGTAATTCCTAAATCCTGATAGGATCTAAATTGCCCAGTAGTTTTGAGCCATAAGCCATTTTGTGTCATGTTTTTTGCAGTTTGTATGGTTGATTACTGTTTTTTATAAAGATAGATAGATAAATACCCAATGTACGTGTTCTGTAGAATGGTAAGCAATAATTATAATACTGTCAGTTTGAATAAAAAACAAGAATTATTATTTACTTTAGGGAAATTTAAAAAACATTCATTCATTTCGCCGACAGATAGTGATAATTTTGAACATATTATACGAACAAAATTTAAAATGTACCTTTATTATTAACTCTAGTTAATTAATCATGATAAATGAAGGAATCTATAAATAATCTTTACATAATATAATAAAATCGTAGGAAAGTTAAAACTGCATATCGAATTATTATTTTTAAGAATACTGGAGACATGATCTACAATAAATTCCGAACCTTTTTTATTTACAATTTTGCATGAATATTAATCAAGTGGTGAGCAATGAATCCTCATAATGACGCAGACATAGTATTTGCTATGTATTTTTACTAGCGGTGAAATACCACGACCTCTCAGAAGATCGACGTAAAGTGGCTCATGCCGCGTTTCGTTCGGTGAGACCGATGAGGTATCCGGAGACCCACACCCCTTCCCTACCCTTTCCTATGCCTTATCCCTTAAAAGTAGGCAACGCAACAGTAACACTAATAGCCCGAATACTGAACCGCCACTCAAATATATAAGCGCTACTTAAGCATTTAAGTAGCTGTCACATTAGACAGAATACATGAAATTTGAGCAGTAAGTAGAACTTTATTGATTGTCAGATTTGAGTGGCGGTTCAGTATTCGGGCGAAAATGTGTTGCTGATGTCCATGGGCGGTGTTGGTTGCTTACCATCAGGTGACACGCTTGCTCGTTTACATAAAAAAATATTTTTTTTATGGCGTCCACGCAGGAGCAACTTCGTAGACAACAGCTTGTTTTAAATAAATAAATTTCCGAATCGAATCCAATACCGTAACATTTGAAGTATCAGACGCTAATTAGGTCAGTGGCTATCATAGATGTACGATGGTCAGTTACCTCCCGTATGGGGACGTGTTGTGAGGACGCACTATGAAGGCCAGACTTTTAACGGGCCCAGGTGCAGGTGCTAGATATTAATATAGAAATCTTGTGCCAACAGAATATCAATTAAAACCTCTTTGCTTTAGTTGCATTAAAGGCGTTGACAGACTAGTAGTAACTAACTGACCCAGAGAACATTTTCCGCCTCTGAAACGATAAATAAATAAAAAAAATATATATTTTTTTTAGAAAAAGTAGTCTCAAGTTACTTCTACTTCCGTTATTACATGAGCTGCCTGCCGATTAAAGTCCCATCAAAATCTGTCCAACCCTTACATAGATTACCCGGAACCAACAGACAGACGGACAATTTTTTTAAATTTAAATGTTATTTGTATCATAGTTATATAGTATATATATATATAGTCATATTTTATTATGCATGTAGTGTAAAAGCAGTTATTTCAATATTACAAACAGACACTTCAATTTTATTTGTGTGTATTGATGTACATATAAAATATTTTTTTAAACAGTTTTCTATGCGTACATAAATATATATGTATATCTCTCGGGAATTGATTGATTTTCGATTCTCTGTTAAGATAATATCGCCACAGTCAGTAAATACTTAAGTTTATCTAGAAAGCTTCGACTAGTGGTACCATTAAACAATGTTAACGGTATCACGAAGAATAATCTGAATTTATACCCGAGACATAATTATGTCCCATTTATTTTGGTAAATTATATTCAATAAAGAAATGTATTATATGCATTAGTTACGTTGCGAGACTTGCAATCTCTGAACCAATTTCAGTCACTCTTCATTTAGAGTGGAGAAATGCGTTAACAGTCTGATGGCCATCTTAACGGCAACCACTTCCGTCGTAGATAATATAATCATGAAGGTTGACGCGGGTCTATAGATACCGTATGGCATGTACCACCACCCAAAATGGTATGTCGCCCGGGTTACCACCGCTCGCCTATATGACTACTAATCTTCTTTTAACTAATTTTTACAATGGGATTTTATATTCTTTTAATTTTCATAGATTTCTAAGATATATGAATAGCTTGATATATTTTAATTAATTATAAAAAAAAATGTTGAAACAATAACATTTTTAAGTTCGCGATTGAATGGGAAAAATAAAAACAACATAATATAAAATTCAGCTACAGTACATATTTTGCTCTGGTCTATTTATAATTTCCTACTTCTGTTTAATACAGATTCCTTTGGAATTTTGGGAGTCACTAATGACTTTTCCAAAACAATATCTGATAATTTTCTATCAATTGTATTTTATTCGATTACTACGCCGGATAAACCTGCAATTTTAAGACTTTTTTATGTTTAATCGATGTCAATTTTTAGTAATATAAGGTGTCGTATAATCATTTTAAATTTTTAAACACGTTAATCGTATATTGTGATGTCAGATACGTGTGTTAAAGATGAGCAAGTGCTCCTTCCAGCCAGCGTCTATTTATTAAATTGAGACCCATTGGCGTTTCGGGATCAACGACCGTATGGACTCGTTGTGGTCATACCCCGGTGCTGAGTCTTGACCGACGGTCTTATCTACAAAATATCTTGCGCCTACTTTAAGCGATACTAGACTATATAGCATTAACAACACTGCTTGTATTTCATTATTAATTTATAACAAAATAAAATGCATGGGAAAAGTGTATTAAATACTACTACTACTAACTAATATGTAAGTATTCATTCCACTAACTGACTATTCAGATAAAATGTTTTTTTTTTAATAAATGCAATGCAATGTTTTTCTGATTAAGACTAAATCATAGGTAACTTGAATGAACATTAAAATAGACAATTATAAATATTCTATTTATAATAAAATAATGGTATGTTCAGATTTATTATAGAACACAGTATCGGTGGCGCAGTGGCTAGCACCCCGCTTCTGATTCAAGAAGTAGTGGGTTCAAATCCTGGCACACACCAATGACTTTTCGAAATTTTCGGAAGTTACGTGTGATAAATATCGATGACTGACAACTTTGTGCCCGGTATGGCAATAGGTTCGCCACCTATTCCATTTGGGACGTAAACATAACGGCGAGACGAGGCTTAACAGCCACTGCCTACACCTTCGGGTAGAAAAAGGCGTGAAGTTATGTTATGTGATGTAAAAATAAATCATACTTTTATAATTCAGGAGGGTCTGTGAGTCTTAAAACTCTTAAAAGATGACTAAAACATTTTGTCTGTGGTCTATCTCTTAAGTTATCAATACTCCAGTTCTCTGGTGGTTTGGTAAATGGTGGAAATTTATAGATCCCAAGTCGAAATCCCGGTTAGATTGGTGATCACAAGATTAATCCGGCGTTTCGTTTTCGGCGTGATGTTACAGTTAAAGTACAGTAATCTTATAATTTGTATTACTTTTTTTATAAATAGGATCTGTGCCCTGTTAATGCACAGCGCATCGGTATTGAATGTTTCTGCTTTGAATCCGGGTGATACACAAATGACATTTCGGAATTGTTTTCGGAAATTATGTGTGATAGTGATAAATCTTGATGATTAATATTATAACTTTTAGGAAAAATTTTACGATTCTATGGATCAGAGATTTTTTGATTAAATATAACTTAACAATAGATTGGTGTGCCCGGATTCGAACTTGAGTCCTGTAATGGTTATTCGAAATGTTGAAGCTATAGTCGTATTTTTAATTAGACAAAGCTAGCTGACTGCCACTTTGTAAAATAATGTTGCCAAGTTTAAAGTAATAGTGATGCATTCAGTTCTTATTCAATCAGATGAATGAACAATGAGTGAAATAGTTAATCATCTCAAATTATACAAAACACTCCAAAACTTATACTACTCAATTTAATAAATAATTTATTACAATACTAATACAATATATTTAAATACTTTATAACAAAGTTTCTAAAACTTTATGTAACAAATAATTTTCTTTCTCAAAATTATTAAAAACTGTACAAAAATTAAAGTTTTAAAAATGTCATTTTAGTGAAAATTTTCCATCAGAAGATGAATATAACAAAAAATATGTAATAAACGATGTTTTTTTTAGTTTTTATTACCTACCTATAATTGTTATATTTTATACATCTATGGTTTCAATTACGTGACGTATTGGAAATGGGACAATTTACAAGTTTCCGAACTACGATAGTCTAATTATTCCCAAGCTAAACAATCGTGCCAATTTTATTCATTCAAGAGTTTTTTCACTCAATCGCTTTGCTACAACACTATTTTTTTTTCATCAAAAACTGACAACACACACAGTGGTTGTTGTATAATTAAAAATCCGACTATAGTAGTAGAACTGTAGTACTGAACTGTAGTGGGCCAGCTCGACCTGTGAAATACCACTACCTCTCAGAATGTCGACGTAAAGTAGCACATGTGCGTTTCGTTAAGTGAGAGAGGCCTCCGGAGGCCCACCTCTCTTTCCCCATCGTCCATTCCACTCTCTTATAGGCCGACAACGCAACTATCGGTGTTGCAGTTGCAGTTCTATAGACGGCGGTAGTTGCTTATCATTAGGCGACTCCATAAAGAAAACTAGGCCATTGTCTACATACTAAGTATATCATTGTTATTTTTGAGGTGAAACTTACGAATTGCGGACTTATTTATACGAACTACGCAATCAAAGCAATAGGTTTATAAATATATACCAGTTATGGCCCACGGTTTGCTTCATACATAATTCCATGGGAACTGTACACTCTCAGCCATTAAGAAGCCTATGTGCTATTACAGTGTTATTACAATCTATCTGGGCCGAGTTTCCGCACTCTTACTAACTTTCTACATACTTAGATGTATAGTCACGGGGCGAATCCAGAAATTTCATTTCAGTAATGTTTTTTTAAAATAAATATTATACTATATTGAATGTTGTACGCCCGATAATGTATTTAATAAATATCTTGGTATTTTTAAACGTATATATAAAACTAAATATCATATTATGCGGTCAAAATACGTGAGCGAGATAAACAAAAAAAAAACAAGAAAAATTATGACAGAATAAGTTTGTCTACAGATTAAAATTATTTATGCTAAATAGCGACATGCCGACGTCACATTATATGTATTTCAATATCCGGCAACGAGAATTTCTCGCTCAAATGCTGCAACAAACACCGAGAGAAAAACAAAATGCATTAGTGTATCAGAAGTACTGCACGTAATGCGACCAGATATACAAAAATAAATGTTAAAACATTGTGGCATAGTTAAAAGGATATTTTAGGATTCATTACAATGAATTGATATTAATAGTATACATGTGTATGTACGGGCAAGGTTAATATATGAGGGCAATGTACCCGAGCGGATACTGTACGTCCTACGCCCACCCTCCAGACTAGCTGTTGGAGACTGTTCGTGTACAACAGATGCACAATAGCTTTCGTCCTTTGTACGCTATTGTTAACAATTAATAATAAGCAGCTGAACTACCAAATACCATTCGAGTCACGTGATGCATATCGGTCGCTATCATTTAAATACATAATAACCTATCATGTCAATCATTCGAATTTTAAATGTTCTAATTTATAAGTCCTTTATTCATCATTACATAGTATAAAACAAAGTCACTTTCCGCTGTCTGTCCCCTTAATATGCGCATATCTTTAAAACTACGCAACGGATTTTGATGCGGTTTTTTTAATAGTTAGAGGGTGTCAACGGGGTGGTTTTGATCTATAATTCATGTAAAAAAAGTGATAATTTAGAAGATTTAGAACTTTAATCGCAAACGCTGCCTGAACCCTTAGTGATAAATCAAAACAACGTACTACATTATTATACACCTTTAAAAGGTCTACAAAAAAGTCCGCGAGGAGACATGTCTATCTCTTAGGGATAACCCACAATGACCATTTTTAATTTTTTACTTTTTACGAAAAATAATGGCCTATTTACGAAGCGATTTTGAACATTACAGTATTAATCTACATCCAATTAAATAGATGGTGCATGTAATATAGATGATCGTGGCCCTTTACAGCATGTAATTTAAACGAATATTTTCGAAGATATTACAGTAATAACATAGCGGGACATAGCAGTATGGTTTGGCGCCAAAACGCATGCCGATAAATAGCACAAATCGAACTTTATAAAATCCAAATTTTACTCATTTATTACTTTTGATGCGGAACAAAGTTCGCCGGGTCAGCTGGTCAAATATAAATTTAAATAGAGAATAACCTGGTATATCGTCGTCGCTCGAAATTTGATTTTTTTTTAACATACGAATTTTTATCATACGAATTTTGTTAGAAAAAAAATCATCAAGATTGTTTCGAACGCTGTAATTATTCAGGAAGAAAATGTAATTAAACACAAGTCAGACTACGTAAATTAAATAAGATACAATCCGCCACTGCTTGGTAGTTTATCCTTTTTAGTGTCCGACCGAAGGTCTATTTTTGGCCGAAGGTTTATAAACTATTAGTAATTTAATAATTTTCTTCAATATTATCCACAGCTAAAGAAGAACATAATTAAACCGACTTCAAAAAGGATGAGATTTTTTTTTAGTTATTTATTGTAATTTCTGTGTCCACGTCACTGGTATGCCAAACGGTTTTCTTTTGTTAATTTAAGAGTGCCATATCTCGAAAAGAAAAAACTTACTCAATCTTTTTGTGTGTCAGACGCAGCTATGCGTCACTGACTTAAAGTTGAATTTATAACATTGATAAATAAATGTAATCTCTGACTTTTAGAAGATAAAATAGAAAGTTTTTAAAGAATTTCTTGAATGTTAAATGAATCTCTAATTTTTTTGTAAATGAAAAAAGTAACAGATCTTAATAGAAAACAGGTGAACACGAATTTTAAAAATTATATTACACGGAATGTCCGAGATAAATATATGTATATATAAATAATATAATAATAAATAAATATATATATAGATAAATGTCCGAAATAGGTAGCAATGCGATACAGAGTAGTTTAACTACTTTAAAAAAAATGTACATCGGTAACTGTAAACGGTGTGTCGGTCTGTGTGCACTCACTGAACAATGAAAGCTTTATTGATTTACTACCCAGAACCATGCCGCACCCGTCTCACTGGGTGAGTCTCCTAACAACTCCCTTTACACTAATGTTAGAATTTCCACTGGGGATACCCAAAGTATTAAACGTGCACGAAGTGTTAATTTAAAATAAACATGAACATAGACTAGGCAATTTCATCATGAGGTCTGTAATGTATTTTATACTCAGTAATATTCGATAGACTTTCAGATAGATCACCGTTCGACATGAGTAATTCGAAATATTAATAATATACCTACATACATTGCACATTTTAATTAATAAATATTAATAATTACATAAACATAACTTTTCCCGCCTTTTCTTGCCCGAAGGGTGTTAAGCCTCGTCTTGCCGATGTTTACGTCCCAAAGGGGATAGGTGGCGAACCTATTGCCATACCGGGCAGAAAGTTATCAGTCATCGATATTTATCACACATAACTTCCGAAAACAATTTCGAAAAGTCATTGGTGAGAGCCAGTGTCAAGAATCGAACCCGGACCGCTGGGCCACCGAGACGTGTTAACGTAAAAATAACATTTTTGTAATGTTGTCGAGATTTTATCTAGGTGTTCTATCATTATGATGCGACTGACTTCTGTATTTGCGTGCGCACGCGGAAAAAGTAAAAAATCGTTAACATAAAGTCGATTTGCGCGATATTTTTTATATAATTTGCAGATCCGTTTTTTCAAATAAAAAAAAATATCCTAATTTAGCCTAATATAAACGTAATTAAAATCCAAACATTATCACTATACTATTTATCTGTTGTTTCTAGATTTATGCTGGTTTTCATGTACACTACTTTGGTCTTGCATAAGAGGATGACTTTTTCAGAGACATTATATTTTAATGAAACACAGCTTTGTGTTCATTGCTATATATGTTTCATTTGCTATATATGTTTAATATATATCAGCGCATAAATGTATTAAATACAATGTATCGAAATATATGAGTACAAAAAATATCCTTGGATCAAAACAAAGCTCAAATTAGTTTATGCTTTTTAAATGCCACTTTTATGTAAGGCTTTGGGCTTTAAAAATGTATTATAGTATTCATTGCTAATACTATTGAAAGAATAAATAAAAAATACTCAATAAAAACTACATAATATATTCAAAAAATGGTCCTCATTAATTAAGGAGAAATTTAATCGAACAACTTGGAAAAATCCAACTAAATGTTGAACCTGTTTTTAGAAGTAGCATATTCAAACTAAATTTATACATTTTCTAGATTTCATTAAAGAAAAATAACTGCATGCAATAGATCTAATATCCTGAAATAGATGTTATAACATAGAGTAATAAAATAATTGTGACATGATAGAAAATGCAAGCTGTCTAAAAATTTACAACTAAATTTTAACAGGGTTTAATCTGTTTAGGAGGTAATGAATAAAAACGAAAGTACAAAATATGTAGTCGAGAAATAAAACTACAACATTTACTAAAATCATCATTGAAATATTGCATTATGGCTGCAATTGTAACTTAAAATATTGACGCCTAGACGACATTTTAATTCAGGAATATCATGCACTGTGATTAGAAAATCGTGAATTTAGAAAAGTATAGACCTATCCAAAATAATTTCATTACGATAAACAAAGTCTCATTGAGAAGTAATTGCCTGCGAAACAAAATATCGGCAACAGAAAAAGACCACGCGTTTAGAGCAAACCACTAAGTGCAAAGTATAGTTTTTTCTTATATTCCAATAAATAAGAACTAAGTTATTTTTTTGGGGTTATATTATTTAATTTTGTTAAACTTACTAGTCGAATCTATTGCTGCTAAAAAAAAATCTAAGTGTAATAATTTTAGAAACCAGTGTATATTTTTTTTTGTAATAAACTACAATATAAAGAAACTTTGTTGCCTTTTAATTTTTTAAATATGCCGTGGACGATAAATGTACCTACGTGTGGTCATTTCATGGCTTTACAGTTTTGAATATCTTTCAATATTAAGTAAACGCTGTTTGTTGGTATACCGCCAGCCGAAACTTCGCTAAAGCAAAATTCGCCATCCCAAATAAAAAAGAAAAATCTATAAATCATATAAATAAGTTCCCCACTAGATTATTAATAATCCCTACACACAGCCTTAGTAAAAGCTTTAAAATATTAATATTTTATTAAAGAGTAGGCATACCTATAAAAAATAATATAGGAGTCAAAAGTACGCAAGCAAAAAATACAAAAGTTAAATCTTAAATTGTAGGTACACTTACCTCGTACTTGATCCCGGCTAAGCGAAGCCATGTTTCAACTTTCAAGCAATAGGGTGACATCGACGGCAACAAAGGCGTCCGCGAGAATTGGTACAGATACACGATGTCTTTTTCAAAATTCGCTTTGTGGACCGCAACTTTGGGTGGAGCAGGCTCGGGTTTCTTCTCTTCTACCGCTTTTTCTTTGGCTTTTTCGACGGATATCTCTTTTTTTTCTGCAATGTCTGCCGGCGCGTCCTCTTTCTCTGTCTTTTCTTTCTCCGTATTCTCGGGTACGTTCTCTGTGAGATCCTTAGCCATGGTGATTAATAAATTTGTAAAAAAGAGTCCAAGTATAATGTATTCTCACGGCAATTGGCACAGCTTTATTTATTAAAAAATTTCACTACAAAATTCAAAAACCACGCGCAATGCCGTTAACGTCTGTCCCGCTACTGATTAAACTGACTCAGTAACGCCGCATCGCCGGTAGTGAACCGTCGCTCGACGCTGGCGGGATGCGGGAATGGGGGACGCGGGGGGCACGGTCGGTTCGTGCGCGATACCACGGGGGATGGGTGCGGCGGCACAGGGCGCTCGCAGACAGGGTAGGTACTAAGTACGTACCTACGTAGATAGCTGCCTATTTAAGACACTCTTATTTGGCGGTTTTATTTAAATGTGTACAGTTGTAACAGTCATGTAAATTGGAAATACATAGATGAATTTGTGATTTTTTTTTGGGAAGCAGTGTAACAAGTATTTGTAGAATTTTTATACTAGTGTCACGTAAGATCTGTAGAAACATTGTTTTAATTTGGTTCTCGCCGAGATATCTGCTATAGGTCTAATTTTTACCGCACAAATATCATTCCCTGTCATAAATAAGGAATTAATGTTATACACAGTTTTAATAAACTTTTCCCGAAGGAATAATTCATTTTCTATTATTTTAAAAGTTAGTTGTCGTCATCAGAACAAATAATGGCCACGAGCACGGAGCTGCGAGCAATTACTTCATAGTTATAAATATTATTAACAATAAAATATAACATTATATTTATATAATTCTTTGTAAATAATAGTAAATATGTTTAATACACGCTCATTGGTTATTAAGGTCCATCACAAGATGATGAACAGTGAACACGACTAATTTTGTATTGGTCTATCAAATTACGTACCAAATAATTGAGAAAAGCCACGGCTTTCATCGTTAAATTAGACTCCTATAGTTCCCTAATTATTAAATTAGTCTCCTTTTTATAGGTACATTCTGGCTCACATCCGTAGCACCCTAATGAAGTGCGATATTGTCCACAGTGCTATAAGTACCTAAATCAGAAAAAAGGTAAAAAAAAAAACAAATAGCTTGAATTCAAATCAATTTAAATAATTTTTTTTAATACTAGTTGACACCGCGAACTTTTTTGTGTAAAATATGTATAAAGAAAAAAATATGGTCATTGTGGCTTATCCATAAGAGATAGACATACACTATCGCGGATTAATTTGTAAACTATTTCAGGTGTATAATAAATGTAGTACATTATTTTGATCTATCATAACTGGTTTAGCCAACGTTTGCAGTTAAAATCCTAAATGTTGAAAATTATCTCGCTTTTTATTAGCGTTTTATTAGCTTCACCTGTATGTTTGTTTGTAGGTTTGTATGTTTGTAGGTTTGTATGTTTGTATGTTTGTTTGTAACCGACTTCTTTTTAGTGTTGATAGTTCACTTCTCGCACCACCATCTAGTGGCAATCAGCGGAAAGTCTACGTTATCCACTTGAAACGAGTTCCTTGTATAAGTCACAGATGGCGCTATTAACGCGCTTGTTATGGAAAACCGAACAAAAAAATATAAAATAAATAATAGTTTAAAAAAACTAAAAAACACGCTTTTTATAGAAAACCGAACTAAAAAATAGAAAAATAAAAAAAATACATTTTATTTTAAAAAAAGCGTGGGGTGCATGGTGTCAATAGTTATAAATATTTTATTGACAGATATGAGTAGAGTGATTATCATTTCGATAATATCTTAAAAAGCACCCCACGCTTTTTTTAAAATAAAATATATATTTTTTATTTTTCTATTTTTTAGTTCGGTTTTCTATAAAAAGCGTGTTTTTTAGTTTTTTTAAACTATTATTTATTTTACTACATTATACATGAAATTTGTATCTAACAAATTACCCCGTGGACACTATTAAAATAAGTCGCATCAATATCCGTTGCGTATTTCCAAAGATATATGCATTTATGGGGCAAGACGACTTTGTGTATACTATGTAATGATGATTTAACGAAATGTATAAATACATTACGTTCAATAATAATTTTCCCAGAATAAAACATAAACCCTTTCTCATCTTCATTAAACAGTGGTAGAGCCAAGTAGTTCGCTGCGTGAATGGGCCGGCTCGACCGGTGAAATACCACGACCTCCCAGAAGATCGACGTAAAGTGAGAGCTGATGCGCAATGGTGGTATCTCGCCCTCTCTTCGCGTTTTATTCGACTCAGATACTCACCGAAGCACCCGTGCCCGGTTAGTATCTGAGTCAACCTGTAGGTGACAGTGCCCCATTTACGGAGCACCCAGGCCTCGAGGTGGGGCAGGACGGCACCGACGGCGCGCTGACGCGCGCAGCCCTGGAGGACAAGCGCGTCGCGCCAGTTCCCCAGGACTCGCCGGAAGGCCTCCCGCCTCCGCATTTCGTGCTCCACGCGTCCGTGTCCCCACCGTCCCGGCCGAGATCGTACGCGGCTGAGTACATCTCGGCCAGGATGATGAAAGGGGGAAACGCGCGAGGACCGTCACCGCTTCGTACGAAATCGTACGGTGGCGGTGACGGTACGATCCGGATGGCCATGATCCGCTCCAGGCTCCTCAGCAGAGCCCTAGAGCGGGAGGCCCCCGTGAGGTCTCTCGACCAAACTGGGGCCCTAGGCGGCGAACTCCCTCTCCCGGTCCCCCGAGGTAGCAGGCGGTGCAACGCGCCTGCGCTCCGGGGATCATCCTCACGAAATGCTCCTCGAAGCTCCAGCGGCTGTCCAGGGTGAGGCCGAGGAACCTCAAGTACCTCCCTACCAGGACAGCCGTGTCACCCACCTGGATCCGCGAGGCCGGTGGTTCCCGGCCCCTAGTGAGCCGGTGGAACCACAGCGCCTCACTTTTGTGAGGCGCCACCTCAAAGCCCAGGCCGCGGAACCGTCTGACGACGATTGCCACCCCCAATTCGGCGAACCTGAGCGTCCGTTTGAAGTCGGGCCCCGTGGCGACCACCAGAGTGTCGTCTGCGTAGCAAACGACACTCACGCCACGGGGCAGAGTGGTGCTGAGGACCGGATCAAAGGCAAAGTTCCACAGCAGGGGCCCTAGCATGGACCCCTGCGGAACTCCGCACGTAATCTCCTTCCTTTGCTCCGTCCCGTTTCGGTCGACATAGTCCACCCGTCTCTCCTGCAGGTAGGCCCCGATGACCGACCTTAGGGAGGGAGGCATCTCGTGGCAGACGATGGCCTCATTTATGGCCGGCCATGGGAGGGTACCGAAATTGAAAATTTAACCTTTCTTGTAACACATACGCGAGTGGACATCGTGTAACATGAAGACTATTGAAGACTTATTGAAATGTTTAGGGTTGAAATCTACTGAAATGATAAATGTCCACTAAAAATGACTAAAATTGCTTAACTGTGCACCGGAATGAAATCAGCCCACTGAAATGATCCACAGTCAAGTAGGTACATCATTTCATTTAATCGCAGATTCCGTAGGTTTTCTGAAACTCCTTATGTTGAAACGAATCTCAATAAATTTCCTCATATTAGTATCACTAGCCTGTATTTGTTCGTATGTCGATTGTATTTGTGCTATGTATTTATTCAATATTAGGGAGCCTGGCGTATGCCGTTGTTTTACACAAAAGACATTTTCCCGACCTCAGCATTAACGCTGGAAGTTTATCATACGTATAATGTACATAAAGTACAAAATATTTTCTATAATATCATTCCGGATTGTTATTACTTATGGGAGTACAGAGAAATGTTAGTTTGAAATGTAATCATGCATTTTTAAAAATTCTCTTCAAGAAACCATCCTAGTAACTTAAGGAACAATAAAAAAAAGTCAGTGGGACAGTCTTCTTTTAAAAGTTAAACTACTATTACTTATATAGTAGGTCAATAAGGAATATTGAATACAATTTAAAAAAAGTGATGATATTCATAGCAGCATAACAAAAGAAAAACTAAATCAGCAATTCAAAAAATATTAAAATCCGAAGACGAAGATAATCAATAGACACTTTGTAGCAACTTATTTCATTTTAAAGAATACATTACTCAATTGTATTTTTTGCCAAGGTAAAGAAGTATCTATTCTACTATAAAACATATCAAAATCATAAATTAAAACTACTAACCAGCACATTGCAGTAAGTACCGTTCTGAAATTTGCAGTGTATTTTTTTTGCTCATACAGCTCACCCATACACACGTATTGACATAACCATATTCTTAAGTTTATGAATGTGAGATGGTATTAGGTAGGTAACCAGGAAACCTTTTTTTTTACGCGAGGAAATGCTTTACGCACACCCCCCGCCTGAGAACGGCAGGGGGTAGGTAACTAGGTAACCTACTAATTTGATTTCAATCCCTCAAGTGAGCCTCACATTTTTAGTGCTTGTGGACAATGAAGGACTCGTAGTGAGAAAGAAGTTATCTTATGAATAATAATATCTTGGACACAATATACACAGCGCCCTCTAGTTCCAAGCTAAACAATTAAATGCTTGTGTTATGGATACTAGATAACGGATATAAATACATATATACTTTTTTTTTGTAAATACATACTTATAATACATAGAAAAACACCCAGACACCACACAAATATTCATGTTTGTCACAAATATTTGTGCTCGGGTGGGAATCGAACCCCCGACCTCATTGCTTCAGCCGGTAGTTTTACCAATGCGCCACGAGGCCCGTCAGTGAATGAATTGCTTTGCTTTGCCGAATGAATTGCTTTCCCAAAACTTGTAGTACTTTTTTGTGATATCTCTTTGATTTTATTACAACAAATCTTATCGTACGAGTCAATCTCAAAAACAGGAAAATTGTGTTATTTGCTATACCTATTTCATAAACTACAGGACAACTGCGTACTAATATTTTATCGTACCAATGACTGGGTGGCTATGACGAGTTTCGTGGTTTCCCACACTCAGAGGAAAATCTAAAGAGACGCACGCACGTTCTTAGCTCTGATTCCTCTAATCATTTTAGCTACAAGGACCAAAGCAAAAGAGATGTACACGGATTGCGCATTACTTATGTACTACTAAATAGGGTATTTTGTTCTTAATTAGGTTAAATTTAGCCGAGACTTTGTGCGGCAATATAAAAAGTATATCAAGCACTTTACTTTCTGGTTCTGAGAATAAATCAATCTGGATATTCCCACGACAGAAAACAGGCCTTCATCTAGTTTTTATTAAAATCAAGAAGGTTCGTTTGATGTTAGCTTGATCCTAGAATGCCACCTACGTCTGCCTATTGGTTCGTCCAAATTCAAGTCACACAGGTGCTGGATAATGTTATACCTGGATTAGGCCTTCTTCTTCATGCCAAGAACAGCTGTCAAGAAATCGTCAGGGTGTTTTGATATGCTTGGAGAATAGTTGTATCAAAATATTGATTGACCATGACTGGACTTAATTTGTATATAGGGAAAAATAGGTTTTTCCCGCAAGTTTGATAGCGTTAAGCTTAGATATAATGACATAAAGTTGGTATTTTTTTATGGGATCATAGGGCAAACGAGCAAGTAGGTCACCTGGTTGTAAGCGAAGAGTAGTTACTCAATGTTCATGGGAACACCGTGGTGGGTTGCCGTCATAAAGGAAGGGAATGGGAGGGGAAAGGGGATCGGGTCTCCGAATACCTCTCTCACCGAACGAAGCGCGGCACGAGCCACTGTACGCTGATATTCCGAGAGGTATTTCACTCACTAATAGACTCTACCACTGATTAAATATTACTATAAACTGTTTATAATATAAGCTTACACTAAATATTTCTATCTATGCATACAATAAAATCGTAGGACCTACCGAAACAATATCGAAAAAATATGATATAAAAAGATGGTTTTTAGAATTTAGGTCTGTTTGTCTGTTACAGGCGGGCTTACTCTTACTCTTCTTTTGCAGTTCTGGATGCATTACAACGATGTTTGATTGACTGGCGTTATAACGAGGTGTTGAGATGCTTGTATAACTCTTTGACACTGTCACGATGGAAGATCCAGGACCAAGTGACAAACTCCATCGAGCTGACTCGAGATGAAAGACAGGGAGATGTCATATCTTCCAAACTCTTCACCAACGCTTTGGAGGACGTCTTCAAGGCCTTGGACTGGACTGGACAAGGTACCAACGTGAATGGTAACTACACTACACATCTTCGATTCGGCGACGACATGGTTGTAATGGCAGAGTCGCTGGTACGTCTAACTAAGTCAAACTATCCAGTTAGGTAGACGAAACTTCGAGAAAGAAGCATTCAGCAACTGGCTATGCTGTAATGCCTAAAGACCAAGGTCTTTGACCAGTGCGTCTTACTAGTATTGACCTACGGGCCGAAACGTGGACACTTACGGTAGGGGTAGTCTTTTTATTTTTGTTAACAAAATTAAAGACGCTCCGCGAGCTATGAAGCGAGTTATGCTCGGGGTATCTGTGATAGATAAACTCAGGAATGAGTATATCCGTCAGAGAACTGGGGTAACCGACATAGTTCATAGAATTAGCTAGCTGAATGGGCTGGCCACATCTGCCGAAGGACCGATGGTAGATGGAGCAAGAAAGGCATATAGTAGAAAATGCGACTTGGTAACCGTAGTGTCGAACGCCCTCCAGCCCGACGGTCAGACGACCTCAGAAAGGCTGCTGGAAAAGACTGGATGTGGACGTCAGAAAATCGGATGTTGTGGTGCTAATTATGAGAGGCCCATGTCCAGCAGTGGACTGCAATAGGCTAATGGTGATGATTTCTCTGCCTACCTCACGGAGACTTGGTGTAAAGATGTGTATGTATTATTACACTCTCAAAAAAGATAACCACAAGTTAGAATTAGTACGCAATAGGTTTCGGCAAAAGTTTCGGCCAAATGTAACAGAGACCGAAACTTTCGCCGAAACTTGATTTTTGGCAGAAACCGAACTTTCGGTCGGACACTAGTTAGAATTATGTTACAAAACTTTAAGTAAAAAAGTTTCACTTCTTTAGCGCGGACGGACTCTACTCACAATTTTTTATCTATACTTCCCCATGCGTAATGAATAAATAATCAATTTTGATTACATTTAATATTGATTCCACACTAATAAAATTGAAAAATATATGAACATGAAACATTCATACAAAACACAACGAACTCTCTATACTACGGTGCTATCAAACTGTATGTTGCTTGAAAGTTATCGTAATACCCAAGTTAGAAATTATTTTCTGTTTACATACTACATAATATATCTTTAGATGTTCATTTCCCACTCCAGTGCTAAAAATCTAAATTCGAATAGAAAGCGACAGAAATCGTAACTGATCTATCAGAATCGGGCTTCATTTCTAGAAAGAGGTTAGCTCGATCCCTTCGAACCAAAATTTTGACGCCGTTTGATTGTCCATTCTTTAAGTACTCTACGCACTTACCATTACGCCAAGTTCGTTGCGGATTTGTCAAAAAGATTTGAGCGCTGTAATACACGTGTCTTACTCGGACCGAGTTAGAAACACATCGCTCAAATCTTTCGACTTTTGTAACTTGTCACACAACAAGCTCGTCGGTTTTGAAGGCTCCAGACGTCACCTTCCGCTAGGACACGTTCAATTTGGTCATGGAATGTGTATTGTGGCCTTCATCGGCTCATACATCCTTTCCTTTTTGAACTGTTTAATATTTAATTTAGTCAGTCATTACTATAATTCAAGAGTCTCGGTGGCGCAGTGGTCGAGCACACGGCTTCTTATCTAGAGGTCCGGGTTCGATTCTTGATACTGGCTCACACCAATGACTTTTCGAAACTGTTTTCGGAAGTTATGTGTGATAAATATCGATGACTGAAAACTTTGTGCCCGGTATGGCAATAGGTTCGCCACCTATTCCGTTTGGGACGTAAACATAAAGGCGAGACGAGGCTTAACAGCCGCTGCCTACACCTTCGGGTAACAAAAGTCGTGAAGTTATGTATTATAATTTAAAAGAAGTAGTGAATGTAAAAAAAAACAAAATAACCTGATTGATAGAAAACTTGATTTTATTTTAAATTATGAACAGTAGATGACAAGGAGCAGAAATTAAACTTCAAAATAGTTAAAATAGTTTTGTTTATTCTCTCCAAAACAAAAATGTAAGTGTGTTTTACAAATTATACAGAAACAAATAAATGCATTTCGACAAGTGTATGTTTTAAAATCGTTACATAGTATAAAACAAAGTCACATTCCGCTGTCTGTCCCCTTATATGCGTATATCTTTAAAACTACGTAACGGATTTTGATGCGTTTTTTTTTAATAGTTAGAAGGTGTAAACGGGTTGGTTTTGATCTATAATTCATGTATAGTGTAGCACAAAAAAGTGATAATTTTCAAGATTCAGATCTTTAATCGCAAACGCTGCATAACCCTAAGTGATAAAACAAAATAATGTACTACATTGTTGTACCTACATCTTCAAAAGATCTACACAAAAGTCCGCGATGGCATATATGTCTATTTCTTAGGGATAACCCTAAATGACCATTTTTATTTATTTACTTTTTACGAGTAATAATGGCTTATTTATGTAGCGATTTTAAACATTACAGCATTAATTTTCGTAAAGTGTATTAAATATATGGTGCATTTAATATAGATTAATATTGCCCTTTACAGCATGTAATTTAAACGAATATTTACGAAGATATTACAGTATTAACATAGCGGTACATAGCAGTATGGTTTGGCGCCAAAACGCATGCCGATAAATAGCACAAATTGAACTTTATAAAATCCAAATTTTACTCATTTATTACTTTTGATGCGGAACAAAGTTCGCCGGGTCAGCTAGTATATAAATAAAATATTAACCTAAACGTATATTCTTACTAACTCGAATGATGGTGAATTACCAAAAACAATTTCCAACTGCACAATGACAATGATTTTCAAATATACAAATATAAAGTCGAGACAGATACGTTTTAATACAAAATTTATCTTATTTTAATATTATTATACTTATACCACTAGTGATAAAAATAATAATTAATACTAAAAGAAAAAGATAAAATTAATTTGTAGTAATACAAAAATTATAGAACTAAACAAATGATGGTTTTACCTTATTTATTGCTTCGGTCATTGTAATCAGGTATTTCCGTTAAATTTATTAAATAGTCAGATGTTTCTTTTTTGATAAAATTATATATAAATATTATATAACATTTAAAAATATTAATATGATACATTGAAGAATATATTTATTAAAATAGGATTGTTTATTAGTCAATACATTGATACATTACAGATATATATATATATTAATATCTGTTAGTACTTTGTCCTATGAATTATGTTACAGAGTTTATTATTGCCATAGTTCTTTCAAAGTTCCATTCAACAGATACGAACTCGGAACGTAGTCAATTAGTAGTCGGACAAATAGTCAAATTATATCCAAGTCACTACAAAGCTGCGGACTTTGTGAATTCCCTTAAATCTTTGTATAAATAATAATACTTTATCTAGATATAAGAAACATACATAACATAATTTCACACCTTTGTTACCCGTAGGTGTAGGCAGCGGCTGTTAAGCCTCGATTCGACATAAAATGCATAAATTATACAAAAAGGCGTTTACTGAAACAATACCTGATCTCAATTGATTAATTTTCTATTGAAACTTGACTGTAATCACTCTTGTTATCATTACGAAGTTAAAAATCACAATATTATACAATATTTTTCTACGTAATATATATATATATATAGATTTTTATATAACAATATTTTGATGTCGTCGGAACATCATAAGTCTTAACTTAAGCCTAGTTCTCACAGTACAATAATGTCAAATAAAGCCTCCGCGATAAATGTATCGCACACCTTATAATTGTCCCGCGCACATGTCACTAAATCATTCGTTAAAAAAATAATGTTTAATATTCAAAATAGGACACTCACTTCGGTTTTCTGTTTGTTCATTACGATGAAATCAAATTCAACGTAAGTTTTGCAGCATTGTTTTAAATAATCGAATCAAACTCGACTGAATATCGATAGCCATCCGATCGATGTAAATACGAGAATGTGACAAATACCTATTGTTTTGAAAAATCGAATCAAAACTCGACTGAATATCGATAGGAATCCAATCGAGGTGAACGCGAGTATCTGACAAATACCTCGGCGTCCCATTCCTTTCCCATCCCACTATCATAAAGACTGACAATGCAACTAACACTATCAGTATTGCAGATGTGCATGGGCGGCGTTAATCGCTTATACGATTATGCCCCAATATCCAATAAACCCAAACTATACAGAAGTAAATGTCCACACTGATAATCTCCAAAGTCTATGGGTATATTTACTTGGCTGAAAATACTACAGCTTACTTATTCGGAGCTGGAGGTGGAGCTCGAAGGAGTATAGCTGTAGTAGTCGCTCTGCTAGGCGGTGTTGATTTGTTCCACGTTCAGATGGGTTATGAAACGCAAACGCATCTGCAACGCTGGTCGCAATTTGCGTATCACGTTCTCCACTTCGGTCTTCATTGTGTCCCCAACGAACATATATTTTATATGATAGCTTTATTATAAAAATTAAGGAAATTGTTTTGTGTACATGTATATTTAATGTGTAAAAAGTCTCCGTGGTCCAGCGGTCGAGCGCCCCACTTCTGTATCAAGATGTCGCTGGGTAGAATCCTGGCTCACACCAATGACTTCTCGAAATTATGTGTGATAAATGTCGATGACTGAAAACTTTGTGCCCAGTATATGGTTTCGTCACCTATTTATTTCATTTGGGACGTAGACATAACGGCGAGACGAGGCTTAACAGCCGCTGCCTACACCTTCGAGTAGAAAAACCAGTTCTGCCGATGATATACCACGACTTTTCAGTATGCAGACGTGTGCTTCGTGCCGCGTTTCATTCGATATGAAAATTATCCGTAGATTCCGATGTGGGGACGTCCAAGCCAACCCCTTCCCTATACCGTTTTAGTTATAGTTTGAGTATGTTTATGAATGTATAAAGGATACAGTAAGTCACACACAGGGTCAATGTATTCCAGGTGTGTCTGCGACTTGTCAATTTGCGCCAGCAGTTCGTACAGAGTGAGCGTTATGTCCATCACGGCCCGAGACAGGTCCGAGTTGAACCGCTGCAGGAAGGGGCCCACCAAGTGGCACAGGAACAACAGCTGTATCTCCGTTTGTATCTCTACGGACAATTTGTCCTTAATAAATCTGTAAATAAATAAATATTTTGTGGAAAAGAATATTTAAAAGGATGATTTTAATAGATATCGGATCGACTGGTTGATTATGACCTCTTCGAAAATCGACGTAAAGTAGCTCATCTCAATGGTCAATAGACTCCTCCGAAATAAAAGTGTCAATGCCCAGTAAAAGAGTAAAAAAATTAAGCAACCATCAGCCATTTTGGTTTGCAGCAGTATCAAACAGAACAGAACATGGGCTACATGTTGGCTGTGGTTTATTGAGAGATAAATGCTTAAAAATAGGCTTATATACTTCTGGTAAATGGTATTTAAAAGTTTTACAAACATCTCCGCAGTTTAAGTGCGAAAATGTAATAAAAAATAAATATAGTTAAAAAAAAAACCTAAAAAAAACACGCTTTCATTTCATACAAGCTAAAGCTTTTTACTTTTTAGTGAATAGTCACCGGGATATGACAAAGATATTATTATAGCATAAATATTATTATAACAAAATAGTACGGGACTTAACGTTACATATATCGATGACTGTATACTGAACAAGACGCAATTATCACCATAGGAGTCCAAAAGGGTTTTATGCGCGCTAAGCTAGCTCTATCTATCTCTCTTTACTCTCTCTTACCCGTATGCGAATTCTGAAACTTCGCATGGGAGTAAGAGAGATAGAGCTAGTCTGAAATAAATTGCTGAATCCTGGCGAATCTAATGCGGATAATCGGATGTTTTGATTAAATCATTGCATTGTCATCAGTCTCTAACAGGTGTGCAAAGTATAAATAAAATAGGAACGTTCAAAGGAGAAAATGAAAGCCAATAAAAGCGTATTAAATATAGTGATAACGTAACATAACTTCACGCCTTTTGTTACCCGAAGGTGTAGGCAGCGGCTGTTAAGCCTCGTCTCGCCGTTATGTTTACGTCCCAAATGGAATAGGTGGCGAACCTATTGCCATACCGGGCACAAATTTTCAGTCATCGATATTCACCACACTTAACTTCCGAAAACAATTTCGAAAATTCATTGGTGTGAGCCAGTGTTAGGATTTGAACCCGGACCTCCGGATCAGTAGCCGTGTGCTCTACCACTGGACCACCGTGACTCCAAATATAGTTATAATAATAACAATACGTACTGAGGCACTTGCATAATCTGTCCGGCGCCCGCGTGGTACCATATAGCATGAGTCAACGCCAATGTAAGACTATACTTGTTCTCCAACATGGCTTCGGTTGTAGTGTTCATATTGAACAGTTGGAACGGCGTGTGCGGATATGGCCATTCGGTCATCTCGTTGTTCGTCATCAGCTCCAGTATACGATCGTGAATGACCGTCCAGTATGGGTCGGGTAACGCAGCCATTATCAGGCCAATGGCGTTGATCCAGAGTTGTATTTTCGACGGTGGTATTGTCACGAATCCTTTCGTAATGACATCCAACAAATTGCTACCAACACAGTTGGGGGCTAAAGGTAAAGACATAAGTTCCACGCATGTGACGTAGAGAGCGTGCGCGGACGGATTCGGGTATTCGTTGAAGCGCCAATCAGTGTCCGGGAAGTGAGAGTTACCTGTCATAGCTGTTGCGTTATTAAGAAACATTATATAAGAAATATACTACGCAGCTCGATCGGTGAAATACCACGAGCTACCAGAATATCGGCGTAAAGTGGCACATGTTTCGTTCGGTGAGAAAGGTATCCAGAGGACCACCTTCCCCGACCCTTCCCATCCCACTGCCTTTAACGCCGCCATCGCAACTGTAACACTATCTGTGTTGCAAGTGTGTATGGGTAGCGCTAGTTGCTTACCATCAGGTGACCCGCTGTCTCATTTGCCCCCGACCCAAGAAAAAAAACATTTTTATAGTCATCACTATTTACCACACTCACTGGAACTCTAAATGGGAAACACAATGCTTTAACACTCGGTCTAATTATTTTTATAATAAATTTGAGTTGAAATATAAAAAAAAGTTAAGATTGTAATTAGCTAGCTGATGGTTCAGCAACTATAAGACAAGAAACAATCATTTCCAGCTGTTGATCAAAAGCTTTATTTTTTTGGCAAGACAACGTTTGCTGGGTCAGCTGGTATACCTATTTAAAAGGATACTCTCAACCATCCTGTGAACGAGACTCAAATAGTAGTTAAGTCCCGGTGCCCATGCGGCAGCCTCCACGTCAGAATTACCAAGGTAGGTCTGGAACTCTTCAGTGGTTGCCCATCCAGGTGGGCAGACATCTTTTAACGAACCCAGCACAGCATTCACCAGTTTCCTCTTCAACAGAGGTTTGTCGCGCAGTTTCGTCTCGTAGTAGTGCAGAGTGTTATATAAAAATGTTATAGGTCTATCTGTAATTATTCATCTGTGTATTAATTTCAATGACTTCGAATCATTTTCGAATAAAATATATATAAGGTCATAATTATCGTGGGTCACTTGTTAGTAATTGCAGACTTTTATCTCCCCTTCAAGAAGCACTTAAAAATGTCCTTGAAATTTAATAGAGAACATTTTTTTTAAAAGCGTTAAACAATTGCAAGAGAGATTAGAAGTTCGACCTCAACAAATACTTTTTCAGACAAAACAAAACGTAGCAATAAAATACCAGAATCTCAAATTAGTCTGAAATCAGTTCACGTAGACAAAATCCGCAAGACAATCTAAGTCTTGGTTGTGGTCTCATTTTGCTCATCCACTGATAGTTTAAAACGTCTCCATCAGAAGATGTAGGACTGTTAGCCTCGACTCGCCAAATCGTTTCATTACGTTCCAAACGTCACAAAGTAGTCAGCCATCGATATATATCACACATAACTTCCGAAAAGAATTCCAATAAACCATTGTTGCGAGCTGGAGCTCGACCACTGGAGCACCGAGACTTTTTATTTTTTATTTTTCAGAAGATCTACGTAAAGTGGCCCATGCCACCTTGCGTTCGGTGAGAGAGGTACCCGGAGGCCTGCCTCCCTTCCCCATCCTTTCCCACCCTACTCCCCTAAAGGTCTGCAACGTAACTGTTACACTATATGTGTTGCAGGTGTACATGGGCGGCGCTAGTCGGTTTTGCCCACCTATGCCGTAAAAAATAATAATAATATCCAATAATATAGTTTGTAGGAGAAATATCGTTACCGTGAAACTTGTACAGGTAACCAATGTGCTCCAACAGTTGTTCAAGATTTTTGCTGACTTGCGGTATCTCCAGATGTCTGTGCACCACAATATCCAGTACCGGTATGAACCTCAGGCACACATTGCTCAGGTAGACCGGAATGGGACCGCCGTATGCGTTACTCGCTTCCTCCGGCACAAATTTCTCGGGATACTTTCTGTGGAACGCTAAATGCTTCTCGTACCTGCATAAATATTTTGGAAACTTTATTTCAAGAGATAACCTAAACCACCTCAATTTAAACATGCCAAACTTGAGCATAGCAACGAAATTCCTGTTTCTAAATTTTTAACAGTGTTAGGAGCCACGCAGTTCGCTGCATGAATGGAGCAGCTCGATCGGTGACATACGACGTCCCAGAATATCGACGTAAAGTGGCACATGTCCGTAACAATCGGTGAAAGATTAATGAGAGGTATACGCCCTTCCCCTCATCCCACTCCAGTGGGCCGGCGACGCAACTTTAACATTACCAGTGTTGCAGGTGTCTATGGACGATGCTGGTTGCTTACTATCGGGCGAAGTTTGCGCCCTAAACCATAAAAAATTGTATTTGTGGACTTGAATGAAAGAGCCATAAGACTTGGTTCTTACATATCAAACAAATCTAGGTAATTAATGTATGCCTCCAAGATAAGTTTAGTGATTTTTTTTACCACACGCTTCATCATCATCACAAGGAAAATAATGATCAAAATCAAGTACCAATTGTTCTGTTTCCAATGCTCTGGTGAATTCTCCTTAACGAAATCCTGTGCACGATTACGCAATTCTGAACCCTTCAGTAGCAACAGTTGTATGATGTACAGGCACACTTGGCTTTCATTTCCATCAGGGTTGGGACGAAGCACCTAGAACAAATTAATTAGATTCTAGAGACTTTCTTCTAACAGTGTTAGAACCACGCAGTTCACTAGTTTACGGGTGAAATACAACGACCTCTTAGAATATCAACGTAAAGTGGGTCAAGTCGCGTTTCACTAGGTGAGAGACCTCTCTCACCTAGTGAGCCACCCGGAGGCCCAAACCCTTGCTCTTTCCCCTTCCCATCCAATTTCTGACCCCTTCTAAATCCCATTGTAAAGGCCGGCAACACAACTGTAACGCTATCTGTGTTTATTTTTTTATAAAACTCCAGCCGCAAAGGTGATCGTGGGGGTGTTACATTTGGGAAGAGATACGTTTTTCAATTATGATACTTGTACAAAATATTCTTTTTGGTATGATGATGATAATCACTAAACAAACGCCACCGAAATGGCTCGAATGATTTTGATGAAATTTTGTGCGCATGTTGGAATATGAAGGTCAAAATCTGCTTTACCTAAATATTTAGGGTGGTTAACAGCTTATTATTTATTTGCTAACTTAACTAGTAAGTATGTATGTAATATGTATATTATTTTAAAGTTATTATTGGTTGTCTTATTAACTGTTTGTACTCACCAAACACAAGACCAGGCGGTCTATGGTGACGATATTGTACTTCCATATGATGTCGTTTATGGCGTCCACGCATTTGTTGATGTGGGGACCACCGGCCGGCGTGGTCACTTCGAACACCAAGTAATCGCAAAACTTTCTCAAGTGCGCTGAAAGTGCACGGGCACCTATACGCTCTAGGATTCTAGAAGAAAACAAAAACAAATACTTGTTGTAGTAATGAAGGGCATGGTACCGATATGTAGAAACAACGGATGATACTAGATCGAATAAGTCGAGGACGGCCATGATCACACTTTCCATGACCAACTTGAACGTGGAAGATGATGTGCGAAGCCATAAAACTGACGAGCGTGTGTGACAAGAGTTATGAAAGTCAAACAACAGAGTGACGTGTTTAAGAATCGTCCTTATGACGCCTCGTTCTCTCTGCCTACCGCGCAAGGGACTTGGCGCGAAGTGTACATAACTATAGACAGGCATCATAAAGTACATCTTCACACCGAACGCCATGTTGACGGATAGGCAGAAATAGCCGTCCAGTGCGTGCCGTTCGTGACTTTTTTCGTACACTCTCGCCGTTTATTTAAAAGGGGTTACACACACAAAATGTATTTTGTAACTGGATATATAATAATAACACGGAAATATTTAAAAAACAATACGCGTCCGTCGCGTCTTACAATAATAGAACTTAGTGCCGGGAGCGACTTCGCCGAGTTAACAACATCAACACAATATATTATGTTATTGTTTTAAATATAACGGCTATTTACAGAAATATAATTTACAAAATAAATGTCGAGAATAAATTCGCATACACTGCATACAGAATTGCTGCACGTACGCTATGAAATAATATTAATTCAAAGCTATTTTAATTCTGTTACACAATTATAGTAGTAAGTACTCAACTCGCTGGTAACATAACAATGTAAATCAAATGTCAATAAAATTTGTAGTATAAAAATTACCATATTATTCCAAACTCGAAAACATTTTTTTTTTCTGAAAATGTTAGCCGAAGTTACTCCTTACTACACCAGCTACCTGCCAATAAAGGTCCCGTCAAAATAGGTCCAACCAATTCAGAGATGGACACGGAACAAACAGACATAAAGACGGACAGAGAAACATAAATTGTGAAAAATGTTATTGTGGTGTTTGTATCGTATATTCATATGAATGTAGTTGAAGTTGGTTATTTTATTTTTATTTATATGTATAGATATGCATATGAATATATACACGGTAGATATACTGAAACACGCGTTTTAGAAACTTTCATTTATCTGTCCGTTTGTTTCGGCTAATATCTGAAACGGCTGAACTATCGAGACATATTTATAGAAGTACTTTTAAAATAAACTCGACGTATCCGATGTTATGGCTCTGTCTAGTGAATAGTATAAGACAAACATACGTACGAAAATATAACATTCGTCTATTTTAGAAATCTCCTCACAATGAGATATCGACTAAATAGGTTCAGCTCTCAAATTAGACAGTTCATTACATACATACACAAACATAACTTCATGGCAAGTTCCTTGTGAGGTAGGCAGAGAGAACAGGCACCATAAGGCACGATTCTTTCACGCCCCACACGCTACTTCGACTTTCATAACTCATGTAGTACACGCGCGTCAATTTTTACGGCTCTTGATACCTCCAGGACTCGTTCTATTTGGTTCTAAGTGCGTCGTGGCCGTTCTCGTCTCCTGAGTGTACGACGGCCACGACGCTTTTGCGTTCTATATCTGTTTAGTCAATCTTGTATCATCCATTATTTCTATATGACCGAACGATCAGAGCAAGCCTTTTTTTTACTTTTACATCGACGCTCTCTTTGTATCCAAATTCCTGTGCAAATTTTACGCAGTTCACTCATTTCGACCGCTTTTAACCTACTGCACCTAATGCACTCTCTTCCATAATTACAATTCTATAAGTTGGCGTAGGGATCAGGGGAGGTTTGGAGTTATATTTCACTAACTTATTCTAATTTCATAACTCATGTCATATTACCTCGGAAGTGTGTCGTGGCTGTCCTCGACTCCTACATTCTATACCTTTTGCACTTTAGATATATCTGCTTAGTCAATTTTGCGTGATAAACCTTCGTTTTCACTGTTTATTTTTTTCTTTAGTATAATATTGTATATTTACTCACTTGAAAGCAACAGGATTGATCCTGTTAGTTTCGAAGATCATCTTCCACAAGAGGCACAGGAACAGCGGCGTGCCCGGCACGGAGAAGTGGGATATTATGTCGTTGTCGTTGGCCATCGATGTCCACTTGCGGTATTCCTCCTCCACTGACTTCTTCAGCAACTGTTTATTCTCTTTTGGAGCTGGATTCTGTAATGAACAATATAAATAATAAACAATATAATTAATATTTACAACTGGACGCAAAATATGGGATTTGAGAGTCAACTACTGTTTTGAACGAGTTTTGAAAGATTTAGTCTTGGTTTGCTATATTTTTTTAAACTAACATACATAGCTTCACACCTTTTTCTACCCAAAGGGGTAGGCAGTGGCTGTTAAGCCTCGACTCGCCGTTATGTTCACGTCCCAAATGGAATAGGTGGCGAACCTATTTTCATACCGGGCACAAAGTTTTAAGTCATCAATATTTATTACACATAACTTGCGAAAATAATTTCGAAAAGTCATTAGTCGTCGAAAATAATTTCGATTAGTCATTCTTGATTTTGACGCGGGTGCTCGAGCACTAGACCACCGACCACAGACTTTCTATTGGTCAAATGATGGGAGAAATAAGTGAAAAAACAATAATACCTGTGAGAAAAACTCGACCAGCACAGAAGGGAAACACTGCAAGGTGTGCTGCGACCACATGTGCGGTGTGTTAGTCATGACAGTGGTGAGGAGCTCCTTCACGGCGGCGCTGTCACTACCTGAACAATGATCTTAGGTTATTTTATGTATTACCTTCGATAAAACTTATGGAGTTTTTATTCCACACTATTTGTAAAGAGATGCGAAAGTATCGTATTTACTTCCCAAAAGCGATAAAACCAATATATATATTATTTTATGGTATTGGGAAAAGCAAGGAGTTGGGTCACTAGCGCCCTTAATAGTTACGTTGCCGGTCAATAAAGATAGAATAGGGATGATAATAGGGCCAGATACCTCTCTCACCGAATGAAACGCGACATGAGAAACTTTATTAATTTATCAGATCAAATAATCAAAATAGCGTAGGGCTATATCCCGTCCAATGGACATCAAATTTGATAAATATGGCATAACTGGCAAACAATAACCAACCCTAGTTCCTTGTGTGAACTGTCACACAATACTTGCTCCTGAGCTTATGGAGTTACTCTTGATCATATAGTCTTAGAATGCATCATGCTTAGTCCATAAACTATAAATAAACGTAATAAACGTATCTTTTAAAATCTCAGTATTGTTAAAAATAAAAGATTGACCACTCTCTGTTAAGTGAGGTACATTACCAGTAACAGATACAATCTAACTGCTTTAAAAGATAAACGATACGCTAGCCAAAAATTCATCTGAAGATTGTACAAGACGCCAGAACCCCCAAAAAGAACCTATCATCAACAATTGACATAAGTAAGTTATTATTTAGTTTACAAAAAGTAGGTACCACACACAGGAAATATAAATTTGCTTCATATAACTGGTAATCCAGTTATATTAAGTAATTTGATTGTTGGATATTCTAACGAACAAATTCCTATGCAAGTTAGTCACGAACGAATTCAAAAAGGCGACATACAACATTAGGGTAAGGGATTACCTTGGATTGTTATGTACCGAGATGCCTAACTACCCAGCCATCGAATCCTGTCCAAAATAATACCTCCATTTTGTGAAAATACTCTCTTTAACAAATGGGATAAAGAGAATCATCTCATTTAATTTTAAATTAAATTTTAGTTAAATTTAATTTTAACGTGTTTCAATAGATTTTATTAAAATTTATTTCATTTATGCCGTATAATGGTCTAACAGGATCAAAATTAAGGACTCATTATCCTACTTCAAAATTGATTCCGTCATAATATACATAAACGAAAGGGATACCAAAAACACTAGAATTCCGGAAACCGGGAATACCCACTACAAGTCCTTATGAAAATTTTGTATGTCCAGGGTTCCATCAATTCTTATATTCACAATATCGTAATAACGAATATTAAATACACTCCACGAGATCGAAAGTCCGGCAATTGTAACTTCTCAGAATACCTACAGACAAAGCAAAATTGCTGAATACTTTTACATCACAAACATGACATAATTGTAGATCAGATTTACTACAATATGATAGTAAGTACTCCAGTTACATTATTAGTTCCCAGAACTAGAGTAGGTGTGGCTCTATGTACTATATTAGTATTTGAGCCCAACATCAGCCAGACAGCGTAGGACGTCGGAGCCTTATCAACTGTCTGGGACGCGTCTCAAAGCGTGTCTAGTGTACTCGATCAAGATTTCGCAGAACATATGTCAGTTATCGGGAACACAAACTTGCGGAACTAAGGAATAACATAACTTCACGCCTTTTTCTATTTGAAGGTGTAGGCAGTAGCTGTTAAGCTTCGACTCGCCGTCATGTTTAGGTCCCAAATGGAATAGGTGGCGAACCTATTGCCATACCGGACACAAAGTTTTTAGTCATCGATATTTATCACATAATATGATAAAGGAATGAATCAATACTTAATGAATTTAAAATACAACCTTTTTGAAATGAAGAAACATACAACTGTAATCTAAAGTTCAGTTATTCAAGATATTCTTTGGTGTTAGACGATCGAATCGTCGTATTAAAATATTGTTTATGATATTTTAATACGACGGTCTATCATTAATTACAAAACTTAGTTTTTACAGTGGTAAAGCCGCGCGGTTTGCTGCACGAATGGGACGGCTCGACCTGTGAAATATCAAGGCCTCTCAGAATATCAACATAAAAGTGGCTCAGGGCGCATTTAGTTCAAATTAAACTTATACACAACTAAATATGTGGAGGCAACGAGTAACAATGACCAATGAAAATTAGTCCCAAATTCCCAATTTGTTATCCCAAGTTGGATTACAATGACATAAACTTATATTGAGAGATCAAACCACACTAGGTTTGGTCTCCACATACCTGCACCAGTCATGTAAATTCCTCTAGCTAAAGTCAGGACCAGGACCCGGTTCAATTCTTCACTTTCAGAAGATACCAAAGACTTTGGTTCAGACACCACTCTGGACATTTGCAATTGTACTCCAGAACTTCCCAAGCTTGTAATCAAACGTAAGGCAGTACTTTCAAAGCTAAAATCAAATGGATTAAATACATATTAATATTTTTTGTTTTTATACTTGCACTTGTTCTTCTATTAATATCATTTATAAAAAAATAGTCTAAAAATTATAGTACCCGATAAAACTAAAGAATATCATGTCAATTGAAATCAAAACAGTAAATTAACATTAGACATACCACAACTGCAGCTGTGTCTGATTGGCTTGCGGATAAGCAGCTAGTGAATGTATATTTGATAGCAATGTTACTCTGTAATGTGGTTGGACATGATGGATTCGGTAAGAGAACATATCCAACAAATTGTGCAATATACCCCAGGCTTGGGACTTGAATACATTTGGTAACAGTTGATCTGGAATCAAAATATATAATTGTGTCAACCCAACGATCATTAAGACAGTTGTGCAATGTAATTTTTGCAAAATATAGGTAAATATTAAACAACACAATAACTGTCAAAGTACATTATAAAGCTTAGTACTCACGAATAAAGCCTTTGATTCCCATTGATTCAATCTCTGTATATATTAATAAACGACTGTATGTTTCAACCAATGCAGGTGACATCATATTACTGCCCGGTACATTGCTTTTATTCTGTGCTAGCTTGGCCACATGTGACACAATTGAATGTATGAGAGACATTTTACTGTGCAGTGTCAAGCTATCAAGAATACACATGGATAGTGGCATAGTAGGTAATGATGTAGGTGCATTGCCATTTGGTATTGCTTTCTGATTACCAAATAGAGTATCAATAATTATGCCCATAGGCCTTGCGAAATATTCCTGATTTGTAGAATATGCATTGCACAATAATGCAATACGATAGTCAGATCCCACCAACGTTGGATTGCTGCTTGAATTCATCAGGTGCTGCAGATACCTGCCATAAAAACATATAAGTAAGAGTGAATAACTATTTTTTATGCAAATATATATCAATAAACAAAATAAAACTCAACTCTAAACGAACACATACTCATACTGCGCTTTTAAATTCTGTGGCAGAGTCAACGTTTTATGCTCAGTCTCGGCTTTTCTTAACAAATGTATCCAAATGCAAACAACTGCCATTTGATGTGTACAATGCGATTTTGTATAATCAGGCACTGGCAAGGGTTCTTTCTCAGGGTACAACAATTCATATAGTTTTATTATAGGAAGAAAATTGGCACCGGGGTTCCTTTGAATACTTCCAGATATGAATTGTAGCAGTACCCACATGAGATGATCTCTACCCTTTTTCATGTCATGTCCAATCAGCTTATTGTGAAGACTCATAACAATATTCGGAAAGCATGCAAATCCTATGAGGATTAAATAAATAACCTGTGAAGACAAATGAAGCCAGCACCAATGTGATGTTGACATTTCATCATCATCATTTTCCTGTTCACATTTTTCCATAGGTAGTATCATCAGTTCCACTAATTGATCTTCTAACGCGATACAGCGCTGTTTATGCTGCTTTTGCAATCCAAGCATTGAACACATCATATCTCTAGAATAGGGTTGTTGCAATACATGTCTTAATAATTCTATTTGCGGTTTCAAAAGTTCATCTTCGTATGGTAAATTGCCTTTGAGTGAAAATTTTAATGTTGTAGGATCCAATCGCCATGGATTGACAAGGTGATCGGCATAACCGGAAAATTCCACAACCGGCAACATTTGCGAATGTCCAATGATGGAGACCATTTGTGCACATGGCTTGAAACTTTCTACAAAACTAGTCAACAATTTTGCAAGTTGCTGTAATAAATAAAAATACATATTATGTATTGTAATTATGTATGTATTAACAAATACCTTCTATTCATTCTAGATTTACTCACCCAATGAGGCCAATGATTATTATCTGGGTAATCTTTTTGTATCTCAGTAACAATAAAATATGCTGGTAGCAGTGAAGCATTACGGTCAAATATATATTCAATTACACTATACAGTGCTTTCAACTGAGGCATGGTGCTTGAGTTCAACTTAACTGGGAGAGTATGAGCTTTCTCCCTGCAACCCTAAAAATAGATAATATAAAATCAATTGAAAATACAGATAGACTGGAATAATGTTAAGTGACAATAATTAAAAAAAAAAAAACAATTTAATCTAGTATTTTTCTTATAGAGAAAGTCTAAAGAATCTCTAGGATACCATCAGGTACTAATACATCCAAGGAAGATCACCGTAATGTGCCTGTGTAAATATTACAGAAATAAAATACTTTAAATATTCTACAATGAACACAATACCTTCATTATTTCCCTGACACCCTTATAATCTACTCCACCTATGATTCTCCGTATTAAACTGAAGCATTCTATCCAAAAGTCAGCGTTTTGATAAGTCAGCTTTTCGTTAGTCAAAATGCAGTCACACAACATCCTATAAAAAGTTATAAACATACAATTCAAACATGTAAAATATATCATAACATTGAAACAACTTTTTATAGATTACATCGCATTTATTTAGTTAAAAATAAGTACTAAATAAACGCGATATAATCCATAAAAAGTTAATCAGTAAGTAAGTCAATGTTATGAATGTGATTCACGAAAATGTAAGAAATAAGATAATTAGTAAATATTAGTCTTACAAAAATAGATAAAATAATAATGAGATAATGACAGAAATCTTTGTGCCTGGTATGGCAATTGGTTTACCACCTATTTCCATTTGGGACATAAACATAACAGCGAGTTGAGGCTTTACAGCCACTGCCTCCACCTTCAGGTAGCAAAATGGTGTGCTGTTATGTGATGTTGAGAAAGTTGATCATATTGCGAAAGGCATAGTTTAGACAAAGTGGTATTTAACTGAACACAAAAAATAAATGACCAGGGAGTTGAACTTCAATCAATCGCAGATACTTGAGCTATTATTATTATAACAAAACTGTGTGAATCAAAAAAAAAACAATGTTTATTAGAGACCAAGAAACATTTAATTTTTTAAAATTGTGTTTTTTAATGTTGAAATAACATTCCAGTAGTCTCACAGTATCATTTACTACTACTTTGGCAATTATTAAGTTTGCAAGTTGACGTTGCTTATTATTGTCAATTTTATTGTACCAAGAATAATGATCAAGATAAAATAAAATATTATACAAACCTAGCTGGAAGTACATTGGTATTAACTAAATTCTCTAAGATAGTGAGCAATTCTTTCATCTTATATCTATTAGTCAACACAGCTGTGGGAGTTAGATATTGGCGTATAGCTGACTCTTGCAGCTCTGTATTCAAAGAGCTCATGATGCCACATAATTTTTTTTGGTATGTAGCCAACCTTTCACTATCTTGTTCCGGCTTATGAACAAGAAAGCAACTAAATGCTTCTTCAACAGCTTCCACTCGCTAAAACAAATAAACTTAATGTAGTAGTAACATAGTATTTGTTGTTATGTATTTTTATTATATACTTTAATGTGGGTACTAGTATGAGTACCCACACTAAGATTGATGTTCGAAAAGCCAAAGAGGAATCCTAAATTTATTAGACGTTCCGTCAGAATTAACATGTCTTGTATTATCATTGGTACGAGTTGAATTGTGCAAGCTTCGTTTGTTTGAAATTTCAATGTAAATATAATGTAGACAAAAAATCCCGAAACATGTTAAATAAATTTTCGATTTTTTTTATCTTTTTCTTTAGGACAATGGGCGTTGATCAATTCAGTGAAAAGATTTTTTTATGTCGACTAAACACTTGCATCTGTATAGTAGAAAACTTACCAAAATTTCATTTACTAAGTTAGCGACTGGAGAGTCGGTCATATCTGAAAATAACATCAGAGCAAGATGTTATATTACCAGTTATATCACTAAAATACAGGGACCTCTAACCAAAGCTCTTTTCTTTAATTAAATAAATATTATTTAAAGAATCCGCTTCACGACAATGTAACAATTGATGGGTATGGGTAAAGAGTATGTAAATTATGTATGGGTATGGGACCGCGACCGCCGCCTGCCTTATCTATGGCCTACCCAGGGCCTACCCTACCTGCCAGTGTCAGTCAGCAGCAGCCATAGTTTTTTTTATTTGTCCAGTATTTGACAGAGGAGTTTTGGCGGGACTGTGGAAGAGTCATGAGTGGCGGCGTTTTGTGGTTGTGGCCAGTAGCCCGTGTGCGGGTGGCCGGGTGCCCTAAAGCCACCCACTGCAGAATAGCAGTTATGACTGTTTGTATGGCGTCTGGGTGTTTTTTTGTATTATAAGTATGTATTTACAAAAAAAAAGGTATATATGTATTGTTATCCGTTATTTACTTTCCATAGCACAAGCATTTGGTAGCTGAGTTTGGAACTAGAGGATGCGGCGTGGAAGGTGTCCAAGATATTATTATAATTAATTTTATGGTAAAAAAATCGTGACAGAGTCGTTAATCCACGTGATAGATTTGTATTTTATATCATCAAAGTCATTGGGCTCGTATTTAATTCATAACGTTAAGAAAAATATAAAGAGAAGTAGTAAATACAGAAATATTTTTAATGCTAAAAGATATATTGAATTTTATGTTATTTATAACAAGAATTTAAAAAATTAAATTTTTCTCTCCTTGCTCACTGTTTTGATAGCCATATTTTGTTACGTTTTTTTTCGCCGTCGATTGGATATTTAGTCTTCCCTATTCCTCGATTAACTTTATAGAAGTAAGTAAAGACAAAAATGAATTATTTAAATTAAAACAAATTATCCAACTGTAACTAGGTACTGTACATTTTCTTCTTCCAATGCACCAGCAATGTTACTATTAGTACTATATATTGGTGGACTATTAGTACTATTTATATTATAGTATATTACCTTATAGCTCACCAGTTTTACTACAAGACATCGAGAGAGAGCTGCTGATGGTATTGGTGGCACCTTGAAATGACAAGCTGATGCTATTGGAAAAGATATTGGAGATGCGTTAGAATTATTTTCTTTCCTTCAGGGGATCAGCAAAATTAAATTGTTTTTGGTGGCAAATTAAGACTTAGAGAGTAATGCATTCCAATAAAGTGAATTATTATTTATAAATGTCATCACGCTAATAATATAAGCAATTTAATTAAATAAACCATTGGCCTTTATCTCTGTAAAGATATAAAATAAGGCAGTATAAATAAAATTCGCGGATGCTTAGTCTGATATAAAACTTGAAGTTGGCAGTACAGTATGGTCCACTACAGAGTAGTACAGACTCTAGAGACCTTGCAAAAACATTATCTTGTCCTATTGAACAAGTTACGAGATACTGTCTAAAAGGTAGCAACAGAAAACATAACCCACCTTTTAAGTCAATTCTGTCGCGTATTTTAATTTGTCATGTCAGTCAGTACATATTTTCTTCATTTTTACTTCTTTGATGTTGTATTTAATATATTTGTATCCTTATATTTGTTCATGTCAGGCAATTTTCTTATACCAACAGTTAGGTAATGGAGTCACCACCTTTCTCAACACATTCCGAGGCACCACCAATAAGTGAGGACAGTGGACTTTTTATTACAAGTGGATCATTTTCTAGTGATTCTGCGAGTGGATGGCATCATATAGCTTCCGAGGTGAGTTAATCATTGTCATTTATTTTCCTCATTCAATGGGCCTAGTGCAGTAAATAATATACTAGGTTTAACGGTTATGCTTATTTTTCGTTTGTTTATAAGTTAAATTTGGGCTGTGCGGCATTTTAGGGATGCTAAAGATTGTTCTTATATTGTTGATAGATCTGAATGATACTTATTTACAGTAAAATAAACGAGTCATAGAAGAAAGCCATTGGCAACAACAATATTCATTACTAAAAAGTATACCTATTGAAGTGAAATCCACAAATGATAGAGTAAAAGTAAGGTCTTTTATTTAGCAATATTATCCACTGCTTGGTGTATTTTTGTTTTATTTTGTTACATGCATTAGTAACACTATTAACCAGACTCATATATATAAAATTCAATTGCACTATGTATGCTGAATCTTTCATAAGAATGGCTCAAACAATTTTGCTGATTCTTTTGTTCTGTTGATTTTTTACTGTCAAAAATATATTTGAACACAAATATTATTATAAAACAATGTTTAGTGTTGATGTTTAACACTTTGTAACAACACAATTGGTTGCCGTTATTGCTGTGTTATGTTTAACATACCCTTGTATTTTTTATTAGATTTGTATTTTAAAATGCAGTTTGTGTATATAAAAATAAAAAGCAGTATTTAGCCACTAAGGATTTTTACAGTTTCATTTTACCAAGAAAGCATGGCCAGGTTTATAACTTAAAACATCTAAATTAATTTTCCTCATTTACTATTAAAATTATTTGGAATTTGTAATTTTTTATAAGTATGGAGCACTAAAAGAAGAGTTATTTTACTAAGAAAATACAAACAAAAGAAAACTTATATGTTTTCTTAGAGTGGTCCTTATTTTTCATTTGCACCTCTTATGTGTGGAGGAATTATTTTAAATTAATTTTTAATCTGAACACTAACCAATAAGAAGAAGTTTAAAATTAAAGGCCACCCTAACACTCCTGGTTTTTGCTTTTGCGATTAATTATTTCATGAATATCTTGGAATAATGTTTTTTTGTCAATCTTATGCAACACTGGCTGTGCTTGCTATATCACTTGCAATACAGTATTTTTTTATAAGCGCATCTTTATTATAATAAAACACCTGATATTATTGTATATGTTTTATATGCAATACATCTCAAATTTTTGATGTTCAATTAAATTTTATTCATTAATTTTGTATATATATATTAATATTGACATTGAATACAATTTACAAAAGTTGACCACCTCTTATAAAACAACTCATGTTTACATCCTTGGTAATTTTAATATGTTTATTAACTTAATTTCTAAGTATTGGGATATATAGATAGTAAAAAAGTTTAAACTAATATATCAACCAGACAAGATTTATAACATCATATATTTGAAGTTTATTCCTAACAGAATAACTATGATGAACGTTTGTAATATTGTCCTTCCAACCAGCTATAAACAGGTAAACCAGATTTACCTCACACAAGTCTCCTTGACCAGCATCAAATGGTCTGTGCTGTAAATGAAAACCTCTAAAATTTTTTTTTTATTATTACTTATTTATTTTGCATCAAACATACAACTAAATTGTCACAATGAAAGCATGAGCCCTTTTGCAAAGAATAAAAACATATCATCACTAATATTATTGTTCACGATGAAGTAACTTGATAACAAACTTATTTTTGTCTTTTTCTTTGTTACATTCTCCGGTTGACTGTTACCCTTGGGTTTAAGGTGACTCATTACTAACTATAATATGTTGTAAGTGATTGGCTGTTTGTGCAACTCATTAAATTCCACCAAGAATAGTATTTGTTCATAACTATGAAAGTTTTCCATTCAATATATAATTCCACATATTATAACTACATATCTTGCAATAATAATGTTTTTAATATGTCTAAATTTATTATATCTTTTCCATCTTCTGTTCTGTTTTATGTACTATCACTAAGCCTACAATATTATCTATCAGTATGTTTAATTAAAAATAACTGTAGACATATTTTAATGGACAATATAATGGCAGTTCTTTTTTTTTCTAATTAATATTCAACTACTTTGTCTGGAAAAATAGGTAGTGTGCCGAATAAACATGTCATCCTAGGTTATGATGTTTTTCAGCTTCAGGAGAGTGATTTTGATGAGAAATCATTGTCACTTTGTGAATCCACAGAAACATCTGAGCGCATGTGTGGTGACTTTTTTAACACTGTGAAAAAAGGACCGGGAAAAGTTAATGTTACAACTATAGAACCTCCGCCGGAGTTTCAGGTAATTTTGAAGGGGCCCGTTTTTTAATCTGATGCACATACTTTAAAATTAAATTTTAACAGTGGTAAAACTAGGCATTCCCTACACATTTAGAGGCCTGCAACCGAACTGTAACACTATCTGTGTGGATATCGATGATTGAAAACTTATTGCCCAGTATGGCAATAGGTTCGCCGCCTTATTCAATATAATAAATATAAATTGTTACTTTTGGAATGAAATAAATATTATTATTATTATTATTCCGTTTGGGACGTTAACATAACGGGGAAACGAGGCTTAACAGCCGCTGCCTACACCTTCGGGTAGAAAACGCGTGAAGTTATGTTACTTTAAATAATATATAAAGATCAATGCAGTCCTTATGAAATGTTGACAGAGAGAGTAGCGAACGTTTTGGAGGAGGTAGTGTTGATGATATCGTGATTTCTGTTTCAGGATATTCCAACCACTGACAATGTTGATAGATGTAAGATTTTCACACCTCCTTGTGTCATACTTACCGACGTTGCCGCTGAGCTAACAGCAGAGGCTAATTCATTAGAGTTGGAAACACCAATAGCAGGCTCAAATGGAAGGCCCCTCTCGTCCATGTACTCAAGAAAATTAAAACCAGAAACATTATATGACCGGCGTCCAAGTCTTAATCATAGGTTTACAAGTCCACGGTTACTCCATTTGAGTCCTTGCCGAGCGAGCCGCCCTTCTTCTCACAGCTCGCTATCCTCGCGATTGTCCAGTAGTCATAATTCTTTAGTAACACAATTTCAAGTTGATGACTCCAGCTTTATAACACAAGCTATTTCTCACGACACGTTAACTGTAAAAACTTCTGATATAACAGATTTGTACAATGTTCCGTTCGATAGCGATATTTATGCGGTGCCCATTGATATGGTCCGACCCAATAACATCAGAAGCAAAGGAAAGAAACTGCCGAGAAGCAATAAGAAGCGTTGCAAAACTGTATCACAACCTATACCGATAAATAATTTTATTCCCATAGATAAAGTTGACAAGACGAAATCGAAAGAGACTATTAGATCTAAAGATATGAAAACAAAGAGGCACAGCCTACCTAGCTCGTCGTTTAAAAGAAGTAATAGTGACTCTGAAACGGACTCGTTGCACTTGACTTTGCGCGAAATGAGAAAATATTTACACACAATTTATTCTAGTTCTAGCGACTCTGAATGTAGGGCCACAATAAATAAAAACAAAACTATTGTGACCAATGTCGCAATACATGCAAAACATACGAGTAGAGACGAAACTTCAGCTACTGTGTTTCTAAAAGAAAGCAATGATAATAGTAAACCGGTAGAAACAAACAATAATCATAAGAAGTCGAATAAGAACTCGTTTGGAATGAATGCTAAAAATAAGAAACACAAAGAGAACATACCGAAAGACATTATTGAAATAGAGAAGAGTGATAAAATTGTTAAGAGGGCGATTAATACTCAAAGCCAAAAAGTGAAGGTGTCACCCGTCAGGATATTGTCGATAAATTTGAAACAAAGTTTTTGTAATTTGTTCCGATGGCGTCGTCAGCCGGTCGGTCAGAATGTATCAGATATAGAAAGGGTGAATGCTAACAAAGATGACACGCCGCCGGCCGCAGTCCGTCGGGCTTTGCCCCCATTACCACAAGCTTCGCATTTAACTCAAACCGCACGCAGAACGGGTAATGAAGAAGACGTGGTCATGGATTTCACAAAGTCAATACAAAAAGTGAAAGACGTAAGTTTATGTACATTTTACAGTTTATGATATCAAAGCTTTTGACAAGGTGTTAGGAAAGGATCTGTGGGACATACTCCCGGGCTACGGGGTGGGAGTTTTGGCGGGACTGTGGACTAGACATGTCCGTTATTTGCAATATTTTCTCAAATTTGTGTTTCAATGGATATTATTGAATAACATTCGTGGCGTTTTATTTAATAAGTGTTCGTATATGAGTGCAAATGTGAGCAATGGTGTAAATATCGTGTTTAGTGTGCTCTTCTACATTGTCGTCAAAACTCCCTCGGAACATCATGCATAAAGTGCCACGACTTTATGGATGATTAGGTTAGGTTAGGTTAAGCTGTAGAATTAGGCTAGGTTAAGAATAAAGATGTTAATCATTACAAAAAGACTCGACTTAAAGGTCTTAGCAACCAGGTCGTTAAATCATTTAAAAAAAAAAGCTACGGGGTGAGCGGCGCACTGCTGCGCGCTGTGCAGTCCACTCATGAGGGCTGCACAGCGTGTGTGCGTATTGACGGCGGCTTGGTACCCCGGGTTTGACGTCAACCGTCAACCGTCGGACCTGCAAACACTAGTCACTATTATGAGAGATGATTGTTTGGTGAAAGGCTTACTATTGAATGTGATGAAAACAAAAGTTATGGTGTTTGAAAGGGAGGTATCCAGAACGGATGTAAGAATAATGGTTGATGATGTAGTGCTGGAGCAGGTGAATGAAATTGTATATCTTGGATGCGCTTTTAGCTGGAATGGCAGGTACACCATGGATGTAGAAAGAAGAGTAGCGTTAGGAAACAGTGTAAATGAAGCGTTGGGCAGATTCCTGGGCCCAAAGAATGTTAACTGAAAAGCCTAGCTAGCAATCCAAAATGCGGTACTGAACCCAACGATAACTTATGGAAGCGAGAGCTGGTTATTACAGAGTGTGCAGGAAAGTAGGATAAACGCGTTCTAAATGAGGGCACTCTCGTTGACCGCTTCGAGAACAAGGTTGTAAAGAAGAAAGTTGAATTGAAAGAGTGTCGGTGTAAAAGTAAGAAAGAACATGTTCTAATGATTCGGACATGTAGAAAGAAAGGATGGTGCAATTCTGATTAGACAAGATTGACTAAGCAAATATACAATGCAAAAGTAGATGGATATAGGGGGGCGAGGACGGCCAAGACAAACATTCCATGACCAAATAAAACATGTTCTGGAGGAAGGTGATGTTAGGAGTATCAAAAATCGACGCGCGTGCATGAAAAGAGTTATGAATGTCTATATCGCGCTCTGTTCTCTCTGCCTACCGCGCAAGGGATTTGGTGTGATATCAACATAATGTCGTTGTAATATCTCATTTTTTTATTTACAGTACGGATGGTATTGGGGTCCTATATCAGTGGAAGTTGCTGAAAAAATTCTTTCTAATGAGCCTGATGGTTCTTTCATAGTTCGTGATAGCAGTGACGACCACTACATATTCACATTAACATTTAAGCTTAATGGACTTAGACATGTAAGGATTGAACATGACCAGGGTATGTACTATTTATTTTCTTTATGTAAACATATTACGTAGAAAGGCATTATTGGTGATCCATCATCGATGGATATTGTTTGCTCGTAAACTCTTTTTCCCCAAGCAGGTAGGCAAAGATTGCTTCTTTCCTTTTGCCACAATCGCGAAACCTGACCATGGCCTGTCTCAGACACGTTTTTGATTTGATTGATAGTTGTAATGATTGTCCATTATGTTATTGTACTTTAGACAGCTCACGAATACCCGTTTCTATAACTTTGTTTTAGCGTAATCACCTGAAACTCCGAACAAAAATTAGGGCCCAAAACGTCATATTTCATTGACGAGGTCACTGCGATGTTTAGGGATGTGGTTAGTCGATCGACTGTAGGTAATCGGCTTTTGATGATATGGTAGAACTGTCAATTTCCTTGTCAGCGAAGATTCGTTATGGGATGAACAGAGTTCTACAGACCAGTCATGCATTATAGGGAATAATTATTGTAAGATAATATAATATAACAACGAAACGGGTGGGGTGGAATTTATGGCGTATTTATAAATTTTTATTGTTACAATAATTATCGATACTCTCGGTGGCCCAGTGGTCAAGCACCACGCTCCAGAATCAAGAGGTCGTGGGTTCCCCTGGCCCAGACCAATGACTTTTGGAAATTGTTTTCGGAAGTTATGTGTGATAAATATCGATGACTGACAACTTTGTGACCGGTTTGGCAATAGATTCGCCACCTATTCCATTTGGGACGTAAACATAACGGCGAGACGAGGCTTGACAGCCGCTGCCTACACCTTCGGGTAGAAAAAGGCAAGGTGAGGTTATGTTATATTTATATTTTTTGATCTAAAAATCGCGGCTTCGAACGAATCCTGGCTTTTATTGACTGCTCGCGAATAGGTGTCATGGTTTCTGCCGTGTTATTTGCGAGGAATGCAATGTATGTAGATAAAAAGTAATAACATAACATATCTTCACGCCTTTTCTACCCGAAGGTACAGGGCAGCGGCTGTTACCCTTGTCTCGCCGTTATGTTTACGTCCCAAATGGAATATTAATAGATATTCATAAGTGATATTTGCGTGATTATTTCGTGGTATAAATACCGTGTTTGTTTCCAGGTAATTTCTGTTTTGGCGGTTGCACTATGTTTAAGGCGCAGACTATAGTAGAATTTATTGAAAACGCCGTGGAGACATCGCGGAGTGGTCGATATTTGTTTTTTTTGAACCTGAGACCGGTACTTGGTCCGGTGAGAGTCCAATTACTTTATCCTGTGTCCAGATTTAAGCGGGTGCAAAGTCTCCAACATATGTGCAGGTGAATATAAATAATATTATATATCTCTCACACAGCGTGGCTTGGATTTGGGCCCTCGTATTGCATTGGTGAAACTGCCGACTGTAGAATTGAGGTGGGCGGGTTCGATCCTCACCAGAGTACAAATATTTATGACAAGCATGAATGTTTTTTTTTCGTCTGGGTGTTTTTCTATGTATTTTAAGTATGTATTTACAAAAGAAAAGTATGTATTTACAAAAGAAAAGTATATATGTAGTAATATCCTTTATCTAGTTTCCATAAGTAACCTTGCTGAACTTTATTAATACATTTCTCATGGCTCATTCTCAGAATTTTGGTTAACTTTTGACGTAATTTTCATACTGGTTTTTTTAGTTAAGCCTTTTAAAGTTACTTTATTCTTAGTGTAAATCACCATCAAGGTGATTTGAGCCCTGGAGCCACCAAAATGATACGTCTGAATTGACTTAACATGCTATTTGACTGTTCAAACCTTTTTTGCAATTTGTTTTTTAGACAATCTCTCTTTGTTTCTGGATACCATATTCTTAAATAAATATGCAGCTACAGCAAATACATGTTTAAAACCATGCATCACATAGTATGACCGTCGATCCCTAGATGCGGTGTCAAGCCTTAGTTACTATTACGACTTACGATCTAGGGACTGGCAATATGGAACACAATCAAATGAAATTTATTACTGTTTAAAATCATCATCTAAAATTCTAAACCAATAAGCTAATAACCAAAATGAAAAGACAGACCAAATTCATATTTACATTCAGCAACGAGATTAATTAGAGGTCGCGCACCCCCCTTCTGAATCAAGAGGGTTCGAATCCCCCACACCAATGACTTTTTGCAATTAGTTTCGGAAGTTATATGTGATAAACAAGTCAAAGTCAAATTCTTTTTATTTAATCATATTTACAGTGAAATGAACACTAAATTCTAGAGATGTTACATGGCTAGGGACGATATTTGGGGTATAAAATGAAATGCGCATTCTATATCAAAATGACCAAAACTGAAAGGACTGCACAGCATAGCTTTGCAGTTTCAAATATTGGACGATATGTTTACTATATAGTGAAAATGGAGGCTAAGGAGTCTCGGTGGTCCAGTGGTCGAGCACCCCGGTTCTGAATCAATAAGTCCCGGGTTCGATTCTTGACTCACACCAATGACTTTTTGAAGTTATTTTCGGAAGTTATGACATAACTTACATATAGTTTTCAGTCATCGATACATATTTGTGCTCGCTATGGCAATGGGTTCGCCACCTATTCCATTTGGGACATAAACTTAACGAGGCTTAACAGCCACTGCCTACACCTTCGGGTAGAAAAAGGCGTGAGGGTTATGACATGTGTGCGTGATGCTAACACCAATTTACACAAATTTTGTGAATGACCCATTCATTCGTTTACATTTCAGGTTTGTCATATTGAAGTACGTACGTCGCGATCTGATCAGCAGCCTGCCTCTGCCCCGAAGACTAGTGGACTATCTTAGTGCAACACACTATTACTCGGAGCTTCTTGCTGATATTTAGTGGAGGAATAATGACTATTGTAAACACTTGTTATGAGTTTTGACTCGAGGTAAATGAACAATTGATCATTCGTTTTTTTTTAAACCACTCTTTTTAGGTATATCTATACTTCTTTACGAAAATATTTAGATCTTATAATCGAATCATTATTTATGCTTATTATTACTGAATATTGTTATTATTATCATCCAATATTTATTAATACTTTATAAACAATATATAAACTGTGTAACCATATTTAGATATACAAACTGTAAGGCGTTATGGAATGCTTAAAAGCCTTTTTAGCAGACGCTTGTGCTATCGTTTATTAGTCATTTTCAATATTCTGCTATTTATAGTTATAATACTGCTATATTCTATATAATCGTTCCTTATAATGCTGATAAAATATCCAAGTTACTATCAACTGCGTACTGTCCAATGAACTACCATTTTTGATTGTGTTTTTACCCGAGTACAACAAGTGCAGTATTTGGGAGATACTATTAATTTTCGACCGAGCGATTTAAAGCAATACCAAAACAAATCGAGTAGTGTTAATTGTTTGTAATTTAATAAATGTACGTACAAAGTTTGTTAGTAACGGTAAATAACAAAAAAAAACAAAATATTTTGTATATTTTTATACTGATACTAAAATGGGACAGTTGCTTTACGGGACGCCTGCACGCTTGTCACTTTTACTGTTGAAGTTTGTAAGATGACTTTGCGAAAAAATAAATAAATAACATAATATTATATACCTAGAAAATATGATAAAAAAAAACCATAACTACATATTGTGCTGTATGTAATAAGTAGTGTTATTCCGACATATCCATATTCAAATAGACAATAAAATACAATGGAAACTATAAATTTCACTAGCCATGTACATGTTATTTAGACGTATAATTTTCGTGTAGACTAACGCAGACCATAAAATATGAATCAAAAAATCTTAATTAAACTTTTAATAAACCTTAAATTAAAACTACCCACAGTTACTAACGAAATGTGACCAAGATCATCTAAACGAATGGAGTAAATATTGGCTAATAATTTAATGTATGTATATGTTAAAAACGTCATAGTTCCATTGTTACAACGAATTGATATTATTAACAGCACGCTATTGCTCACTACTACGGGTGTAGGCAGATCGATATTGTTATATACAGTTCCCTGAATCATGAGCTAATAAATATTTCCCATGAGTGAGAAGGAACTAATTTGAAAATCTTTACTCATTTTTAATATACTTACACATAGATTTAGTATATAAACCATAGATCGACTTTAGCTACATACGGACATGGACACCGAAAATAAATATTCTCTGCATTGTTGACAATTATCGATATCGACAGAAAACGTTATTGGTGCTAAAACATAGAAAACAAGAATGGTATCGGTGGTCCCGTGGTCTAAAGTGAATCTAAAAGTTGCGGGTTCGAATCCTGGCTCACACCAATGATTTTTCGAAATTATTTTCGGAAGACTCGGTGGTCTAGTGGTCGAGCACACGGTTTCTGAATCCAGAGGTCGTGGTTCTAATCCTGACACTGGCTTACACCAATGACTTTTCGAAATTGTTTTCGGAAAGTTATGTGTGATAAATACCGATGACTGAAAAACTTTGTGCCCGGTATGGCAATAGGTTCGCCATCTATTCCATTTGGGACGTAAACATAACGGCGATACGAGGCTTAACAGCCGCTGCTTACACCTTCGGGTAACAATGGCGTGAAGTTATGTTTTGTTATGTTATTTTCGGAAGTGATTTATGACTGAAAACTTTATGCCCGGTATGGCAATAGGTTCTCCATCTATTATTTCATTTGGGACGTAAACATAACGGCGAGACGAGGCTTAACAGCCGCTGCCTACACCTTCGGGTAGAAAAGGCGTCGAAATTGATTTCGAAAAGTTATTGGCGTGAGCCAATGTGAGGATTCGAACCCGCGACCTCTGGATTCAGAAGCGGGGTGCTCGACAACTGGACCACCAAGACTGTAAATTAATATTCTTTTTTAATGAATACATATTATTGAGTAAATTAATATTAAATACTACAGTAGTAGTTTGTAACTGTAGTTAGAAGTAAACAAAAAAAACACTAATCATATGAAATTTAAATTACACAGGATTTTTTTTGTATGTTATAGTGTCATATCTTTTTCTAAACGCATTATCTATAACCACTGTATGTGACTTTTATACTCAGTCTATGGTTATATTTTAAATCAATGTATTTACTCGTTCCATCTCACCGAGTCTATGATCTATACTTGTAGGCGTGAACGAATGCAGCTCTAAAAAAAGTAAAAAAAAAAATCAAAATCAATCAACAAAAAAAAATACTGTTCAGTTATTATATCTATGGATATAGATTCACTTGAACAATCAACGATAACTACTAACTACTCATGATATAGCAAAATAAATATGATTATCGTCTGCATTAGTTTGTTTTTTAAACAATATACAACAATATCTAAGCCATTATTTAAGTAGTCTACTTATTAATTAAAAAAATATATTAAAAAAATCTTATGATGATACCAAGATGAACGCTAGGCATATTAATATAGAGTAGTTTTAATTATATTTAATGTATTTATCTTCAAAAATAATCTCGCTATGTAATCTTATCGTAATAGTTAATATGTGCAATATGTGCCGTCTATATTTATGCTGTTATAATAAATACCATCACAATAATTTTAAATAATAATAATCCTTAGATATAAATATTAGAAAAGGTAAAAATATCTATTAAAACGGAGCTCAAAGTTCTCTTTTCTCTTTAAATCGTCTAAAGCGTTGTGTTTGTCAACGAAATTATTACAACAATAATAATAATTGTTATTATTATTATTATATTAAGTCCTTCGGCTCAATCTCGTTATTTTTCCAATTGTTGATGAAATTGTATTTATTATTAAATTGTTCAAAAAAGTTATGTTAGTGATGTGTATATAAATACGAAATTCTTGGCGCTTCGCTGATAATATTATTGGTAACTGTGTGTTGTATGTATGTGTTTAATTTTACATACAAAACTGTTTCTTTTTTAATGAATTTCAAAGAAAGAAAGGCAAACATATAAGGCTTTATTGATTAATAAGCTTCTCAATTTGCCATTGTCAAAGGAAACAACACTTGCAAAAAGTTCATAATATTGCTCGGATGTCGAAATGGTCTATGGTTTCGTTAATAAATTTTAACATACACTCTTAATAAATACACGTACTATTGAGACTTTTAATAAACATATTTAAATTATATGGAATTGAACACCTCTCCAGTTCTTTTTCTTATTTTATTCTTATCTCTTTACTAAATTAATATACATAGTAACATAACTCCACGCCTTTTTCTACTCGTAGGTCTAGGCGGCGGCTGTTAAGCCTCAATACGTGGTTATGTTTACGTCCCAAATGGAATTGGTGGCGAACCTATTGCCATACCGCGCACAGAGTTTTCAGTCATCAATATTTATCACAAATAACCTCCAGAAAGAAGTTTCGAAAAGTCCTTGCCCGGTTTCGAACCCACGACTTCATGATTCAGAAGCGGGGTGCTAGACCATTGGTGAAACAAGGCTTAACATCCGCTGCCTACACCTTCGGGCAGAAAAGGCGTGAAGTGTTGTCATGTTATCTAAATACTATATATTTCCTGTATGCCGACAATTTAATATGTATATATTTATATCACTAAATGCATTATAAAAATTATCTGTACCTACAAAGTAGGTCAAACGTTTAATTTTAAAACAACATCACATTTGTTCTTAATCTAGATTTTTGCACTTTAATTTAAGTTAATAGTATAAGTGTTTTCGTATCGCCAAAGATTTAATATAAAATAAATTATAATTTACACGAAATGTAAATAAAATAAGTTATATTAATTTGTACTTTGTATTTAATGTTTTAATTCAGTTTTTCTGCGTGTGACAAATGTTAATAATTTGCCACGAATATTATTGTCATTTTTAACAAATATGTGCCGTGTAAAGCAGGGCTGTCCAAACTAGATGGGACCCAGGAACAACAAAAACGACTATACTCTGTCCACGATAAGAATTTTTTTTTTGACAGCTCATATCCATGAAGTTTCGTATTGTGTCAGATAAAATTTCATACATAAAAAAAATAATGTACTTCATGAAAGTGTACCGCACACTTAGTGCTGAGACAAAAATAACAATTTCTACAATTGTGCCACAGAAATATATAATCGGTGTATAATCGATAGAAATAAATGCAAGTTTAACAATTTTATTTATATCTATACATATAAATAAAATTGAAGTGTTTGTTAATAAAATTGAAATAACTGCTTTCTAATACATACATTATTATCCTTGAAACAAAGTCGTCTTTGCTGAACGACTGCAAAAAATGCGTAATCGTATAAGTAAATAAGATTTAATAAATCGATTAAATAGTACGAACGATCTTACTTTCGGACATCAGCAATTTTGTCAGTTGTCCTGACCTGTCAAAAAACCATTGTTATCGTGGACAGAGTATAAATGCATTGGGGGGCCGCAAAATAGAGATGTGCGAGGTGTAGTCAGTTGAGACAAAATATTTGAATTTGATCCTGGGTCTCGCAAAAAATCAATTCGGGCCAAATGCTCCTGCTTCCTGCCAAATGTAAAAATGCTCCACGCCAGTATTTGGACAGCCCTGGTGTAGAACAACGTGCATGTCCTTGCAATAACCACCGTCACATATATTATTTATATATATATTTAAGCTTAATGTTAAGATATAACAAAACGTAAACATATCACCAGATAATTTTTAAAATTACTTACATTATCCATATAATCGTTAAGTGTTCAACGTGATAGTGTCATTCACTAACACGCATGTATTACGTAACAGTATGCCTTATTGGTCGTTGACTTGGGTTAATAACTACTCTGCCAATTACACTCGTTATTTTTTTTTAGTCTCCGTATCTTAAAAGTCTTTGTCCGTGGTCATATTATCGACGATCGTATTATTTAACACGTAAATATGTTATCTATGCTCATCGGAATCTCTATTTATTGTGGTATTGTGAAGATTCGTCATTTCAAATTGACTTGAACTCGTCGAGTCTTCCATAGAGAATTCCATAGGCGCTAAACGCGCGGTACAATGTTATGATACGCTAATAATAATTTCTTACAACCCTGTTTCTTTTAATATCACACTTGGCAAAAAAGCAATATAAATATATTGTTAATGTTAACAAATAGAAATAAAATAATTTCTATTCTAATTAAAATCAAATGTTACTTATTTCGTATTATCACCGTATTCATGCGTTACTGGTGCGTCAAAAAATGAAGATCACCAATAGTACAAAATATATAGAATTTCTCGCTAGCAATGCAAATTGAGATAAATCTATATGGTTAGTTTTAAAATTTAGTGCTCTTTAGGAAAAAAATACTCATCGTGTCCAATGATGTGGTAAATATTTAAAATTCGAACACCATTTTGACGTTTGCAATGAGCGGTGAATAAAGGCGCCAATTTGATATCTTAGTCGAAATATGATTTGCGTAAATACAGGCGCTAGCGAACGAGAGCATTTTTTTGTATGGAATATTAATTGATTATATATGTACGAGACACGAGTGTGACAAGGACAGAGCATAACATCTGTGTACTTAATTCGACGAAATAATTCTAGTACGCTAAAATAATTTACGTAATATGGATTTAATGGAACGCAGTGACAAAACGGTGTTTGTCTGTTAATGCGCTTTATATAATTATTATGTGACGTTATGAGCGACAGCTTATATAGCTTGATTAAGTATTTATATGAGAGACACGTCGTCCACTCTATTATACTTCCAGAACTAGTACAAATATTTAAGTATGTTATTGTTGCACAGAAATTAGAAATTGATGTTTTTTATATAGTTGCAAAAGTAGCTGCGTCAAAGTGAAGGAGACATAATACCTACTGATAACTTACCAAATGTATAATTGTAACTCTGAAATACCAATTTTTTTCTCATGGATGTATTGGCATTAAGTATGATTTATTAACCGAAATTACATCAAAATATATCTTTGTATTGCTTTAAAATTGTTACAGAAGATATTGAGAATATTATGAGTCTAAATATTTAAAAATAACTTATCTGGTTGTCTTCACGAACTTGATGCAGTTACATTTTGTGTGGCCGATTTGTATTTTAGATTAGAATTGGGCATTTGTTGTTGTGACTATTTAAATATCGAACGCAATCGGATAAAAATTCCAATTTCAAAATTTATATTTCACTATGTTACAGTAAAGGTAGAACAATGTTGTTTTTTTTTATCACTTTATCAACCTGGATATCGGATTCGTATAGAGTGTGGCTGAGCTTTTAAATTTTAACACGGTCATCACACGCATATATCACACCATTAGTAGCGACATCACAATTTAATATATTCTCTAGTTATATTATGGCAAATATATAAGTGCATATAAATAGAAGTACAAATAGATATTTTTCCAGTGTACTATATAAAATAGATACATACAGGGATAGTCATAAATTATAAGTTTATATTTGTAACAAATAATTATTGGTTCGATCGGTTTGTACAATTTTGGCATTTGACATTTGAACAAAAAAAATGCTTAGTAAACTTACTAAAACATGATCCATTCGAGGTTGTATAAGATGGCTTTGCTTGCTTAGCGTATAAAGCGCGGGAGCTTGCAAAAAAAAAATGTCCACTTTTAAAAATCGTAAGGAGATAATATGTGCACCTTAAATATAATTTATTGTTATACATACATACTTATAGTTAAATAAACATAGTGTAACAGGTAATACAGTGACTGATTTTATCATTGTCTTATGTCTAAGTAGTATGCACAGTATCTAGAATTAAATATTCCAATATGCAACGAGGAATGAAAACACTGATGTGGAAAATCAAAAACGCTTAAGATCAAAGTTTTTTTTTTAATTCGATGATTATAACTATTTATAAATGGACTATATACCCTACATAAATTTGCCGTGAGACTGTAAGGGGCCGTTCAAGTATTAAGTAAGCACTAGGGTTGGGTCTTTGCTTTGCTTATTTTTGATGACATGAGGGGTAACGTGGTCAAGACGATGATTACGTCATCAGTAGCTATTCAATTTTACAAAAAAAACCTTTGACCAATCGTGTACATGGTGTCTTGAGAATTATTTTTTTACCTAATTATTGGGGGAGGGGTAAGAGCTTTGTTTACTTTTGCTGACAACGGGGGAGGGGGGGGGGGGGGGAATACTTGAATAGCCCCTAAGTTGCAAATATCGATATATCTACAGTGTGTGATAGCATAAATATGTTTGTTTAATAACAACTCACCAAGTATACATGTATTTGATGCCCATTAGATGAATACCCTACAAAATAGGTGTATACATATTTATACACGCTGGTTGTTTTACATAGTTATATACATATATATGTAGACGTTACCTTTTAAACTATCATATTATAATCTATGCTAGTAATACTAAGTATATTAATAAATATTGTGTTTGTATGTTTGTTTGATCGCTCCAATGTAAGGAACAATGTAATAACTATATATAATGTATCATACAAATGAAATATGAAGTAATATTATGTTAGTGAATCATATTGTACACCGGTTTATTAACTTTTTGTACAATTATTAACTACTAATGGGTACCTACCTACAATATCGGCACAGTTAAGCAAATTAAACGAGGTCGGGTTATGGATGAGTTTAAATTGATAGTACGACAACAGCAATAAGTATTTATATTGAGATGATATGCGTACAAATTTGGTGAAAAGCTGTTAGTGATTAATAACAGCCTTCTAAGCGATATTCGCTTTGTTTCATTTCACATGTTAACTTTGATCATGGGCTTGCAGTCTATATGTACATAACGAAAGAAGTATATTAGGACTCAGCTGGCGTATTATGATCTCTTAATTCCAGCCACCTTACGCGTTGCCTTGCAATTTCGTATTTTCAACGACTAAATTCGGCTACTCGGTGACGAGTAGTCACTGTCAAATTCACTCTAAATACGATTTATCAACGACAAATTCCATTTAGTCAGTCATGAGTAGTCTAGACTAGCTGAAATTGGTCGTTGGAATTACGAATTCGCTTGGCAACGCGTAAGCTGGCTGGAATTAAAAGCTCATAATTATCCCCCAGGTATGTTTTTTTAATGAGGTGGGTAGGTATGTATTTGATAGTTATACTTACATGTTTACTAACGTTAATTTTTTACTAAACTAACCTGGTATGCGTCTGTTATATATACGTAAGGCATATAATGCACTTTTGTGTAATAGTGCGGGAGATATGGTTAATAATTTGTTTTATCGATATAGGACGATGATATATTATATATATAAATAGGTTCTGATTGAGCTGGTTGTTTTATTCGATTATAACTCATATCCTTGATGCGTTTTTGTAGAGACTACGAAAATAAAGAAGGTAATTTGTTACATTGAATGTATTTTCATGTACTACATACCTATACGCGAATTAACTTGGATGCCTTGCCTCAGGGCGTGTTACGTGTGCTTCAGCAATCTGAGGTTTGCGATTTGATTATTTACAGTATTGTGTAACTTTTTGCTATGATGCTACTGCTCTAAGATCAACAGGCCTACTAAATTTAAAAAATGGTTGTTAACACAGCTGAATGCTATATTATTCATTCATTGAGTTTTTTTAGTCAATTATCAAAAACTGTGCATTTTAAATCTAATATATAAAATTCTCGAGTCTAGATGTGCGTAATTGAACTCCTCCGAAACGGCTTGACCGATTCTCATGAAATTTTATGTGCGTGTCGGGTAGGTCTGAGAATAGGACAACATCTATTTTTCATCCCCCTAAATCACAAGGGTAGCCCACCCCTAATTTTTTTTTTAATTTTTCGACATATTTCTGTTTCTTATTTTTTTTATAAAACGGGATACAAAAATACATGCAACCCTAAATTTTCAACCCCCTACGATCAACCCCTATTTTTTAAATTTTATTTTTCGGCAAGACAACGTTTGCTGGGTCAGCTAGTAATCAAATAATTTTGTGCACAATAACGCTCCGACTGTCATGGCGTCTTGAATGACATCTCGCCGTGGCAAACACGTGTTTTGTGTAAGGACGTCACGTGACAATGTCTGTTTTTTAAGATTTTCTTTAACGAAAATATTGATAATCCTTACTTATTTTGATAAACTGTTATTTTACAGAATCCTAATTAATAGTTAGACTCTCTAACAAATCCATCCGATTCATTCTTAGTGGAAACAAGCCTATTGCGACCGCATAGAAATAGAGATTGATGTCAGTTTACGCAATCGCTATTGGCTGAACACGATTTGATTGTTTCTAAGTTACGTAATAGCCCTGCGTGACAACACATACGGTGAAGCGACACACCCTCGACCTTCAATCGATAACCGAAACCTAATATTTTCTACAATGAAAGTACCTAGATTAATTCATATGTTGTGGCAGAAGAAAATGTTGTCATTTTCTTAACTAGATGGTGCTGGCACGTTTTGATCACGCTATGGTTTCTTTCCCATAAAATGTTTATATGAGTACCAATGTCGGCGCTTGTTACTTGCTTGTAAGCAACGACGGTGGGGATACCTTTATTCATGTTGGGTTACTCTTGCTGCTTGCAAGCAAATAGCAATCGTTGTACATATCTATCTAAATCGTTCATGTTTCTCGGAGACGAAATATCTAAATTATCTAATTACTTATACACTCTCCTTGCCCTTTTTCCGGCAAACTGGTTTATTAAATCTTATAGCTAATACTTTACGCTGATGATGACTTTAATTTTTTTAAAGTTTCTGCCTCTATGGACAATGGTGACAAGTTTGAGAGACGTTCATGACCCTTCGCAGTTCTCAAGTATTCATAACCTCTGACCCGGCGAACTTTGTTCCGCATAAAAAGTAATAAGTAAATTTGGGATTTATCACTTTTTCTTTACTACAACATACATGCATTATACCTAAAAACCACCCCGTTGACACCCTCTACCTATTAAAAAAAATCGCATCAAAATCCGTTGCATAGTTTCAAAGATCTAAGCGTGTAAGGGACAGACAGCGGAAAACGACTTCATTTTATATCATGTAATGATTTTTACTGTGTTTTTTTTTTTTCAATTAATGGTCATCGCCACGCCACCTGTTAAATCATACAAATATTTTACTTTATTACTTCCATATCATAAAACGCTATGTTGCTAGATATTTTAATACACGGGGAAAAGTCCATATGCTAGTAACAACTACAGACCGCGAACTTCGTACCGCTACATTGTATGTAGCTTCCCGCCTCACGGTGTTACTCGCGTACAAACAAAATGTCGATGACGACGATGATTACATATAGCCTATGTTACTCAGTGATAACGTAGCTTTCCAAAGAAAAATGAATTATTAAAATCGGTCCAGTACTTTTTGAGTTTATTCGTTACATACAAAAATACAAATCTTTATAATATTAGTGTAGATGAATATCCATGCATCATCAGTATTGACTTTAATATTTAAACCTCCGTCTTATTACAAAACACAGACTAAGGAAAGAGTCAGGTTTATGACAAGTAACAAATAAAATTCTTATTACAAAATGAAGATTATCGCAAATAGGTGGTCTATGTTTGGAAAAAAGGTTAGTCTCGCCAGACCCCTAGTTTAACGATGGTACCAACTGCATAAACGTCAAAATTGTTTACTTTTGAGGTTAGCTTGAGTTGTTGTATTGCTCATCAATATGGAAATATTTTTAAAATGGAAGATAATAGGACTAATTAAATTGATTTTGAAGATTTAAAATTAATCCAAACTATTCACCAACCTCTAAAACAACAGTCTCATATGTGTTTATACGAGTAAAGTGATGACAATTTTCGCAATCAATATAGAAGATTTTGGTAAACAGATTATTAAATTAATAAGAGGATTTATCCAATGATTCTCGTGGAGAAATCCAGGTAGCATGTGCATTGCGAAGTTGGGCAGTAAGTAATAGTGTATTTAACATAATAGTTTACGATTGTATTCCTTTATAAACATACATAGCATAACTTCACCACTTTTTCTACCCAAAGGTGTAGGCAGTGGCTGTTAAGCCTGAACTCGCCGTTATGTTTACGTCCCAAATAGAATGGGTGGCAAACCAATTGCCATATCTAGCACAAAGTTTTAAGTCATCGATTTAAGTGATTTATCACGCATAACCTTCGAAATTAATTCATTTCGAAAAATCATTGGTGTGAGCCAGGAATGTAACCCGCACCCTCTGGATTCAGAAACCATGTGCTCGACCACTGGACCACCAAGACTATATATTCTTACAATAACTAGTGAATTTATTTTTATAGGTTCATAACATTTCCATTGATAAGAAGGAAGGCTTGTTTCCAGCAGAAGATGACAATGTTGGTGGCCAAATCTAGTGGTCTTGAAAGAATACCACCCATTGTAACCAATACTGTACATGGAAATATTAAAAAAGAAACAATCAATTCCAAATTACTTTTAATATGTCTTAAAATGGTATCATTAATTATAATAAGTCATTTAATATTAATGGATAAGTTGAAAGCAGCGGAAATCTGTAAGCAAAACCTGTTAGTAATTATTATTATCCTTTGATGGTGATAGGATAAAAAAATAAAGGTAAAAAGAACATTTTAATTATTAACACATATGTATTGTTTAGTTGACCTTTTTTCTATAATTAAATTTATCTTATTGTCTAGGTAGCAAATCTTAATTTTGAATTTATATTGACTATTTTAATATTATATGAGTGTTCAACTTTCAATAACTACAACTATTAGATAGCAATATTGAATACAAAAAGAAAACCTCTTTAACGGAATATCTTTTAGTATCTTTCCTGTAAATTTAAATAAAAAATACTTTTAGTAAATAAAATACAATATTTATATATAAACATCATAAGAGACCACATGTATTAAGTATAAGAATATTTTATATACATATTTTTGTGAATAGAAGTACTACTGATATTCTGCATTGTTAAGAAAAGAATTTAGTTTTGTTTCACCGTGCTGAAGTAATCATTTGTAAAATATAGAATATTTTAATAAATTGAAAATACATTTTATAAGACATTTATTATCCTGTTGCACCAATAAAATTAAAAATAATATTACAATATTAAATCAATTAGAATATTGTTTTTATCACTAACCTTTTTTCTCAATTCTTGGTTATTTTCTATGTTAACGGGTGTTTCTGAACTACATACAGCTCGGTTCACTGACATCAACATCTGGACCATTATAAATCTATAGCAAAATATTATTAAGTACATACTTTAATATAATAAAAGAATACATATCATTAAGTTAGTATGTACTGTTGCAACCCGAAGAACTTAAATCATTGCCTGCACGGCATCACTGTCAAAGTTAACGCCACAATACCATAATCACGAGGACAGATTTTAATTACTGCTTGGTCCTGTGAAGCTGATGGTGGGTTTTCACTACCAGCTCTCTGAATCTGTAGTTGCTAAAAGATGATCGCCTTTTCCAAGCCAATTTAAGTTCACTTTCTTAACTTGTGTTCCCTGTTAGTATGTATAATCTAGAAATTTAACATCATATAAAATTGCTTAATTAGTGCAAATTATAGGCAGCATATTGTACTTACTTATTTAAAATACTCTCCTTCTTTTTGTTTCTTCAAAGTTTTATTAGAGATTAAGAATTTATATAGTAGATTGGCGATAGGAAATAGCGTAAATGGAGCGTTGGGCAGATTCCTGGGCGCAAAAAACATTAGCAGAAAAGCCACAATGCAGTACTGATCCCAACGCTAACTTATGGAAGTGATGGCAGATGGCAGGGTATGGCAGAGTGTGCATGAAAGTAGAATAAACGCGGTGGAAATGAGGGCACTACGCAAAATCTGCGGAGTGACTCTCGCTGACCGCGTAGAAATCAAGGTTGTACGGAAGGAAGTTAGTTTGAAAGAGAGTGTCGGTGTAAAAGTAAGAAAGGGCATGCTCCGATGGTTCGGACATCTAGAAAGAATGGTTGATGCAAGACTGACTAAGCAGATATACACTGCAAAAGCGGATGGATGTAGGAGTCGAGGACGGCCTAGACACACATTCCATGACCAAATAGAACGTGTTCTGGAGGAAGGTGATGTTAAGAGCCTCAAAAACCGACGCGCGTGCATGAAAAGAGTCATGAATGTCAACGAAGCGAGTGAGGTGTGTAAGAATCGTGCCCTATGGCGCTCTGCTCTCTCTGCCTACCCCGCAAGGGATTTGGCGTGAAGTTATGTATGTATGTATGTGTATGTAAGAATTTATATTCTACTATATGTTTCGACTCGGAAATCAGCCGGCGTTATATTTCCTGTCAAGATATATTTCAGGACTCCAGTTTTACCACTTTGTATCTTTTATTGATCCATTTTAAAATATAAAAGCTATATCCATGAATCTAAAACGACCTAATGACAAGAAGTAGTCAAAGATACTGAATGCTTGCGTGGCGTCCAGTTCACACACTTATCGCATCATTTTACAAATATATTACAATTGTTATTTACATTCCGGGACCATAAATTGCTTTATCAAGGCTTCTTTCGTTATTGGCAAAGTGGGGACCACCGGACCACCGCCAGGTTATACCTTTCAAAACTGAACGATAAGACCGAATTACATTCAAATCAATGAATCGTTGTGTACTCTACTCTGTGAGGGGAGATGCCAATCCTGTGCCAATCTTAGTACAATCAAGACTCGGTATAGTTTGCGATTTGTAATGAGGAGGAGTACTAACCATTTGTGATCGAATCAGACCACGATCTTTTAAACCAGCCTAACTTGCTGTTTTAGTACATCGATTTGTAATAAGACGGCAAAATTTTAAGTGATAAAACCTTCATAACATTGAAACAACTTTTTATGGATTATTTAGATTATTTATTTCTATTTCAATGAAGATAGCTTCTGAACGACTACCATCTATTTGTTAATTACACGTGAAAATTATTTATTATTAATTAATTATTTATTAGACGTTTCTATTTATTTCCCGACGTTTCGAACTCTTTACAGAAATCATTCAGAAATCAATCTAAATAATCCATAAAAAGTTGTTTCAATGTTAAGAAAGTGATTCGCGAAAATCTAAGAAATAAATAATTTGTGCGCGCGATTTGTTAATAACTAGTCCTAATTTAACTATGTCAAATCAAATCAAAATTCCGCTTTATTTTCATCGATCTTCACACACATTTAAAAAGTAAGTACAGCCACGAGCATCTCGTTTCCGAATGTATGGGCTATCATGAGAAGAACTGGGCTAGAAAGTAATGTAAATTGATCTACTAAGTTTCTTGTGTTATCAATTGCAATTTAATTAGACACTAATAGGTAGTTAAATCTCGAGACAAGCTTTTATTAGTATACAAATCGCTAAATAAGGAATTGATACAATGATCGGGATAATTACTTTAGTAGACACAGCCCATACACGTTAGCCCTGTGGTATGCGGTTCGTCATATGTTACCCGATTTGATTGCACTTTGATTTACATTATTTGTGTTTATAAGTAGTAGGGATGCGAATGGGTGACCTAGTTGTGAGCTGCATGCTTTACGCAGATGACGCCGTGCTCCTAGCCGAATCGCCGTCGGAACTGCAAACACTAGTCACTACTATGAAAGATGATTGCATGATTAAAGGCTTGCAGTTGAATGCGACGAAAACGAAAGTTATGGTATTTGAAAGGGAGGAATCCAGAACCGATGCATGAATAATGGACGATGATGTAGTTCTGAAACAGGTGAATGAAATTGTATATCTTGGATGCGCTTTTAGCAGGGATGGGAGGTACACCGCGGATGTAGAAAGACGAGTGGTGATAGGAAATAGCGTAGGTAAATAGAGCGTTGGGCAGATTCCTGGGCGCAAATAACATTAGCAGAAAAGCTCAGCTAGCTATCCACAATGCAGTTCTGATCCCAACGCTTACTTATGAAAGCGAGAGGGGGGTATGGCAGAGTGTGCATGAAAGTAGGATAAACGCGGTAGAAATGAGGACACTGCGCAAAATCTGCGGAGTGACTCTCGCTGATCGGATTGAAAGAGAGTGTCGGTATAAAAGTAAGAAAGGGCATGCTCCGATGGTTCGGACATGTCGAAAGAATGAATGATGCTAGACTGACTAAGCAGATATACAATACAAAAGCGGATGGATCTAGGAGTTTAGGACGGCCAAGACACACATTCTATGACCAAATAGAACGTGTTCTGGAGGAAGGTGATGTTAGGAGCCTCAAAAATAAATGCGCGTGCATGAAAAGAGTTATGAATCTCAAAGAAGCGAGTGAGGCGTGTAAGAAGCGTGCCTTATGGCGGACTGTACTCTCTGCCTACCCCGCAAGGGATTTGGTTTGAATTTATGTATGTTTGTGTGATAAATATCGTTGACTGATAACTTTGTGCCCGGTACGGCAATAGGTTCGCCCTAAGGTTCGCACCTATTCCATTAGGGACGTAAACATAACGGCGAGACAAGGCTTAACAGCCTCTGCCTTCGGGTAGAAAAGGCGTGAAGTTACGTTATGTTATTCAAAATCCCCTGCGCTGTGGAAGGTACTCATGAGCTGGTATTTTTACACTATAGCGCAGTTAAACTGCAGCACAAAATGCAAGGCAATGTGATCTTAAAAGCTACTTACTAGAAAACTATATTTAAAATGGCAAGCATGGTATGTTTCCTGCTTTATAGTGTCCACGCAGACGAAGTCGCAGGCAACAGCTAGTAAGTACTTTTAATAAATTGAACACTAATAATACACTACCTAAGTGTTCTAATCAACGGGAAAACCGGTACTTACTTGTTTAATTATGGATAGATATCTAGGTACATACTTAGAAATTCTGAAGACCACGCAATGGACAAAGTGTTATGAGTGACAATAGCATTAACAATCTCATCACTAATTTTACTTCACCTGTTCAAGTCTTAGTTATAACGACAATAGATATACGCCCACCACGATTCGTCCAATCGACGGCTTTTGAGTTAGGGGTAGCCAGTTTGCCCCGCCCTACCCACGCAACCACCCACCAGTATCAGCCGTGTCTACCCTCCGACATAGCAGTGTTAACCAGATTTTCAAAATAGTACAATATCCGCTGATAAGTGACATTATACCCCAGGGTATCTCCCGAATAATTTTTTTATAAACAAGTGAGTACCTACCAATTCTATTTTCAAACTCGTGTGGTAAGCGACGCCAGTTGCTAAAAAAAATTTATGCCATAATTTTAAAAAAGGATTTTTTGCCCCGGTGTTTTTCTTTTTTAATTTGACAACTGTAACATGTAGGTTTTTTTTTAATTATAGAGTATCTATCGTTAGTGTATTCGACAATTGCCTAATGATTGGTTTGGAAACGCCAGACTCAAATAAAGGTGTTCTATTAAATAAATAATGGGATTTGTGTTTGACAAATTGAAAATTACGGCTTTTAATTAATCGTTTTTGTGAAGAAGACTAATATAAATACATATGCGCAGTAGTATACAGACCGTTGAGCAAAATGTATCAGAATACCAATAAAAAATATATATAAAAAACAAATTATTAAGCAGTATTTTTTATTATTAAGTATTTGTATTAGAAGTTGTTATTTATGTAATCTATTTTCTATCTGGATGCTGTTCTTTGCACATCCACTTAACTATAACCTACACTTACCAATCCTCATTCTATAGACAAAAACATGTTTGACTTAAACACCAGTATTTAAAATACAATTAAAGCGGAACCTAAGTATAAATTTGGCTACTATTATATAACAAATGAGTATTTGTTTTAAACGGATAATCTGTGCGTTAGAAAAATAATTTAACGTAAGAAAGATAATCGTAACAAATAGGTTTGAAATAAAATAGATATTAATTTGATTATCGGCGTATTGTAATCGAAGTCATTGTTTCATTATCATTATTAGTCCATTGAAATGTTACAGGAGATTTGAATTTTTTTAGAGCACGCAATCATATAGGTAAGTACTATCTTCTAAAAATTTTGATACTAATCAATAAATAACCGCAGTACACATTGACTTAAGTAAGATTATGTTAGTTATTTACTAAAGTACCAATTTAGAATGAAAAATTTCAACTGCTTGCTGCTGCAATTTACTGCTACACGGCCTATTATTTATCTTCTGAGGCGCAGGTTCTATTTCCATCAGAGAATCTTCTAATGATATTCTTTCATGATTCTATTTCTATAAAACAACAATTAGTATTCAATCAATAAGACAATTACAATCAAAGCCACTGTTCATATATTAATATGCATATTTCAAAGAATGAACAGTCTTTAAAATTTGCAATTGTGGGATTTTTATTTTTTGATAATTCTCAGTAATCCAGAGTGAATGCGCCGCGCCATCTAGAATAATTGTATTTAATGTGATCAATATATAAATTAGGTATAATTTATTAATTACTAGCTGGCCCTATGCTCCGTATCATAAGTAATTTTTACAGCGTTTACAATTAAAGTGCTAAATCTCGAAAAATATCAATTTTGCTTCACAACATTATACATGAATAATACATACAAACTCTCGTCGGTACCCTCTATCTATTAAAAAAATCCGCATCAACATCCGTTGCCTAGTTTCAAAGATCTAAGCATATAAGGGGACAGACAGCGGAAAGCGACTTTGTTTTATACAATGTAATGATTATACCTAATAACCATGTCGGACGGAATTAATAGGAACTCTGGTATTTTAGGGGATCAGGAGGTGATAAGTTGCTTGGTAATTTGGTAATAAATTAAACGGAATCCAATAAAAAATCTTTAATAAAATAATGTCGGGCTTATTCACAACATTAGCAACTTATAGGCTGGCAAGCCACTTGAGGTGGCGCCTCACTTTTGGAACGCCTCACCAGAGGCAGGGAACCCCCGGCCTCGCGGATCCAGGTGGGTGACACGGCTGTCCCGGTGGGGCGGTACATGAAGTACCTCGGCCTCACGATGGACAGCCGCTGGAGCTTCGAGGAGCACTTCGTACGGATGGTCCCCCGAGCGCGACGGGTGGCAGGTGCGCTTCATCGCCTGCTGCCCAACCTCGGGGGACCGGGGGAGGGAGTTCGCCGCCTCTACGGTGGCGTCGTGCGGTCCGTGGCCCTGTACGGGGCCCCCGTTTGGTCGCGAGACCTCGCGGGGGCCTCCCGCTCCAGGCCTCTGCTGAGGAGCCTGGAGCGGATCATGGCCATACGGATCGTGCGGGGCTACCGTACGATCTCGTACGAGGCGGCGACGGTCCTCGCGCGTTCACCCCCCCTTCATCATCCTGGCCGGGATGTACGCAGCCGCGTACGATCTCGGCCGGGGAGGGGGGGACCCGGACGCGCGGGGACACGAAGTGCGGAGGCGGGAGGCCTTCCGGCGGGTCCTAGGGGACTGGCGCGACGCGCTGGTCTTCCAGGGCTCTGCGCGTTCACGCGCCGTCGGAGCCGTCCTGCCCCACCTCGAGGCCTGGGTGTTCCGTAAATGGGGCACTGTCACCTACAGGTTGACTCAGATACTCACCGGGCACGGGTGCTTCGGTGAGTATCTGAATCGAATAAAACGTGAAGAGACGGCGAGATGCCACCATTGCGCATCCGGCCTGGACTCGGCCCAGCACACGCTGGAGGTCTGCCCGGCGTGGGCGGCTGAGCGCCGAGTCCTGGTCGACGGGATCGGGCGAGACTTGTCCCCGCCGGCGTTGGTCGCGGCAATGCTGGCGAGCGAGGAGGAGTGGAGGGCTGTGGTCTCCTTCTGCGAAGCTGTGATGCTCCAGAAGGCGGCGGCGGCGAGCTCAGTGATCGCCGCCGCCGACGGGCCGCGAGGGCGCACACCCCGCGGGTGCACCCGGGTCGCGGTCCGGGAAGGATGACCCCCCGATGCGGCCGGGGAGGGTCGTCGGCGGCGCCGCCGGCCGTGCGCCTCTTTACAGCGCGCGGTCGGGGCCGCCGCGCCCGGGGGAGCTTCCCGAAGCTCCCCGAGGATGGGCCCCCCCTCGTGACAGAGGGGGGGCGACGGCGGGGTGGACCAGAGGGCCGATGCACTGTCCTGGGCCACCCCAACGCCGGAGGAAGGCCGCCGCGAGGTTTTAGTGGGTAACCCTAGGATTGGATTGCAGTTTACTGTTTTGGGAGTCCCACACTACCCCCTGCCGTTAGACGGGGGGTGCGCATAAAGCATTTCCTCGCGTAAAAAAAAAAAAAGGCTGGCAAGCCTTTGTGATTTCTATATTATTTCTGGGACAAGTTTGTCGGATTTGATATGGCTTTTCCCCGGCCGCCATCTTGGGAAAAGGGCTCACCATTTTGTCGATATCTAGAAAACTGTGCGCGTAAAAATAAAATTGTATTCTCTAAGAAATGTACTCTAATATACGGTCCATAAATTGTAACAATGGCCTATGCTAGGTACCGTGGACAGTTAATTAGAGAATTTAATGAAACTAAATATATTGAAGTTAAAACTTTAACATATAAACCATTAGCTGACCCGGCGAACTTTTTTCCGTATCAAAAGCATTAACTAAGTAAATGTTGGTTTATCACTTTTTCTGTAATAAATCATACATGAATTACAGATATAAACCACCCTGACACCTTCTATCTATTAAAAAAAACCGCATCAAAATACGTTGCGTAGTTTCAAAGTTTTGAGCATTTATTTATGAGGGCAGACAGTGAAAAACGATTTTATTTCATACTATGTAATTACAATAAAATCGACATATTTTCCTCGAATGCCCCAGGATTTACTTAAATCATAATAAAGTAAAAGTAGGATGTGACCCAGGAAATATTCCGAGCATGCCATTACAGACACCGTCCAACCAACTCCCTACTAAATGTCCAAGTGTGTGATCGCATGCAGTGCTCAAGTAGACAAAAAAAATCCTCGAGCTTTTATTTTCCTGTTTATTTTTTTTTATCCATACCATAAAATTATCCGATGGATTTAAAAACAGGTTTAATATATCATAACTGCATAGGTAATAATGGTGATATACCTACATCTTAAGTTGGTTGCTTTATTTTCGGTAATTCTTACAGTAATACTGACGCTGGCAATTTATTTTATTCAATAGATATAGCATAAAGAAAACTTATCTGCTGCAGCGATTAGTTCTAGTTTACAAAATGACAACAAGTCAACGTTACTCCGGTAGTTATCTGATGCATCTTATTGAGGAGGAGGGTCTAGGTGCTAGGCAAACGAGGGATGGGCCTGAGATCGCGAAGGTATTACCGGCCGCGCGGGCAGAATTGCAAAATAAAAAAGATTTGTCTATACATATAAATAAAGTTGAAGTGTCTGTTTGTAATATGAAATAACTGCTTTCTAATACATTTATATGAATATTTATATATACCTTTTCAGATGACCCAAGAAACGTTGTCTTGCCAAAAAAATTATGGTTTGGATCAACAAATAAAAAAAACATTGTTTGATCGTAGATGATTTCAAATTCCGGGTTGTATGTGTACTTGTTTGCAGTTTTTAAAAATTGGGTTTAGACTTCCCTTAACATTTAGGGCTTTGAAAAATGGATGTTGCCCAATTCTCAGACCTACCCGATATGGAATATGGACAAAAAACTTCATGAGAATCGGTCACGCCGTTTCGGAGGAGTATGGTAACAAACACTGTGACACGAGAATTTTGTACACTAAAGAGATATACACCAAAATAACTTTTTTTACAATTTTGATTAACCTGAATGTGGAGGTAAATATGAGACGAGGTAGGCCTAAGAAAATATAAACGAATTGTGTAAAAGACGGCATAATTAAGAAGATTGCCAGTGCGGAAGATGCGAATTATAGGGAAGTGGGGAAAAGAGACACCTGTTGTGTCGACCCCAAATATCGGGAAGAGGGCAGAAGGATGATGAAGTAGACCTGTTAATTATTACACCTATTAACAGTGGCCACGCTGTTCGCTACCAGTTTGAACATGCCTACATGAAATACCAAAAACATTATCTGTGTTGCCTTGCAGGGATTGCGCTAGTCACTTACTGCCAAGTGACTAGCTTGCTTGTTTTTGCTACCTATCCCATAAAAAATGTATATTTTTACTAATTCTCATTTTTCCTTACAATTTTTATTTGGTTCATTTTGTAACAAAATATATTTAGCACAGTTATGTTTTTATTTAAAACTTTATGTACAAATTCACAATCAAAATATCTTTATTCCTTAGACTTTACAAAGTACTTAGAATCGTCATACAAAACTACTGGCCAAATTCGCGGAGCTTAGATTCCCTTTCATCACCATCATAAGCGTGGTGAATAAAATCAGAGATAGTGTAATACGAGAACGTTGTGGTGTGAGTGAAGATGAGAATAGAAATATAATAGGATAGAGAAAGGAATCCTGTGATGTATTGGACATGTTGGACATGTAGAAATTTTGGGCGAAAGAAGACTGATAAGACCAATACATGAGACAAGTGTGAAAGGGCAAAGGTTGACTTGGACGAACCTACCACCATCAAATCAATGAGTGTTGGAGAGAGGAAGTAGACACAACCGAAGTAGTCCGCAACCGACAAGCATGTATGAAAGCGATAATGGGAGTGAAGGAAGTAAGAAATGTTTGTCAGGATCGTAGCAAATGGAAATAATTATTCTCTGTCTACCCCTACGGGAAAACGATGATCTTTGTTTCGTCTGGATAACTAATGGATTATTGTTTAAAGAGCTTACAATTACTATTTATGTATTAACAATTAACATAACTTCACTTCACGCCAAATCCCTTGCGGGGTAGGCAGAGAGAACGGACCGCCTCAAGGCACGATTCTTACATACCTCACTCGCTTCGTTGACTTTCATAACTCTTTTCATGCACGCGCGTCGATTTTTGAGGCTCCTAACATCACCTTCCTTCAGAACACATTCTATTTGGTCATGGAATGTGTGACTTGGCCGTCCTCGTCTCCTACATCCTACATCCATCCGCGTTTGCATTGTATATCTGCTTAGTCAATATTGCATCATCCATCCTTTCTACATGACCGAACCATCGGAGCATGCCCTTCCTTACCTATACACCGACACTCTCTTTCAAACCGACTTCCTTGCTTATAGCGTTGTTTTCGACGCGGTCAGCGAGGGTCACTCCGCGGATTTTGCGCAATGCCCTCATTTCGACCGCGGTTATCCTACTTTCATGCACACTCTGCCATACCCAGCTGTCGCTTCCATAATAACTTATAACGCTAACGCGTTGGGATCAGTATTGCATTGTGGATTGTTAACTGGGCTTTTCTGCTAATATTTATTGCGCCCAGAAATCTGCCCAACGCTCCATTCACACTATTTCCTAACGCCACTCTTCTTTCTACTTCCATTCCATTTCTTTTTTTTTTGTAACTTCACGTTCTTTTTTTAAACCAAAAAGCCCAAATGGAATAGGTAGCTTATTGCAATATACCGGGCACAATGTTGTCAGTCATCGATATTTATCACACGCAATTTCAAGATGCCATTGGTGTGCACCTAAACCCGCCAATAATATGGCGGTGTTAATTTGACATTATATTAAATAAAACAACGATTAGTATCGCACGTGTAAAAAGTCGAAAGCCAAAAGTTATCGTGTCGTGTATTGGTAATTAGTGACCGCGCGTTACCGGCAAACAAAACACGTAACGTTTACCATACGTAGATAATTATTGTATACGGAACCCCACTTATTATTCACTGCACATACGGTTTAATTGTGACCTGTGACGTCACGCCACAATTACTAAAACATGTCAGTATTTGTAACCCGTAGTGAGGTGAATTATTGAGAGCGATATGTACCTAGTAAGTACCTTTTAGTAAACGAGTGTAACCTACTTGGTGTATCTCGATTTCTTTATGTGGAATATAATGGCTTTACACGGCTTCTGATCAGAGGTCCGGGTTCGATTCCTAAAACTAGCTCACCCCAATGACTTTATGAAATTGTTTTCGGAAGTTATGTGTGATAAATATTGTAACTGAAAACTTTGTGCCCGGTATGGCAATAGGTTCGCCACCTATTCCATTTGGGACGTAAACATAACGGCGAGGCTTAACAGCCGCTGCCTACACCAGGGGTAACAAAAGGCGTAAAGTTATGTTATGTTATGAATATAATGGCAAAAGAGCAAGCGGCTCACTCAATGGCAAGAAGCTAACCATGGACACCTGCTACACAGATAGTGTTACAGTTCCGTTGCTAGCATTTAAGATGATTTAAGTGATTAGGATAGGATGGAAAAGAGAAAGGGGGTAGGTCTCGCGGTTTACTCCGTGAACTTTTCTTTATTCCATGCAATTTATTAGAAATCGTCAATTTTATATATTTTAAATTTAATCTAATAACGTGAGTGAGTGTATATAAATGTGTTATAAATATTATAATAATATCGTAATAACAGTTAGGTAAAATTATATCAATTAATATACCGATGAAGTAAAGTGCTCCCCTAGGCGTCAACCCCTATGGGAATGTCGACACATGCTTCTGAACGATTACTCGTAAACATAGAAAAGTGTCATTATATCTGACTTACCTAAATTCTGAAGTTGAATGCTTTTATATAATCTATATACCTTATTATATACATTCTTTATATATCCAAGAATATACCTTTTTTAACTAACCAGTTCTTGAAATTGGCTCTGTATCAAAAGTATCTACCTAATATAGAAGTAAGTAGTATAGAAGTAATTTTGGGTTCATCACTTATTCTTTACATCATACATGAATTATAGATATAAACCACCCCGTTGACACACCCTATCTGTCAAAAAAACCGTATCAAAATCTATTGCGTAGTTTCAAAGATATAACAAAAACAAAAGTCGCTTTCCGCTGTCTGTCCCCTTATATGCATAAGGGGACAGACAGCGGAAAGCGACTTTGTTTAATACTATGTAATGATATTTTATTAATTTTGTATAATCTGTATTCATACATACATAACTTCACGCCAAGATATCGCCTTGGCAGGCACTGTTCTTACACTCCTCACTCGCTTCTTCCATACTATCGACTTTCCTAACAAATGTCATATACGGTAGCCAATTTTTAAAGTCTCCTAACACTCCTCCAGAACTCGTCTATTTGGTAAGGTAAGGTGTCGTGGCCGTCCTCGACTCTTACATCCATCGGCTTTTGCATTGTATATCTGATAGTGATTAGTCAATATTGCGTTATCCATTCTTTCTACATGTCCCAACCAACGGTGCATGTCCTTTCTTACTTTCACACTCTCTTTCAATCCAACTATGAGATCAGCAAGAGTCAGTTACAAATTTTGTATTCAATATAAAGTTTTATACATTATTTTACCTATTAGTTAACTAGGTTTACTTATGATCTTTACGTCTCGTGTCACTATCCGATATGCTAAGATTAATTTACTGCTTACTGCTAAATGCTTCTTGTCATCATCGACTTTAGCTTTTTATTTAAACATTTATAAAATTCTAAATTCAAATTCTTCACATTTACCAAATAATGTTTTTTTTTTTCTTGGCACCATATTATATACATTTGCCCCAAGGCAAATATTTTTAAACTCACATTTACTTACAATGTAAGTATGTGTGGATAATACGAGTACTATTATGTTAAAACTGTCATCAAAATTCAATTCAACAGCTGCGTGCCTTGAAGAGTTATCTTGTATATATTTTACGGTACAATAACACATTGGGGAATATGTTATTTGAATAATCAATCGATTATTGATACCCGTTGCCGATGACTTGGCGATATTCTTTTAAAAAACTTCACAATATCATCATAACAGGGTGAAATGTTGAAAATACGCGAACAATTTGATTAACTTATTGTTTGACAATATGGAATAATATATGCGTATTTGCATATTTGCGTTATAAGTCTATGGTATTCTTGTAAGTCTAATTTACATGTGATTTACAATTTGTTGTCTATTTTAATAGTATTTAATTATTACCTATGCTTTACGGTGTAAATTTGTTCTGGTTTAGAAATTACTCTTTTTCTAAACTGTTTGTGAAAACTAAATTTTAAAAATTCATTGTGTCTGAATTCCTGAATGTCTCACTTATTTATTAGTAATTATAAATTATTTTTAGAAATAGAACGAGTTATTTTCTATAGCTTAAAATTAGCGCCATTTTTACCGATTCACCTAAATGTACCAATCTTTTCCAAAGACAAAATAGAACAAAATTCTTACAATAGCTTTATTTTTGTAATTTTACGCCTTTTACTTGAAGGTGTTGTGCAGTTGCTGTTACGCCTCGACTCACCGAATTTTCAAGTCTGAGATTGTAGGTATAGCAGACGGAATTTAGATATTGCTATATTATACAGGTTGCCTTGAAGAAAATGCTTGTAGCGCCGCCATTTGTAATTTTAAATGTTTAAAAAGTTAAATGTTTAAAAATTTCTTTTTATTATCAAAATGTATCTTATAATTTTTATATATTGATGAACGCAATGAAAGAGTTTTTGGATAAATATTCCATCTTTCATTTAATAATTTCCAACGTCCATTTCGTATTGACTGAGCGTAATATTTATGTTATATTTATAGTAAAGAGTCAAATCAAAAAGTATTGACGGTGTAAGATTGAGTCCATTAGCAGCACGAAGGATATTATGACCTTTATTCAAGTATTGATTGATTGTGTAGGGGCATGGAGGCGAATGGCGGCAAACCGGAGACATTGTGTCGTGTGTGCGGTGACAAGGCATCAGGGAAACATTATGGAGTATCATCCTGCGACGGCTGCAGGGGGTTCTTTAAGAGGAGCATCCGACGGTATTAACAATACCATTTTTCTTTTTCTGTATACAGCGCCCTCTAGTTTCGAAGTTAAGCCACTAAATGTCCATGTTATCTAAAATAGATAACTGATAATAATAGATATATTTATTTTTTTATTCATACATACTATTACAAAAGAAAGAAACAGACAAAAAACATTCAAACAGGTATCCAAACGGGTATCGAAACCCGCCGACATCTACTCCGCAGTCGTATTTTGGACAATGCGCTGACACGCTGCTGTACTTAGCGTTTTCCTCCTTTTTTTTTTTTTTTTTTTTTTTTTTACGCGAGGAAATGCTTTATGCACACCCCCCGCCTGGGGACGGCGGGGGGTAGTGTGGGACTCCCAAAACAAAACTGAAATCCGATCCTAGGGTTACCCACTAAAACCTCGCGGCGGCCTTCCTCCGGCGTTGGGGTGGTCCAGGATTCGGATAAACCCCTCTGGTCCACCCCGCCGTCGCCCCCCCTCTGTCACGAGGGGGTGCTCATCCTCGGGGAGCCTGGCGAGGCTCCCCCGGGCGGGGCGGCTCCGACCGCGCGCTGTAAAGAGGCGCGCGGCCGGCGGCGCCCCGGACGACCCTCCCCGGCCGCACCGGGGGGTCATCCTTCCCGGGCCGCGACCTGGGCGCACCCGCGGGGTGTGCGCCCTCGCGGCCCGTCGGCGGCGGCGATCACTGAGCTCGCCGCCGCCGCCTTCGAGCGGGGTCGGCTCTCTCCCGACCCCGCTCGGCGGCCTCCTTCTGGAGCATGACTGCTTCGCAGAAGGAGACCACAACCCTCCACTCCTCCTCGCCCGCCAGCATTGCCGCGACCAACGCCGGCGGGGACAAGTCTCGCCCGATCCCGTCGACCAGGACTCGGCGCTCGTCCGCCCAGGCCGGGCAGACCTCCAGCGTGTGCTGGGCCGAGTCCAGGTCGGATGCGCAATGGTGGCATCTCGCCGTCTCTTCACGCTTTATTCGACTCAGATACTCACCGAAGCACCCGTGCCCGGTGAGTATCTGAGTCAACCTGTAGGTGACAGTGCCCCATTTACGGAGCACCCAGGCCTCGAGGTGGGGCAGGACGGCCCCGACGGCGCGCGAACGCGTACCGCCCTGGAGGACCAGCGCCTCGCGCCAGTCCCCCAGGACCCGCCGGAAGGCCTCCCGCCTCCGCACTTCGTGTCCCCGCGCGTCCCCCCCTCCCCGGCCGAGATCGTACGCGGTTGCGTACATCTCGGCCAGGATGATGAAGGGGGGATAACTCGCGAGGACCGTCGCCGCCTCGTATGAGATTGTACGGTAGCCCCGCACGATCCGTATGGCCATGATCCGCTCCAGGCTCCTCAGCAGAGCCCTGGAGCGGGAGGCCCCCGCGAGGTCTCGCGACCAAACGGGGGCCCCGTACAGGGCCACGGACCGCACGACGCCACCGTAGAGGCGGCGAACTCCCTCCCCCGGTCCCCCGAGGTTGGGCAGCAGGCGGTGCAAAGCGCCCGCCACCCGTCGCGCTCGGGGGACCATCCGTACGAAGTGCTCCTCGAAGCTCCAGCGGCTGTCCAGGGTGAGGCCGAGGTACTTCATGTACCGCCCCACCGGGACAGCCGTGTCACCCACCTGGATCCGCGAGGCCGGGGGTTCCCTGCCTCTGGTGAGGCGGTGGAACCACAGCGCCTCACTTTTGTGAGGCGCCACCTCCAGGCCCAGCCCGCGGATCCGTCTGACGACGATCGCCACTAGCGTTTTCCTCCTGGTACGGGTAGTTATAACCCAGCTGTACCGTGCATAACTTCCAATATCAACTCTCACTGCTTGTGTTGTTGTTGTATTGTCAATGAAAAATCTTTTCAAATGCCATCCACCATCAGAAGATCAAAGTCGAAGAAGCTTTATTTCCATAGGTTATCACAGACCTTTAAAAATAGTCGGTCTAGAAAATTTGACATAATATTTAAAATGAAATCCATAAACAAATCCTGATCCATAAACAGTATCCATAATATGGCGGTATGAAGTTCCTCGGGTTAGCTACTCATATTAAAAAAAAGAGAACGTAAGTACGTGTAAGAACGTCGTTGAAATAAAAAATATTGCCAAATAATAGTTGGTTTTTATTTTCTAACACATATCATAACTTCACGCCTTTTCTACCCGTATATGTAGGCAGCGGCTGTTAAGCCTCGACTCGGCTAACCTAACCTAACACATATCATAACTTCACGCCTTTTTCTACCCGTATATGTAGGCAGCGGCCTCGACTCGCAGTTATGTTTACGTCCCAATTGGCATAAGTGGCCAACCTATTACCATTCACCAGGCACAAAGTTGTCAGTCATCGATATATGTCGCACATAACTTTCGAAAACAATTTCGAAAAGTCATTGGTGTAAGACCGGATTCGAACCCACGACTTCTTGATTCAGAAGCGGGGTGCCCGACAACTGGACATATTTTAGCTATATAGTAACTTATTTTCTTTTATTTTAATGACAGAAACTTGGATTATGTGTGTAAAGAGAATGGGCGTTGCGTCGTCGACGTGACCAGAAGGAACCAGTGTCAGGCCTGTCGGTTCTCCAAGTGCCTACGTGTTAATATGAAAAAGGATGGTAAGAATTTTAAATTGTTTAAATCCATTTGTTTTATCATTTGACAGTATAATTTAATTCGTCACGCCAAATTCCTTGCAGGGTAGGCAGAGAGAACAGAGCGCCATAAGGCACGATTTTTACACGCCTCACTCGTTTCGTTGACTTTCATAACTCTTTTCATGCACGCGCGTCGATTTTTGAGGCTCCTAACATCACCTTCCTCCAGAACACGTTCTATTTGATCATGGAATGTGTGTCTTGGCCGTCCTCGTCTCCTACATCCATCCACTTTTGCATTGTATATCTGCTTAGTCAATCTTGAATAATTTTATTTATTGTATGTAACATAACATAACATAACTTCACGCCTTTTGTTACCCGAAGGTGTAGGCAGCGGCTGTTAAGCCTCGTCTCGCCGTTATGTTTACGTCCCAAATGGAATAGGTGGCGAACCTATTGCCATACCGGGCACAAAGTTTGTCAGTCATCGGTATTTATCACACTTAACATAACATAACATAACTTCACGCCTTTTGTTACCCGAAGGTGTAGGCAGCGGCTGTTAAGCCTCGTCTCGCCGTTATGTTTACGTCCCAAATGGAATAGGTGGCGAACCTATTGCCATACCGGGCACAAAGTTTCCGGTCATCGGTATTTATCACACATAACTTCCGAAAACATTTTCGAAAAGTCATTGGTGTGAGCCAGTGTCTGGAATCGAACCCCGGACCTCTGGATCAGAGGCCGTGCGCTCGCCCACTGCGCCACCGAGATATATAAATCTGAATAAACACATTTTTTTTTGTTTCAAACACCTATTTTTGATTCCGAAAATAGATAAAAAAAACTTGCATGTTGTTGATTTGTCTCAAATACATATCTTCCAATAGAGGTGTTTAATACTACGGTTAGACACTGGCTGCTGAACCCTTAAATCTTGAGTCTACTAATGAACCTACCCAAATACCCAAACAATTGCAATTTCTTATTTTATACATGGTCTGAAAAGAGTATTTAGCATAGAGTGTTTTGTTTGATTCTTCTCATGATAGCTCATGCACAGTAGGCCGCTAGTGGTGATTGCGTCCGTGTTTTCTTTTTTCCGCAGAGCTACGAGTAGTTTTCTGAAGCGAACGTGTTTAAATTTAATTTAAATTAAATAATTTATAAATTTTCATACATATATGAATTGATTATTTGAGTGTCTGTGAATATCTTTAAAGTAAATATATTCAAAGATTATTATTTATTTATATATAAATAATAAATAAATAAGTTTCTATGTATTTAGATTTGAATTAACAATATTTACACAGTTACATTGATTTACATTGATTTACTAAGTTTTATTAGTGCCTTATTCGGTCTTGTTGCAATATTTAACTGATTGATTACATTCCAATGAAATATCATTATGATTACACAGTATAAAACAAAGTCGCTTTCCGCTGTCTGTCCCCATATATGCTAAGATCTTAGAAACAACGCAACGGATTTTTATGTGCTTTTTTCAATAGATAGAGGGCGTCAACGGGTTGGTTTGTATGTTTGATTTATCTATAATGTATCTATTAAATAAAAAAAATATAATTTTCGAGATTTAGCACTTTAATTGTAATCGCTGTATCACTAATGTAGTAATCGCTTTTGATGCGGAACAAAATTCGCCAGTTCGGGTCAGCTAGTGTCTAAAAATTTTTTTTTTTAAATTTAATGCGTCACCCGTTTTATATCTAAGATTTATGCGACATAAATATATATAAAAAGAGAATATAATCTAATGGTAATCAATAGCGAACACGTCGTGGCACTTGTCTCAATAAAGTATTTATCCAGGGTCGCTCTTTGGTAGCATGTTTTTTCCATTAGGAAACATCTCGAGTATTTGCGGTAGACAAGTGTCAGTAAGTGGTGAGCGAGGAGGGAAAATGAGGCGCTTGAACAGCCGAGGTTTCATCTTTCCTTTTCATGTCTCTAACAGGCTGATGTTCACACGAAGTCAAACATTAAGTGTACGGCCATGTGACGTGAATAATTTTGGATATAAATTCTTTTTTTTTATAAATTAGTGAAGTCAAACGATGATACAGTCAGATGATGTTGAAATGAAAATGCTTTTATTAATAATATAATATTTAAGAATAATAAGAATACGTCTGAACGTCTCGGTGGTCCAATGGGACAGCACACGGCTTCTGATCCAGAGGTCCGGGTTCGAATCCTGACACTGGCTCACACTTAATTGGATGAAAATTAATACTGTAATGTTTAAAATCGCTTCGTAAATAAGCCACGCTTTCTCGTAAAAAGTAAAAAAATAAAAATGGTCATTGTGGGTTACCCCTAAGAGATAGACATATGCCCTCGCGAACTTTTTTGTAGACCTTCTGAAGTGTTTAATAATGTAGAAGATTGTTTTGATCTATTACTTAGGGTTCAGCCAGCGTTTGCAATTAAAGTGCTAAATCTCGAAAATTATCATTTTTTCTTTACAACATCGTATATGAATTATAGATCAAAACCACCCTGTTGACACCCTATAACTATTAAAAAAAATCGCTTTAAAATCCGTCGTGTAGTTTTAAAGATATAAGCTTATAAGGGGACAGACAGCGGAAAGTGACTTTGTTTTATACTATGTAATGATTCTAACAGGCTAGGTGACATATCTCAAAAAAGTGTCTTATATACCACGCAAAATTCATTATCATTATTTGCATACAAATGAAGTTAATTTACTCTCTTTTTAGTAAAGGGAGGGCGAACGAGCACGTGTATGAGCCACTTGACGTCGTTTTCCTGAAAGCTTGTGGTATTTCCCCGGTGTTTCCAAGCGATTCTTATAGCGAATAGTGTGTCTTTCACACTAAAAATAGGTGGACCAGTGGCCGAGCACCCCGCTTCTGAATCCAGAGGTAGCGGGCTCGAATCCTAGCTCACACCAATGTGTTTACGAAATTAATTTCGAAAGTTTTGTGTGATAAATATCGATGATTGAAAACTTTACGGCAATAGGTTCGCCATCTATTCCATTTGGGACGTAAACGTAACGGCGAGTTGAAGCTTAACGGCCACTGCCTACATCTTCGGGTAGAAAAAGGCGTAAAGTTATGTTATGTTATGTATTGTAATATAGTATACATTAAAAATAACAGCTTAATCGTAAATTTTCAAGTGTGTACAAAGTTACAGAACCAATTGCGTTGACAAAATCAATGTTACATCAGCCGTCGTTCACACACATGTTTATTTTGATGTCAATTTGATTGCGGGTCGGCAATGCGATCCTTTGGCAGTTCGCGCCCCGCTGACGTCGCGCGCGTCTCAATATATACCACCCTTCTTACCCCTAACACCCGATTTGTTTGTTTTTCTTTTCGCCTTGTTAATTTCTGTAAGATAAATATTAGTTGAAATATTTATTTTTCACTTTAATGAATGGATCATTATCAACCTAACCACGGTTATGTACTAGTTTTACTGATTAAATTATACACCGTGAATTTAAGGTCGTTTTGGAAACGAAAAATTTGAATTATATATCAATAAGAGAAGCTATATATAACGTTAATTTCATAAAATAAAAATACTTTATTTTATCAACATCGAGATTCATATCTCTTATAGTGAAAAAGTGAGAAACGGTAGTAACGCTACTCAATCTCACGTAAATCAAATACTATGTATTTTACTATCGATGTCATTCACAATTTTTCACACAAAATCAAATTCACCATTAAAGACACCGACACCACCGCTATGTCGGCGCCGCCAGCCAATCACGCACCTACCACCACTCTTGCGCATGCCGCATCCCCGCACTTCCGCACAACAGGCGTCCTTTCTTCCTTCTCTTTAGTACTGTGTGACAATCCCGTGTTGACACGCTTGTATTGTTTACGTTCCGCGCGAAAATGAGTCGTCAGTACGAATACTCAAATGTGGAGTACTTGGCAATGGTACAGCTGTATGCTATTGCCAACTACTATCTAGAAGAGGCCCGGCGTTTGTATTCCCAGCCAGAGCACTTGGATGCGCTACGGCTGCGAGGAATTGAAAGTCCTCAAGTTCCCTCTACGCCCACCATCTTAGCTGTAACCCAGCGCCTTCTCGACCATGGACAATTCCGTGCGCCGACTCATGCGCAAGGCCGAGGAAATAACAGTAAGTAAAAGGACTCCATTTCGAGCAGTTGCTTCGATACAGAGAAGTGTAAACAAACTGTTAGAGGTATTTAAAAGTTGAGTGAAACCGTGGGTGTGTAATACACCTCTACCTACTCTTTCAGGAATACAGGCGTGATGCTATGTTTTTTTTTCCTATTTTAAAAGTTGATTATTCTGTGCTGAGGGACTAGTGTATTGAATTAATTCCTTTTTTAAATATTTCTATCATACATCACATTTAAATATTTCTACTTAAAACTTGAACCTACTTTATGTATTTTATTTTAAATAATAACTTTGAAATACGATAGGTAAGTACTCGCTCGCTCGTTCTGTCGCGCCGCCGTAGGTAGGTAGGTAGGTATCAGCTGAGCTGCGGTGCGTTGCCCTTTCTTATGGCGTGCTTCATTCACAATGTGTTTGAATAAAATGGCGATGCGTTACTATTTCCTAACTCGAACGAGTGAAAATATTTATTAAAATTAAAACTTTTTAATATTAAGTATTACAATTAATTTATCCATTCTTAATAGTTCTATGAGTTATTCCAAATTCACCTGTTTCGTTTCCAAAACGACTATAAATTCACGGTGTTAGTTTAGTTAGCCTGTAGTTTTATTTTTAATTAAAAGACTCTATATCTAATATCGATTGGAGTCGAAATCTTAGAAGTTAGAATTGTAATTAGATTTTAAAATAAAGTTAAATATTTGAATTTTGGTTTTTCTTGGGACCTCCGGCTTGAACCAATATATCGATAGACAATTTAATTGATTTGTATGGAGCCAAAATGTAATGAGAATTAACTAAAGCATTAGGTCAAATAATTGGTGGGACAACTTGGGATCGCGGCTGTGTGTGCAAGTATTCGCAGGATGGTCGCCCAGCATGGTGATGAGCAACACCCCAGTGGTTTTGGCTGATTTTAGTAGTTTTATTTCGAGGCTGGCAGGGGAGGGCAGTTTCCCCGAGCTAGTAATACCTAAAAAGGAAAAAATAGAAAATTAAATTCATCACTACCTATATCATTATCATTACATAGTATAAAACGAAGTCGCTTTCCGTTGTCTGTCCCATTAATGCTCATATCTATGACACTACAGAACAGATTTGCAAATTTTTGAGATTTCGGACTTTAATTGCAAACGCTGGCCGAAACCTAAGTGATTGCTCAAAACAATATAATACATTATTACCTACATCTTCCAAAGATCAAAAAATAAGACCGCGATGGCATACGTCTTATCTCTTAGGGATAACCCACAATGATCATTTTCTTTCTTTACTTCGTGCCTTATGGCGATCTGTTCTCTATGCCTACTCGGAAGATACTTCGCGTGAAGTTATGTAATGTATGTACATTTTATAATAACAACAGGTTCAATATTGGTACCTAATTGTTTATTTGCAGCCGTCCAACACGAACGCGCACCCCGGCCATCAGTCGTCGCACAACACAATTTGGTTCTGCACAAACTGGGATACAATTTTCCGAGACCGGAATCTTATCTTCCAAGTCCAACACCTCTGTCCTTCTCGAGATACTCACCTCTGCACGGCTACAACAACTTAGTTTCAAGCCTTCCCGACACTAATGTACACAACGCATTCATGGAAAGATCTCCATATCAAGATTTCTCATCACAACGTTTGCCGGAAACGGTTTCAGCGGACATTACCCAAGTAAACCCTCTTCTCGGTCCGTACATAAGTTCACTCAGTCCGCTCAATACTCTCAAAATCCCACTTTTCTCAGCTTCCCTCCATTATCCAGTTCCACATCCTGGATATATACCAACAAACATTTTATATCCACCCCTTATCTCGACCACAAATCCAGCAACATCTGTTGACAGTAAGTATCTATACATAATAATATAATAAAATTGTAGGAAATTTAAAACATTACATTGAATATTTTTTTTTAGAATACTTGGCACATGATCTACAATCGATATCGAACCCAAAAATATGGTTTTTAGAATTTTTGTCTGTTTGTCTGTATGTTTGTTACGGATAAACTCTAAAAGTACTGCATGCCTTTATGACCAATTTTGCATAAATATAACCAAGAGGTCGGGTCCACACTTAGGCTAAATATTATCACGCTATCACTAACTTGGGGTAAGCAATGAACCCTAGCATAGCACAGGCATAGTATTTTTGCTTTCCGCGCAGACGTAGTTGCGGGCAACAGCTAGTAATATAATAAAACTTTTTATTTCTTTTATATTTCATGTTTTATGCCGTATTTTTCATATAAACTCTTTTTTAACTATTGTGTAGAAAAAGAAGATTTACAGTTGCCGGAGAAGTTAAAAGAGGATGAAGTGTCTAGTTCAGAAGAAGCCTACAATACTGGCTGTCAAGGAAACGAGACTTTAAGACAAGGTGAGCTTACTTTAAACATACACACATACAAACAATTGTATACACTTATCCATATGGATGCGAAGATTGCCTATCTATATTTGATCATAAATTTATTTTGCCAAGGCCGAAAATTGTCTTTTATAAAATTAAAGTACCAATGTACTTAGCTTAGCGAAGATATAATGTCGTAATATTATGTTTATAATAGCCATAGTTTTTGTGTTTTTTTAATAATTTGGTATGAACTGGGTATTTATTTTTAAATTGGACCGCTTGCGTGCTTTTTGTTTTTTTTTTTTTAAATTGGCATCTTAGCTACAGCGTAAATAGTTTCATAACTATTCAATATATCATAGTCGTACAATAGTAATGGCTATAAAATAATAGGTATTATAATGTATATGGAGTAATGGAAATATGTTTTAAAAACACTAATAAATCATTTACAGATCTAACAGTCGACCAACCAATCGCACTGTCAAGTTTAGAATCAAAATTACAAGACAAAATTAATACCACAGAGGGATCAAGTCAATTCATAAGTCACAGTATAAAAAATACAAATCTCTGTTATGAGAAACATAACTTTTTACGTATTTTAGAGGGACGTCATGACAATTCAAATTTTGGTGACGTAAAACAATTAGTTGCACAGATAAAAAAACATTGCAGAAGTACATGTAACTTGAAGGAAGGTGTTTGCGATCCCGCCACGAATGTCTTGGTGGCATCAGTGAAATGGCTTCAAGGAATTGGTTCATTCGTTCACATGAAATCAACAGATCAGACGAATTTGTTGTACAGAAATTGGAAAGAATTATTCATATTGACAGCTGCAGAATTTTCTCTTAGGTTTGATGAAGGTAAAAGTAATTTATTTAGAAAAAAACTTGTGTGGTTTTATGAAACCACCGTAAAAGTGAAACTTTTTTTCACATTATAGACATTTAACTAAAAATTTTCGAAATATTATTTTTTTCGAAAATCGAATGTAAGTCACTGTTCACGTATTTTAGTTACCATAAAATATTGGTTACGATTTTAATTTAATTGCCATCTTGTATTTGTTAATAGGGTTTAATAAATGTTTTTTATTTTACGTGGTCACGACAATAATTCCTAGATGGCGCTACTAGGTTGCTACTATTGATGATTCTGCCGTAATATCGTATTATATCGATAGATGTCGCCCGAATCGACACTAGGGCACTAGCTACGGCACTAGGGATAACGCGACACCTATTAAACGTTAACAACATTACAACAAAGGATCTTTACAAAACAAAACGATATTTTTTCCTCCAGTAAATATGATATTTCGATTTATTATGAAAATGTGACAAATACATATATAAAGAGCACTATCTTATCTTATATCTTTAAACGAGCAATTCTTGTATATATATAAAATTGGAATCTCGGAATCGGCTCCAACGATTTTCATGAAATTTCTATTCCAGCAGATGGCGTTGTTAACTAACACGAAGTCAATGTGTGTTTGCTTTGCTTTTATTACAGTTTATCACTGCAAAAAATTAAGTATATGTTTCTAATTTAATATGTTAGTACATAGTATATATTAGTATATATTTATTATTCTGTCGGTAAGATCGAAAAATATTATTGATATTTCATTATTTTATTAGTATGTAATTCGTACTTAAATATAATTTTCAAATAGTATGTAATTCGTACTTAAATATAATTTTCAAAAAACACAATTTATAAAAACACAATTTATAAATAATATAATTTTTTTTTTCTCCGCCTGCAATACGTACGTACGTATATGTATGTATGTAAAAAACAAACAAACAAACAAACCCGATCCTAGAAAATGTGTCGAAATTGGTAAAGAGGACGGTAATTAGACGATTATACATACGGCCCTCGTGGTGCATCGGTAAACCGCACTACCGATAACACAAGGTCGGGGCGGGTTCGATCCCTCGTCTGGGGGTTTTTTTCTACATGTTTTTACGGTATTTATTTACAAAAATAAAGTGTATATTTGGGTAATTAATTAATATAAATAAACGATAATAGACGTGAAAGGCGCTCTGACGAGCGCCTTCACGTCACCGTCACGCGACATGCAACACGCAGACGAAAAAGTTTGAGACGATGTAATAAAAGTTTCACTTTAATAAAATAATATTTTAAGTTCGAAATTTGTTTGGATGTTTTGTAACAGCAATCACAAATCATTGAATAGAATTAGATGAAAATACATACATATATGGATAGTCAAAATGTGTTCGCCATGGATAATTCGTGAACTGTAATGTACTGTATCCCAACGCTAACTTATGGAAGCTAGAGCTGAGTATGGCAGAGCGTGCATGAAAGTAGGCTAAACGCGGTCGAAATGAGGGCATTGCGCAAAATCTGCGGAGTGACCCTCGCTGACCACGTGGAAAACAAGGTTATAAGGAAGGAAGTCGGATTAAAAGAGAGTGTCGGATGTGTCAGTGTAAAAGTAAGAAAGGGCATGCTCCGATGGTTCGGACATGTAGAAAGGATGGATGATGCAAGATTGACTAAGCAGATATACAATGCAAAAGCGGAAGGACATAGGAGTGGAGGACGGCCTAGACACACATTTCATGACCAAATAGAACGGGTTCTGGAGGAAGGTGATGTTAGGAGCCTCAAAAATCGACGCGCGTGCATGAAAAGAGTTATGAAAGTCAACGAAGCGAGTGAGGTGTGTAAGAATCGCGCCTTATGGCGCTCCGTTCTCTCTGCCTACCCCGCAAGGGATTTGGCGTGAAGTTATGTATCTATGTATGTGTGTGTAAAGTAATTTTAATTTAGCTTTATTAGTAGGTAAATGGCACCTCTTTTATGGAAAAGAAGGGCAATGCTCGTTTGACCTGATGGCACCTGATGGTAAGCAACTACAGCCGCCCATAGACACCTGCTACACAGATAGTGTCACAGTTGAGTTGCCAGTATTTTATTCCATTCATGCAGCGAACTGATAGCCACCTTACCGTCAAAACCATTAAATCATTAATAAGTATAGTGAATAATAACTCTGTTGTAATGATTAGGTATCATGTAAAACTTACATATTTTGATTTATGTGTATGCAATAGAAGCCGCGTATAAAAGCTAGTAAAATAAATAATATTAATTAAACTAAAGAACAATCTGGAATATTATTATTCTTTGTATTTTTTTTTTATTGCTAAATTTTCACAGACCAAGAAGTTTCACTATCTACTTATAAGAGCCCGTATACCAAAGAGGATATAACGAAATTATCCAGCCTTTTGAAGAGAATATCCTTTTGTAAACTAGATAAAGCTGAGTACGATTGGTTAAAATCAGCGTTGTTGTTTCGTACAGGTATGTAACTTAAATAAAAAAAAAATAGATATAAAGTTGTATGTCGTTTTCCGCTATGTCAATAGTTCAGCTAATTTGCGCGGTAAATTTAACAGCATTTTGACAGCTGACACGGCAAACGTAGGTAAATTAAGTGGGCGGGTTTTTTGTGGTATAGGGGGGCAAACGAGCAAGCTGGTGGTAACCTGATGGTGAGCAACTAACTGCGCCCATGGACACCTTTAACACAGCCAGTGTTACAGTTGCGTTGCCGGCCTTTATAATGGGATATGGTCTCAAGTGGAATGAGGAAGGGAGAGGAGAGGGGTCTCCGGGTTCCGATCTTACAGAGCGAAACGTGAAATTTTAAGTCGATATTCTGAGAGTGTTATTCCACTGGTCGAACCGGCCCATTCATGTAGGGAGCTGTGTGGCTTTACTACTGGTATCACTAGTATGAATGTTATGCAATGTATTTACAAACGAAATATATTATATTATATTTGTAATATGTATTAAATATATTATGTATTACCCGTTATCTAGTTTCATTAGCACAGGCACTTAGTTGCTTATCTTAGAACTAGAGGGCGCTGTGTATATTATGTCCTAGATATTATTAATTATTATTAACATTGTTTTCCATAGATTGCTTGGAGAACGACTCACCTTTACACATCGAAGTTATTCAAGAACAGTGTCTATTACTTCTACAAAAACACTGTGCTGCAAAGAGTCCCATACGATTCGGTAGACTGATGATGCTGCTGCCCAGCATCTGTTGTGTCGCTAACAAACAGATAATTGAAGGACTCATATTTCCTACGTCTCATACGGATGAGATACACACAATACTGACGCGTATTCTTATGTATACTTCAGTGTAATTTATTAAAAAAAAAAATGTACAAACTAAGACTTGGACGAAAAGATATAGGTAACTAATATAGAAAAACTAAGACACTGCCCACAAATTTTAAGTGATCAAATATATTATTTAGACAATTCAAAGGCAAACAATCTTGTAGAGGGGTTAGAATAAATGTTTTAAGAAAATTGTTTGCTAATTTAAAATATATTTTGAAGATGTTTGAAATAATAAAAATTGACATGAAATAAATTTGTATATAGGTACATAAAGAGACAAAAGTTTTGCTCAAAAGACCAAAAGACTATCAACAAGATTCAAAAAGAGATACTGATCACACATTATAACTAGTAATTTCTCACTGTTATGCCTATAACTTCAATAATTTTAAAATTTGTGGCAAAAAGTTGTTTGAATATATTTTAGACAAAGCGATTTGTTATTGTGAATTACATCTCAAGAAATTTGGAATATGACGAGGACGCATAGCTTCCGAGATCTGCATCTGCACCTCTTTTTCTAAGATGGCGGCCGGGGGACAAAGATGGCAGCACCAAACAAACATGGGGATAAGCTTCTATTGACCCCCACACATGACCACCTAATAGTATTGCGTCCTCTAACAAATGTTTTATTTGGCACTAAAATTAAAACCACCACGATATAAGGTCGATTAATATATATTTTTATGAGGTTTTTGTATACTGTGATAGTATAATTTTTATTCTACTATATTAATCTTACTTGTTTTTGTTCATTACATAGTACTAAACAAAGACAATTTCCGCTGTCTGCCCCCTTATATGGTTAGATCTTTGAAACCATCCAACGGATTTTGATTAATTTGTTTTTCATCACATACCTACTTAGTAGGTATAAAACAAAGTCGCTTTCCGCTGTCTCTCCCCTTACATGCTTTGATCTTTGAAACTACGCAACGGATTTCATAAAAGGATTGCCATCCATATTTTCTAAAGCTGCCTCCTATTTCCTTAAACATTTAAATCTATAATTCTTTTCGCGACATGTGTATTATCTCTCCTCATTACACCACGCAAGGCGATTTTCTCTGATTCTCCCATTTAGGTATTTGATGATGTACCTACCTCCCAGTACTTAGATGTATAAATTAGGTACATAAATATATGTCTACTAACTGGCCCGGCGAACATTGTTTCTCCTTGAAAGCAATAAATAAATAGTGTTTTTCTAAAATAACGCTTAAGTTACGCCATTATTACGCCAGCTACCTGCCAATAAAAGTCCCGTCGAAATCGGCCCAGCCACTTCAGAGATTACCCAGAACAAACAGACAGACAAAATATAAAGAAAGGTTATTTTGGTGTATGATACCGTATATAAATTGATATGAATGTAGTAGGAAGCAGTTATTTCATTAATACAAACAGACACTTATTTTTTATTTATATGTATAAATATGAATTCTCTGTGTTCTCAGTACCTGAAATACCTTTGTGAACAAAGAGAGATATAAAAGTTATCAATAGTTGCTTATTTAAAGCGGTATTCTGACCATTGTGAATATTTTTTATTGTAAATAATTTAGCAATCTGGAAATTGTACTGAACTAGCTAAACCGATTGATGTGTGAATATCGGATCACTCGTATATATTTGTAATTTTCTTTTTCTATCAAATGATGTTTGTTGTGTTAAACATTTATTACTATTGTCAAGTAAATTATTGAATTAAATGTACCTACTTATTTTTTATTTACAAATTGTTACACATAATCAACGAATTACCTGTATCATGTACTAATTTGTCTTTTTAAATTTCCTAATCTTATTGATCTATAATTAAATAAAGAAAGAGAGGCGAAGGCGGCCTTACACAATGTGAGGCCCTGGGCAGCAGTCGTCGAGGCCGTATGCCCTACGAAAAAATACCTGTGATGCAAAAGTAAATCTGTGTTTTTTTTGGCATGTTTTGTTATGTTTGACAAGAAATGCTAAAGTTATACGAATAAATAAAATTTGCATTTTAAATTTATTTACTTACATTGAAAAATTTACAAAATTAAAAAATATGCGGTGAAGATTAGTGCCGGCAGTATGACAAGAAAGATAATGAGATGATGCTTTATGTTTGACGGATACAAAGAGAAGGGGAAGTGACGCTGAAGACCTGCCCGGTGGCATGGTAGCGTGCTGAGTGCTCCAGGACATCCGGGCCAGTGGGTGTCGTTACCTATTTCGGAAAGCCTGAGAGGATAAAGTTTGAGGGGCTATATGATGAAGGTGTACGAAGTATATATGATCACCTAGTTAGTAAAAGACTCACTTATACGAGTTTTTCTGACTTAGGTTTTGAAGAATGCTGGGGAAGAATGAAATAAGGTATAGTGGATAGTGCAAAAGAAGTATGTGGTTGTGCAAAGAGGCATACGATTCCGAGAGTTCATTCCTGGTGGGACCTGGATCCAGCTTCAAAAGCCTGACTGGATTATGTCTCATGTTTGAATCAGATAGTATGACAGCGAATAAGTATGAGATTTACCGCCGCTGGAGGAATGTCACCGAAGCTTTAGTGAAAGAGAAGCGTGAAAGATTATTTGCAAAAGACGAAATGAGGTTGACGGAGAACTTCGAGGCGAAACCAAGCGCGGAGGCCGTAAAAAATTGTTTTAAAGTGCCCTTGATCAGCCCAGGGTTCCTAAGCATATAACTTCGCGCCTTTTTTTCAACACGAAGGTGTAGGCAGCGGTTGTTAAGCCTCGTCTCGCCGTTATGCTTACGTCCCAAATGGAATAGATGGCGAACCTATACCGGGTACAAAGTTTTCAGTCATCGGTATTTAGCACACATAACTTCCGAAAATAATTTCGAAAGTCATTGGTGTGAGCCAGGATTCGAACCCGTGTTTAAGATTTCATTTCAAATAATAAGTTACATTTTTGTAGAATAACTTTTTTATTTTTAAGTGTCTGTGACTTTATCTGACTCATGGTTGTTGGTGCACATGTCCATAGGGAGCGGTAGTAGCTTTCCATCAGGTTCCCCGCTAGCTCGATTGCCCTCCGATTCCATTAAAACAACAAAATAAATATCAAGGAAAATGTAGCAGTCGCTTTTTATTCACGCAGATATGTTTGCTTGTATACATAATATGTATATTATACTATATTATATACTATATTATATATATATATATATATTATATACTATATTATAGTGAAGAATGTACTCAGTGTCCAATTCGATCTATTGAGCATACACAAGCACTTCTCTGTTAAATGGTTTGTAGGAAATCTACAAATTAAAAAGTATTAAGTAGGTACATATAGGAAGTAAGTATATTGCAAGACCTTCTATGCTATCAAATAGATATCAAAATAAGAGTTTATGTTTTATTAGCTTCACCTGTATGTTTGTTTGTATGTTTGTTTGTAACCGACTTCTTTTTAGTGTTCATAGTTCACTTCTCGCACCACCATCTAGTGGCAATCAGCGGAAAGTCTACGTTATCAACTTGAAACGAGTTCCTTGTATATAATGGCGCTATTAAACCGAACTAAAAAATAGAAAAAAAAAATTTAAAAAAAAGCGTGGGGAGCATGGTGTCAATAGTTATAAATATTTTATTGACAGATATGAGTAGAGTGATTATAATTTCGATAATATCTTAAAAAGCACCCCACGCTTTTTTTTAATTTTTTTTTTCTTTTTTTTAGTTCGGTTTTTTATAAAAAGCGTGTTTTTTAGTTTTTTTTAAACTATTATTTATTCTTATGCTACTTACCTTTATTTTACAAACAATTTTAATTAAGTTGCTGACTCTAACGTAAGTAACACACTACTGCAATACCTCAAGATAAGTAGTGAGTACAGTAAATGAGGATGATTCAAATTTTAAAGTTATCCCGCTTACGGTTACCGCCGTTACCGCTTGATAAAGATAAAACAGTTCCAGTCGAAGATCAGTTAATTATAACGAAATTAGCGAAATTAAAATAGTTTTTTACTCATATTGAATAACACTATTTTATATATATATAATGCCGCAATTAAATTTTGTCGGTAAAAAAATTCTCAATACTTTTACTTACCGGCTGAACTGACAGAGCTCAAAACATGGCGGATTTTCAGCTTCAATAGGTATATAAGTATAATTCACTTTTTGTACGCACTGAAATACTGTTATACTGTTTCTATGTGACTGACCATAAAATGGACCATATTTATACAAGCAATTGTACAGAACGATAAGTCTCATCATAAGTGCAAGTCAATGTATTTAAAAGTCCATCTTTAGTACAAGTCAACGTATGCTAGAGTCTGGCCAACGAAAGCTGTCCAAGAAAAAAGGCGGGAATTTTAAAAAATCAAGAGCTGTTAACCCTGGCTATACACTGCATAAACGGAGTTAATACTATTTATTTTTCAGCAAGTACATTTTTTTCGAGTTGAAAAAATTTTGTTTTGTTAACAACTGTTGTTGCAATTTTCGATTGTATTATGAAGAATATCAAATAAAAGATTTTAAACTTTTAATTCTGTCTTTTTATTATTTTCAAATAATCTATTATTTATGTACAGTCGAGGACCCCGAGGAGCCGTACAAATATAGGAGCTATGAGTCATAGTTAAAATCGGATTCCAAAAACTCTACACCTGATATTGAATCAGCTTCATTGCTTTCTTCGCTGCTACTGCTACTGTCCCCAACATGTATTATGAATGGTTCAAGTTCGTTTTCAGTAATATGGTCCCTTAATTTGTACTGATTTTCCACATTTAGTACATGATCAGTGTACTTCTTCCAGTCATCAGCAGTTATGGATAGAAAACATTCTTTTATTAAATTTTGCATTTCAGACCCTGGTATTCCTATATTTTTGCTTGCTACTTTTCTCTTCGCTTGACTCCATACAAGCTCAATAGCATTGAGGTCACAATGATACGGTGGCAACAACAAAATTTCGTGATTGTGGATATGACTGTGTTTTTTTAGAAGCACTTCTGCTTCGTAAACAACGGCAGGTTTATTATCTTTCACCAAACACATTAATTCAGCTTTGGTGTGATATTCTTCGAAATGAATATTATTTTCTTGAAGCCATATTCGGAGATTAGCTTTAGAATCAGACATAGTAGGGGGTTTGTTTACTTGTTTCACATGGTAACTTGCATTGTCCATCACGATTACACTAGGTTTAGTGAGATTAGGTATCAACATTTCCTCAAACCATTTCATAAAGTTGGTAGCATTCATATCATCATGGTAGTCAGCTGATTTGGATTTTGTGCTGAATACCAATAATGCACCTGGCACAAACCCTTCCTCCGATCCGGCATGCACAATAATATGTCTTTTTCCTGATGATATATTAGTAGTGACACCGCTTGTTGAAGGTCCTTGCCATGATTTTTTAACTTTATAGTTCTGATGTACATATGTCTCATCAAGGTAAATAATCTGTTTACCTTCTAGCCTCTTTTTATGTATTGTCCTCAGGAATCTATGTCTCCATGCCGCAATTTCATATTTTTCTGTAAGTAAAGCCCGTTCATTTTTATTGTTTTGAAACTCAAACCCGTTCTTGTGTAAAATTTTTCTAAGGGTTTCACGGCATCCCTTAAATTCAATTGCTTCCTTCAGCTCATTGTGCAGGCTTCTCAGTGTTGGGACTTGTTTTCTAACTCCATAAAATTCGTTTATTTTGTTTCTTATAGCTGAAATATCAAAATTATCCAAATTGGAAACTGTTGCTGAATGTGGACGATTTTTCCCCGGAGTATTCCACTGTCCTTGATTTTTGGACCCTTCAATTTTAATTCTTCTTAGAGTCTTCACACTGACATCTGAAGATAACAAATACAATAAATTATGTATGTAACAGTATATTATTAATTATTAGTCATTAAAGTCAAAAACCATAATAATATACAAAGACATTATTACAAAACCATAATATTATATTATTTAATTTAGCCATCCATACATTGTCATAAATTTATATAACTCTTCGAAGTAACTGTTAAAATCTATAATTTCTAAAGTAATACCTGTCATTGAAGATATCTTTTCTAAATAATGTGTTTCAGAAGTCGCCATTTCGTTTTTTTCGAGAGTTTTCAATTTCTGTACTGCTTCCACAATTTTAAGTTTTGTCTCCTCGTTGTTAATACTTCCTGAAAAGTAGATACACCATGAAAAATATTGCGATTTGTCTTAAATAGTCTAAAAGTATCAAAATGGTTCATTAGAAATTCAATAAACTAACCTGAAAGTGAAAGGATTGAATCCATTCGTAGTATTTTCTCTGCAGATTTCTGATTTAAATCACTTTTTATGTCTTTATATTTGTCAATCATAGTAAATAGAAGCTTCCTCGTCGAACTTTTAATTGTTCTCGGCATTATTTTAAACAAAATCAATGAAAATATGATGCACATAAACCAACGTAAACAGAAGATGACTCAAGTACGAAACGTCAAAGTGTCAATTTTGACAGTCTTAAATTATTGCCATATCAAAACTTCTGAAAATAATACATGGACAGCTTTCGTTGGCCAGACTCTAAAGTACATTTTACTTTCAAGTGCTATCTACAGTCTATGATAAATCTATGCTATAGATAGTCAGTGTCGGCTAGCTAGCGGTGCTGTGCCAAGGGAGTTTTGGCGGGACTATGGAAGAGAGATGTCCGTTATTTGCATTACATAACATACATAACATAACTTCACGCCTTTTGTTACCCGAAGGTGTAGGCAGCGGCTGTTAAGCCTCGTCTCGCCGTTATGTTTACGTCCCAAATGGAATAGGTGGCGAACCTATTGCCATACCGGGCACAAAGTTTGTCAGTCATCGGTATTTATCACACATAACTTCCGAAAACAATTTCGAAAAATCATTGGTGTGAGCCAGTTTCTGGAATCGAACCCCGGACCTCTGGATCAGAGGCCGTGCGCTCGCCCACTGCGCCACCGAGACTTATTTACATTATTTTGTCAAATTTGTGTTTCCATGGCTATTATTGGATAAAATTCGTGGCGTTTTATTTAATAAGTGTTCGTATATGAGTGCAAATGTGGGAAATAGTGTAAATATCGTGTTTAGTGTGCTTTTCTACATTGTCGTCAAAACTCCCGCGGAGAATCATGCATAAAGTGCCACGACTTTATTGATGATTAGGTTAAGTTAGGTTAAGCTGTAGGTTTAGGCTAGGTTAGGTTAAGATTAGTTTAGGTTAAGAATGAAGATGTTATTTATAACAAAAAGAGTTGACTTAAAGGTCTTAGCGACCAGGTCGTTAAATCTTAAAAAAAAAGTGCTGTGCCAGTGAAGTAGGAAACCTATCTTATCTTATATCTTTAAACGAGCAATTCTTGTGTATATATATATATATATATATATATATATATATATGTAAATGTATATATAATTGGAATCTCGGAATCGGCTCCAACGATTTTCATGAAATTTAGTATATAGGGGGTTTCGGGGGCGATAAATCGATCTAGCTAGGAATCATTTTTAGAAAATTTCATTTTATCGTGTTTTATCGATAATCAACTTAAACATCAACTTACTTTTTTATTGGAATTCCTGACATCTATTGGCGAATGCTATTATTATTTTAAATTGTGAGCAACTAACTTGCTTTAACGACAACAACACTAAAGCTATTCCAGCAGATGGCGTTGTTTATAAAAAAAATTGCGTGGAGTCCCGCCGCGCTACAGAAGTGGAACTTAGTAACATGTATTCACAAAAGCTTTCTTTATTTTTATAGGTCTTCACCGACACTTAAAAATAGTCAATAAATAATTAACAATATAGATTTATAATATACTGCTAATGGTGGTCTGGTGGTGCGTTGGTAAAACTACCGAATGTAGAATCGAGATTGGCGGGTTCGATCCCCACCCAAGTATAAATATTTATATGGGTCTAGGTAGAATTTGGCTGGAGGCTGCGCCTCACAAAAGTGAGGCTCTGTGGTTCCACCACCTCACTCGGCGCTGGGAACCACCAGCCGCGCGGATCCAGGTGGGTGACACGGCTGTCCCGGTGGCGAGGTACTTGAAGTATCTCGGCCTCACCCTGAACAGCCTTTGGAGCTTCGAGGAGTACTTGGTGAGGATGGTCCCCCGAGTAGGACGGGTGGCAGGCGCGTTACACCGCCTCCCCCGAGATTCGCCGCCTCTACGGTGGTGTCGCGCGATCCGTGGCCCGGTACGGGGCTCCCGCAGTGGCTGTTACGCCTCGACTCGCTGTTTTTTTACGTTCCGATTGGAATAGGTGGTGAACCTATTGTCCTACACAGGTGCAAAGTTTTCAGCCATCGGTATTTATTACACTCATCTGTCAAACATAATTTCGAAAAGTCATTTGTGTTAGCTAGGATACGAACCCACAACTTTTGATTTAGGAGGGGGGTGCTCGATCACTGGACCGCCGAGACTACCGAGATGACTACTATCTACTTCAATTGAAGTCTATCAATCAATCAAATCAATTGACTTCTAATATTCACCCGAACTTACATATGTCGGCGCAGGACGCCATCTAGCGGTATATGATATCAACTATATATAATAACTAATTGACCCGGCGAACTTCGTTCCGCATTAAAAGAAATAAATTAGTAATATTTGTATCTTAAAAAGTTCAATTTGTGCTATTTATCAGCACGCGTTATGGCGCGCAAACGCAACTGCTATGTTAATACTGTAATATCTTCGTAAATATTAGTTTAAATTACATGCTGTAAACGGCTATATTGATCTATATTAAAAGCACAATCTACTAAAGATAGTTAACTGGATGAAAATGAATGCTGTAATGTTTAAAATTGCTTCGTAAATAAGCCACTATTTCTGGTAAAAAATAAAAATGGTCATTGTGGGTTATCCCTAAGAGGTAGACATATGCCCTTGCGGATTTTTTTTGTAGACCTTTTAGAGGTGTATAATAATGTAGTACATTGTTTTCATTTATCACTTAGGGTTCAGGCAGCGTTTTCGATTAAAGTTTTAAATCTTGAAAATTATCACTTTTTATTTCTACACTATGCATGAATTATAGATCAAAACCACCCCGTTGACACCCTCTAACTATTAAAAAAAATCGCATCAAAATCCGTTGCGTAGTTTTAAACATATGCGCATATAAGGGGAAAGACAGCAGAAAGTGACTTTGTTTTATACTATGTAATGATAATTGATAACCCTATAAAACTTTACTAGGTAAACTGATTTAATTATGATTACATGTTATTATTAGTCTAGGTGGCGCAGTGGTCGGGCACACAGCTTCTGATCCAGGGGTCCGGGTTCGATTCCAGACTTTGGCTCACACCAATGACGTTTCGAAATTGTTTTCGGAAGTTATGTGTAATAAATATCGATGACTGAAAAACTTGTGCCCGGTATGGCAATAGGTTCGCCACCTATTCCATTTGGGACGTAAACTTAACGGCGAGACGAGGCTTAACAGCCGCTGCCTACACCTTCTGGTAACAAAAGGCGTGAAGTTATGTTATATTATTTATGTCTATATATTACTGAAATATATTTATTATTTAGATAAGTAAAATACACGAAATTTATAATTATGTGATTAATTAAGCAATTCATTATATTTAATAACTGTTTTGGTGATATTTCCTTTTATTGTTTAAATGTTTAAATCCATACTGATGCTGCATGAATATTCGTAATATTTATTTTCATGATTAATATCTTAATATTAGATAGTATCAACTCGTTCTATGTAATATTAGTTATATAAGAGAACTTAATTTTAAAACATCCTAGTAGCGCCATCTGCCAAAAGATAGTGAAGTTATTGATTATTAAAATAATTAATTTATATATTTACAAACTATTTCGTACTTAAACTGGTCAAGATATTACTAAAATCTATTATTTAGTTAAGTAAAATGCGCGAAATTTATAATTATGTGATTTAACAATTCATGATTCGTAACTGTTTTGGTGATATTGCCTTCTATTCTTTAAATCAATACTAATGCTGCATGAATATTCATAATAATTATTTTCATAATTAATATCTTAATACTAGATAGTACCAACTCGTTCTATGTAATAATTAAAACATATGAGAACTAAATTTTAAAACTTCCTAGTAGCCGCCGGAAGAGGAATTGAGGAATTTGGATTGTTAAAAAAAGTAATTTATAGATTTACAAACTATTTCGCACTAAAACTGGTGTCATAATTATCTAAAATTGTTATTTTGAATTTTAATTATCCTATTTTTCAATTATAATTCTGGAGTAGGTTCACTTGTTGTGTAAAAAGATGTTGTTCATCATTATTGTTATATCAATTATGACCAGCTAGTACCACTATCCGCTACTAGATGTCTGTACGGGTAGTTTAAAAAGTCGCTTTGTCTTTTCGTCCTTGGTTTATATGGATCTTGGCTTTTTTGTTATTATTATATTATATCAATAGTGGCCGCAAGGGGGCGTTAAAAGCGTTAAATGCTCTTGCACGAGACATTAGAAGTTCCACTTCAAAAAAAAGAAAATACCGAGCATGGAATTCCTGACATCTATTGGCGAATGCTATTATTATTTTAAATTGTGAGCAACTAACTTGCTCTAACGACAACAACACTAAAGCTATTCCAGCAGATGGCGTTGTTTATAAAAAAAAAAAGAAAATACCGAGCAAAGCTCGGTCATCCAGATATTATATACCTAAATAAGTTTAGTCATTACCAGGTCATTAAAACCCAATATACAATATGGATTTTACTCTTATGATATAAACGAAATCAGATGTAGTACTAGTCCATAGGAGTCTCTTAAAAATAACATTTTAACTCCTGGGCGAATTAAAAAAAATACAAATTTCAGACAAACTAAATCGCATTAAAATGCATCAAAACTAAATCACCCGTATAGAGAACGTACCTCTGACGGTGTGGCAACGTGTGCGTGTGGCACTGACTTTTCTTTTGACTATCAAATTTCACTGTCACTAGTTGATAGTAATTTGTCATTTTACGAATAGGTACCTACGTCTATTGTTAACATGAATTAATGTTAACTACACTGAACTAACTAAATTCCGTTAAAGCGGATTAAGTAGGCACAAAATTAAATCTTCAAGTTTTCAAAATGTCCACCACGAGCAGCAATACTAGCGTACATCGTCGCATTATGTTTCTGCGAATTTTATTAAATAGATTACGTGCGGGATCGGAGGCCATGGCTATTAATTTGTCAAAGGCGATGACTATACGGTTCCGCAATTCGACTGCACTATTGAAAACTTGGGAGTAAACTTCATTTTTAATGAACCCCCACAAAAAGAAATCAATCCCACATTCACCATACATAAGTACCATGTCCGTTTAATCAAAAGCGGTATAAAAATGTCGTGGCATTTTATAAAAGTTGCACAAAAGTGTTTTACTATGTTGAAGACGTGTGCTCCGGTGTTGGCACCGGTTCTAATGCGTCATTTCCGGTACTCCTACTATCTCGGCGCCGGTAACCACTGTCATGGAAAGTAGCGTTAGTCTACCCGATTCCTAAGAAAGGTGACCACTCAGATCCATCCAACTGCAGACCTATCTCCATCACCTCCCTATTCTCCAAGACAATGGAAACACTTATCAACCGCTCTGTAGTTATATAGAGAGCACCAGTTGAATAGTGACTGTCAGTACCGATTACCGTCAAGGTCGCTTGGCTGGTGACTTTCTAGCTTACTGAACCCATCAGTGGGCGGAGGCGGTTTAGACTAGGTAAAGGAGAGGCGCTGGCCGTTAGTTTGGACTTAGCGAAGGCCTTCGATCGGGTTTGGAGCAAAGCACTTTTGAAGCTTCCATGTTATGAGCTTCCCGAGAACCTATGCGATTGGGTTGGTAAGTTTCGGACTGGGGCCGACTAAACTTAGTCCACTTCAACACCAAGAAGACACAGGTCTACGCGTTTACCGCTAAAAAAGCACCATTTATTCTCGCCTCAGACGTTATCGGAATTCTTGGTGTTGAGTGACGTCCAGTTTCGCGATCATCTGGTGGGCAAGTCCAAATTGGCCTCAAAATAAGCTACATAGCGGGACGGTATTTCACGTCAGGTCACCGCTTGCAACTATACAAGACGCAAGAAGTCGCGTGTAATACCAACTTCTTTCATTTGACCGCATCCAACGACGCGCGATTCGACTTGTCGACAACCAAGCTCTTTCCGATTGGCGTTGTGGAGAAATGTTGCATCTCTATGCATCTTCTACCGCATTTACCACATGCTCTGAGAAATTATTCGGATTAGTAGGTACCGACAGCTGATTTTCGCCATTGGTCGATGCGCTAATGCTACCATCTGCATTGGCTGAATGGTTGGCGATCGACCTCTCAGAAGACCGACGTAAAGTGGCTCATGCCGCGTTTCGTTCGGTGAGAGAGGTACCCGGAGGCCGGTGGGCCTCCGGGTACCTCTCTCACTAGGGATAGGGAAGGGAGGTGTCCCTTCCCTATCCTTTCCTATCCTATATTATAGGTATATATTATAGGTCGGCAACGCAACAGTAACACTACATGTGTTGCTGGTGTCCATGGGCGGCGTTGTTTGCGTACCATCAGGTGACACGCCTGCTCGTTTGCCCTCCAATCCCATAAAAAAAAAACACAAATTGTATGGTTAGTAACATTAAATTATTGTTTCCAGTCGTGTGTATTAGTAACAATTATTAGATTTTCCACATTCGCGAATGTAAGTATTTCTTTAAAGCCGATATAAGTTTGGTTAAAACATAACTTTATGCGTTTTTCTACCCGAAGGTGTAAGCAGCGGCTGTTAAGCCTCGCCTCGCCGTTACGTTTACGTCCCAAATGGTGGCGGACCTATTGCCATACCGGGCACTAAGTTATTTAGTCATCGATATTTGTCATATACCAGGTGTACCGGTATGAAATAAGTAAGCAGTAAGTTTGTAAGCGTTAAGATACAAATGTGTTGTTAGGGGTTATTTGTTGTCAATAAGCCTTAATTTTTTTTCTGTTTGGTTGCCATGACAACTGTCAAACATTCAATTAACCTAACAGTTAGTCAACAAACAACATATTTTTTTATTGTGTTAAAAATGACAAATTTTGTGCCGGAAAGTGATGATTTACGGAAACCATTATTTTTTTGTTTCCATTTGAAAAAAAAAGCTGCAGAATCACATCGAATGCTTGTCGAAACATATGGTGATCATGCTCTATCAGAAGCAACATGCAAGAGATGGTCATCAGCATCGATTGCAAAACCAAATCGTTTCGGCAAGAAGGCAATGCTCTGTGTTTGGTGGGATCAGAAGGGTGTGGTGTAATATGAACTCCTAAAACCTGGTGAAACTGTTAATACTAGTCGCTACAAACATTAAATGATTGATTTGTACAACGCATTGATCGAAAAACGACCAGAATGGGCCAGAAGACACGGCAGAGTAATTTTGTTACACGACAATGCACCTGCACACAAAGCAAAATCGGTTGAGGATACAATCAAAGTACTTGGCTGGGAGTTGCTACCCCACCCGCCATATTCACCAGACTTGGCTCCTTTCGATTACCATTTATTTTCATCGATGGCACGCATTGTCTGAGCAGTGGTTCGATTCCTACGCGGAAGTGGAAAATTGGGTGTCTGATTGGTTTACTTCAAAAGAAAAACATTTCTATTGGCATGGTATCCACAAATTACCAAAAAGGTGGACAAAATATGTAGAAAGTGATGGACAATATTTTGAATAAATTTATTTTTTTTATCTAATCAAAATTAATATTTTATTTTCACAAAAATACGCTCATTTCATACCGGTACACCTATGTATAACCTACGAAATTAATTTAGAAAAGTCCTTGGTGTGAGTCAATGTGAGGATTCGAACCCGCGACCTCTGGCTTCAAAAGCGACCACTGGACCACCGAGACTCTATAATTTACAACATAGGCGACAATAAGTCGTCATCCCATTAATTATATGTGTGGGATAAAATAATATTGTACAGGTAATCTTATTAACTTACTAGTTGACGCGGCGAACTTTCTGCCGCATCAAAAGTAATAAAAAAGTACATTTTTACATAAAATTTTTTTACATAAATCCCGAGTCCGTATCGGTTCCTTCATTTTAATCAATGTTTCGAAGCAGATCACCTTACTATGGAGATAAAACTGACAGATGTCTCATGACTTGCCTTTTAAAATGACTGTACTTTAATACAGTACATTACTTTATTAGTGGTAAGTTGATAAATTAATTTGACTGCTTATGTATAGTTGTAATATTGCATTTTATAAAAGCTTCCTGCTAGGATATTAGTGAAAAGGTCTTACAAAATAGGCTTGTTTCCACTGAAAAGCAATCGCATGGATTATAGTTACTAACAATTGATTAAGATATACAGATTTAAAAAATAAACCACAGTTTATCCCAGTAAGTAAGGATTGACCATTTGAGTCAAGTGAACGGCAATCAGAAAATGGCGTCTTGAATGACGTCACGCCGTGTTAAAAATTACTAAAAACATTTTCCTGTCACTAAAACATGTTTGCCACGGCGAGATGTCATTCAATACGCCGTGACAGTCTGTATCGTTATCGATTTTAGTTTGATTTTTTGAATGCAAAATACATATTATTGTACCTACATGTAAGTTTTTTTTTTGGAATAAAATATGGGTGTTTCGAAATAATCTAAACATTGAGCTAAATTAGTAACCATTTTTTAATAACATTAAATAAACAAGCCTATTGCTATGAAATGCTGTGTGCTATTGAATTAATTAATTTAGAGTATATGTTTAAAATTTCTTTTATTAATTAGAGTAGTGCCAAAAATTATGTTTCTATTTGGATCGACGGTCAAAATTATTTATGTAGTTAATATTTTAGTATTGTGTCTGAATATCATCAATTAAATTTTGTTTATTAAAAATAATACTAGAGTTGTGTAATTATTGCTTTTGCATTTCTGTAACTGCTGAGCTATTGAAGATTGAAGTTTCAGTACCAATTTTCTACTAACATATGTTTCAAATAACTAAGATATTGGCATTTCTTATAATTTTTTACCAATGGTTGTATTAAATAGTCTTGATTAATTAATCAGTGTCATACTAAAAGTTTTGAGCGAGAAAAATGATAGAAAAACATTATTAGGCTCAGTCTTATAATCAAGATTTGTTTGAATCTGGTTTTTGTTCTCAAAAATTAAATCGAATGGCAATGGTAGTTTAACAGTGGTAGAGCCAAGCAGTTCGGCTGTGAAATACCCCTTACCATCAGGTGACACGCCAGCTCGTTTGCCCACCTATCACATAAAAAAAATCTTCTTTGTGAATTCATTGATGATATTCGCAACACCAGCTAGTTTTTTATGGCATTACTTTTTCATAAATTGATGGATAAATAAAATTCACCAATTTCGATTAATTTATCAGGTAGCTACCTGTTGTCTTCTAATGGATTACCTGTTTAAAAAAAATACCAGCACGCGGGAGCCAATTGCATAAGAACCAAAATAAGATCAACTGATTATAGAATGTCTTTTTTTGTAATATACAAATAAAAAAGTATACAAAAAGTGAAGTTTGATGACATATTTGTTTTAAGTGCCCAATTGTCTTTGGCAAATACTCAAGCCGAGTGAGCCAAGAAAAAAAAAGTGGCCAATTATCAAAGTCACAAACTAAATATCTAAATAGTTTCAAATTATTATCATCATTTTAAGACGTATATTTTATTTTTTCATTTCCACAATCAAGGTAATAATTAAGTTCCTCTTTAATAATGCTATTATATTAAAATTTTGTAAATTCATAGTGTTGAAAGACATCAAAAGTCTATCTGTACAAAACAAACTTGGGATGGTTGACTTTTTGTATGTATTTCTTTAAATGTATTTTTTTTTGGTATATTATTCTTAAATAAATTATCTAGACCCAAACAAATATTATCTATAGTTAATATTGTTATTAGATTCTTTATTTTAAATTTCATTCTTATCTCAGATGAATGTAATGTCTGAAATTTTAAATTTGATTTTAAAAAACTATTATTCATTGCCAACACGAAGTGTAGAAACACAGGCGTCCGAACGTAGTGTTGAACGAATGGTCTCTATTTAGGGGAAAGATTTTTCGCCGGTAGAGGGCGCCATCCTTCGAGAAGCACTGGTTCTAGGGGTGTCCATGTTGAAAAAACATCGATGTTTTTATCGAATCGATACATCGAAACTGTACATCGATGTCATTCGATATATCGGTTAAAAACATCGATGTTTTGTAAACATCGAGTAATTTTTCTAAAAAAATATATTAAATTGATTAGCCCGCCGTCATATATATGACTTTTCACAGGACACAGATCAGATAAACTAATTCTACACAATTTCTGTTATTGATTCAAACAAGATTTTCCTCATTTATGGCTTTTATTTTTTTAATAAACAATAAAAAAATAAAAGCCATATATAAGAAAAATCTTTATTATAACTTGTCGATCGTGGCAGATAGTCCAGTCGATTATAGCAACAAAAATAATTAGGTATAGTCAAAGTCAAAATAACTTTATTTTTATAGGTCTTCACAGACACTTAAAAATGGTCAACAATTACAGTTATCATGTTATTTAAAATTAAATACAAACACGAGCGCTTGTGGAAAGTGCCTACGTGGAACAAAAAAGGACACGGACGCAATCGCCACGAGCGGCCCGATTCCGAGTGTAGGGGCTATCATGAGAATATATTATTATAAAATACATAATATACTCAAGATTCAGCTTCCTCCTCAAGCAAAATCATTAATTAGTACGACTACATAATATACATGTATATTATTGTAAAATTTAATTATTGTAAAATAATACACAGGTATATTACGTAGTACTAATTGATGATTTTGATGAAATATGCTGTTTCATTTGCTACTTCAAGAAGTTTCTAGAAGAAGTGATTGATTCGATGTTTTATAAAAAAATATCGATACATCGAGTATATCGACGGCTATTCAAAACATCAGGTGGATTCGATGTATTGCATTGTAAACATCGATGATTTCGATGCATCGATGTATATCGAATATCCCTAACTGGTTCAAATTCTTACGCGAGAAGTTTTGTCGCCGTTGACAGCTCTGTATAAAACTAAAATGCGACGTACGTACGTAATCATCGGTGCGTACGAAATTCTAGCGTAGCCAGTGGCAGAAAAGAGAACTAAGATGTCAGTTTGTTGTTGTGTACAATAATACTATGCCTAGACCGTTCAGACTCCTGTGGTATCTATACTTTGTGATTGCCAAAGGCAATCATTGACAATAAGTGGCAACAAATAAGTAAAATTTTTGACACAACACATATTAAGGTTCCAGTTTTCTATTTAACGAGACTTGGCTAGATATTGTGTATTACTCCGAAAGTCTATTAGAATTTATAGTAATTTCAGAACAAATCACATATTTCACACTTAAATTAATTAGTTAATTTAAATGAATCAAGTATTTAATACAAATTTCATGTGCCCGTAAATAATATATGATCAGTAAGACTAAACTGTCGCCTTTAACCAACTATACATAATAATATAGAAGTAAGTTATGCTACATGTATTTTTGTTTATGTTGAATGTAGTTTTTTTTTTGTTCTCTCTGTATTATGTAATATTATTTATGTGTATGGTGCTCCATTGTAATGTTATTTGTAATATATGTTTACACATTTTGTATCCCAATATTTTCACAAATAAACGAGTCCTAAGATAAAACTTGTGTAATTTTAATTTTCCTAAAACTATCATTCTCAAGGCAAGTTACTTATGGATTATGCATATGTCTATGTGTGTGTACCTTAAAATGCTATCTATGCATATCTATGATTAAAATTGAAATTGAAATGTCTGTAGCATTGAAATAACAATTTTTTACTACATGCATATGAATAAATTTTTAATGTCTTTAATTTTTCGTGCCCACTACTAGGCTTCATAAAATCTCAAACTCGTACCCAGGTCAATGTATACGCTTCTATAATGAACTTCCAAAGGACGCGGTTGAATTATCCATGGGTAAATTTAAGAATTATATTAAAAGTAGATTATATCAAAGGGCTTACTATTGTATTGCAGATTATATAAACGATAAAAAAGTTTGGAATTGTACTGCTCCATTTGTGTTGTGTGGATTGTAATTATTAAAATTTGTTAAACTGGAAATTGAAAAGAGTCGGCCTTGAGTTTCTTGCCAGTTCTTCTCAAGAAGCCTTGACGCCGGAACTGGCACTTAGATTCGCTTTCACATTCAAGACAGTGTGATGAACGGGAATCTAAGCTCCGCGTATTTTAGCTAGTAGTTTTGTATGACGATTCTAAGCACTTTGTAAAGTCTAAGGAATAAAGATATTTTGAATGATTATTTTTGTTTGTTTGTTCCGGCTTATGTTTAAAATGGCTGAACAGATTTCAACTGGGCTTTTGTTGGCATGACTGATGTAATTAGGAGAAAGCTTAGGTGAGTTAGTGTTTTATAAAACAAATAATTACTAATCTGTTCAAATTAGTGAGTCTAGGTTTTTAATAACACTGTACTGAACCTGTTATTTAGTGACAGTGACTTCGCACAGTCAAAATATTTACCAACATATATCTATGGGCCACCCAACTTCCTCATCCTTTTCTCTCCTACTCCCATAAAAGCCGGCAACGCAAGTAACACTATATATATTGCAGGTGTCCATGGGCGCCGCTGTTCACTTACCATCAGGTGACAGCTCCCGATATAAAAGTTTTATGTTATAGTACAAGACGCGGCGTTATCTCTGAATCTCTTACATGCTAGCTTTTTTTAACTCAATAATAAAAGAATTTACAGAAAAATATTTTATTATTAACTAGCGGCCCGCCCCGGCTTCGCACGGGTACATACACACACACATACACCCTTTTTTTTGCATCGGCTTTCAAAAAAAAAGTAAAATTATAAAGGAAGTTTGAATTTTTTTTTATGATTTTTTTTTTATTCATATTTTTATTAATGTTTTTTTGTATTTTTTTATTTTTAAATTTTATACATATATCATATTATTTACAAAACAAAAGCCATTAGTTTTAGTGAATCAGAGCTTCCCTGTAAACGATATTTGAAGTAGTTTTATATTGTGGCAGCAAAATAAATTGGTTTTCAGGAGCTCCGACACGTGATAGGCAACATACAGTTGGCCATGAGTGAAACATTCTTTTCGTAGGTTGATCCCTAATAATTCGAAGGTTTGGCCCTGGGACTTGTTAATAGTTAACGCGAAAGATGATTTCACCGGAAACTGAAGTCGTTTAAAAGGGATTGGCAGATCAGTTGGGATCATCGGTATCCTCGGTATATGAGCTAGTTGACCAGCTGCTGGGCCAGTGATAATGGTCGCTACAGTTAAATTGTCCTTCAATTCCTTAATAAGCAGTCTCGTCCCATTACACATGCTCGGAGGGCTTAAATTTCTTAAAAGCATTATTGGAATTCCAATTTTTAACGTCAATTCATGTGGTGGCAGTCCAGAAGGGTTTGGTGAATTTAAAAATTCCTGTGGATAATGGACTGCGTCTTCAATATTAGTCACGGTATCGATCGATTTGTAATTTTTTATTTGGCCGGAGACTTTTTGAATAATGAGATTGTTTATTTCGTTGACAGTATCATTTCTGGGTGACACTATTGCCCTTGACCCCATTGATACAACCAATGAAAGTCCTTTTCGTGCAAATCCTCGATGTCAGGGTATACAGCATCTATTAAATTTTCTAAATTATGGACTATTTAGCCTATAGACTCATCCAGCAGGATGTCACAACTGCTTCAAATTGGAGTGGGAAAAATTCCTTCTCCAAGTTTTCGCAGTTGTTGTGGGAAATTACTATCTGTGATTCCATGAAGATGAGCTCTCATATTCGTCCGTAATTTTAAATTTTCTATCGAAGTCCATAAGGGAGCCGATATCAAGCATGATTTGATGCTATCTGCTCGCGTACCTCTGTTAATGACAGGAAGAGTCTGTCGAAAGCATTTACTGCATATTTGCTGCAAATGCAAAAGTAATCCCGCCCATGAGGGGAGAGGAGTTTCTAAGATCTTTTAATGTTCTGTCCACGGCCTCTATATGCGCTCTGTGACTCATAGTGCATTCATCCCACATAATCAATGAGGCGTCTTGTAATAATTTACCAAGAGGGCCGTTTTTACGGATTGAACATAACGATTGTTGCTCAAGATTTACGGATAGTGGAAGTTTAAAAGTAGAATGAGCCGTTTTTCCATCCTTTAAGAGAGTTGCGGCAATTCCTGACGTAGCAACTGCAATCGCTATCTTCCCTGATTCTCTTATCTTAGCTTGTATCAAATTTGCAAGAAAAGTCTTGCCAGTGCCACCTGGCGCATCCAAAAAAATATTTTTCCTTTGTTATTATTCACGCTATCGACTATAGTGTCAAAAGCATATTTTTCCGAATGAAATTTCCGAATTGAATAATTCAAAAAGTTATAAAAAGGTATTAAAGCCGTCTTGAATATAAAGTAATTTATTTTGATGAGGATTAATACCAAGGTACAAATGAAGAGCCTTTTCAAGAGGCGGCATATATAAATTAATATTTTAGAATAAAAAACTCCTTACCGTGACATAACTATAATATTTAGACAAATGCTGTCGCGACACTTTTTGTAGATAATGATGAGTTCTGTAAAGTCGTAGTAAATGATTTAGTTCTATCATCAATAGTTTTCGCAGCGCACGCGACGTAAGGAATTTTTCAGGTCATTTTTTTACACCTTGTGTTACATTATTGGAGTTTTAGTAAGGATCCCTATTTTTTTTTAAACATAATATAGCCTATGTTACTCGGGGATAATGTAGCTTTCCAAAGGTGAAAGAATTTTTGAAATCGGTCCAGTAGTTTCGGAGCCTATTCATTACAAACAAACAAACAAACAAATCTTTCCTCTTTATAATATTATTTTATTATTAATTAAAGAGACACATATATTTATTTAATGAACTATCCTTGTACTTTCTTATCACTTATAATATCAGTAAAGACTCCGTCTCGCGGAATTGGTATTTTATTCACTATGTCTGGAACCACCTGGGAAAAAAAAATGGTACTGATCAGTAAGTTGTATTGTATAACATTTTTAGATGATTTTAGATTGGGTATTTAATGGCAACAAGTTCCATGTGGTCAGTCAACAGGATCGCAGTAACATAAAGATATTCAAATGCATTGTTAGATAACTGCGTTAATAATGATCACAGTGGCCGTCTTGCAGAATCGTATCTGCAAAATAAATAAACAAATATTATAAAACAAACATTATAACAGTTGGTTTGTATGTATATAAAAGTGTATTTTCATATGCAGCAGTCTCGGTGGTCAAGCACTTTGCTTCTGATACAAAAGTCTCGAGTTCAAATCCACTGCCAAACTAATCATTGTGTCCGATATATAACGACAAGACTACGCCAAAGCACAAATAAATTTAGAACACAGTGTATCTTCAGGATCTAATTGGATATTGGAAATTCGAAGCTTTCTCATGTCTTAATGGCTGAGCCAATTCAGATAAAATTAGCTTAGAAGGAAATCGTGTAATCAACGTGTTAATTAACATGAAATAAATCCATGCAAACGGAACAAGATTTTACCTTGTCTTGTTCGAAACGAAATAAACTCATAATATTTTGCATTAAGATACATAACATAACTTCACGCCTTTTTCTACCCGAAGGTGTAGGCAGCGGCTGTTAAGCCTCGTCTCGCCGTTATGTTACGTCCCAAATGGAATAGGTTGCGAACCTATTGCCATACCGGGCACAAAGTTGTCAGTCAGCGATATTTATCACACGTAACTTCCGAAAATTTCGAAAAGTCATTGGTGTGTGTCAGGATTTGAACCAACTACTTCTTGAATCAGAAGCGGGGTGCTAGCCACTGCGCCACTGAGACCGAGACAATAACATAACTTAACGCCTTTTACTACCCGAATGTGTAGGCAGTGGCTATTAAGCCTCGACTCGCCGTTACACGGAGCCAATCCTGGCTCACACAATGACTATTCGAAATTGTTTCTGAAAGTTATGTGTGATAAATATCGATGACTGAAAACTTAGTGCCCGGTATGACAATAGGTTCGCGACCATTTGGGAAAATGGAATAGGTGGCGAACCTATTGCCATACCGCACCCACGAGTTCCTGATTCAGAAGCGGGATGCTCGACCACTGGACCACCGAGACGTATCTTTCGATTAAATAAAAAAAATAATAATATCATCATTATAACACAAAGTTTAACTCACTTTGGCTCTAGTTTTTTTTCCAAAAAGTTGTACAACCTTTTTGTTACCCACGACGCGTTTCTTGGTCGAAATCTTTTCGGCGGTTTGTATTTCATATCCTCGACCACTTCCGGTGGTAGTTTTCCGAAAATATTAGATTTTAATTGTTTCTTTGGTTTGTTCGACGCGGGTTTCACTTTGCGCGGTGCGGGCATCGATGCCACCACAGAAATAGATCAAGATAGAACGGCGAATAGGCGTGGCAAGCGTGCCAAAACCCTGCACTATATTGCATGCTTTTCGAAACTCGCTCTCATTACGCAACGAGCGTTCCTGCCATGCGTTCAGGACGTAAAAAAATAGATAAAACGTCACATATATGCCTTATTATGCTGTGGCAAATTGTAAAAACAAAAGCAGTGAATCAAATATGAAAAAAGGAAATATTTCGTATGATCAGTAAGTACAGAAAATCAGTAGAAAGTATTTTTTTGAGATTATAAATTATTGTTTTACTTTTACTATGTTCAATAATTACGATCACAAGTTGTATATTTTTTCGTTATGATGAATATCCATTGCTGTCCGCATTCAACGCTCGTATACAAAAACATTGCGCGTATAAATTATACGCGTAATGTACGTCGAATCGAACGAAATACACAATACACCTGCCAGTTGATCGCTGTGTCTGTTAATCGCTGTGATTGGTCTTCGAATGTTAGAGATGGGCACTCCATGTATCGTTGAGTCTTAGGACTTATCGATAAATTAATTCAATAATAATTCGAGTATCAGCTTATGTCTTGCTTTGTCCCTACTTTATTCTAACACCACAAATTTCAACCAAAGTGTTTCGTAATTACATTGGCAGCAGTTTATTTGACAATATAAGTTTTCACCAATTTGACCAATCGCCGATGGAAAATCATCTCGTTCTTCTGAAATGGGCAGTAACCGAGGTATATGTAGACGTTCGGCTTCGTTATTTAACCAGGACTGTGAGGCCAACCCTTACAAAAAGGCAAATATTTAATAAATATGTATAGTTTCAAGGACAGTAAAATATTTATAATTAAATTTTATATACTGTTGGAAAAATATGTTTTAGGTTTTAATATGTCGGATTAAAGTATTTAACATGTTTTACTTTCTATGATTATCGTTACAGAAAATCAATAAAGTTAGTAAAATATAAAAATAATAAAATTAACACACGTTGCCGATATTAACATCGATAATCTAATGTGAGTGTCTCCTAACTAGTCGCCTCGCTCACAATGAAAATGACGTCACGCTGAGGGCGTGGTTTTTCAAAAAAGTGACACGCTCGAAATGTATGGAAATATGCCATCGCGGCCGTTCTATCTTGATTTATTTCTGTGGATGCCACCCTGGACATGTTTAGTAGCTCTTGTGCTGGCGGCGGTGCTTTAATGGAATTTCTTATTGCCTCTTCCTGTAAAAGATCAATACACAAGATCAATAACTTGTGAAATAGGTGTAGATAGGTTTATGGATAAATATAACATAACATAACTTCACGCCTTTTGTTACCCGAAGGTGTAGGCAGCGGCTGTTAAGCCTCGTCTCGCCGTTATGTTTACGTCCCAAATGGAATAGGTGGCGAACCTATTGCCATACCGGGCACAAAGTTTGTCAGTCATCGATATTTATCACACTTAACTTCCGAAAACAATTTCGAAAAGTCATTGGTGTGAGCCAGTGTCTGGAATCGACCCCCGGACCTCTGGATCAGAGGCCGTGCGCTCGCCCACTGCGCCACCGAGACTATATATTCAACAGAAATGAATAAATATCCGATATTCCGGTAATTTATAAGAAAAAAGTGTTATGAAGTCAAAGGAGCGAGTGAGGCATGTAAGAATCGTGCCTTACGGCGCTCTGTTCTCTCTGCCTACCCCGCAAGGGTTCTGGTGTTAAGCTATGTATGTTATTAAAAAATATTATATCTATATATATAAAATTCTTCTGTCACAGTGTTTGTCCTCGAACTCCTCCAAAACGGCTGGACCGATTTTAATGAAATTTGGTATACATATTCGTTAGGTCTGCGAATAGGTTTTTATCTATTTTTCATCCCCCTAAATCACAAGGGTAAAACACCCCTCAATTTTTTATTTTATTTTTCCACATATTTCTGTTTCTTATTTTTTTTTATAAAACGGGATACAAAAATACATACAACCCTAAACTTTCAACCCCCTACGATCAACCCCTATTTTTTAAATTTTATTTTTCGGCAAGACAACGTTTGCCGGGTCAGCTAGTATTATTATAATTACTTTTCATCAACACTTAACACCATCTGCATTAATAAAGATTTTGATATTATTTATAAGACAAGTATATCTCATCTTACTTACCAGTTTTTGGTTTCTTAGAAGATTCTGTTGTTTTATCCTTTGTAATTCATTCTCTAACGTAGCCATTCTCTCTCTTCGAGATTCCTCATGGTCTGATTGAACATTATCAGTCACGTCATCTTCTCCATCAGAATCTGGAGCATATTCGGTGGAATTTGCAAGAGGAAACTTAGCAGTCTCCGAATGTAATGTATTTGTTAGTTTTGCAGATTTCTCCAAAACAAGTGCCCTTAAAGATTTCCTCGGTGTAAAATCTTTGCCAAATGTCTGTCTTAACGTTTTTCGCGTAGTCCTGTGTAAATCCCAACCAGAACCTCCAGCACTAGAATCTGTAGCAGCGTCTGCTAACCCTAAACTGCCTCTAGTTGGTGCCATACTTGGTCGTAAATTTACATTTAATTAATTTTGTACATGCTTTTAGTTTTTCTATTACTCGTATTATTATTCTCAATCACAAATGATTCTTGTTGATTGAATTTAGCATCTAAAATGACTTCAGGAGCATTATTTTCGTAATTGCTGACAGATTGCTGTTCACTTTCATCCTTAGGGCTGGCACCTGTGTCTCCCAATTCATGACTTTCACATTCTTTATTTTGTTCTTTTAGGGATTTGTCTCTGTTTTCTAATTCCTGGCTTTCACATTTATTTTTTTGTCTGTTCTGGCTGCTATTTTTGTCTATTGACACTAAACTCTCTTTTTCATGTTGTGTAGGTTGATTTCCATATGACGTATGGTATATATCGATGTGATTTACGTTGTTATCATTCTGGCACTCACCTCTATATTCTAATTCGTGATGTTCATCTTTATTGTCTTTCGTTACCTGGCTGTCTGTTTCTCTGTTTTCTAAAGCATCCATTTCTTTGACTGCTTCTTCATTTTGGTTTTCTTCACTTTCGTCTTGACTGTTATCATTTTTCTGACTATTGTCACAGTTTTCTGACTCCTCACTTTCGCTACTTTGATTTTCTTGGGTATTTTCTGCACATTCTGATTCTAGGACTTCATATTGACTATTATCAATTTCTTCCAATTCAGTTTGTCTTCGAAAACCAAAGTTTTTAGGCTGTATGTCTGAAACTTCGTCCTCACTTTCTGCTAAAATAAAGTCGGCAAATATGTTTTTACGTTTCTTGTTTGGTCTGCAAGCAAATATATTCTTGACTGGCATTAAAGATTTTTCAGCAACATTTTGTTTACTTTTAGGAGATGTAATTAGCAGTTCCTTTGGGAAGACTGGCTGTGCTCCCTGTAACTTTCTAGTGCCTGCAATTATAGTTTTCTCATGCTGAGTTGTTGTTGATTTGTGGAGTTTTGTTAAGTTTTCTCTGGCACCTACTATTTGACCAAATTTTTTCTGCAAGATGTTATCTTTCTGGTTAAAAAGATTTCTTTGTGGAAGCACTATGCTCTTGACTGACTCGTTATCACTACTTTCTGAGAAGTTTTTGTCCTCCTCACTAAAAAAAAATATAACATTTCTTTTATCAATGACTTTGTACTAAAAAATTCTTGTATCTTTTTTGCTTTATAAGCGTAGTAATTTCAAAGTAATCTCTTATGTCAAATGACATGAATGAAACACTAGCTGGTATTAAATCAACATACTATGTGTTGTACAAAGACAATATTTAGTATCACATATGCAGTTCACTGCATGAATGGGCCGGATTGACCGGTGAAATACCACAACCTCTCAGAAGATCAACGTGGCTCATGCTGCTTTTCGTTAGGTGAGAGAGGTACCTGGAGACCCAACTCCCTTCCCCATCCTACTCCCTTAAAGGTCGGCAACACAACTGTAACACTATATGTGTTGCAGGTGTCCAGGGCAGAGCTGGTCACATACCATCAGGTGACTGAACTTGGAAATAATTATGCCATACAGGATGTATGGCCCAATTATATAAACATACATCTAGTTAAATATGTGCTCCATGAATATAACAATGGCTCACATGTAGTGGAACAATTAAAATGAAATTAAATACAACACAAGTTTTTGTGACACATCACCAAATATACTATTTGCAGTTTAAAACACATCATAGCTATAGCAGAAAGAAATCTTGTCTTGAAACTCAAATAATAATACAACCAAAAGGCCACCAAAAGGGCTTGACCGATCCTCATAAAATGTTGTGTGCATATTGGGTAAGTCTGAGAATAGGTCAGCATCTATTTTTCATCCCCCTAAATCACAAGGGAAGCCCCTCAATATTTTTTTTAATTTTACGATATATTTCTGTTTCAAATTTTTTTTTATAAAACGAGATACAAAAATAAATACAACCCTAAATTTTCAAACCCCTACGATCAACCCCTACTTTTTAATTTTATTTTTCGGCAAGACAATGTTTGCCGGGTCAGCTAGTATTTATGTAAAAATCAACATCGTAGGCACTAAACAAAGAACAGATTTAAAAAAATAAAACTCACATCACTTGGATGCGGTATACTTTTCTGAATCAAATGATCATATTTTTCGAGATAGAACAAGATCTCTTTCCTGCATCAATATAAAACAGCAGTCTCTTACCTCATTACTTCCAACTGAACAGAGTCCTCATCAGTTTTATCAACATTCATGGGTTTATCAGCATATAACACTTTCATGATCTCTATAGAATGTTCATTCAAGTTTTTCCACCAGCTTTTACCTAAAAACATCATAAAATTTAATTGAAAACAGAATTATAAACACTGTATTAAAAAGTTTTAACCATTCTTAAATAATTCAAAAAGTTTGAATAGCAGTCTCGGTGGCGCAGTGGGGGAGCGCACGGCCTCTGATCCAGAGGTCCGGGGTTCGATTCCAGACACTGGCTCACACCAATGACTTTTCGAAATTGTTTTTGGAAGTTATGTGTGATAAATATCGATGACTGACAAACTTTGTGCCCGGTATGGCAATAGGTTCGCCACCTATTCCATTTGGGACGTAAACATAACGGCGAGACGAGGCTTAACAGCCGCTGCCTACACCTTCGGGTAACAAAAGGCGTGCAGTTATATGAGTACAGTCGTAAATACAACTGGCCCAGTTTTGTTCGTTAGAGGGAGATGACATACAGTATGGCCAACATTAAATAACTAAAATAAAATTGATAAATAAATATGCGGGGGTAGTTGATTATTAAACCAGTGGAAGATTTTCGAAATACAATCAAAAGCCTGGTATCTCTAATACTTAATTATCTATTTGACCATAAATTAATTAAATAATCTAATAATTCGTTAACTATTTTTATTGGCAGCCGTGAAATATATATTTCTATGTTTAATGTTAAGTGATAAAAGTTTAATGTAGTCCGTACTTTTATTTGTCATCATGCCTCGAAGTCCAAATGTTGTAAGTTTGTATTATATATTATTAATATTATATATAGTCACTGTGGTCCAGTGGTAGAGCACACGGGTCCTGAATCCCGGTCACGGGTTCGAATCCTGCCACACAACAATGACTTTTGGAAATTTATTTCGAAAGTTATGTTAGTTATTACTGAAAACTTTGTGCCCGGTATGGTAATAGGTTCGTCACCTATTCCATTTGGGACGGAAACATAACGGCGAGTCGAGGCTTAACAGCCACTGCCCACACAGTCGGCTAGAAAAAGGCGTGAAGTTATGTTACGTTTTATTATATTATGTTTATTATTTGACCCAGCGAACTTTGTTTCACCCCAGAAGAAATAAAAATGGTCATGGTTGGTCATCCTTAAGAGATAGACATTTTAGACATATATCATCGCAGACAGATGACGGAATTTTTATAATACAGATTTTAAAACACTGTTGCAGAATAGTTCCAAATATTTTTACCAGATTGTATCAGAGAGGTTATGTTTTTCAAAACATGACTGTTATATAATACTAGCTAACCCGGCGAACTTTGTTCGCAATATCTTCGAAAATATTTGTTTAAATTGCATGCAGTAAAGGGCGAGAGTCATCTATATTACATGCACAATCTATTTAAGACACTTAATTGGATGAAAATTAATTCGTTCATTATTTCTCGTAAAACGTAAAAAAATAAAAAATTGTGTGGTTTTATGAAACCACCGTAAAAGTGAAACTTTTTTTCACATTATAGACATTTAACTAAAAATTTTCGGAATATTATTTTTTTCGAAAATCGAATGTAAGTCACTCTCTCACATAGGTTCCCATCCTATGAGTATTTCGGGATGAAATGTACATCTCCATTTCAAATTTCAGCCAAATCCGTTGTTCAATTTTGTAGAATCACGTATGCAAGCATGCAATCGGTTTATGATGCATTTATAAAATGACACGAAGTACAGATTTATTACGATGTACTTTAAGATAATTCGATGTACAATCATCATAACATAACTTCACGCCTTTGTTACCCGAAGGTCGAGCACACGACTTCTGATCCAGAGGGTTCGAATCCTGACACTGGCTCACACCAATGACTTTTCGAAATTGTTTTCGGAAGTTATGTGTGATAAATATCGATGACTGAAAACTTTGTGCCCGGTATTTTTTTTTTATGGGATAGGAGGGCGAACGAGCAGGCGTGTCACCTGATGGTAATCAACCAACGCCGCCCATGGACACCAGCCACATATATAGTACACATATAGTTACTGTAGTTGCGTAGTACCGTAGTTGCGTTGCCGACCTTTAAGGGATAGGGGATAGGAAAGGATGGGGAAGGGGGGTGGGCCTCCGGGTACCTCTCTCACCGAACGAAACGCGGCATGAACCACTTTACGTCGGTCTTCTGAGAGGTCGTAGTTTTTCACCGGTCGAGCCGGCCCATTCATGCAGCGAACTGCTTGGCTCTACCACTGTAATATATGGCAATAGGTTCGCCACCTATTCCATTTGGGACGTAAACATAACGGCGAGACGAGGCTTAACAGCCGCTGCCTACACCTTCGGGTAACAAAAGGCGTGCAGTTATATGAGTACAGTCGTAAATACAACTGGCCCAGTTTTGTTCGTTAGAGGGAGATGACATACAGTATGGCCAACATTAAATAACTAAAATAAAATTGATAAATAAATATGCGGGGGTAGTTGATTATTAAACCAGTGGAAGATTTTCGAAATACAATCAAAAGCCTGGTATCTCTAATACTTAATTATCTATTTGACCATAAATTAATTAAATAATCTAATAATTCGTTAACTATTTTTATTGGCAGCCGTGAAATATATATTTCTATGTTTAATGTTAAGTGATAAAAGTTTAATGTAGTCCGTACTTTTATTTGTCATCATGCCTCGAAGTCCAAATGTTGTAAGTTTGTATTATATATTATTAATATTATATATAGTCACTGTGGTCCAGTGGTAGAGCACACGGGTCCTGAATCCCGGTCACGGGTTCGAATCCTGCCACACAACAATGACTTTTCGAAATTTATTTCGAAAGTTATGTTAGTTATTACTGAAAACTTTGTGCCCGGTATGGTAATAGGTTCGTCACCTATTCCATTTGGGACGGAAACATAACGGCGAGTCGAGGCTTAACAGCCACTGCCCACACAGTCGGCTAGAAAAAGGCGTGAAGTTATGTTACGTTTTATTATATTATGTTTATTATTTGACCCAGCGAACTTTGTTTCACCCCAGAAGAAATAAAAATGGTCATGGTTGGTCATCCTTAAGAGATAGACATTTTAGACATATATCATCGCAGACAGATGACGGAATTTTTATAATACAGATTTTAAAACACTGTTGCAGAATAGTTCCAAATATTTTTACAAGATTGTATCAGAGAGGTTATGTTTTTCAAAACATGACTGTTATATAATACTAGCTAACCCGGCGAACTTTGTTCGCAATATCTTCGAAAATATTTGTTTAAATTGCATGCAGTAAAGGGCGAGAGTCATCTATATTACATGCACAATCTATTTAAGACACTTAATTGGATGAAAATTAATTCGTTCATTATTTCTCGTAAAACGTAAAAAAATAAAAAATTGTGTGGTTTTATGAAACCACCGTAAAAGTGAAACTTTTTTTCACATTATAGACATTTAACTAAAAATTTTCGAAATATTATTTTTTTCGAAAATCGAATGTAAGTCACTGTTCACGTATTTTAGTTACCATCAATAAACACTTTACACTTAACAACACAATATTTACATACCACCGCCAGTACTATAAATTCAATAAATGTCATTTAACACCTTTATCATCATCGTTTCTTCATATTTGTTTATATAAACCCGTGTTCCATGTGCTGTTCGTATCCAAATTCTTAAGAGTAAGAATATTCAATTTTATAGTCCATTTGGTCTGTACATTCCTATCACAATCATTTAAAATTTGATATGATAAACAATAATTCTATATTACAATTAATGCCTAATGTCTATGCCTATGAAATCATAATATCAAATTATTATTATGCATTGATACCCACTACCACACACAACCACCACAATAACACAATTATCCCAAACACATTTAAACATTATGCAGCCTATGCTGTAAATATATATTTTACTTATTACATGCATTGTGCCAACAAACCAGTACATATCTTTACAAACACATTTAAAAACTATTCAAAATTTTACATTATTATATTCATGTATTCTATTTATAACCTAATGCCTATACAAACATATACATTTATATTCTATGAAGGCCACCATCAAATTTTATGTAAGTTTCCTACTTATTTTATGCATTATTCCACTAACCCAGTGCCTATACATACACACACACTTACATCTTATGTAGACTTCTACCTTCTAACTAGATACTTTATCTATCTTATGCTTTACCACATTAACCCAGTGCCTTTCTATATACACACATTCATATATTATGTTGACTATCTTATATCCAAGTACCCTATTCATCTTATTCACCATCACAACAACCCAGTGTCCAACTATATACACTCATTGGTATATTATACACACTATTACTTAACAAAGCATTTTACTTATTTCATGTATTATTACATAAATTCAGTGCCTATATCTGCACACACTTTCATATACTGTCCAGACTATTATATAACTATATATTTTACTTATTTTATCCATCATCACACCTTCCTAGTGCCTATATATACACACACATCTATGTATTGTACAGACCTCTATATAACTATACACCTTATTTATCTTATGTATTATCACAATAACCCAGTGCTGGTCCATTTACATACAATTATATTTTATTCAGACTATTATATAACTATATATTTTACTCATTTTATCCATCATCACACCTTCCCAGTGCCTATATATACACACACATCTATATATTATACAGACTTCTATACAACTAAATACCTTATTTATGTTATGTACTATCTTAACAACCTGGTGCCTATCTATATACTTATTCTTATTGACTGTAAATACTATTATATAACAAAGTATTTTATTCATTTTATGCATAATCTCATCAACCCAGTGCCTATATATATACAGACATTTGTATTTTATGCAGACCACCATATAACCAATTATTTTAGTCATTTCATGGACTATCATAACAACCCAATGCACGCAGATACAATATACAACCAAATCCCTCCCATATTCACACAATACTTATACACATCTAGCCACTCAGGCTACTACCTGCGCACACGTACACTCTCAAACATAAACAGATACCTACACAAATATATCCTACTACTACAATATACACGACTTACATTCAGAAAAACTCATTTTAATAACACTAGTATGCAAAGTATAAAGTACATCACAATCATAATAATCAAATTTTATACTTTACTTCACAAGAAAAGGATTATAGTTTGTATTCAAGCTTTACGGCATCGTGATCATAATATCAATTCATTACTTATCCTTATCCAATTAATTATACTTATAACACAAAATCAATCATTTGGACATTGTATTGAAATCATACATATAAATTCGTTAACATAAATAGTTTACTCCTCGATATAGATTGTGTTGCGGTAGCCAGTGCAAATTCATGCATGATAGAACAATGTCCTCAGATCACAATGTCTCATGAAAACGCCATCTCACTTCTCACCCAGAACATTCGCAGTATTAGCAAAAATTTTTATGCACTCACAACACTCCTGGCAAGAAGTGGAACCTTGTGGGACTTTATAATTTTAACAGAGTGCTGGCTACTAAAATCGCCCCCCCATGCTCAAATCGATGGCTACATATCCGCCAGTACCACCCACCACAAAACACAAAACGAAGGCGTTGTCATATTTTATCGTAAACACCTTACCATACAAATGATTGAATCTGAGGTCCAGGACGCTAACTGTATAACACTCATTTTAAATAAGGATACCGTGATTATCGCCTTGTACCGATCTCCTGCCACTCGAATTATTACCCCGTTTCTGGACTCTTTAAATCAATTGTTGAAGTCCTATTCTTCTTACAAAAATATCATACTCACAGGCGATATTAACATCAATATTTTAAACAACATAGATGATCCACGATCATCAGATTACCTCACTATGCTAGCATACCATGGTATGCTACCAGCGCACACGTTACCTACACGTCAAAACCGGACATGCATTGACCATCTCATCCTAAAAACTAACTGTCCAGCTCACTGCTACATTGCCCATACTTCTGTTACCGATCACGATACCGTCCTGTTTTTCTTGTGCCCAAAAAAACCTATAAATATCACTAACAAAAAAGTAAAGGTCCTTAACTATGAGCAGACTGAATCAAACCTCTTGAAATCAGATTTCGCATCACTCTTACTCTACAATGATGTAAATGAAGCCACTAATTATTTTATTAAAACACTAAATTCTGTTATGACTGCACATACTATCCTAAAAACTATACCTAACCGTAAGAGAGTTAGAAAGCCTTGGATGACAACAGGTCTCTTAAAATGCCTGCGAAATAGAGATAATCTGTATGTTAAAACTAAAACCGACCCTAAGAACAACATCCATCTAATAACCTATAAAAGATACAGAAATTATTGTAAAATGCTCCTAATAAATACAAAAAGGAATTACGATACAGAACAATTAAATAAATCGAAAAACAATAATAAGAAACTTTGGCAGACCATAAAAGACATCACAAATACAGCAAAAATTAGATCTCAAGCGGATGATCTTATATCAATCACTGATCCTCTCACCTCGGTAAACGAAATAAACAATTATTTTATCAATGTGGGGCAGTCACTCGCAGAAAAAATTCAGCAAACCGCCACCACAGCACATGTTACAAATTGCGAATTGCAATCAAACACCTTTGTAATCCTTGAGACTGACGAGATCGAGGTGGAACAGGTGATGATGAGTCTTAGAAGTGATTGTGCAGTGGGCTCTGATGGTATAACTGGGGCATTCCCTAAAGACATTTTGACCCCGCCAATAACATATATCTGCAACTTAGCCTTAACCACGGGTACTTTTCCAGACGCATATAAACTAGCCATAGTGCACCCCATCCATAAGTGTGGAGAGAGAGACCGTGTCAACAACTATAGACCAATTGCTATCTTGCCCACACTATCAAAACTTCTTGAGAAACTTATTAACAAAAGGCTTGTCAAATACCTGAATAAATTCCAACTCCTTTCATCATCGCAATATGGCTTCCGCTCCGGCATATCAGCTGAAAATGCTGTCCTGGATCTAACCAATACCATTATCAAAAATTTGGACAGCAAGGAGAAAGTGGTGGGCATATTTCTGGACCTCGCGAAAGCTTTTGACACGGTCTCTATCCCAATACTTTTATCAAAGCTCGAGAGAATTGGCATAAGAGGCTCCCAACTATCTCTTTTCGCCAGCTACCTCACGGGTAGACGTCAGTGTACTAAGGTTGGTGAATGGCTTAGTGATGAACTACCTGTCTCTTACGGGGTGCCCCAGAGCAGTATTATCGGCCCTACGCTCTTTCTCATCTACATCGATGATTTGTGTAGATTAAATCTAATAAACGGCTCAATATTTACGTACGCCGATGACACTGCCCTGATATTCCATGGAACAACTTGGGCATCAGTTCTTGGTTTCGCTCAGAGTGGCCTCAATCGTATTACAAATTGGCTTACCCATAACATGCTCACCTTAAATGTCGAAAAAACACATTACCTCAACTTTTCACTTTCCTCACTCGGCAAACCTCCCCCTTCGCTGACCTCATTAATTGTACACTCATGTATTAACAGACCATTGTCAACACATTCGCCCTGTAATTGCCCTAGCATAAATAAAACCAGCTGTATTAAATACCTAGGTATACAGATCGATGACACACTATCTTTTCATAGTCACATAGACACTCTTTCATCCAGATTGCGAAGACTGATCTTTGTCTTCAAGAGCTTGCGACATGTTGCGGAAACAAAAGTAGTTAAACTTGTATACCTCGCACTCGCACAGTCGCTCATTCAATACTGCATTGTCGCCTGGGGCGGCACAACAAAGACCAGTCTTCTGAAGCTGGAACGTGCCCAAAGGGCTCTGCTAAAGGTCGGTTGGAAACTACCATATCTGTTTCCTACTATCGAACTGTATAAAATTAGTGAGGTTCTATCTGTTCGTAAGCTCTTTATATTAAAATTAATTATAACCACCCATATGCAAACCCCTTTTGACCCTGGTAAATTTAACGACAAGCGACGTAAACATAATGTATGTGATGTAACTCTAATTACGTATGCTACAGCCGGAGGTTGCAAAAAAAAGCAATTTTAATATAATATATTTAATTAAGAATAAGAATTACAATACTAAGTTACATTTAATTATCCTAGTGATTACAGTTCGAAGTGTGAACCAATAATAATTTTACTTATAATATTGATGTTACAAGTGCCCTCGGTTGGGCAATCGAATTGATGTCCACCTTACACGTTCCGCTGACAATGCGGCTCGTGTAAAGACGCATATTGGGGTCATCGCTGTGTAAGCGATCGTAGTGCAGTGGCCGTACGTAACACCTCCCCCCGTAGAACAGCGACTAATTGAAGACTGGGGTCGTAAATTGAGCTGGTGGTGTGCTGGGTCCAACATGTTTGGAGGCTGGGATAGCGTAGACAGTATCCAATACTTGTGGCTCCTGTCGTTATGTCTTCATAGTTCTTTTTCTTTGCCGCGTCTAGTAGTAGAAGCCGCTACCAAGTGTACATCTAATGAATAGTGATATGTACATTGGTATATTTGTATGGTACAGGCTGTAGTTAACTTCTTCAGTTCCAATTCTGGCAATACAGGTGGAGTTATGCTGGTGTCGTTGGGCAAGTCAAGCAATTTCAAAACTTGACCCTTTAAACAATTTCTGATATTAGAGATAGTGAATTGTGTAGGCATTGATGTGAGATGATACCCGGATAACTGCTTTGTGCCTTCATCTTATTCTTCATATGCCAGTCTTTTAGTGATACAGCTACAAGATTATAGTGGTTAGTCCTCTGCTGCGTAGCGACAAGTTGTTGAATACAATCGTCCGTTGAGTGATCCTTATATTCTCCGTTTCCTCGCATAAATACCACTTAGTGGTCTTCGGGCATTCAGCCTCTATGTACCTGAAGTCTTTCACAAAGATGGATAGGTGGGGTTAGGGTGGTAGAAGGATCTGGTGTCTATAAGGAATTATTGAAATTTTATAAATACTTATATAAAGTTTATACATATTATATATATATATTGTGGATAGGACTGCTATGTATATAGAAATTTATATAATCGTTTCGTTGCCTATATAATAAAAACCTAGCTTAATTATATGGAAATGTTTTCTATATTCTCTATTATATATATATAGATATGTCTACAATATTCTCCCTGCCATATATCGAATTCTATTTGCCAATAATAGTACGCAGAGTATACAGGTTTAATACAGAATGATCGGGAGTAGAAGTTCTAATTTGATCGTTGATTATATTATACTTAATACGTTAGTGTATTGCGACGTCCAATCTAATATGCCTATTTAATTTTCTAACTACATATTTTATTTTTATTGTCCTGAAGGGACTTGAGAGGCTGATTTAGGGACTCTTTTAATTCGAGTCTTTGCTACCGGACCACGTCTTTTCCTAGTATATATATGAATAGGAAGGTTTGCCATAACTGTATCTTTTGTGAATCGAGGGGCTAGCTTCTGTCGAGAAGCAAATGGATTTTTAATAAAGATCTGTTGTTCAGGTGAGTAATCCGTCTCGGGTTCTCTATTAATATTACGGTTAGACATTAGGTCTCTACGAGAGGCATTACATATTTCTTGTATTGCGTTGTAGGCAATAGACATCTTCTCTTTATGATTAATCATATATTGCTGTCATAATTGAGAAGACACATCTAGATCAAAAGGATCGCGGGGGTCATAATGACCAGTTATGACTTCTATCGGCCTACACTTTGTTAAACTGTGAATGCTGTTATTATAACCCATGATGGCGTATGACATTAAGTTGATTACAGGTTCGGATTTTTGGTTAAGTTTTAAAATTCGTAAGTGTTCTAGTATAGTCGAATGGAATCGTTCAACTATACCATTTTCGTTAGGTGCGTGAGGCGCCACTCTGTGATGTTGGATTTTATGAACTCTGACAAATTCTGCTATTAGTTGGTTAGTAAATTCGGTGCCATTGTCTGTTACTATAGTGATAGGGATTCCGTGATGTGTGCAAAAGTTAAACAAAGCTTGGACTACGCTAACCGCAGTTCCGTCTCTTAAATAGTATGCTTGTCCATACTTAGAAAATGCGTCCACAATAGTAAGAAACTTTTCACCATTAATAGTTAAAAGGTCTAGGTGTACTAGCTCGAAGGGTTTGCTAGCATGAGGAACAATTCTGAAGTGCTGTTTTATAGGGTTGCGATCATATTTCGCTTGCCCACATATTGTGCATTCATTAATAAATTTAGTAATAGATTCCTTCATTTTTGGCCAAAAGTATTTATGGGATAAACTAAGATAGCACTCATTAATGCCTCGATGGTTTGTTTTCCCATCGTGGTAGTCGTTAATAATTTTCTGTTGTTTAAGGTACTCTCTTACATTTTCGATTTCCCTTTTGGTTAGTACTAGATTCATAGAAGAATATTTAAATGTTTTCTGTATTATAGGGATGATAGTGTACATAGCTAAGGGTGGATTGATTAGTAGACCGGTTTTAATCTTAGGATTTATATATTCCTTTATGGCGTTAATGACATCATTCTCTAAGTTAGACTCAGATATTTGTACTGATATGCGTGTATGGGTTTCAAATGGTTTTACTACTACCGGCTTACTCTTAATATCACCTACTATATTAAAAATGAGCTGCTTAGTGAATTTGTTTAAAACTTCGTCTGAGATCGGTATCTCTAAAATGGGATTTTCATTACTAGTATGTACTGTGGCAGTTCTAGAATCTCCGTCTATATCTGTAACGCTTATAGTACGTGATTCGTCTAATAGTGGAGCTTTTTCCGATGGATTAACTGCTATCGACATCAACTCTTCGTTATGTATTTCAATTCGAGAGAGTGCATCGGCGTTTGTGTTAGATTTACCTTGCTTATAGATGACTGTAAAATTATATTCGCTAAGTTTAAGACGCCAGCGTGTTAGTCGTGAGTTAGGCTCCTTGAGGTTCATAACCCACTGTAAAGGTTTATGGTCTGTAACTATTTGAAATTTACGGCCGAATAAATAGGGTCTAAAATATTTAGTGGCCCAAACTATCGCTAATAACTCCTTTTCGATGGTAGAGTAATTGCATTCACTTGAATTAAGTGTTCTGGATGCATAAGCGATTGGTTTATCTGATCCTATGGGTCCTTGAGAAAGTATCGCGCCTATAGCAACGTTGGATGCGTCTGTAGTTAGTATGAAATCTCTATTGAAATCTGGATAGCTTAAGATGGGATCGTTAGTTAAAAGAGTTTTACAGTGTTCGAAACATGCAGTATATTTATGATCTAATGTTATTTTAGAGCCCTTCTTAAGACATTGTGTTAGTGGTTTAGTTACACGTGCAAAGTCTGGTATCAATTTCCTATAATAACCGAGAAGTCCGAGAAAACGTTTGATTTCAGTTGTAGTCTTTGGTAGTGGATAGTTATTGATAGCCTGAATTTTATTAGGGTTAGGCTTAACACCATCTCTGCAAATTATATGACCTAAGAATTCCGTTTCCAGCTTCAGAAATTCAGACTTATCTATCTGAACTTTGAAGTTAGAGTCGCGTAATCTTTTTAATACCTTTTCCAGATTTATTATGTGTTCCTGTAAAGAGGTACTATAAACGATTATTCCATCTAAATATGGGAGGCACACGTCATTTTGGAGGTCCTTAAGAACATTATCCATGACACGTTGAAATGTCGATGGAGAATTCTTCAAACCCATGGGTATTCGTAAGAATTCATAGTGACCATTCTCTACATTAAACGCGGTCTTGTGTATGTCTTCCGGGTCTATTTCGGTTTGGTAAAATCCGCTAGCTAAGTTTAAGGTTGTGAAATACTGGCACCTACCAAGCTTGTCTAGTACATCTGTTATATTTGGAATGGGGTACTTATCGTCAATCGTTTTCTCGTTAACTTTTCTAAAGTCCACAACAAGACGCCATTTAGTCTTGCCTGAAGCATCAGCCTTTTTGGGTACAATCCAAATTGGAGAGCTCCATGCAGAATCTGAAGGTCTTATTATATTTTGTTCAAGCATCTTATTTATCTGATCTCTGACTTCTTGTCGGTGGACGTATGGATAGCGATATGATTTGGTATGTACGGGTGATTCGTCGCTGGTTTTAATTCTATGTTTTATTTTGTTAGTGAATGTTAGTGACTCGCCCTCAAGATAAAATACATCGGCATAGTTTGCACAAAGACGTTTAAGGTTAGCGCGTTCCTCCTCGTTTAAATGATCTGTTCTTAGTTTAGAAATCACTTCTCTAGTACGATGTGAAATAATTTCAGTGTAATCGGTTTCAATATTAAATAACTCGGCTTTAACGGGTCGGTCCATTGAAAAGATTACATCGTGAGAGGATGGGTTAGTGATTTCCACCAAGCCACGGCTATTAGATACTTTTGTCACACAGTCTGAGATGAGGCAGTTGCAAATTATTTGATTTTCAACAAAAACCTCTCCGTCAGATGCGTTCACGGGTAACCTAACAAGTTTGGATGATTTGGCTGGAATGATTTCTTCATATAAATTAGCGTTACGTGAGTCATACATTTGAATGGGAATCTGTGCATTACGAGTAACAAGTAATTTATTCCTGAGATCGATGTTCGAATCCCAAGTATCTAATAAATCAAAACCTAAAAGTCCGTCAAAATAATTATGGAATTTATAAATGAATAATGTGAGCTCGCCTTGCTCACAGATTTCAGGAAAACAAGGTAAAGTTATAGAATAATTATTTTTACTTGTTGCATGTACATTAGTGACCTCGAAGGGATCGTAATTTAGAGGGATATGGCTAAAATATTTTTCTACAGCTTCGGGGCTTAAGAAAGACTGATTAGCACCCGTGTCTATTAATAATTTTAAAGGAGGATTAGATATTTGAATATAACCTAACTGTCTTTGAATATGAAAATTCAATTCTATTTTGGTTTTTCTATACTCGACTCCTGGTGAAAATTTTCATTATCTAACGAGGTAGTAGAAGGGTTATCCACCTCTTCTACAACTGGAGGTTCTGAATAATAATATTCTTCGTGAAAACTAGGGTATTGAAAGTAGTCACTCGGATAAAAATTTTGATCATATTCAGAATGTTCAGACTCGTTATAATAATTATGATAATCATAGTCGAGATCATTAAAATTTAATTCGCGAGTTTTAAAATAATTACTTGGTGGCGGGTTACCTAGTCTACGCCAATCGTGTAAGTTTGAAGTTGATGGTAAGTTCTTCGGTACGAATGGGCGAATACCGCTCATCGGACGTGGGTGATTATTTCCGTAATTAAATGACTGTTGTGGTTGTGGTCGATTTGGCATTCTAAATACGTTAGATTGCGGGTTATAATTCTGTGGATGAGCGCGCATCATTTGCATAGTACGAGTGGGACCACGATTTTGTTGTATCGGTGTTGGGAAATTAGGCCTCCACCCTTGAGAGGATTGAGGTGGTACTTGATGCTGTCGCGATGGACCAGGCATATTTAAATTCATTGTCATATGTTTCGGTAAAAAGTTATTAAGAGGTAAGTTATAATTCTGCGAAAATGATTGTTGAGAATCCTTTTTATTAGGATATTCGTTACGTTGTTGAAGGTAAAGTGTATTTAATTCGTCCTGGACAAACTCAAGAGCTTTCTCCATAGTCGGCGGTTTCATACAACGAATTCTACATCCTAATGGATCCTTTAAGCCACGTAAATATGCTTGTAAAGTGAGATTTTGGTAAAGTTCGCGTTTAGCCTCAATCGTCGTTTTAACCGATTCATGTAACATGACATATGTCATTATAGTACTAAGTAAATTTTGGCAACGCTCATAAAACTCCTGTGGTGTACTAGAACCCTGTGTCTGCATAGACAAGTCACTGTACAACGCAGTTTCGTCCCTATGATCGGCAAAATTATTAATGAGCGCATTTCTGATGCCTTGCCAATTTTCTGGTATTCCATTGGCATTAATAAATCTAGCCGCGGGCCCTGTTATTTTATTAAGGATGCCATTTATAAGGGCTAGGTTTGTTAATTCGTGCCCTGGCTCCTGTTGCAAATGTGTGATAACTATCATATCACATAGGCTAATAAAACGAGTTAAGACATGCGGATTGCCGTCAAACTCGGGCAACAGTCTTACGGCCGAAACCAATAATTAATCTCCAATCTAAGATTGAAGCCAATCTAAGATTATTGTGTATCTGTCGATCGATTCCCCAAACAAAATCAATCCATAGATTGATTATTGGCACGCTTATTAGTAGAAATGGATTGAAATATTGATCTTAGATAGCGAAATCCGGATTAGGATTGATTATTGGTTTTGGCCGTTAGTGACTTATAAATCGAATCAATATCTGCATGTGCCATGGTTGGCTCTTTAAATAAATTCCTATAATCGTCTATAACGCTATTACGGCTATTAGTCGACCTGTTTCTATCTCTTATCCTAGAATTTCGCGATTCTTTCGGATGAAAAATCTTTACTATTTTATTTTAGCTACGATAAAAATAATACGTAAGAAAATTATGGAAAAGTATTATATTATTAACTATTAAAATTCAACGTATACCTGTAAAAGAAATTATACGCAGAACGAAAAAGAATAAAATGTGTAGATTACACATAAAACCTATAAGCTATTAAAATTTTAACGTATACCCGTAAGGAAATTATACGCAAAATGCAAAAAGAAACCTATAACCTATTGAAATTTTAACGTATACCTGTAAAGAAATTATACGCAAAATGCTAAAATAAACCTATAACCTATTGAAATTTTAACGTATACCTGTAAAGAAATTATACGCAAAATATAAAATATAAATTATAAGGAGTAGGATATTTCGATAATAAGATACTTATGAATAGGAAGGTAAGGACTATGAAAGATTCAGAGCACTTACAAAATTGCTTCTTCTGCTGGATCGATGTCTGGATTCACCCCTGGACTGCAGCTACTGTGTAGGTTCTTATCGTGGTAGACTGTGAGCTGTTCACTGACTCTACGTTAATACGATATCCTACCGACTGCGCCAATTACGTATGCTGCAGCCGGAGGTTGCAAAAAAAAGCAATTTTAATATAATATATTTAATTAAGAATAAGAATTACAATACTAAGTTACATTTAATTATCCTAGTGATTACAGTTCGAAGTGTGAACCAATAATAATTTTACTTATAATATTGATGTTACAAGTGCCCTCGGTTGGGCAATCGAATTGATGTCCACCTTACACGTTCCGCTGACAATGCGGCTCGTGTAAAGACGCATATTGGGGTCATCGCTGTGTAAGCGATCGTAGTGCAGTGGCCGTACGTAACACTCTTGTAAATACAAGATCAGCACAACGTTTCTCTATTTTCCTAGGTGGCTATATTTATAACAAAGTAAATAAAATGCTTAACATATACCCTAAATGTAAACTGGAATGCAAAAAAACGGTCACAAAATGGCTATTAGAACTGAGTTATACACAAACAGAAGACATTATCCACACTCTAAAATAATACACACACACAAACACACCCATACCCGCACACACACACACACACTTATACACACGCATACACACACACACACACACACACACACACATACACGCACACAAATGCTTACGCACATTCACCCCATTTGATATAATACTGCACAATGCAATATATATCAAAAGATAATTTTAGTTACAGTTATTGTAATTGCTGTCTTTTATCAAATAACCACTAAGTGTCTGAGTGTACTGTATAAAGAATGAGGGCCTGGAGATCCGTCACACAGGTCTCGAACCTACCACGGACTCCAGCTCTCACAAGGTTCCACCTATATAACTACTTTACTGTAACTGTCAACCATTGTAACCTTTTGAGAGAAAATAAATGATATTATTATTATTATTATTATAAAATATTGGTTACATTTATAAACGATAATAGACGTGAAAGGCGCTCTGACGAGCGCCTTTCACTTTATCCCTACTCCGCAGCCGACCGTCACGCGACATGCAACACGCAGACGAAAAAGTTTGAGACGATGTAATAAAAGTTTCACTTTAAAAAAAAGAAAGTCATCCAGATATTCACTACTAAATTGACGAACATAACTGTGTCACATATATGTAGTTCACTTTTTGGAATTGGAAACTTAAAAGCCGCCGCCTACGCCTCCGTCGTTTACAATACATACGAATTTATTATATTCCCTTTTATCGTGTCATTTGTTATATTAATTTTTTTTTTTTTCTCCGCCTGCAATACGTACGTACGTATATGTATGTATGTAAAAAACAAACAAACAAACAAACCCGATCCTAGAAAATGTGTCGAAATTGGTAAAGAGGACGGTAATTAGACGATTATACATACGGCCCTCGTGGTGCATCGGTAAACCGCACTACCGATAACACAAGGTCGGGGCGGGTTCGATCCCTCGTCTGGGGGTGTTTTTCTACATGTTTTTACGGTATTTATTTACAAAAATAAAGTGTATATTTGGGTAATTAATTAATAATAAATAAATAAATAAACGATAATAGACGTGAAAGGCGCTCTGACGAGCGCCTTTCACTTTATCCCTACTCCGCGGCCGACCGTCACGCAACATGCAACACGCAGACAAAAAAGTTTGAGACGATGTAATAAAAGTTTCACTTTAAAAATGGTCATTGTGGGTTATCTCTAAGAGATAGACATATGCCCTCGCGGACTTTTTTGTAGACCTTTTACAGGTGTATAATAATGTAGTACAATGTTTTGATTTATCACTTAGGGTTCAGGCAGCGTTTGCGATTAAAATTCTTAATCTTGAAAATTATCACTTTTTTTACTACACTATACATAAATTATAGATTAAAACTACCCCGTTGACACTCTAATTATTAAAATAACCGCATAAAAATCCGTTGCGTAGTTTTAAAGTTAAGCGTGTATAAGGGGACAGAAAGCGGAAGGTGACTTTGTTTTATACTATGTCATGATGATGATGTCAAGTTCGCATCCAATCTGCCATTTAATAACTTAATTATAATTCTCAGCTAACAATGGAGAAATCTCCTAGAAAGTCCTTAGATGCAAAGAAGAGATCTCCAAAGATTAAACATGAAAAGGTGATAGTGCCTGAATCAATGACTATCAAGCAATACATGACTCCAGACAGCTATCCAAACCATGAAGTGGTTTATGTCAAGAAGCACATAAGGGAAACTGAGTTGATGAAGCTGAATGCACTGCAGGAAGACCTTAAGAGCATCAGGGTAAAGTTCATCAAAATTGATATAGTCATTTCAGAGCTTAGCCTGACCAGTTTGTCGAAGCTGCTAATTGACAAATTTTGTAAATTTTTGTTTTGTTCAACAGTATCTTCTGGACGAGATGGATATAGACACATTGCCTGACGGCGGCGCCAAACTGATTGAGCGACTCGGCCATTTGGAGACTCAAGTTCGAATCCAGGGTGACAAAGTAGCCAATATGGTTGTCGAACCAGGTGAGATTTGTTATTAATAAAGTTAAGAAGTAAAATAAATATAGTGCCATCTAGCCAAAAGAATCTTCAAACATGAAAAGCCCTCGATTCAGATTAGTGCGAGATCCTATTACTTGAAATATGAATACAGAGATATGATCTATCTTTGTGCCAATTTCACATCCGGATATGTTTATTCGTTTCGGCGTAAGCGAGAATAACATTTTGGTTTTCCCATTTATGGTGATAGATAAGCCAACAGCTGCGGATATTGCACGCGATGGATTCAATAAGAACGAAGGACTGTCCTGGGACGACATCCAGAAGGCCAGTAATGCTGTCCAACCCAGGATGTTTGGTAAACAAGGTGAGTGGGGTATTTTACAATTGGCCTTTAACTTTGTTCACGCAAAATTCTAATCCATAATTACTCCGATCCACCTTCTATCCAGATCTTTTCAGCGGTTCTTGCCATCGCACTCCACCCAATTGTTAAAAAGGTGTAAGTGGGTATGTTGCCAAGATAATCAAACTTTAAACACCGTGTCGTGTTCTGGACAAGACCAATAAAGTTTTATTGGTCGGGTGTGATCTTTCTCTAGTGATTGGATCTGATCCATGGCCATAGGCCAATCACTTCTTCCATGGGAGCAGCATATTTCTCTTCTTACTCATATATGACAGAACTATAAATTATTATGTATAGCGATGTCCACTCACATGGCTGAGCGCAACCTGATTGTGGACCGTCTCCGGGACTTGTACGAGTCCTTGGCGTCCCGTCCAGCAGAAACTGTGTTTGGAGACCCTCCAAGGGGCATTGCCAGCAAGCTTCTGCCGCATCAGCTGCATGCCCTTGCATGGTTACGTTGGCGTGAGACGCAGAGACCCAGAGCCGGAATACTGGGTAACTTGCTTTATTCGGCTGGCTTTCTTTTTTCATCGACCGTTTAATTTGTTTTGGGTTTTCCAATGTATACTTTTTGTACAGCGGACGACATGGGTCTGGGCAAGACGATCACGATGTTGTCGTTGATAGCGAGCGACAAGGAGCGGCTCCGCGACGATGAAGATGATGAGGATGACGAGCACAGTACCAAGAGTAAGTTCACGATATATGTCTATTATTAGGGTCAATCGGATTCACTAGAGTTAATGAGTATCTAAGGGCTGGAGGTCTGCTCAACCTGGACCGCCGAGTGTCGAGTTCTGGTGAAAGGAATCGGGCGAGATTTGTCCTCGTCGTCGTTTGTATGTATGAGCTCTGGGACGGATTACAGTATAGCGTACTAGGTACGTCCCATACTACTTTACAACGGTCCCCAGGCAGGGGTGCACATAAAGTTTTACCTCGTGTTCTTTACAGTAAAGGGCTAACTGTGTCAGCTAGTCGGGTTTATGATAAACCGGGTCCTATATTTATTGGGCTTAACGATTAGGCTTTCTCGATATGTGAATCGCGTATTCATATTATGAAAAATAATAATTGTAATATGTTGACGTTAGAGGGCGCCGGTACTTTAGCTACTTTACTTTCACAATGACCTACTACTGGGTATGAAAGTTGTCTGTGTGGTGAGAGATATGTAAATGAGTGTGGTGTGTAGCGGTGGCGCGGGGCGGCACGCTGGTGGTGTGCCCCGCGTCCCTCATGTCGCAGTGGGCCGCCGAGGTGGACAAGCACTGCTCGCGGGGCGCGCTGACCGCGCTGCTGCACCACGGCCCGGCGCGCGCCTCGCAGCCGCACCGCCTGGCCGCGCCCGACCTGGTGCTCACCACCTACAACATCCTGCAGCGGGACAAGGAGAAGGTACGATGCCTCGCCGCAGCCCCCCGCCCCCTCACACAGCCATGTCACGTGTGGTGTCCCCCAGAACGGCGTGCTGCTGCGCGTGTGGTGGCGGCGCGTGATCCTGGACGAGGCGCACGCGGTGCGCAACCACAAGTCGCTGACGTGCGGCGCGGTGTGCGCGCTGCGGGCGCGGAGTCGCTGGTGCCTGACCGGCACGCCCGTGCACAACAAGGACCTCGACCTCTTCGCGCTCATCAAGTTCCTGCGATGTTCGCCCTTCGACGACCTCACGGTGACTATACATACTCTCTTGTTTATTTTGGGAAGGAGAGGTCAGCGTACAATCGAACTTCCTGGTGGTAAGTAAGCGCCTAACTCTGCCTATGGAAATCTACAACCCCGAGAAGTTCTTCATTGTGGCCGAACCTTTAGCTAGGACTGGAAGCAGGTCCTAGAAGACCTCTGACGCCTTTGTTGTTAACGTGAGCGACTTTACATCGATTTGATTAAAAATCGTATTTATAGTAAGTACTTATGGTAGAACCGACTGACCGACCGACAAAAATTATCTATATCTACTGCGATGATAACACACCTATCTACAGTGTCTTCTAATAAACTTTCATAACAGTAAACATGAACAATTGTAGATGTGGAAGAAGTGGATCGACAACAAGAGTCAGGGGGGACAGGAGCGCATGAATACTATGATGCAGTGTCTGCTGCTCCGTCGGACCAAGGTGCAACTGCAGCAGAAGGGGCAGCTGGACTGCCTCCCTGAACGCAGCACCCATCTGAAGGAAGTCACGCTGTCAAAGGCAGAGATGAACGTCTATCAAAAAGTGAGGATTATCATCAACATATTTATTTAGTTTACTTTCTGAGAAACTGCTTAAATCGTATGCGTTTAGGTGGTGGCAAAAAATTAAAAACAAATATTATTTTGAACAACAGGTGTTAGTATTCTCCAAAACATTATTCGCCCAGTTTCTCCATCAACGTGCGGAGAAGAACGCAGATTTACAAGGGTTCGTCCCCGTTGGTAATAAAGATACAAAGTACGCGAAAATGCATAAGAAAATGATTGCATTACAAGGTAAGTCAGTATTCTATTTCTATAGAATTCTACCTTGCTCCCAAAACATTTGGCGTGAATGGTGTGTTATAAACATAACTTTCACGCCATTGTTACCCGAAGGTGTAGGCAGCGGCTGTTAAGCCTCGTCTCGCCGTTATGTTTACGTCCCAAATGGAATAGATGGCGAACCTATTGCCATACCGGGCACAAAGTTTGTCAGTCATCGATATTTATCACACGTAACTTCCGAAAATATCGAAAAGTCATTGGTGTGTGCCAGTATTTGAACCCACTACTTCTTGAATCAGAAGCGGGGTGCTAGCCACTGCGTCACCGAGACCATTTTTAAAAGTTATTGTTATAAAAGTTTAATTTAATCTTTATATAAAAAAATTGTCAGGCAGGCGGCTGTTCATAAAACAGCATCGAAATCTTACAAAGAACATGGATAGTTTGAAAAGATAACACGTTGTGCTGACCCCACTTCAGAGTAGTATGAGGGTAGAAAAATGTTGGTAGTATAATCTGTCGGTCTGTAGGAGCAAAACCAGTGAAGTCGCACGAGATCCTGGTGCTCCTGCTGAGGCTGCGTCAGGTTTGCTGTCATTGTGGCCTCATAGCAGCCATGCTGGACGGTGACAGCGCAATCGAAAACCAAGAAGATCCTGCTGGACAGGACCTGTTGGCTGAGCTCAACAAACTGTCACTGGAGGACAGCTCCAGAAGAAAGGTATTATAACATTGGTTTTATTTGCGTTAAATTAATCTTTCATATAATAATGATATTTTTTATATTCCAGAGTGACAACAAACAAGAGTCTGATGATGAGGGGGCCGGCCCAGGTGAGGAGGGCACTTCGGTGAGCGAGGCCATCAGGTCTGTGCTGTCCCCGAGCAACCCGGTGTTCCAGCTAGAGAAGCTTTCTTCCAAGATCAGCGCCGTCATGGACTGTCTTGATAAACACGTGCTCGTACATAAAGGTAACAGGAGATATTTTAGTTGATCTGTAGAAGCTTACATTCAACATCATCATCAGCCTATTGCAGTCCACTGCTGGACATAGGCCTCTCCCAATGTGCGCCACAACATCCGATTCTCTGCCTATCGCATCCAGTCTTTTCCAGTAACCTTTCTGAGGTTTCGGGCTGGTGGGTGTCCTACACCACGTTTACTAAGTCGCGGTCTCTACTCTATGACCTTACTTCATCTGCCATCGGTCCTTTGACAGATATGACTAGCCCATTCTTATTCTTCTTATCCTTTCCACGTAGTTTAAATCCAGGACGATGATCTTTCGATATTTTTCTGTAAATAAACTGACTGATTTTGGTGTTATGATTTATACAAGTCCGCATGTGATAGTGTTACCCATTGTGGGAGATATATTGTGTGTGCCCGTCAGACGAGAAGGCGGTGGTGGTGTCCCAGTGGACGTCTGTGCTGCGGCTGGTGCGGGTGCAGCTGGAGCGGCGCGGCGTGCGCTGCGCCACGCTGAGCGGAGAGGTGCCCGTGCCGGCGCGCGGCCCTCTGGTGGCCGCGCTCAACAACCCGCGGGATGCCACTCGAGTGCTGCTGCTGTCGCTGTGCGCGGGAGGAGTCGGCCTCAACCTGTGCGGTGCCAACCACCTGCTGCTGCTCGACCCCCACTGGAACCCGCAGCTCGAGGAGCAGGCGCAGGACCGCATATACAGGGTGGGACAGCAGAAACACGTGCATATATACAGGTACTGTACTTACTTATTGTGTATCAGCTATACCCGCGACTCGCATGCAGTTCGCTGCATGAATGGGCCGGCTCGACCGCTGAAATACCACAACCTCTCGGAATATCGGCGTGAAATAGCTCATGCCGCGTTTCGTTCGATTAGAAAGATATCCGGCGGCCCGATCCCCTTTCCCTTGCTACTCCGTTAAAGAACAGCAAACAAACCACGATGTTCATGCGCGGTGAGTGGTTGACTACCATCAGGTGATCCACTTGCTCGTTTGCTCTCCTATCACACGGCTTTCACATTCAAAACAGTGTGATGAAGGGGAATCTAAGCTTCGTGAATTTTAGCTAATAGTTTTATGTGACGATTATAAGTACTTTGTTAAATCTAAGGAAGAAAGATATTTTGAATTTGAATCGAGGAAAAAAAGAAAATAAATGACTTTCTTTTTATCCATTAAAATGGCTATATTGGACCTTATTTTGGCCACCTAAAGGGGTCAGGTCATATTATGGCATTGTACAGAGAATGTTTGCAGTTATTTTTAGCATTTCACTAATATTTATGAAACTCTGCCAATTACATAAATTAAATGTGATATTTGTTTTGGCACGAGTGCCAAGCTTTCATGTCTGGAAATGTGGAAACCGTAATTATACGCTATATTATTTAAGTATTGGCAGGTGTGTGTTTGCAAGTTTGTACAGAAATATTGATTATTTTAGCAAAAAATTGAATAAAATATCATTTTAATTTTAAAATAAGCAAGATCTTGATGATTTGATATATTTTCCTCGTTAATATAAATGTCAGTTTGGAATACAGGTGTATATTTTATCATTATATCTGAACACATAAAATATTTAAAGAAAATTTTATTTGAATGTTTATTAGAGATGAACAGAACTCGTTTTTTAAATATATCTGTATGTCCTCACTAACTTGTTACTCTGTGGTAGAACTAAGCAGTTCGCTGCATGAATGGGCCGGCTCGACCGGTGAAATACCACGACCTCTCAAAAGATCGACTTAATGTGGCTCATGCCGCGTTTCGTTCGGTTAAAGAGGTACCCGGAGACCCACCCCCATCCTTTCCTACTCCCTTAAAGGTCGGCAACGTAACTGTAACAGATGTCCATGGGCGTCGCTAGTCCCTTACCATCAGGTGACACAGGCGTGTCACCTGATGGGGTTCGGGCAGGCACCCAAACCCCATAAAAAAATAACTTCCGGAATTATTAGATCAATTGAATCTAGGTCTCTATCGTCTTTTTATATTTTCAGGTTTATGTGTGTTGACACAGTGGAGCAGACCATCAGGAAGCTCCAGGAAGTCAAATTGGAAATGGCTGAGAACGTGCTGACCGGCGCCAAGAACACCAACAGATCCAAACTTACCATTGAAGAACTGAAAATGTTGTTCAATATGGGACAGTGATACCCTACCATGAGTGATGACTACTATCTGCTTTACTTCTCCAACTCTCTTCCATTGATAAGGATGTTAAGGGCTCTTAATATATATGATTCTCTTTCTAACTCTATTCAATATTAAATATTCTCTTCCACATCTTCTCTGTCAATCTCTAATTTGTCTGTCAGTATCAAACTGTTTTGCTTATTTTATATTTCTATAATTTATAATCAAGCCCTCGAGTATATCCCTTCATTAATTCACATGGTATTTCAGCGGAGCATTTAAGTTAGTAGCTCAAATGTTATTCACCTCTTAGAAGCAGTCAAGTATTTGATCCTAACCAGAATCCAAAAAGAAATATATATTTGTATGTATTCCAGGTCAATGTTGTTGTGTATTGTAAATTAAATTTTAGACTAGGTACAGTATAAATTGCTTTTCAAAACTAAACATATATTACCATCTGTGATAACCATTGAAAACTGATTAAATGTTTGATATAATTCCCCACAAAGTCTCTTACGGGGTAGGCAGAAAAAAATGCGCCAGAAAGGCACGATTGTTGGATTTTTAGATCATTGCCGGGAATTCTAGAGCCGAGATTTAGTTGGTCTGTTTCCGGGAAAACGTAGAAAAGTCGAGAACTTCATCGTGCATCGGCTGCAGTATTAAAACATTATCAGACTTGTGGTATGTATGGATGAGAATGTCAGGCTATGAAATGGATGGATGAAAGAATAATGAAATAGATGCTATGGAGATGCCTATGTTGAGATGGATGTGTGGAGTAACGAAAAGGAATGAAATACGAAATGAGTATGTGAGAGGAAGCTTGAAAGATTCACCAATAACCGAGAGAATAAGAGGGGATCTTTGCGTGGTTTGGGCATGTAATGAGGAGGGGGGAGATGATGATTGCAAGAAGAGTAATAAACCTGAATGTGAAAGGAAATAACAGAAGAGGAAGACCCAAGAAACTTTGGATGGATCGTGTGAAGGACGGCATGATTAAGAAAGGTGCTAGGGTGGAGGAAGTGAATGATAGGGAAGTGTGGAAAATAAAAACCAGTTGTCGACAATAATTATGGGACCAGCTCAGAAAAATGATAAATTGCGATCACCAATATTATTGAATGGTGAAATGGAACATGGAAAGACACATGTATTTTTAGATTGTAATAATTGCTTTAATTAAATATAGATTTACATCGCCGATGGACACAGACGCGTTGTGTTGTAGTAAAAATAGAAAAATACTGCAGCCATTATATTTGCCATAGTCCTCCATTGATGGCTTTAGGTTCCTCCTACATTGGTGCTGCATCATAACGCTTCTGTGTTCGTCGGTTGGGAGTTATGACATGGATAATTTTATAAGTATTGTTTTACAATAAAAATGATTACACGTCCGATGTCTTGTTATTGAATAGTAGCTGACCTGGTGAACTTTTTTTTTGCATCTAAAGTAAATTTTTACAGGGTTTACAATTAGCGCTTAATCTCGAAATTAACTTTTTTTACTACACTATACATGAATTATACATACAAACCACGCTGTTGACACCCTCTATCTATTAAAAATAAACCGCATCAAAAACGGTTGCGTACTTTCAAAGATCTAAGCATATAAGCTGACAAGTTTTATTTTATATTATGTAATGATTTGCAAGTGTTAGGTATATTACTTAACTAATTTAGGAGCTCCAAATGGAATAGGTTGCGTTACCTTTTGCCATACATCAGCCACAATTTAGTCTAAAACTGTGAGCCAGGATTCAAACCCATTCTATGGGTATATTCTATTCCATTTCAAACCCCCATTCTATGTATTTAAAGATCAAAAAAATACTATCCATAATTGAGTATTTAGAGCAATGAAATAAAATACGGGTGGAACATTTTAAGGAAACACAAAATTAGCATCAAATATTTAATGATAATTTACAACACGTCTACACCAATAGAACACACGTCAACATTCAACTCGAGAATTCAACATTTGATTAGATCCAGAGACTTTTCCACATGAGCTTAGCCCCCATAGTTCAGCCAGGCGCCCAAGTCCTGTTGAATAAAAATATGTTACTAAAATGGAAAACATGGCGAAATATACTCTGAAAGGATAAATATCATAACATTGATGCACACACAATGCAATTGAAATTACTTTTAGCTTGTCGTGCGCACATATGTTTGCGTTCGCTTACGTTCTTATGCGCTCAGGAGTATAGATAATGAATTATCAGAAGTGGGATAGTACGCTTATACTTCTGTTAACGAATCTCCTGACATTAGCATAGATAGCCAATTCGTACCGAGTTTTAACATCTCAATTATTGTTGGCTCCGTGGACCATATCAGGCGAAAGATTAGCATACCTAGGTAAGCTAACTGAAGTGCAATTAACTCGTCCCACCGAAAGCATGTTCCCTGGATACTACACCTCGGTTGATAATCGTATGTAGGCTACAACAACACGCCTCTATGTATAACGTCAACCAGTTATGATGTCGAATTCGTTAAATTAACGCATCTAGCGGGTTCAGTTCGACCGCCTCACGTCACACGTTCAGCACAGCCGTCGTACTTACGATTATACAGTGTAAACTCTTTATAACGTTATCCTTTATAACGATAAACTCCCTATAACGTTGGAGTGAGCCCAAGTTGGTTGGTTTGCGTTAAAACTCACATATTGAAACACTCTTTATAGCGATACGCCATTCTCTATTACGAAGAAATGTGTTCATATTTGTAGACAGTAAATATTTATTGTCGGCATTATTTTTTATGTTATGTTATCAGGTAACAAAAGACTTTGAAGCTTCGAAACATCCGAGGTCGGTCCAGCTTTTGTTATCCTTAATTCTTGTACACGTGCTTTGTTTTCTCGGAAGTGATGTATAAGCATTTATTATCTAAGACATACATACAATTAAAAATTCTTGTATTAAAAATTCTTATTAATTTGGTTTTTTTTTGTTCACTCCATATAACGATAACTCTCTATAACGACAAAAAATGCTCAGTCCCTCGAGTTTCGTTATAAAGAGTTTACACTGTATTTAGTATTCCTGGGCTCTTCCGTCGTCGATCGCCTAACGTATTAGTATTTCATTAGCGCAACGTCTTGTCGTTCACTAGCATCGTTAACGCATCGCAGCTGATACTCGCATCACGTGCATCCGCTAATAACTATCTGAAAGGACTCGCACGCACTTTGTGTGTGTCGCCGCTGGACAACGTTACATAAACATATAAACAGTAACACCTAATGTCCGATAATGTGTATCAGCTAATTTCAACAAATTTATTCAGGCTGGAGAGCGTTTAGAAATTACGTTTATTACGACCTTCTTACCTTGTTAATTGCAAATACCGTACGCTAGTTTGAAAACTTGGAAAATTGTACGCCATCTATCGAAATTATACGGCGATATGTGAGCATTTAGTAAATATGTTTATTGAGCGCGTGAGCAGCGCTTATTATAGCATCGTTTATGTTGGTCTGTTTATAAGCAATACTGAGTTGTTACAAAAATTTGACGTCGAATTGTTTTTATAGTTTTGACTTATATTTTGACGTCAGCGAAACATGAAAAACAAAAGCATCTCCATCAAATTTTAGCCTGTTTTGTGTATTTTGGATCATTGTCACATAGGATCATGCAAGAAAACCCATAACTTTATAGATATACCGCAACCAATTAAAAGCATTTTGAAAGCGAGGTCTGAGGGGTAGCATGCATGAGTTTAGAATGCCGGGAAATAAACTGAAAGTTATCGTCTAAAAGACTTTTAATCTAAAAAAATCATATAATATACAACTTAAAAATGCACCTTATCAATTTAATACTTATGATACAACAAGTTCAGTTTAATAATAATCATCAGGGATGTTATGGGAATCCTCAAGCGAAATAATTAAATTATGTCCTTTTTATTACTTCCATAGTGGGGGAAGAGTCCGTATATCGACAACAGATTCTATAACGTTCAAGACCGGATGTAGAAAATATCTAATATCCATTATAAAACTATGAGACGTGAAGTATATTAGCAAGCGTAATCTAAATTTACTCAAACATATCGAGATACGATATCGCATATCACAAACATCCGTGATAATCACATAAATCTGTACGATTCAACGTTTTGTTTCATGGAGCATGATGAACGAAATGAAAATATTCCCGTCAGCATTTTTTTTTTCATCTTTATTTTTTCTTCTTTATAAATTGATTCACATAATTTTCCATTTCATCGTTTCTGAACTTACAATCTAAGCCGCATGCACGTGTACGCTCGCACGCACACGTGACGTCACGTGCACGCACGCACGCACTCCCGCACACACACGCCACAGCTGGCGTGTGCCGTTTTGTTCGTGTGTCCCGTAGTAATATGTAATCTTAGCCTATTGTAGTGTCGACATCGCATCGCAGCTAGTAGCGGCGCGGCCCCATCCCGGCCATGTCTCTACCGCGCCCTGCTCCACCGCCGCCACTACGTAATACAACAAATACGCTCAGTGCCGCCCGCACAAACACACACACACACCCCGTAGGTACCTAGCCTACTCCTGCCGCATGATAACACCGCCTTAGTCCGTAATGAACACACTGCGACCACATACTTGTCCCACTATTCATCCGCAATGCAATAAGCAAAATATATCGTTAATGTTTAAAGTAAAAATTGTACTGCTTTAAGACTTATTAATGAAATTGTTCGAAAGTGCGAATTCCTCGAGAATCATCTCGTATATATACTCAGCCTAGCAATAGCTTGATCCTAACATAAGCATCCGGTGGACACCTGGTGGTGACCAGTAATGATCGATAAAAACGTGTTCTTTGCGCTATGATGACGTGTATTCTAAATCGTAATACATATATCGCAATTTGTGAACGTCTTGGTGTCCAGTATCACAAACTTCTTATCAATACGAACCGCATGTGAGCCAGTTCACGACGAATTCGCCTTTGATTTGCGCGCCTTAGTATTTTCATTACGACCTAAGAGGCATATCGGTGCAGTTTGTGTTAACAACTTGAGTAAATACATATTTTCTAACTAACTTGGCTGTTCAAGTCCCAGTAGCGTTTTTATATGACCTATGTATATGATCAATACACACACAAAAGAATATGATCAATATGGCTTGTGGTTTATTAGGACTAAACTGATTATTTAGGGTAATCATAGATCTTGTAGCCATCCAGAGACTTCATGATGTCTTTTACATGACGATAATACCCAACCAATGTTGAGTCAATATTTTTATACAACACTTAAAATTGTTTATTTTATGCAGTGCACCTGCTGCAGTGTAAATTACTCAATTGATAATAATTTTGAATTTTTAAAGATTATAACTGAATGACATTGCTTCACTAAGTTAACAAAATATTATTTGCATTATTAACATTTACCAAAAAAATTGTTTTTATATGCCAATTTGGTTTAAGATTTAAAGTGGTTTAGGTAAATTCAAAACTTACCGTCCCATGGGCTGTGCATAGGGTTGTGCATACGGGTCTCTGTCATATCCACCTGGGGCTGCACCACGCCTGGACATTAAAAAAGATAACCTATGTAGACAAATCAAATGAAGTTATTAAATGTATGAAAAATGGCCTATTGTAGCAAACAGTGTTTCAATGCCTATCAGATACCTGTTTTTCGTTCTATAAAAGCCATTGCCGCGTGTTAGTTTGCATATAATGATTATTTTTGTTGTAATGTATATTGACAAGTATGAGCTTAGTTGTGTAGTTACAGCTTGAGTAGCTGCACATAAGTAAGGACTTAAGTAGCAGTTATGCTCCAAAACATTTCAACCTTAAGTCCTAAATGTGGCAAATCTATTGCCCTTCATTATGTAGAATTTTGCTACTCATCAATTTATAGCACTAAATAGTGGAACTTTATAAAGCCATTTGTGTTAGAATTTGAACTCGGGACTCAAATAGAGAATAAAACATTCTTAACTATATTGATTTACTAAAAGAGAGATAATCCACATCTGGTCTATTAGTCACTTATTTACAGAGGTTACTACAGCCAAATTTATTTCATTAAAATATTAAACTTAAATTTATATGATTTAAAAGTTTTAATTTCAAAGCTATGAAAGCATAACTTTTGTGAAATAACTCACATTGAGAATCACATTCATTTGCTTTCCAAACTGCTAATCGTTTTTCAATAAACATGAACGCAAACTACATATGTAAATAAAGATAAAAAAGCAAGCTTTACAGATACACCATTAGATGCACTAATACTGTGCTGAGTATTTCTTATTTCATTTACTCATTGTTAATATTCTATCAATCTAATTTGTTATGACCTTGTAATAATAATGATGAATCATAAATGAGCTTTTGTCTGAACAAGACATAGGTTATGAATTTGGTGCACCATCATCAACAGAACATCTCATAATGTGATCAATGATTATAATTATGTTTACAAGTCCAAATAAATTTATGTTGAACATATCTAAATAGTGTAATTTACTCACATGGGTGATCTTCTGCTAAACATATCCCCATTGGGCATGGCAGCTGCTCTGGGTTGCATGGGGCGATCGTAGGGCGCCATCGCAGGTCGTCGGTCCATCATGTCTCGCTCATTATACATCGGTGCACGCCGGTCATCGTACATGGGAGGAATTTCCTCATAACGGCGCTCATCTGGATACATGGGGGCTGCGTAGGGATCGCGAGCCCCGCGATCCATGAGAGAAAATCCGCGTCTATCTTCTCCACCATAGCCATTGTATCGGTCATCGTAAGCCGCTGGAGGTGCTCGCTCGCGTTCATAAGGCATTCCACTACGCGCCATAGGCATGGAAGAGCCACCAGGAGCACCGCGAGAGGGTCTATCCCGGGAGTAGGGCGCATCGCGCATTGGCGGTCCTCCACGCATCGGTCCGCCGCCGCGCCGGTCCATACCACCACGCATACCGCCTCTCATGCCGCGGCCACCACCGCCACCACCACGCCCTCCACGCTCCTTGATACGACCACGTTCAACCGTAATGACGCCACCGTTAAACGTTGAGTTATTGAGCGCGCGGATGGCAGCCGATGCCTGGTCCTCAGATTGCATGTGAACAAAGCCACATCGATTCATTATGTCGCACTCAGTAACCACACCGAAGCGCTCAAAAAGTTTGCGAAGATCCTCTGGTTTGGAGCCCTGCGGCAGGCTGCCAACGAACACCTTGGTTTGCTGAAACGACATGGTATTTTTTTCTGAGTACGGGGCAGAATATCCAATATCATTAATTTAACCTAAATTAATTATTCACTCACCGGCACCATTATATTTAATTTAATTTATAATCACTAGTATTTTATCACTTAATTTACTAGCACACTTATTGCGCACCGTTAGTCCGTCACCGAAGACCAGGGGGTAGTGCACAGGGGGGCAGGGGGAGTCAGCTTTAGTACAAGTCAACGCCAACACTGGCATTATTTGGTAAAACGAGACAACGCTCTACAGACAAAACAGAGAAAGAAAACATCTATTAAGAAATACCTGCTGTATTGAAAATCTACTAAGTTGGTAGCTTTTATGAAAAATACTTAAAAAAAAAAAAACAAACAAATAAACATTCACACACTCACACCCCTGCACTAGGATTCCCTGTAATAATAACTTCATAATTTTGTTTAATTTTAAAAGTATTCAAGTCTGCTACTAGAAAATAAGTATTTTTTTTCTGGTATGATAATATTTCTATATAAATATTTTCATAAAAGTACTTGATTATTAAATTCAATAATCAAGTAGTGAATGGTGAACAACAACAATTTACCAAAACTGTCTTTTTGGTAAATATATGTTTTCGTGATTTGGTAACACAAATATCAAGTCACTGTGAATTAAAAAAAAAACCGTCTAAAAATTATTCTAATCGTTTGTTTTTGGCTATTTTTCCTTATTCCAGTGTTGTGTTGTGTTGTGAAATAATATTCTATTGTGTTTTGTAATAATAATATTCAGAGAAATTGACTCGTTTAAATTGTGCGATACTGACGCTTAAATGTTGACGCATTTGTTACGTGTTGTGAACAAGAATCTAGGTTGTGAAAGATTCCGACTTCTGAGATAGAGACTCATTGTGTAATAGACTCATGTGATATTGACTGATTGACTCTCAACTCCATCATCATGACTGGAAACCCCGGAAAGAGCACTAATATCACTTGTGCAAAATGCGGCATAACCTCAAAACTGTACTAAGAAGAAAAATTAATATATTGAAACACGTCTGAAAAACTGCGTTTTCATTTTGTCTGTTATTGCTTTTATTAATCAACGAATATTTACTGTACAGATGTAAATTGATTTGATACATTGAAAAAACGTTGATTAATAAAAGCAATAATAAAATCTACCTTTCACTATAAATTAAAAATAATAAATTAAAAATACCCGCCATCCCGTCAATGTCAGGTTTAAAGTTTAAGTTTTCGATGGCGATAACTGGAGCGCTAGTGAGTTTTCGTGTAGGCATTTTTTTTCTATGAAGCTGCCATTCTTCTCCGCTAGGAGTATAGTGTTCTGTGCCGAAGACGCTTGCCGACCAAAATGGCGGAATACATAATCTGGCGGCAGTCGGCTACCCAGTGCCCGGCTCTTTAGTGTTACCAATTCCCAAAAATCATTTCCCTAAGACTAAATCAAAGATCCCTAAAATCCACCCATAATACTAGGAATTCTCCCTGGAAAAAAGTAATGCTTAAAAATAAATTAAAAAACAATAATATTAAAAAATTAAATCAAACAATAAATTTCTCTATAGTCGTGTCAATTTAACAGGCAACATATGACGTCGGTCAAATTTATTTTTAGTGACATTATATGCACAAAAACACTGACTATAGTTAATGAAACGAAACTGGCATGAATAAATTTAAAAGTCTTTAGGTGAATCTCTGTCACAATATTGTTTTCGTTCTTTCATTTTCTAAAGATTAAGTAGAAGTGATTAATTGACTAATGCCCAACGGTAACCACAACGTTGTTATTAAAATACAGTGATTTCCTTCACAAGTAATCGATGCATTCTGATTAATTGATTAGAAAGATTTATCAGCTTGCGCTTTTTGGGTAACAGCCGTATTGTTTAAAAAGGTTATAGATAAGACGATACAACATGGTAACGAGTAGTAACGGCGTTCAGTTTGTTAAATCAAAAATTATTTGTTATATTTAGATGGTTTATAAGTGAAATGAAATAGTGAAATTTCTTGTATCGGTCAATGAATTATAATTGAAAAAAAAAACAAGTAAAGCAAATTTTATGCCCGCCGTTTCAAGTTTACGTTGATGAATTTTGATGAACTGTCAAATGTTGGCTATTAAAATGACCCGACTAGCTAAGAACATTCTTTTTTATTTTTTTTATTATAAATTATAAAAAAAGAAACCAATTACTTTCTTCGTCTGAATTTGCAAAAAAAAATATTAAAATTATAAAAATACTTAAAATACAACACACCTAAAAAAACCCATCTCCCTTTTATGCACCTAAATTTAGGGGGAAACCCCCACAAGTTGGAAACCCTGCGGATTAGAAACGACTTCCGGAAGCGGACCATAGAGCGCATACTGGAAAAGACTATAGAGCAGAGTCAGAGCATGAGCAGAGGTAGACATGGATCGTATCGCCTTTTTGGAGTACCGTCTCTATAACAGATTTAGATTTTCAATATCCGATACCAAAATATATAGATATTGAAATATCTAGAAGATATTCAATTATATGAATCTAAGAATACCAGCATTTTGATTCTGTTAGTCAAATAACCATATCAGACCCATATTGCCTTTCCGCTCTAACCAACTATATATTTCTTAGATGCATTTCCTCCATTATTTTGCATTAATTAGAACATGAAATGAAAAAGAATGAGTATATGTATTAATTTTGTTCCAATCAACAACATAATTTCACGCCTTTTTCTATGCTAAGGTGTAGGCAGAGGCTGTTAAGCCTCTACTCGCCGAATCGTTACATTTAAAAAACAAAACAAATAAAAAACTTATATTAAAATCAGTAATTGTTTTTGTTTCATGGTATTCTCATATACATCATCATTTTGAGATATAACTATTTATTACTTTATTTTGTAATTGTACTCAGAGGAATCATCAATCTCTTTTGACACCACTTATCTAAGAATGGTCAAAAGATTTGGCTGCGGTTTTGTGACCGGCCGCCTGACGTCAATCCTCCTTCCTTTGGAATATTTTCGTTAGTGGGATAGGAAAGGAATGAGGAGGGAAGAGGGGTAAGAGTTGGGCCTCCAGGTACCTCTCTCACCGAGCAAAACGCGACCGTATTTAACCAGTCGAGCCGGCCCATTCATGCAGGGAACTGCGTGGCTATTCCACTCGTCTCATAATAATAATTACTTAAATTAGTTAGTTAGAAAATAGTGTAAATAGAGCGTTGGGCGGATATTTATTATACCGTATTATTATACCGTATATTATATCACGTATATTATACCGTGCAACAGGATAATGATGATTTCTCTGCCTTCCCCACGGAGACTTGGTGTAAAGATATGTATGTGTTATTACACTCTCAACAAAGATAACTACAAGTCAGAATTAGTATGACAATAGTTTCGGTTTCGGCAAAAGTTTCGGCCAAATTGTGCCGAAACCGAAACTTCCGCCGAAACTTGATTTTTGGCCGAAACTCGGCCGAAAACGAACTTTCGGTCGGACACTAACAAAAATTTTATGAATTAATCTATAGTTTTTCATAAAATAAATTAAATAAAGATTTGTATTGAAATAAGTCTTATAGGTTCTTAGAAGTTCATGAATGCTCTTCTTAGAAGTGCTTGTAATAATTAGCTGAAATGATTTCAAATTACCAGCAACTCGCGGCCTAGCCATGAATTGGTTGACGCTGAACGGCTGAAGCCCGAATACTGAACCACCACTTAAATATTTATGCGCTACTTAAGCGTTTATGTAGCTGTCACATTAGACAGAATACGTGAAATTTGAGCAGTAAGTAGCACTTTATTGACTGTCAAATTTGAGTGGCAGTTCAGTATTCGGGCTTTAATGCTAAACTGATTTTCTTTATATTTGAATTAAAACTCTTTATTTTACTCTATTATTTACGCTTACTGTTCGTTATTAACGGGTCCCAAAGGACTGGCAGACGTCTATTAATAAGTGGTAATTAAAGTGATAATAGTTAAGGCATAGATCAAGTATATCATTGCATTTTTATTAAAGTTGCCGTGTTGTCACCAGAAATAGATTAATCTCGCTATAAAATTCTGTTATGGCTATGCCACTAGCGGTGATGATGAACGTCACGAAGTACGTTGTCTGTATAGTACAAAGTTAGTGGTTGTGTGCATACATGTAATTTTTATGGTTGGAACTTTGGAAGTGTAAATCTGTGGGGGGAGAGAACATTTATTTTAATCTTAACTTAGGGTACTGTTACACATGCTAATATAGAGCATACTCATTATGAGCATGCTTATGTCATTTGCTGTCAATGAGCACTCTATTTTCAACCATGCTTCTGAATATTTATGGTCGATATTAGCATGGCTGTCGATTTTCGAGCATGCTCGAAACTAGCATGCTCAAGGTCTGTACACATATGCTAGTATCTAGAGCATGCTCGATACTATCATGCCATGCTTTCATGCTAATAATGAGCATGTGTAGTAACAGTAGTTTGAATGTTGTTATAAATCCAGTCACGTCACGTTGTCATATCAATTGCGCTGCCATATATTATAGGTAGAAATATATACACCAAATTAGGGAAATTTATAAATACTCTCGCTGATCAAGTAAAATTAAAACAATTTTATTGCAAAAAATATTATATTTCTATAATAATTAACATGGCCTAATAAATTAATTAACACAATATACTAGTAAAACATATAATTCAGTGGAAATTTAAAGTTATAAGTAAAATTACAATATACATAGTAACTTGCAATTTATATGTCAGCTAAGACTACTTAAATACATGGACGCATTATAAACAGATCTTATTAATTTCGTAACTTGAAAATTAATAGAATTCTTAACATACTCTGGTAGATTATATTCATTAAGCGTTCCACAAGCTTTACTGCAGTTAAATATATCTGATAATTTAGATCTAATCTTCTCTGAGTCGTTGTGAAGAACTATTTTAAGAGTTATAAGTTTTGCTTTTTTGTATAATTTGTCTGCTATTGTTGTTAGATTCCATGTCAGTAAATCGTTACTTTTTTTAGGTTCAATATTTCGCGCCATTCGACCCAATAAATAACCTGCAAAGTTAAAAAAGTAAAATCATTATTATTCGGTTGTTTTATGCTAAGATGCAAGATATACTTAAGTCTGTAAAGTGAGATTAGTATATGTTTTAAGGAGAACTTGCTGACCCAGCATGTTTCGCGTCGGATCGAAGCAATAGATAAATGACTTTTTCAAAAAAGTAGCCAAAGTTAAATCTCAATACACCAGCTGCCAAGAACAGACTCGTCAGTTCAGCTATTTCAGAGATTACCCGGAACAAACAGACATACAAACAATACATAATTGTAAAAAAAAAATATTTTGGTGTATGTTTAAGCACCGTATATCTACTCATATGAATGTAGTAGAAAGCAGTCTAAAATTATAAACAGACACTTCAATGCGCCATAAGCAACGATATAAACGCTCACTACATATTAAATAAAATAATAATATTTAAAATCAATACATAATTGTTTAATAATATTAATTACTTTAGTATTTTTTAAAATATACTCAGATGAAGGAAGTCTGTACGTAATTATCCCTACTACTGTATCTGTGTTTATATCTTTTGAACTACGCTATGAATATGAATGTATTTACGGTATCAGAGAAATTTTAATAAACAAGTTTTAAGATAACATAACTTCACGCCTTTTTCTACCAGTAGGTAGCGGCTGTTAAGCATTGTCTCGCCGTTAGGTTTACGTCCCAAATGGAATAGGCGGCGAACCTATTGCCATACCGGGCACAAAGTTTTCGGTTATCGATATTTATAACACATAACTTCCGAAAATAATTTCGACAAGTCATTGGATTCAGGATTCGAACCTGCGACCTCTGGATTCAGAAACCGTGTGCTCGACCACTGGACCACCGGCACTATAAATTGTGTGTGTGTGATTTAATTTACGCGCATATCAAAACGCAAAATTAGTACACTTTCGCTAAGTTCTTTGAATTGCTATCAAATTTGACATTCCAAATAAGCTTGGTAATACAAATGGACAAATAATGAAATAATATACTTAAGTAAGCTAAGTAGTTAATTAAAAAAATATCCACCTTTTTTTAGATAGCTTGTGGTTAGAGCAATGTTAAGTTCTATCGAAATAAAAAAAAAAACAACGTAGGCTGTTTTAAGCTTAGCCCAAATTATTTTAGTATATAAACTCACCTGATTACACACAAAAGAAAATGAATTATTATCTAGTCTAGTCAACTCAAATATAAAATTAATATCGAAACATTTCATTTAATCAACCTTATTTCAACGTGTTTAGGTTTGATTTGATTAGTTTATATCACTTCAAATACAAAAGAGTTTGCCTACGCTACGACAATTATCTGTGGAATGTTGCAAAATGTTAGTAAATAAATA